>OX327710.1:17532500-20032500 GCA_946807835.1 Ailanthus altissimus | reverse complement strand
TGCAGACACACTTTCATGTAAGATCCTTATCCAGCAATACTGAGGAAGTTTCATCTGCTGTATACCTGCAAGTCAGCATCATCAGCCAGGCTCTCATATTTGTTACGCGGAGTCAGAGTTGGTCATTTTTAGAGAGGCCTGGAACTCTATTGATGTGTGCATTTGTGGTGGCTCAATTGGTACGAGTTACCCAAAGCAGCTCCTAATCTGAGATTTCACTTGTTTTGTGCATTTTAAGTGTTTCTCAAATTAATTTTTCTTATCTAGGTGGCTACCTTAATTGCTGTCTATGCACACATTAGCTTTGCTTATATCAGTGGCATTGGATGGGGATGGGCTGGTGTTATATGGTTATACAGCTTGATATTCTACATACCATTGGATATCATCAAGTTCGTAGTTCGTTATGCCTTAAGTGGAGAGGCTTGGAATCTCTTATTTGATAGAAAGGTCAGTGCAATGTTTCATATACAGTTGGTTTTATCATTTATCTCGGCAAGGATCCAGCGTAGGCTTAGAATAGTTGTTCATGCTTCTTATCTAATTTCGGGTCTCTACAGACTGCTTTTACTTCCAAGAAAGATTATGGGAAGGAAGATAGGGAGGCACAGTGGGTTCTTTCCCAAAGAAGTCTTCAAGGTTTAATTGCTGCAGACCTGGAATTCAATGGCAGGCGATCACGGTCTTCTTTGATTGCTGAGCAAGCCAAGCGGCGTGCTGAAATAGCCAGGTAACTCTTACCATTCATTGTTAGAATTCTAAGGTCTGGTTAATATAAAGCTAAGCCTACAAATGTCTTAAATTTTCTTAAGCTCTAGGTTAGCGCATTGATATGAGAAGTTTCTAAATGACCCTTGAATTTTACAGACTGGGAGAGATTCACACTCTGCAAGGACACGTAGAATCAGTCGTGAGGCTTAAAAATCTGGACTTGAATGTAATCCAAGCAGCTCATACCGTCTGAAGCAAAATGGTATAAATGTTTTATTGTTCAATTTTTCAATGAAGGCAATCCTGGCAGCAGATGTTTTGGGTACAATCTGCCATACAAATTGAAATTTGTCTCAAAACTCACTGAAAAGTGGCGTTTGTATTTATGCAATGAAGTTTTCAATTCTTTGGGCAGCGATATTGAGGAGTACACACTGAGAGACAACGTCAGCTAATAATTCTTGCCATTTGTTTAGCGTGTATGTCAAATTTTTGATACAGAAGACTGTCTTGAGGTTTGAAAATTCTTATTTTTTCTCCGTTGGCTGAGATTTTTACGTAAAATTTAGGCAAATCCCACCGTAATAAAGCGATCTGAACAGCAGATCCTTCTCTTTTTAGTTTATTGACCTCATGCAGTTTGGAACTGGAAATGTTTTGACTATGTAGCTAAGAGTTCTAAGATTTGTAGCTTATGACTGTGATGCATAGTTGCTTGAAACAGTGGTGTTGTTGCTTTTGATTACATTAATCTTACAAATTATGCGAGTCAATGAAATTAAGCATTGGTAGAAGGAACAAATGGTACATAAATCATTTTATTCAAACCTGAGCAGGAAAACCAGGAACTACAAAGTTCAAAACTGAACATCAAGATTTTATCAGCAAAAAACGCACACAAACATAATCAAATAGTAAAACAAGTCTACCTTACCATTTCACTTGTAGATGAAAGCATTCAAATCAATGTCCTTGTGACTCATGAGTTGCTGATTGTGATTTTAGTAGGCCATCTCACCATCATAATGTGCAAAAGAAGATTCTTAGAAAGAGGACATCTGAATAGCGCGTTCCTTTCCAAGCCGAACAGAGTTGACGTAATCTGTGGGGCAATGTGCTGAAACGCCAGGGAATGCGAGTCCCATTACCCTGGTGAAGATGCGAAACCACCTTTCATTATACTCTGGCCCATGGGTGTACCCCATTGTCAAGCCCCGAATTAACTCCCAACAAGCAGTCAGATGCTCTGGAATCAAGTATCTTAACCCAAAGTAATTTCTGTTTGGCTCCTCATCTACTTTCTTGAATACACATGTAACAAAGAAAGAAACACAAATCATTTCTATGACGAACATAAATCATTAATGGAAAGAACAGGAAGACATAACATGACATTAAGTATAAACGTGTATGCTTTCTAGACAATAACATCTTTCCCAGCCAAAAATTCATGACATATATAATGTCCCTTAAGTATATATTTCTCTAGCTATTCATCTGGATATTTGGTAAACAAGAATATGACAAAGTGGATCAAAACAACGATCCTTGTGTAACTAGAATGATATTACATATTCTACAATCTCAAATAAAGATATGCAACAAATTTATTGTTAAAATTTAATGATTTAAAATTAAGGTTGACTTTGATTTTAAGTTGAAGATCAATGAAGAGTCAACACAAAATTAACTACACGTCTGACGTACAAAAAATGAAGCAAAACAAAGAGTCAGAAGTAAAGAGGGAGTCAGAACAAGCGATGGACCTTTCCAAGCCTCAGCGTCGCAGCGCTAGCTTTTCAGCACCACGATACTACGTCGAGGCCACATCAACATCGGCACCCAATTTTAGGAAGCTTTCATTTTTACCTTGAATTAGCTTTTTTGAATGAAATTTAGACTCTCACACGTATAGACTATTATTCCAACTAGATTTAGTGTTTTTAATAACTTTTTAAAGCTTATACAAACCTTTGTAATTCTTTAGAATAATTAAGCATCAAAGATGTAAACATAAGAGATAATAGATAGCTAGTTAGGTACTAGAGTGCTGAGTGCGTGAGAGAATGCTACTATAAAATTACTTGATTACTGAGTGTATAAAAGAGTGATGATAGATCTATTAAGAGAGCTCTGGTTATTGATTGTGAACTGAATAAAAATGGCAGAATTATTGATTTACCGTGGATATAAGCGTTTGTTACTGAATTATATATATCTTATGTCTTGTGATGATTGTTTCTTTATCTCAATTGTGGATAATTTTTTATATTCTTAATTACTTACGAGTAAAATTTTTCACAAAACACTTAAGTAGTTTTAAAGTACTAAATACCTATCATAGAAATATTATGATACATAAAAACTCTTAACAAATGGAATCAGTATTATGGCCAAGTTTGATACCTTAATGGTATTAGATTGAAGGGTATAACTAATTTCCTAACACTTACATACACCGTATCATATAGAAAGGATAAAATAGGATAGCCCAGATTCACTCTAGTGGATAGTGATTTCATAAGTGAATGAAAAGCACAATACGTACTTGCTCAATGTAGCAGCAGTTGTAGTACAGGCAAACCCCGAAATGCTTGTATAAGAAAGTTTTGTCGTCATAGGGCAGCCTAGGCACCATATCATTGCAGTACACCACCCGGAAGTACTTTGGTTCTGGAAATTCCAAATGAGATTCCATGAATCTCCTAAGCTGCCAGTCCCCAACCCTTGGTTGTCCAAATGTATACACACCCAATAACCTTTGCATCACCTCCATCTCCTCATGCAGCACCAGAATTGTCGGAAACAATATAGCAAGTGCCCCACCTAAGCTGTGCCCAGTGACAACAAATTTTGCATTCTTGTGCTCTTCAAGTAAGCTCTTCAGCTTACTTTTCACTGCATAGTATGCAGTCTTCTCCTCAGACTCAAAAGACTGATCCCTTCCATTTTGTTCCACGCCAGAAGCAGTATCTGATGGTATTGATTCCTTACCTTTTGAAGAGGTGAACTTTGCTTCCTTCCTCAGGAGGTGATCTTGGAAGGTAACGGCATTTTCTCTGTTGCCCAAACCTAAGGCTTCCAAGAACCCCATGTGGACCTTTCCCAATTTCGGGATGTCATACCAAGAGTAATCAAAGTCAGTACTCCAATCATCGGCATCAAAAGGTTCTGTGCCCCTAAAGCTTACGAGTATCAATGTTGCATCTTTGGGCTTGTCACAAAATATAAATACCTGAGTGGACATCTCCTTTTGGAAATCTATGAAATCAAATTCCATAAACTATGATCAAAAGAACACAACTTATAGAGATTTCTTAAGAAAAGTTAATAAAATGCACACTGATAAGTGAAGCTGGAAAGTACTAATAGTTCTAAACGGATACAATATTTTCCAAAATACTTACCATTCCAGCAGTTGTAAAACTCCACGAAATGCATCTGCTTTCATTCAAAGTTCAAATTAATTTGAACATTAGGAGATAACTGAATTAGAAGTAAGAAATGAGGGATGAAACAGAAATAGAATGGCTAACCTTCCAGTGATGAACCACTACATTTCTAACAACTTCAGCATTCTCATATGCTAACTTTGCTGCCATGATACACAGGTCCATGAGAGCTCGGTTTCCCGGCTCCATTTTTATGCTTCTTTCCCCATAACCAGAATCAGAGATTTGTTCCACTAAGTTCTGGCCCTTGTATAGGTCTATTCTGCCATCTAATTGTCCAATAGTGCTTAGAAAAGTGTCTGTGCCTCTCCGTGGAATCACCACCTTGCCTATATCCACATAAAATCACACAGTAACAGGCCATACTGCAAATCAGAGTTTGCCATTTTTTGCGCTCTTCAAAAGTCAGAGAAAGCACAAGATTTTATATCACCGAGATGAATAGAAAGCAATCTGAAGTTTTTAATTTACATCAATAAATTGCGAAACAGTTTCAACTTCCAAACTCAAAACTGTTCAAACTGGATCATGATGATACTTATCATCAAACAAGCAGTGATCTATTTCATTAACAACTCAAAATTTCTTTCTTCACTTGCTTGGACCTCACACATATCTTGAATTTTGTCCATAACTACCATTTTACCGAATACCAAATAGCTGAACATGAAATCAAAAAACTACACTAATATTTATAGCAGAACACGAGTCCCCCAACTATAACAATGCAACGAAAAAGCACTAAATAAAGGACTATCAATCAAGGAGGGTTAGTGAAACAAGATCGATTAAAACATTTCCATTAACACATATACATGATAAAGTTAAAAAAAATGGAAAGAGTAAAAGTAAGAGTGTGTTTTAAGGGTGTTACCATGAATAAGATTATAAAGCAAGCCAAAGATGTTGCCATTTTGTGACAGAAGATTGAGAACAAAATCCACAACGTAGCCAGTGAGCTCCATTGGCTTAGCGAAAAAAGCAATAACCTTACGCACAATTATAGAAACAACAATAACCCATCTGTGATCAGCACTTTCCTCACCAACAAGCACTGCTTCTGCTTCTTCTTCCAAAGAACTCTCCAGAAACCTCACCCCACTACGTACATCCCCCAGCACCAAGTACTTGAACAACTCAAATACGCCGCCATTCTCAGGCCTCACTACCAAGTACTTCAAATCATCAAACTTAGTAGTACCACTACTAGTGCTAGTGGTAGAGCTAGCCATGTAGATGGTGATAATGTGAATATGATGATAAGCAAGTGAATAAATGAGTCGGTCCCTGTGTCCTTTTATAATATACTTTTTATTGGGAATGTCAAGGTTATGACTTATGGGGCAACTGAAATTCATACAAGGTTTTACTTTTAACTGGATAATATCAGATTTGCCGTTAAGGAGCTGCTTTGAGTTATGTTTTGTCATAATGGGTTGTTATGATATCTCTGTCTTTTTTTTATTTTTTATTCTTTCTCTTTTTCTTTTTAGTGTGGGTTTGAATCAACTTGTCTGAGTCCGGTACCGTATGTCACATGTGGACCACTGGGGGTGGGTTAGGCCCCGTTTATCGGCCTACCGAAACCGAGTATCTCGGATTCTTCTACTCTTGTCTAAATTCTAAGCTCTATTGATCGAGCTTATATCTTATGATTATAGTGATTAATGGATGATTAAGAATTAATTAGTTTTATACTCTTCCTTTATAACAATCAAAATCAATTATAAATTCTGTACTTTGCTCCCGAAAAAATCAAAGCAGAAGATAATCTAGAACCAATGCACTGCACTTTTCATTAAATAATTTTTTTTTTATAATTTAGTAGCTATTATTTACATCCACCCACTTATATTAATAATTTATTCTATGTAGCTATTAACAAAAAAATGTCACCTCAACTTCGAACATACATTCAGTTCAATATTGATATTGTCTCTGGTTTTAATTTTTTTTTTTTTTACACTCAAACTTTTTGTATTAATTTATAAGAAAATTGATAATTTAATCTTGTAATTTTATTAAATTATTCACTTAATTTTTAATATTTTAAAAATTATTAATCACATCCTTAAAAAATTATTTTGCTATTATTTTCATCTTAAATATATTTTTTTTATTATTATTTTTGTCTTTGAAACATGATCACTTCATTCTTAAAAGATTTAATTAATAACTTTTAAAATATAAAAAATGTCATGAATAATCCAACAAAAATGTGAAAACTAAAGTGATAATTTCCTTAATTTTAATTTATATTCCTCGCTTTTCAAAAGTCAAAAACAGAAAACAGAATAACGTGTCAGAAAATATCATCGAGCTAGTATATCAATGTGTTTGAACACAAATACATAAATACAGAAAAAACTTTGATTCTTGCTGATGCGTGGACGTTTTCATTATTCGACATCCAATGGGTGCAGAAAAGGACGCATCAATTTTGTTTCAACTTTCATGCCCTCTCTATCCTCTTCTTGCCATATATGTGATTTCTCGGCAAGAATGTCATCTCCATTTTTTACTATTATTATTATTATTATTTAGGGAGAGGAATTCGAATTCAACATCTCGTAGAAATGTATGATTATCATTAAGCTATATATACGTCCATAAATATTTGCACATTGTAAAATGCTGATTTTGGTATGTAATTATTAAACACACCAATTTTTACTCTACAATCAGTTTCACAGCACTATTTGTATCACAAATATAAAAAGTCTTATTTAGCAATATGAAAGTTAATAATCTTGTTTATTAAAAGGTTATTATTTATGTAATAATTTTGTTGGGATAGAGACTAATAACACTCAATCTAGTATTTATTATTCAGGCCAAAACTTTTTAAATATCAAGCTCAAAGAGAGCTGTTTCAATAAAACTTAACTTAAACTATAATATTTGAGCTTTCTTAATGAGTCTATTGAGTTCATGAAGTGGGACTCAAGTTATATCACATGTCTCCACTTAATCATTGTATTAAAGGACATCTAGGCACAACTCAAGTCTTGCTACGTTATTAGCGAGACTTAATAGAGGAGTATTTAGACGTCACGTTATTTAATTATCTAACCTAGAGATAAGGTTAGATAGGAGAATTTTTGAAAGCCTAATAAGTAGGTACCACATCAGCCTGGGCCAATATACGTCGTGTCACTCATAAAACCCACTAGAAGAGTATGTGAATGTCACCTCAATTAACTATTAGACTTAAATGATAAGATTGGATGAAGAAATCCCCAAAGAGTCAACAGCCTAGCACCACGTCAGTAGGAATCAAAACACTGGTCACTGCTGACACTGTAGACAGAAGCTGTCTAGAGTGGTTGAGCAGTTCAACACTGTTCCTACTAAGCACAGGGGACAGAGTTAGAAGACCCTTTAGTATTCCTCAAACCTTACCAACTCAAGACTGACATGTCCAAAAGTGACCAATCATATTATCCAGTACTCTTAACGTCAAGGAATCCAAATAACCCATGTGTCCCTCCAAGTGAAATTTTTTAAAATATCTTCCATGATAGAGATTGTTTGCCATTAGTAGCTCTCTAGGTATTACTCTTGAGGGGAGTTCTCCAACTGATACTCTCCAAACTCAAGTTAAGTCTTTAGAATACAAAGATAGATATGAAAAATTAATATTTTTCTAAATTCAAACTCTCTCTCTAATAAGCTAAATTCTCTACCTTCTCTTTAGACTTTCTTCATTTTCTTTAGGGCAAGTTAACCCTAGAGAACCTTCTTCAAAATATTTTCACTTGACTTAAGCATCGAAAGGCTATTGCTGGCCACCCCGCTATTACCTACCTCTGACCTCCTTTATGTTGTACTCCTCAGATACCATCAAGTTCCCTCGATTAGTTCAACCATAATTGGGAGTTTAGCCAATTCTCAACCTAATCTCGAACCTTCACCATTAGTATAGCCATAATCTCAGTCCTTGGTGATCGAAAATCAAAGAACTCAAACTTTTTTATTATTTCTCTTACTCACACAATTGAATTAGAGGCCGAGCTTTCCTAAGACCAAAATACAGCCCCTAACAAATTTATTTCTAAAAAAATTATCAACTGCTCTTATAGACTTTTTTATGGAGTTACACTTATGTAGTTACTATTTTCCTTCTTGAAAAGTGACCTAAAGTTTATCCTTTTTTATGGTTATGTTGTTCCATTTATTTATTTTAGTAAAAACTTTTCTTTTATTACTTATATTAAAAGCAATATATTGTTTTTTCCTTTACTTTCTAATTTTGATTTATATTTTTCATCATAAGTGGTATACCAAATAATTATTGGGTGGTGAAATTATATAATGAATAATTTTAAAAATTATAAAAATTAACTATCCAATAATTGTTTACACATTACTTGAAAAAGAAAATATCGAAATCAAAGTTGAAAGGTGTGTTATTATTCAAAATATTTATTTACTGAAAATAATTAATACATGTAATTAATTACTGAATTACTTGCATCAATTATTTGCATTAGAAAAAAAATATTAATTACATGTACCAATTACTTAATACAAGCATTAAGTTTTGTTCATTTAATTACAAGTTCTTGTTTGTCAATATTTCAAGCATTATTAATTACATATATTAAAATAATTAAGTAATTACTTAATTATTTGCGTTATAAAGATATTTTTATTAATTACTTATATTATAATTAGCATTTGTTTTGTTTTATTTAATATATAACTCGTAAAATAATTGATTGATTACCATGAAATTTTATTATTACTAGGAAATTTTGAGTAATGTTATAGTAGAATAGGTATTGCAGTTTTAAGAGCTTTTGGTTATGACTAATTTTGAATACTTTGGAAGCATTGTTCCATTTTTATGGCAACAATGCTTTATTTTTGTTGAATTATTATTAGGTATGTTTTTTAATCAATTATTAAAAAATATATATATTTACATGTGACATGACAAATTGACAATAATTTTATAAAAAGAGAGCAATGCTTGAAAGAATACTGAAAACATTATCTTTAATTATATATTTACCTAATAATATGCTATTAACTCATTATATTTGTCCAAGAATTATAATAACTATTATTATTGTTATTCGATTTGATTCTATGTTATGAATCGTTTGATAATCACCAAAATGATTAATATTGAATAGCAAATACTTATAAATAATTATCCATTATTTAGTAATGCATATCAATGTCATTGAATTTTTATCAAAATAATAATAAATTAAATATAGGTATAATGACATTCATTAATTATGTAATATTTAGAATCACCGAAAAGGTGAATCAGTTAATTATGCGATTTAAAAAAATTGAAAATTTAGTCTCTCTATGTTTTTTTTAATTATTTATAGGTCTTTAAATTTTTTAAAATATTCAATTACATTCTTTTAATTATTATTTTCGTCTTTAAAAATTATAATTTATAAAACAAATTGTTTGGTTGGATTCATATAGGTTCAACTACTTACCCTGTTAATTGACTTAACCATAATACGACCTATTTATGGCTCAACACATCTGATTTATTAAACGAATTATATTTAGATTGGCAAGTCAACACAACCCATTTAAATTTTTTATAATCCATCAACCCATTTATGATCTATTTGTAGGTGCTTTATGTGTGCGTCATGCAATAGATGAATATGTACATTTTAAATAATTTAAAAATAATATGTCTTACATATAATTTTGTATAATAAAATAAACACAATCTCATTATTCTAATGAGATTATGAGATTTATTTTTAAAATATATTTTGATTAATTTTAATTGAGGACGTGTTAAACTTTCTCAAATTAAAATGATAGTTTTATTTTTAAAAAATATTTAAAGCAATACTTATTTTAATATATTACTATCTCTCAAGTTGAAATTATTTTTCTAAATATTTTTACTTTTTTTAACATTTAACTAATTAAAAAAAAACTATTTAAAATTCACTCAACTCGAATTAATCCCTTGATTCACATTTCTCGGCTATTTATACATTGAAACTGCCGTTTGTTTAAACCAATTAAATTACACTTTGCTGTCACTTAATGAAGCATGACAATGCTTCATTAATGCCAGCAGCAACTTGGCAATTCTTGCTGAATATAGTGCTTGTCTCGGCGGCTAAATAAGAGAGACAATTAGTTGCTTGCCATGTAGCAAGATAATGAAATCTAAGTCACCTCTCCCTTTTAATAGGAATTAAATTCATTTGATTTGTTTTGAATTGAATTATAAATGGCCAATAAAAAAAGAACAAGCAGCTACGGTAAATCGTTGAAAATAATTAATTCAATTTAACATACAAAATAGCCGAATTATTTAATAGATTATGAAACAATAATTATTTTATAATTTTATTTATAATATTTAATTTAATATTCATATAAATTATTAGCACAATATAAAATATATATTATATAGATAAAAGTGTCAAATCTTATTTAGCACAATTTTAAATTTAATATTTAAACTTTAAATACTCTCTGAATGACTTTAAAATAAATAAATGACCGACTGAATTAATTTAAATAAAATAATAATTATTTAATTTAAATGACAGTTATATTTATCAATGTCAAATTTAGTATCCATACAAATTATTAGTACAATTTGAGATATACACTAGATAAATACAAGTGTAAAATCTCACTTGATACAATTTTAGGTTTAACACTTAAAGTTTAACTACTCCTCAAAAGATCTTAAAATAAATTTATATTTTTTGAAAACTTTTCAGATTGAACAATTTGATCCGATGCGCTACCTACATGCTCAATGAGTACACTTCATATAATAAGATTCTTTAGGTTCACACCTATTTTATCTTACGAAACATTTTCGTAAGTTAATAACTGATGCCCCGCACACACATGTTATAGATAATACAAAATTGCGAGTTGAACCATATAAGTTGAAGTTAATCTATATTCGTACAATCCTTCCGGCATTAATATCCTAGAAGAGTAAAAACATAGATCAACACCGTCAAGTCCCATATTGTTCAACCATAAACTCATCTCTTTGATTTGTATTTCGATAAACAATATTCGCAAACTCTTTTACTATATTTTTTATACCAAGGAAAACTATTTTCCGAATTTAATACTTATGGCTATAAGACTTCTTGGAACACAACCTTAGAGCATTTGGATATTTGATTTACTTATATGAGTTGACGGATCCCATATTTACACACATCGAACTCTATAAGCATCGAATCATATATAGCTACACCCAACAATTAGACCATAAAAAGTCTCTGATATGTGTGGAACCTAAATATGGTGGATCACTCACAAGCTTATTATGGTGCTCAGGTTAAAAAAATCACGAATACTACTCAACTCGAGAAGACCCTTTACTAACGGATTTATGAGATACCTATTGGAAGTCTTTATTAAGTCTTATTCAGTATCTAATCCTCACTAAATGCCTGTATATATATATGAGCTTCGACTAAACTCATGGTCTGCTAAAATTAACCATCTAGATAATTCAAATATAGATATACACTGAACTATATTAATCGGTTCCACTCAATAGACCAAGCGTCAGTGAAAATAGATCAAAAACATGCATTTTTTAGAATATACTTATACAATAACATATCTTAGTAATACTTACAACTTTTTGCAACTATGTTATTGCAAACATATTCTCAGATCTCTATTACATTTCAAATAAAATTTTAACTCCTTAAACCTAATCCGAACTCTTTTAAATCTATATAATATCTCAAAATGTTACAAGCATTTTATCTCAAAAAATAATTAACGATTTAATGAAATATTTATTTATTATAAAAAAATATAAAATTATAATATTTATACAAATTTGAGATGACACAAGATCACAAATCCTAACACTATCAATCCATTTAACATTTGGAATAAAATTAAAATATGAATAATATTATAAATTTTAAGTTGTATCCTAAATAATAATGTGTCAAATAATTATTGAATATAATAGGTAATTTTAGAATTTACATAATTATACTACCCAATGGTCATTGGACACATCATTACTTAAGACGTAACTTAAAATATATAGCATCACTCTTAAAATATTATATAAAATTAAGAGAGATTAAAGAATGATATTCTTAATTTTTAATTTTTTTTTTAATTTAATAAACAGGGTAATGGGCTACTAAAAATTGCCTAATTACTTTTGAAATGAACTAACTTAGGTCTTTCAAAAAACATTAAGCATCATATAAATAATTTTTTTTTTTAAAAAAAGATAATAAGTACTCTTCTTATTTGATTAATATTGAATATCGAAAATAACAAACTTTTCTAATTAAAGCTTATACAAACTGCATAAGAAAAGGAAACGTAGGTATCATTACAATAAAACAATGGTATTTCAAAATAGAGGAGGACTATTATGATTATTTATTTTAGATTTAATTTAAAATTTATTATTTAGTGCAAGCAGGTCATATTCACTTGTGCTTGGTTTACCGAAATATATATAGCGTATGGAGCAAGATGGGTCTAAAAATCTGCATTTTAGATAACAAAATTCAAGTGAGGGTAACAAATGGTAAGGTGGGCAAAACAAAATTTGAGAACCGAAAAAATTGGATCGGATCGAACTAAATGATCGGTTCGGTTCAGTTTTAGCCTTCACTGTCCGCCCGGCCCCAATCTTTAATCTTAAGTAAAGTGAAGTCAAATCTTACTAATAAAAAAAATGAGTCAGTTGCAAAAACGTAAAAAAAATAAAAAGAAAATCAGCTACTTTTCGTTCGGTTCTACTAAAATCGGAACCGAATAAAAAAATTGGTTAAATAAATATCCCCATGACAATATATCATTGGGTATAAAATTTTACTATAAGTTCACCTGCACTGAATTATATTATATAAATTAAAAAAATCGTATCCCTAATTATCTCATTCACTCTCAATCTCAAAACAATTCTTGCCTCTCCTTTCCTCAATTCCTCACGTTTGAAAACAATTCACTCAATCAAGTTAAAAAGAAAAAGAAAAAAAACAATCCACTCAATATGAAGTCTCAACGCATCCCTCATATCGCAACAACTCATCAGTCTCATCGGCCATCGCAGCAATTCGTTGGCCATCCGTCATCGTAGCAACTCATCGGCCGACCATGACAGCAACTTGTCGGCCATCCGTCATTGCAGCAACTCATCGGCTTCGCATGATTCAATTGTTGAACAGTTGAAGTATGATAAAAACAAAGATCTTTTGGAATGCAGAGATAGAGAGTGAGAGTAGAAATGAACTTAATTGGTTTAAATCAATCTTTTGGAATGAAAATGAATGGTTTGTGAGAGTGGAAGGAGATCGATGAATCTAAGCGATATTTTGTGTTCTGGAATGTAGACATTGAAACTGAGAGTAGAGGCAATCAAAAAGCCAACTCATTTGTTTTTTAATTTTTATACTTAAAATATAATATTATAAACTTAATTGCATTTAGTTCGAAAACCAACTTTGGCTCAATGGGTAAAGCAAATGTAATATTTGTATTTAGGTCACGAGTTCATTCCCTTCGTCTTTGTTTTTTTTTTAATTGACTAAAAAAAATGGGAAACCCAAATTGAATTGAATCAGTAAAAAATTTGATTTTTATGTTACATTCGATTTTTTTTTCTTTTTACTCGCACTTATAAAAGAATAAAAAAATTGTGGTTTAGTTCAATTTTGACTAAAATTAGAACCATGCCTACCATTAACAAAAAGTAAATCACGTAACTTATTGGTAATTAGATCGATGTTAAGTTTTACAGCAATATTATATAATTTAGATATTTTGAATTTTAATAGACGTAATATTTAATGTGTTTATTATTAATTAATATTATATAATTATTAAATTAAAAGAATTATAAGTACTAGTCTATGGTTGATGTCACATTAATTAAAATATAAAATTCGTATTCTAATTATATAAGTTTATTATTACTGTAAATTTTAAAATAATGTTACACTTTTTAAATATTATTTTAAAATTTATATTTTAAATAATGAATGGTGAACGATAAAATAGTATAATGAATAATTTTAAAATATATATCATTTTATCACTCAATAATTATTAACACATTAAATTAAAATAAAAATTTTGAGATAATATTTTATTACCACGTCAGCGTATCTAGGCTGTGAAAAGTTATTTTCATTATCATTCGTTGTTCGACTTTTGCATATATAAATGTTGTGTGGATAGACAAACAAATCATTTACAATGCTTTTAGGATTGTTAAAAGAAGCATTTCCTAAAGAAGTAAAGTTGTCAGAGTCGTATTATGAGGCTCAAAAGATAACTACCGACTTAGGTTTTACATATAAGACATGAGATGCATGTCCTAATAATTGTTTATTATTTAAAAATGAGTATGAAAAGCTCGATATAAGTCATATATGTCATTCTTCAAGATATAAGCAATTGGATGGCGATTTTAGTAGACATCAAAATAAGAATAAAAAAATACCAGTCAAACAAGTGTGGTATTTTTCACTAGCGCCGAGATTACAAAGGTTGTTTATGTCTTCAAAAATCATTTCCCTTATGAGATGGCATATTGATTCGTGCACTGATGATGGTGTGTTAAGGCATCCTGTTGATAGTCCTGCATGAAAATTTTTTGATGAAAAAAATCTCGATTTTACTTTTGATAATAGAAATGTTAGACTTGGATTGGCAACTGACGGATTTAACCCATTTAGGACAATGTCTATGTCACATAGTACATGACCAATTGTTCTAATGCCTTACAATTTGTCGCCATAGTTATGCATGAAATAATCATTCTTCATTTTATTTGTGTTTATTGATGGACCTAAAAGACCTGGTAATAAAATTGATGTTTATTTGCAACCACTAATTAAGGAGTTGAAGGAATTATGGTTTAAAGGGGTACTCACTTATGATGCATCATATAATTAAATGTTCAAACTCCACGCAGCATTGTTATGGACTATTAATGACTTTCTAGTATATGGTAACTTGTCAGGATGGAATACAAAATGTGAAAAAGCTTGTCTTATTTGCAATCAAAATACTAGATCTCGTTGGTTGTTAAATGGTAGAAAATACTGTTACATAGTTCATCAACGATATTTACCTATATCATATAAGTTTCGAAAAGATAGAGTATCATTTGATAACACAAGAGAATAGGGAACAAGCACATAGTTGATTGCTAGGGACTGAGATGAAGAAACAGTTGAATGACATACTTACTGAGTATAAGCTATAAGATCTTCAAAAAAGAAAAATGAATGAGATTGAGAAGAAAAATGATAAGACTACTTAGAAGAAAAAAAGTATTTTTTTTTAATTGCCATATTAAGAGTTCAACTTAATTCACCACAATCTTGATGTAATGTATATTGAGAAAAATATTTGTGATAATGTTCTTTGGACTTTATTAAGTGTTGCTAAAAAGTTTAAAGATAATTTGAAAGCACGACGTGATTTTTAACATATTGGTATTAGAAAGCCATTAAATCTTAAACCAAGAGGTGCTAACAAATTACGGTTACTTCTTGCATGTTTTTCTATGAACAAAGAACATAAGGATGTTTTCTTGAAAGTCTTGAAGAAAGTGAAGATTCTATATGGCTATGCATCGAATATTTTTCAACGTGTGAATATTAAAGAGCGTCGTATTTGGGGTCTTAAAAGTCATTATAATCATATATTAATGCAACAATTACTTCCTTTGGCATCTTGTAGAGCATTGTCTAAGAATGTTATAGAAGTGTTGATTGAGTTGTGTAACTTTTTAAAGAAATTATGCTTAAAAGTGAATATGCGAGATGATCTATTCTATATTCAAGATAGAATTGCACTTGCACTTGATTATCCTGAGAAAATTTTCCAATGTCATTTTTTGATATCATGGAGCATTTACCTAATCATTTAACTGAGGAGGTGCTACTTGTTGGTCCTGTACAGTTTCGACGGATGTATCTTATTGAGAGGTATGACTGACAATGTTATTGCATTTTTTAAATCTTTTTTTCAAAAAAAAAATTCAAACATATGTTAATTATATCTAATATTTTTTCACTATAGGTATCTATTAACTCTAAAACTTTATGTACGCAATCGAACACATCCTGAAGCTTCAATTGCTAAAGAGTATTTAATGGAAGAATGTATGAATTTTTGTTCAAGATACCTTAATGAAGTAAAAACTAAAAGTACTTAACTAATTCGTAACAATGATTATGGTAATAAGTTGCGTCTTTTGGAAAAAGGAGTTAAAGTTCGTCTTGACTATGTTTCATGGGTTTAAGCATATAGGTATGTACTAGTGAATACCGACATCGTCAATCCCTTTTGAAAGTAAATTGTTTATTTATATTGA
This sequence comes from Ailanthus altissimus, assembly GCA_946807835.1. Taxonomy (NCBI): domain Eukaryota; kingdom Viridiplantae; phylum Streptophyta; class Magnoliopsida; order Sapindales; family Simaroubaceae; genus Ailanthus; species Ailanthus altissimus. Next base: position 20,015,988 of record OX327710.1, on the reverse strand, counting down.
AATTATTTTATCCCTAATTCATTATTTTTCCTAAAGTAATTTATCCAATTTTTGTTTAGGCAACATCTTGCTGAACTAACAAGAGAAATGCCTCGTAGTGCAAAGCATATATTCAAAAAGTTCACAATGAATCATTTTACAAATGGTTTATAAATCATGTAAGTTCTCTAAATCTTTTGATTCATAAATCATAAATAATGTAAGCTTCAATTGTTGTCATTTCTAATAATTAGAAGTTTATACAGATTCAAGCCTTGCAATGAACATCAAATATAACATTGTCTGAAAAAATAAAAATTCTAGCCAATGGTCCTGACCAACTTGCTCAGAGATTCAAAGGCTACATTGTGAATAGCTTTCAATTTTGAACAAAAGACAATGATAAAAGTAGAACCACTCAAAACTTTGGTGTTGTGCTAAAAGCTAATAATGTGAGCTATGCCAGTGCAAGGGACAAAAATCCTTGCTCGGGCAATGTAACATTTCATGGGGTATTGACAGGCATACTTGAAATACATTATACTAAAGACATAAAGTTTGTTCTTTTCAAGGGTGATTGGATAGATAATGAAATTGAAAGGATGCATGATGACTTTAAATTCACTTTGGTGAATTTTAATCATTTATTATACAAAAATAATCAAATAGGTGATAAACCTTTTATTTTAGTAAGGTAAGTTTGTTATGTAAAAGACCTTTTAAATGTAAATTGACATGTTGTTCTTAAAATGACAGTTAGAGATTTATTTGACATGTATACAAAATATTCTTTTTTTAGGCCATCAATAGTACCTCAGGTTGAACTATATGCTGAATAGCAATTGGATGAAAACTTGTATGTGTGAGATGAGGATATCGATTGGGTTAGGCAAGGAGTTGATGGGACAATAATAGATGCAAATGTTATTAATAATGACGATAATGATGATAACAATAAGAATGATGTCAAAAAAAATGTTGAATGATCTTTCTTTACATATTTATTTTGAGTAAGTTGTAATAGAGTGCATTTAAGGGGTAAGACTAATTACGTCCCCCCGTGTTTAGGTATCATTATATGTTTTTTTATAATGAATATTTTTATTATATATTATAGTAATTACATTGCTCTTTTTTATTAATAATCAACATCATTGATATATTAATTTTTTATGAATGTCTTCTAACAATACATTTTGATATCTAATTGCAACTAGTTATGGTACCGAAAAAAGGAAAATGTCAATCTATGAATGTCTTACTTCTACAGTAGGTGGAGTCATAGCGACAGGCATTTATGTCTTCTTATTTTTTTGTACAAGATGATAAAGAGGGTATAATAATTAATTTAAACTTCTATTATTTGAAAAATCAAACTAATATGAAGTTTTTTTAGGATCGAGTGAATCAACACATCATAGCCCAGCTCAAAGTGTTAATAATTGGGGCACATGAAATATTATGCATCTAGAGTTTAATTTAGTGTGGCAAGTAATTGGTTTAAATTCTTATTAGTTCAAATCCCACCTTGGGACCATAGCACGAAATGGATTGAAAGCACCTTTGATATATATTGAGTGGACTGACATGTCAGATGATCTCTTACAAAATATTTGGAGAAAGGTGAAGGTAAGAAAATACTACTATAACATATAATTAGTTTAGGCTCATATTTTATAATATAATTAGGTTCATATTATATTGTAGGCAAACATAGATACTCCAGATACTTATAGACGCCATTGCTTAAGAAATGTGAGAAGATTTTGAAAAGATTGAAAGTATCGATTGAAGAATAAGTATTATAATGACAAGACAAATGTTGAACGTCTTGTATCCATTCCTTCGTAAGCTATTGAAGAGTAATGGAAGACACTTGTAGCTTGTTAGGGCAGTGAGGAAGTTAAGGTATAACTTAACTAAACTTAAATTAATGTTGTAAGTTATAATTAGTATAAAATAATGTTTCGCGTGATTGTTTTGTATTGTAGGCCATTGTTGAGAAAAATAAAAATAAAAAATCATATGCAAGTGTTTTCACTTCTTAAAATAGGTCGAACTTCATTTGTTAATAAGAGAGAACGTGTTAGTTATATTTTTATAAGTTTAACAATTGTTTGGATAAAGAGTTTTATTAAATTGATCATTGCTTGAACTTGGGCTTATTGATTTTTTTTTTTGAATTGGTTTGTTAGTGAATGAAGGGTTTAATAATGTTGATATTTATTGTTGTATTGAATGTAATGTTAATTGTTGTATTTATGTATGTGTTTACGATGTTTTAGATGAAGAAAAAAAGACAAATCGTATAAGTGTATTTATTGAGACTCAATCTAAATCTGATAGTAGTATAGCTAATTCAGATAATGTAAAAATAATTGTAAGTGATACAAATTTACCATAGTCATATATTAAGAAATTGTTAAACTTTTATGTTATAACTAAATTTCAATGTTTTTAAAGTCAATTAAATGAACGTTTGTCTCAATTGCCTCATGATGAACAAACAAAAGCTGCGAGAGACTAAATATTTATTGATGTGGTTGGACGCAATAGTCATAAATATGCTAAAACTTATGAGTATGGTCTATCACCATCAAATATTGCATAACAAAGTTCAAGATAAAACAATGAATAAGTAAAAGCAGGCTAGATTGTTTAAAATCCAGTTATAATGATCTTCAAGATAAATATACAGTTCTATAAAATTAATGTGATGAGATGCGTACAATGATGCAACGATTTTTTTATAGTCATAGTTTTCAGCTGTCTACTAATGATCAAGTATGAATGTTTAATTTAATATTATTTTAATTTAATATTAATTTTTTACTTATAAAATCACATCTAAAATACGCATATTTTATTTGTAGGTTCAAAATGCTTTTAGTGCGTACAATCATCATACAAAAAATGAATAAAAATTAAAAAGTTTAGAATTGTTATTAACATATCTTGAATATTATTAATACATTTTAAATGTTGTCATATTTGAATGTTATTAATAAATTTTAAATGATCATATTTGAATGTTATTAATATATTTTAGATGTTATTAATATGTTTTGGATGGTATTGTAATATATTTATTTAAAAATAGTAAATTAGAAAAACATAATAAGACTTTTTGTTATTGTAATATATTTGTTTAAAAATTAAAATTTTAAAAGAAGATATACCTTTTTGCGACGGCTAATTAATTATTGTAAAATTTTACGACTGTCACATATACGATGGCTTTTTGCAATTGCAACGTCATCATAAAATCTTTTTGCGACAACTTTTTAATCGTCGCAAAAAGCCTTTTCTATTATAGTGTAGCCTGAACAATATCCAAAACCACCCTTCTTTTTACTCTGTCCCTCATGGACAACCAATCGTTAAGCTTCAGATTAACTCCTTCATTACATTTAGATACATCAAGATCAAGTGTGTTGAAGTCGAAGTAATTTTTATTTGGCAATTCATCCACTTTCTTCAATATGCACCACAATTGAGGGGAAAAAAAAGAAAATATAAATTAAGCAGAAGCCATAATATTGATTAATGGCGACAAATGCTAGCTAAATATACAAGGAGGTGCTTAAATCTCTAGGTTACGCATCTATAGATTTAATCTCAATTGGTTGTGATAATGTATTGATTGTAAAGATTAGTAAAATTGTAATTGCAATATGATAAGAAAGAAAAGAAAAAATGGTAGGTAATTATTTGTTCAGTGTAGCAATTATCACGAATATCTATTAAGATATTTGCAGGTATTTACATTTTTTTTAAAAGAGTAAATAATGTTGTTTTGATTGTAAGAAAATAAAAAATTTATCTTTTTTTTAATGATTTAATTATTAATTATTTTCACTCTTATTTATTATACAAACATTGTTCTACATTTTTGTTATATCTAATTCTCAAATTTCAGAAAATTATTAACTTATTTGTCAAATATTTATTTGATTTTTAAATGAAATGTTTTGATCTCTCTTTTATTTTTATTTTATTAATATTATATTATTTAAATAAATAATATAAATATTTAAAGAGAGATTGATTTTTTTATTTAATCTTTTTGTTTATTTTTTTGCACATAAGAAAGATCGATAATCATTTTGTTTTAATTTTTTATCACTATTTTATTTTAAATAAATATTTAGATTTTTTTAAAATATTTATTTAAAATTTACATATTAATTTTAATAAGAATATTATTTAACAATTAGGTATTAGTGTTTATTTTAAAAATTAATACATATTTTTAATATTAAATCTTGGTTGACCCTACAATAAAACGAAAAGTGTGTAAATTGAACAATCCTTGGAAGAAAAACAGACGAGGGCATAATAATAATAATGAACAAAAGAGAGAATGAATGAGTTAAAGAAAAAATGGCAAGAAGTTCAAAAAAAAAAAAAAAAATGGCAATGCGCTGGCGATGCGAGTGCTACCGACCACCGACAGAGGTGACAGGCCATTTCCAAAGGTTTGAATATGCGGCCATCTGCCAACCGACCTCTTTCTCTTTGATTATGAAAATGCCACATCACATGCCATTAGTCATTACACACACACACAAATCTCTTTTGGTTTCTTATTTCAATTTCCTAATTACTTCATTCGTATATCACCAATCACCATTTGATTTATTTTTGGCATTTAATTAGTAGTTGAGTTTGACTTGAAACTCCACCGGCACACTATTTTGGCGAGAGGTATTTTAAATTAAGTAATTTAGTAAAATAATATAAATTTTAAAAAATTATTATTATATTTAATATGTTACTTTTGTATATATAATTTGAGATGTTATTATTATATTTTTAATAAGGATTTATTTATTTAATAATAAATAAATAACATTAATTATGAAATATAATGAGCATATCATTTGATTAATAAATTTTTTTTCCCATGTACGTTTGTTTTTTATTTTCTTTAAAGCAAATAAATGCATTGAACTAACTCAAAACACACGTAAGTTATGACTTTATTTTTAGTTAATAAATATTATTTTCTTAAAAAAATCATTTATAACAACAATAACAATAATAATAATTTTAAGTGTGATTATTTGAACCTATCAAATACTCAACAAATTCATTTTCTAAATAAACTCATTATTAAATTTTTTTTTTTAAAAACTATAAATTTTATGTTATAAACTTGTCTTAGTTTATAATATAGCCTGACTAAATTTTATTGTTATAACAAAATTAATTTTTACTAAATACCTATATAAAATTTTTAATATAAAATAAGTTCTACAATTTTTTCTTCATGAAAAATTATTTTTTAAAAACAAAAATTTAATAACATCGACATGGAGAAATTTATTGTGAAGATGATGATATGGTGTTTGGTTGTATAAAATTAGTGTGGGAAGGCGATTTATTAAGTTGCACGTTATTTCAAGTGAATACAACTCTTCTTTTTTGGATGTTTACTTCTTAATTTTTGAAGTATTTGAAACTTGTATTACAATATAACCATCTCTCTCTCTCTTCGAATAGCTACTTCAATTTGTCTCTCTTATTAGAGTCTTAAGGCACGAACCTTGTGTACTTATAGAAGATGACTCATCGTGAGAATTGAAACTCGCACACTAAAATAAAATTCATTTAATTCCATTAAAAATTACACAACCCTTTCTTTTTTTCTCTCGTTTGGCAAGGATAGTGAGACGCCCACAAGTGTAAAAAATTAAATCATGATAAGAAGTCAACTCATTCCAAAGCGACTTTATCTTAGTATAATAGATTAAAACAGTTTCGGACCCTTATCGTTGTTTGGCCATTTTTTGTCAAATTGGTAGATTCAAAAGAACTTATCTTTAAAGTCGTTCCAAACTTCATTTCCAGTCTCTCCATAAATAACACCTCCAATGTTAGAATAAATTAAATTCAAAATTTAAGATAATACCACGTCATTACACTATTGTCATGTCAGAAACTTAGGGTCGAATTATGGTAATGCTTGTATCGTCCCATTACTGATTCTAATTTTTATTTTGTCACTCAAAGCTATATGCATTGTGCGGCTCCATTGTCTATAATGGTCTTTTTCAAATATTTTGGTAACTAAAACAATACTCGAATGATCCGAATAATGTATAGTAAATGCATCTATATCATCAACAACTTTTTTCGTCATTACCTTAGCAAATTCGTCCTTCTCATTTCTTAAATTATCAAAAGTCTTGTAAAAAATTTGATTCTAATACCATAAAAAATTTAAAAAAAAAAACTTGGAAAAGAATTGTATATTGTTGTATGTTTTAATTACAAAGAGAGGGCATTAAATATATAGAGTTATTTTTGAGTTGGAAAAGGAAAAAAAAATTAAACTAAATAATTACATATAAAAAAACGTACATAAAATCTAATTGAGACTATTGACCAAAATTAAATTAATGGAGAAACTATTGATTTATTTCCTTTTTTAATATACGCCACCAAAATTGAACACTAATATTCTGCAAATCTTTAATAAGTGAGATATAGTGGCTTAAAAAAACTCATCAAATAAGTTTGAATTGCTTAAATATAATATAAGAATAAGCGGCTCTTCCAACTTTGAAGCTTATTCTAGACACTCTCTTTTATCATTGAGAGTATATATATATTATTTTGCTCTATTTTACTCGATAAACTTAAGTAATTACTATTGTTAGAGACTTAAAAGAATTTCTAACATATCTACCAATGATTGACAAAGGTAAGAGCGAGTATGTTTACCTTTGTTAAAATTGTTAAGTTGTTGAATAATGTTGGACATATCAAATTATATTTTAAAAAATTATAAGTTAAATAAATATTATGTGATAAAATAATATAAATTTTAAAATTATTTATTAAATTTAATATTTATTTAATACATTATTTTTTTAAATACAAATTAAAATATATTTAAAATATCTAACATTATTTTAAATTACCAAAAAAACCCCGAAATAAAAAAGATAAAGTTTTCTTGTCTATTTCACACTCCACTTGGCTTGCCTTACAAGAAAAAATGACTTTCATCAGCGTAACACAAATGAGAGATCACTAGCCCACTTCTTCTACACCAAATACCAAAATCAAATCTTGTTATTGAAAATTGGGATCCATCGATGCTCATTCATTTATATCACATCTCTTTCGACAACTCTAGGCTCTTGTTTTCAAATTATGACTCCTTGTTCCCTAGCCCCTTCTTCACATAGCATAGAAGTTGCATATAAAACTTTCTTTAACGTTCACATTTACTTGAATTTGGCTCTTCACAATTTAAAATTAAATTACTACAAGTCTATTGATCAACTAAACAAAATTCTTTCAAGCTGCACGCTCTTCCACTAATGCTTAATTAAATCCTAAATGAGCTCTTGTTGTGTTTCCTCACCATTAATTATGTAAAATTAAGAAGAAGAAAAAAAGATTTGTAATTTGATTTTTGTTTAATGAATATTAATTTACAATTAACAAGCCAACTATAAATTATATAAAGGGGTTTAATTAAATTTCAACTACAAATTATTTTAAACCCTGTAGCTAAGCTTAATCAGTCATTGACCCTGACCTCCCAATATGGTAATCAAAGGATTAATAGATTCCGTTCCATCTCTGATTGAAGAAAAAGAACTACCACCGAAATTTTTATTAAATTTTTTTAAAGAAATTTAACTTTTTTTCTATAGGCTAAATACTAATTTTATTCAAAATAAGGTAATAAAGTATAGTATTCACTTACTTTTTTACATCAAAAATTTTAAAAATAAACTTCGACGAAAAAAATAAAAATAAAAATGCCATTTATAAATATGTGTTTAAGGAAGTTAATTTGTTTTTACACAACATTATCAATACAAAAGGACACCTTTGTTTGTTACCAAATGATATGCACATCTCAAAAATCGAGTTCATCTGAGATACCTCTATTGTCTAAATCGTTACCAATTGTTATTATACTGAATCTTTTGCAAAGATTATTGGGGTTTTTGGCGTTTTTATCTAAGAAAAATATAAATAGTTTCATTATACTTCAGTCAAATATTTTATTTTATATTAATTAAAGAAATAGTATTTGGTCGATTTTGCCCCTTCTCTTACAAATATCTTTTTCTCTCTTTTCTCTCCATGCTCCTCTCGGTCATCACTTGAAACTATTTTAAAATTCTCAAAATTTGTAGATTGACTATAAGCTGAGTACATTTTGAAGATTTAAAGCAAATCACCCTATTATGGAGTTGAAGAATTTAAAAATGGGTGAAAATTTATGAGTTTTTATTCTAATTTTAATTTTGTTGTATTTTTGAGTTATTTTAGTATTGTAGTTATTGAAATGTATAGATGTAGTGTTAGTAAGATATAAAATAGGTTAAAAATAAGTGTAAAATGTTAAAAATGATCTAAAATGACCAGAAATGGTAAATTCTAGCCATTTTTTAAAAAGGAGAATGTCTTAAAGGACTATATAATTCTTGAAAATGAATTCTACTGATCGACTATAATTGCTTACTCGAAGTTATGAGTTATCAAAAAAATAGAAGAAAAATTAACTTCAAGTTATGAAATATTTAAAACCATGTGTTTTAGCCATTTTTTGGATGTACAGGATATTCCATTCTTAGGTATTTTAGTACACGAGATTTTATTAAAATGCGTACATATCAAAAATTTATATGAAGAATTGTGGTTCTATATAGGTAATAGGCATATTAGATTCTCTCATCTAAAGTTTTATTAGATTACTAATTTGAGAGTGTAAGATTATCTGTCAGTAAGTGGGTTTGATAGTAGATCTTGGGATAAATATTTTAGTGATAGAAATGAGTTGACCTACATAGATTTAGATCCGTGGTTCAAAAGCATTACATTTGATGATAATATAGATGTAGTGAAAATGTATTTATTTTATGTGTTTCATAAATTGTTGATGCCACGTGATCGAAATAAAGTTGTCCAGTATTTTGTGCTTTGCCTTTTATATAATTTAGATGAGTTTAATGTCTATCCTTGGAGCACGATTATATGGACTATGCTCTACCATAGTTTAAGCACAACCTCAATGGAAAAATTATTGAAGGTCAGAAAATGGAGTGTTTCAGATAGGAAAGCATACAACTTATACGCATTTGGTCAAACATTCTTAATGAGTAATTCTTTTCTTTTCGATTCATTATCATATTGAAATGCAGAAAAAAAAATTGTTCTTTTTATTTTACATTAAATAAGAGAATAGTATTGTTAGTTTTTTTAGATTGTTAACTTTTTTATTATCTTAAATATGGATCTACGAGACGATCCCGATATGGAGGAAGATGTTTGTGCACAAGAATGGTGACCATTTTTTGCATCTTCTAAATTAGTCTGGTACAGGCACCACAATATACGAAGATGTTGCAGACGTTCTCTTCGATGGTGCTGGGGTATGTTTTTACATTCAATGAAAAACATATATAATTTCTTTATAAATTTTTATTGTTTTTCCTATAAATAATTAATAAATTCAAAATTTTATATAGGTTTTTGAAATATATAGGAAGTTGGTGCCCCATAAATATGGAAAGAGTAAGGACTGTCCTGTGGCTGTAAAATTGCATATTCCATTAAAAAAAAAATTGGAAGAGACTCTTAAATTGAAAAAAAATTGGGATTTTGACCACCCAATATATCAATAATGTTTAGTCTGAGTATGAATTCCAAGCCCCATTAGCGACTAAATCAAAAGTATAATAACTTAATCTTTTTCTTTTAATTCACTCACTATTATATATTGTTAATGACTATCATATTGTGAAGACTGATTATAATTACTTATGTATAGTTTGAGCCTGACATGTCATTCTCGCAATATCATGTCTTAGATAAGAGGATTGATGATATTTGAGTAGAGCTATTTAAAAAGATCGATAAGGTTAGTTCAGAGCTTTCCACAAAGATTGATAGTGTTGGCTTAAAGATTCAAACAGAGGTAACGAATATGATAGATAAAGACAAATAATAGATCTTGCATCAGATATCTCTCTTGATGCAATAGTTAAAGCCATCCAAGATTTTTGAGGATGTATGGCAGACTATGGTACATTTTTAACCTAAATATTATTGGGTACAAAGATTAAAAAATCAATACATTGATTGGTATTGTTTAGTTTTAAGGCATCGAATTTATGACTGCTAACTTTCAGGCTTACACTCCTGCGAGCGAGTCTCAGCATCAGCCCATGCCAATAAATATGCAACATGCAGCTGAGAGCTCTACAAGTGTAAAAATTATACCTGCTGCTTTAGCTCAAAATATAAGCAGGTACGGGCACCACTACAGGATGGTGCAAGCGCAATGCAGTCTTTATACCAATCCATTTAAAAAGTTTGTGAAAAAAAAAACTTGTAAAATTGGAAGTTGAAGTTACAATTAACATAAACGGGCAACTAATTCTTATTCATCAAGAAAAAAATTAGGGACATTTCGGATTGGATAAACAAAGATGACCTAATGTAGCGTGTTACCTTACACTGACTCGATGCTAATAGCATATAGTTTAATGAGCTATTATTTCATTGGTTTGATGATGCGGTAAGGACTTTTATTTTTATATTTTTTTGTAAGATTTTTAACAGTATCAAAACTTATGTACATTCTATCACCATTTTGTAGCATATAAATGAGTACTTAAAGGTTCTGCGTACACGGCAGAAGATGTTTCTTGAAATGTACTCACAAGATTGTACAATTGCAGATGTATATTTTTACGTGAGTATTTTTTATCCATCTATTGTGCATACTATATTATAATACCATAGGTGTACTATTAATGAGTTTAACATTGTATATTTTTAAGAGTACATTAAACAAATGAGGCAAATATCCTTACAGCTATTTCAAGCTCTAACAACCAATGGATCGAACCGTTGTTGTCATATGCACCTTGAACAAAAACTGATTTAATTGGTGCGAAACCATGAGCATTGGTCAATAAGATAGTGAAAGTAATAACTTTTTATTGTTATTAAATATAATAAGTTCAAAATAATACACTAATGGTTCTTGCAGGTATACATTCCATTAAATATCAATCAAGAACATTGGTTTGCAGCAGATGTCGACCTTGTTCAGAGGAGGACTACGTTGTACGATTCCAGTGTAAACAGCCACTCTGATGATGCCATTAAAAAATTTATGGAACCTCTGAGTGTTGCCACGTCATTTTATCTTTGTAAATATAGATTTTATAGTTTAAGAGGAATACAGAATTCAGAAATATTCCTTTGGCCAGTCATTCGTTTGAAGGAAAACGTACCTCAACAGGTGGTCGGGAGCAGAGATTGTGACCCATATGTCTGTATGTTTATTGAGTATCTTATATTAGGTCGGTCATTTGATTCCTTCTCTTGGATTGGTGCCTTTTATAGATAAAAGATAGCCATTGATTTGTGAACCACTGCAGCACATATTTCATAGATGTGTAATATACTTTTCACATGTGCATTTGTGTCATATTATTGTTTTGATGTCTGCGCGTTGGATAGATGTGTGCAAAGATGATATATAATTGTATAGAAATGTGTTTTTTCAATACGTAAGTTTGGGAACATTCATATAATAGGGAGATTCTGCAAAAATTTTGTTAAAATATCAGACGTCCTACTCCTGCAACTTACAATTTTGACACTTACACAAATATTTCTATAATTTATCTCACACTGAACATTTTCAACATCAACATAATAAAAAGTATAAAGTGTATTGTAAAATAAGCACATTACAAAAGTTACAAAACTCAACACTTTTAATGCAAAGTAGCATAATTAGAAAATTGTATATAATAACCATTCATACAATTAAATCTTTATACAGAATTGTACCTCAGAATCCAAGTCGTTTCCTCGATCTCACACTTATTTGAAAAAAAAAAATATTAACCTTATATTATAGTGAAATTAAAATTTAAATATCAATAAGATAATTTTATAAACAAATATATATCACATGTTATGTAAAGCAATAGAGTTTTGACATTTCTATCGGTTAAATCCATGTTGTCTACAACGATTATAAATATTCTTCAATGGTTTCTCCCTTTAAGATGAAATTCGATTCATTCAATACCTGCTTGACTAATGACGTGTTATCGGAGACTAGATATCCATATTTTTTTAAATTCTCTAGGACTATCCAATTTGACACTTGGCTAACCAGAAATACTAGCTTGTTATAGGCACGGAATAAAGTCTCAGTTATGTAATATGTCGAACAAAAACTCTTATATGATAATCTTATGTATTTGTATGCGACGAATGCATGGGGACAAGGCAATTGTTGATAATCAAACTTTCGACAGTTACATGTTCTATTAGAAATGTCCCCTATCCAGTTTATGCCACCGTCCTTGACTACAAATCGTGAAACATCAACAAGAGAAATTGTCATTCGATTTACGTCATCATTATGTTTCATGACTTTGTAATGGGCCTAATTCGTCAAAACTATTGTCATAATTTGTCATGCCCCAAACTCAAAAGATCTGACATATGACATAATTTACACTCATTCAATAATGTGCACTCATAATTAATATTGTATAAAATTTCAAACTTGAATTCTACATAAAAATCCCTAGTAGGTTGCTAGTAAGCTCAACACAAAGATCAACCCATAACCACACTTGGTGAAACATAAATAAAATATAACAACACCTAATAAAATAATACATAAGTATTTATTCAATAGGGATAAATTAAATATCTTAAACTACATGTCCAAAAATAAAACACTTAGCAACCTAACAACTTAGAGAACCCAAGGAACAACAAAAGCCTTGCCAAATTCGCTAAGTACATATGTACCTTATTTACCTGAAATCACCATAAACTAATGAGTATAAAACTTAGTAAGCATACTAATTTTTTATATATCAAATTACAAATATATATATGTACACAATGCATGTGTATGATATACTATGATAAATCAAAATCATAATCTTATCAAATCACATGTCAAGTAAGCGCTTACACATTTTTTCTAAACATATAATAGGAATACCATCACTCAACTACTACTTAGTAGGACTTCCATATCACATATCACATAATGAGCCAAATGTCACTCGTAGGTGACATACCGTATGAGAGGGATAGTACAAGTAAGGTTTAAATTACACATATATAATACTCATGCCCAAAGGTAAAAGCTAAACCCTTATCCTAATCATTGGTGAGTCCGCTCACATGCACTAATACGCCACCACACGAATGTGATGACTCAATATTTCTTTAGGTACCAATAGGATCCTCCATACATACGGAACACATAATATATACCAATCTCGAAGGAAAAGCCACACATAAAGGCTCCACAAATCACATAAGATGCATACTAAGTCAATAGTGAGTTCAAGCATCCTTAAAACACAAAATATTTCTCATAAACATATTACACTTCAAAAGCTTTCTTTGTTAAACACATTTTATTTTGAAAGCTCACTTTCAAAAACACATATATGTCATGTATGTCCATACTCACATTCATATACACATTTCTTTTACATTTCATATTAAAATATACTTTGGCATAACATAAACATAAATATATTTCTAAGCACATTTATAAAATCATACATAAATAATTACTATGTTTATTGTGATTTCAGTAAAAGTCTAGTATACTTACCTCTTAGCACTTTTGGCTACAAGGCTTAATTCTCCTTAACCTATCAATGGAGATTAATCATTTCATAAGTCTCAAAATTCACACAAAATACTTTAAATAGCTTACAAAATTACACATATTGCATTTATCACAACAAATCGGTCTAATTACTTGGTTTCTTAAAACTTGTCATTCTGACCACTTACATTTAACAAAAAAAATTTATACATAAAATGATGTCCAATTACTCTAAAATCAGAATATATCATTTTTGACTCATATATCATTTTTATATATGAATATTATATCATAATTCTTATACAATCCATTTCATAAACACTATCAAATCCAAACTATTATCCTGACAGGATCAAGATATTTACTAAACAGTATTCAATATCTCAATTTTATAAAATCATATACTAACTCAAAAATTATAAAGCTACCACATAATTACTCTTGACACATATCTCAATCCATGATAAATATTTCACTTCCAAATCCCTGTCAAAAGTATTTTAAAACTATTTTATTCCATAACTTTAAAATATGTTAATCAAATACTGCAATAAGCTGATACACTTTAGAAAATCATAACAATTTAATCACATTGATCTAAATTCTCAATTTTGAATGTATCATATTAGACATATAAACTTATCATATTACAGAAATTGATAATTTTTTAATATCATTTAACAGATCAAAAATTATTTGTCACTGTATCACACTGTTAACACAGGAAATTTTTAGAATTTTAAGGTCATTTTGGTAAATTCACTACAAATTCAAATTTCAGAATTTTCAATCTATTCAAAGTCTCAAATGATTCTAGACATATTTAATTTCATATTCTCAAAAGACAAAACCAGAATTAAAGTATAACAATTTATAAAATTTTCGAATCAAGAGACTATCAAGTAGAAATTTTACAATTCATCATGATTTATCAAGTTATCTACACAATCATCATCAATTCTCAATAATATTACAAAATTTACATCAAGTCCTCAAATTTTCATATTTTTAGAAATTAAAAATTAAAGAAATTAACTAAATTAACACCAATAAATTGAGAAATATTTATGATATACCTCTTAAAACTCAAATTTTTAATTTCTTCTTATTTTTTTTTCTTCTTCTTCTCTTTCTCTCCCCTCTAATTCTCTCTTTTCTCTCTCTAAATGGGTGGCTCGACCCAAAAATGAGTAAATTAGGGTTTAAAATGTGTATTTTTATACTAAGAGACTAACTTTTAGTATTTACAAATTAACTCTAAAAACTTTTAAAGTATTACCATTTGGTCCCTAAAATAAATCTAAAGTCTTGCAAATAAACCCAATACTAATAGTATGTCCTTAATCTATACAAACAATACTAATAATAATACATAAATTAAGTATCATTCACATACAAATAAAATATGAATATTATACATATATATAAATATTTATACTTTTTCAGTGTTGGATAAGTGGTTACTACATATTTTGTGCTGCTAATCTTCTATGGTAAAATCACAGTTGCGTTAGCTTTCATATCTAGTCCACCAAATTAGTCGCCAGAAGCTTTTCTTACTTCTTTTGTAATTACATTAATACTCTTTGCAACTTTAGTAGTCATGACGTCGTTTTTTCTGAAAGCACTAACTGATTGAGCCCATCTTACCATACTAACATCCTTCTCTAAGTACTTAGTTACATCAGGTCTTATGTTTCGCATCTTCTTCAATTGGTGTTAAAAATTAGGGAATTGATATGCCTTGATAGCAATAAAATAGTTAGACAAGTATACCCATTTTTTAGAATTTTTTAATGGTAACTTGTATTTTGTCATCAAATTTTTCTTCAAGTGAAAAATGCAGACCATAATATACATTAAGAAACACACCCCGTATAGCTCTCTTAATGCTAACATGTCGATCAGATATAAAAATAAGATTATGATGTTCATCAATTACTCCTTGCAACTTGACAATAACCACTCCCTAAAAGCATCATTTTCTGAGTCAACAATCCCTATGCCAATAAAAATATTTGATTATTTTCTTCTTTACAAATGATTACAAACATTGTACCAAGATAGGAACCTTTCAAAAATATTCCATCTACTGCAATCATCGATCGGATTGATGAATTAAAACCTCTGATGCATGGTCCTAGCGCCAAAAAAAAAAACTTGAAGTGATTGTCTGCATCAATTTTTAAGTGAGTAACCATACTCGGGTTATTTTGTTGCAACATATAACTCTATGCAGGAAGCAATCTAAACGATTCCTCTGGATCACCTCTTATTAATCATAATGCACGCTACCTAGCTTGCCAAGATGTAGTATGTGTTATCTGAACACCGAATTCTTTACGTATGTCTTCTTGAATATCTTTCGGTCTATAATTTTTATTGACTGATGTAAACTGATTTTTAATTACTTTAGCAATAATATGGCTCTTGGCTTGCCAGTGACTATCTTGCAGTTGACCTAAAACACAAGTGTGTTCTGCATCTACTCGCCTCATGATGAAAAATGGTGCCCTTTTGTCGACACTGCCTGTAATCTCCATTTGTATCCCTCATCATCACATTTTAACTCAAAACAATCTTTCGTAGACTTGTAAACTCTGAAGCTCTATTTTTTCTTAAGTGTAACTATGCTTATAACCTCATAAATTTCATCTTTGTTGTTATATAACTTCCTTACAAGCACATCTTTAATTCCAGTACAAGATATCTTTTTTTCATATGTTTAAGTAAAATGACGATATTTCAGGCTAAAAATGAAATGAGTTTTCGACCTTAACCCCTTCTTTCCTGCCATTATCATTATCGTCATCCCCAGTCATTTCTCCATAATCAGCATCATCATCATTTTCATCATTACCAACCTCATAACCAACATCATAACCACAATCATAATTCTAGTAACCTTTGTCATTTCTAGCATTAGTACCAACATTATGACCAATATCATATCCAAGATCAACACTAACATCTCTATATATATGACTATCATAATATGTGTAGGCTGGTTGTTCATTAAACGTTAGGGAAGAATAATATAATCCTCTATGGGATTTGGCATATACACAGGGGTTGCAAATGAGAATTGATTAGTGTAACCTTGTTTCTGCTCCATGGGTACTTCTGCTTTATTTTCATATTCAAGAGCTCGAGTATCCATTGTTACACTTAGAGGTGTAGCAATATTCTTTTATAGGCTCAACCTCAATATCGTATCATCGTCATTTTCAAGTGAAATAGGTCTCAACTTTCTAATATTTAAAGGAACCTCGAATATCAGAATCACTTTATAATACACTTGATCAACTCCCAGAAGATGACAAACTTTTCTCAACAACGCTTCATATTTAATATTTTTTTAGAACTACCATGTGCATATCTTGATATCTAATGTTCTCTCAAAACTATCATTAGAACTCTCTCATTTTCCCCCAAAGCATATAATGGTCGAAATTTAAGTCATAATAATATTAGTAGCACCTAAAAAAATAATACCAAAAATAATTATTACTTTAGTATAATTATATATATAATTAAATTAAAAATAATACAAAATATTAAATATATACAAATATAAACTTAATATAAATATATAAAAAATAACAATGCCCCGTGGCACCACACGCCAAGCTACTGCACGCAGCAGGGCGCTTGGGCACGCAACAAACGCGATCTAGCAAGTTGTGCCTTGTTGTGCACCTAAGGGCGCAACATCTTAGGGCATGCAACCACGTGCCTGCATGTGGTTGCACCAGGTCGGCTCATGGTGCCTGAAAAATTGTCAAAAATTTTTCTTTTTAGCTTTTTTGACCATTTTCGGCCATATTTATGTCATTTTCGGTCACTTACACTCATTTTTAACCTATTTTACACCTTACTAATATTATATCTATGCATTTCTAACAATTACATACAAGAATAACTCAATACATAAAACTAAATTTAGGATAAAAACTTACTAATATTTACCTGTTTTCAATTTTTTCAACTTTACAATAAGTGATTTACTTCAAATCTTCAAAATGTACTCAATTTGTGGTGGATATAGATTTTGGGACAAAAATTTGAATCAAAAAGAGAGTTTAAGAGAGAAAAAGTGAGTGAAAATTTTAAATTGAAAAGAAGGGTAAAATGGGAATACTATTTGTATTTTGGTTAATATTGATTAAGATTATTTGACTCGATAAAAAGAAAATTTACTCTTAAATAGGGTTATTTTTGATGTTTTCCATTTATATTGACAAGATGGTAAAATTAAACATCTTTTTAATTATTTTTAAAAAGAAAAATTGTAATACACGTATTGTATATATATAAAGTTTGGTGGCAAAAAAAAAAAGGGAAAAATAGAAGCGGTGGCCGTTATATATATATTTTTGTTTTTGTTTTTTTTTTCGTTTAAGAAAAGCAATTGAAACAGAAGAAGAAGGAAAGCAGAGCCGAACAGAAGAAGAAAAGAAAAGAAAAGAAGAAAAGAAAAGAAAGGGAAAGGAAGAAACCCGGAAGGAAAAAGTGAAAGAGAAAGAAAAAGAAGGAAAAGAAAAGAAAAAGAAAGAAAATAGGAAATTTTAGGAAATTAGTTGGGTAGTCAGAATTATACCCAGTGGTTTAGTGGATAATAGTTTTACGATATTAGAATATTTAGATTTTAATATTTATAATACATATCGGTACTAATGATGTATTTTTACACCCTATGATATAGGAGGTGTACTGATAGCGGGTAGATCTCAGAATCCAGACCCAGCTCAAGATTAGCGCACTTTTGTGAGTGGATAATTATATATATTTTATATATTTTTAATACAGCTAATTATGATTTAATTACGCGTTATCAGATTTAGTTATGATTTATTTTAGACAGAAAAATATTTATACTATTTTAGTATAGTCAGAAATATTTTAGAATTTATTATAGTACAGTTTATAATTATGTTTAGTACAGAAATAATTATTTCAGAATAATTATGGTCATGATATTATATTGTAGTAATTTTTGAACTACCATATGCGTACCCTCCCCTTTAATGTAGTTGCTCTGCGCATGCATTAGACCAGTTTAGTTTGCTTTACCTGAGCGATGCAGCATTCCGCCGAGTTAGACCAGCTTAGATCCCCCGCTCTGCCTGTGCGTGAGTTATTCCGCCAGGTTAGACCAGATTTTCTCCGAGTACAAGTTTGGTGTGGTTTTCAGTATATATGTAGTACATATTTCCAAAGCTATATTATATATATTCAGCTTGATAATAAATTTTATGATAGTTGCGCTTTCAGATTTTCAGATCCCAGCATGATGTTATTCTTTTGTTTTAGCACAGATTTTATGACAGCTTATACTTTCAGTATAAGTTTATTAACTACTCAGTACACAGTTTTATGATTATTTTATCATACCGATTTATATGAGTACAATACATATAAAGTATATGATATTTTCAGATTATATCCATTTACTGAGCCACAAGCTCACCCTTTTTCCTATTTTTCTTATTTTTCCTAAGTTGTCACAAGAATTTGTGCAGTGTGATACAATCATCATATTTTGAGGTTGGCTAACGTGCATAGCTGCATAAGTGTCTCAGTCTGTGTATTTGTATATGTTTTATATAGTGGAGCATATGTGTACACTTTTTATTGAGGCAGGTAGCCTCATTGTATTATATGTATGAGTAAAGAGTATGTTAGTCACATGTCATCGCAGGATCTACCTCGATTCTCAAGAGGGCTCGGGTTGGGTCCTGTCAAAAATGTACACAAAAAACTCTTATTTTAAACTTATATACTTTTAGAGTCACAAAATTAAAATGTAATCTTTAATAGTTACAAAGTTCAAATTTGAATAATTTTACCCCTAAAATATATTTTGCTTCTCTCTCACTATTTTCCTCAAAAACTCACTCAAACAAAAACAGTAAAAAAATTCAAGCTTAGTAACAAGTAGATTGAGTGTTTGGGCACTGACATTTTAAAGATTAAAAATTAAAAAGATCAGTTGAAAATATAAATTTCAAAACGAATAAGAAAGAAAACTCAAAATTCCCACGCCTCGCTCAAGGTGTGAGGAGGGGGTCTCATGCCCAGCCTCGTAGCATAAGGCATGTCACATTGCCCCTCTTTGCACCTCGTGCTTCGTTTCTTTTTTTTATTCATCACTATTTTTTTTTTTGATTTACCGTATTTTTTACCGACACTTTATTTCTTTTTCATTTCATTATAATACAATACCACTATATTTCTGTACTTATATTTTTACAAATTAAACACAAAAAAATATATTAAAATACATTGTAAAACAAAAAATTTTGAGTTATAATACTCATAAGCACAATTTCATCCATTCATTTATTATTTTTTTAACTAATAAAGATTAATCAAATAATTTTTTATTATAAAAAATTATAACCTATTAAAAAAATAACTATTTATACACATACACACACACACACACATATATATATATATATAACTAATTTTTCCTTTCACAAAGAGAGATAAAGAGAAAGCTGCAGTTAGACCAAAATGTTTTAAGAATTATTAGTTAAATTTGAATTACTTGATTAAAATTTTAATATTTTTTTATCAAGTTCCCCATTTTTATTTTTTAAAAAAGAATACAATGCATAAAGTAAAAATTAATTAAAAAAAACTTAAAACATGAAAAACAAGCCAGTTATTTAATTTGACAATATATATTGTTTGTTTACATTTGTATAATAGTAAAGGAAAACTATCAAAGATATTTTTGAAGTAAAGTGTAATAATATTAAGAATACTTATTCATTTTGAAAAATAGTATCAATACATAACCATTAGAGAATATTATGTTTTAATTTACTACAAATATGTTACAATTTGTGAAAAAAAGAAATTACCTTATAATAAAATTAACTTGACAATCATACTCTTATATATGATCATTTATTTATTATTTTAATTTTTTCTCTTTAAATTAATAACATCATCACAAAATCAATCATTTAATAATTTTAGAATAATTCAACAATATCAACCACTACTACAATATCAATAACAAACTATTCTAATAACATATATATATATATATATATAGTTGATCAGGTGGACAACGGGCCACTGTAATGCACTATTTAGTATTGTGTGGTATTGTTTCAACAATATTGCAAAATGCCAAATAATGCTCGTTGCCCATCGAGTGGTAGGCAATGTTCGTTGTCTTATTAAATTTATATATATATATATATATATTATGACTATAAAACAAAAAAATCGACAGCTTGATAGGCGTTGTGTGCACCTGTGGCTAGTGGATATAATTGTGGTATAGGATAATTTTAGAGTTTTAAAAACACAAGATAGAGAACAGAGTAAAGGAAAAACAATTTAAGGTTTTAAAATTTAAATATTAATTTTAATAAAAAATTCTCAATAATTAAGTATTAATGCTTATTTTTAAAATTAATAGATATTTTTTATATTAAATCTTAGTTGGAGGATGGTAATAATAATTACTCTACAATAAAATGAAAAAGAGTGTAAATTGAATAATCCTAGGAAGAAAAACAGGTGATCAAAAGAGAAAATGAACGAGTCAGAAAAAAATGGCAATGGCGATGGCGATGGCGATGGGATGCGAGTGCTACCGACTACCGACAGAGGTTTGAACATGCGGCCAGCTGCCAACCAACCTCTTTTTCTTTAATTATGAAAATGCCACATCACATGCCATTAGTCATTACACACACACACACAAATTTCTTTTGATTTCTTATTTCAATTTCCTAATAATTACGCTAAATCATTCCTTCATTCATATATCACCAATCACCAGTTGATTTATTTTTGGCACTTAATTAGTAGTTGAGTTTG
The DNA here is from genome assembly GCA_946807835.1 of Ailanthus altissimus. NCBI lineage: Eukaryota > Viridiplantae > Streptophyta > Magnoliopsida > Sapindales > Simaroubaceae > Ailanthus > Ailanthus altissimus. Next base: position 19,994,519 of record OX327710.1, on the reverse strand, counting down.
ACTTGAAACTCCACCGGCACACTATTTTTATAAAATGAAGGGGGGGTTTATTTATTTAATGAGAAATAAAGAACATTAATTATGAAATATAATGAGCATATCATCCAATTAATAAGATTGTTTTTATTTATTTATTTTTTTAAAGCAAATAAATCATTGATAACAACATCAACAACAACAACATTAATAATAATAATAATAATAATTTTAAGTGTAATTATTTAAACCCATCAAAATACTCAATAAATCCACTTATTTATTTTTTTTAAAGAAAACCCACTCTTAAAATCTTAGAAAAAATAATAAACTTTATATTATAAATTTATCTTAATTTTTAATATAATCTTATTAAATTAAATTATTATAACAAAATTAATTTTTACTAAATAGCCATCGACAATTTTTTCTTTACGAAAATTTATTTTTTTCTAAAATTAAAATTTAATACATCGACTGAACATTCAAAAAATTTTAGTAATCACAAAAAAATAGATTTTTATGCATTTAAATTAAAATATTTGTTCTTAGAAAGTTTTTATTTTATTAAATTTTTAAACACCCACTATATTTTAATTGATTGAATCAAATTATTTACCATATAATTTAATTTTTGATTAAATTTCACTTAATAAGTGGTCTCAAATTTACTTCTATTAAATTTTAGTTTAAAAACCAACTCTAATTACTAAAATAATTTTATTAATTTGAATAATTATAAATCTATTATTTTTTAATAAATAGCCGTTTAATTATTCTTAATTTCTTGATTCTTATAGTGGTATTTAATAAAATTTAATTTTATTATAATAATTTAATTTAATAAGATTATATAAAAAATTAATCCAAGTCTATGACATGAAATTTAAGTTTTAGATTTGTAATATCGAGATTATTAAAAAAATGAGTTTTTTTTAATATTTTGATAGATTCAAATAGTGCCATTCTACATTTTTTTGTTATCATAAAAGTAAGTAAAAAAAGTCTTTCTATCAAACAAAATAAAATATATATTATAGCTCTTGAACATTTTGGACCCAATCAAATTTGTCTACAAACATGAGAGAAAATTTCCCATTTGTCATCTAAAAGACTTTAAATCCTCCCTTTTCCTATTGCTATAATGAGAATTAATAAACCAATAATTGATTTGTTACTATTCATGCTTTTGTTTTGTAATTAATTATAATTATAATTATAATTCCTGGTGTCCTTGTCATTCCAATGGCAAAGGCAACACATGTTCATTCTCCTAAACACTCGTCTGTCACCATTTGTTTCCTTTCATTTATTTCTTAATTTCTAAGTGTTATTTACTTGTCTAAAAGGGTTTTCTAATTGTTTTTAATTAAATATTTTGATGCTACCAAATCTTGCCATCTCAATATCTTAAGAACTTCAATGATTTAGAATATATTATTATTAAAAAAATTTCATTATTTTAAAATTTCCCATAAGATAAGTGTTCTAATGCCAATGTTTTTTTTTTTTTTTAAAAGTGTTTTGTTGCCAAAGAAAGACTGTTTTGCTGCCAAATTCTTGTATTCTAAGTTGTATTGTATGCATTCTTAACTACCATGAAAATAATGAACCCAAAAAAAAAAAAAACAGAATCTATGAAATTTGAGTCAAAGCCTGTAGTTTAGTTACCTACTATCTAATACAAGCAACTTTAGTGTAATTGTTTTTGGGATAATAGCATTTGGGTCTCTGAATTTCTATGACTTAAATTTTTGTAAGTAATGAGATAGTTATGCATTTGCACCAATAAGTACCTAAACCCTATTAGAATAATTGAAACACCCTTTAGTGTCAAGAGTTTTTTTTTTTAATCTCTTTGAAATTAGATTATAATTATGAATTGATATTAACAATCATACTATTATTAAGAACCTATAATTTAATTCAGATATTTAGATTCATAATGGACTAATTCACCTCCCACTTTTATATCTATAAGAGAAATCCACTCAAAAGAAGATGTGGGAGTGGGACTCTTGAAGGCCATGGATACCCATCACTACCTACTCAGTGATAAGCTATGTATTTGGTTTCAAGAGTTCCATACTCTTATGATGGTTAAAAAAAAAAAAAATCAATATATAATGAGGTAACTGGTTATTTCAATAGGGTTTAGTTAAGGGATCTGTTTGATATAAATAGATAGGTTATATCATGGATTTAAAGTAACATAATAAATGAGGGGTATCAAATGTTATTATCCTGGTGATCCCCGAACAGTCTCATTCCCTACTAGCCCCCTCTGAAGGGGCTCTGACATTGAAAAATGACTGTGTCTCATCTGTCACACAAATCCAAAATGTCCAATTCCTGTAATTACATATAATCTAAGCACAATCTCTCAGTTCTAAAATTCCAAATCTAATAAAATACTTCTAAACCTGCCATTATTAACCCAGTAGAAGAAAAAGTAAAACTCTGCACTCTGCACTCTGCACATGACAAGCAATGTCTTTAATTTATTTACGGGATTCTTATGACTCACTCACCGACTCACTCACCGAACACGTTGCCGTTAACACTCAATTCTTTCGAGTAAAAGTCTTAAAATTAATCAATCATTAATTGAGGTTTCAAATAATAATAGTTTCTCAGCATATCATCATGATCATGAAAGCTACTCTTCTCTTAACCTTTTACTAAATCAATTTAATTCTTTTTTAAAAAAATAATGGCATAAAGCGGGTAAATGCAATCAGTAATCCTAGTGAAAATTACATGTATTTATTTTTTTATTCATTTATGGAAGCAAGTTTTCAAAGGGAAGAAAAATAAGAAAAAAATATTTAAAAAATACAGCCTATATACAGTTGATACACCTAACAGGATTGTATATTTTTTTTGTTTATTTTCTCTGTTTAAATATAAATAAAAATAGAGCAAAAACTTTTTTTGTTGATAAAATATAAATAGAAAGGTGTAAGCTTTCATTGGCTTTGGATTCTTCTGGCAAATCGTGCCCGCCAGCTTTCACTACTCGGTATGGCTAAAACTAAATAAAAATTAGTAATTTTTATTACAAAATTCTTAATAAAAACCAAAAATAAAAAACCAAAAAAGGTAATCAAATTTAGTCTCAAAGCCTGGTTTGGCTTTCTGGGTTGTTACAGTTTTGGAAGAAAGAGAGAGACAGGACAAGAGATGGTGTTTAGGAGGAGGAGAGTGTTTGTGTTTGTGTTGGTGCTGTTCACTGCTTGCATTTTGGAATGGAGTCCCAGTTGCGTCAATGCTGCCACAGATCCATCAGATGGTCAGTGTTCTTTTGACCCATCTCGCTTTTTTTTGTTTTTTTTTTTTGTTTTTGCTCTTGATTTTATCTCTTTTGTGTTTCTTTTGCGTTGTTTTTAGATGTGATAAGATTTGTATGTGTTAATCTTCAGCTGAATCTGCATTCTTGTGTAGCTTATACTGCTTCTTACTGATGCATTTGTAGATTTTGCTTCTTTCTTTTTCTTAATACTTTTTTGTTTAAATTGCCTACACTGCTTTTGAGATGAGTAAAGTTTGCTCTTTTAATAGATTTAAGGACCTAAAGCTTTTTTTTTTTTTCCCAATTCTGGGCATTGATGCCATTGGTTGTATGTACTGGTAGTCTATTCACTTCTACCACTTCCCTGTATCAGTTAAAAGCACCTTGTTATTTTTTTTGGATTTTAAGATAATTTTTCCGGTAATTTCAGCTAGTTGTGGCTTTTCTGTTAGAATTCAAGTTGGGGCATTGTTAATTTCCTATTAAGTTGTCCAGTTACTTTTGTCTGTTGCTACACCTGGAATCTGTTATGTGAAGGTATGGTACCAGCCTCTGATTTGTTCCAGGATTAAGCATGGAACCTTTTTTGTTTCTTTGCTTTAGGGGACGTTAACAGATGGTTGACTCAGAGCGAGAGAGTGATTAATATGTGGGGTTAATTGAATGGATTAGTTTGTTAATTTGATTACAGTTTAAAAGCATTAACATTCATCTATAACATGGTACATAATGATTTTAGAAACAAACGTTGAAAATTTTCTGACTGGTCTGTTAATTTAATTTTAAATTCTTCTAAAATTTAATGTATTTATCCTATTTATTCCTTGCTTGATCCACAGCTTCTGCTTTGAAGACCATGTACAGCAGTTTAAATTCTCCATCTCAGCTAGACAAGTGGAGTGCAAGCGGTGATGATCCATGTGGGCAGTCTTGGAAAGGGGTTGTTTGCTCAGGCCAGCGAGTCACAGAATTGTGATCTTCCTTCCCTTTTGTTTCTCATGTAAATTGCTTTCAGATGTCATTATAAATGCTGAAATTGAGTGTATATTCTACTTTTTTTATCAGAAAATTATCGAATCTTGGACTCTCTGGATCAATGGGCTGGTCACTCACAAGTTTGACAGCCTTAACCAACCTGTACGATCAATAACATCTACTTTTTATTTTTTTCTTCTCCAGTAAGAGTATGGTAAATTTCAATTACAAATGATATTGAACTTCAACTTTTAGTTGTTTGGGTTAGTTCTGTGTTGACGTGAATGCATAGTCACCTTGCTGCTGTTCTTTGATGAAATCCTGCAGAGATTTGAGCAACAATAATCTTGGAGGCGACATTCCTTATAATCTTCCTCCAAACTTGCAGCGTTTGTAAGTTCTCATAGATGCATTAGTTTTTCCCCTTTTTTTGTGTGGTCCTTTTTTGATTTCATGATGATTTAAATCCGTTTTTCTTTCTTACACAGAAATCTTGGCAACAATAAATTTACCGGGACTGTCCCTTATTCCATTTCCCAAATAACCTCTCTTAAATATTTGTGAGTACCTTTGCAGTTAATTGCTTTTCCACAACTGAATGGCAATGTCAAACTTAAACTGGTTTATTTTATTTTGTTTATTCACTTTCAATTCATTGGGGTGTAGAAACATCGGTCACAATCAGCTTCAGGGTCAACTGAATGACATGTTTGGACAACTTTCTTCTCTGGCTACACTGTGAGATCTTGCTTCTCTCTCTCTCTTTCTTGTAACAATGCAATCTGCTTATGTTTTGAAGACTTTAATTTTAACTGCACATTTGAAATCTTTGTCATTTCTTTGTCAAGTTTCTGTTAAATAAGCCTGGGACTCATCCTGAAATCTCTTCCTTTTAGAAATGTTTACCTCCTCCTAAAGTTAGTCTTGCTGAAAGGCCTGGTGATGGTATCTCTAATCTGTGTTTCAGGGATCTCTCTTTCAATTCTCTGGTGGGTAACCTCCCTCAGAGCTTTAGCTCCCTTTCAAGCTTGAATTCACTGTAAGTGATAAGAGATTGTCTTCTGTGGTATTAACTTTTCAAGTGTATTGTTTTGGCCCCTCATATATTTTATCCATCCTTGTCTAGGTATTTGCAGAACAACCAGTTTGCGGGTACTATTGATATTCTTGCCAATCTACCCCTTGACAATCTGTGGGTAACCAGAGTATCAATCAATAGCACAGAAATGATTTTTATCCTTTCCTCCAAAGTGCCTGAAATATAATCTGTTGTGTTATTTGTGTTGTGTTTCTTAGGAACATTGCAAACAATCGTTTTACTGGCTGGATTCCTGATCAGTTGAAAGGAATTAATCTGCAGTAAGCAATTAATAGTATAATCAATTGGTATGATCATTTTTCCCTTGTAAAAGTTGAAAGTTCCTCATGATCTGAATCATCTCTGTGACAGGAAGGATGGTAACAGTTGGAGCTCGGGGTCTGCCCCTCCACCTCCACCTGGTACACCTCCAGCAAAAAGGAATAGCCCGAAACACAAATCTGACAGTAATGATAACAGCTCATCAGAAAGTGGTGGCAGCAAGAAATCAGGTATAGGTGGTGGTGGCATAGCAGGAATACTGATTTCCATCTTTGTGGTTGGGGGAATAGTGGCATTCTTTTTGGTGAAGAGAAGAAAATCTAGAAGGTCATCCTCAGATATAGAAAAGCTCGACAATCAGCCATTTGCTCCTCTTGCTGCTTCTTCTAATGAAGTACAAGGTAACATAATTTATCTGCATCCTCCTTTCCCCGTGTTTCCTCCTAAAATCCACATCCTACACTAACAAAGCTCCTCCCTATGCTGTATTATTGGATCTTTTGTGGTTTTCACTTTTGTAAACTGCAAATGAGATAGAGGGAGAGAGAGAGAGAGAGAGAACTTATAATTTGAGATAATGAAGAATCAAGAATTAAGATTTTAGGTAGGTCTGGAGTCAGGAACAAACATCTTAGCGATCCCAAGAAATTACTTGAGCACACAATTTTATGAACAGATACTCAACTCCATGGTCTGATGCCCATTTATTGATGTCATTTTAGTCAGTTATTGTGCTCGCATGCCAACTGGAAGAGCAACAAGCCTGAAAAAAGATCTGCTTTGATACCAAATTGATGAATATAGAGCAATTGTATATTTTACTCTTAGAAAATGTATTACAAGAAGAGACATTTATAGAGGCTACAAATCTACTTTACATAGTAAATATGACCTATATAAGGAATATGTCTATATTACCTATATAAGGAATATGTCTATATGACCTATAAGGAATATAGCTTATATGCAGGATATCTTACTTATATACAAGATATACTATCTATACAAGAAATTCTACTTATATAAGAAGAATCTCAGCTGAATATTCCTTCGAATATTCCTTTTTCCAACAATTTACCACCAACTTAATCACTGTGATTCAAAATTTTGGTTTAGATAAGAAATTCTTTAATTATTTATAAGGATGGTATAGTTATTCAAAAATTTAATGTTAGAATGAATCAGATATGTCTTCTTTAGTTTGGTTGTTCAGTTGGTGATTCCTGAGTCTGTTGTGAGTTGAATAGGTGGACTGGAGTGTACTGTAGGAAAACAAAGTGATTGCTTAGAGGATGGTGCCTTCCTGTTGCGAAGCTGCTATTAGTGGTTGATGTCAAGATAGGGTTTTCAGGAAGTTATTTTCATGGTTCTTTGTTTCCGCTGCAGCTAATATTTCTATTTTCTTTAGGGGACTCTTTAGATGCTTAAATTTAAGAATTTCTTTCTTTTTTGCCCTTTATGGTGCTTGCTTGTTATTTCCATTAACATGAAAGTACCATCGTTTGGCACTTTTTTTCACACATTGTAATGATAAATTTCACCAAGATATCCATAAATACAAAACCTCAGGCTGATAGAATCTTGAATGCCAATTCTATCAGAGTAAACCTTCTATTACTTTTCTTCAAAACCACTATTTTATTGTTAATGCTGATTGATAACTTTGGTCCACCAACTAAATAACTACTTCACTTATGTGGCCATCTTCACATCTATTCAAGCTCATTCTTTGCTGTTGAGTCTTACGTGTTGATTGCATATCTTTTCTCTCTTGTTTGGATTTAATGTTTGTTTTGTTGTAAAATTATATTGTAGAAATGAAGTCTGTACGGAGTTCCTCTGCCATTGACACAAAGACATTTGACACTATTGCCTCAATCAATCTACGACCCCCACCAATTGATCGTCACAAATCATTTGATGAAGATGATTTTCCAAGGAAGCCCATTGTTGTCAAGAAAGCTGTTACAGTGCCTGCGAATGTGACGTCATATTCAATAGCTGACCTGCAAATGGCTACTGGCAGCTTCAATGTTGAAAACCTTCTTGGCGAGGGCACTTTTGGGCGTGTTTATCGAGCTCAATTTGATGATGGGAAGGTATACTTTCCTTATTAGATTCATGTGCTATGTCAATTTGAAGATGTGATTCTAATTTCTTCACTCTCTCATTTTCATTTTGTATTCATACCCTAATCAGAGTTCTCACTTCTCTTAGCATTTTGATGCGTTATGGTAACTGTAAAGAAATTGTGTATAAATAGATGGGAGTTCAATATACATCATGTGAATGTAATTTGGTTGCTGAATGTGACCCTGTAAAATGCTGCATGAATCGAAGTGTTGACCTTCTGTTATTATTTTTACTGGTCTCTCTAGTGTGTTGAAAATGTTTGAATTTAACTTATGGCTTCTTTTCACTATGTTTTAGGTACTTGCTGTGAAGAAAATAGATTCATCTGCCCTTCTCAGTCAAATGTCTGATGATTTTACCGAGATAATTTCTAACATATCCCATTTGCATCACCCCAATGTAATGGAGCTAGTGGGTTATTGTTCAGAATATGGACAGCACCTGCTACTGTATGAGTTCCATAAAAATGGTTCACTGCACGACTTCCTGTATCTGTCAGACGAATATAGCAAACCTTTGATATGGAACTCCCGTGTTAAAATTGCTCTGGGGACTGCCCGCGCACTGGAGTAAGTTGATTATGAAAAAATTGGTTTTTCCTTTTTCAATTTTATGGTTTAAGGAATTCGAGTCATAATTCTGGGGCACATAGGAACAATTCTTCATTCTAGATCTGTTTTTGAAGCTTTATGGTATCAGGAAAGAGTGTTGAGTTTATAAAATGTTGGCATTAATATAACTTAAAATTTGGCAATTGTCTGATATTTGTTAATAAAATGAGTTGGAATTTGGAAGCTGCACTCTATGAATCTAAATTTACTTACAAGGGTCTTTTCAGGTACCTCCACGAAGTTTGTTCACCATCAGTTGTTCACAAAAATATTAAATCAGCCAACATATTACTGGACTCTGAGCTCAATCCTCACCTTTCTGATTGTGGCCTGGCAAGCTCCATACCGAATGCAGATCAGGTGAATTTTTAAATTGATATAAAGACTTGACTACGTATAGTATCCTATGTGGCATCTATCTTCTAAATTGTAAATACTCTGATCCCATCCACTGTGCAATCATCTGGTTCAAAATTTGCTTGGTGTTAAAATACTGCTAAATTGACCTGCAAGGTTCTGAAGTCTTAACATCTAAGCTGAAATGCCAACAAGACAGTAGCATCAATTATTTATGTTTCCTATTGACCGAGAGAGAGATGGTCTGCAAAATTTGGTGGTAGTGGAAAAACTTCCTGTGACCTTGGTTGGGGTGTCAAGAGTAGCCCTTCTGCATGGTTACTTTGGTTTCAACTGCTTGAGTGACTATCTAGTTGCATGCTAAAACTTTGTAGTCTTTGGTATGCAGGTATTGAACAATAATGCGGGTTCTGGATATGGTGCACCCGAGGTTGACATGTCTGGTCAATATACAATAAAAAGTGATGTCTACAGTTTTGGGGTTGTTATGTTGGAGCTTCTTACTGGACGTAAACCATTTGATAGGTGAAGTATCAAAGCATATAATATGGCAATCTCTTTGTATATTCAGTCATTCCTAAATGAAGAGCTTCATTTTCGTTTGTCATCTGTTTATTTAATAATTATTACATGCATTTATTGGACAGCTCAAGGCCAAGATCTGAGCAATCTTTGGTTCGATGGGCAACTCCTCAGCTCCACGACATTGATGCTCTTGCTAAAATGGTTGATCCAGCACTCAAAGGGCTCTATCCAGTTAAATCTCTCTCCAGGTTTGCAGATGTCATTGCTTTGTGTGTCCAGGTATGTACAAGTTAAAAGGCACAGTATAATTTGGAGTGATTCCCGTTTTAGTTACTATAATAAAAATTTCTGATCCCTTGATTCACTGCTTTGTGCAGCCGGAACCTGAGTTTAGACCACCTATGTCAGAAGTGGTTCAAGCATTGGTTCGGTTGGTCCAGCGAGCCAACATGAGCAAAAGGACTATTGGAAATGACCAAGGAGCTTCCCAGCGAGTGGACAATCAAGATACACAGGACTACATGTCTTAAATCTGCCAAATAGTTCTTGCTTTCTTGTTTTGATGATCAAAGGCAGCTGAACAAAACAGTTATCTGTGGTTTTTTTATTTCCTTTTCCCTATTGGGATCACTTTACTATTTCTTAGTCGTTTCTTGTGCCATATGAATATGATACCAGATTAGAAGTTGTTTTCAATATGTTAATATAACACAATTGAACTGCAGCTTGATCATACTTTTCATTGGAAATAAGTCCTGCCATTCTTATTCTTAGACAAAGATTATGTAAAGCTAATGCAATAAATTTTATGAAAAAGCTTGCTTGTTAATGAAAAATTCTTTTTCAACATATTACAACTCTCACCTACACTTAGTTTTGCCTAATACCTGCTTAGAGGTGATAAAATTAGGGATGGATTTTACTCGGATCGGAAAAACCTGAATCTGAAATTCGGCAAAATTTTGGTTTTTTTTTTTTCAAATTTGGATTTTTGTGAGAATTTGGAAACTCGGCCCTAATTTGAATTTGAATTTGAATTTTTTTTATTTTTTTAATTAATTTATATTCTTTAATATATATGAATATAAAAATTAATTTATAAAATAAATATTTTAAAATTTTAATTTTAATTTTAAAAAATAGTAAAATAAATTCGGGTTTAAATTTGATTCTACCCTAAGTTAAAACTCGGATCCAAAACAATTTGAATTTTGGGTTCATGAAAAAATTTGAATTTGAAAGTAAAGCAAAATTCGAATCCAAATAAATGGGTTGACGGTTTGAGATTTATGTTTGGATTAATTATTTCATTCCATTCAAACGTGATTAATTTAATACACGGGTCAACATATTCATTTAATAAACAGATTTATTATTAAATTAATTTTATATATTTTAAAATATCAATTTTATCTTTTACATTAAATAAAAATTATTTTACAATACGAAAAGTTTTTAAAATTTTATTTTACAACTAGAAATTTTTAACAGTATTAATAGTGAGATTATTTATATCTGAATTTTTAATTTAATCAAACGATCTAAACTAATTTTAATATTATACTATAACTGTAATCACAATAACCTAAAAACGAGCTGACAGATTAACAAATATATTAAACGAATAGAATATCCTTCATCCTAATTCGTATTCATGTCAAGTTTGTATCCCATTGCCAACTCTATACCCTCTCAACCAACAACCCCGTCTGTTAATGATTTCCATTAGTTTTGAAGAACAATTACTTTAATAAAATTAAACGACACATGGCAGATTTTGATGTATTTATGACATAATTCTAGAAAAATGAAAACTGAAAATTTCCCAAAAAATATAAAAACAGCCAGTCAGCCACCACCATCATGTCATCCTTGCCTTTGTAAATGAGGTTATTGTTTAAATGTCCTAGGGTCCAAAAGGAAATAATCCTTACAACACAGGATCAAAAACTGGAACCAAAATTCTATATAATTCTGGCATCATTCAGAATGGTTCTTGAGCAAGAAGATGTAAACCAAGCACGCTAAGTTTAAACAACGGTAGAGATTGAAATTGATGGAACAACCTCCTAAATCGGACCTAGATGGTGTTTTCCGTCGTCCTCCAAGAAGCTGGAATAATGGCTTCCAAGTGCATCTTTCCCCCAATGAAAAACATCACAATCAATTGTAAACCATGTATTTTGGTGTAGCACTGAACTTTTGGTATCCCTTTATGACTTTGTTTACAGCATCAAGGAAGTCTTTCTCTGTCACTGTTTTTCTCCGTGCTCGGATGGCAAACATTCCGGCTTCTGTGCACACACTCCTTATATCAGCTCCTGATGAAGCAACCCGTGTTAGGAAACCCATAACATGGTCAAAATCACAAGGCAGAAGCATACAGCATAAATGAATACGCAGGTCTCAAACACGTCAATATAGACCAATAAACATAAATCATTTTGCATCAATAACTATTCCCTTTAAAGGGCAACACTAGAAACTATGCAAAAGAGTAGACTCACCAGTGGAATTGGGGCATAGCCGAGCCAAAAGTTCAAACCGGATATCTCTTTCACAATTCATTGTTCGTGTATGGATCTTAAAAATCTGGGTTCGGCTCTCCAAATCAGGAAGGCCAAACTCAACCTTACGATCTAATCGTCCAGGACGTAGTAGGGCTGGATCAAGTGTGTCAGGCCTGAAAAAAGAAAGAAGATCCTGAGCAGCAGTTGAGCAAAACTTTCAAAATTGAAATAATGCAGGCCCATCTGGCCATGCAACCTCCACCGTATCCTCGTGCATGTAGCATAATAGAGGAATGGCAGAAAAAGGTTTTAAATGAATCAATGCACAAGGTCATATGATATGAATAGTGCTGGGGCGTAGGATATCTTTGTAGAGGAAAACATGCACTTCATAGTGGGTAAAGAATACAGTTGACAGAAGGAAGTGCCCTATGAACAGTAGCCATCAAACCTGTTTGTTGCCATCAGAACTTTGATATTTCCACGAGCATCAAAGCCATCAAGCTGATTCACAATTTCAAGCATTGTACGTTGGACCTCATTGTCTCCACCAACACCATCATCAAAACGTGCACCCCCTATGGCATCAACTTCATCAAAAAATACAATACAAGCCTTCTTTGAACGCGCCATCTGCATTAGAAAAAATTCTAGTTAGGCAACACAGCAACATACCAAGCAATCATCATTAACTGCATGAAATTTGAACTATGATATGCAATGTCGCAGCTACTAACCTGAAATAGTTCACGAACCATCCGAGCGCCCTCACCAACATATTTCTGAACAAGCTCACTCCCAATAACACGAATAAAACAAGCATCAGTTCTATTAGCTACAGCTCTGGCTAGCAGAGTTTTACCTGTCCCAGGAGGACCATAGCATAGAACACCCTTGGGAGGATCAATTCCAAGCTTTACAAATTTCTCAGGATGAAGCATGGGTAGCTCAACAACCTATAAGAAATCAAATTTCTTGAAATAAGCACCACATGCGATTATAATTAAATTTTATCTGCACAAAATAAGGCATTCATTATATATTTATGCTGTTTATATCATGTATGTTTATTTAATTTGTAACTAAAGAGACAAATTGATAAACACAATGAACAAGGTTTAAAACTACTATACTAACTTCTCGCATCTTTTCAATCTGCTCCTTACATCCACCAACATCATTATATGTGACATCTGGCTTTTCTTCCACTGTCATCATGGTCACACTGGGATCAATCTTTGGAGGCAAAGGAATTTGAATTTGATATTTATTCCTGTCGACCCTGCAATGACAGAATATTGGTAAATCTAACAATTAAACTTCCATCAACTCATGGTAATATGGCATCCCCATTGATTTATATCTACTTATGAATAATAAGAGTAGAAGAAAGTCAACATGAAACAGCATAATGTAAGAATGCTCATCACAAAAATTCAAGAGCTACATTCATACAAATGTAACAAACTTACCCCACGCGCATGCCTTCTTCTATATCAGTAGGGGAGACTTTGTCACCAAGCCCAACAACAAACTGAAGAAGACAGTAAAAATTTCATATTAGGGCCAACATGCATATATGTAACATCATGACTAGATACATAGAACACAGATCCATATCAATTTGATATGTTGTGAATCAACACCAAAGATGACCAATATAGAAATCTACATAAAAAATATTACATGTGCAAGTGATCTGAGAAACTCCAGAAAAAGGTTCAAAAAATTAAACAGAAGAAAGAGTTAGTTGTGCAAGCAAATATTTCTTTAACCAAAAAGGTAAAAAAGGAAAAACAAGAAAGAAAATTACAAAATCAACATACAAAAACCTATAACAATGTCCACAATAACAGGAAAAGAAGCTGGAGAAAGTATACCTTTGCAATTTGCTTAACATTTATAACATATTTGGCATCTTCAGAGTTTGGATTTATTATCTTGGTACATCTTGCCACCTACTTGACAAAATTGGCCAATGATTCAGAAAAACATTAAAACAAGTACAGACACTTTATTTAAAATATTCCAGAAATAGGATACCTGAAGAGGCTGCTCTTCTTGCATCATTTGTTTATCGGACACAAGATCCCACTGACTTGGTGCAGCTAATCCCGTATCAGATTCCTTGATACCTATTTGACAAAAGTAGTCGATACAGTAAGGGGTCTTGTTCATGGAATGAAATGTAAAATTAGTTAGCAGATGGCTTAAAAACCAAGTTAAAAAATTTCATACCGCACAAGTCGTTGATTTTCTTGGCCATGTCCTTAATTTCCTTCTCCGCTTTCTTAATACTGTTAGAATAAGGTCCCAAACCCTGCATCATGAAGAACCCACCTTAGGAATCAAAGACAAAACTTTGAAAACACCCAAATCAAATATGGTAAACTTATATAACACCAACTACAATTCTTCAATTCCACCACATCCCCATGCTGGAAACAAGCTCATAAGGTCCCCAAAAAAAAACCCCTTTTCAGTCAAAATTAAAACTTCGGCAGCACCCAAATCAAATGATATTAAACACAACGAACACCAATTACAAAATTTTCAGTTCCATTCCATCCCCAAACTCCAAAAAGGCTCACAAGTTAAAAAAAATCTTTCCAGTCAAAATCAAAAGTTTTGCAACACCCAAAATCAAATACACTAAACACATACATTCCATCTTATGCTGCCCCAAAAGAAAAATCTTTGCAGTCAAAATCAAAGTTTTTGCAAAACCCAAATAAAATATACCAAAAAAACACATCAACAGAAAATTCTTCAATGCCATCACATCCCCGCACTCCATACAACCTCAAAAGGCCCAAAGTTTCAGTATTTTCATCAAACCCAGATAAAAAAAATATGCTCAAAAACCAGAACCCCCTTCTTAATGTAACACTAACACAGATAAAATCTCCCTATTATTATATTATAAAAAAATACAACAACCTCAATAACATTACTAGATCCAAAGTAGGACCAAAAAAACAAAGAGATCGGAGGATTATAAAGAAAGAAAGAATTAAAGAGTAATTACATAGGTTTTGAGGAGAGCAATGTCGTCTTCATCGAGAGGCCTAGGGTTCTTCTCGTCCTTGATCTCATCTTCCGTCTCCGGTGGCATTGTTTTTGTTTTGGAAGACTGAAGACTTAGCTTGCTTGCAGAGAAATAAAAGTGCTTATTGTGTTTGTTTTCTCGGTTTTGTTGTTTTTATTTATATTTGCATATATTACGTAGTGGATTGGGCCTTGATTTGGGCCATGCTTATTCCTTTCTTTTAAAATTATTTTGGTTAAATTCTGAATAAATATTTTGAAAATAGAATTTTTTAAAGTAAATTTTTTTTAAAAAATATGGATCATTTAATTGTTAATTAATTTTTTTTTAAAATATTAGATCATTTGGTTATATATTGTTAAAAGTATTTATTTATTATTTAATTATAAAAATGACACTTAATAAAATTTATATTCAAATTTTAAATAGTTAAATTGTTTATATTTAAATTTAAATTTACCATGTATTTTTTTAAATTTAATTAATAGAAAAATTATGATTAAATAAAATCAATACATAGTAATCAAAGAATCAATATAAATTATTATATTTTGTACAAAAGTTAAAAAAAAGTAGTTCTTATTATTTAAAAAATAAAATATCAACAATAGATTTTAATAGATTATTGTAAAAATATAATTATTGTAAAGATATAGAGAATTAAAAGTGTAATAACTTTTAAAAAATATTAAAATATGTTAATTGAATAGGGTTCATTTTTATTAAGGGTACAGTATAGAAATAAAAAAAATATTATTATGGTATATGTAATATTATACAAATATTATAAAACTCAAAAAACTCAACTCTTAAAAGCTCAAAATTTAAGCTTTTAGAAGTTAGAGGTAAAATAGTCTTTTTAATCTCCAAAAACTCTTCTCTAATTATAACCAAATGTCATCAAAAAATTTTTAAAAAAAATTTGGTATTAAAAAACTATTTTAACAAGTAGAAAAGCCCAACTAAATAGACACTTATTTATGTAAAATTTTCTTAACCAGTTGCCTTTTAATTAATTTATTTTTTTTAGTCACATATTAATTTATAAATCTTTTATAGTCAAATGACTTAAAATAGGATGATTTTGCCCCTTGATCAAATTTTCTCTTAATTTAAACAATTCTTTTAAAAACATAACCAAAGCCCAAAAAATACACTCATTGTATTTTTAAAATTCTAATCAAATGAGATATTATGCAATAATATTAGAAAATGAGATATTTTTATGATATATATTTTCATGTTAAAAATATTTATTATAATATTAAAAAATAAGATATTTTTGTTAAAAATGAGTACATTGATTTTTATATATTTTTATATAAAAAACATTTATTATAATATTAAAAAATAAGATATTTTTGTTAAAAATAAGTATATTAGTTAAAAACGAGTAAATTTGATCAAAATTATACAAAATGTGTAAAACAAAATTGAAACTAAAGGGTGGTCAGCGGCGCAATAGAAGACATTGATGCATGCCATGGCGTGCACTGTGGGCGCAAAATGGACAACCACCGCATGCAATGCCTCGGTGGCTATTTTCATCAATTTTTCACCCTTTCCAAGCAATTATTTTAATGTCCAAGTCTTTTTTCACCTTTTTTTATTTATTTATAAAACTTACCTACATTATACCATATAATAATAATCTACTTATTTTAATCATATTTATCACAATAAATTTTATATATAAATTTTTTTAAATAATTTACTAAGAATTTATCATATTTTCTTGTCCAAAAATAAAAAATTATAAGAGAAGAAGAAGAAAATATGATTGGGCGACATAAATGTCCTATTTTAAGTTTTTTAGTTATAAAAAATTTGTAATCTAGTATGCGGTTAAAAAAGAAACATGAATTAAAAGAGGGGTTAGTTAAAAAAATTTCCTTAAAATTTTTATTTTTAATTTTAGTTTTTTATTAGAAAAATATATTTAAAAAACCCCACTCTAATATAGTAGGTTTCAATTCAAAAAGCGAACTGTGTCCACTTTTTAATTTTGATCTTAATATTTTTAATCTAAGTAATGTGTTAATTATTTATAAGATAATTAATTTTTTTCAATTTCTAAAATTATTCATCACATTATTTTATCATTCTATATATGTTAGACACATTTAGAGAATGAATTTTTAATTTTTAATTTTAATTTTTATAACAAAAAATATTTAAAATTTTTCACTCTAATATAACAGGTTTCAATTCAAAAAGCTAACGAATTGAGCAAACTGTGTCCACCTTTTAACTGTCTTTACACTTTTCAATTTTGATCTCAATATTTTTAATCTAAGTAATGTGTTAATTATTTATAAGATAATTAATTGTTTCAATTTCTAAAGTTATCAATCACATTATTTTATCATTCTATATATGTTAGACATATTTAGAGGATAAAAATATTTTCCTAAAGTTTTATTTTTAATTTAAATTTTTTATAACAAAAAATATTTAAAAAATCCCACTCTAATATAAGAGGTTTTAATTCAAAAAACAAACCAATTGAGCTAACTGTGTCCACCTTTTAACTATCTTTACTTTTCAAATTTGATCTCAATATTTTTAATCTAAGTAATGTGTTAATTATTTATAAGATAATTAATTTTTTCAATTTTTAAAATTATCTATCATTTTATTTTATTATTTTATATATGTTAGACACATTTAGAGGATAAAAAATATATTAAAATTTAATAAGTGTAATATTAAAGTGTATTATCTTTTGAGATTTGAAACAAGAGTACGCCAAAAGCAACTTAATAGTATTATAATTAGGACATATTTGTTATTATTGCAGTTCTACTTAGCCTTTCATTAGAAACAAATCGTTAAATTATTTGATAAATCCTATATTTTATTAGAATTAAGGCATTTAGATTTTTAAAAGGATAGTTTTATCTCATATTTTTAAAATTACTTAAAAAAATTTATTTAGAAACGACAACAACAAAATTCTAATTTATTATTAATATTATTAAATTTAAAATTTTGTAATCTATATGATAGTAGTATTATTTCATTCAATTGAACATAAGAGAAAAAAAAAATTGATGAAAAGGATTTTAAAAAAACTTTAACAAAAATGGGTATTTTTGAATAAATTTAAATATAAGGGATTGAAACTATCATTTGTTTAAATTTTGAGAGTCTAAATATCTTTTCTTTTTTTTAAGAATTACACATATAATAAAACTTAAGAGTGTTGAATGAATGAGAGTATAGGAAAATTAGGAATAATTATGAATTATTTAAAATAATTAAAGTGTGCTTCTTATTATTATTAAAATAAGGAGGATTTGAACTCTAATGGCAATTCTCTACCTCTAAGGTGTAATGACTTTGTTTAAATAAATGGCTTATTAGAAATTTTAAAATTTTTTATTAAAATAGAGGTTTTAAGTTCAATTCCTCTTCTTTCAAGTCAAAAAGTAAATAAATAAGAACTTGACTTCACCCCTTAATGCTATGCTTATTCCATCATCATCATGTGTAATAAAAATGGTTGTATTCGAAGTTTCCTCTTGAATATAATGAATAACATCGGCATAATATATTTTCTATTATCTACCAACGTTGCTTTGAGACAACAAACCAGCATTATTTACTGATGACAAGGAGGGAATAAGATTAATAATGTGGGCAACACAGAATGCTTCTTCTGAGTTTGAGAATTGGATTTACTGGCAGCAGACTTTGGGTTTTGGTATTGGAGGCGATTGAAATATTTCTGGCTCTGGGCATGACTTGCTACTTGAATCGTAGTCTTTGTTAGCAGCACACACTTCTCGGAAATGCTCTTCCAATCTCCCTTCCCGTACTTCTCCAGGCCTTGCAGTAACAACCTGACAATCAATATCAACATTCACATACTTTAGATTCTGAGAAATTGTTTGGATGCCAAACACTCGTCATATACAAACATGGAACTTCCTATACAAAAACTGAAACATGCGAACAATGGAGATGAAAACGTGTAACGCAAAACTTGAAACATGGTTTGTACACTCGTGTCCTTCAGGTGTCCATGGAACTCCTGCTTTGCTTGGGTGATGGCTATGGCTAGTCTTATTTTCTGCTTCAAGGGCAATGGAACAAGACCTGACTCAATCACATTCAGATTGATAGATCTTCAACTAATGCATCATGACGTTCTTGGATTTGAGAAACATTTTTTGCAGCAACTCTCAAGGCAATTAGTTCAAAGAAATGTGGAGAATCAAGATTTTTCACAAGCAAGTGCATTCTCAAACTTCTTGTTATCCTCCCATGTCCACTCAACTTTTGCTGGTTGTGGGGGCTTGGCTCCATGGCTAATTGATGAAAGCAATTTGTTCAGAGAATAAAGAAGCGAATCAATGTGTCAATAGTAATTGTATATGAACTGCATTAAATTGGGAAAAATAAAAAAAAGAAAAATTTGCTTATTCCAATATTCTTCACAAATTTGGTATTTATTTTCATCAAAATGTCACCTAGTTATACATGTTATATTCCAGCTGGTAAATACAGAACAATGTCAACTACATTGTGTCCCTGTACTTTAAAACTTCCATGGTGTTCAACTTAAAGATCTTGCAGATATCCGAAAATGCACATTTACTGAGACCATTGTCTCTGTCTCCACGGCGAATAAGTTCGTCGAGTGCTCCTGATGGCTGCAACACCTATTTATATTGTGACACAAAATGAAGTGTTAAACATTACCATGGTAGGTATACAGAGAGCCAAGGGATGAGCAGTGGAAATATAGAATTATGCATAAATAAGTTGGTTATGGAGATAAAAGCATCGTCAATGGCAATAGGTAAAAAATAGATGAAACCCAAGAATATATCTCATTCAAGTTCTGGACATCCAATCAAGTTGACTCCAATATATATTGCAACAGAAATAAAAAGTTACTACAAATAGAAGCGGAGAGGATTGGTTAAGGAATGACAATATATATGTATTATTTTTATCTTGAGGGGAAGGTATTCAAACTCAGAATCTTGACATTAATCAGAAGTATAGTTACCACTAGGCCATGCCAATGACCACTATTACAACTCTTAAATGCTTTTTGTTAGCATTTAAAAAGTACGAGAAGTAACTAACACTTGCAAATGTCATTTCAAATCTTAACTTCAAGCAAGATGAAAATATCAATGAAACAAGCTGAGTACAAATCATTGTGATCAGAGTAAAGCAAAGATAGCCATTTCAAAACAGCAGAACTGAAAAGTAATGAAATCAATCTATTCAAATGGATAGAATATTGCTGCGCATAAGCATAAAGGAAGATGTGAAACTACAGATATAGTCATTACATTATGTTAATTTCCCAACATCATACTTAAAATATCCCATCTTCTCATCTTGCCTAATTTATTCTCTTTCAGTCTCGGCTTGGCTCAAGGAATACAAAATGAAAAGAGAAGAGAATAGAGAACAAAAGAAAAAGAAACAGAGAGGAAAAAGAGATCGAGAGGAGGTGATTGATAGGGTTGGTTCCAGATTGATTAAAGTTTCAAAATGCAATCAAAAGCTACTTATATGGCATTTTCTATTGAGGTTAAATCAAAGCGAAGTTCCATATTGTCAGAAAACAAAAAAGGAGATATATAGCTCATCACTAATTATAGTACGTGGCATGGAAACAAAAATATTTCAAGGCTTGAAGCTCATGATTTACTGATGGTTCCAAGTGAAAAAATCCGCAGTTAAAAACACAATTAAAAGAAACAGACTGCTTTTTAAGACTAATACAACTTATTATTACCAGGATACTGCTGTAATGAAAGAACTTACCCATAGAGAACCTAGCAAATTGCTGGTTTCATCCTCAGAGTTTTTATGCTCATCTTGATTCTCCTTCACATTAGAAGTAGCAATGTTCTGAGCCTGCGAGTGATCTGAAACTAACTGAAGGAGCTTCTCACTTCCCTACAATAACAAATTAACTATATAAAAGAAAAGAAAAGATAACAGAACCAGATTCATGCCAGGTATAAAGGGGGAGGGCAGCCAAAAACAAAAATCAAATTGAAAAAATAAATAAAAGATAAAAAGAATGTCATCATATTAATATCTATGTTAAAAAGTAGCATGTAAACATATCCAACTCTGATTCTCATCTTCACAAATTAACTAAGTCAATTAAGTTCAGAATGCCATGCCCACCTGGAGAGCTCGCCAATGTGAGTAAGTGCGATATAAAATCCAAAAGAATGGGATGTTAGGCAGAGGCAAAACCTACATAACAAAGAGAACAAGTATGTGGCACAAAGTGGATTTGATAAAACAATATGCACATTAAGACCATGTGAAATTTTATATAGTACCTAAACTATAAAAGCTTTCCAAAAGGAAAAAAAAATTAAAGAAAATAAAAAAATAGTTCTTCCATTGAAACGCTTCTATGTTTTCAATCGGAACCCCATCTCTGTTCAGCTGTTCCTACCGAAATTTGATCGAAAATTCTTACATAACTACAAGAGACCTCCTCACTAAATTAGATGGTGCCCATAAGTTGAATCTAAAACCCAAGATGTAAACAAAATTCATTGCACAAATTTTGAAACTAACAAATACTTACAGAAAATGCAGAAGTCAATGGAAGCAAAGAAACTGAACCATAAAAGTAGTTCTTGTGGATGATGCTGCCCCTGATAATCAGAAAGCAGTTGTTCTTAGAAGATGTTGTTCATTAGGAAAAAGCTTATTAAGTGTAAACAAACTTCATATACAACTTCAAAGATCTTCTGCTTTGAAAAGAAGTTATAAAAAATAAAATAACAATTCCAAATGAAGGGATCAATTAGCTAGCCACTGGAGGGCTCTAGCAACAGGCTTTACTGAAGAAGTGTCAATGTCACTGTCAAAACATCAAGCTTAGCACTTGCTGATTTATCTGTATTACTATTTGTTATGTCCTTCCACAAAAGGGACGCAATCAAATGGTCGCTCTCTGAATATATTAGCAACACCCATAACAGCAATGATCAGCAGAACAGGCATACTCTTTTGTTTATTTTAACCTAAGTATTTCTGTCTAAACAAATACCAATCTATGGTAAAAGATCTATTTTTTTATTTCAAAAAGATAAAATAAAATAAAATATATATATATATATATATCCAGCCTGCCAAAAGAACAATTTTCATCAAAGGTGAGGATCTCCACAATCCACAAACAATTCTGAGGTCCATCCAGCATTAGGTGTTGTTCAGATATTTTGGGCATTTCAGGCCACATAGGATGATAAATTGCTAGTACCTTCTAATTGTTAATTAATATGTCAAATAAACAATGAGAGAAACGATTACCTCATGGCGATATGTCGTAACCTTCGACGCACCAGGCGTGCATTTAAACTGCAAATGTAGTGAAAACTGAGCATTAAGGCGCGAAAAGAAATTGAGAAAGCAATTCTAATCCTGACCCTAAATGTATCCTGGATTTATATCCCTTCTTATAGTAAATTAGATTTTGTCAAATATCCTATATTGCCAGAATACAGTAAGCTAGATGCCAATTGTATTCTACTATATGATCAGTATGATGCAGCTGAAAAGTGATCAGCCTAATTGAAACCCCAAACACTGGCCTACAAGCTTTGTCCTGATGTAGATGCGCCTGAGTGATGTCTGAATATGAAAAATAAAAGAGCACATGTCGACCGTAAAACCTAAAACATGAATAATCACAACAAAAATTATAATTGAATATTCTTTTTTTCCCTTTTCTCAACTTTGTTTGAGAATGAGAAGGCAAGAAATGCAGGTGTATTATACAAAGATAGTAACTTCAAAAGTTGAATGACAAATGTACTATTATCATTTTTCTAATTTTAGAAGATATTAGGCTACTTAGTTTATATCATTCATTAACCTCATCTGTTCATTAGTTGAGCTACCACCCAAAAAAAAAGGACATCAAGAAAAAAAAATAGAAAAATAACCTTGAAGGATAAGTAACTTCAACTCGAGTAACCTCCTTGGAAATGGATTTCAAGAATATCTCAGATGGCTTTACCGTTGCCAACAGCTTCAATCCCAATCTACAAGAAATCAAATATTAATCACCACAACCAATAGTACCCAGAATTTAAAAAATAAAAACTTTGAAACATACCCATGAATCTTATTCTTCAAAGTCCCCAGAGGGGCCTTCTCCAGGCCAATCCACGCCATATTCATCTATTCAGAGACAAACCCAGATGAGCATTTGGATCAAATATGCAAAATAACATATTTGAAATGTGATTTGGATCAAACCCAGATTGATATGAGACCTTGTGGGAAATGAAATCTACGACAAGTTCGACATTGTTGGATTTGCTGTTCTGAATGAAAGTAGAAGAAGAAGAGAAGCTGTGCCATAGTTGCTTGAGAGTTGTTGGAGTGTGAGAAAAAGCTGCCGTTTCAGCAGCTGCTAATGGGTCTACGGATCTGCTAAAGCACCAGTTCCTGCCTTTCACTGGGAACACAACCAATCTCGCTCTCATCACTTTTTTTTTTTTTGGGGGTGTGGTGGGGGTGGGTTTCTTTTGAATATTCGTTCTTAACCTGTCGTATATTCTAAGTTGATTGACAACCAAATAGAAACAAAGCTCCTCTTAATAAAATAAATGGGTGCCGAGCGATATGTGCATATAAACTAAGTCAATGAAACGATGAGGCTGAACCGCAGAAGCGGCGGGGCGGGATTTATACTTTATTATATATGAGATTAATACTAGATGCAGTAAACTACAAAATCAAGGTCAAGGGAGGGTTGTGCCAGTTACAGTTCCGTCTGAGTCATAAGGGATTGCCGCTCAACATGCGCCATCTCAGCTAAAACCACATGCTATATATAAGGGCCAATATCTATTATATTATTACAATATTTAATTTTTTTACATGAGATATTTCACTTGATTATTAAAGTTGTTCGGCATGCGGTTCTCTTATGCAGAAGACTTTTGCTTAAAGAACACCACCTTTACCCATACAGTGAAATGCATTCTGTTAGTATATGCTTTCAATGCAATTTACAAGAATCTGCTGATAGTTGAAGCATCTAAGATATGGTCTCATCAACTAGCCCATTACCAGTCTGCAAATTGCAAGAATACAGTACAAAGCCAATAGTGATATAAATCTACCAGCATTTCATATCTATACAAGTGTAAGCAATTAAGTTCCCCCTCAAAATCTTACCCACAATAAAATTTTGAAAATAGAAACCAGCAAATTGTTCTTGCAACTACTGCATCAGGGACTTATTCCAAGAGGCACGAGATTGAAGTTTAGAGGCCAAATTCACAAGCACCAAGTGCAATACAAAATCCATTCCCAAAACAATGATTAACAATTGAAACAATCTAGGATAAAAGTGACATTCTATAAGATATTATCATACAGTGAAATGGTGTGAAACAAAATTTAAGATTACAAATGCTATTATCATACAGTAGAATACATGTTAAAAAAAATTTGAGTCCATCGAAGGAAGGTGCAGATAGAGAAGGTAGCTTTAATCACAAGATGTAATAATTCATTCTGCATCTTCTTCATCATTCATCCTCTGCAATGAAGTTTGGCTCTTCACCTTGGCAGAGGTACTCATCGCACCGGGAAGCGGATCCCCAATCCTTCCGTAGCCGCAAGATATCCTCCGTGAAAGTAGATCCAGAAGCTCCAATGAACACACTAGACATGGCGCAGATTGTCTTATCAAGCATGGCATCCACCTTCAATTCAGAAATTCAGTGAACACACATCATCAATATATGTAAACCTAACCAAACAACAAGACATTAAAATTGAAAAATTCATTACAAAGTGATGAAGATCTAACGTAAAAACAGAACAAAAAAATGAAATTATTCAGTAAATTTTCATTAAGTTAGCTTGTCCCATAGAAGATTTCTTGGATTTTGATCCAAAACTGAGAAAATGAGACTCAGCATTCAACTGATTCATAATGGACTAATAAATCCCGAGGCACTACCCAAAATCCCCATGGAAAAACCTAGACAATCCTACTTTCTTAAAAATTAAGGATGGTCAGGGGAGAAACTAGTCAAAGCCCTTCCTTGTATGAACAACCACCCTGCCAAATAGAACATACATATACAAGTATAATCAACTCAACTTGTGTTTCTTTCCACCAGATAAAAACTGTGTTTTTCTTTTTCTTTGGGGTGGGGTGGGGGGGTAGAAAATGTTTTGCTAAGTTCAGATTACTAAAAATCCTCCTGGAAAAGCTACTTAACAAACAAAAGTTGTGGGAGTATAGCTTCACCTGGGGATCATCCTCGATGTGATGCCTATATAATAAAGCATCCCATTTTTCAGCAGAATTACGAGGAGGTCGTTTAACAAGTGGTACAGTCTTCCCATTCACCACAACCAGAGATTGCAGCAAACTAGTTTCACTATCTGCTGCATCTGTGGAAAGATATATGACGGGTGCATTGGCTCTTTCAACCATCCGAGCTATGCAATCTGCAGCTTGGGGGATAGGGTAAAAGCAACTTGGCTTTTTAGCATTGCTGTCAAAATAACCAATGATTCACAAGTTAGCTGACATTTAACCATTGGAAAACATAAACATCGTCATCAACCTCTAGTGCTGCACAAACTATATAATGAATCATTAACAAGATTTCTGTGGCTAAAAACAGACGATGTAGTAACTGCAGAGAAGAAACAGGGAGAGAAAAACATACCAGAACTTCAAAAATCCATGGCGCCGGAAATGCAGAGCAATGAAATTACTCCCCAAGAAGGTCTGAACAAAGCGCTGGGCAGTAAGCATAATAAGCCTACTGGGTTCAATCAAAGTCTTACACTTATGAGTAATAGGACCACCCGGTTGCATAACCAAATCATGCTCAACATCAGCAAAAAACACATCCCCTACCGCAATCACATCATCATCAGTCTTAAACTTCCCCTCAACATCTTGCATTGTCTTTTTACTCGGCTTCCTCACATCCTCATGTTTCCAAACACTCTCAATCTTCCCTATAGACAAACCCAACTGCTTCAACTTCTTGATATGCTCCTCGTCAACATAACATGGCTGTGGTGACCCGAAATAACACAAAAATCTATCAATGTGGACATGATTTTTTTTCATTTCCACAAACTCCTCAAACGACACCACCACTTTCTTACCCAGACAATCATTTATATGCTCAATATCTAGCACTCTATTATACTGATAATCAAACTTAGAACTTGGAATCACCAAAACACGACCCAACAACGCTGCAAAAAACATATGCTTCTCTAAACAAATCAAATGATTCGACATTTGCCCCGATAAGCAAATGGAAAACAAGAATTTACCCGATTTTGGGTTCCATTCAATAGTTTTTTTATTTATAACAAAAGAATCCACCTTTCTACATCTCTCGAAACCCGAACTCGGGTCCCAAACGTCGCTGTTTTGAGAAAAGTTTGAAAGTTTATGCGGAGACAATAACACTTGCTGCATTTGCTTGTTCAATGAAATCTGATTAAGCAAAGCCGAATTAAAATCTTGCAATAACGAGTTAGAAATATTATTATTATTATTGACAAATGATTGATTCCACAAAGAGAAGAGTTGCAATTGCTGCTGTTTAAGCAAATACAACGCGCGCAACTCGGACTCGCGCATCCGGTCAGTGAGCGAGTCAAAACGGAAGCTGGCGATCCTCCTGCCGGAAGAGAAGAGATTCCGGAGGTCGACGGAGAAAAACAGGAGGATGATGAAGAGAGGAAGGAAGATAGCAAAGAGGTACCTTTTATTGAGATTTTTTAAATTGAAGAAGCTGAAACGACGTTGGCTTGACGGGGAGTGGAAGTCGTCGACGTGGAATACGGAACGGCGATGACCGTTATGGTTGTCGTCGTTCAGTGGTTTGGTGTCATTTTGGTGGATCAGAGTCTCGCGATCGTCGTCTTCGTCGGAGGAGGAATCTCGGTCCATTGTTGTTGAGATTGTGAATGTGTTTGGTTCGATAAGGCGACGTAGTTCGCTAAGCGAGCGTGTTTTGCGAGTGAATATAGGATCGGAGATCTGATGAGAGGTGGCTAGTTAGTAGAGTGAAGAAAAGAATTATCAGTCGGTCGGTGGATCGATAATGACCCGTTAACGGCCCACCCACCCACCCAACCTCAGCTTTGACCCGGATAATTGTTACCACCCACGTGGATGGAATTCTTTTCATCCAGGTCCCTTGGTTTTTGCCATTTTCTATTTCAAAATTGAGGGTATGGCTATCATTTCATTCCAGTTGCTGCTGGAATATCATTCCAGTCCCTGCTCAGGAACAAAAAAAGAATTAAATGATTTTATCCGAGGGAAGGGCTATTTCATAATAAGGAAGATAGCAGAATATCATTTCATTCCAGGGTCTCATTGTAATTCGCCTAGGACCATAGAATAGAATGTCTCTGGATTCTCGGTGAAATATCTTTCCCACACCTGGACTTAAAAGAAAACAAGCCAGTACTTCTTTGTAATTATCTAGGGACTCCAACGTCATTCACCTAGGAGCAGTGTTTGAAGGGCCTTTCCATTATTAATGAAATACACACAATCCAGTCCAGTCCCGGGACTTGACGTAAATAAGTGATAAAGGACTTCTCACTAATTAACCACGGATTTATGTGAAAATGTCCTATTATGGACAAAATGTCAGTTCAGCCCATGACCTAAAAGAAATTAGCCAAGCACAGAGCTTTTCCACATTTAGACAGAAAAAATATATATATATATTAGGGACTCGGATGGTTATAATATCACACAGCAGATTGAATCATTTAGCCCCTTTTATGACTTGACAACTAATCAATCCTTTTAAATATATAGAATTAATATCTTAATATAAATTACAAAAATTATGATCTATCATGCAAAATTAACTCAACTTAATAACTCATGGTACAAGACAGCTATGTGATTTGGCCACGTATCACATACATGTTTCAGGAACAAATTTGTAATTTCTGGAACTGCTGCAACTAGCCTAGCAAATGGATGGTGAAATAGAGTAACAGATACGAACATTGGCTTACAAAGCAATAGCAATGCTGCAAGTATGGGAATATTAAGCAAAAGCTCTATCAATTATAGAGATATTATCAACCAAATAATATGATCTAAATGTTACTGGGGTCGAAACAGCGGCCAACATGTTCAGTGTTGATCTGGAGGCTGACTGAAAATCGAGAGCATCCATGTCTATGGTGTCTTAAGAACACATGTACATCATGCTCCTTCTGTTACTTCGACAAGCCTCCCACGTATCCACTTTTTAGTTACAATGCCTGGTTTTGAAGGTTTCTTCTTTTCTGTATTCTGGACTTTTGATCCATTTGGTTGAGGATTCTTTTCAGTTTCACTATTTCCATTTGGTTGGAACTGACCAAGTTGCTTTGCTGAATCTGACTCGGTCATTAGGCTCTCCAAATTCAGTGTCTGCAAACCGTATCCATTTGAGCTTGCAGGAAGAAGTTCCTCGCCATTCAGTTTACCCTGCATTGTGAAACTAGCAAAGTTGAAATCTGCATCTTTACCAGGTGCTAGTGTTTGGTTTCCGTTTACTTTTATATGCCCTGGCTGGCTCAAAACCGCATTTTCTGTTTCTGCTGTTTCCTTCTCCCCCTGGTTCATGGGTTCGGCTGAGATAACGGAAGGGGAACCACCATATTCATTATTGGATGTCATCTCCCCAGTTTTGATGGATTCAATTGATTGAATTGCTTCAGCTATAAGCTTCCTGGCTTCAATAAGGGAAGCTCGAGCAATAGGGCTCTTCACTGCAGCAACCTCAAGGGCTTTTGCAGCCTTCTCAGCTTCAGCAATTAACAACCTGCAGAATTTCATACGATATAAGAATTAACAAAGAAAAGAGAAATAACTCTGGAAGTTTCAGATAAGCACAGGGATGATAGCTTGCATTTGAACTACAATAACCTTTTTCCCATATTCAGCAACCACTTGATAATTAAACTAAATCTTCAGAGATGAAAAGGAATGATTCTGCATGCCAGTGGGTTTATTTATTTATTTATGTTCATATTCTATGTGGTATAGGATTCCTATAAAAATAGAGGTGCAAGTAAAAAAACAAACCTTGCTCGTTCAATGGCTTCAGATTTCTTAGATTCTGCAGCTGCTCTTTGTGCTCTGATGTTCTTTATCATCTCCAGCTTGGTTCTAGCAGAAGGATCCTTATACAGTGGGTTTATTTATTTTTCTTGTTCATATTCTAAGTGGTATAGGATTCCTATAAAAATAGAGGTGCACGTAAAAAAACAAACCTTGCTCGTTCAATGGCTTCAGATTTCTTAGATTCTGCAGCCGCTCTTTGTGCTCTGATGTTCTTTATCATCTCCAGCTTGGTTCTTGCAGAAGGATCCTTATACAGGGGTGCATCACTTCTCCGCAATTTGAACCTCTCAATTTGGCTCTTAGGCTCATTTCTAGGACTCTTTGTATCAATATCTTTTTTCTTCGTGGGTGTTCGTTTTCTGGACTGTTTAGTACTACTAGGCTTTTTCTTTGGCTTTCTTTCAGCTCCAACTGGTGTGCCATGAAAATTTGAAAGGCCAGCACAAACACGTTCACGATATTCCTAAGAGGAAAAAAGGATAGATTATGTTAAAAAAAAAACTCATTTCAGTCAGCCACAAAGTTACAATGCTTCTTAAATTTGTGCTGCATGTGCCACAAACATAGATGTGGCATAAAAAGGATTTTTCGATCAGGTTCAAGGAAGCCCACTGGACTTTATAAATCTTAGTTGTAGTGTTCAAACCTAATCCTGATGTTGAGCGAATATGTTGTTCTCACCATCTTTCCAGATAAGAAGACTGTGTTGCAAAACTAAATTGTGAAAAGTTGTGCCTCAGTTTTGACTATTAAACACAACAATTATGTTCAAAGCCAATTTCAATTTTGAATAAGAATATTTTCCCAAAGCCAGGTTTGCAGATTAGGACTAGGTCTGACAAGAGCAGTTTCCATTTTCTTATTCTTCAATGATATATCAGTGAATTCCTTCTAATTACCTTTTGAGGCTTTCTTCAACTGTGATCTCAGTTTGTTATGATGTCAATACTTGAACTGCATGCTTACAGTGCATACAACACCATAAATTTCCCTAAAAGAATAAAACATAGTCCTATCTGGCACTTACAGGGTCAGCCCATTTGGCAGCAATTGCTTCTGCAATCTTCCTTCTTTGTTCAGGGGGCTTTGGTGCTCTCTTACTACCTTTTGGCATAGGCGTTGTTTTCCTTTGTTCAACACTCTCCAGCCACTCTTGCTTAAGCTGTTCATCCAAGGTGCTATAAGAATCCCATTGCAACTCTTCTTCACTGGCAAGGCCCCTTCTAGAAGCTTCCGCAATCAAGTTTTGCCACTCGAAATAGCAATTTTCCTGAACCATCAGCATGTCTCGGCGCTTTTCCCACCCTATTCGCACTCCAACACCAATTTTCTTCCTAGTTTCGTCACTGCAAGTTCAATTGGAATAGAGGGAGCATATTTATTTAGAGGTATGAGGAAAAAGTGGAAATTGAAATTCAAAATCGCACAACTTGAATCATGCTCTTTGGCAACCCAAGTACAAGCAGATTTTTAACTTATTGTCAGATTTACAAAATCTAGCATTATTAAGGGAAGATGGAAATTACTGCCAACCTCTGAGCATGTCCAAGATTAGCTAACTTCATTTTGACCTGCACAGAAAAATTATATTGTGAGAATAAACAATTTCAACACCAGAAAATTTTGGTAAGATTTATTTATTTATTTTGCTTAGAATAATGCAATGAGAATTAATAACATATATAAAACATGAAATCAAGAACATCTTTCACTTTTATCTAATCATTTACACTGTCTGTCAGTGATATCACAATCGCATAGCATTTGAATTTGCATGAAAATATATTGTCAAAAATGATCCATAGAAACAGGAGAACAAGTACATCAAAATTCGCAGCAGTATTGTACCGGCAAAACTTTCTTTTAAAGTTAGCTTGTCCGATGTTAACTCAGAGATACCAAAAAAAAAAAAAAGTCTTCAGAATCTTATATTAGTAAATCAAGTTGGAGTCAAACATAAATTAATATGCTGAGACATTAGAACAATTCCAAGAATTAGTTCTGCAGTATGATTGGCAACCACAGAAGTCAAGATGGAAGAGCTTGTTATATGTACATGGATTGTTTAAATTATGCAATATCTGAGAGCAGCCAGCCATTACAGTGTAGACAAGTATACTTTATCAAGAAAACCAATTATTTGGATTTTGTATCATGGATGGGGCAGGCGATGAAGCATAAAATATGACCTACGATTCTCAAGCTCCCCCATTAGACTTCATCCATCCATGGGAGGCGTGTCCCAAGTTCATTGGACATGGACTGACTAAGTGACCGATTATGAAATAGGGTTCAGTACAAAACATATGACCTACATTACACATTGGCTACTGGTTGGTTGATTTCATTCTGATCATTTGAAAGGCAAGCAAAGGAAAATTTTAAAATTATTCTTACATGACATCACCTTAGGATCCTGCATTGCAAGCTTTGTTCGCTCTCTGATGCGCTGACGGGTTTCTGGACATGATTGTATTATCAGGCAGTGAATGTTACAAGACATAAAGAAAACTAATTGATAAATGTTAAACTAAATGTTATGAGCATTTAGTTACCAGCACTGTGCTTCTTTCCTTTGTTCCATGGTGTGTTTCCTTTATTTGCTTTAGAAATTCTCATCCGTCTCAACTTCTCTCTCTCATCCAATTCTTTAGATTCTCCATCAGAAGACTCAAATTGAATCTTTGGAAGGCCTGAATCCACACCTAGCACTGCATTCTCTCGGCCATCTTCTTTATGGACCAGACACTGAGGTTCAAGGGTAGCAACTGCTGTTATCAGGAGTTTACCTCTTCCTGTCTCAAGGTTTCCAATACTAATATTTGCTTTATTAGCGAACGTGAATGATTTCAATGCAAAGCACAATCTCTTGTCATCTCCTGAAGTAAATTTACTAGATAAAACTTTTGCATGAGTAAGGGTTTGAGCCGTTAGTGGACCGAAATGATTTTGTAAGGAAGGCTGAGCAGGAGCAATATCTGTTAACAAGTTCAAGAGAAGCTAATTAAGTTCAATGTCTAAACAATAATCTATTGAATTACTAGCTAACTATTAACTAATAATAATTAAGAATCGTGGTTTCTGGTTGATTCAACTGATAAAACCTCTTGGAATGGTACAAGAGTTCTGGGGTTCAAATCCCGTTTGTGTAGGATTTAAAAAACTGGGTAATAATGATTAAGAATACCAATTAAAATACAAAGAAACAAACAACCCCATACCACAACCACACAAATTCACCAAACAAGAGATTCAGAAGAACCAAAGGTTAAACCTTTGACAACTATAAACTAAGAATCAACAATATTAGAAACATAATCCTCGCCAAGATAAGCCAAAAACTAAAGGGTATTCTCATTATGCTTCTGGTATCAGTAAAACGAGAGAAAGAAGTGAATTTCATGTGCCAACTACTTTAATTCAGTGATCCAAGTTGCGGTTAGAAGAGGCAAAAATTGAAACTTCACCGTTGCCTGCAAAAGCTATGAAGTTGACATGCAGTGAAATTTTAACTTATCTAGATGATTCTAATGAGTAAGCAAAGCACACGGATTGAATATGAAGATTGGAACAAAGTACGAAGGAAATGAAAAAAGAAAAAAGAAAAAAAAGAGGGTACCTAGTAAAGGCATGGATGGGAGCTCATTCAGGCCACTAGATAAAGAAATTCAAGTCCAAAGCCAAAGCAAGATGCTGAAACAGTTTGAGTAAAAGAATGCTCAAAGCTGGTATATGTAATAATAACAACAATAATAATATCAGTAATGTTGAAAAGGGAAAAATCTGTAAACAAAGAGAAGAGAATGAAGACACTGAATTGTTGGGAGGGAGAGAGCCACAAAAAAAAAAAAAAAAAAACTGTAGAAAGATTATAATTATTTATTTTTATGTTTCTGTGTAATGTAATATCTGCAGGAGCTGGACAAATGATAATGAATCACTCAGATTCAGTGCTGCAACACCAAACAAAGCCCATATATAATGGGCCTGATTCTGGGTCTGGGCCTGCTCTGTTCAACTAATAGTTATTGGGCTGGGGAAAGTACAATACACTTCTTCTATTTTTCATTACATGTTTCAAATTTTTTCTTACATGTCCAAATTTATAAGTTATATTAAAAAACTTAAAATATATAACAAAAAAATTTGAGATATATGAAAATAAAATGAGAACATATAATAAAAAAAAAGTGAGAACATGTAATTAAAAATTTGAGGATTTGTACCATACTACCATACATCAGTTGTACTGTAGACCAACTCTTACAATAAAATATCATAAGTCTGAAAAAGGACTTTTTTGGTAATGTATTTATATAATTATCATATAAACAAATACAGTACTTTATCCATATATTCTTTTTTTTTTAATAATCTATTTAATTAGAAATTATACAGCAGAAAATAGGTGTTTGAAGACAATTTCAAAGCAGAGTGCAGAATCAAAATACCCATCAGAATCAAAACAAATGAAATGCTTTGAAGAAAAAAAAATTCTACTCAGAAAGTAGTATTGGCAGTTCTCCACACCTTTGACGATTGACTGTTAATGTTACATAAAATAGTCATCTGTTTCTACATGGTCAAATCAAATAGAAAATTAATTTGATTTCAAAGAAAGATATTTGTGGGTTCCAAAATAAGGATAATAAGAAGATGGTTTAGAGTTTAGACCCTATTCTTAATTTCTATATAAGAGTCTAATTAATGTTGCCTCAAGTAAAATGTAATTTAGATAATCTTATATTATATTATATATATATACTAACATTGGCTTCACCAATTAAAGCATGCAAAATTATATAACAAGCAGTTGAATTGAGGGGGAAGGAGAATCAAGGCAGATAATTCATCTAGGCACTATTTATATATCTCCCTAGCAAAATCAAATTATCAACTATAGGATCACAAATCTACCACATTAGCAAATTTTCCAGAGTGAGGCAACAGCAAGACCATGAATATCATTATCAATATTGCACTCAGCGGCATGGCCATGCTCATAATTTACTACTCTTTCTTCCATTTATGGAATAAGATTATACCTCCAAAATCAGGTCACTACCACCAACATGGCTACAGAGATAATAGCAGCCGCAGCAACCTAAGCCCCAACGGCGATGCCGATTGTGCAGTCTGTCTCGGCAAGATTTGCTCCTCATTAGGTGACACATTTCGGGTGCTGCCAACATGCCACCATGGGTTTCATGTTCATTGCATTGATGCTTGGCTAAAGTTGCATTCAACATGTCCTCTTTGTAGGGCTAATGTTCCCTCTAGCCCTTCCAGAAGTAGCACTGACATTGGTCTACTTTCTCGCTTGCTATCTCTTCTGTCAAGTGTTGGTAAATGTATGGAGTTCTCTATTGATGATGAGTTTGCAATGGCTGTTTATGCCAGTTTAGCTCATCTTTCTTGATACATGGGCTGTAATGGGTGTTAAATTCTTTGATAATGCAGATAATATTCAATCAATTTTATTCGGTCGATGTAGATATTTTATTTAAGGAATCCTTCAGGTTCATTTGGTAAGTACTTGTGCTTCTATTTGATTTTGAAAGTCATGTAACAACTAAAATATTAGCAACCGCGCGCGGTGACTTTGAAGCCACAATATTACAATACCTTTCTCTTTTTTCAAGCAAATAAGATAGACTGTAAGCCATAAACAGAGGAAGAGAAAGTGTAGTGGGTACTTGGGGTAGCACCATGCATGCTCTTTCCTTTCATTTTTAGCTGCCATGTCAATGTGTGCAGGCCAACCAATCAAGATAAACTACTGCACAGATGAGTCAGGACAGACAGTCAAGAAGTACCCTAACTTTCTCATACACGAATCCACTAACAGTTGAAATTGGATTGAGCCTGCCAGCTGCAAAGCTAGCTAGATTTTATCATCAACTTTGCCCAGCTCTATATCGTACATCTCTGATTTTATGCTATGCCTAGCCGATGTCAATGTCTATGTCTATGTATGATGTTATTTTCTTCTGGGAACTTTCTCAAAAGGCAAAAAAAGTGGTAATCAAGATATGCCTCTCATATCACGTTTGTGCTTTGTGCTTTTTACCGCTAAATAGTAGCTATCATTTCTATAGTGATGGGGGAAATTCATTTCACTACCAATCATTCTGTCTCCAATGTAAGCAATTTAAATGTAGAATTCAATTAAATATAAAGCCCAGAATTGTGGAATGACAATGGCAACCCCACTGACATGCATGTGAACTATATATTATAACAAAAATACTAATAAAAATGGGAGGGAAGTGGAAAGAAATGAAGTCAAAAAGAAATTGAGTAGAATGTGCAAAGTAGGTGGGAAAAATCAGCGATGTTAGCGGCTGATAATCCAGGAATCAAGCCTTACTTGTCTCCACATTTCAGTTTTTTAAATAAACTAATTAAAACCTCACTTGCATCACAAATCATATTTAATCATAATCATACACTTTTCTCTTTTTAATAATCAAGTTTTTCATTTGCCCACCTTTAATCTTGCATTGCAGTTCATCAATTTCTTGTATTTTTTTTTTAAATATTACAACAATTTACAAATATTTATAATTAAAAGTTCATTAGAACATACAATAATAATATATATAAATATATAGCTTACAAATTTAGATCTAAGAAAAAATAAATTTACTCATAAATTTAAATTTTTTAAAAAAATATCAAATTTACTTCATTAAAAATTAAAAAAATTTATTCCAACCCATATATAGAAAGAGATTTGAAATTTGACCTCTAAATTAAAAATCAAGATTGCCCACAGGGCCAAATAGTGATTGGCAAATTTTATCTATAGTAAGAAGGAGAATTTGATTTTGACCATTCTTTTTCAAAATAGAGTTTAATTTTCAACTGTGTAAAATAAGAAGAGACTTCTTTCTGATAATAACTTTTAGTTTTTATTTAAAAAAAAAAAAAAAACTTAGACTCGGTCTTTACTAACTATTTGATTTGAGGCCAATATCATGTGAAATTTAGAAGAATTTTCAAAGGCGTGACTTACTTGAATGTTACAAGTCTAATAATTGAATATTCACGTATCAATTTCTAGTCATAAGGCACCACCAACATTTTGGTCAAATCCTCTTCATGTGACATCCACACACGGTTCGTGTTAGATGGCTTGGCAATTGGTAGGTTGCCATTTGCTAATAGGGTCTTTTGACATGGTCAATTTATATGTGTTTTTTTTTCTTTTTTTTTTAGATATTATTATGAGTTATGACTTTCTATGAAAAATGAATTATTTCAAAACGTGAAAAGGGGTAGATTATGAATTCTTGATTAAAAAGAAGAAGAAAAAAAAAAAGAAAATTGCTTTCTTAGGCATTGAATGTATTGGGTTGTAATAATGTATTAAAATTTTGCCAATCGAATAAATTAAGGAGTAAATAGAGAATTTAAGCAAAGGAAACAATATAAAATGGGTATCGTAAACAAATGAATGTTATATTTTAAACAAAAACTTAAAAAGTAATGATATGAATGGAATATGATTTAAGGTGAAAAGGAGGAATTATTAACTTAATAGTTTTAAGGAGAGTAGCGTGCAATTAACTAAGATTTTAAAATATTTTAAAAACTAAAGAATGCAACTCAATGACAATGATTAATTAAAATACATAAGATTCCTTTAATATTTGGATAATAGTTATGCTAATTTTCAGTCCTTATTATTCCTGAATGCAGCCATCTTAGTACTCTTTTTATTATATCTTAATTGAATTGAATGTCAAATAAGAACATTAATGGGTAAGAATTTACTTAATTTAATGTTTTGAAATAATTAGAAATACACATATCTTAGAGGGAAAAAAAAAAGGGTGATTATTACACTTGTGACTTTTTGGATAAAGGTGAAAGAAGAATCAAAAGTAGAATAAGCAACAAATGGAAAATCTAATTCAAAGTATATTAATTTACCCCCTTAACCTACGCAGACAGCATAACACAAGTCAAATAAGCAACAAAGAAACACATAATTCACAAGCTTTTGGACCATACTAACGTCAGCTTCTTCCCTACTTCCTCTCAAGAAATTCCAAGTCTGTAGTCTTCATTATTCCTCAAAAATGTTGAAAAACACTTCTTAAAATCATTTCCTTGTGTGCATATAATTCTCTCATTCAAAAAGCCTCCATTCCAAAAATACAAGTCCAACTTTTCATTTGGCTCTTGAGTTCCTTATTATTTCAGCATTTAATCTCTTGAACTTCGAAGGATCAAAACATAAACGCAGAATCCTGATCTGGGTTTGTTTAGTTTGTGGGGAATTTTTGTTTAGCTTAGCTTGCGGGAAAGAAACTACACATAAAGCATGGAGGGTTCTGATGATCATGCATTCAACAACTCGGCTTCTATGGAGATAACAGGCCAGGTAATGGTGATAGCAATTATTGTGCTCTTTGCTGTCGTTGTGTTTGTTCTCTTTCTTCATCTCTACGCCAAATGGTTCTGGTGGCGCATTGAGCAGCCGCCTGCTCATCCTTCATCGCGTCGGCAGCGTCGCCGTTTTGTCTTTGCTCCAGGGCAGGACCCTGCCTTCACACTGCGTGCAGGGCTTAGTCCTGCAATCCTGAAATCCATTCCTGTACTTACATTCAATCCTGAAGAGTTCAAAGATGGCCTGGAATGTGCAGTTTGTTTGTCTGAGCTTGTTCAGGGGGAAAAAGCTAGGCTGCTACCGAAGTGTAACCATGGATTTCATGTTGAGTGCATAGATATGTGGTTCCAGTCTCACTCAACTTGTCCTCTTTGTAGGAATACAGTTGATCTTGAGGGATCAGCTTCTATGTCTACTGAATCAACACAGGTGGTTGATATTCAGAGTTTACAAGAAAATTTTGCATCTGGGCACTTAACAGAATCTCCAAACTTTCCTACAAATGTGTTATTTTGGGGAAATGAGACTCAGGTTAGCACTGGTGGTGCTTGTTTAGAAGAGGGTGATTCTTCTTCTTCTTCTTCTTCTTCTTCTCAATCAGCTATTTCATCATCTTCTTCAGAGTTGAGTACTAGTCGCCGGGGTAATGAAATGTTGGTGATTGATATTCCTGTAAGTATGAGTGAGCATTTGTCATCATCATTTTATCCTGATCAGGAGGAATCAAAAACCCCCGCGCCAACAAGACTGAGGTCATTGAAGAGGCTTTTGAGTAGGGAGAAGAGGGTAAATCCTTGTAGTAGTGGCAGTAATAGTCCTAGTAGTAGTTCTTTTGATGTTGAACAAGTTAGAAGAGGATAGATTTCAAAATCATGCAACTTTTAGATACTGCCTGAAGATATGATATTATCTCGGCACACATTGGATTAATTGCTTGCTTGTTGTAGATAATATTCAGAAATTTTCTCATGTTATTCAATTTTAGAATCCTGCAGAACTGGTGGTTCTTCTTAAAGATTAATTTGACCCCCTTTGCTCAATTTTTCTCGGTGAAGAATTGGCAATTGATTGTTTGTAAAGAGAAAAAGGCTCCTATGTTTTCAAGAAGGTGAAGCAACCCTTCAACAGTAGAGCCTATTGTCACATTCTTGTTTTAAGAGTAAAGTTATATGCAAACTGCTCATTTGAGCTCCTCATCATGCTATGTGATTTTACTTATTGTACATTTAACTTATTTTCCAATTTAAATATTGAATCAGCTTATCAAGACTTGAAATCCAAATTCCCATTTCTTAGCAAATTATCTGAATTTGATTAAAGAACAGATAAAGAGGTCAGCAGCAGAACAGCAGAAGTGTGTAAATTACGTGATTATTTGCTGTAATATGTGTATATGGTCTAGACATCTGCATAAGTTAGTGTGGCATTTGAATAGGCATAAAACCCAAGGATGCATCTCATAAGATACTGATTTTAAGCCATAAAACGTATCAACAATTTATTCCAATTTTCTGAACAACATTATAGATCCCGAGGTTGCATTTTTTAACTTGCTGGTGTTGACATATGTAAACAGCCCAGCAAAGTTAACTTGGGTTGATATTTTGAACATAGTAGCATCTGTAACGGTGGAACAAATCAACTACAAGGAGAAAAATGAATCTTCCTTGTGTAAATTAAATGATTGGTAAATCTCAAGCGGGAAACATTTCCTTCTGATTTTATTCCTCAATCTTTTTTCTTGTTCATTCATTTTTTCTGTGCTCTTTTTGACTGGCAAATTGGGAGATATTGCTCAACAAGCCACGCTAAATGAGAACTAGTAGGTAAAGAAGCATTGTCAAGTACTCATGGTCAAAAAGAATCAGAACTAATATCTCTTTTCTTTTTTTTTCTTTTTTCCAACTTAGAGAAGTTCTTGGAAATTTAACCAAAAAAAAAATAGAATTAACTTGGAATAATTTTGGGTAACTTTAAGCTTATATCACTTGATTAATAATAATAAGCATGAGATGCTTTTATTTCAAGTCTTTTCCTATCAGATAATCCCAGGCCAAAGTAACCATTTCTAGGTAACTCTTGCTTCTTATGGACGACCAAATTAGACTCTGCTGAGAAAATGCAGAATCCCCATCTCAAAGCTTTTGCTTAGACAAACTAAGTCACCAAGTACACAGGACCATAGGACTTAACAAGATGAGGGTCATTAAGCTGATGAATACACATATAAGGTATATCTTTCTCCACTTTTCTGCTGGGAACGAAAAATTTGGTGATTGGTCCGGATGTTTGACGCCGCTGCCTTGTATCATCTCCCCTGCCACTACCATATATTGGACCAGAAACATGACCCTTCTTTGGCTTTGAAATGTAGGAAGTATCTGCAGGTCCCATGCTGGGCTTACTCTTTTTCTCCACTTTCAACCATGAGAATAGAGACTTCTTCCATGACTTCTTGATCTTTTTGTCTTCTCCTAATTTCGTTGTCCCCCTTCTTCTGAATACGTTGACGGAGCCTGAAAATTCACTTCTCTTGCATGTTGTCTTGCTTCTTCCAAGAACTGATCAAAGCCACAAGTCCATGGCCAAATAAGGATAAAATTGAAAGTTTGTAGAACCAATGGAAAAGAAACTAAAATGGTTTCTCATTTCTCCATGGAGACAACATAAATGTTAATGCCATATGAGAATATTGAGTAACATTTGGTAAGTTTAGTCTTCCAGTAAATTGTAACATTACAAAAAAACTAAAGAAAAATCCTTTAGACCAAATTCAACAGAACTTAAAGAACAGACAGCTTACCTGCGAGAAATCAACCTGAGGATCATATTCATGGACACCATAATCACGGGTCTCATAGATCAGGTGTACTGGAGAGTTCATCATTGCCCGAAAACTATAAAACCTGAGTATAAACCAATACCAATATGAAAAAAAAATTATCAGAAAACGAAAATCAAACCAAAGAGGTAAGGCATTGATTTTATTTCAAAACCATCTCCAAACCTCTTTCATAAACTTGATAATGTAAACGATCCAAGTTGCAAGAATAAATAGATGTTTGGACAAGTAATGATATTAAAATACTAAGAACATGTGAAACTCACAGTTGCTTCTTTTGTATACTGAAAGCCTCTAAAATGAAAAGCAAATGTCCTAAGTTCTAAAGATTACAAAGACTCCATCTACTAGAGCAAAAAGAGCAAAGGCTAACAACCAAACTGAAACCCTATGACATTCTAAATAGGAAATTACTGAAATAGAAACCCTTTTGGTAGTTGATATGGTGGCAATGTAAAGCTATATCATCCTTGGAAAAGGTAGTGGGGTTAATAGTTAGGTGAATTAGATCTTGTTTTAACAATCCATATTTTAGAGGATACTACAAATGATACTCAAAATCAGCAGAAATCTGGGCAAGATAACAGAATAGTAAGAAAAGAATAAAGAGAAAATGGAATATAATCATGATGTCTTACCTCTCTAAAATCAACCTGAGCTAGAGATTTTAACAAAGGTGCTGGAAAGACATAAGAGGAGCTAACTGGTTATCATTTGCTTAGAGAACACAAGAAAAAGGAAATGCAAAAGATGTAAGCAAGAGCAGATGTTTGATTACAAAATCTATAAAGAAAGCAAATGAAAGCTAAATGGATTAAACAATGCAATGAGAAGACAAAGTACCATTATTATTATAATTATAGTGTTAGCAAAAAGAAATGAAAAGGGATGCTTTTTTATGTTGTTATGGGGATAGGAGAGTGAATGCTTGCTTCATATCCGGCGCATGTCTGGGACACTTTTGAGGCTTCTCTTTTTTCAAGTGTTTGGAGGGAATTGTGAGAGAACGACTGGGTGATTTTCTTGGTATATCCTGCCTCTGTGACAAGATGAAAAAATAGGGATAATAGTCTAATCTATTTAAAAGTGATAGGTTGGTTGATGCACAATGCTTGAGAAGATGAAACTGCACTGCTGTTTAAACTTGAAGAAAGAGAAGGATAAGGTCGACAAAATCAATAACTTGTTTTAATACAATAGCATGCCATTCTTTTTGCTCAAAATCATGTCGATGATAAAAATGTTGAGACAATTGAACATGGCATATCGATGATGATTCCTTTTGAGAAAAAAGAACCGTAATAAATCTTGTGGATACAAGAAAACAGTTCTATGTTTACATACCAAAACAAAGCTCCTCAAGTTGATAGATAAACTGAAAGCACTGGTACACAAGAACTTTTTAAAGATAATTGATGCGCGTGGACGTGGTTTGTGGTATGCCTTCCACTGTAGTAGAGATCAGGATGACTGCATCTGCAAAATGTCAGAAGCGCCATCTTCTAATTCAAAACTCCCACAAAATAACATAGAGAGAGCTTATCTCTATGCGATACACAAACTGATGCATCTGTAGTTTCATCTCAACTCAACCCAGAATGTGTATTATATTAACTTCAGGCTAACCACACACGCAAATGCTTCGACAGCTCTACAAGCTCTGTATCATAATTGCCATTATTGACCATCGAAAACCATGCCTTTCACACAGGTGATAAACATTATGTCCCAAGAACTACAGTTCACAGCTAAACCATCTACAATCTTCACATTCTATAAACGATAGACTTTACTAGTAATTTACATCAGAGAGATAAGTAAGCAAGGAAGAGAAAGGTGTTACTAGTAGCAGTCCATATAGCAACAGAAACTTTGACCCAAAAAAATAGGATAACATAACATCAGCAAACATGTAATGTTAGACATTGACTACTTACTAAAATCAACATAAAAGGAGAAACAACAGTCCAGCGATCCAAATGAGACTCCTTGGCACAAACCCCTATACAAAATTATCTTTGAAGTACACGATAAAGCTAAGGAGCACAAAGGATTCCCTTAAGACTGGCAAAATATTGTATGTCTCACTACCCATTATAGACATCATTCCAATTCATGGTCTAGATATCAAAGCTGAAGCAGAGGCAATGCCATTACAATGCCAAAGATAGAAACAAGTAGCAGCATCATCCAGGTTGGGAATGGCTGTTTCTTGTTTCGTCTTGCGTCATTTGGGTTATCTACACTTTTCATTTCTTCTCCCAAGTTACCAACTTTCTTGACCTTCGTTCTGAAATTTTCTTCATGAGATGATTCTGATGACAGCTGCTCTGAAGCACGCTGCTCAGAAAGCTGATGCTGATTATATTTCTCCACATACTCGGGAAATAATTTCTTGAATGCCGGGCTGACAGGAAAAGGAAACATCACATTGAAGATAAGAAATTCAATGTAAGTTGAGTGTAAGATATGGGCCCCAGTTAACAATCAAAGATGCATATAATTGAAGAAAAATAATTACCAGTCCCATAACCCCTCAACTATAAAGGAAAAGGACCAAATCCTTGGTGCAATACACTTACTTCTTACAATTGAAAGCAAGAGATGCTTTTGCTAGACGCTGCTTTTCCTCAGCAGTAGTGTTCACACTGCCAGTAGTGGGACTGGTGTCCATCTGCATGAGAAGTAAGTAAATAAATAAACAATCCATTCACTGATAAAGAACCTCTCTTGAATCCAATAAAAACGTTGGATATGCTTCAAAAGAGGGAAATATTAAAAAAAAAAATTCAGTAAGGATCTTGTGTAATAATCACTTAGACTCCAATTTGTTAAAACAGAATTCTGAATAATTTTCATTTTCAGTAGAAACAGATTCAAATCTTAGTAGGCAATCCAAGGAAAGTTATTAATCCATGCAAAGACAGAGTAACACATATAGAAGAAGCCCCAAGATCTGTTAGAAACAAACCCTATATAACTATTCAATTGCAAAGTGTCAAACAAAGCCCTTGTAGATGCAAAAGGAGGCAGGAATGGCCCGCCAGTGACTGCACTACCACCAGATTTACACCGGAATGTGATTAATAATTGATGCCTCAAGAAGAAGGGAAAAAGAAATTGATGATGACAACAAGACTATACAGGTACTGCACACACCCACACACACAGCTCCTAATACATTGGAGCAACTCAAAACAAAACGAAAAAAGAAAAAAGCAAAAGGGGGTGTGTAATTTCATACGGAACCACCCTAAAAAATATTTAAGAACCATTAAGGCACAAAGAACTCACCATGAACGACAGAAGCCCTGTAAGTATGCTGCACTTCGTAAAAGGAAGAATGTTAATCAAATGTACTAAATCAGTAACAACATACACTCTTTAGTCTTTCATGAAAACTTGTACATGAGAAAACAATAATGCTACCAAGAGGAGAAAATGGTTGCATGCAATTTGTTTATTACTAATAATTTGTACGCAGGCAGAAAAGATAACAGATTTGAGGAAAAGGAAAGGATAGCAACAAGAACTTGAAATTGTCTTACCTTGATACAGACCACATAGGATTCCAACTTTCAGGATGAACTGCAAATTGACAAGATCAAAGCGAACACAAATTAATATATCAGAGATTGCTGTATAATACTATATGGATTATAGTCCAATGTACTTACAATCACTCATAGATAAGCAGAGCTTCTTTTGTGTCATGAATCGTCCATTAGGAGTGATCATGCTACAAGGAAGTAAAAGAATATTCTAGTATTAAAACAAAATCTTAATTAAAGGGAAAAAGAAAAAGACACTCCAACAAGAATCTTCACAGCTCTTAGAAAGTCAAGTAGCAGTTGAGCACATACAGGATTCCTGGAGGTTTATATGGATACTCGGGAGGAAACTTGATCTTTCCATAGTAGTATCCACCTTATGGGAATGACCAGAAGAATATCAGAGTTAAATTATTGAAATGGTCTCAGAGACTTGAATGAGTCACAACCATAAAAGCAAATCACACTAAAAGAAAAAGAAAAAAAAAACTAACCTGCAAAAGGAGTTCCCTCACTTCCCTCCAAGACATAATCTAAAACACCAAAAGCTCAATAATTAGACAAAGCATGAGGCACGTCCTACTAAACCATGAATATGAAGTAGATGATACTATAATCCACACACCAAAAAAAGAAGAGCATGCAACAGATGAAAAATACCGGCTCAGTCCCTATCTACAATTAAGCAAAATATAGAAAACTCCTAATCATAAACTCTGGCCACCTAATCAGTAATCTCTGAGAAAAAAGATAGAGAACAGAAATAATCCTCAAATGTTGCAGAAACTGTTTCCACAAGATAACTGTAAAGCCTATCCAGAAAGTAAAAAGAAATTTAGAATGAACTTACGCCACTCGAGAATGTCATTTGGGGAAGGACGTGCAACAACATGGGAAACTGGTTCCTGCAAGTTCATATCACAAAAGTGACCACTTGCCTGTTAAAACGGAACAACTTTCTAGTGCTGTAAAATAAAACATCAAGAACTGTTGTCCTGTTACTAATATACAGAATTTCAGGAAGACAGGGGACTCATACTTTACAGAGTGCTCTATATTCCTTCTGAAGACGCTTGACACATGCTTTCTCCGCCATCCCACAGCTAAATTTAAGTTAAAGTGTTTGCTGTTCCTTTGTCAGGAGAACCTCCAA
The DNA here is from genome assembly GCA_946807835.1 of Ailanthus altissimus. NCBI lineage: Eukaryota > Viridiplantae > Streptophyta > Magnoliopsida > Sapindales > Simaroubaceae > Ailanthus > Ailanthus altissimus. The sequence goes on along the minus strand of OX327710.1, from coordinate 19,949,644 downwards.
AATTACTTTATCTATCGCCCCACAGGAAAATACAATAAAAAGTGAATAAATTAGGCACTTGCAAGAATATATAATACAAGTTACACATAGAACTACAAGAAACTGAAGCAACCGAAGGAGAATAGGGGACATACAGCCAAATGTACCATGAAGATAAACTAACTGAACTTGAGGAAATAGTAACCTTACCAAATTAGTTAATACAACTTAAATGCTATAAATTGGGAACATTGACATGCCATTTTTGACACAAAAAAAGGCCGCCAACTGAACTCCTAAAAATCTACAGAACAGAACAGTAACACAGTTGTGCATGTTATCACATTGATATAATTAAACTGTATACTAAAATAAGTTGTGTTTGTTTTCTAGTAAAAGAATTGTCAAAATTTCACTTGTACAAAAGAAATTACATAACAAAATTTACCTTATATGAAAGAAATTACATAACAAAATTTACTAGCAAACTCTGAATGTTACACATGTTTTACCTTGTACATCCCAGTCAAGATACAAGTGTGCAATGCTACTCGGGCCACACAACCAAGGTCTTTCATATACAAAAGCATCATAGTTCATTAAGAATCCAAGGAGTCCTATGATTGGTGGTTGATATCATCACGAACAAAAAATACTAAGTACTAAGTTAGATTCATCTTTACTATTACTCTATTCCTGTTTCACAAAAATCCATCTTTCCACTTCCAATTACTAGCATTTACAACTGATGCACACTATGCAAACAAAATGAACCATTTCCTAAGTTCATTCCAACCCAGATACCCAAAACACCTCTTGTTTATTATTTTTTTTTTTTTCATTTTCTAGCAATAAATCCACAATAAACAAAATAAGAAACTCACTTGCACCAAAAAAAAAAACAAAACCTCATCTTTGCATCAATTTCCTCACAATAAATGAAATTCCATAATGAAAATTTAAAAAAAAAACCATTTGCACAGAAAGAATTCATACCTAGTTAAAAGAAAAGAAAATTAATTTCACAAGAACATTCGTCCTTCCCATCACACTTGTTCTGGGCATAACTTGGATTCGATTTGATGACCAAACATGGGAAATCAAGTCAAAGACAAAACAACCCATGATCCAAAAACAATACAAACACTAAAACTACAAATCAAACAAACGAAACAAAAATAAATTACAAAATAGGAGATCCCATCTGTATAATTAAACGAAAAAATCCATCCCAAAATCATCAAACAAAACAAAATTAAATAAAAATAAAAAAAAAGCTGGAAACGAGAATACGAGATGATGAAAAGGGTACCTTGAGAAAAAAGTAAATTGAGTTTCAATGGGGGCCTGCAAATTGAGCGTTAGAGAAACTTCTTAATGGGGCCTTTGGAAGAAGCTTTGTTTTTATAGTGTGCGCTGGAGTTGGAGATCGACTCGTTAATGAATAAGAAAATTACTTTTTTTTTTTTTTTAAAGTTCTTTATTTTTAATTTTTGTTGTATAAAGTTTTGTGTATTTTAATTTTTTTTAAATCTATTTTTAATATGAAAAGACATTCTTAACCTTGATCTCTTTTATCATAAAATTTTTTGGAGTTTTAATTTTTTTTAGCCACCATATTTATTTTTTAACTTTTTAAATCAAAAATTCAATAAATTGACAAAAATATCTTTTTATTTTTTAACAGTACCCTATAATGAAAATTCTAATTACAGTAAATAGTACTTGCTATAGTAATTTTATTAAATTTTATTTTATTTTATTTTATAATTTTATTTTATTATGTGTGACATAATTAATTTATATTATTTATTTAAATTTAGTTTATTTATTAAAATTATATTTGTGAAGCCTAGGTCCGAATTTTAATCTTCTAAATCTAAGTCTCATTAATTTAATGGACTAAGTAACTTACCATATGTTAAGTTATATTGTTACATGTCATTATCTAATAGATTCACAACTTTTTATAATTTTTGTATAATTTATAATGTGTTACAGAATATTATCACGTGTCCAAGAACTCATCATGTGATGAGTTACGTAACCCAATAAATCAATTATATATATAAACAGAAAGATTTTGTAATACATCATAAATTAAATGCAAAAGTTATACATTAAATAAATAGTACCACATCGTAATATTGCTTTTTATATAATAAACTACATAATTCATTAAATCATTTTTCATATATATATATATGGAGCAGTATCCATGGAGCAGAATTCATGACATCTCTTTTTTTACACTATTTTTAACTATTAGTTCACTTTTATTCATCGGTTAACATTAAAGTTGATATACAATTATTTCATTTTTAAAAATTAATGGACCTACCACAATAATAATAGTATTATTTTTTCTCTTCTTTTTTATTATTATTTTTTATCTCATCCAATTTATTTTTATCTCTCATATTAATGCTTTTTTCATTTATTGTATACAAATATCATACTTAACTAATGATAACAACTTCACTTTTTTTAAATTAAATTTATAAATTTTATAAATTATATATGACCCTTTTCAAAATTATCTCATGTTTAACTATTAATAAATCAACTTATCATATGATTTAAATTGAACAAGTTAGGGCCTATTTAATTTATAGTTTGATCACGAATATAATTTTTTTATTTCACAAAGAAAAAATATAACAAAATTAGCAATAATCATGTGCTATGTAAATTAAACTCGCCTTCTTTTAACAAAAAAATATAAGAAATGGGAGAAACTTAAGCTGAATTAAATATGAAGACTATATAATTTGATCTTAGCGAAGACCAAATATTGCATATGCACTCTCAGTATATGTAGTAAATGTAATATAAAATGCTATAATTACTATAATTCCAAACATGTATAAATAGTTTCAAATTCACATGTAAGTAATTAAATAGTACTACATATGTGTCCTTTCATAAATAAAAGTGTCTCAAACCAAGCACTTCTATCATATGTACTTACACTATTTTGAATAAAATTGCAAGTTGATTAAAGATTTATTAGAGTTACAATGATAGGGTTCACCCTTTTATTATTTTTTAATATTTAAGACAATTTCACAAATTTTAGAAGGCTTGACAAAAAAAAATAATAAAAAAAAGAGTAAAGTTGTTATAATTAGTTAGTATGATATTTGTTCACGATAAGGAATGAAAGCATTAACATAAGAGAAAAAAATGATTTAAATGAGATAAGAAAAATGATGGGAAATATAATATTATTATTATTGTTGTGGGTTTATTAACTTTTAAAAATAAAATAATTACACTTTAATTTTAATCTTAATTATTAAATAAAAAATAATCTAATAATTTAAATTTTGTGTTAAAAGTTGTGTTAAAAAAAAAGTGTCAAAAATTCTATCCCTATACATATATATATATATATGTATATTAAATGTTCATTTATTTTTTTGAGAATGTTCAATATTTTTCATATATATGTATATTAAATGTTCATTTATTTTTTTGAGAATGTTCAATATTTTTCATCATGTTAATTTTTATAATATTACAGTAGTAAATTTATTGGAAAAAAGATTTTTAGACCTTTTAACTTGATTCAAGTGTCTTAAACACTTCATAATTTTAAAATAATCTAAAAGACTCCCCCTCCATTAATGTTTATTGTTTCTTTTGTTAGAGTGATGAATAAAATGGTACTTAACCCATGGTTACTTTATATAATTTGATGTTGTCTTTTTTTTGCTTTTGTTTTATTTTTTCTTTTTCTTTTTTTGGGTATACTTTTTCTTCTTTTTTTCTTTTTTTTTTTTGTCAGCACGTATCTTCTTCATTTAAAAAAAAATGGGGGCAAGAAGAAGAAAAGAAAGACTGATTGACAAGTGCTTGATTTGGAGTTTTGGGTAGTGAAGTTGTGTTTGATTTTCTGTTTTAAGTGGTTGTGAATGATCGGGTGATGACAAAATAAGAAGGAAAAAAAAAATGAAAAGAAGAAGGTTGTTTCTTTATTTTTTTTAAAGAAAAAAATGGGAAGCATTTTTTTTTTATTTTTTTAAAGAAAAAATGGGTAACTTTTTTAAAAATAAAGTAAAAATAAAATAACAAATAATGGAACTGAGTTTTGAAATATAAGAATTGGGTATTGCTTCGACAATGTTCGCATTCTCTTTTCGAGAAAATGAAATTCCATCCAACAAGGAAAATGACAGGTGGGTAAAATTCCTAAAAGCCCAGCCCAATAGGGTCATGGTTTCACTTGCTTTGTAATTAAAGAAATTTTATGGCCTTCCTATGTTCAATATTCATGCTTGATTAAATGACATTTTGCTAATTTTTTTGCAGTTTAATGGACTGTTTAGATATATGTAATTTGATTGAAGACAAAGATGACGAACCTTTCAATTGAATTGTACATGATTTTTCCTATTTTTAGCAATATATAAAACCATTGTTTTTAATTTTTGAGAAAAAAAAAATTTTTAATTACGAAGGAAGTAAAATAGAGTTTGACTTTCAGAAAGCCTTTATAACTTTCATGAAATTTTTTGGGTTTTGATCAAAATTTAACCTTTTTTAAAAAAATTTCTTAGTAAAATGGGCATGGAAATTCCTCCCTTACATCATCATCTTCCATCAATTATATTTTATTGAATTTTTTTTTAAAAAAAATTAGGATAAAATTGTAACTTTGGATTGTTCAAAAAAATTCAACTAAAAGAAATAAAAAATATTAACAAATGGGGTCTTTTAGACTATTTTAAAATTAAAAATTGTTTAAGATTAAATACTTCTGAGCTACACTAGAGAGTAATAATACTTCTTATTTATTTATTTATTAGATTACATTATAATTATTCTATTTGTAATTAAAAAAATTGGTTTGAAATCTTGACCTATTAAACTCAATTCATAGTTCATAAAAGTTAGAATAGAACTTTATAATGGAACCTAAAAATATAAACCCACAAAAGAAACTCAAAATATAATTCATCAAAAGCTCAATCAACTCTATCAAGGAAGAAAAACATTTCATATTTTGCCAACCCGCACTTGAGTTCTTTTTTTCCTACAAGGAAGAGATGTAATCTATCACCAAGTGGTTAAGCTTGAGCTCCTTATGCATAAAACTTTCAAGTGATTTTTTATTTTTTGTTTTGTTCTCGTTTTTTTATAAATACTTTCAGGTGAAGTCATCACCAGCTTATGCTTATGAATGAAGATACCTCTGAATCACCATCTTCTTAACTTAAGAAAAAGAAACCATTAGACCTATGAAGCCAAAAAGCTGATCAGTCTTCCAAATGACAAGCAATTTTTGACTAAAATCATGTTCTTACTTGATAAGAGTTTCAACTTTCATGCTTAGGCTGAAACACACCAGCTGTTATTACCAAACACTTTCAGGACTTAGGATCCAACACTGGTCATTTGGAACTCTGCTTTAATGGCATTATATAATTAATCATTTTAGTTTCCCAAAAAGGTATTAATATTAAAATCAAGTGCCTCATCACATGATCCTCCTCTAGAATATTCTCACTTGTGAAAATCTTTAACAGTCAAGAGTTGCCAACGTGGTAAACAGTCAAACTTGAAGCACATGATCCCACTGGCTTCAGATCCCAAAACTAGATTTTTCAAGCTTATATAAGTTAACAAATCAACACTAAACCGTAAACCCATCTCCATTTTTTATCAATACATCAGCTTGGAATCACTTTTTAAGTTTTTACTCACTAAGCAACAAGCACATTAGCAGTCAGCACACAAATATTAGCACAAGCACAAGCTCACAACAATGAAGGCTTACTCAATAGCATTGGCTGCTCTTGTTCTTCTGCTTTCATTGATTCTATCAACTTGGCTTAGCAGAGCTCAAGTAGAAGGTCGACCAATAACACGGGCACCATCAGCTTCAGTTTCAGCCAGGGTTTCTTCATCTTCTCTAGCTCCCAAGGATCTGCATGCAGACAAGAAGCTTCCCTTTAACAAAGTTGATTCAAGCTTTAGAAGAATCCCACCAAGCACCTCAAATCCTACACAGAACAAGTAACTTCTCAGACCAACTGTTCATTACTTCTCAACATTCAGCAGCTTTTTTCATTATTTGACTTTAGATAGTAATGTTGTGCCAGGTTCAACCATCCATAGAAGATGAAGAAGTAGAAACAGCAGATAGTTACAACATTCAATATTCTTTTTTCATTCATTATTCATTGTTTTTTTATGCCCGTAGTTTCTGATAGGAGGGCCACATGTGTATCTCAATATATAATGCATCGACAAGTTTTGCTACTACAAGCTGTTGAGTTTTGTTGCTAAATGTAAATGTATAAATTTTCAATTCTGGAGTAATAAACATTCCAATTGCGTTAGTGTTCATACACTTCGAAGAAAAACAAAATTTCAACTTCATGAAAAATCCTCTACTCAACATACAGAGCAAAAACACAATGGAACAACAAACAGCATATCTTCAGCAGCTCAATGAAACTCTCAAACTAAGTCACTGTCAAGGGTTTATACAACTTAATTACTCAAGTCAATTCTAAGGAACTTATGCAACTTTTTGGAAGATTTAGATGGCTTATCCTTTCTGTGCCGTTTCTTTACTGTTTCCTCAGTAGAGAGGAATGGCTTGGCTGCACTTCCTGCACCTTTACTAGATGCAACTGTATGCTCAGAAGCAACTTGATTCTTTTTCTTTTTCTTGTTTTTCCCTTTAGAAACATCATCAGCCATGGCATGTTTGGCATATTTCTCACTTGGTTCTTCTGCTTTTTCGGAGTTGCCCTTCGTGCCAGACACGCCCAATGATAGTGCAGCAGAATCAAGGGAACTATCAATCTCTTTCCTCATGCTTTTTATATCTTTGATGTTTGATGTCTTCTTGGAAGATTCAGCCAGGAAGGAATCCTTTTTGGAAGATTTAGTATCACTAGAGCCAAATGTGGCATAAAATTCTTTGTAAGTTGATTGCTTTGCACCTTGCCTCGACCTCCACTGACCACGTTGGGAAGCAAATCTGTCGGAACAAAGCAAAGGAAAGATGTAAAGATTGAAAACCCACAGTGGATCTTTAAAAATGAACTCACAGAAAGAGTTAAAGGTTGCATTGTTTGTGTGCAAATATGGGCATTGGCCAGAAATTAGACTGTTCTATCATAATTGCCAGTGATGTAAGACAAGCAATGGAATATTACTGGTCTTTCCTACACCATGGCAACACATTTTGTACAATGTCAAACATGTTAAGCAATCAGTGTAACAAACAAGTATAGATTGTATAATATCTCACCCATCAATGTCTAATTTCCTGAGGAGATGAGTGCCCTGTTTTGTCTTAGATAGCTCAGTTCGCACAGCTAATAACTCGGATGCTATGGTCTCTTTCAATGAAAAACTACTGGCAGTAAAGCACCTTTCCACGGTAAATGAACCTGACGAGTGTGTTGACAGCTCTCCAAAGTGTCCTTTTAGCCTTCAGAGTAATCAAAACAAAACAAATAATTAGAAGTAAAGACATCGGCAAACTTACATCAGACTTGCTTCCAGACTAGAGTTCCATACTGAATTCAAGAAGTGGTAATATCTAAGGTAGGGAGGCCAGATTAAAGGACTTCTTATCACAATAAAGTAATATCTTCAATATTTATTAAAAGCATCAAATCCTTGTCTTAGCAACTATTTATAAAGTTTACCAATGAATTTTACCACTGATGGTTTAAGGTATCCTTTACATCTTGTGCTTCTTAGATTAGGAAGCCTGCTTCTGGTACCAGTAACAAATAGGCTAGAAGTCTTTAAAATCATTGCCACAGTTGATAACCAAAACTTCCTGAGTCTTAATCATCCTCCAATTACTTGTAGTAAGGAATAGTATCAGTAAGAAAGAGGTTGTGGTCAAAAGAAAATAAGCAAGATTGCATAAATGAGCTTTAAATGAGTTTGAATCAGATCTTGTTTAGTTTGTATAAGAGACACACTCTACATCTTCAAAACAGAAAATGCTATAACAAGGGTATGTAGAGTTAAAACAGAAAATGCTATAAGGCCAGGTGATCCCTGGCTGAATAACATATGATAAGGACAGCTAAAAAGTGTCGGCTAGTGTTACTTTCTGCCCTATTTACATGTAGAGATACTTTGTGTGATTGGTTACCTGTTGGACATTAAGTAAGATCTGGTTTTCTAAGAAGCTGAAGTTGTACTTTCTACAATCTTCTTTATAAATTTTGCTTAACAAACATCCATAAAAGTTATGCATAGACAAGAACTTCTAAAAGAAATGAAATTAGCAAATAAAGTGGCATAACATACTTCAGAACTAATCTGTACTTCAGTTTGGCAGAAACATTGGAACCTAGATAAGCTTCAATGATGCGTGCTCCCCCTGCATCTTTTGCTGTTTCGTAGACATGATCAGCTTCCATGGATGTAATACTAATAACAAATGGCCATGTAATTTTCTGGGTGATAAGAATATGAGATAGGGTGTCAATATAAGGAACAACACACCTAAGAAGTTGAAGGCATCACATGTGCTTAATGCTGGCTCTCATAAATAAGGAAGTTCAGAAAATTAAGCCTCAACATAGATGATTTACATATACAGCTGTCATTTGCACCACCAAGATAAAATGAAGGATCAATGAAAACAGAAAGTGAGGGAAAGCCAACATTAATGTAGAAGGGCAGCATACACTTGGAAATCTAAAGACAGCTTGCAGAATCAGAGAACCAATGGCATGCATCTTAACGCCGTTTGGCCAGTTCCAATTCAACTTATCTTCACAGCTAAAGTAGCTGTCCAGAAACAATATTCGCGGAACAATACATCTGGGAGACTCATTCATTGGGGATGCTGCAGCAGCAAGGGCCCGACAACACTGTTCAACAAGTAATAGAAACTTAACCATGGTTAGGATAATGCGATCACTTAGTGAAATTCATTATGATGTTAGCATACTTATACGAGTCTTCTTTACCTACAGATTTAAAAGATCTTAAAAATAAGATCCATGAGCCTAGTGCCAAGTTGAAATAGTTCAGAATTTTAAATAAACAGTCATGTAGATTGGCAAACATGAAATGAAGGGTGTAAATATTAAATAATATACCTGATGCCTGAAGGTATGGAGCCTTTGACTTGCAGCAATAAGAGCTACAATAACTCCCGGCCTCCCCATTTCTAGAAGTTCCCTGAATTTTCCACCAAGTTCGTTCCAGATCAGTGCCATCTAGTAGACATTATGTAGAAATTGGAAACACCATTATTTGGTAGGACATAAAACAAGGAAATTTCAAGGTAGCCAAAACTAGGAAAACAAGTAGTAAAAGAATCCATACGACTAATTGAAGGTAATTTGAATAAATAAATACTACCCACATGATATGTCTTCATCATTGCAAGAGATGTGAAGTGCATACTTTTGTAAAGACTTAAAAGATACAAGTGCATACATGGTATCCTAGAGCACTTACTTGATCTTGATCTCTTGCATGGGAAACTAATGCTTGAACAACAAAGTTTGCACAATGATGCGATGACAGCTCAAACAATGAGTTTCTGAAAACTTTTGTGAACATTTCATCATACAAACTTTGAGGAGCCACTTCCAAAATTACCTATAAATTTAGTGAAATTTAACAAAATTTAAAAAAAGAAAAAGAGAAAACAGATTAAAAATAGCATAAGTATCCAAGTCATTCAAATTTAAATAATAAGTCTCAAAACCGTTAAACCCATCACAACCTGAAATAAGATAATGGGGTGCCACATTTTTCTGAGTATGAAAAAAAAAAGTATTCACAAGATTAAAAGGGGAGAAAGTTGAATTTCTTAAAGTGAGAACTGAACATGTCCATATTTACAACGTTGATTAAATAACACCTAATTTTTTTTATAGAAGACTTATGTTTGTTAAATTTAGGAAACAGGAGAATTTCATAGAATTTTATAGCAGATAAATTTGGTCTTCTGATTTTAAAATTTCTTCCACTCTTCTTATTTGAACTACTTCCCCTTCCATTTAGAAACCCGTTGATAAGTAGCTTACCTCCATTAAATGGCTGAATGCAGTTTCTTTCATCAAATCTAGTACGTCACCCACTCTACTCATCTCTATGAAATTCCCTTCCACTACATTCTCTTTATTGGAGCCAAGAAGAATGTGAATTATCTGCAACAACTCCTGATCATCTCCCACTAATAACTTCAAAGCTGTCTGCCAAGAGAAAGAAAATGCCAATAACATTAATAGCTTCCTTATAAATACTACTATAAGCACAGCTAATGAAAACAAAGGCAATAACACAGTGAATTCAAACATGCCTGTAAAACTAAACCGCTATAATGATCAGTTTGCAGGGTCTTAATGTCTTTTCCGGAACATCTCAAGATGCCTGACATAAGGAACTTCAATAACTCTGCAAATACAGGGTGGGGATTTGGTACATCATTTGATTGAGATGCATTTAAATTTAACTGCTCTGCTAAAATTGTTGATGGCTTTGAATTATGGAACTCTGTGGAATCCAATGGTACTCCTCCACAGAGACAAAGAAGACTTCGAAAAACATGAGATCCGTAGCAGTTACGCATCACATCGACAAGATTTCCTACAATCACCTGAAAAATAAAAACAAAGAAAGAGCTAAGCAGAAACCTACTTTTTATAATGCACAATGGATTTTCTCTGCAATTACAACCAAAAGTATTGACAACAAACACAGACTACTTGACATGTTGTGTATTGTTTTCAGACTCCAACAATGGAATAAAAAAGAGCTAAGCAGAAACCTACTTTTATAATGCACAATGGATTTTCTTTGCAATTACAACCAAAAGTACTGACAAGAAACACATACTACTTGACATGTTGCGTATTGTTTTCAGACTCCAACAATGGAATAAAAAAGAGCTAAGCAGAAACCTACATTTTATAATGCATATGTTAACTGAGGGTAAAGAAATCAATGGACTTTCCTAGCAATTACAACCAAAAGTATTGACAAGAAACACAGACTACTTGATACCTTGCATATTGTTTTCAGAGTCTCTTCAACAATGGAATGGGCCTCTCCATCTTGAAGATGCATAGCCAAAGAGTTAAGAGCTGTTTCGGCCACATGAGAACCAGACCTATCCATAGCAATAGCAGGAAAGACCTCTGCACAGCCTCGGAGGAAACTGCAAAGATGGTCCACATCACAGCCCTCAAGGAGGGTCTGCAAAATGTGACTTGTAATGTAATCAGTCGCAAGTTCTAATTCTTTCCCTCTAGTTTCCTCAAGGGCATTATGACATAAAACTGATCGCTCTTCCAAGTCAACCTCATTACTCTCTAAAAGATTAGAGATTTCCGCAAAGTATTTAGCTAATTCAGTGTCAACCTGTTTCCTAGAAGACACATTCAAGTTGCATACATGCTTATATCAGCAACTAACCAAAATTGGTTATTACCCATTATAATTAAAATTTATAAAAAAAAAAAAGATGATCCATGGAAGACTGATAAAAATATTTCATCAAGTTAGAATAAACAAAGTTGATGAACCTGACAACGGAAGTTTGCGGCTCCAATGCATTCTGATGCTCCCAAGATTTTTTGGCCTTCATACTGCCATCAGCCACACTCCCAAAACTATTAGCGGCTTCCAATGACAACATCAGATTTAAGATTTTAGCAACTTCCCCAACTAAATTTTTGTTGCGCTTAATAATGTTCTCTATAAGATAAAAAGAGGATATAATGATTCATTTAGCGGAAAAGTATTTATATAGCATCTCTAATTAGTATTTATATATTAGGTTAATAATCATCTCTAATTAATATGGAGCTTCTACGTATATAATAAACTTATATTCAATAAATAATGTTAAAATTTAATAATAAATAATTTAAATAAATCACTTAAATTAATATACTTTATAATATATATTTATTATTAATATATAAACTCACATAAAAATATAATAAACTTCAACAACTTAATTACAAAAATTACACATGCACCCCGCAACGAATTAATAAAAGAGAATATTTAGCACAAATTTAACCCAATGCTTTTTTTTTTACATACTTTGCCCTTTGAAAGTTATAATAACAATAAATTTTAATTAAAACAAATATTTAGCACTAATTAGATGAAAATTTTACTTGCAAATGTTAACTCAGCCATAAAATAAACTTTTACCTCAATAAGCTATTTGGTTTCTGTTCAGAAAAAACCTAAAGCACCCAACAGAGTGACAAAGAGAAATGAGTTTGTGGCTTGTAATGCAATCATCACAAAAACGATGACATTTTAAGATTGAGCTTACAACCGCCTATCTGAGTCTAATTAATTTTAGGATTGCGACCGATTACTCTCTCCTTTTTAAAAAATTACTCACTTATTTTATGATATTTCATATTATTTAAAAAAATTATATTATTAAAAATTCAGTTAAATATTAATTTTTATTATCATTTTACTAATTTGCCATAACATTAATAACATTATTGTTGTCATAATCTTTTCACTATCTTTATTGTAAAACTTAATAATATTTTATTAAAAAATAATACTAAAATAACAAAAACTATCACATAAATGAAAGAATAACCATTCTAATTATTTTATATTTTAAAATTTTATTAATATTTAATATTTTTTAAATACATTAATATTTAATACTCATTTAAAATAATAAATACGTTTTAATTTTTATTATTATTAAAAAAACTAAAATATTATAATAATAAAAATCAAAACATATTTATGTTATGATAGAAGGATAACATTCTAATTTTTTATTTATTTTTTATATTTAATATTTTTTAGTACATTAATATTTAACGTTCATTAGAAAGAATAAATAAATATAATTGTTTAATAATTTTTTAAACAAAATTACTGAAAAACAATGAAAATAATAAAATTGTAATATATTTATTTTTTTAAATTATTAAATATTAATGTATTTAAATTAATTAATGAATAAAATAAAATAAAAACCAAAATATTTAACCTTCCATCAAAACATAAATATGTTATAATTTTTATTAATTTCATATTATTTTTTTAAAATTAATTATAGTAATAATTTATGAAAAAATAGTAAAAAAATTATGTCATCAATGTAAGAGTAAATTAGTAAAAAGACAATAATATTTAACAAAATTTTTGTAATACTATGAGATTTTTGAATAATATAAAACATCGAGAGAATAGGACAAATAACAAGTGTCATGTGTAGTTTCACTTTATTTTATGGGATATGCATATTGTTGAGCCCAATAAGACAAATGAACTACAAGCTCATTTATGTTTGAAAGTAAAAATTAGGGGTGGGTAACTTTGAGTTCAGAAATTTCAGACCAAACTCGAGTCCTAGTGGGATGAAGAAAGCTATTTCGATCAAAACAACCTTCAATCAAAAAGGGTTTGGGTCAAAAAATTTTGAAAATTTTTTAAATGTCAAAATGACTTAGTTTTTGTTTGAGAGATTCGAGTCGAGGATTCCTGAATGTTTTTTAGAATGAAAAAGATTCAATGTTAATTTTAATTTTAATTACGTTAAATGTTATAATTTAATTTTAATTATATTAAATATTATAATTATAATTTTAAATTTAATTACGTTAAATATTTTAATTTTAAATCTAATTTCAATTTAAAATTACGTTAAATATTATAATTCTAATACTAATTTTAATTTTAATTATGTTAAATATTATAATTTCAAATTCAATTTCAATTATTGTAATTCTAATATCCCAATTAGGATAGAGAAATCAATCTCGTTCGGACCCAAACTCCTATGCCCTTTTCTAACCGACCTAAAACATTCGAGACGAATCGAGTCGAAAAATCTGCCTACCCCTAGTGAGAACCCTATTTTGCCATTTAGAGTAAAATATTTTTTTAATTATAATTTATCAAAGTTGAGATTATTTTCTTGATTACTATTAATCAGACCATTATTAATTATTCACTTTTACAGCGTAAAAGGAAATAATTATTTAATAATAGAAAATTGAAATCATCAAAGTTATTATTTTTTAGGCATCATATGATCATATACTGGCCAACCACTTTATTGGCTCAGTGGCATGGTGCTAACACTTCTAATGTCAAAAGTGTTGAATTTGAGTTGGACCGACTTCTGTCTTAAAAGAATGATTAATTTATAATATGAGTTTTTATATGATGATGATTTTATATGAGTTTGATTTATATTGTAAATTTAATTATTGATAGAAGTAATTATACATAAAAAAGAATGATCATATATCAAACATTACAGCAACTAATATGTAGTACTCCAATTATTTGGTATATTGTGAGATTGATATGATAGTGATTTGTAATGAATTTGATATAACTTTGATTTGTATTGTGAATTTAAATATTGATACGAGTAATAACTCTGAAAATACAGGGTGGGGATGTGATTGAGATGCGTTCAAATTTAACCGTTGATGGCTTTGCTTTATGAAACTTTGAGGAATCCAACAGTACTCAACTCATCTACAGAGACAAAGAAGACTTGGAAGAACACGAGATCCGTAACAGTTACACATCACGTCGAAAAATTAATTGCACATGAGCCACAATGTATTAGATAAAAAGAATATTTGGCACAAATTTAACGCAATGTTTAAAGCATTAAGTTTCTTTTATTTTTTATTTTTTAAAAACTGAGCACTTTGAAAATTATAACAGCAATAAATTTTGATTAAAACAAGTATTTAGTATTAACCAAATAAAAATTTTACTTGTAAATATCGATTCAACAAAAAATATTTGAAGCAAAATAAACTTTTACCTCGATAAGTTGTTTGATTTCAGTTCATACAAAATTTAAAGCACCAAAGAAAATGACAAAAAGAATAGAGTTATCATGAGATATTACCATAAATATCTTTAAAATATTGTTTAATTTTATTAATACATATTAATTTAAAAAATAAATAATCATACTCTATAATTAATTTTTTTTTATAAAAATTAACTAAAAAAGAGTAATATTATTATTTTAATATTATATTATCCGTACACCGTATTGAAGCGAAAGCACATAAATAAGTAAACAAAATATATCCCAAGTAAATAATAATGTAGAACAAGTTATTAAGAAATAAAGAAAGAAATGGGTAGAAGAAAAACACACAAAGAATTACGTGGTTTGACAACTTGCCTATATCCACAGCGGATCAAAATCACACTATTCTGTTATTATGAATCATAAAACACTTACAAAGTATGCCTATTACAAGAAAGATCACAAAGAAAACTCTTTCTTACACTCTGTAGATTTTCTCTCACAAATAACCACAAAAATTATCATTAAGATCATAAAGATTTCTTGTTGATCACAAAGATTTGTTTACAAGCCAATTGATAGCCTTTATATAGGCTTTGAGATGACTTAGGTTTACCTTATACGTGTGGGAGTAGTATTAGGGAGTCCTGTAGCAAGTGGGAGACGAAATAAGGAAGTTTCCTTATTTCGGGATACTGTTCCCGTCTCCAGTGCCGCGGCGCTGGCGCACCCGTCTGAGCGCTGCGGCCCTAGCACGCCCGTCTGAGCGTTGCGGTGCTGGCACGCCCATCTGAGCGCTGCGGCGCTGGTCTTCTGGGGCCGCAGCACTCAGGTTCTGGATTGGGCGCTGCGACGCCCACGCCTGGTCGCCGCGGCGTTGGCACCTAGTGCTCCCTTCTTCGTTTTTCGCCTCCTTTCGCGTCCGTCTTCGATCCGTGCGCACCCTACATACTTGGCTTGATCTCCAAATCATATTCTGATGATTTTCAATCAATATTCTCACAAATTCTCTTATTGATTCAAAATCATCCACAAAGCAACTCAATCTCTCATTTTCGCATCTTCGGTCACCCTCACAAAGTAGTGACTCCCGTTATGTTTTTGCATAGGACGAAATTAACTAAGGGCAGTGGCTTAGTCAATATATCAGCAAGGTTTTTAAATGACGCTATCTTTGTTAGACTAACTTCACCACTTTGGATAATTTCACGAATGTAATGGAGCCTCACATCAATGTGTTTCGATCTCTCGTGGAACACTTGATGCTTGCTTAGGTGTATGGCACTCTGGCTGTCATAATATACACCGGTGTTCACATTTTTACTAGCCAATACCTCCGCACATATGCCTTTTAACCACACGGCCTCCTTGATAGCTTCACCAACAGCTATGTACTCCGCCTCTGTGGTAGAGAATACAACCACATGTTGTAGAACTAATCTCCAACACACACTATACCCAAACACTGTGAACTGATCATCTGCATAATCTGAGTCTACGTACCCTCTTACCATTTTATTGTTGTCCTCATCCCTCTTATATATCAGCCCGTGATTTGACGTCTCCTTTAGATATCTCAGAATCCACTTTACTGCAAGCCAGTGATCTTTTCTTGGATTTGCTATGTATTTACTTACCACATTCACAACCTGTGCTATGTCTGGTCTTGTATAAACCATTGCATACATGATGCTCCCCACAGCGCTTGCATATGGTACTTTGCTCATCTGTAATTTCTCCTGATCAGATGTCGGCGACTGTGCTGCTGAAAGTCTGAAATGCATGGCCAAAGGAGTAGAGAGAGCCTTCGCGTTTGACATACCAAACTTTTCAAAATTTTAACTATATATCGCTGTTGGGACAAGAAGATAACATCTCTTTTTTCCCTCACAATATCCGTACCCAAAATTCTCTTCGCTGCTCTCAAATCCTTCATTTCAAACTCGCCACTCAATTGCTTTTTGAGCTTATGTATTTCTTCCATATTCGTGCATGCAATTAACATATCATCGACGTATAGAAGCAAATACATTATCCCACAACTTATGTTCTTGAAGTACACGTATCCGTCATACTTGCTCCTACTAAATCCACAAGCCATCATAAACTCATAGGTTCTTCTTTCTTATCTTCTTGAGAGGTTTTCAACATCGTCATCTCATCGAACGTCACGTCACGGCTTATGATACTCATTAGTGGTGTTAAGTCTTTACACCACAACTTGTATCCTTTCACTCCTTTGGGATATCCTATGAATACCCATTTGATAGCTTTAGGTTCTAATTTTTTCTCCTTAACATGTATAAAGGCAGGACAACCAAATATTTTGAGGCGATCATACTTCGGAGGATTGCCAGACTATTTCTATTTTAGCGTCTTGAAGTCAATTGCTGAGGAGAGACTTCTATTAATCAAGTAAGCTGCAGTCACTACAGTTTCTCCCCAGAATGTCTTGGACATCTGCGCATTGGTAAGCATGCATCTAACCCTTTCAAGTAGGATTCTATTCATCCTCTCAACTACGTCATTCTGTTGTGGTGTTGATCTTACTGTTCTATGCCTTGCAATCCCATGCTTGGCACAAAACTCATCAAACGCTCTGTTGCAAAATTCGAGGTCATTGTCAGTCCTTAACCTCTTTACCCTTTTGCCAATTTGATTCTCAACAAGAACCTTACAAGCCTTGAATACTTCAAAGGCTTGATCCTTACTCTTCAACACATAGACCTACAGTTTCCTCGAATAGTCATCAATTAAGCTGAGAAAATACCTAGCACCACCACGAGTATCTGTCTGAGCTAGTCCCCAAAGATTCGAGTGTATGTAGTCAAGAGTTCCCTTAGTCTTGTGCTCGTCGGTACTAAACCTTACCCTATGTGCTTTTTCAAGCACAGAATGCTCACAAAACTCTAAGGGCTGGAACTTATCTTCACCAAATGCCTTTTGACTATATAACTCCTTTAGGTTTCTCTCGCCTAGGTGTGCCAGTGTAAGATGCCACAACTTGGTTTGCATACTCTCATCATCTACAGAGAATAGTGCAGAACCACTTATGACTTCACCCTTAAGCACATAAACCCCTTTGCGCTTCTCTCCTCTCATCACCACCATGAAACCTTTCAAAACTCTTAAAATCCCTCCGTTGATCCTGATGGAATACCTATTCTAGTCTAGAGTCCCTAGTGAGATTAAGTGTCTCTTCAAGTCAGGAACATACCTAACATCTGTCAATTCTCTCACTTGCCCATCATGTAGCCTAAGCTTAACACTACCAATTTATATCATGTAACAAGCAACGTCATTACCCGTTAGGACCTTACTACCACTAATAGGTTAAAAATTTATAAACCAAGACTTGTGTGGACACATGTGAAAAGTGTAACCAGAATCAAGAACCTATTGTTCAGAGTTCTTACCATCAGTAGTGACGAGTGTCTCTGCGCTATCATAGCTATCACCATAGGCAAGCACAGCATTCGTTTTCTTCTTATTTTATGCTCTCTTCTCAGGACAGTCATTTATGAAGTGCCCATATTTTTTGTAGCAATAGCACTTCCTAAGAGTCCTAGACTTCGACCTTGAGCCTTTTTTCTTCCCATCTCTATATGAGGGCCTTCCTCTTACAGATAAGCTTTCTGCATTGCCTTCGGTCTGTTTTTCTAATAACTTTGAGTTTAATAATGATTTCACATCACTCATCGTTAAACTCTCTCTGCCGTAGAGTAGCGTATCAACAAAACTCTCATAGCTCTTGGATAGTGAACTCAGCAGGATAATTAATCTATCTTCATCTTCTATCTTGATGTTGATAGACTCAAGATCAAGGATGATCTTATTGAAGGCGTCTATATAATATTTCATCGGCGTCCCCTCTGACATGGATAGCTGATAGAGCTTCTTCTTTATATGTAATCTGTTGGCCAATAATTTTCTCATATAAAGAGAGTTAAGCTTCTTCCAAAGATTTATTGCCGTCGTCTCACCTGCTACTTCCCTTAGTACTTCATCACTCAATGACAGAACGATTGTGTTATGAATTCTTTCTTGAATGTTCCTTCTTTCTGCTTTAGCTTTAGATGACTCTAGTGTCTTCTCTTCATCATTAGATGGAGTTGTAGTCTCCTCTAATGTCGAAACCAAGCCTTTGGCTCACTAATAACGCCTTAACCTTCATCTTCCACAGATTGAAGTCATTCGTACCGTTGAATTTCTCTACCTTATACTTGAGTGTGGCCATGTCTACTTAGAACCAAAACTCTGATACCAGTTTGTTGAAACGGAAGCACACAAACAAGCAAACAAAATATATCTCAAGCAAATAATAATGCAGAACAAGTTATTAAGAAATAAATAGAGAAATAGGTAAAAGAAAAACACACAAAGAATTACGTAGTTTGGCAACTTACCTACGTTCACAGCGGATCAAGATCACACTCTTCTCTTATTATAAATTACAAGGCACTCACAAAGTATGCATATTACAAGAAAGATCCCAAAGAAAATTCTCTCTTATACTCTAGGGATTTTCTCTCACAAAGATTATCACTAAGATCACAAAGATTTCTTATTGGTCACAAAGATGTGTTTACAAGCAAATTGATAGCCTTTATATAGGCTTTGAGACGACCTAAGTTTACCATATATGTGTGAAAATCGTATTAAGGAGTCCTGGAGCAAGTGAGAGACGAAATAAGGAAGTTTCTTTATTTCGAGATATTATTCCCGTCTCCAGCACTGCGGCGATAGCTCGCCCGTTTAAGCACTGCATCGCTGGTCTTCTGGCGCCGCGGCACTCAGGTTCTGGACTGGACGCTACGGCGCCCGCCTGATCGCCGCGGCACTGGAACCTGGTACACCCTTCTTTATTTTCGCCTCCTTTCACATCCATCTTCAATCTATACACACCCTACACACTTAACTTAATTTCTAAATCATATTCTAATAATTTTCATTTAATATTCTCATACACAACTTATTTTATATCTAAACACTTTTATTTCTATAATCAAATACTCTTATTCTCATATGTTAATATCCAAACAATCTTATCGTGTATTCAAGCAACCACTTTAAAAGTGTTTTTTTTTTTATCATTCTTTAAACAAACCTTAAAAATAACCTAATCATTTTTTTTAAGCATTTTCAAACGGCTGCGAGCTGAGTAAAGTTCAAACTTTTAAGCATGGGCTGATGCCGCCCCTTGGCCGCGATGAGCTGATGCTGACCCTTGGCTGCAGCAGCCACACTTGGAAGACGAGATTCTTGAGAAGAGGTGGCCGTCGCGGCTGTGGTGAAGCAATTCTCATTTAAGTGCAGTGAACCGCGGCGGGCTAATGTCGACCCTAGTGCAGTGAGTGTTTTCAACACAGTGACGTAAGTGCAGTGATCTGGGCTGCGGTCGTCAGGGTGTTCGAGTGACGCTCCACAACCATTGCAGTTTTGAGCAAGCCTTGACAGCTCTTAGGCGCGACAACCACACGAAGGCTTTGAGGTTAATGAAGTAGCTGTCTTCGCGACACGAGAACTCGGCGAACGTGGCGCTGGTTCACCGTGTGCAAGATATTCTGATCAAGTAATTTATAGGCTGAGAATCTTAATGTTTGGCTAATAGTTGAAATCTGAATGCGGGTGTATATTTCACATGTGTCGATCATCTCCGAGGTTTGGAATTGTGACTGTTGATGAAAGAGAATCTGATTAATTTTAGTTAAATGGAACCCATTTTTTATGAACCTGTTTGTTGTGCATTGGAACCCATTAGTTGAAAAAACAAAAAAAAACAAAAACAAAAAAGGATCAATTTTATCAAGCTTGTTGATAGGAGAAGGAAAGGAGAAAAAAATGAAGAACTATTTTTTATCGTGCATATGAAGATTCACAGAAAGAATCTGATGATGATTCTTCGGATGAAATGATGAATGAAGAAGGAGAAGAAGAACCATTAGAAGAAGAAGAAGAGATCAATGTATTTGAACTAGTTCCCATTAGTACTCACAGGCCTAAAGAGAGTGTTCAAGAAAAATGGGTGTCCTCAAGTTTTGGTCTGCTAATTCTTTGGTCACTAGGATTGCTAATTCTTTCTCTTACGTTTGCAAGCTCATGAATTTAGCATCTTATTACGTTTTAGATCTTTTAATCTTTTATTCCACCAAATGCTTTAAAAAAAAAATTATTAATTTATAATTAAAAAGTAACAAAATTTCATGAAAATTTGTGTTTCTCGTTTGTTATGTACGGGTAAAATAATTATTTTATTATTTTTAAATTAAAAAATAATTTAGTTATTTTATCAAGTTTTGTTCAATTTAACAAAAAACTTTATAATAATTAGATATTATTACTTATTTTTTAAATTAATAAATATTATTAAAATTAAACTATACTTTAAAAATATTTACAATAATATCACCCTTGTAATACAATCACCCCAAGAACAATTACATTTCAAAATTAGGCCTAAAACCGTCTGTCTAGATCAGTTTATTTTTTAGGCAAATGCACATTGTTCAAGTGAAAACCTAATTTTCCATTTGAAGTAAAATAATATAATTTCTAATCGACATAAAAGACAAATTGAAACTCAAAACCACACCCCATTCTTGTGAAACAAAATTAAAACAACTTCAATCTAAAGACATAAAGCAAATAATTCAAGTAACAATCTTGAACTTGTTAAGAGAAAAAATTTAACTATTGAACACTTTTGAAATTACAACAAAGCTGCCTAATTATAAAAACTGCACATGAGCCACAATGTATTAGATAGAAAAACGAATATTTGTCACAAACCCAAATGAAATTTTCATTTAAGACATGTTAAAAGCATAAAGGAGTTTTTCGACTTTGTTACAAACTGAGCACTTTGAAAGTTATGGCAACTACAAATTTTAATTAAATCAAATATTTAGCACTGACCATATAAAAATTTTACTTGTAAATTTTGATTCAGCTATCAAATTTTAAGCGAAATAGGCTTTTACTTTTTGGTTTTAGTTTAGAAAAAACCTAAAGTGCCAAAGAAAGTGTCAAAGAGAACCGAATTGCCGCTAATAATGCAAACATCACAAAATCAATGACATTTTAACTTTAGGCCTACAATCAACTGTTCGACCCAATTTATTTTATGAGCTACGCAGAAACAACAAGCCCATTTATGCGTAAAAGTGAAAACCCCATTTTGCCATTTAGAGTAAAATAATCTTTTAAAATTAATGTTAGACTTTTTACACAGTATTTTAAATTATTTTATCACAAATAATGTATTAAGTATTCATTAGATAGTAAAATAGTATAATAAGAGTTTTTAAAATTTATATTATTTTACCACTTAATAATTATTTGACATAACAATTTAATATACAAAATTTAAGAAATTATTTAAAAAGCGTAATATTATTTTTATAAAATAATATTATATTTTTTAAATAATATTTTAAATGATATGTCAAGTAATTATTATGTGATAAAATAATATAATATACAATTTTAAAATTTGTACTATTTTATTATTCAATAATTATTTAATATATTAATTTAAAATTAAAATATTATTTAAAAAATATAACATTATCTTAACTATTTGCTTTTACAGCATGAATGGAAATAATTATTTAAAATAAGAAAAAGTGAAATCTATCGAGTCTAAGAAATTAAGAATAAGAATAATTGTTTTTTTATATCTATCTTCTATTATTATTATTTTTTGGTGGCATACAGCTCTCTATTCAATATATGTGTGGGTTGCAATCAATCACCCTCTCATATTTTGAGCACTACCCGTTTACGCTCTTGATGTTTCATGTAATTTAAAAAAAAATAATAAATTTTTATTTTTATTAATTTACCTTTCCATTGACACAACATTGTTGTTGTCATCCTTTTTTTTTTACAAAAATTAATAACATAATTTAAAAAAAATACTAAAATAACAAAACTCTAACCTAAATAAAAGGATTAACATTCTAATTATTTTACTAATTTATTTTATATTTTAAAATTTCATTCATATTTGATATGTTTTAAATACATTAGTATTTAATGCTCATTAGAAATAATAAATACGATATAATTTTTATTAGTATTAAAAAACAACTAAACAAATAACTAAAATACTATAATAATAAAAACCATAATATAAATTATTCTGGTGGAAGGATAAACATTTTAGTTATTTTTTATTTTTTATTTTATATTGTTATTAATATTTAATATTTTTAATACATTAATAGTTAATACTCATTAGAAAGAAGAAATACGTTATAGTTGTTTAATATTTTTTAAATAAAATTATCAAAAATAATGAAAATAATATAAATATAATATATTTATTTTTTTAAAGTATTAAATATTAATATATTTTAAAAAAATTAATGAATGTAATTTTAAATAATAAAAAAATATTTATTTTTAAATATAATATAAATATGTTATGATTTTTATGATATCATTAATGAAAAGATAGTAAAATAATGATATCATTAATGAAAAAATTAATTAATTAAAAGACAACAACAGAATTTTTAGATAATATGAAACATTAAGTAATCATAAGCACGTAAAGCTCAAATCAACTAGGGTCAAATTCAAATCAGGTTTCGTATATAATTTCTTAACCACTAGGATAAAGGAATTATTTTGCGTAGACTACTTTGGAATTGCATGAATTGGTTTATTCGATAATATACAAAATATAATCAAATAGTTTGAGAAAACTAACTTAAAAATGAAATATCAAATTAATTTGGGTTACTATATTAAACAAACTTTAGTTGCATAATTTCATCATATGCAATAACATTCAAACATTTAAAAATAAATATAACAACATACTATTTATTTATTATGATATTAAGCCACTTGGATTAAAATAATGTTCCTCTTGAGTTGTCATTATTATTATTTTAATTGGGATTCATTATTTGCTTTTACCCCATCAATTAAAATATTTAATTCAAAGAAAATGAAACATGGTGGAAAACATGATTAAGTCTAAGAATTTATATATATATATATCTTTGATTACTACTTTTATTTTATTCTTGTATATAACTATGTTATAATTTTAACAACTAGTCTACTAACTAAGTCTAATATAGGAAATTATTGTCAAAGATGATTTAGGTAGTATCACTCCAAATGTGAAATAACACACTTGCTTTTAACTTTTGAAACATGCATTAATTGGTTTAATTTGAGAATTATATAAATAAAATCAAATAGATTAAGAATGTAATTCAAGTTGGAACATCAAAATTAATAGTGTGTGCATGTGTGTGTGTTTTTTTAAAATTATTATTACATTACATTTTAATCAAACTTCTTCCCAATCTTTAATGTGAGTGTAATTAATCTCAAATTTTGTGTATTTATTAAAATTTTGGTATTTAAATACCGATTGAAAATTAACAAAAAAAGTAGCAATAAACAATAACACTAGTAAATAATAACGATAAAAATAACGTACTTTTGTTAATAATCTAGTAATAAAACGTAGTATATCTATTTTTATTAAAATGAAGGTTTTAAATTCAAATTCTGATTTAAATTTCTCTCTCCATACCAAAAAAAAAAAAAAAATTAACGACAAAAAAAGGTGCAGAAACAATGCATTATCTTAAAGATCAAGCCTTTCTGAAAAGAATTTATGGTGCAATTAGAAAATGAAAATTGATTTAACTTTCAAGTTGTAATGACAGTATAAGAGTACACTAAGATGCTTACCCAAATAACAGTATATATTTAGGTTAGAAGGGTTCGAGTTCGAACCCTAATAGAGTATAGAGCAGTTCTATTTCATCCAATTATAATTAGTTAATATTTAATATTAATATTATAATTATTTGAGAGTTGAGATTTAAAATATTTGAATTTAATATATTTAATTATTTAAGAGTTGAGATTTGAGATGTAATATTTGTATTAAAAAAAGAGTACATATTTAATTATAATAATATTTATTATAAAAAAATTAGATGGGAATGAAAAATATTATCCATTAAATACCATATCTAATTTCTTGTGTTTATTCAAACTCAAAAAATGATCAACAAAATGTATTTATAATTGTTGAAGAAAGAAACGTCTTTTTCTCTATTAAGATTAGGTTAAAGTGAAGAACTTCAATTTTAACTTTGAACTATAATTTTTTTGTGCAGAGTAATAACATGTTTATCAAATAAAATAGCAAGAATTCAAAGCATAATATAAAAGATCACAATAAAATCTTACGTGATTTGGTCAATTACTAATGTCTACGGTGGATGAATTCTAACATCTCTTATTAATTCACTAGAGATTTTATAAGGAAAGTTCAATAAAAAATTCTTAAAATGACTTAATGTTTAGTGAATCTTTGTTATACCCCAAGCAATAAACACCAAAACGACGATTCTATTCTAACACACACAAACACTTAGTATTTATTTAGTTCTTCTCATCTCTTAGAGTCTTTCTTAATGCTTAATTTAAAATAAATATTTTACAAGTATTTAAATAGGAGTTATTTCGTGCTTACTAACTTTAGTATTTGTTGGAGTAAGAGTCATCTTGTTTTTATAGTCTAAAACTCTCTGAAATTAGAAATTTGAATAAAATTTTTTTTTTCTGTCCTTCTGACATTGCGGCGTTCAGGTCTCGACGCTATGGCGTTGGGCTTCTGGTTTGGGCGCTCTGGTGCTCAATCCTGATAGCTTTTCTCTTATTTTTTTCGCTTCTTTCGCATCTTCGAGTTTCATTTCACTTCTCTTTTCGTGTTTCACATGTCTTAAACTTCTTCATACATATCCCACGCATTTTAAATTTATTTATAACTCTCATTTTTTATATTTATCTTAATTTTTATCTATATAAAATTATTTAATCACTAAATCTCTAACAATAAACAATTAAATTATCTTATACGAGGCATTCAACAACAATAATATAAAATAACGATAATTATTTATTAGTTGGGTGCATTTAGATCAAATTATTATTTTAACAATGTTAATTATGTAATTTTATATAATCAAATGATGAATACCAAACATCACAACAACAATTATATATAATACACTATCAAATATAATCTAATTAAATATGTAAGTTTAGGATCAAAAATACGCTATCAAATGTTATCTAATTAAATATGTTTGTGTGTGAATCCAAATCAAACATATAAATATTCAAATCAAAAGAACAAGAATCGAAAAGTGTCGGTTCGATTTTTTCAATAAATAAGTCTTAGCAAACAATTATATTCAAAATTGAACAGTGATTGAATGTGGGTTTAAATTACATTACTATTTCAAATAAAGAAACAACAATTCTAAATAAGAAGAAGAGAGTAGAAATAGCTCTATTTATATTGTCAATGATAGCATGTGATGATCGAGTGGGTCCATTGAAATTAGTATTAATATATAAAAACATTTGGCTAAATTTAAGAAAAAGGGTTATAATTTCTTTTTGAAATTGATCATAATTGAAGCTTTGGAATATTCAATTCAAAATTACATAACCGTGATTCATGGTTGACGAAAATTTGTATTCAGCTTTTTGAAGCAAAGCAGCCTAACAATTATTGACATGATATGATTTGTGTGTCTGAAGAACAAAGATCGAATCTTCTTTTAATTTTTTTTTAATGAATATAATGAATTTAATTTACGAAAAAGATATATATTTAATATTATGAGTTTGGTAGCAAAGCAAAGGTTGCTAATAAATCAGATTAGTAGATGATATATTCTTTTATTTATTTATTTTTATTTTATCATGATATATATATATAGTATGATATAATTGGGATTTATCCTTCTACATTAATAAATAATAATTATCAAGCATATATTATATATTTATATTTAATGTAAATGCTAATTATTTGTGTCATTTTTCAGTCAAAAGTGTTAATGGGCTGCTTTTTGTTTTTGGGCACAGCCTGATTAGCTGGATGTCATTTTTTTTCTCGATAAAAGCTGGATGTCATATTATCTATTGATATTTTTAGTCACCCAACCCAGATTAGTTTTTTTATTTTTAATAAAAAGTAAAAGTTCCCTTTGTTGAAAAGTAATAAATATAAATAAAAATAAAAATCATATATTTAAATGCAAAATGCAAAGCTATGTCGAAGCCTTTTCTTTTCTTTTTTCTTTTTTTATAAATTTTTTTCCCCCTAATATCAGCAGCAAGCTGTTGGCAATCAAATTGCTTTGTAATCATTTTGTAAAAGTTCCATAGCATTGTTGCTATGCATGAGAGGACACAAAGGCGGCTTCTTCATTTGCTAACAAAAACCATGTCTCTTTCCTCTTTGTCTCTGACATAATTATAAACATATTGATGCGCATGCTGCGACTTGAACACAAAAATTAATTATATTTTTTTAAAAAGAGATTATAATATTTTTATCAATATTTTTACACTATTTAAAAGAAGGAGAGTTGAACTCAAATAGAGATGTGAAATTTTTGGGGACTCAACTAATTTGGCTAGCCCCATACTCAAAATTAAAAAAATAAAAAAATAACCATTTTTAATAAGCAACATTTTATGACTTTTTATAATTAAATTTGTATAATATTTAATAGAGTTTTTTGTAAGACGATGAGAATAGTTTTATCTATATTGATTTGACTTAAAATTACAAGTTTAAAGAAAGTTTTTATAAGCTAAGGTATTTACAATCTTATCAATCACAATTCAATTAGTATTATATTTTTATATATAATAAATTTATATTTAATTAATTTTTTTAAATTTAATAAAATATAACTAAAAAAGGTCACTTAAATTAATTTTTATTTTAAAATAATTTATAATATATAATTATTATTAATATATAAGCTCATATAAAAAATAATAAATACTAACACTTTTATCTATTAAAGTTATATAAATAATCATCAATTTCTTCTTTTTAATATTCTCAATAAGACAAAATTATTAGAGCAAGGTTAAATAGTTAATCCAAAGAGGGAAATTCTTGTTAATAGATTTCTTATAAAGCTTTTAATTATCATAGTCTTATATTAGGAATTGGTTGTTTAAAATTTTTGTTAATAGTAAAAGTTTAAATTAAGTACGCTTGTTAGATTAAATTTTCTCAAAATTTAAATGCAGAGGAAGCTAGAAAAAGTGAGAGAAAGAGAGGATTACCTACTCTTGAAGCAATTACATTAAAAAGAAATTAAACAATATTCCTATTAATTTTAAGAAATATATACTTTGGCATTTCTACGTATGCTAAAATCCTAAGAGTGATGATTGCATGTTCTTTCAACTTCATTGGTAATGAAGCATATATTATATACATGTAAATGTAAAATTAACTCTCTCTTTTTCATTTTACTCCCCACACTTGAATCTATAATTTAATGACTATATGCATGATCATGCTTAGAGTTGCGTCTACTTATATGATATAATCAAAAATGTAAACCAATGGAAACTTTTCTAGTATTAGTTGTCAAAATTTGCTCTAGAATATCGATGATACAAAGTTTATCTATTTGCTCATCTTTTATGTATATGCAAATGGAAGTGGGACGTTGAGGCAGCTTCGCTAATTAAAGAAAAGAAGGTAACTTTAAAAATTAGAGACTATTTTTTTCTTCTTAATTCGTTATTTTTCTCCTTAAGCCTCTACCTCTTTTCTTTTAAGAGTGTAAAGAAGAAGAATTAAGCAAGCATCTAAGCTTTAACAAAACATGTTGTGGCCAAACCTTCATCCTTGAGCATCTTTGATTGGCTTTAAGCAATTTCTCGAGCTCTTTGCTCTAATTGTTTGGTATCCAATGCTCGATAAAGAAAAAGTGATCTCTATATTAATCAACCCCCACTAACTTTATTTATTTATTTAGTAATGGTTAATTTATTGCTTTCTTTAAATAAAAAACCCCACTTGCTCGATTAGGAGATCCATGCAAATCTGCATCAAGATAATTGTTCAGTTTTCTTAAAAGGAAAAACCACATGCCCATTTCAAAGAAAAATAATTAAAAAAAAAGAAGATATTATTATATCAAAGCCAAAACCAAGTTATCGATCTTAGTAACGATATGAACAAATATACCTCGAAGTATGAAGAGTTGAAGTCAGAAGTGGTGAACTGGTGATTGAGTTGGGACAAAGGTCGTCTAATAAAACAGGCTCCATCCAATGTATTGATATTGATATTTTATGTTTTGGGAGAAATTGAAGAAGCCCCAAAAAGAAATGATAAAAAAGAAGTGGATAATGTTATCTTGGTCTTCAAACGTTTGGCATAATAACTAAGCATATGCCAATGGCAAGTGGCAACGCTTTTGTTTGAGACTTAAAGCCACAGGCTAGCTACAGTCGTAGCCATAGAATAGTTGCATAACTGTATGTATTTAGCTGCTAAAACTGCTAAATTGTATGTATATGCACAGTGACAGTGATGATACCATGCATGTAGCTGCAAGTATATATGTAAAATAATAAAAAAAATGAAAGAGACAAGATAATTAAGATGAAACGACAAAACATTTCATCCCGTTTTAAGTAAAAGTTCTTCAAAATTAACTATTGCAACTTGCAATATGCATATGCCTAAAGGCTTATATTTTGAAAAGAAACATAGATAAAACGACAAAACATTCCGTCCCGTTTTGAAGTAAAAGTTCTTCAAACTACTGCAACTTGTAACATGCATGTGCCTAAAGGCTTATATTTTAAAAGAAACTAAGCTTTAGATTAGGTATTGAAAGTAGCTACACCTATGTACAAATTAAAGTTTGGCAAGTTATTAATTGTAGCATTTATGCCCTTCACAGAAACCTCTCAATTTCGGATATATGTACTCTCATTCGGTAAATTTTGACTTTTTTTTTTCATAAATTTTAATATTATTATAAAATAGAATAATAATGTAATTAGTAAGATAATATTGAATTATTATATGTATGTGAAAGACTGAAAATATAATTTATTTAAAGATGAGAATTTGGAACTCATCTCATATATTATTATTTTGTCAAAACAGATTTTGACGGTATAATTTTATTGATCGAGTATATAAATATGTTGAGTGTACAAAAGAATATCTTATATTTCAAACAATCAAAATATAAAATATAAAAATATTTAAAAATTTAAAATTTTTGGCATAAAGGATACGAGTAATCACCAATCACATGGGCTTTTTATTTTCATGTTATTGATTAATGAAAAACAATATGAGAAGAAACCAAACCCCTTTTTTTTTTCTTTGGGTTAAAAAAAAAATTGTCCTAGCTGTTAAGAATTAATTAATCCCCCTCTCATTATCTAATTGAAGCCACCTGTCCCTTCACTCTTTAATTATATATACACCCTCCTCATTCTTTGCTTCTCGACCATCTCGTGCCCATAGTCCAAATTATATCCTCTCTTTTTTCTTCTTTCTTTCTCTCTTTTTACAAAATGACCCAGTTAAAAGAAATGTTCACAAAATTTTCAGATTCTAGCAAAAACATTCCCATTTCCAAGAAGAAGAAGAAGCTCTTCTTAGCCCTTTTTGCAACTTTGTTACTTGTTGCTGCAGTAATTGGCATTGTTGTTGGAGTTAATAACTCACACAAAGACTCCGATGACATTGAAAATTCTCAGTCCCATGTGATCCTCAAAAGCTCTTGTAGCAGCACAAGATATCCTGAATTGTGCTACTCAGCTATTGCCTCTGTCCCTGAAGCCAGAAAAAAAGTGACTAGCCAAAAGGATGTGATTGAACTGTCCTTGAATCT
The DNA here is from genome assembly GCA_946807835.1 of Ailanthus altissimus. Taxonomy (NCBI): domain Eukaryota; kingdom Viridiplantae; phylum Streptophyta; class Magnoliopsida; order Sapindales; family Simaroubaceae; genus Ailanthus; species Ailanthus altissimus. The sequence continues at coordinate 19,919,152 of OX327710.1, read as the reverse complement.
CACGACTAGAGCCGTCGAGCACAATTTCTTCACCGTTGAGAAGCTCATAGCCAGCAGAAAGGGTCTCACTGAACGTGAAAAGACTGCTTTGCATGACTGTCTCGAGACCATTGATGAGACTCTTGATGAGTTACACAAGGCTGTCGAGGATTTGCATGAATACCCTAACAAGAAATCACTTTCTCAGCATTCGGATGATCTCAAAACTCTAATGAGTGCTGCCATGACCAACCAAGAGACCTGCCTCGATGGGTTCTCCCACGATGAAGCTGACAAGCACGTGCGGGAGGCGTTGTTGAGTGGCCAAGTTCATGTTGAGAAAATGTGTAGCAATGCCCTCGCCATGATCAAGAACATGACTGACACTGACATCGCGAACGAGCTCAAGAGTACAAACAACAGGAAGCTGAAGGAGGAGAGTACACAAGGAGTAACGGATGAGAGTGGGTGGCCATCGTGGCTGTCGGCGGGTGACAGGAGGCTGTTGCAGTCGTCGGCGGTGACCCCGAACGTTGTGGTGGCGGCTGACGGAAGCGGGAACTTTAAGACGGTGGAGGCTGCGGTGGCGGCGGCTCCCCAGGGAAGCAGTAAGAGGTACATTATTAAAATCAAGGCAGGTGTTTACAGAGAAAATGTGGAGGTGCCTAAGAAGAAGAAGAATATAATGTTCATTGGAGATGGAAGGACTAAAACTATCATCACAGGAAGTAGAAATGTGGTTGATGGAAGCACCACCTTCAAATCTGCTACAGTTGGTAAGTTCACTTTTCACTAACTTTATTGCATATATTTTCCTTTTTATTTGCATTCTTCATTACAACTTTCTGGTTTTCTGTAGCGATGCTGATATTGGAAAAGCAAAAATTTCCAATAATGGGTACTAATTAGTTCAAATCTTAAAATTTTAAATATGGCACAAAAATACTTAAATTCGAATTTTGTTAATATTATAAGTTGGTTGGAAGAGGAATGTTATATATATAAAAATTATAACTTAAGAAAAAAAGAACTCCAAAGAATGCATGGGCTCCATTTGATTAACTAATGTTAGGTGGGCATGTAACAGCATGTAATTTGCAGTTGCTGAATTGGTCGAGAACTATCATTGCACATCCATGAATTTGATGAAATTGTTGAGGCTTCAATTTCGCAGATACATGCATTAAATGATCATCTTTGGAATTAATGTCAAATCAGCTCACCAATTGTTTTACTAAGCTTGTTTTTGGACCATGAAGTTCCAAGTTTTTCAAAAGATTAATGTCATATATTCCTTACCCGTACATCATTTGAGTGGTGGCATTTGGGCATTTGTCTGTTCCACTACTTGGTCTTAGGTACCCAAAAAATCCGGGTCCCTTTGGGTCCAGTTGAACAATGTCATAGGCGATGAATCAGGAGGGAATGACGAGAGAGAGAGAGAGAGAGAAGAGGTCAAATTTTACAATGACATATAGAATTAGGAAAGCACATGGACATGGGTGACATGTAGAGGGCCGCTCTATCTCTTCCCACTGACCCAATTATTTGAAATGAAAAGTTCTATCATGCCAATCTGTCTTGCAACAAAAAAATATGAGTGAGAGTGACCCACAAAATGGGTCAACTGGCCCATCTCCTCCATCTTCATCGATTATGATGAAAACACACTTGATTCATAACCCTAACACGCAAGCATATATATGTACGATCATTTGAGGTACATACACTACAATTTCATACCAGACCCATGACTTTGTTCTAGCTTGTGTTGCCAAGCTATAGTATCGCTATCAGCGGAGCTGAGCACATAGATATTGCTTTTTCTTGTGCGTCTAAAGTTTACGAGTAAAGTCGATTACAGCCGAGCATAGATATTGATACTTTTATATAGTTCAGAAAATTGATTTTGAGTTTTGACTTGTAGGTATTAGTTAATTCTTTGTTACGTAACCTGTTTTGGTTTCTTTTACGTTTAAGATTATTCTACTAACTGGGGTCGTGGATGCTTCATAAATTCCAGCTCTTTCCCCTTCATTTATGGGAGCTGATAGCTTGATTGAAAACGATACCTAAACTTAAAAAACATTTCACGGGCACCGACACTTAATCAAATTGTTTCTCTTTCTACTTCACATGCATAATTATCTCTTCATTATTTTACATATCCAATCTATATATATATATATATATATACACACACATATATTAACTGATATTTTGTTCTGTCTTTAAATATCATATTTTTAATTTTTGAAACACGTGAAGAAACATAACCCGAAATTTGAAATACTAAACAAATTTTTTGAAAAATATATGAAAGCTTAATGAAAGTAAAGATACATGTACAAATTAGAACGTTATTTCAAACTTCAGACATCAAATTTTAATATCGTTCAAAAGGAAAATGATTCCACACCTTTTAGTTGCTGGTGGGGGTGAGCAAATGGGGGACCTTCAATAGTCTAATTTTAGAAACTGTTGAAAAGCACACAACCCAGTTTTTAAATGAAAGATTATTCCCTCGTGAAACACCCTCTGCGCACGTCAATGCTTAATTGCATGCGATCAGCATCACTGTTGTTTCTTTTCCTTGGCTTTAGTTGTGTTGTCAGTTCAGTCAAACGAACAAACCTTGTAAGCTAAGAATATTTCAAAATTTCTACAATATAATTGAGTCTACTCCTGGGAACTTAATAACGGTGTGTGCTAAGATCATTTCACTGCTGGCTCATTGTTGGAGTAATTGATTTTTGGCGTCATATCTATAGAAAATTTTTGGTAATATGTTTTTTTTTTAAAATTTGTTTATTACACATTAAAGTATTAAGGCATGTAATAAAATATTCAAATGTTGTGGGCTTTGCAGCTGTGGTTGGTGAAGGATTTTTAGCCCGAGACATAACATTCCAGAACACAGCAGGTCCCTCAAAGCACCAAGCAGTGGCACTAAGAGTGGGGGCTGACCTCTCAGCCTTTTACAATTGCGATATATTAGCCTTCCAAGACACTCTCTATGTTCACTCAAATCGCCAATTCTACATCAACTGCCTCATTGCAGGCACTGTTGATTTCATTTTCGGCAATGCCGCGGCCGTTTTACAAAACTGTGACATCCATGCACGTAAACCCAACTCGGGACAAAAGAATATGGTCACAGCACAAGGCAGGACTGACATTAATCAAAACACTGGCATTGTGATTCAGAAATCTAGAATTGGTGCCACTTCCGATTTGCAGGCATCCAAGAGCGACTTCCCAACTTATCTAGGCAGACCCTGGAAGGAATATTCAAGAACAGTGATCATGCAGTCGTCGGTCAGCGACGTGATTCACCCTACCGGGTGGCACGAATGGAGTGGCAACTTTGCTCTGAGCACATTGTATTATGGGGAGTACCAAAACACCGGAGCCGGCGCCGGGACTTCACAGAGAGTGAAATGGAAGGGTCACAAAGTTATTACAAGTGCTACCGAGGCTCAAGGGTTTACTCCTGGCAACTTCATTGCTGGTAGTAGCTGGTTGGGCTCTACAGGATTTCCATTTTCACTTGGTTTGTAAAATTAATTAGTATGTTTTAATTTGCTTATAGTGATCCTCTTGCTAGCTCTTTCAGTATTTTATTGAGTGTCTAATTTCCTCTTCGTGCTTCGATCTTTACTATTGCTAAGAGTATTTGTAATTTGTAACCCCATAATTTTGATTAAGAAATAATAAGACTATGCGAATGAATTTTTTTTTTTGTTGTAAGTAATAAATGATATTATTGTTAAAGCCAACAAATAATACAAAGGAGAATAATCAAATGTACTATAATAATGACATTACAATCCCATCAAAATCAGTTTACAAAGCAAGCTACACTTTAGTCTTTTATAGCACTTAAACATTTAATTTAAACATTTTTAATATTATTAAACACATTGATATGAGAAAAAAATTTATGATGAAACACATAAAATTTTGCTCCCTCCAAATAAAATATATCATTACATAAAAAGAAATTCTTTTGATTTTTCTAATAATAAATTTGGCTTGAATTTTTCTGCAGAAAAAAGACATTATGTCACAAGTGATTAGACAATAATCGATACGACAAACCAGAATGACCTTATGCCAAATTTTATGAGAAAAGCAACATTGAAAAAAAAAAGTGTTGAATTATCCCACTATCTCTATCACAAAGCGAGCAATCATTTGAGAGAATAAGCCCAATTTTTTTTAATTTATCTTTGATAATCTGTTCCTCAACATCAATAAAATAACAAAGTTGTATTTATGAATATATTAAGCACGTTATACTAGTTTGTATCATCTAAACTTAGCACTAGTATTATTAAAATATCGTCATGTGTTAGAAATTGTTAACTTTTTACGTTTCAGGAAATTTTATTTTCTTTTGAAGTGATTGAGAAATTATTGTAAATGTGATTTTAGATATGAGTTGTATATTCATTCAAAGGGTTATGAAGGATCCAATGTCTATATTGCCACAAATCCTTAACTTTTATATTCTGTGAAATATTAACATCATTAATATACACATAAAAAAATTTATCAATTATAAACTCTTCGAACAATTATAAGTCCCACAAAAAATAAAAAGACTTACTATTTCTTAAACAATAAGAATAGCTTTTTTTATTTGACTCTTCTAACCAAATGATTTTTAAGTTATAACAGTTTGTGAAATTGGACGTCCACAATATATTTCAATTGACATTAAAAATAATTTTGTTAATTCGGACATGGTCATGCAGATTTGCACTTTTTTAATTTTTTAATTTATAAATTTCATCGTATGAGTGGTTGCTCGGTTGGACTTTGGATCTATTTGATGTGTCATATCCACGTTTCTTCATACCCATTTTATTTATTTTTTAATTAAGGAATCAGCATCCTTTGAGTGTTTATTAATCAAATAAATCACTAAGAGATTGCCATAGCTTAGGATTCTTTTCTAGTGGACGGTTGAGAAATATTTAAATCTGGTAATAACATTTCGGTCCCTAAAGTTTTACATTTTTTTCATATTAAGAAGATAATTTATCTATTTATATCGGCACAAAACCATAAACCCTGTTAAAATGACCAAGTTACTCTCATCGTATGAATTTTGACCAACTCAACGGGAGAGTATGAAACTAAAACCCTAAAGGGTATTTCAGTTATAGTAATAGGATCGAGAATTTATTTAATATAAATAAACAAATTATATCTGTATATATACTTGAAAAAATAATGAAAATTCAAAAACCCACTTGTTAAAACCCTTAATTAAAAGGGGAAAAAATTAAAAGAAAAAAGAAAAATTAATGAGAGCCTGAAATTGAAAGATTTTAGATATTAAGATTTTAGCGCAATCATCGGCTCCTTGTATATTGAGATTGAGCTTTCACATCATCAACCACAATTCACATGGTAGGGTGCACGTTTAAGTCATTGCGTGTGAACTAGTCCAAGTGCAAAATGTTCAAATTCATCGTCATTTCAAATAAGAGTACAAATCGTTTTTTCTGACTGCAAAAATGGAAGACACTGCCTCCATCCTGTCACTAGCTAGCTACTATATTCTTCTTAATATATATACATATAGTTCATTCATGACTTTACGATTACTATTACTACTCATGAAGTTCATGGGAGCTCTGGCCCGGCAACTATAGACCTCGAAATGATAGTATAGGACTTAAATGTGGTTCTGGTTAATTTGTTTAAAGATCAAATGTATAATGAATAATGTAAAAAACCCAGAAAGAGTTTTGGTAATTCTAGACAGATTCATAGATTTGTTTCCTATTTTTTTTGAAAAGGTCTATTCAATTACTTTGATCTCACTATTTGATAGACCAATTCTTCATATAACGAAAACGACTCTTTAATTGCTAGCTATATATACAGGTTTTAATTGTTCAAAACAAAAGAACAAGGGACAAGGACAAGGACAAGGAGACTTTCTCCAATCACAAGATCATGAAAGTCGATCAATTTTGGACATATGGTGATTTTTGGGGTGCTTTTCTCTATAAAATATCTTTTGCAATTTGCCGAATTGCTCAAAAGCTCCAAGACCCATTAAGCTAATTTGTGATCACTACAAATTTCTTATACTATGTCTATACAGCTGGAAATGGATAGATCACAAATCACAGAAATGTGGTTTCTCCATTAAAACATGTATGGTCCATCTTTTTTACCGAGTAAGATTATTATTATTATTATTTTGGGGGCAAGAGACCGTATAAACATATGGTCATATTACAGCTAGAAACTCACCATCATCATTCATCAAAACCAATTGTCTTATAAATCAAGCATAAACTTATTATTAATAATAAGTTGACGCTGTGTTTGTGTTTGTGTTGTGTATATTTTTCCGCGTGAGATTTATTAAATAATAATGTCAAGTTGATCATTTCCTAAGAGGAAATAATTACTAGGGGCATGCTGCCATTCATGTTAAGATGTTCACACGATTTTGGTCAGTGACAATAATTTAATTCTGCTGTTTGATCGGTAAACGAAATAAACATTTAAAACAAAAAGGAGGTAATAACATTCGGGCCCCCCAACTTTTTAGGTGTTTCCGAATAAGAGTAGGTTGCTTTCCCATTTGTATCAAATAGGCTCCAAACGCTTTTAAATAACAATTTTGACCATTGTAATGTAATACAGTGTAGCTTTAACACTAAAGGATATTTTTCAAATTTCAATCATGTCACTGAGGGTTTACAGATTTATTCGATATAAATGAACTAACTAATAGTTCTTGTTTGAAAAGATCTAAAATCTTAGGGACTTGGATGTTATTACTCCAAAAGAAAAAGGGAAAGGTATAAAAGAAAAGTAGAAGAAGGGGATTAAATGAATTGTTTATGATTAGAATATACAGGGAAAGATGTTACATCCCTAGTTACTTTTAACGAAGGATTAACAAAGAAGCATCGAAGAAAGAGATTCTATCTTTGCCTCCCGCATATAAAAAGACATACATAGTGATCACTTTCCCATAAATCACTTATAGTCTTCAACAAAAAACCAAAACCACAATCATTATCACACACAATCAAACATTGAAAGTATGGACTCAATCAAGTCCTTTAAGGGCTATGGCAAAGTTGATGAGCATGAAGAACAAGCATTCCGGCGAAAGACAAGGAAGCGTTTGATCATTCTAATCGCATCTTCCATTGTACTTGTAGCTGTGATCATTGGTGCCGTTGTTGGAGTTGTAGTGCACAAGGGCAAAAACTCATCTTCCGATAGTGTTCCGCCCACTGAGGTGACTCCGGCAGCCTCACTTAAGGCCGTATGCAGCGTGACCCGCTACCCGGAATCTTGTTTCTCCAGCATTTCCTCCTTTGAAGGCTTGAACAACAGCACTGACCCAGAAATCATCTTCAAGCTCTCTTTGCAAGTCGCCATTAAGGAGCTCTCCAAGTTGCGGGAGTTACCCCTCAAGATCAAGGAGAAAACCAAAGATGCTCAAGTGGAAAAGGCTTTGGATGTTTGTGAGACACTCTTTGATGATGCATTGGATTGGCTCAACGAATCTTTGTCTGCAATGGATAATAATAAAGATGAGAAGCTATTATCTACATCAAAGATTGATGATACGAAGACTTGGCTCAGCACTACAATCACCGACCAAGAAGCTTGCTTAGATGCTTTGCAAGAGCTAAACTCAACACATTATGCAAACACAACGATTGTAAAAGACATCCAATCCGCAATGCAAAACTCTACTGAGTTTGTAAGTAACAGTCTGGCCATTGGTACAAAAATCTTGGGCTTATTGGGACAATTCAACATTCCTCTTCATAGGAGATTGCTATCAAATCCTTCAGCTTCAGGTTTTCCAAGTTGGGTCACAGCCGGCGACCGGAGGCTCCTACAGGAGACCAACCCTAAGCCTGATGTCACGGTGGCGCAGGACGGCAGCGGGGATTGCAAGACGATCGGAGAAGCCGTGTCGAAGGTGCCCAAGAAGAGCCCTAAAAGATTTGTGATATATGTGAAGAAGGGGACTTACAATGAGAATGTAATTTTGGATAAGAGCAAGTGGAATGTGATGATGTATGGTGATGGTAAATCAGAGACTATAGTTTCATTCAACTTGAACTTCGTTGATGGAACTCCCACTTTTGCTACTGCTACTGTTGGTAAGTTCTCTAGTGCTTTTACCTTGTTACTTATTTGTTTAGTCAGATTTAATATATACAAATTCATGAATTAGGCTTAGCTCTATTTTTAAAACTTGAATGATTTCTATGTTCTAAATGTACATTTCAAGTGTTATATGTGTGAAAATTTTTAGGTGCAAACGAGTACTTGTTAAACCTGAATAGCCTTTGAACATTCAATTTTCTGATGGGATTTTGAGATAGGTTAGGTAGAATTTTTATGAAAATTTAATTGACTGGCCGAGTACTTGAATTTCTTAGATCACTCCAGCCTGCAAATTGAACATGCACATGTGTCCATAGATGATAGATCTGACATCTGATATCTCACTTAGTGACACATGTATACTCCATTACTCCTTGATTTGGGAAACTTAATGATTCATAAAACTCAATTAGCTAAATCCATGGATTAGTAAAACCACATTGATAATGAGGCTCCATGTGAACGACACAGTTACCTAAAATTCTGCTGGTCACCATTAATGTTGCTTTGAAGTTAATTTAAAAAAGGGACATGATCTTTGTACCCCACCCCCATGTGCTTGTCTGGCTCTCGTATAAATGACAAACGTATGGTCCCATCTCGTTGCTGCATATTTTATATATTCAAGTCAAGGGCCAGGCCTGGCCTGCAAGTGAAAGATGATGTCGAATATCATTAGAATTCGGCAACATGTAGTTGCATCCATGAATATGTAGTCTCTAATTAGCAATGCTGCTTTCTTGTCTCATCCATCAGATGGTTATACAGATGAATGAGCTGATAGTCTTTAAATCTGCATTAAAAATTGACCTGTAACAATTACTTCTTTTTAAACAGCCTCAGCCCTTTGCCCAGTTTTTAATCCTTGTTGATTTGATCTAATTTTTGCTTAAAACTATTAAGATAATAGTGGACAGGATAATAGATTTAAGCTTCTATCTGGGTACTGTATCAAAATCATTAACAAGTTTCCTAGATTTAATAATTTGATGGCATCTCTTTAGGATAAGCTAAAAAATTGAACTCAGTTACATGAAAGAAAAATCTAAGATAAGGCACATGACGTTCATTGTCTTGTGGGTTGTGGTTTTTTGGTGGCCGCAACTTTCGGATAAGAGCATGAATTGCCCACTTTGTCTCTTTATCCATGCATACTCTAGACAAAATTAACATCAAACATTTGATGATTCCCATTCATTTACTATAAGCTTAATTTCATATTCTTATTACGTATGCTTACATTTGCTATTTACACCTATGCTAGTGCTAAATGTGAAAGTAAAGAATTGAATGAGAACTAACTAAAAGTTGTGACTCTATGCTTAGCTGTTGCTGGTAGAGGATTCATTGCAAAGGACATGAAGTTTGTCAACACAGCAGGGCCAGAGAAACACCAGGCAGTGGCCTTCCGGTCAGGCTCCGACCGTTCAGTATTTTACCGGTGTGCATTTGATGCCTATCAGGATACTCTCTATGCCCATTCCAATCGACAATTTTACCGCGAGTGCGACGTTACGGGCACCATTGACTTCATTTTTGGCAATGCTGCAGTTGTTTTCCAAAACTGCAACATTATGCCTAGGCAACCTTTGCCCAACCAGTTCAACACCATCACAGCTCAAGGGAAAAAAGACCCCAATCAAAACACTGGCATATCAATTCAGAAGTGTACATTTGTTCCTTTTGGGACCGACCTCACAGCACCAACATATCTTGGTAGGCCTTGGAAAGATTTCTCAACTACTGTGATTATGCAATCTACCATTGGGTCATTCTTGAACCCATTGGGCTGGAAAGAATGGGTGAGCAATGTTGACCCACCCAGCAGCATATTCTATGCAGAATACCAAAACACTGGCCCAGGATCTGACTTGTCAGGACGGGTTAAATGGGCCGGGTACAGGCCCTCTCTCACAGCTGATGATGCAGGGAAATATACAGTAGGAACATTTTTGCAAGGCAGTGAATGGTTGCCAGAAGCAAGTGTCCAATTCCAAGAAACCTTGTGAGCATAAAGTGGGTTAAGAAAGGTAGATACATCAAGTGGCAAGAATCAAAAAGTATTGGTATAATGGTTTCCTCTTACACACTAGAACAATACACTTTTGTATGTGTGTTTATTTGGTTTATATATTTGTTTCTTTAATCCCTTTTTAACAGTCATTTTGTAACATTAATTTCTAATTACAATTGAAAGTATAAGTAAATTTGATTATGAAGACTGAAGAATGAACCAAATGATCTTCAATGTGCATGAATGATTTAGGGTAAATAGAGTAGTGTTATTGTTTTTTTAATTAGAAGTTGGATGCCTATGATCAAATCCTCTTTATGAAGAGATACGTAGATGGCAGATTGACTCACAAACTTGAATGATCAAAGGAGTAAGAAAAGTTTGGCCAACCAAGAGGTTGTTTTGGGGAAATGGGAAAGAATATTCCAGATGCCTGCATTTGAAATTTAAAAAGAAAAAAATCCCGTGGACTTGCAGGGCAAGTAATTCTTTGACCATTTCATTTCTTATAAAGAAAATTAAATCATGGCCATGGCCATGTGTGATGTTGTCAAACAAACCCAAGAAAGCAACCAGAAAGATTCTTTTTCTATTGCTAGAAAAACCCATTTTCGCTTTCGTTTCTTTTTTTTTTTTTTCTCTTTGGACCCCTCTTTTTTATTTTATTTTTTATGGTAAAGTATTAGGTATTGAAAATGAAAGAGCCTCGACTAAAAATTTATTGTTAGATTTCAATCACGTCGGCTGGTGGGCGCCTATTTACTTAATATTTAGTTTGAGATTGAAGACTCCTGAATACTAGTGCATGTAAATTTCTCAATTAAATCATTTTTATTATTTCAATTTTATAACTATTATAATTTTGATAGTACTAAATATGCACACAAAAAAAAAAAAAAGTCTGATTGATTTAAAGTAACTACAGACTCTAGCATTATTCTTTGTTGATAAAACGCATCTTTAAAAAACAAGATGCTAGAAAATGAATGTCATAAACTTATATTATATGCCCCTTAAATGTACAATACTAAAATAATAATAATAATAAGATAATCGCAGTTGTCATTATCACAAAATAGTAAAAGATTTTCAATAAATTTAACTTTTATTTTAGAGATTTTGAATTTAGATACCTCTTTTCTCAAATTTAAAAAAAAAATGATGATTATTTTTAGATGTGCCATTGTTGTTTGTCCTTTGTCGTTTAATCACAAAAGCTATAACTTTGTATTTATTGTCACTTGTTTACTCTTTTATTAATTTTGTTCTTTTGGCTATCATTGACAGTTAGAAATTTGTATTAATTTTGTAAGAGAGAACCAAAATACCCTCAGCGATAAAATTTCTCTTTCTTCTTCTTTGAGTGTTTTGTAATGTTTCTGAATTGTGGTTCAATGCTTCTACCAATCCATTAAAGCCATTTACTATTAATATGCACATGAATTGTTGCTTACAGAAAATATAAACTTGTGAATTTTATGATTAAAGGACAAACAAGAATGCCGAATGTATTAAAGGGGGCCATCGGCCTAAAAACTCTCTCAACCCGAAGTAAAAAATTCTAGCGCCACCCTTAGCCTCTTTCTATCTTTTTCAACCTTCCTCTATCCCTTTTTTTTTAATCACCCCTCCTCCTTTCAACCTTGTCTTCTCCTGTTTTTATTTTTATTTTATTTTGTATGTGTTTTAATTTTAATTTCTCTGTGTGTTTTCGGTGTGTTTCGGCATTGTTTTAGAGCCTTAGTCTGAGCAACAAAGCAGTCAAGACTCCGTTAGCCTCCCGCTGTACTTTTGCAAAGTCATCAGGCCTTTGTGGGTCTCCAGTCGTCTCGGCACGAGCAAGATGCCTGCAGACAGGTCTTCGCCAAGACTATGTCGACCTCAGCCGAGCCTCGCTGGCCTTCACTAACCCTTTGTCGGGTGCCGCCACCCTTGCTCTTCTTCAACTGCTTTCTCTGTCACTCACCACCCTTGCCAACACTGCTTGGGAAGCAACTACTATTTTACGGAGCAAGCATCCCTCACCATAGTTGTCGCTCAACCTTTTATTTGGTGGAAAGTAGACCCTGATGGCTTCCTAGTTTTCTGCACCACAATCCATGCAGAATAGCTCTGACGCCACCCATAGACTGAAAATTTTTATTGTGTTGTTTTGTGCTAAATCTTGCTAAAATCTGATGTCTATGTTTGATTGTGTTGAGTTTGAGAAGTATAAAGTAGTTTTGTGTTTAAGGGAAAGAAAAAAAACAACTCCTTAACAACTCAAAATGTTGTTCTCTCATGCTTTTAACAAAGGTTACAAGAATTTAAATACTTGAACTATAAGAGTTCAACTTAAACTAAAAAACTTATTAAATCTAAACAACTTGATCTTTAGCAATTTCAAATTCAAAATGACTTCTAACTAAAAATTCCTACAATCTCTAAACTTGAGATTGTTTATTTGACTTAGTCTAATGCAGAAAATACAGCAACCTCAACACTCCTCTTTACTGTCTTTGCTGCATACTCCAATTCTTTTCCTAAGATGCTGAAATCTTGTTTTGGACAATCCTTTAGTAAGAATATCTGCAAGTTGAGACTCTGTATTGCAGTGTACCAGTTTTACTTCTTCTTCTTTCTGCACTTCTCTTAGATAGTAGTATTTGATTTTGAAATGCTTAGTCTTACCATGAAACACAGGATTATTGGAGATGGCTATGGCAGCTTGATTGTCAACATATAGAACAGTAGCTGTCTCTTGTTCTAAACTTAAGTCTGCCATAATTTTTCTTAGCCACACAACTTGATTTACTGCTACCACAGCAGCAATATACTCAGCTTCTGCAGTGGATTGAGCTACCACCTCTTGTTTCCTGGTGCTCCAGCTAAAACAACCTGATCCAAAACTGAATAAGTACCCTGAGGTGCTTTTCATATCCTCACATGCTCCTGCCCAATCACTATCTGCATAGCCATGCAAATCTAACTTTTCTGTCTTCATGAAATTGATACCATAGTCAGTTGTCCCTTTAATGTACCTCAATACCCTTTTTGCTGCCTTTAAATGAACTTCCTTGGCACAATTTAGGAACCTTGATAGCAAATTCACAGTGAAGGCTATATCAGGCCTTGTTGCTGTAAGATACATCAAACATCTAACTATGCTCCTATAAAGACTTTCATTTGCTGTCAGTGCATCAGTCTCAGAACAAAGTTTCTCATTCAAAGCTAAGAGAGTATCCATAGCTTTGCATTCTCCCATTTTAAACTTTTTCAAGATCTCATTAGCATACTTCTTTTGTCCAATAAATACTCCTTTCTTGGTTTGCTGTATTTCCATTCCAAGAAAGTATGCCATTTCACTCAAATCAGTCATCTCAAATTCTCCTTGCATTTGTTCTCTAAACTCCTTTATGATCTCAGAATTGCTTCGAGTTATTAGCAAGTTATCAACATAAACTGATACAATTATCAGGTTATGAATTTCAAGCTTAACATATAATGTTGACTCACTAAGGCTCCTTTTAAAGCCAATACTCAGCAAGTATTCATCAATTCTGCTATACCAAGCTCTTGGAGCTTGCCTTAACCCATAAAGGGCCTTTTTCAATAAATAAACCTTTTCAGGTGCTGTCACAAACCCTTCTGGCTGTTCAACAAAAATTTCCTCCTGCAAATGACCATTTAGGAAAGCTGATTTTACATCCAACTGGTATATCTTCCATTGTTTCTGTGCTGCAACAGCATAAAGCAACCTGATAGTGTCTAACCTTGCTACTGGTGCAAATGTTTCAGAAAAATCCACCCCAAACTGTTGTGCATAGCCTTTCACAACTAACCTTGCCTTATACTTGTTTATGGTTCCATCTGCATTCAACTTTATCTTAAACACCCATTTTACTCCAATAACCTTCTTGTGAATTGGTCTGGACACAAGCTCCCAAGTTCTGTTTTTGTTTATCATCCTCATTTCTTCCTTCATTGCTGTTATTTATTTTTTATCCTCTGCTGCTTCTGCATATCCTGCTGGTTCCAATACTGCTACATTGCATTTCTGATAAATGTCAGCAAGTAGCTTAGTTCCTCTAACTGGCATGTCATCTATGATGTCTTCATTTATCTGATCAGATACTCTCTCATCTGAATACAGCCTTCTAGGTTCAGTTTTAACCCAATCCCATTCTGCTTCTTCATAAAAAATTACATTCCTGCTGATGATGAACTTCTTGGTTAGAGGTTGATAAATTCTGTAGCCCTTGCTAGTAGAACTATAGCCTACAAAGACTCCAAGTTCAACCTTTTCATCAAGCTTGCCCCTTTTTATATCTGGAATAAGAGTGTAGCATAAGCTTCCAAACACTCTTAAGTTAACAACATTAGGCTTGAACCCATACCAGACTTCATAGGGAGTTTTTCCTTTCACAACTTTAGTTACAAGCCTATTTAAGATGAATATTGCTGTGTTTACAGCCTCTGCCCAAAAATACTTTGGCAAGTTTTTCTTAAACAACAAGCATCTGGCCATCTCCATACGTGTTCTATTTTTCTCTCATTCACACCATTTTGTTGGGGTGAGTAAGGGACTATAAACTGATGTTGTATCCCAGCATCTTCACAAAGTTTGATAAGTTTTGCAGCAGTAAATTCAGTTCCATTATCTGATCTAAGTGTCTTGATTTTGCTATGGCATTGATTCTCAATCCAAGTTTTAAACTTCAAGAATACCTCAGCTACTTCAGATTTTTGTTTCAAGAAGTAAACCCAACACATTCTACTATAATCATCAATAAACAAAATGAAATACCTGCTGCCATTGAGAGATTCTGTTGACATGGGACCACACACATCTGTGTGAATCAACTGTAGCTTTTCATAGGCTCTCAATGCCTTATTTGCTGGATATGACATCTTAGATTGCTTCCCCAGTTGACAAGCTTCACATACGTTTGACTCTTCACTAGTATAATCCATCCCAAGCACAAGTTTTTCCTTCTGCATGTACTCTAAAGCAGTCTTATGGAAGTGTCCCAACCTTTTGTGCCATAAGTCTGCTTTCTTGAGAACACAAGTATATGCAGACTGCTTTTCCCATGACAGGCTAAAGCTTTTGTCTTTCATAGCAATAGAAAACAGCACAGCTCCATTTGAATCTGATATTTTACATTTGTTGTGCTTAAACACTACTGAGTACCCCTTTTGCAGTAGTTGACTAACACTAAGCAAGTTCTGGTCAATTTCTGAAACATACAACACATCATTGATCAGTTTAGCGCCTTTTGGACTCATAATCTTCACTGTTCCCTTCCCTTTAACATCAATCAACTGCCTATTTCCAATTTTGACTTTTGACACCATAGTTCTATCAATCTTCTGGAACATAGAGTCATCAAATGCCATGTGATTGGTACAACCACTGTCAATGAGCTAAGCATTGTTAGACAAATTATGTCCTGCAAAACAAGTGACAGCAAAAAGTTGATCATCTTGCTGCTGGTGCACTATTTGTGCTTGTGTCTGAGTTTGTTGTGACTCATTTTGCTTGTTCTTACAAAACCTGGGAATGTGTCCCTTTTGCTTACATGATCTGCACTCAACTTCAGGATTCTGCCAACATCTTGATGGTTGATGATTTGTTCTACTGCAATGTGGACAAGGTGAGTAATTTGGCTTAAATTCACCACTGCTGCTGACTCCTCATTTCTTCTGGTTTTTCTTATTCCAGAATTTTTTTTCTTTGTTCTCACCTGAGGGCTTGTCATGTACCCTTGCTTGCAAAGCTCCTTCCACTGGTTCATCATTTCTGTAAGACCTTCTTTGTTCCTGTGCTTGCAAGGCATTGATCAACTCAGGTAATGTGATAGTTGACAAGTCTCTTGATTCTTCAAGAGAGGAGATTTTGGACTCAAATCTCTCTGGAAGTGTAACAAGAATTTTTTCAACAACTCTCTTGTCAGGCAGCTGTTCTCAAAGCAGCCTAATCTTGTTGACAATCTGCATCAACTTATCAGCATAATCTTTGAACTTTTCTCCTTCTTTCATCTTCTGCATTTCGAATTCTCTCCTAAGATTCAAAATCTGCATTTGTTTTGATCTAGCATTACCTTGGTATTCTTGTTTAAGAAGATCCCATGCTTGCTTTGCTGTCTCACAAGTCATGATCTTACTAAATATCACTTCTGAGACTGCAGAGAATATACAAGTCTTAGCCTTGAACATTCTTCTTTTTTCTTCTCTTAAGTTTCTTATTTGAGCTACTGTGGGATCATCTAGTAACTGTGCCACTTCTCATGTGTCAACCAGATCCCATAGATCATTTGCCTGCAAGAAGGCTTCCATCATAATAGCCCAAACTTGATAATTTTCTCTTGAAAATACTGGTGGCATAGCCATATAATTATTACCTGCCATTTTTGAACTGAAAAAAAAAAGGAGGCAGCTTGAATTTCAGAAAAAAAAAAAATAGCTTCTCAGGGTCCCTTAAGAAGTAATGCTCTGATACCAATGTTGAGTTTGAGAAGTATAAAGTAGTTTTGTGTTTAAGGGAAAGAAAAAAAACAACTCCTTAACAACTCAAAATATTGTTCTCTCATGCTTTTAACAAAGGTTACAAGAATTTAAATACTTGAACTATAAGAGTTCAACTTAAACTAAAAAACTTATTAAATCTAAACAACTTGATCTTTAGCAATTTCAAATTCAAAATGACTTCTAACTAAAAATTCCTACAATCCCTAAACTTGAGATTGTTTATTTGACTTAGTCTAATGCGGAAAATACAGCAACCTCAACAGATTGTGAATAAGAATGAGTTTTCTTGTAATGTAGTTGTAGGATTTCTCCTCGTATATAAAGATACTCCTTGTATACAAGGATATTAGATAACCCAAGTATAAATTGAGTCTCTTAAAATGAGAGCTTACCTTTGAGTGTACTTGATAGTTTTATTATGTATAATATCTCGATAATTTTATATTATTAATTTTATGATGTAATATTATTGATTTAATTAATATTATTATATTTAATTTGATGATCATTTTAAAAAAAAGTGGCCGATCAATTACTCCTTTTTATTTTAAATATTACCTACTTACTCTCTTAATATTTTATATTATCTTAAAACTCTTTTGCAGTTACTAAAATTTTGTTAAATTTTTATTTTTATTATTCTTTTACAAATTTATTTTTACATTGATAATATCATTGTTGTCATCATCTTTTTATTTTTTTTGGAAATTAATAGTTTAAAAAAAATAATACTGAAATAATAAAAACTATAACATAAATGGAAAGATTAATATTTTAGTTATTTTATTTTTTAAAATTATTTTAATATTTAATTTTTTAAATACATTAGTATTTAATGTTCATTAGAAAAAATAAATATATTATGACTTTTATTATTATTATTTAATATTTTTAATACATTAATATTTAATGCTTTTAATACATTAAAATTTAACAGAATTTTGTAATAGTAGAGATTTATTTGGTAATCTAAAACATTATAAGGCAAGTAGGTATTGCTCAAAACTAGTAGGGTTATTATAGTTTTTCTTAAAAAATATATATATTTTTTCCAATACTCTCGATATATGACCTAATTTTACTAATATTTACAAGTTTAAAAAATTAACATTAATATCTAACTTCTTAATGAAATATACATTAATGCCCAATCATTAAGAATATTTTATTAAATTAAACAGATTTTATGTCAATCAGCATCAAATTACTCTTACATGCTAAATAAAATTGACATGATAATGATTTGCACGGGTTTCAAAATTATAACTTTAAAAAAAAATACTAAAAACCCTTTATAAAATAGTAAAAAAAAATAAAACAATTTTTTTGAACACTTAAAAAATTAAAAATTAAAAGCAATAATAATAATAAATAAATAAATAAATAAAATTTTAAAAATTAGCTAGCTAACAAAATGATTGTTGTTGTTGATGGAGCGATCGTTTTGAACACTGTTCCAACAGTCAGTTTAATTGTTGATGAAGTGGCCAATGTCATTGCCAATTCATCCGGCCATTTTGGTTGGTTATTTGTTTATTATTATTTTAATTTTTTAATTTATTTATTATTTATTAAAAAAATTTAAATATTTAAAATATAAAATAATTTAATTACTCTTAAATTTATTAATTTTAATAACAAATTATTTACGATTGAGCATTTATACATATTTAAAAAAAATTAAGTATAATGTTAAGTTTGTAAACTTATAAGTATGTGAAATTAAACCATACCTATAAAGTATCGGTAATAATATATAAAAAAACAAGAAACCGAATGTAACTTTTAAGTTTTACCCTAAGATAAACGACAAATAAAAATACAAATTAAAAAAAAAAAAAGGGAAGGTGGTTGCATGATTTCATTCATAGGGAGAAGCCAAAAAGGAAAACGGTGGGCGGTGAACTGAATTGGAAGATTTGGCGAAAACAGTAACGCAAACTAGGTTCCGAATTTCCAAGAACAAGTGTCAGTGTTTCAGCACTTGAAAGTTGAATCTCTCTCCTAACAAAAAGTACATTTATCAAACATCCATCTCTCTCTCTTTTTATATAAAGACACGATGCGGAGATTCGTGATTGTCAGAGCTAGAAGTCTCCTCAACCGCTCCCATCATTCTCAAAACCAGAACCCTCACTTTCAAAACCATCACCACCTTCTTCTGTCCTCGCAGCAATATCATTCTCGTTTCTTGTCATCCACTCCTGTCCTTGATTTCCCTGCTTCCATGGCTTCCCCTTCTCCTTCTAAGCTTTCCCCTCCTGTCACTGTTGACACCCTTAACCCCAAGGTAACTCCCTTCCATGGGTTTGATTGCTTTCTTGATCATTTATTGTTTGTTTGGTGTGTTTTTCCATCTGGGTTTGTTTTCTTTTGATTTATATTCAGAGTTTTGATTCACCTTTTTGTTATCAAAATTTGCATTTTTGATCATAATATTGATTGTGTTGGTGTTTTTTTGCATCTGGATTTCTTTTATTTTTCATATTTTTTTTGCCTATGTAATTTGATTTATACACAGTGTTTTGATTCACTGTTTTATTACTTTTTGTTATTATATTTTGCCGATTGGCGTGGTTCTGTATCTGGTGTATGTCTTAATAATCTGCTTGGAATATAGAAGATCAAAAATAACTTTTTTTTTTGGACTTAATTTAGTATTTATATTACTTTTTGGCTTTTTGGTGTTTATACCTTGTGATGTATGCTTTTGTTTCGTTGGAGATTTGCTTTTATCTCTTCAATTCAAATGATATGTAATTGTTTACGTATGTATGAAGTACGATGGATTTGGCCATGCGCTTCTCTTTGGTCGTTTGTTTCCATATTAAACAAAGCTCAAAGCTTTACTTTTTGCTTCCGGCGCTTTCATGACTTGAACTTCTTTTAAAAAAAAAAAAAGATTAATTTGTCAGCTAAAGAGATTTATTGAGCTCAGAAGAAAATGTAATTTTGATTGACATAGGATGATAACAGATCTTCTCCAGTGTTCATTTGGCATTCATTTAGAGAGTAGGTAAATGTCTCCTTTGAGTTACTTAAAATCTGATAACTCTCTCTATCTCCTTCACTCCTTTTCTTTTTCGATATTGAGTTGTTTAAGTTCTGATAACAGTGCAACTTCTACCACCACATTCAGATAAGTGAGTTGTTGCGATTAGTGGGGGGATTGAAGAACAAAAAATGTGTCTCCTTTTCCGTTCTTATTTTCATTGTAAAGGTTTTCTCCTCTTGCTTTGGTACCTCAACAGTTTCTCTCTTTTTTGTGCAGGTTCTAAAATGTGAGTATGCTGTTCGTGGTGAGATTGTCATCCTTGCCCAGGTAATACAATCAGCTGCATTGTGGAGAAAACTATGTATTTGAAAGTTTTGGAATCAATTACTTTGCGTAGTTGAGATTATAAGAATTTGGAACTTTATTTAATATTAGTAAATAATTGTTTTAATGAGTGTCTTATCATTTTCCTTTTTCAGCGGCTGCAAGAAGAGTTACAAGCTAACCCTGGCTCTCATCCTTTTGATGAGGTACATCTTCTTTATCTCATGGAAAATTTATTCTAAATGAACATGCAGAGAGTTGTTAAGTATTTTGCCTTTCTTCATTACTCTGTTCCTCAGTACTCTATGATGCTTCAGTAATTATTTATTCAATAAAAGAGACGTATTTGAGGATCTGATTGCACTTGTCAATATGTCCCTTTGACTTTGAAGATCTAAGCACTTCTGTTGCTGGATTGTTTTGTCCCCTTGTAAATTAATAATTGCTATAAGAAAAATACATCCAAAGCTCTGTCTATTGCAACTATTTTTCATGAAAAGTTTCTTTCTAGATTGTGTACTTTTGTTGAGTCTTGAATGCTAATTACTTAGTACTGATTTTCAATCATCATATATCAGATAATTTTCTGCAATATTGGAAATCCTCAATCACTTGGTCAGCAGCCGATAACCTTTTTCCGAGAGGTGAGTTTATCTCTATCTCTATTGGGATAAGTACCTGGTATTAATTGTTTAAAGCAATTCTAATTGCAATCATCTGTATCTTAGGTTCTAGCATTATGTGACCATCCATCCATTTTGGACAAAAGTGAAACACAGGGCTTATTTAGGTAAGAAAATTGAATGACCAGTTATGTCCTTTTGTGATTGTGATCTCAAATTGTGGTTTGTAGCAATGCTTTTTGTTTTCCAATAAAGTTTTGTGCTGTGAATGAGAGATCTTTGCTTAAACGTATGAAGTTAATTTGTTAGAACATCACCTACCATGCTTTGGTGATTAAAATTTGTTGTTCGTAATCTTCTGGCAATTATGACCTGGGAAGAAAGTCCAAGCAAGAATTCAAAGATATCATTTATTCTTTCAAGGGGAAAACTAGATGATGGCTTAAACCTAACCCTTTCTTATGTGACTTGGTTTATGATGTCTTGCAGTGCAGATTCGATAGAGCGAGCTTGGCAGATCCTGGATCAAATTCCTGGACGAGCAACTGGTGCTTACAGTCACAGTCAGGTTATATCTGTGACGTTGGCTGTGAAATTTATTAGCATTGATGATGCTATGCATACAATTTATAATTTTTTTCTCTCCACTTCAGGGTATCAAGGGATTACGTGATACCATTGCTGCTGGAATTGAAGCCCGTGATGGTTTTCCTGCCGATCCAAATGATATTTTCTTGACGGATGGTGCTAGTCCTGCTGTAAGTTGTAATTTGACTTCCTTCTTGTTTGTATAGATGTCAATACTATTTCATTGACATGAATCAAATTAAAAAATGTGTAATAGATATTTTTTTTGACAGGTCCACATGATGATGCAGTTATTGATAAGATCAGAGAGTGATGGAATTCTTTGTCCTATTCCTCAATACCCTTTGTATTCTGCTTCAATTGCTCTCCATGGTGGGACTCTGGTATGTGTGTTGTGTATATTCATATGTATTTTGCATACTCTAGAGTGAATTGGGTTGGTTAGCTGCCCACAGGTTCTAAATTTGGCTAGATGTTAGCCTATTTTACGCTGAACCAATTCTGATTTGCTTTTAATCTTTTTCTGAACCTGATCTAGTAGAAGTGTAGCTTTGTAATCTTTCGATGATTTTTTTAGAACTTTAGTAGTAAAAATCTATTTTGATTATGCAGGTTCCTTACTATCTTGATGAAGCAACAGGATGGGGATTGGAAATTTCAGAGCTTAAGAAGCAACTGGAGGAGGCTAAGGCCAAAGGTATTACTGTTAGGGCTGTGGTTGTTATAAATCCAGGCAATCCAACTGGGCAGGTAATTATTATTAGCTCTTTAGAAAAAGTGAACTTTTTAATGGATAAGTTTTTCTATTTTTTATATTCTTCAAAGAATCTGCTTTAATTGTTGATTTCTGCTTTTGTACTTGATTTGATTTTCTTGAACCTTACCTTCCAGGTTCTTGCTGAAGAAAACCAGCGGGACATTGTGGAGTTCTGTAAACAAGAAGGTCTTGTCCTTCTTGCAGATGAGGTGGGTGAATTTTGAAAATTCTAGAACTTGAACAATTCATCGATGAAACCTTGCATATTTAGAGTGTTAACAAATGTTGATGATCTCAACTATGTTTGTTTTCTAAGGGAGAAGCCTTTCATAATAATCCATGGGTTTTATACAGGTATACCAGGAAAATGTATATGTACCAGAGAAGAAATTTAATTCCTTTAAGAAGATTGCCCGATCTATGGGGTATGGTGAGAAGGATATATCCCTTGTGTCTTTTCAGTCGGTCTCTAAAGGTAAATTGTTTTAAATTTTATTTATATTGGTACATGGTAAGGTTTTTGTTTCAACTAAATGATGTTAGATGTAACAGGCGTGCATTATTCTTTTTGACATTTTCAGGTTACTATGGGGAGTGTGGAAAAAGAGGAGGTTACATGGAAGTCACTGGGTTTAGCCCGGATATAAGGGAGCAAATATACAAAGTGGCATCCGTGAATCTCTGTTCCAATATCTCTGGCCAAATTCTTGCAAGCCTTGTTATGAGTCCTCCCAAGGTTACCTTTTTCCACATTTAAGATACATATTCTCTTTCTAAAGCTTGAGCTTGGATGTGTGCAACTCTTTAAATTAGGGAAAGTATAGAAACTTAGAAATAGAGAAAAGAAATTATGATCTGAGACCAACCTATCTTCGTATCTTTCTTTTTCCCTTATTTACATCCATATTGGACATGGAAATATTAACACATTTAAGTACATATTAAGGTTGAATTAGTTAAAATTTTCTCATGATTCTGCAGAATAATATGATCGCAACTTTGATATAGATTCTTTTAGGTTTATGGAATATAAAACTGATGGTTAAACAGGAAGGGTTTAGGCTTGTGGAAACTGAGTGGCTCTGGTATTTCATCTACTAAACACATGGCACATTCAATGCAACTGATTAAACTCATAAATATATGCAGGCTGGAGATGAATCCTATGAATCTTATCGTGCAGAAAGGGATGGAATCCTCTCATCCTTAGCCAGACGTGCGAAGGTTGGTTCAATTAACTTCTTTTATGAGTTGATTTTTATCATTATAAAATATTATCAATTTTTTATATTTATAAAGCTACAATCATGATTGATGCAGACATTGGAAGATGCATTTAATAGTTTAGAAGGAGTGACATGTAACAAAGCAGAAGGAGCAATGTATCTCTTTCCCCAAATTAGGCTGCCAGAGAAGGCAATAAAAGCTGCAGAAGCTGCAAAAACTGCTCCGGATGCATTCTATTGTCGTCGCCTCCTCAATGCCACTGGAATTGTTTTTGTTCCTGGTTCTGGTTTTGGTCAGGTCAGTGTTATGGGTGGCTATCTCGTTGGATAACATGAATGTTAAAAACTTGATGCTCAAGTATGATTGATCTTCTTGACGCGTGGGGTTGCCATTAGTCTTATGTTGCCAACAGACTTTCCTTGTCCACACTAGTCATTTATTTGATTTCCAACTTATGGTATTAACTTTTCTATTTGTGATTTTATAGGTACCGGGAACTTGGCATTTTAGATGCACAATACTGCCGCAAGAGGATAAGATTCCGGCCATTGTTACCCATCTAACAGACTTCCATAAAAGTTTCATGGACGAGTTTCGTGGCTGAGAGATCTCGCCATCAGTAAATTTAGTTTTTTGGAAGACAATTTGGCCTTTGGCAGCATGAAATGTTAAAGATTTTGGTTGCAGTGAAAACTTTTGGAATTTCCTTGCTCCACCAGATGTGTTTTTAGTTTGGCCATTGTGTGATTGCAGCATGTTTATCCATTATTAATATGAAAATATCACAAACACAGAAAATATGGACGGACCAACAGAAAAATTATTGAACAATTACACGCAATGATTGTTGTTAACAACAAAATTTTTATTCAAATTAATATGTTCTTTTAATATGATACTGTCGTAAATTAGCACACAATAATTATTTATTTATTATTTTTACTTGAGGGAGGTTTTGAACTTTGAACTGTGATTATTATTGAATGTAATATCAAGTTTGATTATTATTAAATTACATTATGATCAAATTTCGTTTTTCATACAATAATTTTGTTGGTGATCAAATTTAGTCAAAATTAAAACTATTAACATTAAAAATTTATTAGGGATGAAAGAACTTGCACAATAAGAAAAAATAATGGTCAGTCGCAGATATTAGTAGGGTGGTCAGTGATTGCCCTCTTATACTCAAATTAGATATAATAATGGTTGGGTGAGGGTATCCATCCCTCTAAGATCTTTTTCCAAGAAGAAGTTAAAGAAAAAGAAAATCGTGTTCTAGAATTGTCTTAATTTAAGAGAGTGTGTAGAGAGAGAGAGAGAGAGAGAGAGAGAGAGAGATAAAGCCCTTGTCTTTTATCATGAGCCGGAGTGAAGGTACGGAGTTGAGTTGGTGACTCCCTCCTTTATTTGAGGGGGGACAATTTTATGAAATAGAAGGATTGAGGGCTGTTTGGTAACCAAACCCCATTCTGCTCGAGAACAAATAACCTTATTCTTGAGTGCTTTATTTGTATAATGAAAAAGGTGTGGGATCTTATTTGAGCAATAAATCCTTACTAGTGCAACTCTGATTTAATTTTTTTGTTTTAAAAAGAAATTAAATGTAATTTTATAATATTATATAATAGGTCTGTTGAAATTGAAAGAAGTTAGTGTCAGCACAATGACGGAAGCGATAAGCTATTTGGCCGCCACGAGGCGTGACAACGAGAATTGCAATGTGGCGAAACAACTCAATGAAGCAGCAACAGCTCCTCGAATCTTGTGTTTGGTTACTAACCACCTGCGTTGCGCAAGGGCCTTATTATTTAATAGGTAGGGGAGATTAGGGAGATGAGACAAGGAACGGATTAAGAAAGGACTAGCCAAGAATTCGATGTTCGATGATAGAACCTTTTGAGTCGTTAGCCAAAACTCGACCTTTTCTTTTGCACTTTTAACATTTTAAATACGTTGCTCAACTTGCTCTTTGGCACGCTTGACTGCTCTCCCACCCCACCTGGCCCATTCTAGCGGGGAATAACCTCCATCCTTAGAAGCTACATTTGAAATGGGTAGATTCAATTTAGATTATTCCTCCAAGCTTGACTTTGAGAGGAGGCGCACATCATACATAACTTCAGCTCAACGTGACGGTGTGACAGTGATGAAAATTCTCGACCAAATCATTGAAGAGAGTCATCGAAAGAGAGAAAGAAACTGAAAGAGAAGATAAACAAAAAACAAAAAGTATAGAAAAAAAAAGCAGGAAAAAAAAAATAGACTAATGGCGATGAGAAGGCCGCGGAGTGGAGGATAGTTCAACGTGCGGTGGCTGTTTTTGGAGAGAGTTGAGAACTTTAACACTTGGGGTTTTTTCCAATCAGGGGAGGTTTAGTTAGCTGTCATAAAGCAGCTAAGTTCTTATACAGACTGACATGGAGCTATAATAATAACTATTAGAATTATACCCTTGAAGTCTTATTTTATCCCTCGCCAACTAGACTATGACACGGTTTCTGCAACAAGTAATCATAAAGCTTAATGGTGATATGGACAACTAGGTGATATTGCTGATACACTTTCTTGACTAATGGGACTTTGCTCAAATCTGCGGGATCTTGTTTAAAATACCTTACACCTCTAATTAGAGGCTAAATTTCAACTAAGCATAGTCTCTTTTGTCTCTTTGTGGCGAAGTGATTTTCCACGCTTACAAAGATGAACAGCTATTTAATTACTTCCAATTTATATCATTAGTTAATATACAAACTGGACGTGTAGCATGAAATACCATTTGAAAGTCGAAGTCTACCGAGAGATAAGCCGGAGAAATTAGATGTTATCGAAAACATAATAATGGTTATAATTGGCATAGTATGCGAAGTGGAAGAGATTTTGCTAAGCAGGATGTAGCATTAATCCTGGGTGATGTAGAGAACATGATTTTAATCTAACCAAAATTATCAATTTGATTAGGACCATTTTGTTCATACAACTGACAAGTATTTCAGTTCAGCAACATAGTGGTTTCAGGGATATGATTGATATGTAGCTCAAATTCAGCACCAAAACAGAAAGGTTCAATGGGTGCAATCCCAATCATACAGATATAATTGTTCCCCTAACAAACAAACAACAGTTTGCATGCATTGTGATAAACTGAAGCCAAGAAAGACGATTGAAAATTTTCATTTTCCTCTCCATGCTCATAGGCGACTGATGACAGCCTCCACCTCAGAAGGGGTATAGAGATGGTAAGTCGGAGACACCTTTGCTATATCAACATTATTTGGGGTCACCTGAAATCAGTTGATGCACAGTGAGTTAAAATAATGAACAAATTAAATCAACTTTAGGCAGTATAAGAAAAAAAATATTTGCATTATGTTTTGTTTACCTTTTCTTCCATAACTTGTTTCAGAATGGAGAGAGCAATTGTTTCAGCTTCTTGAAGAGTTAAGTCCTGCAAAAAATTACACCAAGCAATCAATTCTTATTATGAATGAATGATATTTATATGCTTGACATAGAAGGCAAATCTACATGTTAAAGAAAAAGATGAAATTTCAAGTAATTCAGTCTTCAAGAAAAAAAAGGTAATTCAGTTGACAAATCAGAAAACTTAAATTTTAAAGCTACTAAGTCATTCAGTCTTCCCACATGTAGTAAAGTTAGACAAATATGCCAGAGGGTTGGAAAGAGAGATAAACCTTGTTATATTGCTCTTGGAGAGAACTGTCTGCTCCTTCTGAACCTGAACCAATAGCTTTTGCATTGCACTGCCAGAATGTGCCGGAAGGATCTGTATAGTATCTGCATAACCAAGTTCCATTTTGGTCAAATTCAGGATATACGATGTCAGAAAAAATAAATCAACAGCCACTGAAACTGCAAAAATCAATATGCTGCAAATGAATGCTGATACATCAGCACCAAGTAAAAGATTGTCACAAGATGCACCAAGGGAAAACTATAATTGCTGCTTTACTAGGTTCGATGACTACCATTTCTGCTAACACATTAAATAAGTTGAAAAATGAAGATGAAAGGGAACTAAGAATTATGCATTTCAGTTGTCGAGTTGTTGAAATAAAAAGAAGACAAAATCACAAGTGTGATCTTGTCTGTAAAGAATATGAGAGAGTAAGATATGATTACTGAGTGTCATTACCGAGAATGGACCATGGTCAACCATAAAACATAGAAAGACAACAGAAGTTCCACAAAAGTTAGGTAGTTCATGAGTTCAATTCCAGTCACTTTCTTCTAATATGTACTTCATTGAACATTGTTACAGTTTGTTATTACAGTACAATGTACAGCTATCAAATCTAAAATATGTAGTATTCAAAATCTTGCAGGCATGTAACTAGTGAACACAGTTATATTGGGTTGAGAAGATATGAGGATCATATTATGCAAATGAGAATGCACAGTTCCTACCAGCCTAAAGCTAAATTCAAGCACACCCATACGGAGAGTTACCGATTATCAATAGTAAAGTACTGTGTAGTCATACATAAATAGAGCAACGCAGCAATAGCATGTAAAGCAAATTAATACTTACAAGCTGGGGCCATTCTCGTCATATCCAGCTATGAGAAGGGATACTCCAAATGGTCGTGACTGCGAAAGAGAAAAATTACTAAACATCAAAAGGCATTCGAGAAACACGCATAACCATAGCATATCAACTATCTGATATCAGATGGAGAACAAGTTTCAACAATAGAAAATGCATTTCCAAACCAAGCATGCACCACTTTATAAAAGTTGCTTTTGTCTCTTTCTCGACAATGAATGTAACTATATAGTGGAAAAAAGGGGTTCTCTTCACATTAAGACTTGAAAATGAACAGTACAGAATACCTAATTGTGCTATAATAGAGAAGCAACCACTTCCAAAGAAAAGAAAGGGAAGAAAAAGAATGAACTCCAATTAGATGTTGACAAGGTAAGCAGTTATTACCATGGATTCTTCATCACCTTCACCAAAGCGTAGTGCCAGATCACAAAGTGCTTGTGTTGTAGATTCTACGGTCATTTGCTCACCATATGAGAATCTGTGATTCTGCCAAAGAAAAGAAAATTAGTAAACGGGCCATCATCCACTGTATATTATAGCATACGGATAACCAGATCTTCTGCTATGCTGGTTCAATAGTATTACCAGCATGTAGATAAAAAAATACTCAAAAGTACCTGAGTTTCCACTCTTGCATGTTCAACAAGTGTACGAGCATCAGCAATCAATCCACTCATAGCACATCCTATATGCTCATCAATCTCCATAATTTTCTCAACACTGCTGGGCTCCTGAAAATAAAATAAAATAAAATAAATGATGCCATCAACAAGTTGCAACCCTCTTACTGCAAAAATTGAGAAATCTTATCACATCAACACAAAGAATAAACCTCAATAAAATATTTAGATATAACATTCCCCATAACTATTATAGTCAAGATAGTTTGTCACTGTGAAAATGTAATTGTACTGCAAACTGGAAATTATACATTGAATCAGATTCTTAAACTCAGCTAAGAAGAAAATTCAAGCCGCTGATCATATATGGTAATGCTAAGATGATAGTAGATAAAAGCACCCATACATATAGCTCAGACAATAAGTAAAATCCCATCCATAATGCTACACAATACACATGCATACAGATATATTCTGTTTCAACAGCCAGAAAAGAAAATAATTAAATAAAACAAAATAATCAACGGGAAAAATATATGGGAGAGAATAATCCTAAAAGGAGAAGCACGTATAGCAAAACTGACCAGCAGCGGCGAAGTGATCCGTTTCTCGACGGCGAGCACAACCCCTTCTTTCGTCTTCAACCCAATTGCAGTTGAACCCAGCTGCACAATTCAGTCAAAACCCATATCAAAAAGAAAACAAAGACAAAAACAAACAAATTGTTGCTTACACTAATCAAGTCTATTGAATTTAGCTTCTACAACAACACACATAAGCTTAACAACTAACCCTCAAATTGCTAAAAAGAAGTTCAATTTTTTCGTGAATTAAACAAAAACCCACATCTATTTCCCGTGAAATTACCTTAATAGCCTCAATAGCATATTCAACCTGAAACAATCTGCCTTCTGGAGAGAAAGTGTTAACTCCTCTATCATACTCAGTCCTATAATATTTCAGAAAAAATTAAATGTTTATTAACAACCCAATAAAAAAAATTGCATAAAACTAAAGAACCATAAAAACCCAGATAATTTACCTTGTTAGAAACATGTTTGGTTGCTGATTGGATCTGAAAACCTAAGACAGAGACAAAGAAACGTTAAGTGCATAAATGTAGTACTAGGGTTTTGTCTTAAATTATGTGAAAATACTGACACGAAATGAAGAAAGAGAAAAATAAAACAAAGATTTTTTGGATTAAACCTGAGCTTGGTATTGAGAATGGAAGTGTATTTGGGTGAGTGTTTAAAGAGAGAGACGCCTCTTTTGAGCCTTTTTTCTTTTTTTTTTTGTTTGTAGAGATCTTCTTGAGGGACAAGTCAAGTATCGGAACGATTTTGTTTTATGTGATTTTTTTTTAGCGAAACGTTTTTGGGTTCTTTTGAGCTTGTGTGTGGGCTTGTATTAGATAACATGGTTCGTGACGGCCCGTTCGAAAGTTATAGGCTCATATTACGTGCTCAGGCCATTTTAAAATATATTGATAAATTGCTATTTAGCCCGCACGTTTTTATTTCTTTGGACCCCACTTTCAGGCACCATTAAGAGTTTTTTTAGAAGGATCAATTTCGGTATCTCGTTTCAGTAGAAGAGGATTGAAAATTCTTAACCACTACGCCATTTAATTTAATAGCTGTTTCACGATATACATCTTTTTGTTAAAAATAAATAAATAAAAGTTATGCTAGCAAAATATGAAAAAGTTCATATAGATAACAAAAATGAATGAAAATAATTTGCATTCGAGAGATACTTGTGTTAAAAGAGGAAACAAATTAAATAATTTGTTAAAAAAAAAAAAATTATTTAATTTGTTTAAAAAAAAATTAAACAATTTTTTCTTTAATTGATTTAAGTCAAATATTCTCAATTATTTTTTAAGCGTATTTTCTTTTATATATAATTACCTAGTTTAGTTTTTTTTTTTTCATTTTCAATATAGAAATAGCACTATAAATGTAAAGTTTACTATTTACATTTTGTAGTACAATAATAAACAATTCTTGTCCAAATTCTTTTTTCTTATTTTTTTTTTAAATTTCATGGTACCAAAGCATCTTCTAAGTTAAATTTTTTTTCACCATTAAACAATAGTGTAAATAGTGTTTCAAACAGTATTGCAAACAGTGATTATGAACAGTATAAATGATGCCTTAAGTTATAAATTTCTTACATAACTTCCGTTGATTTAGGAATAGAGAATGAGGAATTTACTAAGATAATGACTAAGAAAGTTATTGATAATATGGATGCCTTCACTATACATCACTCGGATTATCTGGGTCTCATTTTGATTACCAAAACATTTGAAGGAGATAATTATGGACAATAGAGCCACACAATGTGTATAGCTTTAAGTGCCAAGAACAAAATTAGATTCATCAATGAGACGATACAAGCACCACCTCAGTCCGACTCTAAGTTTTCGGTGTGGCATCGGTGCAATGATATGGTATTATTCTAAATTTTGAATTCAACTCATTCAATATTGCAGAAAGTATTATGTATGCAGAAACTGCGAACAAAGTTTGGAACAACTTGAAAAATAGGTTCTCTCAAGAGAATTACTCTCGAATTTATCAAATTTGACAAGAAATTGTCGAATAACGACAAAGGTCTTAGTTTGTTTTAGTTTATTACACCAAAATGAAGTTACTTTGAGATGAGTTGACTTCTTATCATGATCTAATTTCTTGTACTTACGAGGGTCTAAAAGGTCTTACCGAACGAGAAGAAAAATAAAGGGTCATGTAATTCTTGATGAGATTAAATGAATTTTATGCTAGCGTGTAAAGTTCAATTCTCATGATGAGTCATCTCCTAAACACACGCAAGGTTCATGCCTTGATACTCCAACAAGAGAGACCAACCAAAGTAGTCATTCGAAGAGAGAGAGAGAGAGAGAGAGTTAGTCATACTGCAATGCAAGTTTCAAACACTTCAGAAACTAATAAGCAAACATTAATGAAAATTGGTTGTACTCATTGTGGTAAAGACAACCACATTATTGATCGTTGTCTCTTTATCTATAGTTTTCCTCCTAAACATGAACTACATAGTAAGGAAGTGAAGCTAAGAGAAAATAAGCCTAATGTTAATAACTCGATGGTCGAAGAAGAATCCAAGAGATAAAGTTTTACCAACACTACCTTCATTCCTGGATAGTACAATTAACTCAAAGCTCTACTTCGAAAGGATAATGGTAATACTTTGCCTTTTGCGAATATTACATGTATTAGCTCACATTTCTGTTATAAGATTAAATCTCTGTGACATACTAAGTGGATTATTGATAGTGGGGCTACCGACCATGTTTTTAATGTTCAGCCAATATTATATAAGACAAGTCCTTCTCATAATTTCGTTTAGTTACCAAATGAAGTCCAAGCTAAAATTAAGTGTGTTGGGTCAACAAAGTTGTCTAATAACATCACTCTAAGTGATATTCTCTATGTACGAAAATTTAAAGTTAATATGTTATCAGTTGGTAAAATTACTCAGGCATTAGGTTATAGTATAATATTTTACTTTGACTTTTGTGTGGTGCAGGATATGGCTAGGAAGAAGACAATTGGCTTAGGGAAGCAGCTTAATGGTTTATACTATCTCAAAGCCAGCCAAATACCACCGATCACACTTCACACTCCAATTAAAAACTTTGATGACCACATTGACACACCAACCCTACCCTTACCATTTGATACAATAGAAATCCAAGAGCTACTCAAGAATACCCTAGTTTTACCTAAATCTGAAATACTCCTTGATTCTTATCCACCTCGATGTTCCTCTTACCTCACAAAGCTCCCAATCCATCTCCAAGATTACGAGGTAAACTGTTCCAAGCTTCTCACTCTAGGTCTTTTTTCTTCTTCAGCTATGTTTGGCACAAGCCACTCAATTTTAAGGTATGTCTCTTATACCCATCTCTCTCATTCATATTAAACTTTTATCAGTGCTATTTCTAACATGGTTGAACCAAAAGCATATAAACAAGTTTTTCATAATCGACATTGGGTGGCTGCCATGAATGAAGAAATCTCAACCATTGAAGCAAACCATACATAGAGCATAGTTTCGTTACCTTTTAATCACCGACCCATCGGCTGCAAATAGGTCTATAAAATCAAGTACAACTCTAATAGTTTAGTTGAACGTTATAAAGCTTGCCTCATAGCTAAAAGATTTACTCAACGCGAATGTATTGACTATACTGAAAACTTTACTCCTGTGGCTAAGTTAACTATTTTTTGTCTTTTGGCAATTGCTTCTATTCGTCATTGGCATCTTCATCAGTTAGATGTTCAAAATGCTTTTCTTCATGAGAATTTAACGGAGGAGGTCTACATAACTCTTTCTCTGGGTTTTCGTCAACAAGTGGAGCAACACTTAGTTTGTCGACTCCATAAATCTCTCTACGAATTAAAGCAAGCCTCACAGAGTTGGTTTCACAAGTTTTTTAATGCCATTCAGAAATTTAGTTTCTACCAATCACAGGTAGACTATGTTTTATTTACTAAGGTTAATGGTAATTCTCTCACTATTATCCTTCTTTATGTTGATGATATAATCATCACCAGCAACAATGAGAAAATGATACAAGAGATAAAGAATTTATTGGCCAGTTGTTTTCAGATTAAGAATCTCGGTCATTTGAAAAAATTTCTTGGAATATAAGTTGTTTGATCTAAAGTAGGTATTTCTATCAACTAACAAAAATACACCGTTGACATATTGGAGGAAGCTAAACTTCTAGGTGCTAGACCTATAACGTTTTCTATGGAACAAAATCTCATGCTTGCTTTTAATGAGAGAGAGTTGCTCAGTGATCCAGGTCACTATCGTATGTTGATTTATCTTATCATCACTAAACCAGACATTACTTACTCCGCCAACATACTCAATCAGTTTATGTAACAACCTAGAAAACAGCATCTTGAAGCAATATATCGAGTATTGCGGTACTTAAAAAATGCTTCGGCATAAGGTCTTTTATTTTCTTCACATGAAAAGTTACAGTTGACAGATTTTTTGTGATGTAGATTAGGTTAGATGTCCAGATACATGACGATCAATTACTAGTTATTATATTTTTTTTGGGTAATTTACTAATTTTATGAAAAAGTAAGAAATAAGTCATAATATCACAATTTTCAATGGAATCTAAATATATGTAATGGCATTGATTACTTGCGAATCAACATGGTTATAGTACTTATTAAAAGATTTGTAAGTATCTCACTCAGAACCAGCTCAATTTTTTTGTGACAACCAAGCGGTAATTTAGATTTTAGTTAACCCTGTCTTTCATGAAAAGATAAAATATATTGAGATAGATTATTACACAATCCATGAATGAATACAAAAATGGGAGTTTAAGATTTTTTTCATAGAAAGCGAAAAATAAGTTGCTGACCTTTTTATTAAGTTATTAGTCAAGATGCTTTCTTCTTTTTGCTGAGAAAGTTAGAAGTCATTGATATTCGCTTTCCAACTTAAGTAAGAGTGCTAAAAGAGGAAACAAATCAAATAATTTTCTTCTTAATTAATTTTAGATCAAATATTCTCAATTACTTTTTATGTAATTACCTAGTTTAATTTTTTTATTTTCTACATTGAAATAGCACTATAAATGTAAAACTTACTCTTTATATCTTGTGATACAACAATACACAATTCTTGTTCAAATTCTTTTTTTTTATTCTCTCAATTTTTTTTATCTTGCTTCTATTTTACAATTTTTATCTCTTAAAATCGGCCTCGGGACCCAAAACTAGTACATTTTTATATCTGTTTTGTAAATAAATTAGTCAATTTATTGTCATCGCTAATTTTATTATGTACTTTAAAAAAAAAAGAAATTATATTAAACATGTATCAAACTCCTTTTCAAACAGTATGTTAATTCTATTTAAACCCCGAATTTATTTTATTACCTAAAAAAATCTTAATGATAGAAGACTAGAAGTAGAACCAACTAGTAGTTACCAATTATATTCTTAGAAACATGAACTCTATTAATAATGAAATTTAACTGTAATTTTTCAGGATTATGCAGCTCTCTCTTACTAGAGAAAAAATAAAGTATTGAAAAGAGCAAAATGTACATGGACAAAAAAATTTATTAAGTAAAAAAAACTTATGGTGTCTGAAAAAAACAAAGCAAGCAGGCATGCATAGTACAGACTTTGGTCAAAATGTGAACTACAATAAAAGACACCACCAATATCTTAAACTTAGATATTATGGCAGATTGGGCAGTGCATGTGCATTCTCTTGGGGGGAAAAGAAGATGCATACATGGCTGATCATCCAAATAAAAGATGACAAAATAAAAATGGACACCAAAAATACAACTGTTTCTGCACAGAAAACACTAGCTGCCGCTGCTGCTGATGGGCTAAGAAGCTAAAAGCTATAAAAGCTACCATTGCAACTTTTTGTGAAGGTTTAGTCTCCTGCAGAAGAAAGCTAAAATGGTTGGTTCTTTTTCTATAAATTTAGAAAACATATCTTAAGCTTTTTGCATGTATTAGCAGCTGCTTTTTGCTTCCTAAGGTGGATAAGATATCTGGGTCGTTTAGCTCTTGTCAAAATCTACTGTGCATGTGCATCGCTTGGTCTTAAAGTTCTATATCATATTCATATAACAAGAAATTACAGAAAAAAGCTACCTTTTTTACATTGATCTTTGTGAAATAATTTTTAGAAATCTTAAAAACAGTAATGAGTTTTAACACATTTTGGTAACTAAAGTTTGTTCCTCTTCTTGTATATGAAGTATTGTTGTTTGATCATCCTGCTTCACTTACTTTTCTCAGTTATGGATAGGAACTACTATGAACAAAAAGGGTAAAAGATGACATAGATGGAGGCGGAATAGGTATTTTCTCTAAAAAAAAAATTTTTAAAAAAAAATTTACCCCTCTAGACTGAGGATAGCAGAGCCTGTAGCCTAAATCTAGATCGCATGTGGGTTCTAAATAGTTGCAGGCCAAATGCGAGGGCAAAAATCAGATAAATTACAATGCGATCTGGTCCATCTACTCCCACATAGGTTGAAATTAGTCGAGCATTGTCAAATCATAATTTTCTTGCAGGCTAAGATAGAGCCAAATTGGTAATGCCATGGCCCTCGTTGAGATATCAAGACTCATATGCACGTGCTCAATGTTTGCGGGGAACCTCATTTGTAATTCCTAATTGTCTAGCATTTCTTGTTTAGTATGTGAAATGAGCTTTTGCAAAAATGTAATTCTGGGATTTCCTTGTGGACTTGTGATACAAAATTAAACAATTTTGTCTATATTCTGTTTCATGCTCAGTGATAGTGATTGCAGGGAAAGCACCCACAAGAGCTGTGCCCAGAAATATGATTGTTATGCCGGTTCATTGTCTTCTGTGCTTGTTCGCTGGCCCTCTTCATTTGCTCGGCATGTTGTTGCCGCGCTGCTGTTCGCCATTCATCAGCTCTTCCATGAACAACTGCCATCCTCTTCATCAACTTCTCTTCTAAGTTTGATCTCATCTTTTGAATTTTCACCTATGAAGTTGATTTCACATACAACTGTCAACCAAAAACTTCTTCCCAAATGCAAAGATTTTCATTTGAGGATAAACAGGCATAAAGACATTTTCAAAGTAAAAAAATATACAAGCCACCAAACTAAAGGGGTTACAAAGTAACCATGTATTTTAAGGCTAGTGTTTGGTTTTCCAATTGATCTATATTAAACAATTTGTTGTTATACAAAGTACGTGGAATGTTAAGAGAAAGTACAGTGGGTAGTTGTGCTGCCTTTATCAATTATAATGTGAACATTTTTTATTCAAAAGGAACTAAAAACTAGGCTTTCAAGCATGAGATGCGCAAGCTCGAGTAAATATTCCAGTTTCCCACAACATATTCAATGTTAAAACTTCACATGGGTTTGCAAGTTACAACAAAGACCTTGGACTTAAATAAATATGAAAGTGATGACTTCTAGCTTATATATATACATATACTTTTAAAGGGTGAAGTTTTACTTAAAAGAATATGCAAGAATGAGGAACACTCCAACAGAGATGGACTAGTCAAGAAAATAAAAGGCAAGGGGTGTCCAAGTGCAGCGGGTGGCTCAAGGATGACTAAATCAACAATAAACACAACAAAATCTTGTGATCATATCAACATTATATATCCACTTGAAAGATTAACATTAGAGTATTGCTAAAGTATGCTTATGTTCTGCTTTCAATGCCTGAACATGCTTTGCTACATGACTCACATCAATCCCAAATCATCAGCTTTTAATATCTCATTCCTAAGATTTTAGGACACCACTCTTGGTGGTATCTATTATACCATAACTTCCCAGTTGTAGTAGTGGAAACATGAAACCTTATTTTTCCATTACAAAGCAAAAAGGGTGAAAACTAATGCAAAGGGATTAGTGACAAAGGCGAAGACAACTACTGAAGTTTATGAATCATGTTTGTGATATTTGCATTTCCACTGAGAAGAGTACCTCAAGTTTTTTGGATTGTGCTTCTGCTTTTGCACTTTGAAGGTTCACCCAAGCTTGAATTTTAGCTTCTTCTCTCTGGTACCTGCCACTAAATTAAAATTATTAACCACCAATATATTTAATATCCAAACAATGTTGCAAATTGGTAAGCAATCTCATTAGTTATTACCTGAGGCAGCACTTAGTCTTTTCCTCTTCTTCCCAAGCAGAGGCTCTTGAATCTGAAACACTTTTCCGGCATCCACTGTCTGTTTCAAAATGTCTTAAACTCTTTGATATTTCTTCTTCCTCCTCTTCCCTTGAGCTCCAATTTGATGTTACTGAATCGTATTGTGTCCCAAGTTGTAGCTTAGCTAAATGGCACTCTTGCAGCTGGGTAATGTCAATGCTGCCATTCGTGCTATTCAAATGTCCCAAGGCCAATGGCCCTGACCTGCTGGCAGGCGTATTATTTCTTGCTGGGGATGAGCTCTTGAATGGTGTGTGGCATCTAGAAACTGTGGAACTGCCTAGTGGAGTCATCTCTGTCCCAACATCTCTGTGTTGAACCTCAGGAATCACTTCAGTGCTTGCATCTTTCATAGCTGCACCATTACCATTTTTGAATAGAAACCCGTCTTTTGATGGTTTGGAGTATCTGAATTTTGGTAAAATCATTTCTGCCTCGTCCGTGAACTTATCTACATTCATTAACAAACCTCAAATGAGTTTTGCCAAAGAAAATCTATCAATCCACTCCTAATGAGGAGAAAAGAATTATGAACAAAAACAATTATGGTCTTGCATAATATGCACTTAAGGCTATCTCACTCTAGAAAAATCATTTGTGTGACTTGCTGAGAAAAACTTTAGATAAAGAAACGATGATGCTTTGTTTATTTTCTGATAAACAATGTAGAAATTTTGCAGCTTCAATTTCCATGATTTAGGGACAAAGCAAACAAAATCAACATTGAAATCATCCGAATATAATATTTTCATTTCCTTTTCTTTTTTTCACCCTATATTTGACATGCAACCAAATTCAGTCTCAAATGAAAAAATCCATTCCAAGCAAATAGCAAATCAAAGAGTAGATCAAAAGTTCTCAAGCTTTATTAAGCTCTTAAAAGACGAAAGGTTCATGTTTAAAAGTGGTAGTATCAAAAAGGACAAGTTCTTAAGTAAAGCCAAATTTACAGCTAAAGTTGAAGTTGAAGATAAAGCCTACCTTTTAGAAAGACATCATTTGATCGAGAGACCCCAATAAAAGCTCTGGCTGAATTATTATGGTGGTCCAAAGACAGAGAGCTTTGAAAGCTTGAGACAACCTTTGAGACCTTTTCCTCCGTGACTCTGAATTTCTCTGAAAAGACCTCCGTTTGTTGCTTAAACTCATCAACATGTTTGTGGTTCTTGGAAGATTCAGGTATTGGCTTGATTGCATA
This sequence comes from Ailanthus altissimus, assembly GCA_946807835.1. Lineage (NCBI taxonomy): Eukaryota > Viridiplantae > Streptophyta > Magnoliopsida > Sapindales > Simaroubaceae > Ailanthus > Ailanthus altissimus. The sequence goes on along the minus strand of OX327710.1, from coordinate 19,880,833 downwards.
TGCATGAGCAGGAGAATCATGGCAAGAAGTGCTGTTTACCCATTTCTCCGCATCGTCCCACTTTGAAGGAACATTCTTTCTCGAAAGTTTGTTAATGCTGAAGCCGAAAACAGGCCTTCCAGGTGTTGAAGGTGCTTCTAAACTCCTTTGTGTCACTGAGTTCACTCCCTCTCTTCTTCTCTGTGCTGAAATGCTGTTGTTCACTGCCAGAGGAAATGACTTGACAAACTCAGAAGTCTCTTTCAGATTGAGCTTGCAAAGTGGGTCATCAAATGCGTTGTCTGCAAAAGGGTTGCCTTTGCTTTTCCCATAGAAGCTTGTGTTGCTCTCCAGTGCTGCAGCTTCCTGAGTCACAAACAAACACGTTATCAAAACCAAACTGGTACATGAAACCAAAACAAGAACAAACAAAAAAAAAGGGGAATCATTACTCCAGCAGAAGGAAATAAAGATTGAGCTTGAAAGAACTTCGGACTTGGGAGATCCATGGCTTGGCTTTGGGGTTGTTTGTTATATAATTTGTAATGTGAATACTAATTTGAAGCTAGAGGATTTGTAATTAACTTTTGTGGAGGTTATTGTTGATATAAAACAAACATCATCTTGGCCTAACAATGGCTTTTTGCCCAACAGCAACGCATCATTTTGATATAAAACAAACAACTTGGCATAAGAAAGCGACTGCGGAGGGCAGTTGAACAGTGTTACTAAACAAGGAAATAGCATTGACTACAGAGAAACCATGGTCTAAAACACTCTTATAAATGACCCACATGGAGATTTATCTACTTGCACCGGCCACAGCCAGTTCTCTCTCATCTATCTCTGCCTTTCAAAAAAATGACAATCTCTCGTAGAGGACAAATGTGTACTTCATCAAAAAGAAGAGGGGAGCTTTGGGAGGTGGGAAAATTATTTAAAAAAATAGTTTATATTTTTAGGTAATATTTTTTTCAACTATAAAATAATAAGTTAATTTTTATTAATTAAAATAATATAAAATAGACACAATTATTCTTATTAATTAAAAATAATAATAAATAAAATTCATAAAAATTGATTTTTTAAACAAAAAATTATCTAAAGAAACATACTTGGATATTTAGTAACAAAGTTCTTGAAAGAAATGTGATAAATGAAAGAAAAAATAAAAAATTTGAAGAGTATGAAAAATTTTATAACTCTTGAATCGAAAATTCATTGGCACAAAATGGCTTAAAATAATTTTTATTTATTTATTAATTTTATTAATAAAATAATTAATTACTTCTTATAGTTATTTAATTTTAATGCTCCTTTATAACTTCTTATAATAAAATAATTTTATTATTTATTTATTAAATTATCAAATTTAAACAAAATTTTAAAAAATAAAAACGTGAAATGAATTTTGGTACTCTAGTACACCTTTTGTGCATGAGAAGTTATCTACATAATGCCGCAATCACCGGTCTACATAATGTTCATTTGAGAGTGTTTTTGAGAGAAAGAGAGAGAGTCTTTGAGTGTTTTTTTTTGTTGTTGTGAAAATAGAAATTTTATACAATTTTAATTATTTAATTTTAATTTTTTTTACAAAAAATTAACTTGTACATTTGGGGCTATAAAAAAATAATGACTTAAATTTTATACTATTTTTATTTTTATTTTTTAAAAAAATAGCAATGATAAGTGTGTCATAAAATTAGAAAAATGATAAGAATGTAGAAAAAATTTATTGTTTCGGTTTTTTTTTTTTTTTGGTAGTATTCTTTTTGAAAAGCTTCTTATTGGTTTTGATTTCGTCAATGAATGTGTAGCACTTACTTACTTTGACTGACGAGGTGTTAGTGCTTACATTCCAGTTAAGCAGCCAACCTAATGGTGGATTTTGTGCTGCTTCCTTTCCATGCAACACCCAAAATAAATAAATAAAATAATATTTCTGATATCAGAATCCAGGCATCTTACAGAAAGAAAAGATTATACTGATATGAGAGATGAGAGTTAGGCCATTAGTCCGGAGGCAGACTGAAATTTTTTATGAGTTAATAATAAGTAATATCATGCAATTCTTCATGAAATTTCAGGGCCTATTTTCTGTTTGTGATCCAGAACCAGGCCTATTTGGGCCGGCCCCAAGCAATATATAATCTGGGCTCCACATTATGTTGGCCCTGGAGCTGGCTGTCGAACAGAAAATCCATTTGCTGAAAAAAAAGAAAAAAGATTCCTGCAATGCAAGTCAAAGTAACACATAATTAGCAATTGAAGAATCAAAATCACTTCCCCCGCCCAACACTCAAAATTAACCAACCGCCCCTTCCATGAAAATTATAACCCCATTTGCTTCCTAAACCTCAAATTTGCTTAGATTATTCAAATATTTGGATGTTTTTGCTTTTAAAAATAGCAATATTTGTACTCAAAAAAGCTGATATTAACCTCTAAATATAAGATAAATATATATTAATACAATTGAGGAACATGTGCACAAACCTCGTGGGTTTTCTTTTTAACTATTCAACTAAATTCTCGTGGGTTTTTATTTTATTTTATTTACTTGTTTAAGTTGTTATTAAAATAGTATAAAAAATGTCTTCAATTTTTTTAAAATTAAAATATAAAAAAATTTCAAAATCAACAAAAAAAAAAAAAATCTCAATTTAGCATGACACTTGAAAAGTTAAGAAAAAAATAGGTCGAAACATATAAAATCAAACCAATTTGAGATATGGGTTAACTAATCCAATTAACAAAAACAAAAAATACATATCCCAAAAATATTTCATATCTAGATTTGCCACAACTTAAATTGGAATGGGTTAAAATATGGTTCCTTCGGGATTAATTTGAAATCGATCCTAGAGCATGGATCAAGACTTGAGCATGGATCAAGACTTGAATCCGTTCGAATCTATTTTAAATTGAAACTTATTCACTCTTATTTAAATATTTTTTATAATATTTTTTTTTCTTAAACGCCTATATACTAATATTCAACTCAAATAAAATAATTTGCAAAAAAAAAAAAGAATCGAGTAAATACATTTTTTATAAAAAAAATCTACTCCTAATTTATATATATGTAAAAAAAAAAGAATAAACCTCTTTCCTTGTTTAGTAATAGTACGAAAGAGATGACAATTTTACATACAACCACACAAGAAGGATGTAAATTGGATTGGACCCCCTTGATTGGTTCTTACCAAAGCCAATTGCCAGCCATGTAATTAGTAAAATGACAACAAAATATAATCAATCAATCAATTAATTTATTAATATAATAATGCATGCTTGCATAAGCTTTGAATTTAGGCTAATGATAATGATAAATAAAGCCAAAAAATAAACTTAGAAATTAGAATGTTTCTAGTGGCCACATATTTATTGTATTTTAATGCCTTTGGCTTTGAATTGAGGGTTTTAACTAAGCCATGATTCCCAGCCCCCACTACCCTCCACAAGGCATTTTTCCCTTCACAAATTGATGATGATTTCAAGTTCCACAACCCTAAATTTAAATTTAATTAATTAACTAATTAGCAATGATGACAGATGGGATCATTTTCTTGGATCCCCATATATCTCAGAAGCAAGCAATTAATGGGCATGGGATGATGAGGTTTGAGCTGTTGACTTGCTTAATAAAAGTTGCATTATCTTCAATCACAGTTTTTCTTCTTTTTTTTTTTTTTTGACAGTGATTGATAAGAAGTTGTTCCAACAATAAGCACAAATTCTTATATGGGAAGAAGTGCTTTTTTATTTATTATTCTTCTTATTATTATTAACTTCAATATTTTTGCTTAAATAACAAGAAACTTATTTTACCATATAGTTATTAAGAAGTCCTTTTTTATTTATTATTCTTATTCTTATTCTTCTTATTATTATTAACTTCAATATTTTTGCTTAAATAACAAGAAACTTTTTTTACCATATAGTTATTAAGAACTTGTACTTTTAACTTTGATATATGAATTGGGTATTTATCAAGATTAATGTAAATTAAATCTTTTTAAAAGCAACTTACATTTAAGGTTAATAAGGGACTTCAATTATCCTTTTAAATATTAAGAGGAAATTTATCAGAACTTAAATATTTTATAGAAGTAAAAAGAGATGACTCAGATTCACTTTCATATTAAAAAGAGGTGATATGAAAAAGCTTAGTTGACACTTGACACCAAACCAAAGATCTAAAATAAGATTACATTTGACAAGTAATAAGAACAAAAACTAATATTACTTATAGTTGATCAAACTAAATAATACTCCTGAAAAGAAAAAAGTAATTGAAATGGGAAGGGGGGGTGCCTTAAAAAATGAAAGTGTGAATAGACCCACTAACCAATTGTTTTGAAACAAAAAGAAAGGGCAGTGTCAAATATCAAACATCAAAAGAAAAATAAAAGACTTTAAAGTTTCACCAAGAGCAACAAGTAGAAGATAAGCAAATTGGGGGCCACCTAATCTATTTTTACCAATATGAGGCATCATGATTAGACATTGCATATCAATAATTGAATATATTATTATTTAACTTCCAACTCTTCACCATGAACATGTAGCCCAAGTCATCATAATACTATTCCCTCCCAGCCAACTATATCCCTTATATATTAATAAATCAACAAACCACCTCCTCTTCTTTTTCTTCTTCCTATTCTTTGTTCTGGTAGCATGAGATCAATGGCTGTTACATGCTCTTCTTCCCCATTTATCACTTTCCAAAAATCTGCTTGTCTTATAAAGCCTCTCAACAAGGTGTTGATGTTTAGACAAAGTCAGGTTCCCTTCAAGAAAGGAGCTACCACTCTTAAGATCAGATCCTCCTTCAAAACCAAGGTCAACTTTCAGTTACTTTATTTTTATCTTCTTGCTGATAATATTTCAATCCATATCATTTGCTTTCATTGTTTCTTTTCATTGTAGCAAAGAATCTTTACAATTCAAGACAACCCAGTTGGCTTAACTTGAGTTCCAAACTTTCCTAAGTTATTAGAAAATCAAGTAGTTTAATGGAAATTGCGTGGAGTTTTTACATTTTCTTCTGTTTTTTAACAGGTTTTTGAGGACCATATTGAAGGCATAATTTGTTACATAGATGAAAGTGGGGAGATGGTTTGTGAAGGATATGATGAGGGCCCTCGTTTTTATCAACAGGTTCCAAGAACAACGTTTCATCCAAGGTGAAATTACCCTTGTATGTCAAGTAGCAAAATCTTACCATTTCCCATGCTTAAAAAGTTACTGATAGTGATGGTATTTACATGTGTTTTGGTCTTGAGTTTAGGGATGCTGAGATAATGAACATTCTTCTAAAGAGGTGGCATGAAATTGTTAATGGTGATGAACCCAACAATGCAGCAGGCAAAGGAAGTGTTGCTGTGCAAGAAGACATCAACTGGAATGGCTTTAACACATTCTACTAATCCATGCCTTTTTAACTGCTCAATTTTGCAGTTGTATCTGAAATAACATCAAGCATTATGTGTAAATAGATTTCCTTGAATTATACACTGTGTATATGGTGAAACTAAAAAAGCACTTGCTTTTCGCTGGAAACAGCAATTTGTACTACCAGTTTTCAGGATTAAACATCAGTTCTTTTTATGATATTTACTTTCAAACTTCAGTAAGCCCCTTGCAAGATGATAAAGTTTGCTGGCCATGAATGAATTAACTGAGTCAACTATAAAATTAGTGAAACTTTGATAGCACATAGATCATCAAGAAAATGCTCGGATGAAATGGATCTACGCATTTCACTGTGTAGAAAACAGAACGAACTTATTCCTTATGCTATAGACTTTATCAGGCAAATAATAAAGCATCATATACCTTGATAGAATCATTAGAAACAGAATATCTTTTTGCAAAAGTGCTGCTGCTAGCTCTCTCATTACATGCCAATATGAGTACATCAATTTACTTTAAACACAGAAAGGCACAAACCCTTTAGTTGTGGCCCTTGTGCAGATGATGGTCTCTATGAACGATATGATCTAGGTGTAACGAACTTGCTTTCTGAAACAATCAGGATGAAGAAATATTGCATATTCAACCTGGTATATAGGTAATCAGATAATGTTCAAATGCTGCCAACCCTTCAAGGGCTTCAACCCAAATATTTTCATACTCAAGGAAAGAAGAGAAAGCAGAGGCAAATTAATTTAGAAATGAACATAAAAATCTATTATACTGAGATACAAGACAAAAATTCACTTAATGTACATGCTACATACATGAATAACTATACTTTGTACAAAAATTTCATGGAGAGGTCACCTAATACTAAACCCCTGGCAGAAATTTTTGTGGCTTTATTAGCCTTTTTCTTTGTTTCCTAGCAAATAATAATGAATTTTCTTGTTTTAATGAACATACCAATGAAATTGCTACAAAATGCAATTAGAATATGGAAAAAGAATTGTACAAAAGAGGGGCAAAAAGAAAAAAAATACCATGTGAACATTGATGATTCCCAACTACATACTGGAATGTACAAGCACACAGATTCACTGTATTATGCTACCCAACTCCCATTTGTGCGTTTTCTTCACAAAATTCAGGTGGCGATTTACTTGGTATACTAGAAGGAGGGAACCATTGATCGGGGACCATCAAAAAATAAGTAGTCATTGCTTTCCTGAACCTCTTTTTGTATTGCTTCGGTGAAATCACAGTTGGTGATGCGTTCTTCGGCCCACCAAGGATACCTGACGCCTTCACCCATGTTTCAAGATGCTTATCCCATGTATACTGCCTCATGAAATCAATGATCCCAAGAACTAACTCTTGCTTCTCTTCGTCTATTCCAACCAGTAATGAATAATCCATTACATCAATTGACTGCATAGCAGAAGTAAAACACAAATTAAAAATAAATGCAATGAATCTCAAACCCCTTTAACACCACCTGCCTCCTCTTTAAGCCAACACATAGAGAATCAAAAACTTACAGCCAGAAAAGCAGTATCATTCCAGACTGCTCTCTCCAATAAGCGCTTTGCCTTGTTTCCAACAAAAATGGGAGAGGTTGGCATAGCTTCAATCAAATTCTGGTCTAGCAGAACTTTGTTGCTGCCGCTGGAATCAGGATTATACCGTGACCGTGAAGATCCTTTAAGATCATAAAGCCGAGTCACACTCCTTGAAAATAAAAGATTCTCCATGACCAGAACATCCATCTTTGATTCTTTCCCACCTTTTACATGCTTTGATGTCACCTTCCAAACATGAAGCAAGAAAAAGGACGAAATAAGTTCCAGAAAGTATAAAGTATCTAAGGTCAACATGCGGAATTTTTTCGTTTGAGAAGTTCAATAAAAATTCAAGCATAAAGACTGTGAAGTACTTTTAATTATTAGACAACTTTTGATATCCAAAATAATTAGCAGGCACCACATAAAGGTTAAATTAAAATGATGAAATCTAGATGCATACAATTTATAGGAACTTCCTAAATTCAGTCACTTCTTTAATGTGTTTAATCCTTCTGCAGTCATCAATGTTACTGTACATTCCATTTTCCATTAAATATATAACTAAGACTCTTCTGTTTTACATCTCTATATATATATTTTTTCTCTTTTTTGATAGGAAATCTCTATACTATTTTGTCATCTTATTTGACTCAAATACAACATATTTTGATTATTTTTAGCAAAATTATATTATTTGCATCACATTTAATAAAGAAATGATCAAGACATTGATGTACTCCACCAAATAAGCATTCTTTAATTAGCATATCAGCCAATGCATTAAAAACATAATGGCAGTAACATTACCCATTCTAAAATGATGACTTGAATAAGAAAATTTCAAGTTAATCTAGATTAATACGACAAATTAGAATAAAAGCTTTTAAGGCCTAGAGGATTGGCACCTGATAGATCCCCAGAATTTTTGCCAGGCATGTTGGGCTTCCTGTGCTAATTGACTCAGACAAATATTTGAAGTATTCAGGAGCAAATTGTATAAACGACTCCAGCTCTGTCTTTGTGACTTGTTTAATTATAAACCGATCATCCAAGGTTTTGGCAAAGAAAACATTGCTCTTGCCACCTTGGGCACCCCATTTCTTACAACGGCTAAGAGACGTCACAAAGTCAAGCTCAGATGGACAACATATCCTCCTTAATGCTTCAAAACGTGTTGCATAATAGCAAGTTACAGAATATTTCACCTGACCAAGCGGACCATCAACCTTAAAAGATATTTTTGGATGGAAAGCCTTTGTGTATGACAATGGGTCCAAAATCAAGGAGCTACGTGATCCAGAGATTGATAAAATGCTTTCATCAGTTGAACCCAGACTTCGGAAAAGATCGGCAGTTGATTCACCAGCAAATTGGGTTGATAGCAGATTTGCAGAATCAGAAATAGAAAATGAAGCCATAAGTTCTCCACCGTCTTTATGTCTTTCCCCATCATCAGCAAGTAGGGCATGATATTCAGATGATGCTAAAGCATATGATATAATACTTGTGGGTTCATCATCATAAACAGGAATCACAGTGTCATCAACACCCACAGGTAGTAGCAGTCTAGCCCCCCCTTTCAGTTCTAAATCCCGAAAGGATGAAACATAAACTGGATTATATTCGCTTATTGTATCAAGCCTCTGAGCACCTGCCATAAAGTTCCTGTTTAGTGAACGGTAGAATATTGAGAAGGACATTTGAAACCAGCTTCCGGAGTCTTCCATATTGTCAGAGCCCTTGGTGGATGGAGCAGTTGGAAGAGAATGAGCAAACTTGGACCCGGTTTGGTCTTCCTTGTGGTCCTCCAAATCTAATCCTTCTGTCATAATTGCCACAGTTGAAGAATCTGCCACAGCTGAATTGGGAACTAGGTTGGTACTATCCTTTGGTGTTCCAATTGCTAGGTGATTTTCATGTGTCCATGCAGCCTCAAGGGTATCTGATAGATTAGCAATTACAGAAACCTGCCCCTCAGACAGGGTCCTGCAAACATTCACCCCAGGTTCCAAAGAACCAGATTGTGCACAGAAGCTCACGCTAGAAGAAAGATTACCTAGGTCTTCTATTAAAATATTTGACTCTTGACCCATGATTTTTTCTAGAAGAGCTCCATTGGACAAATTCGTGCTACTATCACATCCTTCTTCCCGATCGGAGCTCTTATCAAGTTTTGTATCAACAAGAAGAGAATCAGAAAAAGAAGAGCCAGGTTCAGGCATGGTATTATTCATCTGAGCAAGATTCTCACTACTTAATGAGACTTTTTCATCATGCTCTGATGTCGCACTGCTTAAACCATTGTCAAGGCTGTTGTCATCCAAATTGGCAGCACAGATAACTAGGCGGTTATCCCACATATAAGATTGGAAAAGTAACTGCCGTCTCAACCGATTGATCTCAAGAATGTCAATAAGAGGTTGGCCCCCCTTCACTTCCCTATTCAAAACCTTTTGCAGTGATTCCTGAATCAATGTCAAGAGCAATCAGAAGGGGGAAAAAAAGGATATAAAAAGCAGCTAATGAAGTATAATTCAATTGCCTGCATCAATTACATTTCAAAGTGCAACATGCTTACAGGTTTTTCCACAAAAACTTTAGAATTACATTTTCTTAATGAGGACTATGTAGTGCGAATATGAATGGGAGGCCAAGGAACCCATCTTTAGAAAGAAAAATGTTTGTGGCCACCAAAGGATATTTTGTCTCACACTGATAAAAGATATTCACAAACTAATTAGACAAGACAAAAGAAGTTTGTTATTAAATCCATTAAAAAATTATTAACACATTTTCATCCAAGTTATTTATAAGTTCACAAAATTATATTATGTCTCACATTGGATAGAAATTGGGTGGGTTTTGGGTATAAATGGCATATAGGCAACATTACTTAACAAGCTAGTCTTGTGGGTCAATGGCAAGTGCCCGATTCGTGATAAATAGTATCAAAGTAGACCCGAATTCTCATTCACATGTGAGTCCACAAAATCAAGCCCTAATAGAGATTGTCACGTGGATGCGGGTTAGCCAAGAGTAGTGAAGATGGGCAATATGGGCTGCGTAGGCCCCCAAAATCCTATGTCTTGAGCTTCAATAGAGATTGCCGCATGGGTAGTGGGTCCTCTATAAGTAGTGGGATGGGTAATACAAGTCAAGTTGGCCCCTGAGTTTGGATCAGATATGACAAGGGCGTCACATATTTGGACAGAAAAGAATGTTATGTTCCACATCGAATATAAATTGGGTGGGTCTTGGATATAAATAGGCAGCATTATCTAATAAGCTAGTCTTTTAGGTCAATAGCAAGCGTCCAGCTCACGACAAGCATAAGACAATTTGATCATGACATAGTAGCTAGTTCATTTGCATGCATGTAAGTGATTTGTATGGTCTACCTACGTGTAATGGTAATGCATAATGAATCTAGGCATAAAACATGAATTTTTAACATGTCAAAGGGGCCTCACCTCAAATTCTACCTTCTCCCGTTGTAACATTGCTTCTAAGTCTGAAATTTGGCGTCTTGATTCAGGAGTTTTGATGCCACTACTAGGGCTTTTTTGAAATTTTGTATCCTCAATTTGACTAATAGAATTAAGAACCTCGGAGAATAAAAGCTCTGCTCGGAGAACCACCTATACATTATTCACACTATTAGATCAATCAAATGCAATGAATTGGAAAGGGAGTTAAAAAAGTTTAAATTGTGATCATTGTACCTCATCCACCTCTTTTTGTATCCACTCCTGATAATCATAGTTAAAATCAAGTTTGTAAGGAGGAAGATAGACGGAATGAACATCAATCGATGCATACCGAAAACAAGCAACCATATTTCCAAATCTGCAAATGAAAAAGCAGTAAGGAAAGGGAGAGAGGATGATTTACATATAAATATAAATTGCAAATAAAATTTATTTTGAAGATAGGTGAACAATCTACATCCCAACAATGCAGTAAAATTTGGTACATTGGCTGACATCATGCAATCAGCTCTCAGTAACCAAAAGAGTTAACAACAAAATTAATCTTTCTCGACTCAACTAAACAAAAATTCAAGGGTAGAATTTGTCATAAAATAACTGCTTGCATCAAGATGCTGCATAATTCCCAAGTCTTTTATACTCTTCCATAGGAGGAACCATGTAGGCATCTAGTTATAATACTGCAATTACGTAAGCAATTATTACCATACACTTGGATTGGAGAGCTGAAGATAATTACCCATAGAAACGAAGACAATCTCTATGTAGAGAGTGACCACAGCTTGCCACCCTGCTTGCAGCTGCATGGTTTGAAAAGCTGAGCTCCAAAAATTTTCCAAAAGATAGACCCCAAGCAGCATCAGACATGACTATTCTCCGAGTAGCTGGAGGAAAACCATTTATCCTTGGACATTGAAGGCATCTGTGCCACATCCATATTTTCCCGTCCTTTTCGCCTGGTAAGAGAATTTCTGGTAGTTTCTTAACAGATATAGTGAGGGTGCCCTGCCGATGAGTATAACAGTGAACATGTGCTTCTGAAGGCATATCACAAGAACGGCACCGGTAACTCTGACAAAATATTAGGCTTGCTCAGTTTCTGAATGTGTTAATGGAGCTTGTGTAAAATGTAATATATACATTTGTGTGAAAGGGTTAACTTACCTGATCGAACAACTGGTCCCGTAGAAACCGACCCAAAGGTTTATCAAAGCTGCCATAGTATTTGATTCGAAAGAGATGAGATCTTTCACAGACAGTTCCCTTCCACACACACCGGGAAGATAAGGAAACCAAAATGCTCTGATGGTCTGAAGGTGACGGAGGAAACTCTTCTTTTAAAGGTCTTGGATCCACGGCATTATTGTTACTATCCCATTCGGTAGGTGATACCTCTGAACCACTTTGCTGAGTACCAATTATTGCACCATGATTATTCTGGGAACTATTCACAAGGGTTTGGTCCAAAGTCTCCACGGGCCCAAGACCATTAACAGTATGATTATCATTGTTACCAGCCTGGCCATTGTTGGCTGCAGAAGTATCTGATGCTAAAATTTCTTTGGAAACTGATTCATCTTTCTCTTTGGATGGATGGCAAGACAAGCTCTCACTGTGGAAAGTATCTGTAGTAACTTTCCCTGATGAAGGAGCAGAGGAGAAAGAAGTAGTTGAATTGATTAAACTTGAAGTAGGTTCTGTGGACTGCCAGCTGCAACCATTAGGAAAAGAAGGCAGTGGTGATATTTCCATTTTGATAATAGAAGCAGTGACATCTGATGAGGCCGGATCAGAAATTGGGAGACTTTTAGATCTTTGTGGTTCAACACCAGGTTCAGGTCCCTGGGACTTTTCATTGGCTGGGACAGTGAAACCAGGTACAGTTGATATGGACCTCTCAATGCTTGATGGTTTATCTGGCACCATAATACTTGGAGAGTTCATTGGAAATTCAGGCAGAGAGGCTCCTTCATCGGCAAGAAAAGATGTCTCCAATGCCAAGTGGTAAGCAGCAAAAATCCCATATTGGACCACGTGCTTCACTTTCTTCAGCTCGTCCCCACTAGCACCTCTTAGTAAAATCTGAAACAAACAGAAAGAATTGCACATAATTAATACCTTGCAGCAGTTTCCTCAAACCTCTCATAAGGTAATGAAGAAGATTACTAAGGTGTATCAAAAAGCATATTAAACATGCTTAAATAAATGCATACTGTGCAGATGCTCCAGGGGCTTAATAGGAATTTATTAACCCCAAAACTTTTTAATTAAATTTTCTGGCTTAAGGTCTCCCAAAGGTGATAAAGCACCAGATCACCATTACCTGGGTGAATATGCTTACAACTATTCTGCCCATAAGCCCTATAAGTTTCATTTGAACATGAACCTTACCCAATTCTTATAGAATGAATTTGATTATGCTACATGTTTCTCCCTTTTTTTCCTTTTCCTGGGGAAGAGGGGAAGGAGTATAGGTTCGAAGGAGTGTTAGTTTGTGAACTTACTGTACACCCCAAAGGCTTTGGGCATCCTTCAAAATACATCAATGTCTTCACCAATTTCTTCCCACTCTGCCCAGCAGAACCAAGATCTTCCAAAAACCTCTCCACGTGAAACTTCTCACAGTAACCTAGCTTTGGGGAAGAGAGATGATCGATCGAAGGGACTATTTGAGCACCTGTGCAACGAGCTATCCGCTCTAAAAGTGGTCTCTTAATATTGAGAACAAGAGATATATTTTCTGCAAGAAGGTATTCCTGTGCAAAACGAGAAACTGATTTCTCTACAAGAAGGACATCAGGGTGGTGAGCATCTATCTTCGCCACTGCCATCTTCAAATGGTCCATTTCCTAGAGAAGGATAGAATGCTATAAGAACCAAAGGAAGAAGCAAAAAAGATGTCGGGAAAAAACATATAAACTCGTGCTCATGAAAAGAAACCATTAAGCCAGAAACCGAGAGAAAAAAGTTAACAACCACAACCTGCTGCAACAGAGTATCAAAACTAGACAATAGGTTTGAAACACGCTGGTATTCAAGGGCTCCTCCAAGGATCAACACTCGAGGCTTCTCCATTTTTGATGTCATCCGTCGGTGAGCAACATTTTTCTTACAAACAACTCCTTTGACCACCATACTAGAAGAAAAAGCAATCAAATTTTACATTAGAAAAAGAAACTTCAAGGACTGCAACAGCAATAACATTTGAGAGTCTCCTTTAACTGTTATTGTTTGACAAGCATATTAAACCTAAAAAGAGCCAGAGAAGAGCAAGGTAATATATCTAGTACCTGTAATTATATGATTAGTTTAATTAACATTTTTATCTGCATATTAAGTTATGTTTGCAATAAATACTTAGGTTCTTCCATAAGTTAATACAATCAAGTAACTAACCAATCCAGGAATTTAGCTTCTAGCAGCTGTAATTAAAGCTACAACTATTTTCAAATTCACCTAAGGTAAATATAGGTGCAAAATACGGAACACTGTTCACCTATTTAACAAGATAATGTAATAGCCCATCACACTGATGATTTACTAAATGACATATCCAGACTGAAGAGTGTATACATCAGGTGCGTAACAGAGGGATGTAAAGGTTCTTGTATATTTTCTAATATTTACCTCTCACAGCGATGTCCAGAAGCTAAGCATTTTACTTTCACATAACCACCTGGATCCATCCCTCCACCTTTGCTCATATCTGGCTTCAGTAGTGTGGCAGCTTCCCAAGAAAGAGAGGTGACGATTTCCAGCCAGCTCTCTTCATCATCTTCATCTCCAACAGGAAGATTCTCAACCTGTAATAACTGTGCCACCAAAGCCCTAAAATGCCCATCAACCACAGTTTTCATGGCCTTCTTGTTCTCCTCACCTGACTTTTCCTTATTGCGGTACTCCCCACTCCCAAAACTGCTTGATGTGCGCAAATATCCCCACTCTCCCGTAGCATCACCAGCAAAATCATCATCATCATCGTCTTCAAAAAGACCAGCTTCTCTCTCATCTTCTTCATCTTCTGGTTCAGGTGGGAGCCAGAGAAGTGCATCATTCTCAAAATCCACAGGTCTAGAGCTGACATTCTCGGGAGCATATAGAGAAGAAGATGCTTCACATTCATCTCCATTATCGTGCTCATCCTTTTTTCCAAGCTGTCGGATCCCTTCTAAGCCTTGTGAATCGAAACTGCTGTGTACTGGAGAGCAGCTTAAACTTTTTGTGGCAGAATTATCTCGATCAAGATGAATTTTATGTGATGCATCATCATTGCTCATGTCATCAAACTCAAGTGGACCATAGAAATGCCTTGAGTCAGAATCAGACCGATATACACCATACTCATCATCATCATCGTCACTCCTGATGCCAAAATGAAGGCAAGAAAAAGTATTAATTAAAATTGGAATATTTCTATTTACTTCTGCTTTTGCAGGTTCTACCAACTGAACTCATTGAAATGTACTAATGTCAAAAAATTATAATTAAAGGATGTAAAGTGACGAAATGTTGTGCTCCTATTACTTATTTCAAGATATCTAAAGACTCACAGAGCCATACATCAGCAACTAGCACCGAAAATGTCAATCTTCTACACTAAATGGATGGCTATCATTCTAGAAATCTAAGATGGAAATGTTATGAAATCGTTGGTACTGTAGAAATATAAAGAATGTTTTGAGTAACTAAATGTTCATGTCCAGGCTGATATACATTTATAATGTGCTAATGTGAACAAAAGTAATTAAGAAAGAAATATCCACCTATTCATTGGAAATGCATATTGGTTTGGAGATGCTTCCCCTATGTCAACAACAAGGTCATTGCTCCTCCTTGATGCTACATCACCCTGTCTGTCTGAGTTTGTTTCCGTCATTGATAGTTGATGAGGACTGAAACCAGAAATGCATTGAGCCCGTTCGTAAGGCCCAGCTGAGTACGGCATGGAGCAAGGAGTATAGCTACTACAGTTTGCAGTGACACTAGACTTGGCGCTGGTAAAACTTTCTGCTGATGGTGAAGAACTAATATCAAGATTGGGAAGCTGGTTTCCATTATGAGGAGTAGTTATGCCCTGCTGCCATTGCTTGAAACAATAATTACATACCCGTATTTTCTCCCACTCTTCCTGGGCATTCCTTGGGTTAACAGATGGGGTTGGAATTGAGTTTGCTGTACACTGGCCACAAAAAATACGACCACAGAGACGGCAATGATGTCTGCGGTTAAAAATTGTGAACTGGGAATCACATTCGTAACATACCCTACAGCTCTGATCAGGCATCCAAAAATCCTTCGATACATGAGCAGGCTCGGATAGCCAAGGAATCCATGATCTCAATACAGAAAATAGTTCAGAGGACGACTTGTTGGAAGCATCCATTTACAAACAACTCCACTGACCTGTTCATTATTATATGCTCATCTAAAACTCATAACAAACCATATCCCAACAAATTCACCACAAAGCAAATAACAGTCCCAATCCCGCAAGACCAATAAATCAAATTCTTAATCCTCAGCCCCAAAAATCTTTTGAGCCAAGGCTCAACGGCCAAAATTTAAATGTTCAACGGACACCAAATATCATTGACACCACTTGGGCAGCTCCTTCTCTGTCTCAATAAAAAATAAACAGATGACCTCGTTAAAACAACTACTATGTTCTTTGCATCAAATATATATCTATGGTAAACCTTAGAACCAAACTCGTAGAATTCAGCAGGGAAAATTCCTTCAAATTGTTGAAGCAGAACAAAAACTCACCGACCTTATAAAATGATATTGCAGCACAGAACCAAAAACGCCAAATTCAAAACACCAGAAGCTAAAAGGCTAAGAACCTTGTCGACAACTAACAAACCAGATCAAAATCCCCAAATTTTCACCAACACCAATAAAAACATATACATCATCTCCTCATTACAGCAAAAGAAATTCAAAAAAATCTTCCCCAATAAAGAAAAAACAACAATCTACCAATTGACAACTGAATACGTGTATATATATACGATTCTATGTTCAAGAATTTACCTCAAAAAGACAATCAAGATCTTCAGAAGAGTGCCACGTATGCAACACGACCGTGATCAACCCCGAAAAAGCTCAAAAGGAGAAGAAACATCAACGGGGTAGGCGAATAAAAGATCGTGAGAAAGCCCCCTACCCAGATAGCAGTTCTTAAAGAATCAAATTATTCAATTCTCAAAAAATCAACTTGATGCTAAACAAATGAGAAAACGAGAAAAAGACTCCATTTTTTTTCATTGTTTATGGAAAAAAATTCAATTAAATGATGATCATTGATTGTTCCATCAGAAAGCACCTGCATTTCATTTCATTTCAGACAGTTACATTTACATATAAATGGAAAAATTTTATATGATCGGATACAATTATTCTTGTTCAATCTGAATTTGACTAAAAATGAAAATTTCTTTTTCCCCTTCTTTTTTTTGGTTTTTTTTTTTATCCTGTGGTAGAGAAGGTGACATTTCTAACGTGGGAACATGATATAAACGTAGACTCCACTGCATAATAAAAATGTAAAAACCAAAAAAAAAAAAAAAGACTACAGCGACGTCGGTTTAACAGGATTGAGATTCCAAAAATACCCTTTTCTTACATGCATGACATAAGCTCGCGAAAAGTACATATTTTTGTTTTGGGTTAATGTAAGTGTTGGCGTTGCGAGTAAGTTTGACTTTGACAACTGTCTACTTTTAGGCTATGTTCCAATCAGTCGCTGTCTTAAGACCGCGCCTGGCTTATTTTAAGGGGCGAAGCAAAATAGAGCTTAGGTGCTAGCCAATCAGTTCATCCCCGATCGCTAGATCGGGAGTTTAATTCCTCTGTGTGTTGTATATATATATTAAAAAAAGACGAAGAAAAATATTTTTTTAATTAAAATATTAAAATATATTTTTTAAGTCAATAAAATATTAGATATTACTTCTATTATAATTAGAATACAAACCCACATTATTTATTTAATTAGGAAGATATGATCCTACAAATTACATAAATTAGATTTTTATTTTAATATTCATGTCTATGTCAAGTCCATTGGATTCGAGATTGGATCTAAGATGGCAAAAGTTAGAAAAATCTGGGTCAATATTTTGGTGAATTTTATTTCTAATGTTTGATAAAGAATTTTACTTCTATATTAATATTATTTGAAGAAAAATTGAATTTCTTTATTTATAAAAAATAAAAAAATAAAAAAAATTCTCAACAGTTATAATTTTGTTTAATTATATGTATTAATCACTTTTTTGTATTAATAATATAATTATAATGCATTTTCTCAAATTTTGAGATGAAGGTTTTGAGTGTTTTCTGAATATAAACATAGAAGATTTATATATTATTGGAATATGATGTTTTAAAATTGTGTTTAAATATAATTTTGAATCAAAAATTAATGTAAAGACAACACAAGTTAAGAACGTATTTGACAAATAAAAATGAGACGAAAACAAAGAATTGAAAGTAAAGAGCGGCTAAAAAATGTAAGGAGGCTATTTCCAAGTCTTGGAGCTACAGCCCTAAGTTAGCCGGTCCAAGATGCCAAGCCTAATAATGGTTGGGCACTTATATGCGTTGACTCCTATTCTAATTTGATATAGGATTTTTAAGGTAGTTCTAGAACTTATATAAACTTCTTTTACGCCTTAAGGTAGAGCATGCTTAAAAAAATATTAAGGATATTTGGAAGGCATTGAAAAGAATGTTGAATAGAGAGTTTGCGAAGTGCATGTTGAATAAAGAGTTCACGAAATGTTTGAGTGTTGAGTGCTGTATAGAGAGTATTTAAGTTTTGAGTGAGCAAAAGAGTTTTTTTAATTATTATTGTATTTCGTAAGTCTCTTGAAAAGATTTTTGTAATTTTAAGTAGTTTGTTGGTAATAACTTAATAATAAAAAGAACTTAAGATTTCGTAATTTATCGTGAACATAGATAATTTACCAAATTATGTATATTCTTATATTTTATATGTGTTTGATAATTATCTTTATTTTTGTGTAAGATATTTTATTATTTTTAAATATTTATGAGTGGGGACTTCTACACAAAAAAATCTCAACGTACATATTTTTCCGTCATAGATATTTAAATCGGATGACATGCAACATGTTTTATTGATGACTTTGTAATAAGGCATTTAGAATATAAATGTATATTATATGTAGCAACCGAAATTTGTTACAAAACATTCTAAGATATTGCTTCTTATTTGTGTTTTTAACATCTGGGTATGAATGGATATATCCTAGAAGCTTAGGCCCAGATAAAACCCCAAACTAGGAATGGCTTGAACTTAGGAAAGAAAAATGCTCTAAGTGTAGTCCCTTTATTTATGGTTTACAACGATGCAAGAATATGGAAATGCAAATGCAAATGCAAGCTTGAAATGACACAATTTACAATTTAATAATAATTAGATTAGTCAGCCAACTTGTTGCTACTTATCATAATATGTAAGATCTCAAGGAAACAGATAAATTATACATAGGAAATTAATTATATATTTGCGACTAATGTAGATTTCCTAGTTAGGATAATTATATATGTCAATTTTTTTAAAAAAACAATTAATAAGAGAAGAAACTTTACCCACTAAGTATTAATTTTTATCCTTTTTATTTATTTAAATTCAAATAACCGACCCAAAATACATTTATAACCAATTGAGTTATATATCGAAACATTGTATACGTCAACTTAATTATAAAAATAAAACCAATTCATACATAAAAAAAAATGGCTAGTGACAAAAAAATGACATGAGGTTTTTGAGGTAGTTGATATGATTTTTCGATCGACCTCAATTGACTTTTTGTACCCCAAGTTGATATGATGTTTTGCCGTATATGTTGACTTCTTTGTTTCATTTATCGACCTTTCATGGAAATTGAGAGGCTTTGTTTTATACCTAACCATGCACGCTGTGGAATGCGATTCTATTCTATGCATCCGTTTCTACGATGGACTTCGCAGCTTCTTATTTGTTATTTGTTTTAATTTATTATATATTTTGAAACGTTTCTACCATATAATTGCCCTGTGGTAGTTTTGGCTATGATGCCAAGCAAAAACGTTATCCACATTGTATGATTGCATGACACTATTTTTCGTAGAGTAATGCTTATGTTTAGGATACTATTGCAAGAATTATGCTTTATCGAAGTTTAAGCGTAATCTTAATTAAAAATTACTAAAAATTAAAAAATGAACGCTTTGAATAAAAAAATATGTAATTTATACGTATTTGGTCAGACATCTTTTGTAAATAATTTTTTTTAATTTATTATTCTATTGAGATATAGAAAAAATTATTTTTTATTTTGTATTAAATAAAAAAATAATATTTTTATTTTTTGAGATTATTAATTTTTTATTTATTATTTCAGATGTGAATTTACGAGACGATTATAAAATGTGGAGAGGTATTTGTGCGTAAGAATGGTGATTCTTTTTCGCGTCTTTTAAATTGATTTGGTAGGAACACCACATTATTCGAAGACGTTGTACACATTCTCTTCGATTGTGTTAGGGTATGTTTTTACATTTAACGAAAAATATATATAATTTTTTTATAAATTTTGTTATTTTTCTTATTAATGATTAATAAATTCAAATTTTTGTGTAAACTTTGAAAGTACATAAAAAGTTGGTATTTCATAAACATGAGAAGAGTACGGACTGTTGTGTGGCGGCAAAATTGTTCATTCCATCGAAAAAATAGGGAGGAACTCTTAAGTTGGAGAAAATTTTCGACCACCCAATTCATCGATGATGTTCAACCTGAGTATGAATTCAAAGCCCCACCAGTGACTAAATCAACGGTATAATATTTTATTTTTTTTATGAATTCACTCACTACTATATGTTGTTGATGAGTATTAAATTGTGAAGATTGATTATAATAACTTATGTATATAGTTTGAGCTTGGCATGTCATCATCGCAGTATCATGTCCTGGAGAAGATGATTGATGATATTCAAACAGATCTATTTAACAGGATTGATAAGATTAGCTCACAGCTTTCCACCAAGATTGATAGTGTTGGCTCACAGATTCATAGCAGGATGGATAAGGACAAAGAAGAGAACTTGTATCAAATATCTCTCTTGATGCAACAGTTAAAGTCATTTAAGATCTTTAAGGATGCAGAGCAGACTATGGTACGTTTTGAACCTAAATTTTATTGAGTATAAAGTTTAATAAATCAATACATTAATTAGTGTTGTTTGGTTTTATGGCATCGAATTTATGGCGCTGACTTTTAGACTTATACTCTTGTGAGTGAGTCTCAACATCAACCTATAGCAATTGATACACAACATGTAGCTGATAGCCTTACAAGTATAAAAATTATACCCGCTACTTGGTTCAAAAGATGAGCAGGTATGGACGCCACTACAAGAAGGCACAAGTTCAAAGTAGTCCTTATATCAATTCGTTGAAAAAGCCCGTGAAAAAAAATTTTGTGGAATTGAAAGTAGAACTTACAATTGACGTAAACAGACAACTTATTGTTGGGGTGCCAGTTTATCCCGATTCACAACTTAAACCTATTGGATGTGAGCATGTAGTACACGTGTCCATTTTAAAATATATATATATGCATCAAATATAATATATATACACAATTTATGTATCTCATATATAAATATTCACAACGGAAGCTATAAATATAATTTTAAAAAAAATAAATATGATACATTTTATTTAATTACACTAATAAATAAAATTAAACTATATTAATCATATTAATACAGAATTGAGAGATATCACCTGTCAAGTATTTGGAACGAGTTTATTGTGGAGTACCGTCCGAAATAGACCCGTTGGCAATTCTAAGATCTAGTGTGGTGGGCTTAGGTTGCTAGAACAACAGTCTTTATTTTTCAGCATCGATTTAACACTTAAACTGTAGAATTAACTCTTAATTCTCGTAGCCTAACACTTAAACTATATTCATTTTATTTTTGATATATTCAACACTCAAATTCATCAAAAACACAATTAACTCAAATACAACAATGGTGACCATTTATTTAAGAGAAGAAGATGAATAATAAAACAACTTTTATTATCAAGTTTTTTTTGTTGTTTTTAACACTTAAAAAATTTAAAACAAAAACAATTTTTCTTACTTTTAAAAATGGCTTTAAAGGAAAATGAAAACCCCTTCTTCATTCTCTTTCTTCCTCCATTGCTAAAAACCTATGCTTGAGCTTTTATTATATTTGTTTGATTCAAGAACAAAATTAAATTCAAAGGCACATTTTTGCATGGTCGGCCACCTCTCACAATATATATTCATCAAATGAATATATATGTTTATAATAATAAAAAAATATCTTTTCTTTTTATTTAAAATATTATTATTAAAAGAATTTAGCTTATCAAATAAGCCAAACATGTATCCAACAATTGGACAAAAGGTGATGGGAAACCATCACTTGCTTGTTTACAAACAAAAAAATCATTTAAGTTCTCAAGGTTTCATTTAATTTTTCTTTTAAGCAACATTCACTTTAATTATATCATTACTCAATAAAATCTCATTTTATTTAACAATTAAGTTCTCAATAAAATATTTGCATTATTAATTTAATCATGAACTAATAATTAACTCTAAATAAATTAACTAATCACTTAACTCTTAAATGATAACAAATATTTAAATTATTTAACACTTAAATAATTATTTTTAAAAAATAACCATTAAGCCTTTAATTAACCCAACATGAGTCTCACTATACCCAATACTTAAGTCAATTTAATCGAATATTTACTATGCATTACGTATAACTATTTAATTAGTCAACAATAAATATTAACTAATTACTGTGCTTAACACTTAAGTATTGACACCCGCGTATCCTGAAGGTTCCTGAAAGAAATGTTCGGTTCTCCTAAAAATTATTAGATTGAATAATTCAATCAATTGTATTGCTCTAGTGCATAACGAGTACACTTCATATTATGGGACTCCTTAGGTCCACGTCCGATTCATCAAATAAAACTATTTCATAAGTCTGTAATCGATGCCCCACGCACATGTCACAGATATTACAAATCAACGCGTTAGACTATACAAGCTGAGGTCACAATACATACATATAATCCTTCCGTCATCTATATCCAGGATGTGTATGGATATAGATCAGCACTGTTAAATCCTCATATGTTCATCTATGAACTTATCTCCAGATCTATATTTTTAAGAATAATATTCGCAAATGTCTTTACTATATTGTTCAACCCTTTAGGAAACACCTTTCTCGGGTTAGTACTCGCAGCCATGAGATTTTTTAAAATACAATCTCAGAGCATCTGAATATACTACACCCTTATGAGAGTTGACAAATCCCATATCTGTACATACTGGACTCCATAAGCATTGGATCATACCTAGCGATCACACCATGAAAGGTCTGTGACATGCGTTGAACCAAAGTATGATGGATCACTTACAAGCCCACCCATGGCACTCAACTCAAAGGACTACATATACTACTAAACTCGAGAGGACTCACCATTGATGGCTTCATAGGATATTTATTGGCGTTCTTCTGAGTCTGTTCAGTATTTAGTCTTGACTAAATACTCGTATGCATATACGAGCTTCCGGTAAGTCCATGGTCTGCTAAGAACAACCATCTATACCATATAGATATAGCATACACTAATCTTTATAAAAGGAGATCCACCGACAGACCTGCATCGGTGAAAGCAGATCAGAGTTATTATGTTTAAGAATATACTTGTATAATGACATCCTAGCACCTATTTCAACTCCTTGTAACTATGTCATTACTGGTATACCCTTAGGTCTTTATCCCATTACAGACAATGATCTAATCTTTTAGATCTGGTTGTCTCTTATAACCTACTAACTCTTAGCAGTGCTAATTGTTAGCATTTATAACTATCAGCTCTACTAATTCTTAGCATTGGTCTAAACTCATTTAGATCAGATCTGAACTCATTCAGGTCATATAATATCTGTAATGTAATAAGCATTGTGCCATGTATTTATATTGTATTAACGATTATACTAAATATTTACTATAAATATTAAATAATCTAATATTCATACAGTATTGGAATGACATATAAGCATTAACTTTAACACTTATTCCTATTGATCAACAAAAATTTAATGACATATTGGATTGGATAACTAAAAATAACCCAACGCAGTGTGTTCATTTACGCGAACTCGATGTTAGCTACACATGGTTTACGACTTATTGCTCTATTGACTTGACGATTTGGTGAAGACTTTTATTTGTATATTTTTTTGTGAATTTTTTTAATAGTATCAAAACTTACATACATTTTTTGTTTTGATATATATTCTATCGCAGTTTTACAGAATATAAATGAGTATTTAAAAATTTTGCGTACACGGCAAAAGATGTGTTCTGACATGTACTCATAGGAATACATAATTGTAGATGCATATTTTTACATGAGCTATTTTTTACTTATCTATTATGCATATAACATTATAATACCGTTGATGAACTATTAATGAGTTTAATGTTGTATATATTTATATTTAAAAGTACATTACATAAATGTGACAAACGTCCTTCATCGATAATCCTCCATTTAACAACCAATGGATATAACCATTTATTGGCATATGTACTCGAAAAAAAAAATAATTTACTTGGTGCTAAACCATGGGTGTCGATCAATAAGGTAGTGAAAGTATAGTAATAACTTTTTATTATTATTAAATACAATAAGTTTAAAATAATACATTAATGATTTTTGTAGGTATATATCCCATTGAATATAAAAAATATTGTTTTGCAACAGAGGTCGACCTTGTTCAAAGGGAGATTATTCTATATGATTCCAGCGTGAACGGTCACTAAAACAAGATCATTCTCAAATTTATGGAACCTCTATGTATTGCTATACCTTATTACCTTCAAAGATATAGATTTTATAGTTTAAGAGGAATATAGAATCCAAATTTGTTCCCTTAGCCAATCATTGGTTTGTGGATAACGTGTCTCAACAAACTGTCAGGAGCGAGGATTGTGGTGTATTTGTCTGTATATTTATTGAGTATCTTATATTAGGTCAGCCATTTGATACTTTTTATAAACAAAAGATGACTGTTAATTTATGGACTACCGCAGGATTTGCTTCATAGATATTTAATACTATATTTTTTATATGTGCATTTGTGTCATATTATTGTTTTGATGTTTACGTGTTGGGTGGATGTATACAGAGGTGATATATAATTATATAGAAATATGTTTTTCCAATATGCAATTTTGGGAACGTTTATATAATAGGAGAGATTCTGTCAAAATTTTATTAAAATATCAGACATTGCACACTTGCATAGATATTTTCATAATTTATCCATAATTGAAAATTTTCAACATCAACATTAATTTAAGTACGTAATAAAAAGTATAAGTGTATTACGAAATAAGTACGTTACGAAACTCGACACTCTAACATAAAGTATCATAATTAAAAAATTGTATATAATAACCATTCATATAATAAAATCTTTATACTAAATTATGCCTTAGGATTCAACTCGTTTCCTTCATCTCACACTCGTCTAAAACCAAAAAAAAAATATTAGCCTTATATTATAGTAAAATTAAAAATAAAATATTAATAAGGTAGTTTTATAAATAAACATGCATCACCTGCTATATAAAGCGACACGGTTTCGACATATCTATTGATTATGTTTATATGGTCTACAACGACTACAAATATTCTTCAATGGTTCCTCCCCTTGAGATGAAATCCTATTCGTCTGACGCCTACCTAAATAACGGCATGCTATTAGACGATGGATGTCCATATTTTTAAAATTTTCTGAGATTATCCAATTTGACACTTGGTTAACCAGAAGTATTGGCTCGCTATAGGTACAAAATAAAGTCTTGGATGTATAATAAGTCGAACAAAGACTCTTGTGCAATAATATTATGTATCTGTATGCGACGAGTGTATGGGAATAAGGTGGTTATCGATAGTCAAAATTTTGACAGCTATATGTTCTATAAAACATGTCCATTATTTAGTTTATGTCACCGTTCTTGACTACAAATCGTGAAATATCAACAGGAGAAATTGTCATTCAACATACGTCATTATTATGTTTCATGACTTTATGATTGGCCTAATTTGTCAAGATATTCGTCATATTTTATGCCGCCAATCGTCTATGATAAAATCACAGTTGCGTTAGCTCTTGAATTCACTCTACCAAATTGGTCACTGAAAACTTTCTTATATTTTTTGTAACTGCATTAATACTCTCAACAATATTAATGGTCATGAGGTTGTACCTTCTGAAAGCATCAGCTAATCAAGCCTATCTTATCGTACTAACTGTTGGCGCAGCAGGATCTAGGCACGTGGGTGTATGTATGTGCAATTGTGTCTATTGCCTAACGCAGCGGAAATATAAATTTTGTAATAAACACAATAAATAAATATATTGATCACATTAATATATTTATAAAGTTAGAGAACTCACCAAACGTGTAACGTTATACACATTTTTTCTAGAGTCCGCATAGAGACCAACTCGCGTGCAGTTCTAGTCACCAACTCGATGGGCTTAGTGAGCTAGAACAGCAGCTCCATATTCAGTATGAGATTAACTCTTAATCCCCAAAATGACCGAGAGTGAATTTACATATTTTTTTCCAAAAAGATAAGAAATGGAGAATTTGAAATAATTCATAATATTAGGAGCAGAGGGAAAATGAAACAATTTCATTTTTTCCTTTTCATTTTTTTTTTCTTTTCTTTTCTTCTTCCTTCTTTCTCTTTTCTTTCTTCTCCATTTCTCCTCTCCCTCTCTCGGCCGAATTCGGCCTTCTCTTTTCTTGTTTTTTTTTCTTCTCTTTCTTTTCTTCTTTATATATATATATATATAATATAATATAATAATAATAATAATATATTAATATATATATTATTTAATATAAAAGAGAGAGAGAGAGAATGATTATTTAACAATTAAATAATCATAATATGTCATGACCATTTTGCCCCTCATGAATAGTTACCAAGTTTATCCCCTAGTGGATCCCACCAAATGCCACACTTAGGTAAACTCAACTGAGAGTTCACAATACGCTACGTGTTATAATACAATTAGTAAATAACATTTATTAACTAATTGTTGTATTAAACACTTAAATACAGACATATACGCATTCCCGTAAAATCAATGAATATTGCTGGATTAAACAATTTAATCCGGCACGATGCCCTAGTACACAATGAGTACACTCCATATCGCGGGACTCCCTAGGTTCTACGCCCAATTCGTCAAATGAAACTATTCCATGAGTCCGTGAGCAATGCCCCACGCACACGTCACGGATATACAAATCAGCGCGTTGAACCATACAAGCTAAGGTTATAATGCATACGTATAGTCTTTCCGTCATGATATCCAGGATGTGCGAGGATATAGATTATCACCGTCAAATCCCCTTATGCTCATCCATATCTTATCTCCAGACTTGTATCTCAATGAATAATATGCGCAAACTCCTTTGCCATATTATTCTACCTTGTCGGAACTCTTTCCCGGATGATTGCTTGTGGCCACAAGACTTTCTGAGATACAGTCTCTAAGCATCTGGATATCAAACTCCATATAGGAGCTGACGGATCCCATATATGTACGCACCAAACTCTATAAGTATCGGATTATACCCAGCGGTCACACCATGAAAGGTCTGTGACATGTGTGGAACCAAAGTATGGTGGATCACTTACAAGCCTACCGTGATACTTAGGTTAAAGGACCACGTATACTACTCAACTCGAGAGGACCCTCTGTTGACGGCTTACATTAAATGTCTATCGGAGGCCCTTGTGAGTCTGTCTCATATCTAGTCCTAACTGGATACCCATATGTCAATACGAGCTCCAAGCTCATGGTCGGACAGGAACGACCATCTATACCCGACAGATACGACATATGCTGATCTATATATAAAAGGTATTCACCGATAAACCCGCATTAGTAGAAATAGATCAGTGACTATTATTCGAGAACATACTTGTGCAACATGCATTTCCTGGCACCCGATTGTAACTATGCAGTTACTAGTATATTCTCAGGTCTATGTCCTATTACAGACAAGGCTCCAATTCTTGGATCTGCTGAGTATTATAACCAGCTAACACTTAACTGTACTAACATTTAACAATTATATATCTCAGCGTTGCTAACTATAAGCCATTTTCTAAACCCTTTAGATCTGATCCGAACTCCTTCAGATCTACAATTTCTGTAATGTTACATGCATTATACCATTTAATTAGGTATTAGCGATTTAATGGGAATGTACACTTGTATAAATATACAAATATATGTATATTCAGGGATGGCACGTAAGCATTGACCTTAACACTAACATCATCCTCTAAATACTTAGTTACATCAGGTCTCATTTATCGCATCTTGTTTAATTGGTATTGAAAATCAGAGACACGATACGCCTTAGCAATAGTAAACTATGTAGACAAGTATACCACTTTTTTAGACTTTTTCAATGGTAACCTGTATTTTATTACCAAATTCCCCTTCAAGTAATAGATGTAGAATTCACTATATGCATTAGAAAGCACACCCCATATAGCCCTCTCAACATCGGCGTGTCGATAAGATATAAAAATAAGATTCTGATGGCCACTAATTACTCCCCACAGTTTAACCATAAACCACTTTCAAGAAGCATCATTTTTTGAGTCAACAATCCTCTATGCCAATAGAAATATCTTATTGTTTCCATATTTACAAACGACCACAAACATTGTACCAATATAAGAATCTTTCAAAAATGTTTCATCTACTGCAATCACCGGTCAAATGAATGAATTAAAATATTTGATGTATGGTTCCAACGTAAAAAAGAAATATTAGAAGTGATTGTCTGCATCAGTTTCCAAGTGAGTAACCGTACCCAGGTTATTCTGTTATAATAAATAGATGTATGCAAGAAGCAATCTGAACGATTCCTCTAGATCACCTCTTATTAATCGTAATGCATGCTCTCTAACTCACCAATATGTAGTATATATTATCTGAACATCAAATTCTTCACATATGTCTACTTGAATGTCCTTCAGTCAATAATTTTTATTGATCGATGTAAACTTATTTTTAATTACTTTAGAAATAATACAGCTCTTAGTTTGTTGGTGGCCATCCCGTAATTAACCCAAAATACAAGTGTGCTCTGCGTCTACTCGTCTCACGATGAAAAAATGATGTCCTTCCGTCGACACTGCCCGTAATCTTCATTTGTATCTCTCATCATTACATTTAAACTCAAAACAATATTTGGTGGACTTATAAACTTTAAAGCTCAATTTGCTCTTTAGTGCAACTGTGCTTATAGCCTCATGAATTTCATCTTTATTATTATAAAAGTTTTCTACAAACACATCTCCAATTCCAGTATAAGATATCATTTTCGATATGATCAAGTCAAATAACAGTATTTCAGGCTAGAACTGAAATGAGTTTTCAACCTTAACCTTTTCTTCCCTAGCATAATCATTATTATCATCATCACCATCACCATCATCGTCATCGTCATCGTTATCGTTGTCATCATCATTTTCATTCATAGTCACTTCTTCATAATCAGTATCATCATCGTCGTCATCATCATTTTTATCATTATCAGCCCATAACCAACATCATAACCACGATCATCATTCTCATAACATTCATCATTTTTAACATCATTATCAACATTGTGACCAATATTATAGTCAAGATTAACACCAACATCTCCATATTTGACTATCATAATATGTGTAGGCTGATTATTCATTGAACATTGAGGGAGAATAATGATAATCCTCTGAGGAATTTAGAACATATACAAGTGTTGCAGACAGGAATTAATACCCATAGCCTTGTTTCTGCTTTATAGATACTTTTTCTTTATTTTCATATTCAGGAGCTCGAGCATCCATTGTTACACATAGAGGTGTAGCAATATTTTTCTGTAGGCTCAACCATAATATCACATCGTTGTCATTTTCAAGTAGAATAGGTCTCAACTTTATAGTACTTGAAGGAACCTCGAACTTCAAAGTCACTTTATAATGCACCCGATCAACTCCTAGAAGATAACAAACTATTCTCAACAATGCTTCATATTTAATATTTTTTGGAACTACCATGTGTATATTTTCATATCCAATGTATCTTTCAAAACTATCACTAAAACTTTTCATCTTTCACTGAAGCATATAATGGTCAAAATTTGTTTCATGATAATTTCAGCAGTACCTGAAAAAAATAACGCCAAAAATAATTATTAGTTTAGTATAATTATATATATAATTAAATTAAAAATAATATAAATATTGAATATATAAAAAAAATATTTGAATATATATACAAATATAAACCTAATATAAAAGAAATTGACAATGCCACGTAGCGCTACGCACCAAGTTGTTGTGCTCAGGGAGCATAGCAGAGTGGCGTGTATAGCCACACGCCTGCGCATGGTAGACTAAAAAATTATCGAAATTCACTACTTTTTAGCATTTTTGATCATTTTTTGCTACTTACAATTATTTTTAACTTATTTTACACATTTCTAATAATTACATAAAAAAATTTAAAAATAAAAAAATAGAAATCTACTAATTTTGACTATTTTTAGCTATTTACATTCATTGTTAACCTATTTTATACCTTATTAATACTAAACCTAAATATTTCAATAATTATAATATAAAAAAACACAACAAAAAGTATTTTGAATAATAAAAACTTATCAATTTTAGCATTTTTTTCAATTTTTTCAACTTCACACTAACTTATTTTAGTTCAAATCTTTTAAATGTGCTTAAGTTGTAATCGATTTATGAATTTTGAAAAAATTTTAGAAAAAATTTAGTTTAAAACTAAGAGAAGGAGAAATCTTTGTGAGGAGAAAGGAGAGTGTTTGAGTGGAGAGAATAGATCATTTGAGAGTTAACTTTGTGAGAGAGGTAAAAAGGGAAAAAAAAGAAATTTTAATTAATAAAGTATGAAAAATTTGACTGAGGTTAAAGTAATTTTTTTTCAATAAAAACGACAAAATTTTTAATTTAATTGATAATATAGTATTTAATTATGCTTAGATACAATCATGCAACCATGTTAATTTGCAATACTCTTTAACTCTACCTCAATATACAATGGTTAATATTACAATAGTATATTACAAAAATATAAGAAATTAAGGAGTGCAAATGTACGTGCAGATACACTGTCCTTAAAAATTAAAAGTCTCACTTTGGTGTGTAGATATACTATTCTTAAAGATTTAAAGACTTAACTTTACCGTGTTGATACACTGTCCTTAAAGACTAAAAAACAAATTTTGACGTGCAGATACATTGTCCTTAAATACTAATTTTGATGCAACTAGGTTACCACCTTATGCAACCATATTAATTGGCATTACTGTTTAATTCTGCCCTAAGATACAATGGTTAATATTATTGTAAAAATGCATATGCCCAAATACATAATAGTTAATATTGTTCTAAAGACTAAACTTTCAATACCATTTTTTTTTCTGTGTAGGATTGAAATACCCATCTTTTCTAACATTATAAAGTTTGTGTCAATCAAGTGGATGATGAGGAAGAAATAGCATTATCATTATGTTCTAATTAAATGCATGCCTTAGTGGGATGCCCTATACATATAACATTACAAATTAAACTAAACAATTCAACAAATGCAAAATTATGTGTTATATATGTTATGCACACATATGCAATCTTAACTTGATTAAGAAAATTTCGGAAGCTTTGTATTATATAGTGACTTAACCTCCACATAGCAATAATAAAATCCCCAGATGACATAGGGCTTGGAGTCACCAAAACGATAAGGTCCAAATCTATCCCAAATAAACTAATGAAAATGTAATCATCCTGTGATATAAAATTGGTAGCTGATTACATTAAATGTATTTTGTTTAAGACTACTAATAAGAACAAGTCTAAGCACATTCTTGAGCCAGTCTTTAATTTGTGATAAACTAAAGAAAATGGCAATTAGATTAATTAACAAGTGGGTTTAGTATTATAATCCCACATAAGACAGAACTTCAAACGAAGATTGGATCTAAATAATCTAAGATTTTAGCTTTATATCTATGTATATACGTTCATAATCAGCTTATTCTCAATAACCCACTTGGACAAAAGGTGCCTATAAGTTTATCTCCAATTGCTTCAAGGAGATATATTATTATATTATAGCTATATATTATTATATTATAGGTATATTTACTTTCCCAGATCATCATCATCATCATCGTGCTCTACTCTTTGGAGCAATATTTAAAAGCAGAAACAATAAACTCTCGGCAAGTGTTGAGAATCATCAATGGCAAATCCAGCTTCTTTGCTGAGAATAACCAGAAAAGTCCATCCCCATGGGCTAGTTTCTTCTTCTTCTTCTTCTGCTTCTTGTTACTTCACATCCAGGCAAGAAACTTTCACCATCTGGATGAAATCTCTGGTCTTGAATGGCAAGGGTTGCACTGTTTTTGATTCCGATGGACACATCATGTACCGTGTCGATAATTACAACTCCAAGTGCAACAATGAAGTTCATCTCATGGATTTTGACGGCAAGGTTTTGTTCACCATCAAAAGAAACCAGGTAACATAATTATATATATTTTACATGCAATAAGCTAGTAATTAATTTCTAATACTAAATGGGAAATTGTTAGATCTTTCCGAGCTATTTGGTAATTATGATTTTTCCTCTCAACTTTTCAAAGATACTCCTACACATCCTCCTGTTGTAACGTGAAGACTTTAAAACCATTTTTTAAAATGATTGGGATCGATGCTTATAAAAAGTTAACAGAAAAAAGTGATAAATTACGGCTAAAATTTAAGGAGTAAATAAAAATTTTCCAATATCAATATGTATATACACAACACTAATAGTCTTTGTGCGTTTTATCTATATATAAATGCAGAGATTCAGATTATTTGATTCATGGGAAGGTTACAAAAGCAGTGATGAAGCTGAGATTGCAGCTAAAAGGCCTGGTTTTAAAGTTAGAAGAAGCTTCAAGATTTTGAGTAGGGACTTGAAGTGTGAGGTTATTATAGGGATGGATAATAATGAACCTAGTTATAATTATTATGTGATGAAAAGCTTGAGTAATAATAGCAAGTCCAAATCTGCATGCAAGATGAAGATAGTGGACAGTTTGGGAGAAATAGTTGCAGAGATGAAGAGAAAAGAAGCAAGAATGGGAGTTGTTTTAGGAGAAGATGTATTGACAATGGAGGTCAGGCCTTGTGTTGACCACTCTCTCGTTATGGGGCTTCTTGTTGTTTACAGTCTCGTCAACTCTAAAATGTGAAATACCAATACCTGTTTTTTTTTTTCATTTTTAAGTTTGTTTTCCCTTTTTTCTTTGTTGTTTCTTTTTGAATTTATAAATATATGTGAATTTGGCTTGGCTTGCATTATATTTAGACCAACGATGTATATAACATCTCTTTAAGATGACATTTTTTATTAATAATTTTTTTCTATAATAATTAATCAATTGTTTGTTATGGAAGGAAATTTTTAAAAGAAAAAAGGATATTTAAATTCTCATAAAATTTTAGAATTATTTAAAATTAATGTTTCCGTTAAAGTTTTTTTATATTTATCATCAATTTTTGCTCTTTCTTAATATTTTTTTAAATAAAATAATAATATTATTATATAGATCACAAAATTTTAAATATGATAGTGTCAATAATAAGTTAAAATCTTATTGTCATTTTTTAAAATAATTTTAAAAGTAAAAAAGTGAAATTATCTTTTAAATTAAATCTTGAGGGTTTAAATATTTTTCTCTCTTTTTACAATCTCTCATTCTTTTTGTTCAAAGCACAAATATATTTAAGTGATTCAAAAATTTTCAGTAAAAGTAAAATTGGAAGTATAAGATTTTAGTATTCGTTAAAAATTTCTTCTATTAAAGGAAACCTTATTTTGACAAGAATAAAGCAAAAATCCAAACCTTGTTAACCTTGCAATGTTCAAAAGTCCATTGTCTCTTCGGAAAACTCTTCGACGTCGTTTTGATTACATCATTAATTAACCAAACCTATAAATATTTAAGTCCCGTGAAACGTAATTAAGAGTCTCGCCGGAACCACGAAATTCGATTTTCCAACTCAATTTTCTCGCACCAAAAAAAAAAAAGCAAATTTTCCCGAGAAAGTTACAAGACAACAATTATCACATTAACTTTCACTAACCGATTATAAATGTGGCACAGATCAGCTTCTTTCATTCTCGACAGATCCCAAAACGACACCGTTCGAGCACCCGATTCGGTCACACTCTCTCCTCCCCCACTCTCAAAGTCTACCACCCAAAGCCCTAACTCTAACTCCAAATTTGAAAGCATGCCGATGTCGGCGTACTACCAGACTCGGGCGGCGCACCATGGCGTGGTGACAAGCGACTGGCTGGCGCAGGCGCAGGAAGCGGCCACGACGGCTGCGGAGGCGGAAAAGGAGGTGATCGGAGACGAGAAAAGCGGGATGGCGTTCAGTGTGACCGAGGAATTTAATAGCTGGCGGAAGCAGCCGGATTTGGCGGAGGCTGTGGCGGCGATACGAGCGCTGGCTTCAGTTATTAGGAATAGTGAAGCTAAGACTATGATGGAACTTGAAATTGAACTAAAAAAAGCCTCTGATTCGCTTAAAGTAAGAATTTTTTTTAGACTTTTTATTGAAAATATGATGGGTGTATATAGATTTTGCCGTAAAAATTGAATCTTTTAGAATTTCAATATTAAATTAAACTATTTTTGGATGAATTTTAATTTTGATCATGATATTTAGCTTGAATTTGACGTTCACTGTTCAATTTACATTATGCACGAAACCTTTGATTATGTGAATTTTGGTTGATGTGAGATAGGGTATTGGTTGTAACTGGCACAGTAGCTAAATTGTTTAGTAAACAGCTGCTTTACTTACCCGCTCAGTAATACTTGACAGCTAGTGATTCCGTTCCATAGCAGTTGTGCATTAAAAGCCAGAGTGCCTCAGTCCTAAGCCTATCTTTAAATCTTTATCATTGTCAGTTATTTTTCTTATAAATGTTAGTAATAAGACAGCAAAAATTTAATCTTCTTTCTGTCTATGATATATTTGTATAGAGTCTGTAAGTGAAGCTAAGATCTGACAAAAAGTCGGAAGGACGAGACAATTAAGCTGCTACATTAGAAGTTGTAAAGGGATCTCAGTTGTATGATTTCTTGTTTTCGAGTCAAAGTTGTTGACACTACGTGGTTTCCAGGCTTGGGACACCACTTCTATTTCTTTGACAGCAGGCTGTGACCTGTTCATGCGATATGTAACCAGAACATCAGCTTTGGAATATGAGGACTTTAATTCAGCTAAGTCTCGATTGATTGACCGTGCTGAGAAGTTTGGGGAGATATCTTATAAGGTATTCCAATTGATTCTGGCTACTATTGTGAGGGGTCATTGACCATATGATCATTCATGCAAAAATTCATTAAAAGAGATTGAGGTTTCATATTGCAGGCAAGAAGGGTCATTGCAATGCTTAGTCAAGATTTTATTTTTGATGGCTGTACTATTTTGGTGCATGGCTTCTCTAGAGTTGTCTTGGAAGTGCTGAAGACAGCAGCCGAGAATAAGAAAGTCTTTCGAGTTTTATGCACAGGTTCTTTTTTCAGAGCATCCTGTTATCAGTATTGGAGTATGCTTTGAGTGAATTTAATTAAAATTTGGTAGTATTGGTTGGAAGATCCTCTTGTTCATTAGAATTTCATGTGCAGGGTTTCTGACCCTGTATTTTGTGATATGACTTTCTGGACTTTCATAGCATAATCAGGCACCTGACATTCTGTTTCTTGCAATAAATGCATGTATTGACCAGCCTTGGTACCCTTCGTTTATGGGGTTGTCTTGCTAGGGAAGTTGGTCCGAGCGGACTGCATATAAACTAGGAAGGCAATTATGAGGTGTAGGTGGAAGGTTATTTGTCATTTAAAATTAATCCACATTGGGCCTGCAAGAATTCATATTTGAACTGCATATAAACTAGGAAGGCAATTATGAGGTGTAGGTGGAAGGTTATTTGTCATTTAAAATTAATCCATGTTGGGCCTGTAAGAATTCATATTTGATTTTGGATTCTTATTCTCGAATGCAGAGGGAAGGCCAGACAGAACAGGATTACGATTGTCCAATGAGCTGACCAAACTTGATGTTCCTGTGAAGCTCCTAATTGATTCTGCTGTTGCTTATTCAATGGATGAGGTAGATATGGTATTTGTTGGAGCAGATGGTGTTGTTGAAAGTGGAGGCATCATTAACATGATGGGTACATACCAGATTGCATTAGTGGCACACAGCATGAACAAACCGGTTTACGTGGCTGCAGAAAGCTACAAGGTATGTTAAATTTCAAGCATGATGTAATGATTTATTCAATTGGTTGTACTAGTAAGTACTTGCATTGAGCACAATAGCTAAAATGATAAAATCTTAGCCGAGAAACTGAGAATTTGAACTCATTATCTGCATTTTTGCAGTTTGCTCGCCTTTACCCCCTGGACCAGAAAGACATGGATCCTGCTTTACGCCCCATCGATTTTGGAGTACCCATCCCGTCTAAGGTTGAGGTCGAAAAATCTGCACGAGATTATACTCCCCCACAATATCTTACCCTTCTCTTTACAGATCTAGGGGTTCGGACGCCATCTGTAGTTAGTGATGAGCTTATTCAGCTTTACTTGTAGTCACATCCAAGAATGTAATTTTGTCCTAGAGAAAGTTCCTCAATTTATTTTTTTGACAGTGCATGTGGATTCACTGTGCTTTATGCTAAGTGTTAACATGTACTGTACCATTTTCGTGTTCGGCTTGGGTTAAGTTTTGCAGTTCTAATTTCATTATTGGCACTCGCATCTTCGTGAGATGCCACCCGGTGCGGTTCAATTCCCTCCTATATTTCTACAAAAATTGTTGATTCATCGTTCTACGTTTGGAACATAAAAAGGTCTAGAACAAATAGTTCATTATTTAACAGATTTATTGCACAAAAAAAAAAGAAAAAGTTTGGCTTTGGAATTTGGTATTCTTTTTTTGGCCCTCAACCAATTACTCCCTTCTGTTTTCAGTGTTACATACTTAATGTCTCATATTATTAGAAACTTCTCTACTGCTAAATTTTTTTTGTTAAAATTTAATTTTTGTTTATTTATTAATTTACCTTTATATTAATGATATCTATTATCATTCTTTTATTATTATTTTTTAAAATTAATAATATATATATTTAAAAAGAATACTAGAATAATAAAAAGTATACTAAAATGAAGGATGAATATTTTAATTATTTTATTTTTTAAAATTATTATTATTATTTTTAAATACATTAATATTTAATACTGATTAAAAATAATAAATGTGTTATGGTTTTTATTTTAAAAACAAATACTAAATAAATCACTAAAATATTATAATAAAACCATAATAACATTTTAAAATTATTTTATTTTTTTAAATTTTTATTATTATTTTCAAATACATTAATATTTAATAGTGATTAAAAATAATAAATGCGTTATGGTTTTTATTTTTTAAAAAAATACTAAATAAATCACTAAAATATTATAATAAAACCATAATAACATATTTTATGTTATGGTAAGAGGATAAACATTCTAATTATTTTATAATTTTTATTAATATTTAATATTTTTAATATATTAATATTTAATGTTATTAAAAAAAATAAATACGTTATAGTTTTAAATATTTTTTAGAAAAAATTACTAAAAAAAATAAAATAATAAAATCGTAATATATTTATTCTTTCTCAAAAGTATTAAATATTAATGTATTTTCAAAACTTAATAATGAATTAATTTTAAAATATATACAAAAGAAAAAAGAAAATATTCATTCTTCCATTATAACATAAATATATATATTTTAATATCTTAATTATTTTAATATTATTATTTTATAAATATATTAGTAATATGTGAAAAAATAATAAAAAATAATGTCAGCAATATAAGAGTAATTAAAAAACAGACAATAAAAATTTAAATTTTAAAAATTCTTTGTGTCAGTAGAATTCTTTTAACAAAATAAAACATAAAAAATAAGTGGATAACATTCTAAATAATAGAGAGATCAAATACTAGAGGGATCATATATAATTTATTTATTATTTTTGTGAGAAATAATTAAAAATTATTAGGATATAATTTAGTGAGCAAGACAAATGCGTTAGATACGCGAAGATCGAAAACAGACATGAAAGGAGGAAGAAAGATGTATGGTGGTGCTTAAGCGTGGGCGCCGAAGTGCCTTAGACAATGAATGGGCGTCACGATGCCAGGATCCCAACGTCGCGGGGTTGGGCAATATCAACCAGGGAATGGGCGTCACGGCACTAGTGCGAGAAATAGTATCCTGTTTTGGTTTGTTTTGTTTCGACTCTCATTTGTTCCAGAACTCCCTAAAATGACCTTCACACGTTTAGTGTTAACCTAAGTCATCTTAAAACCTATATAAAAGCTCTCTATTGGCTTGTAAACACATTTGAGTGATCAACACAAGTATTTTGTGATCATAACATTCTTTGTGATTCTTAGTGATAGGAATTTCTTGTTTATAAGAGAGAGTAAGCTCTTTGTGAGTCTTTCTTATAAAATGCATACTTTGTGAGTGCTTTTTGATTCATTAATAAGAGAGTGTGATCTAAATCCGTCGTGAAAATAGGCAAGTTATTGAACCACGTAAATTTTTGTGTGTTTTCTCCTACCTTTCTCTCTCCAGATTAATTACTTGTTTCTGCATTATATTACTTGGGATATTTGCTTGTTTGATTGCTTCCACTTTAACAAACTGGTATCAGAGTTTGGTTTTAAGCAGACATGGCCACACCCAAGTATGAGGTAGAGAAATTCACAGGACGAATAACTTCAATCTGTAGAAGATGAAGGTTAAAGCATTGTTGGTGAGTCAACGGTTAGGCTCGGCATTAGAAGAGATTGCAACTCCAACTAGTGAAGAGGAGAAAATGCTAGAGTCATCTAAAGCTGAAGCAAAAAGAAAGGATATTCAAGAAAAAGCTTACAATACACCCAAGTATGAGGTAGAGAAATTCATGGGACGAATAACTTCAATCTGTAGAAGATGAAGGTTAAGGCATTGTTGGTGAGTCAACGGTTAGGCTCGACATTAGAAGAGATTGCAACTCCAACTAGTGAAGAGGAGAAAATGCTAGAGTCATCTAAAGCTGAAGCAGAAAGAAAGGATATTCAAGAAAGAGCTTACAGTACAATTGTTTTGTCATTAAGCGATGAAGTACTGAGGGTAGTAGAAGAGGAGATGACGACGATTGGTCTTTGGAAGAAGCTTGACTCTCTTTATATACGAAAATTATTGGCTAACAGATTGCATATAAAGAATAAGTTGTATCAGTTGTCTATGTCAGAAGGGACGCCGATAAAAGATCATATAGATGCATTCAATAAGATCATTCTTGATATTGAGTCTATCAATATTAAGATAGAAGATGAAGATAGGGCAATTATCTTGCTTAATTCACTTTTAAATAGTTATAAAAGCTTTGTTAATACACTTCTCTACGGTAAAGAGAGTTTAACGATGAACGATGTGAAGTCATCAGTAAACTTAAAGCTATTAGGAAAACAGATTGAGGAAAATGTAGAAAACTTATCTGTAAGAAGAAGGCCCTTATATAGATATGGAAGGAAAAAAAGGGGCTCAAGACCGAAGTTCAAGACTCTTAAGAAGTGTATTGCTGCAAGAAAGATGGGCACTTCATAAATGACTGTCCGGAGAAGAAAACACAAGATAAGAATAAAGTGGATGCTGCGCTTATCTATGATGGTATCTACGACAACGCAGAGACTCTAGTCGTTACTGATGGTAAGAATACTGAACAATGGGTTTTTGATTCTGGTTGTACATTTCACATGTGCCCGCACAAGTCTTGGTTTATAAATTTTCAGTCCATTAGTGGTGGTAAGGTGTTAATAGGTAATGATATTGCTTGTCAGATGATGAGAATTGGTAATATTAAACTCAGGGTGTATGATGGGCGAGTGAGAGAGTTGATAGAAGTTAGGTATGTTCCTAACCTCAAGAAAAACTTAATCTCACTAGGGACTTTAGAACAGAATGGGTATTCCATCAGGATCGACGAAAGGGTTTTGAGAGTATTGAAGGGTTCCATGGTGGTAACGAGATGAGAGAAGCACAAATGTGTTTATGTACTTAAGAGAGAAGTTGTAAGTAGTTCTGCATTATTCTCTATAGATGATGAGAATATGCAAATCAAGTTGTGGCATCCTAAACTAGCATACCTAGGCAAGAGAAACCTGAAAGAGTTATTTAGTCAAAAGATATTTGGTGAGGATAAGTTCTAACCATTGAAGTTTTGTGAATATTGTGTGCTTGAGAAAGCACATAAGGTGATATTTAGTACCAGCAAGCATAAGACTAAGGGGACTCTTGACTAAATATACTCGGATCTTTAGGGACTAGCTCAGACAGCTACTCGTGATGGTGTTAGGTATTTTCTCAGTTTGATTGATGACTATTCAAAGAAGCTGTGGGTCTATGTGTTAAAGAGTAAAGATCAAGTGTTTGATACGTTCAAGACTTAAATGACTTTTGTTGAGAATTAGACTGGCAAGAAGGTGAAGAGGTTAAGAACTGATAATGGCCTCGACTTTTGCAAAGAGAGTTTGATGGTTTTATGTAAAGTATGGGATTATAAGGCATAGAACGGTGAGGTCAACACCACAGCAGAATGATGTAGCTGAGAGAATGATTAGAAGCCTACTTGAAAAGGTTAGATGCATGTTTACCAATGCAAAGATATCTAAAGCATTTTGGGGAAAAACTGTAGTGACTACAGCTTATTTGATCAATAAAAGTCCCTCCTCAGCAATTAACTTCAAGATGCCAGAAGAGAAATGGTCTAGCTGTTAGGAGTATGTGGGGTCCACCAACTCTTTGGTCCACTAGCTGGGTGACACCTCAGAGCCACTAGCACACCCACATATCCTCCGCAGGTAACCTGCACCCCCAAGGAATCGAACCCCCGCCCCCATATCCATGGAGGCCTTATAGGCCTTTAGAGGTTCGTCCTTGTACCCATTGAGCTGGCCAGCCCAGTGGGTACAAGGACGAACCTCTAAAGGCCTATAAGGCCTCCATGGAGATGGGGGCGGGGGTTCGATTCATTGGGGGTGCAGGTTACCTGCGGAGGATATGTGGGTGTGCTAGTGGCTCTGAGGTGTCACCCAGCTAGTGGACCAAAGAGTTGGTGGACCCCACATACTCCTAACAAAAAGGCCTATAAGGCCTCCATGGAGATGGGGGCGGGGGTTCGATTCCTTGGGGGTGCAGGTTACCTGCGGATTGTGTGCTGGGGCGCCAGTAGGTGCTGAGGTGTCAGCCACTGGTTGGGTACCAAAGCGTTGGTGGACCCCACACACTCTAACAAAAAGGCCGGCCTTTTTGTTTGAAGTATGTGGGGTCCACCAACTCTTTGGTCCACTAGCTGGGTGACACCTCAGAGCCACTAGCACACCCACATATCCTCCGCAGGTAACCTGCACCCCCAAGGAATCGAACCCCCGCCCCCATCTCCATGGAGGCCTTATAGGCCTTTAGAGGTTCGTCCTTGTACCCACTGGGCTGGCCTTTGTTGGAGCTGGTGCTCACGTGCCATTCCAATATTGTATGAATATTAATTGTTAATATTTATACAATAAACATTTCGAATAAAGATTGTTAATATCATATTAATATGGTATAATGCTTGTAACATTACAGACATTGTTTGATCTGAAAGAGTTCAGATCTGATCTAAAAGAGTTTAGATCAGAACTAATAGTTATCAAAGCTGAGAGTTATAAATGCTAAAAGTTAGCACTGTTAAGAGTTAGCAGGTTATAAGAGTCAGCGAGATCTAAAGAGTTAGAACCTTGTCTATAATGGGACAAAGACCTGAGAGTATACTTGTAATAATATAGTTGCAAAGAGTTGCAATAGGTGTTAAGAAATATCATTATGTAAGTATGTCTCAAAGATAATGTTCCTGATCTATAATCACTAATGCGGGTCTATCGGTGATTCACTTTATATAGATTAGTGTATGTTTATATCTGACTGGTTCAGATGGTTGTTCTTAGCTGACCATGAGCTTAGAGCTTGTATAGGCATGCGGGTATCCAGTCAAGACTGGATACTGAACAGACTTATGAGGACCCCAATAGATATCCTATGACACCGTCAAATGAAGGTCCTCTCGAGTTGAGTAGTATTCGTGGTCCTTTGACCTGAGCGCCACGGTGGTCTTGTGAGTGATCCATCATGCTTTGGTTCCACATATGTCAGAGACCTTTCATGGTCTGACCGCTATGTGTCGCTGGGTATGGTCCGATGCTCATGGAGTCCGGTGTGCGTAGATACGGGATCCGTCAGCTTCCATAGGTAAGTTGTATATCCGATGCTCCGAAATTGTATTTCATAAAGTCTTGTGGCCACAAGCATAAACCCGGGAAAAGAGTTTCCCATAGGGTTAAACAAATATAGCAAAAGTGTTTGCGTATATTGTTTATCGAGATACGAATCTGGAGATAAGTTTATGGATGAGCAAATGGGGATTTGACGGTGCTGATCTATATCCCCGCACATCTAGGATATAAATGATGGAAGGATTATACGTATACGTTATGACCTCAACTTGTATGGTCTGACACGCTGATTTGTAATATTCGTAACGTGTGCGTGGGGCATCGATTACGGATTAATGGAACAGTTCCATTTGACAAATCGGGTGTAGACCTAGAGAGTCCCAATATGAAATGTACTCTTTGAGCACTTGGGCAGTGTACCGTATTGAATTGTTCAATACAGTATAATTCAGCAATTACTAAGGTTACGTTAACTAAAGTATGTGGTTAAATTGGTGGGACCTACTTTAGGTTAACTTGGTAACCGAGTAAGGATATAATAGTAATTTCACTTTATGATTATTTAATTGTTAAATAATAAAAATAAATATTTATTTATTTAATTGTTAAATAAATAATTTAATTTAACTATGATTAAAGGTTAATCATATAGTTAATTAAGTTAACCTTACTTAAAGGTTAAGTAAAGGTTAACCTAACCATAGTTAAGTTAGTTAACTATGATTAAATTAATTAAATATTTATTAACTTAAAGGTTAAGTTAAAATAATCTAACTAAGGTTAAATGTTAACTAAGGTTAGGTTAAGCCAAATGAAATGCAAATAAAATTCAAATTAGTTTGGAATTAATGCATTTGTATATAAAGTGAAATGAAATTGAAAATCATTAATGTTTTTAGATTTTAGGTTTTGCATTTTGGGAGCCAATTCAATTTGAGAAATTGAAATTCTTTGTTTTGTGTTTTAAGTGTTAGAACAACAAAACAAATTGAATTAATGGTTACTAAATGTAATAACTAAAAAGAATATTTGTTTTATTTATTCAAGAGTTGAATAAAAGGAAAAACAAAAATGATTAAGTTAAATGGTTTAACTTTGAAAAATGTTTAAGAGTTAAACACAAATGCTGGATTATGATGCTGCCATTCTAGACAATCAAACCCACCCTTGTTGATTGCTAGAATTGATCAAAGATTCATTTCATGGTGGACTTCAAAGAAAATTAATCCAAAGGCTTCATTGGTGATTTTCTCAATCTCGAATTTTCAATTAATCAAATGTTATTTTCAGCGTTCATTGTATATAATCTTCCGCTGTGCACATGTATGTATGAGATATGTATATTGTTTGTATGATGAACACAAACCCACATGCAAGCACCCTAAGTAAATTCGCCCAACCCAACACTAGCAACCCTCCTAAGTATGACCACTTTAAAATTTTGGGTTGTCTTGCCTTTGTCCATGTTAAGGAGGAAAAATTGAAACATAGAGCTATTAAAGAGGTATTCATAGGGTATCCCGAAAGAGTGAAATGTAAATAGTTAACACCACTAAGGAGCATTATAAGCCGTAATGTGATGTTCGATGAGACGACAATGTTGAAAGCCTCTCAAGAAGATAAGAAGGAAGAATCTGTGCCCAAAAAAGACTCAGCACCAACGTCAATAGAAGTTGAAGTGGAGCTTGATAGTAGATATGATACACCTTAGATCAGCACTTCAACAAGGAGATCTTTAAAGATGAACTAAGAACACCAGCAAGTTCCTCCAAGTCCACCCAAAGAAAGACTAGGACTCTTGAGATGGAACTTGAAGAGTAACAA
This sequence comes from Ailanthus altissimus, assembly GCA_946807835.1. Taxonomy (NCBI): domain Eukaryota; kingdom Viridiplantae; phylum Streptophyta; class Magnoliopsida; order Sapindales; family Simaroubaceae; genus Ailanthus; species Ailanthus altissimus. The sequence goes on along the minus strand of OX327710.1, from coordinate 19,836,945 downwards.
CTAGCTAGAGATAGGCTAAGGAGAATGATTAACCCACCAATCAGGTATGAATAAGCAGATTTAGTTGCTCATGCCTTTAATTCTAATTACACTCTTGAATTTGATGAGCCCAGAACATATAGTGAAGTTATGAAGAGTGAAAACAAGAAAAAATGACAATAGATTATGGAAGAAGAGATTAGTTCTCTTAGAAAAAATAATACCTGAAAGTTAGTAGAGGGACCTCAAAAGAAACTAGTTGGGTGCAAGTGGGCGTGTAAGGTGAATGGGGGATACCGAGGATAGAGCCTACGAGATTCAAGGCTAAGTTAGTTGCACAAGATTTCATTCAAAGAGAGGGAGTAAACTTTTATGAGATATTATCTCCAGTTGTCAAGCGCACATCCATTAGGATTTTGTTACCCATATGTGCAAATCTTAATTTACATTTAGAGCAAATAGATATAAAGACAACTTTTCTACATGGAGAGTTTGAAGAGACAATTTACATGGTACAGTCGTAAAGGTTTGTAGAGCTTAAAAAAAAGGATCATACTTGTCTACTGAAGAAGTCGTTATATGGGTTAAAGCAATCACTAAGACAGTAGTATATGAGATTTGATGAGTTTATGATGGCTTGTGGCTTTAGTAGGAGTAAGTATGACAGATACGTGTATTTTAAAAGCTTGAGTTTTGAGATAATGTATTTACTTCTATACGTCAATGATATATTGATCGTGTGTAAGAATATGGAAGAAATACAAAAATTTAAGAAGTAATTAAGTGGCGAGTTTAAGATAAAGAGCAAAAAGAATATTGGGTATGGATATTGTGAGAGAGAAAAGAGATGTTATCTTATTCTCTCAACAACGATATATACTCAAGATCCTAAAAAAGTTTAATATGTCCAATTCAAAGGCTGTTTTCACTCATTTGACAATGTATTTCAAACTTTCAGTAGCACAGTTGTTGACATTTGAAGAAGAGAAACTACAGATGAGTAAAGAACCTTATATAAGCGCTGAAGGGAGCATCATACATGCAATGGTTTGCACAAGACTAGATATAACACGGGTTGTGAGTGTGGTGAGTAGATACATGGCGAACCCGGGTAAGGATCACTAGCTTACAGTGAAGTGAATTTTGAGATATCTCAAAGGGATGTCGAATCACGAGTTGATGTATAAAAAGAATGAGAACAACAGTGTAAAGGTAAAAGGATACGTAGACTCAGATTATGCAGGTGATCTAGACAAGAGAGGATTGTTGACGAGTTACGTATTCACAGTATTTAGATGTAGTGTGTGTGTTGAAGATCAGTTCTACAACATGTGGTTAAACTATCTACCACAGAAGTGGAGTACATAGCTGTTGAAGAAGCTATTAAAAAGGCCGTGTGGTTGAAATGTATATGCGCAGAGGTAATGTCTACTAAAAATGTGAACACCGGTATGTATTGTGATAGCCAGAGTGCCATATACTTAAGCAAGCATTAAGTATTTCACGAAAGGTCTAAACACATTGATGTACGGCTCTATTACATTCGAGAGATTGTCCAAAGTGGTAAAGTTAATCTAACAATAATAACATCGTTTGAAATCCTACTAATATGTTGACTAAGTCAATGCCTTCAGTTAAGTTCATCTTATGTAAGGACTTAACCGGAGTCACTACTATATGAGGGTGACCGAAGATGCAGATATGAAAGATCGAGATAATTTGTGAATGATTTTAAATCAATAAGGGAATTTGTGAGAAAGTTGATTAAAAATTATTGGGATATAATTTGGTGAGTAAGTCAAGTGCGTTGGATAAGCAAGGATTGAAGACGAATGCGAAAAGAGGACGAAAGACACATGGCGGTGCTTAGGCATGGGCACCGCAGTGCTAGGTTGTAGGCACCGTGGTGCCCTAGACACTGAGTAGGCATTGCGGCGCCAGGATCCCAGAGCCGCAACGTCACGGAGTGGGCGTAGCAGCGCCAGTAAGGGGAACAATTTCCCATTTTGATTTGTTTTATTTTTATTCTCACTTGTTCAAAGACTTCCTAAAATGACTCATACACATTTAAGGTTAATTTAAGTCATCGTAAAGCTTATATAAAAACTATTTATTGGCTTGTAAACACATTTGAGTGATCAATACAAGTATATCTGTAATCATAATATTTTTTATGATTATTAGTGAGAAAAATTCTTTGTTTACAAGAGAGTTCTTTGTGAGTCTTTTTTTTATAAAAAGTATACTTTGTGATTCATTAAAAAAAATGTGTGATCAAGAACAATCATGAACATAAACAAATTACCGAACTACATAAATTTTATATATATATTTTTTATTTTTTTCTTTCTAAATTTTTTAATTACTTAATTATTTGATTGTTTTCACTGTAATTTTTTTTATTAATATTACACTTCTCAACTTACAATCAATTTTTCTTTTACCACCAATTCATATCTTATGCGAATTGGGTTCAATTGTTTTTTCCCAACTCATACTTAAGCGAATTGGGAAGTGTAAAAATTTAATATTTTAATTTCTTCTTAAATCTCAATTTCGGATTGGATTGGGATGCAAATTAGAAAGTGTAGAAATTAAATCCAAATATAAATTTTATTTAAAGTAACGTAATTGTCAATTAGTGTAACTAATAAATCTTTTTTAAGTTCTTAATTTTTTTTTTTAAGAAGGGTATAATTTAAATTTCATCTAATAAAAAAACATTATAGTCAAATTAATCTTTCTTTATTTTATTTTATTTATTTCTCACGGTTGAAATAGAAATTCTACTCAAAGTAAACTTTTCTTTTAATTAAATATAGGAGACATAATATGTTCTTTTTTTATAAAAAAAAGAAAAAGAAAACTCCATTATAAAAAAGAATATAACCTTCGAATGGCAGGGAGGAGAGACTCGCCCTTGAGAATCTTTTTTGAATGTGAAGGAGAATTTCAATCTCAAATTATGAGAACTGGCAAATCTTATAATTTTATTTTTATTCAATATTTGGAGAGACAAGAGAACAGGCATAAAAGTCAAGTCGTCGAATTGGAATTAATTTTTCTTGGAGTTGTTGGAGAGGAGCTTCTCTCGAAGATCAGCAACATCAACCTCATTGAAGTGCTTCTCTGGAATCCAGTTTCCAGTCTTGGGATCCTTCATCCAAAATTCTTCTTTTTGCACTGCCGCTGGACCTTGAGCCTGTGGTGATGACTTCAATTCCGTCACTTTTCTCATCACTGACGCTGCCGCTGCTGCTGCTGTTGCTGGCTGCTGCCCTCTCACATTCTCTGTTGCCACTGCATATGATCTCCTGCCGCATCACAAAACCAAAAACACACTTACAAAAATTCTCAGGTGCAAATGTCCTTAAATTGCATGTAGATTGACCTCTCTATGCACTCAGAGTTGATATTTTTTCTGCACTAAAATTTAAACTTAACCCAGAACATATAAAGTGGTTGGAAGAAATTCGAAGTCGTCTCAGAACATATAAAGAGTCGCACTAAAGAAGAACTCTCTTATAAATTCAACCCTTTTCATCTCGGACGTGAGCAAAATTCAACACCCACAACGCACAAAGACTCGATATAACCCACATCTCTAAGGTAAGCGAGATTCAAAACCCAGCCCTTTTTAACTCTGATGTGAGCGGGAATCAAAACTCACAACACAAAAAGGCACTTAACCCCTTTTTTCAACTCTTTCTCTTGATGTGAACGAGATTCAAAAACCCACAACAAACCTAGAAACATTTAACATCATGAACTAAAAAAGAAACCAACTTATTGACGATGACCGTTAAAAGGGTGCGTGTTATATCTTACGTTATGTATGTGCATGCATGAATAAGAAGGCACTAACCTGAAAAGAAGAAGGCTGTTGACCGAAAACTTGGACGCCATATCTTTGGTAAGAGAAACAAAGATTAATTGAGATAATTAGAGTGCTTTTACGTGAAGGGTTTATCGGAAGAGAACAGATATGTATATGAAGATCATAAGAGTAGGGATGCCGTATGTTTTATAATTTGAACTTGAAGATAGGGTCTATATATAGTTGTAAACAGAGTGGAAATCCTATTTGTTTATGCAAATTTAATTATAAGAGTTTCAGAATCTTTCTGACTTCTTATTTTTAGGGGAAAAAGAAAACAAAAGATACGTAAATTCGGGGTGTCTCCAATTACATTTTTGGAATTCTCCAGCTGCTTTGAATCCTTCGTCGTATAGGATTTGATTTCTAGTTGGCTTTTTGCTTTTTAGGTAATTTGCGGGGCAAAGTATTAATTAATAAATAGAGGATAAATATGTGTTAAATGGAATTAAACCAATTGGTGTGTCAATGTGGTTTAGGTTTTATATAATCTTTGTATGAGTTGGTCATGGGTTGTCAAGGACTTTGATCAGCTTTAAAAAGAAACCTAAAACATTCAAAATAGGTTTTGACACTTTATAAGGAAATACAATCCTTGTACAATTAATCTTTCTATTTTTCTAGATGCTTTGTCATTATATAATCATTTATTTATGTTGATTTGTCTATAAATTAATTATGATGACTAGTGCTGCCCCTTGCGTATATCTTGGATGGTCGTGGATGTAGATTGTGCCCGCAGCCACCTGAGCTTCGAGTAAAAATAAAAGGTAAGATTGATATTAAGCAGATGAAAATTTTTATTCTCATTTAAACTATTTTTTTTTTAAAAAAAATTATGGTAAATAATATTGATTTATAAAATTTTGAAAATTAAATATGGTAATAGGAGTGACAATATGGTTTTGATCTCAAGTGAGTTTGAGAGTGTTTTGTACTAAGTATTATACGATCAACAAAAAAAATTCAAAAATTTAAAATGTAATGTAAATTATAAAATTTATAGATTAGTTTTTGAGTTTTTTTAAATAACTACAAATTTGTTTAAATTTAAAAAAAAAAAAGATATTTAAATTAATCTTTTTAAAGAGTTAATTGAGCCTTTTTTTTAGAATGAAAATAATAGTAACAACGATGTAATTTGAATATTTTAAAACTTTAGGATCTAATAAATAATTTTTAAAAACTCAAAAATTAAATTGTTAATTTCCTATAGCTTAAAATTAAAATCATTTTTGAGTTATTTTTTTAACCATATAAATACAACATGATTTGGGTCTATTCAATTTTGTTTAGGCAGTGTCCATATTTTTAAAGTATGTAAATATCAGCATTAAAAAAATTAATTATTCGAGTTAATGTATCCAATAGATATCTTGAAGAACCTATATAATAATAGCATATAAATTTCTTGGAATTTCACGAAGCTACTCCGAATAATTTCCAAGTTGCGATGCATCAATGTCTCGGCATACTTTTGAAGTATCATTTACATTTACTTTTAATTATATTCTCCAACATTACAATCCCCACACAAACAATTTGCAGTAAGGACCCAAGTCCAGATTGATTCTCTTGGCTAGCTGGCGAATTCGTATTGACTTGGCCCGACTCATGCATAAAGTTAATTTTCTTGAGAGTAATAATATATTAAAATTAGAATACAAACTTTATAAATAAATTGACTTGTTATTAATTAATAACTATCATATAAATCACTTATTAAGTGCCACATCAATTGAGATAATTTCTATTAAAACTTTATAAACTTAGGCTTATTCATACTATATTTACATAGCTTGTATTCTAATTAATATAATATTGATTTAAAAAAAGTAATGCTATGCTTCTTTATTTTGATCCTAATATTTTTTTTTTATTTCAAGTGATATATCAAACATTTATTTAACAAAATAATATAATAAATAATTTTAGAAGTTATAAATACTAATAATTCAATAAATACTTAAACATCATTTGAGATTAAAAAAAAAATATTTAGAACAAAGTTGGTAAATACAACATTACTCGTTAAAGAATGTCACGAATCAAAGAACACTTATTGACTTCATCATTTACATTATGAATATGGTAGTTGCATTGCACCACGAGTAATTGTTGTTTGATACATCACGGATTGCATTACAACTTAGGTATTCATTATAATATGAAAGAGAGTAATGTTATTCACGTGATGGTGTCATTGGCAAACTAGTTTCTTATGTCACCATTAGACAATATGTAAGAACTTTGTAATCTATTGTAATGGACAATGGAATAAAAACCATGTCGTTAGTCACATAATTTCGAATCACATCCAACAAAAAGTTCGTGTCTCTATTGTTTCTTAAGTGCATTAGTTTTAAGCATGTTATTGTCAACAGTAAAGATATTTTCATCTTTAAATTATTCTCAATCGAGCTCACACCAAGATTATTGAATTTTGTAGAGTTGTCATAGGTAATATCTGATTAAACTATAATATCTAAGCTCTCCTCCCTTATGTAATTCTCAATGTCTTCAAATAAACTCTTTTATTTTTAGTCAAAACAAAACATAAGTGGCATTAATTTTATTTTACCCATTTTTATGATGTTTGAATTTCTTAAAATTATTTAAAAAATACATTTTTCATGCAAATTAGCTTCAAAAAGCCTTACTCAATAAGCATTAAAAATAAGTGCTCTTGTTGAGCACCTAAAATAGCGCTCAACAAAATCATAAAATCATAGAAAAAATTTATTGATGCAAAATCATAAAAACTCTCCCATTGTCTAGCAACTAAAGTTGTTCTCACGGTGCTCAATAAACAATTCTTGTCGAGTATGATCTGCACTTATGCAAAACTAAATTTTTTTTTCTTGTTCTAACAACAAAATTCATAAAATTGGAACTCAATCAAATCTATATACTACATTACATGTAAATAATCTTATAACATTCAAATAAATACTATAAAAAGACTCGTGAGCAAATAGTAAGTTATAAATTTTAAAATAAAGTAAAATATAAATCATGAGAATCTTACCTTATTTTAGCTCAAATTTTGTGTTATAAATTTTTTTGTAGACTGTTAATTTTGAAAGTATTTCCTTTATTTTAAATACACAAAATTCATTTGATTTATTTACTTTATTTTGTAATAAGTTTGTTGCATGGATTAATTCTTTTTGGTTATAAATAAAGTTATTAGGGCTATGGATACATTTTTATCCACACAACCTCTAATTTAATTAAAATAATGAGAAATGGAGGAGGTTAACTAAAATAATTAAAACTCACATATTTAACTATTATGAATTAAAACTCATACATCATATTACTTGGGATACAAATTAAGTATAATATTACTCTTCACGCAAATATCAGCTGATTTAATCTCTTGATTACATCACATGCATTAACGTAAGCAACTCGATTCCTCGTGTTGCCTCTGGAAGAATATTATCCCTGGAATCAATATTTTGAAGTTATCATTCAAAGGAAATGACAAGTTGCTAACAACTTCAAAATTTTTTTTAAAATTTTCTTCTTTCTGGTATACATGGTACGTATTTTATCTCTTAACTTCAAAATAAAAGAAAAAGAAAAGGAAAATTGATTTTTCTTTGTGTTATCTTCTTATCTTCATTGATTTTCTCCCTTGATTACGTTTGGTTGTCACGTAAATATCTATCTTAATATAAGCAAATGTGATGTGCTTTGGAGATGAGTCATTAAGCACCCAAATTTTGATTAATCAATTCGTAGGAAATAATCATTAAGTTGGAATCAAGAACACTAGAAAAGTTTTTGGCTAGTGCCAATGAACATAGTCTTTTAATCATGGATAGGGACAAGAAATTTTGGCCATTACCCTTATTATTCTTGATGCTAATTGCAAAAGCTTCTGATTCTCAAAGCAAAAGCTAGCTTTTATATATGAAATGATCGTAATTGAGAGAATCTATTAGTGTTCACATGTTTATCGCACTCTCTCTTTCTCACAACTCCTTTCGCACTCTCTCTATTATCTTAACAGAAAGGTGAAGGTTCAAATATTTCTAAATACTTGCAAAGTAGACACCCCCTTTCATATATATTATATACTCGGATTATACTATAAATGAGCTTGACTTAGGCGAGTTTTTGTTAATCCTGGATAGGTAAGATGTCAATACTTCAAAAATAAAAAAGAGCTCATTTAAGTGGGTTTTAATAAATTTGTGACCGATAAATAATAAAAAAATTAAAAAAATAACTCTAGCTCTCTAGTTTTGTTGTTCATATTTTATCATTTTCTTTTTTTCATGGTATATTACCATATTAGTATGAATTAATAAGTTGGTAGATATTAATCCAGCCAACTTTCACTACTTATCTCTTGAAGTTGAAGCAAAGCATATATTTGCAAAATTACTCTAGTCTAGTCGATCAATTATCATCAGTCAAATTTTAGATTGCTACTCTTGGAATATGGATGATAAAGTCGGTCCAAGCAAAGCATCTTTATGAAGAATCTATGAGCCTAATCAGTAGTCAGATATCAATAACTAAATTTTAATTGATTTGCCGTTCTGGACTAGCAAAGCATCTTTAGAAGAAAGCTATTATTCGCACATCCCAGTATAATTAACATTTCTTGCTGAGCAGCACGTTGAAGCAGAAGCAATCAAAATGGAGTAATATTATATAAAAATAAGTAAAAAAAAATTAAAAAAATAATATATAGAATTTATATGATTCGGTAATTTTTTTACGTTCACAACGGATTAAGATTACACTCTTTTATTATTAAATCTTAAAACATTCACAAAATATATCTTTTATAAAATAAGACTCACAAAAGAAACACTCACTTACAAATAAAGAGTTTCTCTAATTAAAAATCATAAAGATATTATTAAGTTCACAAAGATTTGTGTTTAATCACTAATATACGTTTACAAATTAATAGAATTTTTATATAGACTTTAGGACGATTTAGGTTAACTCTAAATGTGTGAGAGTTATTTTAGAGAGTTTTGGAACAAGTAAGAGTCGAAATCAAATTTAAAAAATACTTCCTGCGCTGAGCGTCGTGATGCTGGAACATCTCGCTTGGGTATCGTGACGCTAAACACCTAGTGTCGCGGCACTCAGGTTCAGTCTGGAGTATCGCAACACCTACAACTTGGCACCGTAACGCCAACACCTGAGCACTGCCACTTACATTTTTGTTTTCTTTCATATCCGTCTTCAATCTTTACACACACAACACACTTGATTTACTCTCTAAATTATATTCAATAATTTTTAATTAACTTACATCACCATAGGAAGAATTTGAATGTAATATTAATAGAATTTCGGCACATCCACAGTACAATTAGCTTTTCTAGCAAAATGCAACATATTCGAGGAATTAAGAATTTGAATGTGAAAGTTCATAGAATTTTGTGGGCGCCTATCAATTAGAAAGTGCTAGTTTTCTTGAAATAGTTAAATACATCCGGGGTCAATAATTCCAGCAAAAATGACTCAATTTAGAAAAAGAATCCAAGCATATATATGTCATATATATATATATATATATAAATATGTATATGCTGTGGATATCAAGTCATTGTATTTTAATTTGATAGTCTTATGACATCAATTAAGCTACAATTTTGATACTCTTTTTATTCTATGCACAACGAAAAATTATAACTCACGTCATAAGTAAGAACACATAAAATTAATACACCAATAAAGATAAAGAAAACAAACCAATCAACAAGATACAAGATATACGTGGTTCGGCCCAAAATTATCTACGTCCATAGAGGATCCATGATCCAGCTTCTTATTATTGAAATAGATCACTAAGTATCTTTTTACATCATCAATGATCCTACAAGACCCCTTAGTATCTCTCATAGAGACCTCTAAGTATCTACCCTTGATCATCATGACTCCCTAAGACCTCTTAGTATCTCTTCGTAAGAGATTTTTACAAGGAACACAAGAATCGCCCGAGCATCTAAGCTAAAAGGATCTATGGTGTTTCTCTTTTATTCACTCAAAGAATCTAAAGAAAAAGCACTCTCCAAAGTTACACCTTAGTGCACCATGCACTTAGTGCCTACCTAACGCCTCTATTATCTCTTATGGTTACATCTTAAAACCTTAGATGCTTAATCTTAAACAAGGGTTTACAAGTGTTTATATATGGTGTATTTTGTGCCTACTAACCATATTCCTTATTGGAGTAAGAGTCCACTTGTTTTAAAAGTTCAAAACTTTCCAAAACTCAAAATCTCTAACCAAAACGGACATCTTGATGCGTCTGGGAGTTGCGGCGCTGGCCCTTCTCGCACCTACCGCCGCGGCGCTCAACCCTAGGCGCCGCGGCACTGGTAGCTTCTCCAGGGATTTCTTCGTTTCCTTCGCGTCTTCAAGTCCCGTTTTACTTTCCTCTTCGTGTCCCACACATCTTAGACTTCTCCATACGTGTCCCACACATTCTAAACTTCTTGTAACTCTCAACTTTAATATTCATCTTAATTCTTATCTAATTAAGATTGTTGAATCACCAATTTTTTAACAGTATATATATATATATATAAATATGTTATTAACTCACATTAATTATGTATGAGATTAATTAATAAATTATTAATTCTTGGATATATATAAAATACTTTTATATATATATATATATATACGTATTATAAAAATATGTTATGATCTCATATCGATTAAATATGAGATTAATTAATGAATTATTAATTTGTAGGTATTTTTCTTATAAGTCAATTTTTAAAGGTAAATTTCACTAACTAATTCCATACTTGGTCGATATAGAATAAAAATATACCACCACACCCTCCCACTTCCCATTATTCTTGGTCATTATTGCCTCCCTTTCGCCAAGCCGGCAACCCTTGTATCAAAATAATTAGATTAATTTTTTTTGAAGAAATAGTTTATTTATTTGATTATTATATTAAAAATAATTTTGGAGGAAGGAGGGTAAGAAGAGGAAAAATTAAATTTGAAATTTGGGAGGGAGATGTGGTGAGCTGGGTGGGGAATGAAAATTTAAATTATATATATATTAATGTAAAACTTATAATATTAATAACTAAATTTATTTATTTGATTATTACATTAAAAAGAATTTTGGGGGAGGGGATAAGAAGAAGAAAAATAAATTTTAAATTTAAAAGAGAAAAGTGGAGAGGTGAGATGGGTGTAATGGAAATTTAAATTTAATATATATTATTTATTTATTAATATAAAATTTATAATATTAATTTTATATTAATAATTAAAATATCAGGAACTGACAGAGACAATTTAAAAATGTCAAAGACAATATGAATAATTCATTAAAAAAAAATGTAGAGATTAAAATGATAATTTCTATATATAGAAGTATGAAATATATATTCTAAATCTTGAAATTTACTTGTAACGACAACATTTTAGAAGTATGTACAAGAATTATCCTAGTTTAAAACTGATGCTTGTCAATGACAATAACATATAATTAATGATTTTTGGCCTCACATTCATGTAATTATATATGTCCATTCTTTCATTTTTCTCTTATGCTTCTGAAGAAGTCTTACATAAAATTGTTCTCATCATCTCATTTATGAGATTAGATAATTAAATTCTATCACTTAGGATAAAGATAAAGGATAATTAAACCTCTAAAATTTGGTCAAAAGAATATTTAAATTTTTATAATTTTAAAAATACCCAATAAAACCCCATCCGTCAATAAAATCCAGATGACTAAAATCTTGTAAATTGTTTATTTATTTTTATACGGAAATGATATCAATAAATAAACGTGGTTATAATCGAGCACGCTTAGAAAATATAAATGAGCCATTCAAATGGACAAATTTTATTAACAAGTTCTTATTGACTATTTTTAAAATTATAGAGTCTAGACTCTAAATGTCCTTTCAACCAAATTTGAATCAACTAAGGGAATTTACCACTTGCCCCTTAACATTTTTGTCAATTATCAAAAACGTCTTTGATGTTTATAAGGTTTCAAAAATAAAATAGAAAAACCGCTGTTATAACTATTATGTTAAATATGCACTTTTTAGTTCTTTTACTATTTTACCCTTGAATACATACTGATTTGATAATTGAATGATATTTAGTGTAAATAATTACTAAAATACCCTATAAAAACATATAGTGTATGGTAAAATTGATATCTTTTTTTGTCTTTTAAATACTTGATAAATGAAAACAAATTTAGAAATATCACATTTAATAAAAATATTTTAAAAGACTATTTCAAACTAATTGTCACAGTCTTTCCAAAAATATTAACAAGAATAACATCAAACTTATATTATTATTCCTTAATGAGGATGGTGGAAAGAAAAAAAATGAGAAGTAAGGAAAGAGAAAATAAAAATAAAGAAATTGGGACTAAAAATAGTACATTTAATTAATTAAAAATACTAATAAATTATTTTATTTTGACCAAAAACAATTTCTGTACGATGTCTTCTTTTGTAGAAAGACAATTATATCCCTAAAAAGTGAATTTCTATTATTACATTAATGAGAATTTTGGTAGTTGACAAAATTATATATATAGTTGGCATTTCAAGAAATGTATACCACAGATACATAGTTGGCATATCAACTTTATTTCTTAACTAATATATTACAACTATACTAATAAAGGAATGCTGCACATTAGTATTTAATTATTGATATTATTTTTATTCGAACTTAAATAATTATTAGCGTAAAACGCATTAATGACTATCTAAATTACGCCTATAAAATATATAAAATTTATATCTTAATTATATAAGTAATGTATATTATCGTTTTGCAAAGATCCTCAGAAGATTTTGCTGAGTAGAATAAATAATGAAAATAACTCAATAAGATTTTGAATATTATTGATCAGATCCTTTCTTAATTGCAATAGAGGATAGATAACATGAAAATGGTGGACAATATGGTGAAGATATAAATCAGAAAATAGCTGAAAAAGCTCATTCAATAATATATATATATATATAATTGCTTTCTCAAATCTTCTCCCAAAATGTTCAAACGCATGGAACTAGCTAACATTGCAACAAATATTCATAACATGGCCACTAGTGTTTATATAATTTCCGAAACCTAAATTGCCAGACAACGTTGCATCATCACTAATCAATTTATAGAAAAAATCTACTTTCAGTCTTTCACCCATTATGTTCTCATAATATTCTTTTATATATGACAACAAAATTTATAATATTATTTAAGAAAAACATTACCTTCATAAGTTTTTTCCTAACTATTTTTAAAATTTTAAAAAATATTTATTACTCCTTAAATTAATCATTTTTAGTATCATTTCTTCTCTGGAAACTTTCTAAAAAAGGGTAATAAATCATTTTAATTGTTTTTTTAAATAGTATATAAAAAATTTAAAGAGTAACAATACTTTTCCCTACTATTTAGAGTGCATATATTTTTCTTTAACCAACCTTGATCCTATTTTCAAAAGAATGAGAATGTACCAAGTGAATTAAGTCTTAAAAGATTTCTTTAATACAGATATTTGTACCTTTTTTTAATAGAAAAATACATATAATTTAAATAGTGTAAAAAACTAAAAAAATATAATTTAAAATGAAAATTATTTTAAGTTATATAATACTGTTTATTAATATTGTTTTATGTCGAGTTCATATTTGAAAATGTACGATGTGTGATGGATGGTTCAGGTTTGAGAATTTTTACTGTTATATTATATTACCTTTCATTTCTAATTATTTCAGTCAAAATAGAAAGCGTGAGGATAAAAATGCCATCATAGCATTCAACACTTCATTAAACACTTCTTATTCTCTTCCAACACTCTCTTCGAACGCCCTCTTCTAACTCAATCAAACTACAATAATCAAACTAATAAATTAAAAATAAAATATAACTTTGCAATCTCATTAAAGTAAGACTACAAAATACACAATTTTGTAAATTTAAAATACTCTTGGTGAATTTGGGAGTATATACTTTAAGGGTATTAAAGTTAGATTGAATTTGTGTAGTTATACTGCATTATGTAATTTTGTATATATATATATTTTAACTTAATAGAGTGTGACTGTAACCTAATTTGTGCATGCAGTTAAAATTCTTCATTGTGCATTCAAAGATGTATGTGTAATTTTGGAAAAAAATTTGAAGCAATCATAGAAAAAAAAAAGTAAACTTTTTTTTAAGTATACAAGGTGCTTGACAAAATGCTGAGTCGTAAATTGTTGAATGCCCAAGTGGGAGCCTTTATGGGATCAACAATGCCCATATGTGAGCATTGTCGAGCACTTTAGTTCTCACTAAGTTTTAAATATTTTTTTTGATGTTTTTTAATTATATATTTTGTAATTTTTAAAATATTATTGATCTATCTAATATTTATTTTATCTATTTTTATTTAATTGTAATTGAATAACTAAATTATTTTTGTAGGTGTATAAACTATGGCCACTAATTATCACTAAGTATAAGATATCTAAAAGACTTAAAAATGGAGGATTGATTTCAAGACTAGATAATTTCATCCTACAAGTTATAGGCAATCAATAAAACAAGAGCGAGGTTGACAGAAAAATCAAAGAGCAATATTTATAGAAACTTGCACGGGCAAATTCTTGGATATACAACTCTTAACTTTTACTTCACAATTAGTATACAACATTTTTATTTAAGAGGTGCATACTACAGAGCTTCTAAATGAGATGTAAAGAGAAAAAGTTAGTCTAGAGATGGGTTTAAATGTTGGAATGTACCTAAATGAAATCATGTTAAGAAAAAAGTTACGCCGTAACTTAAGGGATAAATATTTTATTAAAAAAAGGAAAAAAACAAATGAAATGGTTGGATTTTAATGAGATTAATAATGAAGATGCTGTTAAATTGAGCTTGTACTATTTCGTAAAATGAGTAATATTTAAAAAGACTCCATGTGGGTTCATAGACCTATTTATTCCTGAGGTAATTGACCATTTGGATAATTCAACAATTATCCATGGAGCAATATGATATATGAATTCTTGTTATAGAACCAACCATAGAGATTTGTACAAACGAAGTTAATAAAGCCAAATCATAAGGAGGAGAAAAATAATCTAAACGAATTCGCTAATGAATTTCAGGTATTAAACATTTTATTTTTTATTATATAATATCAAGTTTATTATAAGATGTTAACTTTTATGTTATTTTAAATTTGTAGATTTAAATCTTTGAGGCTATTAACATTTTCGATGAGTAGTTGGATGAGTAACTACTTGATTCCACACATTTAAAATGGTGGAGATAAAAACTCCTAATGACATGATATGTACTCACATCCTCAGTTGGATTGACGCGAGTTTAAAATACCTTTCATCCTTGTTTTTGCAACTAACATTTATTTAAATAAATTTTCACATTATGTTTTTGTAAAACATTTGTAATTCTTGCACAGTTATATCTATCTTATTGTGATACGATGTGTGATGTGTATAGATGCATATAATTTCAAAAGAAAATTAAATACACAACGAAAGTATTCATACATATTATACAATATGTAACAAACTCAAGCATATAATCACATGTATGATTATTCAAGCACATATATATCTCATATATATTTTCATGCATGATATTAAATGAATTGTAAATAAATAACCTACCCGGTTATGAAGGTAACTTTACAATTCTTCAAGAACTTTAAGCTTCAATTTGTTGAGCTCACCTTGAAGTGTTCCCTTGCACAATTTTAGTTCACAACTAAATTCAGTGGGATTGTGAAGCTAGAATGACAATCTTGAATTTTCAGCAAAGGATTGTTTTAACACTTAAAATAATTTATCCTTATGAGTGATTACTACCAAGAGATAAGAAGAATTAAGTCATTTCTTTAGTTTTTTACAACTCTTTATGTTGAACCTTGGTAAGCCTTTGTATTTTCTCTCAACACTTTGAGAAAAACACTTAGGAAATGCTCTCAATTCTCTCTTCTTTTTTTTAGAACGAATTTTACACTTCAATTTTTCAAATTGAACTCTTTCAATTCTTAATTAAGTGCAAAGAATTATTTTTCTTAGTGCTCCACCACCACTTATCCATGTTTGCCATTACAAATATTAATCAATCATATTTTTCACTCATCAATTTGATTCAACCATTTAAATAAATTTCTAGAGAGTTAATGGCATTTAAACAATGCTAAGTGGTTTCACCACTTCATTAGTGCATCATTTAAGAATTTCTAAGTGACCAACATTTCTTATTATTAATAACAAGTGCATTCTCCATTAGTAAATGGTGTTTGCCACTTATTCCAATTAATAATAATAATTTGATTAATATATAAAATATTAATAATTCAAAATTATTTTGAATATTTACATTTACCATATATGTATTTACCAAGCAAGGTAAATTATTTATGGAGCAAGATTATGTCACTTGTCAATTTCTTATTGGTTAACAACTCTTGTAAACCAATAATGTATTTTACATTCAATTGTTAACAAGTGAATAATAAAAGGAACCTTGAAATATATATATTTTTTTCATTTTGCTGAAAATTGTTGGATTAATAGTTCAATCCAATTTGCTGCCCCAATGCACAACGAGTACACTTCATATTGTAAGACTCTCTAGGTCCATACCCGATTTATCATATGAAACTATTTCACACGTCTGTGAACAATGTCCCACACACATGTTACAGATATTACAAAACGGCGCATTAGACCATACAAGTTGAGGTTATAACATATTCGTATAATCTTTCAATCATAAATATCCTTGAAGAGCAAAGATATAGATCAACACCGTCAAGTCTCCATTTGCTCAACCACAAACTGATCTCTAGATTTTTATTTCAATAAATAATATCCGTAAATACTTTTACGATATTATTTTCCCGAGGATAAAATTAATTCTCGGATATGTCTGCTTATGGCCATAAGACTTTCTGAAATATAATCTTGGAGTTACAGGATATTTTACTCACCCAATTGAGTTGATGGATCCCATATCTGTACACACCAGACTCCGTGAGCATCGGACCATACCCAGCGACACCCAGCGGTCAGACCATGAAAGGTATCTGACATATGTGGAACCAAAGTATGATGGATCACTCACAAGTCCATCGTGGCACTCAGGTCTAAGGACCACGAATACTACTCAACTCGAAAGATCCTCCATTGACGGCTTTATGGGATGTCTATTGGAGATCTTTGTGAGTTTGTTCAATATTCAGTCCTTACTGAATACTTGTATCTCTATACGAGTTTTCACTAAACTCATGGTCTGCTAAGACTAACCATCTGGACTATCCAGATATAGACATACACTGATCTATATATATTAAGGTCTTCACTAACAGACCCACATTAGTGAAGATAGATCAGGAACATTAAATTTAAGAACATATTTACCTAACAACATTTTCTAGCACAATTTGCAACTCATTGCAACTATGTCATTACTAATATATTCTTAGGTCTTTGTCCCATTTCAGACAAGGCTCTAACTATTTAGATTTTACTAACTCTTAGTTCTGATCTAAACTCTTTTAAATCAAATCTGAACTCTTTTAGATCATACAATGTCTAAAACGTTACAAGCATCTTACCATATTTGTATATAATATAATTAGTGATATATTGAAATCATCATTGTATAAACATAAAGCAAAAATTTATACACAAAAAGGGATGGCACGTAAGCACAAATCCTAACAATGGCCTTTTTTATAGAGTGTGTGGGACCCACCAACGCTTTGGTCCAACCAGTGGCTGACACGGTTGGGGGTCCTAGGTTCAACACGGTTGGGGGTCCTAGGTTCAACACGGTTGAGGGTCATGCATGAGATTTAATTATGTGTTGGGACGCCAGTAGGTACTGAGGTGTCAGCCATTGGTTAGACCAAAGTGTTAGTGGGTCCCACACACTCTATCACATCTAAGGTTTTAAACCCTTACCATGGAAGAAAATCAGGAGACATTTATGTATAAAGTTTAAAAAATTAACATTCCAAATGGATCATACTCTAGTATGCGATCTAAGTCCAATCTACATGACTAGTGTTGAGCACATTTTTGAAAGCTTGCAATTGCTCTCTTTGCAATGTGTTTGCGATTAATATCTATACAAATTCATTTATGCTGAATAATTGCAAACTTCCAAATAAAATATCCACAACACATCTCAATGATACACTAATTCATCTAATCATATTAAGTGCGAGATTTCAAACAAATATCAAAACAACAAATTTTAAAAGTACACATATTCATCTAATCTCAATAATATTTTACATTAAAGTCAAGTTTGTCTATATGCTATATAGTTCTTGCATATCGCTTAGTTATGTCCATATTACTTACAAAGAAAACAGATCTCTTTAGTGGTTTCTTCCCATTAAGATAGAATTATTTACTTCTTATAACAATTAGATGAGACTCGTTCTATTAGAGGTTTTATACGTGTGTTCTTGAATTCGTTAGAAGCAACCCAATCGACTAATGGCCCACGTAAAGGATTAACACAACATAGGCAAAAGTTAGTGTGACTTTAATGCAAAATGGTAAATGTATACCCCGAAATTTTAACCTAGATTATCTACAAATAACAAGTGCATAGACACAAAAAAGTTAACGAAAATCAAACTTTTGACATGTACATATATTCGAGAAAAAATCTACTATTATATCCTTAATGCTATCTTTCACCAAAAACACAAACTCATTAATGGGATAAATAATCATGGTTAGAGATTTGTTATTTTGTGATTCGATATTTTTTCTTTCCCCACAGTGTCAGGAAGGTCTCCAACTGTGCAGCAAAATTTCTTTTATTATAAAACTATTGTTGTAACAAACTTCTAACATAATCGACCAATGTTATGATAAGAAGCCTGTATGCTTCATTAAGGATGGCATAATACACTCTATAGTGTTTGTTGTTATTATATTATACCTTTTGCTGGTAAACTGAGATCGAGCCCATCTATGACAACCAACCTCCTCCTCCAAATTCTTTGCCTTTATGGTTTAGTCTCCATAGTTTTTTAGGCTAATCGTTGAAGCTATTTGGACAATATTCCTAACCTATAAGCCAATATACAACCATGAAGTCTTTTGTTTTCTTTAATGACATCTCATATCTAGAGTTTACATTCCATATAACATAGTGCCGACATACCCTACGTGTTAAAGTTGGAAACACTATATGGATAGTTGACACGTCCAGAATATAGAAGTTATTCCCAAGTGCAGGATTGTCGAAGTAATAAATAACCCGATGAGAACGGGGTCGATCCACAGGGAAGTAGAATTAAAATTACAAATTATAAACACTTTAAAGATAATTAATGCAGTATAAGATGTTTGCAAATATTATTTCAATTAACCAATTCAAATAAAAAGTTAAGATTACGGGGATTTATTCTTGGCATAAGAAGTAAGAATATATTTAACTTTTTATTTTTTTATAACTCAATTGGAATCCTCACACAAAGGAGGTTCCAATCGAAAAATATAGCAATTAAAGTTCATTATCATTTATATATTGATTAGTATTTATTTCTTTCAATTATTATACACCAAATCTTATAAATGGGTTCAAGTATTTATTATGTCAATCTTTATATTTGTCTACAATAAATCAAGACTCCCACTTTACAAGAAAGGTTATATAAACCAAATCTTGTAAATGGTTTCAAGAATTTATTGTGCCAAGTATTAAGTTTGTCAATAATAAATCAAGAATCACCACTTTAGAAGAAAGGGTATTAATTCTACAAACAAAATAAATACATCATATATAAATTTGCATAACTTAAAAATGAAGCATTAAATTCATAAATAAATATTAAACATATCTTATTACCTTGCCAAGAGCTTCACCCTTTCACCTTAACTTAAACAAAATTATTTAGACATAATAAAACTAAATGAAAAGAAGAGAAATGGAAGAAGAAATAACATGACTTAATAGTAAACAAGAGAAATAATAGTACAAGGAAATGGATACAAAGGAAAAGTATTTTGAACTAAATTCTAACTTTCTAATTACATTCTTTAGGCATAAACAAGCCACCTATTTATAGAAAAACATGGATAAATCGAGACAAATTTGGAGGGAACCACTTGGTTGATGAAAGTCAAGAATGGTGGCAAAATAATTTGCATTCATTATCACTTGGGCACCCACTTGATTATCCAATTTGGAATTGATGTGATCCGAATTAGCTGTCACTCAAAACATAAAAGTTGTAGATAAGTCTCTTATCTTTCCAAATTGAGTGATCTCATACGTATTAGATACGTATTTCTATAGTTATTGGCCAAATACTGATAACTGTTCAAACTAGGCCTGTACTGCAGATCAATTCTATTCTAGGCCAATTTTCACCCTCTAAACACTCGAATTTCCAATTCTTTGTAAAATACAATATGTTATCCCATTGAGTCAGCTCTGCACAGGATTAAGAATCACCTCAATTGGATCTTTGGGTAGAAAGTTATGCCCATTTTACCGAACCTGCCACAAAACAGTTATAAGATAATTAAGTACAATATTGTAAACATACTTAAGTTAAGAAAATTAAATACACTAGTAATACAAAACAATCATGTAAAACTCTTATTAAATGTTTAATTTCAAGTGTTCATCAATAGTCTTCTCAATACTTACATACTGGTCAAATATGGCAACTAAATCATTAACATTCCTAATAGCTCCATGAATTTTACGAAAAACTACACCTATGATGTATCATTTTTGGAATTTGCAAGCACGAATGCTAGTGAAAATATTTGATTATTTCTGTGTCGGTAAACAATAACAATGTACCAATGTATATACCTTTTAAGAAAGTTCTATTGATAGTTATCATCAGCTTTATATGTCACTCCCCAGACCTAAAAGATCTGACACACGACATCACTTACATTCATTCAATAATACTTAAACATTCATTTTAATTTCTTTCAAAATTATAGCAATTGAATTATGACTGGGACAATTAGTAAACCGGAGATA
Source organism: Ailanthus altissimus (assembly GCA_946807835.1). Lineage (NCBI taxonomy): Eukaryota > Viridiplantae > Streptophyta > Magnoliopsida > Sapindales > Simaroubaceae > Ailanthus > Ailanthus altissimus. The sequence goes on along the minus strand of OX327710.1, from coordinate 19,816,049 downwards.
CGCAGAGTTTTCTCAGAGATTAACACTCTACTACGTCACCAGTAGCAACTTTGTTACCGGAAGCCCAGAATATATTCATTGCAAATTCTTACTTAAAATCAATCCATTACTACACTTGGTGAAACTTAAACTAAATCCAACCAAACACAATAAAATAATACATAAGTATTTATTCAATAGGGACAAATCAAATATCTTATCCCACGTGTCCCCAAATGAAACATTTAGCAACCTAACAACTTAGGGAACCCAAGGAACAGCAGAAGCCTTGCCAAATCCGCTAAGTACACATGTACCTTATTTACCTGAAATCACCATAAACTATAATGAGTATAAAACTCAATAAGCATACTAGTTTTTCATATATCAAATACAAATACATATATGTACACAATGCATATGTATGATATGTTGTGATCCATCAAAATCATAATCTTATCAAATCACATATCATGTAAGCGCTTACACATTCTTTCAAGACATATAATAGGAATACCATCACTCAACTACTACTTAGTAGGACTTACATATCACATATCACATAATGAGTCAAATGTCACTCGTAGGTGACATACCGTATGAGAGAAATAGTACAAGTGAGGTCTTGAAATTACACATATATAATGCTCATGCCCGAAGGTAAAAGCCAAACCCTCACCCTGATCATCGGTGAGTCCTCTCACATGCACCAATACGCCACCACACGAATGTGATGACTCACACTTCCTTTAGGTACCAATAGGATCCTCCCTACATATGGAACACATAACATATACCAATCCCGAAGGAAAGGCCACACATAAAGGCTTCACAAATCACATAAAATGCCTACTAAGTTAACAGTGAGTTCAAGTACCCTCAAAACACAAAATATTTCTCATGGACATATTACACTTCAAAAGTTTTCTTTGTTAAACATATCTTATTTTGAAAGCTCACTTTCAAAAAAATACATGTATGTCCATGCTCAATGTCAATGCTCACATTCATAAACATATATTCACATTTCATATCGAAATATACTTTGACATAACATAAACATATTCTTAACCACATTTACAAAATCATTCATAACACTTACTATGTTTATTGTGATTCCAGTAAAAAGTCTAGTATACTTACCTCTTGACACTTTCAGCTATAAGGATTAAATCTCGTTAACCTATCAATGGAGATTAATCCTTTCATAAACCTCACAATTCACACAAAATACTTTAAATAGCTTACAAAATTATACACAATGCATTTATCACATCAAATTGGTCTAAATACTTGGTTTCTCAAAACCTGTCATTCTGACCACTTACACTTAACAAAAATTTCTAATACATCAAATGATGTCCAGTTACTCCAAAATCAGAATATACCATTCTTGACCCATATATCCTTCTTATATATGAATATTATATCAAATTTCCTACACAATCCATTCCATACACACCATCGAATCCAAACTACTAACCTGACAGGATCAAGATACTTACTGAACAGTATTCAATCTCCCAATTTTATAAAATCATATACTAACTCAAAAATTATAAACATATCACATAATTACTCTTGACACATATCTCAGTCCATGATAAATATTTCACTTCCAAATAACTGCCAAAAGTATTTTAAAACTATTTTATTTCATAACTTTAAAAATCTGTTAATCAAATACTGCAATGAGCTTATACACTTTAGAAAATCATAACACTTCAACCACATTGATCTAAATTCTCAATTCTGATTATATCATATTAGACATATAGACTTATCATATTCCATAAATTCGTAATTTTTTAAGATCATTCAGTAGGACAAAAATTATTTTTCACTGTATTATACTGTTTACATAGAAAATTTTAGAATTTCAGGGTCATTTTGATAAATTCACAAACAATTCCATTTTTGGAATTTTGAACCGATTCAAAGTCTCAGATGATTCTAAACATATCTAATTTCATATAATAAAAATTTAAAACCAGAATCGAATCACAACAATTTATAAAATTCTTGGATCAAGAGACTATCAAGCAGAAATGCTACAATCCATCATGATTTATCAAACTATCTTATAGATCATCATCAATTCTCAAAATATCATACGAAATACACATCAAATCCTCAATTATACATATTTTTAGAAATCAAAACTTAAAGAAATTAACACCAATAAATTGAGAAATAGTTGTGATATACCTCTTAAAATCCAAAATTCCAATTTCTTCTTCTTTTTCTTCTCCTTCTTCTCTTTCTCTCCCATTTTTTCTCTCTTCTCTCTCTCTAAAAGAGGTAGCTCGACCAAAATGAGAGAATTAGGGTTTTAAAAGTGTATTTTTATACTAAGTGGTTAATTTTTAGTATTTACAAATTTACCCTAAAAACTTTCAAAGTATTACAATTTGGTCCCTAAAATAAATCTAAAGTCTTGCAATTAAACCCAATGCTAATAGTATGACCTTAACCTATACAAAAACTACTAATAACAATATATAAATCAAGTTTCACCAACATACAAATAAAATACGTATATTTATACATATATAAATACTTATTTTTACTAGTCGTGAATACTGGTTACTACATTATAGATGACTTAAAACCATGAACTCATGCTCTAAGTGTTGGGTGTTGATTAATTAAGGATGTCTTTATCATACAAAAATATATATATATATATCTCTCATTTATATATATATATATGCACAACGAAATCATAAAAATTTACAATGAACACTATTAATATATATTAATCAAATTAATAAAGAGATTAAGAATTTAACCTATGAAGTCTTTTGATTAAATTGCTTGAAATTTACTTGAAAGGTAAACTTTAATCACTCTTAGCAATCAACAAGGATGAGCTTGATTATTTAGAATAGCAGTATGTTAATCTAGCAATCAGTTTAACTCTTAAACTTAATTCAAAATTAAACTCTTTAACTTACTTAAATTTGTTATTTATTTATTCAACTCTTGAACAAAAATAAAATTAATTCATGTTTTAATAGCTAATTTTAATTAGAGAAAATGATGAATAGAATATGTTTTTAACTCTTAAGAATATTACAACTTTTCATTCTCAATTTTTTTCTCAAATTGGCCACCATCAAAAACACTTTTTCAATTAAAATTGATTCATTTTACTAATATAAACCAAATACATTTAATTAACACTTAATTTAACATGCATTTTATTTTAATTTCACTTAATTTGAATTTACATTTAACTTAATCTAACTATAGTTAATATTTAACCCTAGTTAGATCAGTTTAACTTAACCCTTAAGTTAAATAAATATTTAAATAATCTAACCTAAGTTAACTAACTTAACCATAGTTAGGCTAACCTTTACTTAACTATTAAGTAAGGTTAACTTTAACTTAACCATATGGTTAATTTTTAGTCATTGTTAAGTTAAATTATTTATTTAACTATTAAATAAATAAATATTTATTTTAATTATTTAATAATGAAATAATCATTAAGTAAAATTACTTTTATGTCCTTACTAGGTTATCAAGTTAACCTAAAGTAGGTTCCACCACTTAACCATATACTTTGGTTAACTTAACCTTAGTAAATTGCTAAATTTTACTGTATTGAACCATTCAATACGATATGCTGCCCAAGTGCACAAAGAGTACATTTCATATTGTCTCATTAGGTCCACACTTGATTTGTCAAATGGAACTATTCCATGAGCTCGTAATCAATGCCTTACACACACGTTATGAATATTATAAATCAGTGCATTAGACTATATAAGTTGAGGTCACTGTGCATACATATAATCCTTCCATCATTTATACCTTGGATGTGCAGGAATATAAATCAGCACCGTCAAATTCTCATTTGCTCATCCATTAACTTATCTCCAGAATCGTATCTCGATAAATAATATACGCAAATAATTTTGCGATATTATTTAACCCTGTGGAATAATCCTTTCCCGGGTTTATGCTTAGAGCATCGGATATACAACTTACCTATGTAAGCTTACGGATCTTGTATCCATGCACTCCGGACTCTATGAGCATCCAACTAAACCCAATGACACATCACAGTCACATGAAATGTCTCTGACATATATAAAAGTAAAGTATGATGGATCACTCATAAGCCCACCGTGGCGCTCAAGTAAAAGGACCACGAATACTACTCAATTCGAGAGGACCTTCCTTTGACGATTTTATAGGATATCTATTGGGGTCCTCATGAGTCTATTCAGTATTCAGTCATGACTGGATACCTGCATGCTTATACAAGCTTTAAGCTCAGATCAGCTAAGAATAACCATTTGCACCAGTCAAATATAGACATACACTAATTTATATTATAGTGATTCATCGATAGACCCGTATTGGTGAATATAGATCAGGAACATAATGTTTGAGACATACTTACACAATGATATTTTCTAACACCTATTGCAACTCTTTGTAATTATGTCATTACTATATAATCTCAGGTCTTTGTCTCATTATAGATAAAGTTATAACTCTTTGGATCTCAATGACTCTTATAACCTGCTAACTCTTAACAATGTTAACTCTTAGCATTTATAACTTTCAGCATTGTTAACTCTTAACCCTGGTCTAAACTCTTTTAGACCAGATCTGAACTCCTTCAGATCATACAATGTCTGTAGTGTTACAAGCATTATACTATATAATTATAAAATTAACAATTTTTATTCTAAATATTTATTGTATAAATATTAAATAATTAATATTCATACAATATTGAAATGGCACGTAAGCACCAGCTCCAACAAACTCTTACTTGCTTTAATGTCATTCGTATTTGTATCTCATATCAATACACTCCATGTGTTTCTCAAACACTATAAGAGCTTAAGCCTAAGTGGGTTTGCTACGTTATCCATGAATTATTTTCTATATATTATTATAACTCCATTGACCAAGAGCTTTCTAATTATGTGGTATTCATACTTCACATAATCAGAACATTAGTGTGCCTTATAACTTCTTGGCTATAGGAATTATTGTTATTATTGCAATATGGTGGGATAGGATCCACCGAGCTTAAGACTATTCAAAGTTCTATAACTTATTTGAATATCTATAGTGCTTCATTTGCGGCTTCTTAAACCGCAACATATTCTACCTCCAAGGCAGAATTAGCTATGGACATTTAATTACACACGTTTAACTAGCATTGGTACCGATAAAAAGAAACACATAACTAGATGTGGACTTTCTACCATCCAGTTCAGACAAAAAAATTTGAATATGTGCGTCCCTTGACTTGTAGAAATTTGTTTCCATATCTGAAAAACTTATCATCTATAACTCTCAGGTATTTCAGATATGTTTCACAACCATCTGATGGTCATAATTTAGATCATATAGTATTAGCTCATAACACTTACAACCATCTAAATCCAAGTCACATACATAATATAGTATGCATTAAGCTACTTCTAGCTTATGCATTTGAGACATTAGACACTCTAACTCTCTTATCTTCTTCTCAAGGATACTTTCTCTAAGAATGATGAATGTCATGTCTGAAAGGCACATTAACTGTCTCACAATCAATCAAGTTGTACCTTTCATGGACTTAGTCTATGTACGAAGATTGAGAGAGTCTTATTAGCCTCCTAGCTATATCTTCATAAAGATTTATACTTAGTATATAGGAAGTCTTTCTCAGATCTTTTATGAAAAAGTTCTTTACTCAGATAACACTTATTTGATTTACTTGCAATATGCCAACATCATTTTTGATATTGAGTATATTTTTCACTTGAAAAATTAGAAAGATAATCATACTTCCACTGCCTTTCTGAACACACACACTTCTTTTTCATTCTTGATAAAATCAGATATCTGATTTTCTCATTTAAACGAAAATTCCACCTTTGAGAAAACTACTTAAGTCCATAGATGGACTTCCTCAGTATGCACATTATATTAGAAGTTAGGCTTGGATGCAAAAACATCAAGCTGTTTCATGCATATCTCATACTCGAGATACACATTCAATAATGTTATATTTACATCTATTAGCCAGTCCTCAAAATCATAATATGTGGCAATAGCCAACAAAGTTCAAATTTACTTTAGCATAGTTACTGATGAAAAAAGTTTTCTCATGACCGATCAAATATCTCTGAGTGTAACCTTTCAACATCAGTCGAGCCTTAAAGAACTCTTTCTTGATATAAGGCCCACACTTTCTCTGTGTAAACTGATTTACAACTAATAGAAATAATTCCTACTATAAGCATAACTAAGTCCCAGACTTGATTGTCATGCGTATAATCAATTTTGAATTTTATGGTATCTTACCATTTTCCCGAAATGATATCAAACATTATCTCTATATAAGTTAAAATATCATTTTCTTTAACTAAAAAACACCAAGGGCATTTTTAGATATCAAATATACCTAATCAGTGGCCTTAATATCCTTTTCTACTTATGAGAGGAGTATATTAAAGGTATTTCACTTAATTGAACTTAAAATTCTATTGTCAGTACATATATATTTTAATTGACTTCATTAAATCCAATGTTTCTACAATCCCCACTATCCTTGAGAAACTCTTTCTCTATGAAAATGGAATCATGAGTAATGAACATATTTTATTCATCTGAATCATAGAATTAGTATCTCATAGAACACTTGGGATACCCAATGAACTGATATTTATACTGTTGGATACAAGTTTATCCTGTTGCATAACTCTTATACAAGCAGAACAACCGAAAGCCTTAACATACTTAAGACTTAGTTCCCTTTTATTCTATATCTCATACAAAGTAGAAGAAATAATTTTTATGGAATTATTTTCAATAAGTGATTAATAGATTCTTGAGCATAATTTCATAGATATTGTAGAAGATCAATGAAACTCAATATCAATCAGACTGTATCTGATAAAGTTTAATTCCTCCTTTCTAAAATACATTTATGTTAAGGAGTATCTGAAAAAAGTATGTTGAGTGAGAATCATATTCTCATTTAAATAAATTGTAAATTTACTAATTATGTATAAACTACTTCGATCTAATCGAATGCACTCAATATACATAAGGGTTTGTTTCTTTACTTTCATAGTCAGAATAATTTTGAATACTTCAAAAATATTCTGACCTGCGTTTTCCAGAAATACATGTCCATATGGTGACAAATCACTATAAAGACATTGAAGTATCTGATGGAGCTGGTGCTTACGTGCCATTCTAATATTGTATGAATATTAATTTTTTAATATTTATATAATAAACATTTTGAATAAAAATTATTAATATTATATTTATATGGTATAATGCTTGTAACATTACATACATTGTTTGATTTGAAAAAGTTCAGATCTGATCTAAAGGAGTTTAGATCAAAACTAATAGTTAGCAAAGCTGAGAGTTATAAATGCTAAGAGTTAACAGTTTATAAGAGTCAGCGAGGTCTAAAGCGTTGGAACCTTATCTATAATGGGACAAAGACTTGAGAGTATACTTATAATGACATAGTTGCAAAGAGTTGTGATAGGTGCTAAGAAATGTCATTATGTAAGTATGTCTCAAATACAATGTTTCTTATCTATGATCACCAATGCGGGTCTATCGGTGAATTCACTTTATATAGATTAATGTATATCTAAATCTGACTGGTTCAGATGGTTGTTCTTAGCTAACCATGAGCTTAGAGTTTGTATAGGCATGCGGGTATCCAGTCAAGACTGGATACTGAATAGACTTACGAGAACCCTAATAGATATCCTATGAAGCCGTCAAAGGAATGTCCTCTTGAGTTGAGTAGTATTCGTAGTCCTTTGACCTGAGCGTCACGGTGGTCTTGTGAGTGATCCATCATGCCTTGGTTCCACATATATCAGAGACCTTTCATGGTCTAACCATTATGTGTCGCTGGGTATGGTCCGATGCTCATGGAGTCCAGTGTGAATAGATACGGGATCTGTCAGCTTACGTAGGTAAGTTGTATATCCGATGCTCTGAGATTGTATTTTATGAAGTTTTATGGCCACAAGAATAAACCCGGGAAAAAGCGTTTTCCATAGAGTTAAACAATATAATAAAAGTGTTTGCTTATACTATTTATTGAGATACGAATCTGGAGATAAGATTATGGATGAGCAAATGAGGATTTGACGGTGTTGATCTATATCCCCGCACATCCAGGATTTATATGATGGAAGGATTACACGTATATATTATGACCTCAACTTGTATGGTCTAACACGCTGATTTGTAATATTTGTAACGTGTGCGTGAAGCATCGATTACGGATTCATGGAATAGTTTCATTTGACAAATTGGGTGTAAACCTAGAGAGTCCCAATATGAAATGTACTCTTTGAGCACTTGGACAGTTTATCGTATTGAATGGTTCAATACAATAAAATTCAACAATTTACTAAGGTTAAGTTAACTAAAGTATATGGTTAAATAGTATGAACCACTTTAGGTTAACTTGGTAATCTTGTAAGGATAAAAATATAATTTCACTTATGATTATTTAATTATTAAATAATTAAAATAAATATTTATTTATTTAATTGTTAAATAAATGATTTAACTTAACTATGGTTAAAGGTTAACTATATGGTTAAATTAAGTTAACCTTGCTTAATGATTAAGTAAAGGTTAACTTAACTATGGTTAAATTAGTTAACTATGGTTAGAATATTTAAATATTTATTAACTTAAGGGTTAAGTTAAATTACCTAACTAAGGTTAAATATTAACTAAGGTTAGGTTAAGTTAAATTAAATATAAATAAAATTTAAATTAGTTTGAAATTTATGCATTAGTATATAAAGGGAAATGAAATTCAAAATTCATAAGTTTTTAGATTTTGCAATTTTGGTAGTCATTTCAATTTGAGAAATTGGAATTCTTTGTTTTGTATTTTTAAGTGTTAGAACAACAAAACAAATATATAATTGGTTATTAAATGTAATAACTAAAATAGATTTGTTTTAATTGTTCAAGAGTTGAACAAAAGATAAAATAAATTAATTTAATTTAATTAAAATAAATGTTAATTATTTTTTGTTGGCTAGAAAATTAAGAGAGAAATGGAGAACGAAAATTAAAGTGTTTCAAAAGTTGAAAACATTTTCTATTCATCATCTTCTCCAATTAATTTAGCCATTAAAACATGAATTAACTTTGTTTTTATTCAATAGTTGAATAAAAAGAAAAATAAATTTAATTAAGTTAAAGATTTTTACTTTGAATCAAGTTTAAGAGTTAAGCTAAATGCTGGATTAATATGGTGGACTTCAAGCAAATTAATCCAAAGGCTTCATGGGTTAAATTTCTCAATCTCGTTTTTCATTTGATAAATATATATTACATGTGTTCATTATATTAATTTTTAATCTTTCGCCGTGCACATATATGTATGAGAGATATATATTTTTTGTATGATGAACACATCCCACATGTAAGCACCCTAGAATAATCAACACCCAACAGTATTGAAATCACCTATATCAGTAAGAATCATTGGACTAAATACATCACTATATACTAGTTCCAATAAATCAGTGGCCTAACATCTAACACTTATATAAAGATTTAGTTATATTCTTTTGAATTCAGAATTTATAAACTAGTCAATGTTCTATAGTCAAATCAAATATTTGACCACTCTTAACCAGACGGGATAGTTGTCTCATGACAACATGACCTAATCTTATATGCCACTATTATTTATTATTCAAAGTTGTTGAACTACTATTTATTCTATTTACCTATACATTAATGATGTTTCTTATTGTATATATGATATAATGATCATTCATTAACTAACATTCAGTTAGTATAACACCATCATTATCATAAGAAACTATTCACAATGTTCTTATGATAACCTTTTCTGTCAACTACAGGGAGTGATATGATTTATCTAATAATGTTTGGCATAAAATAGTAATTATACAACATTAATGCTTTTGCCAGAAAGGAGAAGTGACTTAAAAGTCTTAACGGCTGCTACGTATAGGAAATCTCTATTTCTTATGTGAAATTGAACTTCTCATTTTCAAGCTTTCAAGCATTCCTCAAATCATGCAACACCTTACAAATAAGAGAATGACAAGCTGTATCTCATACCTTTGCACACTTAGCATCATATGTTAATGAAATGTTAATGTTTGGTAAAACAGATATCTAATAGGTCAATCTTTCTTAAGTTAAGGTGTCTTGATAGTAACGCTTACTATTTTAAACCTTATCACGGTAGAAACACTTTTCATTGTGACTATTCTCTATCTGTAGCTTGGAAATATTAACTATTTCTAAAGGTAAAACTATTCTAAGATTCACAAGTAAATCTTAAATATTTTATTTGGTACCCTATAGTTAGTGTGTATTGATTAAGAGTACTAACGAATTGATCGTACTTATCTTATCTCTATAAGATAAATTTAGAGATGTGTAGCGGAACATTTCTAGTCGTTAATAAATAACACTTTAGATCATGGGTATAACTATTATATATTTTTAATCTAAAAACGTCCTCCCACTACTTTATTTAATCCCTACAACTCTTATTACTGATCTTAAATATACATTATCCTCACGCTAAAATAATATTAGGTAAGTGTATTTTAGATTAATTTATCGATAGTAAAATATATATTACTAACATTACCCTCACGCTCAAGCAATATTGGATAAGATGTTCGCATATACTTAATTCATCTCATGTTTTACCGTCATTAGACTAAGTCACACCGACCAAATTTCTCACGCTAAAACAATATTGAAAAATACCATAGTGACCTGTCTTATACCATATTAACAAGACGAACCATTTAAAATATTATCACATAATATAACAGATTTCAATCTGATTAAAGGAGATTTTTAAATACAAGTTCTCATTGCATGATAAGATTATTCTCAATCAATTATTTATTTCTGTGCAAGAACAACTAACCCCCACCAATAGGGCTCCCATTGTGATTAGCAACAAAAAATAATAATAATAACTCTTGTTTATCATACAAACTAATAACTCTTATTACTGCATCTCATAAACTCCCACATGCAAAAATAAAAATTACTCTTTTTTTAGTGCCAACGCCGTAGCATTGGTCTTTTAGCGCTACGGCGCTAAGGCTTCAAAAGCCTAAGCACTACAGCGCTAGCTTATCAGTGCTGAGGTGCTGGAAACAATGCCTCTAGCACTGAGGCGCCATATATTCAGCGCCCAAGCGTTCATCATGAACGCTGCAACATTGGACATAAGCGCTACGACATTCTAGGTGATGTTTACATCGATGTTGCATTATCAACACCTGAAATACACCTCAATAGCTTTGGAACTTATCCTACAACATAGCCAACACTAAAAAATACCCAAAATAACATAAAATTGCTCTAATACCAATTGTTGAGTGTTGATTAATTAAGGGTGCATGCATGTGGGATGTGTTCATCATATAAAACTATACATATCTCATACATATATGTGCACAGCAGAATTATAAAAATTTACAATGAACACAATTAATACATATTAATCAAATCAATAACAAAATTGAGAATTTAACCCTTGAAGCATTTGGATTAAATTGCTTGAAGTTCACCTGATATATAAACTTTGATTAATCCTAGCAATCAACAATGGTGGGTTTGATTGTTTAAAATAGCAGTATGTTAATTCAGCAATCAGTTTATCTCTTAAATTTAATTCAAAGTTAAACTCTTTAACTTAGTTAAATTTGTTATTTATTTATTCAACTCTTGAACGAAAATAAATTTAATTCATATTTTAATTGCTAACTTTAATTAGAAAAGATGATGAATAGAACATGTTTTCAACTCTTTAAAATATTACAAATTTTCATTCTCAATTTCTCTCTAAAATTGTTCAGCCATCAAAAACAATTTTTTCAATTAAAATTGATTCATTTTACTAATATAAATCAAATACATTTAATTAACACTTAATTTAACATGTATTTTATTTTAATTTCACTTAATTTAAATTTACATTTAATTTAACCTAACTATAGTTAGCATTTAACCCTAGTTAGGTCAGTTTAACTTAATCCTTAAGTTAAATAAATATTTAAATAATCTAACTCTAGTTAACTAACTTAACCATAGTTAAGTTAACATTTACTTAACCATTAAGTAAGATTAACTTTAACTTAACTATATGGTTAACTTTTAACCATAGTTAAGTTAAATTATTTATTTAACTATTAAATAAATAAATATTTATTTTAATTATTCAACAAGGAAATAATCATTAAGTAAAATTACTTTTATATCCTTACTAGATTATCAAGTTAACCTAAAGTAAGTCTCATGATTTAATCATATACTTTAATTAACTTAATCTTAGTAAATTGTTAGATTTTATTGTATTGAACTATTTAATACGGTACGCTATCTAAGTGCACAAAGAGTACATTTTATATTGTAGGACTCCCTGGGTTCACACATAATTTGTCAAATGAAACTATTCCATAAGTTCGTAATCGATGTCCCATACACACATTACGGATATTACAAATCAGCGTGTTAGACCATACAAGTTGAGGTCGTTACGCATACATATAATTCTTCTATCATTTATACCCTGGATGTACGGGGATATAGATTATCACCGTCAAATCCCCATTTGCTCATCTATTAACTTATCTCCAGATTCATGTCTCGATAAACAATATACACAAACACTTTTACAATATTATTTAACCCTGTGGAATAATCATTTCTCGAGTTTATGCTTGTGACCATAAGACTTTATGAAATACAATCTTTGAGTATCGAATATACAACTTACCTATGTAATCTAATGGATCATGTATCTACGCACACCGAACTCCATAAGCATCAGACCATACCTAATGACATATAGCGGTCAGACTATGAAAGGTCTCTGACATATCTGAAACTAAAGTATGATGGATCACTCACAAGCCCACCATAGCGCTCAAGTAAAAGGACTACGAATACTACTCAACTCAAGAGGACCTTTTTTTGACGGTTTTATAGGATATCTATTAGGGTCCTCATGAGTCTGTTTAGTATCCAATCCTAACTAGATACCCGCATACCTATACAAGCTTTAAGCTTATGCTCAACTAAGAACAACCATCTGCACCAGTCAGATATAGACATATACTAATCTATATTATAGTGATTCACCGATAGATCCGCATTGGTGAACATAAATCAAGAATATAATATTTGAGACATACTTACACAATGACATTTTCTAGCATCTATTGCAACTCTTTGTAATTATATCATTACTAGTATAAGCTCAGGTCTTTATCCCATTATAGACAAGGTTCTAACTCTTTAGATCTTGCTGACTCTTATAACCTATTAACTCTTAATAGTGCTAACTCTTAGCATTTATAACTCTCAACATTGCAAACTTTTACCCCTGGTCTAAAGTCTTTTAGACCAGATCTGAACTCCTTCAGATCATACAATGCCTATAGTTTTACAAGCATTATACTATATAATTATAAATTTAACAATTTTTATTCGAAATATTTATTGTATAAATATCAAAACAATTAATATTCATACAATATTAGAATGACACGTAAGCACCAACTCCAACACTAAATGTCATACAAAAAATATAAAAACTGATTATTTGCATCAGTCCACATATTAGTCCCCGTGTTAGGTTCTTACTCTCCAACAAATAGCAAATATGATAAAAGTAGCTTAAAATAATCCTCAAGAGTTCTCACTAACAAATTGAATGAAATTTCCTTAGCTCGCCGTGCTTGTGGATACAATTTAAACACATCAATTTTATAGTAGATGCCGACTTGAATATGTTTTGGCCTATATTTCATTTTAATATTCCAAAATTTCTCTTTGATGCGTTTAAAAATAATTTGAATACTTGTTTGATGTTGGCTATGCTTTAATTAGTCTAAAGCACAAGTATGAGTTGCATTAAATTTTTTGACTATAAAGTGTATTTTTTTGTTCTGTTGTTGCACGGATGCACCATTTTCCTCTCTCTCTAACGCAAATTATCTTTAAATGACCCTTCGTTGACCTTGATATTTTAAATCTCTAATTCCCTTTAGTGAAAGAATTTCAATTGAACGTATAAGTTTTCCTTACAATTGTACAATTTTGCAACATATATTTCACCTGAGCTAGTTTCGCCATGCAAATGAAAGCATAGAAATCTGATGGTAGAATTGAAAGTAAAAACTCAAGTAGATTGTAGTCATAAATTGCTAAAGGTGTGGCATTTAGAAGAGAGCATCTTTGACATTCTCTTCTATGCAAGTCATCATTGTGGTTGTCATTATCTTCCCCTTTTATTATATTATCTGGTCCATTAATCACATTATTGTTGGCATCAACATCACCTTCATTATTATTAACTTCATTTTTATCAAAATCATCAAATTTTGATTTACTGTTATAGTAGTTATAACTTGGTCTTTATTATAATGTAGCAGAAAGTAATGTTGTTCAACTAATGGTATGGTCAGCAAAATATTCTTTTGCACCACTATCAAAGACTCAAAAGATATTTGAAACTCTACTATTTACTATAATACATAGAACAAAAAATACCTTATCCTTGGTCACATGACCTTCCTTTATGTCTAACAAAAATTTCAAGTCTCTATCATTTCTTATGTACATTGACTTTGTGTGTGTCATTATCAATAGTATTGATATCTTTATCTCCAAAGTATACTCAATCATGTTAACACTAAAAATATTGCATATTGTATCACAAAGTTGACCATATGTAGTATCTGACTGAATTATAATATTCAAGCTCTTATTGCTTTATATTTCTCAAAGCCTTCGGATGAATTCTCCTATTTTCTAGTAAAACAAGGCATAAGCACTTGTTTCACTTTATCTAGAGGGAAAATAAAATTTGTTAGTTATATATTTAAAAAAAATTAATTTTATTTAGTTTGAGTTTTCAAAAATCCACAAAACAAATACTCTTCTCAGGTACGGCTTCATGTGCTCGACAAGAATGCTTTTTCAAGCACATGAAGTCATGCTTGACAACTTTTTTTTAGCAGACTTTAGATGCTCAACAAAAGCACTTAATTGGTGCTTTTGTCGAGCAGATCTTCACATGCTTGAAAAAACTACACATCTAGTATTTTTGTCAAGCATGCTTTATGTGCTCGATAGTTCTAGATTTTTTTTTTTATGAACATACTAAAATTATTAAATTTTTTTATTTTGTTCAACAACAAAACTTACAAAATTGGAACAATCAAGCCTATTATACTATAATATATGTAAGTGATATTTTACATCTTATAGCATTTAAATAAATACTATTAAAAATACTCATTACCAAATAATAAGTTATAAACTTTAAAATAAATTTTTTTTATAAAAATCATGAGAAATTATGTTATCTATTTATCAAATATTCAAATTCCATCTCAGTTTAATTTTTAAGTGTTCTCTTTGTTTTAGATATATTTCAAATTGCTTTGGTTTGTTTTGTTTAGAATTCCTTTAATGCTTTAATGAGGTTTATTTAAAATAGATAAAGTTGTTGGATGCTATGAGGATATTTTTATCCCCTTTTTTAACTAAAATAATTAGAAATGAAAAGGCTGGCTAAAATAATTTAAGCCCTCCATTTTAAGTTATTTAATATTAAAATCTATAATAGTATCATAAATAATAATAGAGTTTATAATATTAATTAGTGGGCATAATATTTTCTTTGACAATCTTCATCTCATCTTAAAAACAATGAAGAACAACATCATGTCAAAAGTCTTTCTCTATTACAAAATTCAGATGCATTTTAAATTACAAATAAAATCTAAAAAAATTCAATAATTTAAAAATAATTTGAAAACAGTTGTCATTCTTAAATTAAATAATTATTAGGTCATTTATAATTTTTTTTATATGAGAAAACGAATTTGAACTCAAAAACTCTATTAAAGTGGAAGTAGATATATTATTAATAATTTACTATTAAACTATTAACACAAATACAAGTCATATTTATAATTTAAAATGTGCAAACAATCACAGTTAATAAATATTTAAAAATTTTCCATAAACATTTATGGTTAAAAACAGTACAGAACATAAACAATAAGAGTCACATGACAAAACATCAATTATTCTATTATTTACACAATTTCTCGCACATTTAAAGTGTTGAACAAAGCATATGGATCCAAGAAGGTCTTGTTCATATGGCAGGCCTACGGCCAAGACAAGCCAGAGGCTGACAAATTTCCAATCACTCACCAAAATTTTCCCAATTTTATTATTTAATAACTTATCGAGGAATCACTTTTGTAAAAGCAAACCAAACGCGGCATAAAATAGTAACCCTACCTGTTGGCTATATTGGCCAAACGAAAAAGTTTAAGCAACCACGTGTATTGAAACAAAAGCCAACGTGCTATCTTTTTCGCTTTTGAGAAAGTGACTTATTATTTTTCTTTGTTTGTCTTTGGCCCACTGTCCCCCATAAAAGAAAAAAAATTGCTTTATTTATATCCACCCATCACTTCACTTCTTCCTTCACAAACCTTCACCAATTTCCTCCCTCTCAATTCTTATCAATTCCCTCACAAAGACAAAGAGAATAAAGAATGCTTCTCCTGAAGCTTAGAAGTGCTTTCAAAGTTGAAGAAGATGGCAAAGAGAGCAAAAGTAGATACCCATATGCAAGCTCTAACAAGGGCACAGTAGTTGTCGGCTTGAAAATTATTCTTGTCCAAATTTCGTCGGGAAAATCTAATATTGTCGTGAAACCAGCTTTGAGATCAACAAAATCAGCTTCTCGACGGCAGCTAATTCCTCCAGCCTGCTGCAAGTCAACTACTGATCAATTTTCTTGCTATCTCAAGTCATGTCATCTTTGCAACAAGAAGTTGAGCTTAGACAAAGAAGTCTACATGTATAGGTAATAAAACATATAAATATATATCATTTAAATTACGAATTTTTTTCCTTAAAATTCTGATGTGAGCAGAGTTGGAACTTTAAATCTTCAATACTATCTCAAGAAGTTTTATCAATTGAAAATATTTGATGTTGTCAATAAAAGTAATTAATACAATTGCGATTTATGTGAATGTTTACAGGGGTGATCTAGGGTTTTGCAGCGTTGAATGCCGGGATAGGCAGATGGTTTTGGATGAAATTAAGGAATTAGAAGCTTCAACAAAGCAAATGCTAAAATCTTATAGGCATTGTTGTAGTAGTAGTAGTAGTAGTGGAGCTGATCATCGGAGTGAGACTCGAAGGCTTATACAGGAGCTTCGCCGAGGAAGACATAATAATAACAATAACAGGCAACAACACTCCTCTCAGAAAAGTGAGAGGAGGGCTATAATTTCATAGGTTTTTTTTTTTTTTGGGCGTGACTTTGGATATTGATTCAGATAATGTAAAAGTGGAAGAGAAAAGTGAGTAGCTGTGGGATATTTTGAGATAGAGTCATATAGACATATAAGAAAAGATAAGTATTACTTCTCATTCATGGCTATCACCATCATTCTTACTTTGTCTGGTACAATAAGTGTCTTTGATGGCTTCTCCACTAGATATTTTGGTTCCATTATCAAATTAAGTACTTGATGTTGAACTGTTTTGAAAGGAAAACTTTAGTAATTTCGATGTAATGCACCTAGTAAATTATAGCCATGTGTGTGTAGAGATGAAAGCCATATGATCAGTTAATTGTACCATCTCTTTTGTATATAACTAAGCCCAAAAACTGCACTTGGAAAGAAGATGAGATGAGCACTCATGTGGTTTATTACCATTTGTGACATTAAACAATTTCAATCTTAAAACTTTAAGAAATTAGGTCAATTGCTCAATCTCGTCTATATCTAACGATGACCTCTTTTTTTCCCCTATTCGAGACTAATTTTTAGGTACTCTTGTTACGTTGCATCCTTTTCATAGAATTTTTCTCATCAATTTGCAATAATAAAAGGGCTAAAGAATCTCTTGATTCCCAATATTTTTCTTTTAAAAAAAAATTAACTCCAATTCTCGTATCAATTTGCTCTGTAATATTTCACCATTATGAGAACTAAAAACAGCAAGAAAGGCTCTATATACTATTACCAAACTATCTCTGATCAAAAATTTTTGCTCGAAATAGAATTTTTGACTGACATATATGACCTTTGTTAATTTTAACAATTAACATAAAACTTGGGTTGATGAGGCAAACTTATGTAATAATGATAAATTAATTTGAGGGCTTATTAAGAATTAATGCGCGATAGCACGATTGCGAAAAGAATGGGAGGCATCTTTTCAACTGCCTTTCAAATTTCAAGCAGTGGAGCTATTTGATTTGAGTGTAAAATGGGTCGAGTTCCCTAGATTTGCATGGGAAATTGTTTTGATTTTTAACAATCAAACCAATAGATGTATCAAATTCCTTGCAAAATCTGGTCAGTAGAGTTAATTACAGAGAATCCAAAAAACTAGGACTAGGAGAGCCTTCCAAATTCCCTAGACTAGCAAGAGAGAGAGTTATGTATGAATGTTTATAAATTGAGAATCTTTACCAAATGTGCCTGATAGAAAGAAAACAATAAACAGAATAATGGCTTGCGTATCTCGTATATTTCAATTGTTACGCGACCAGCACTTATATGTACAATTGCAGATAAGAGAAAAGTGCCGACTATTTGAAACTAAAAGCAATTCTATTTAGGCTATACGAACTACCTTTCTTGTCCTTATCTTAACTAATTACATACAGTTATACTTAAGCTATAATTCTAATGTGAGTGATCCAGCATTTCTATTTCTCAATTATATTTGCTGACATGGATAGTTGGCATACGTGCTGCTGTCTTGATGCAGAAGTATCTTGTTTTTCAACATGCTCCCTCAAGCTAATGTGAGTATTATGAATATTCAGCTAGTTCTTGACTAGTGATATTTTATTATGAGCAAGAGGCTTAGTAAACACATCTGCAATTTGTTTCTCGGTGGGAATATGATTCAGCTCAATTCTCGATTTGATACTTTATCTCTAATAAAATGAATATCAATCTCTACATGTTTAATTCTTCCATGGAGAATAAGATTGGCAGTTAAGGATATTGCACTGGTATTGTCACAATAAACCTGTGGGACTTTGATAAGCTGAACTTGTATTTCATGGAGTAAAGATTGTAGTCAACATAGCTTTGTTGTGAGATTAGCAAGACCCCTATATTCTAACTCATAGCTTGACCTTGCTACAATAGTTTGCTTTTTAAATGATCATGAGATTAAGTTAATTCCCAAGTATATACAGTAGCCACCAATTAATTTTCTATCCATTGTATCACACCCCTAGATATTGTGAGCTATCTCCTGAATGAAAATAATAGACCACAACCACTAATATCTCAGTAAATGTTTAAATGCTTGCCAATGGATATCAGAAGGATTTTTAATGAATTGGCTTAGCTTATTCACTATAAAGGATATGTTGGCCTGGTAGTTGTTAAGTACTACAATAATCCAATTGTACTTTTATACAACTTTGAACCTGAAAATTCATTATCAGAGACTTTGAGAAGCTTTTAACCCGTGAGCATGGGAGTAAGACAGCTCTTACATTGACTCATGTTGGTCTTTTGTAGCAGATTAGTAATGTAGGTTGCCTGTGACAATTTCATTCCAGCTTCATTTCTTGAACTTCTATTCCGAGAAAATAATGTAGTGCACCAAGATATTTGAGAGTGAAACATTGACTCAGATTAGAGATCAGTTGTTGTATTGTTATGGCATCATTTTTTTATAACTAATATGTCATCAACATATACAAGAATGTAAGTAATATGTCCATTTTTGTATTGAATAAATAAGGTAGAGACAGATTTTGAGTTTCTAAAACCCTAACTTAAAATAGCTCTTTTTAACTTGTCAAACCAAGCTCTTGAACTTGTTTAAGGTCATATAATGCCTTCTTGAGTTTGCAAACATGGTTTGGTTTGCTTATATCAACAATCCCTGCAGGTTGAGCTATATACACATCGTCTTGTATATCACAATTAAAAAAAGTATTATTGACATCAAATTGTATTACTTCCCATCCATTCACCACAATTAGATTTAGTACAACTCTTACAGTTGATGTCTTTGCCATTAAACTAAAAGTTTCAAAATAGTCAATTTCTGCCACTTGATGATACCCTTTAACTATTAGTTTAACTTTGTATCTTGGTACCATCTGATTTGTATTTAACTTTAAAAAACTCATTTACTACTAACAAATTTATACTTTTTAGAGAATGGTATTAGTTCCCAGGTTTTGTTATGCTGAAGTGCTTGAATTTCTACTTCCATAGCTTTCTTCTAATTTTCATTCTCTAATGCATTTTCTATGAAGACAGGAACCTCTTGTGGATTAGGATTAATGGAAAGTTGGAACTGAGATATATTTTAGGTTTAAAGTGCTAGTTCTAGCTTTAGTAATCATAAGGTGTAGTGATGTGTATGGTTGAGACAATTGTTCAACAGTATTAGTGGAAACTGATGGAATATTATACGGTTGTTTACCTGAAAAGGTTTCTAATTATTGAGTGTTTTGAGTTGGCTCTGCATTGATAAATTGTCCATGATTTATTGCTAATCTTGGTGTATAATAAGAGGTTATAAGATTAAGTGTTTGCTTAGAGGATGCATTGAGAGGTGATATTGTTAAGCTTGTCTTTCCAGGGCTGATATCTTCTGGTTCCCCCAAGGAGTTTTTCTTTGTTAAGTCAAGACATTGAGGAAACAAATAGTGAGGATGGAATGAAATATTGATAGTGAAATTTGACTTTGGACCAAAACCAAAAATGGGATTAAGTTCAAAAGGAAACTCTGACTCAATAAATGTAACATACTTAATAATGTATATATGGCCTGATTCACTCAAACATTTATATCCTTTGTGATTTTGACTATAACTAGGAAATACACATTTTGTTGTTCTAGATTGAAGTTTATTCTTATTAAAAGGTCTAGGAAATGGGTAACATGTGCATCCAAAGACCTTAAGAAATGAATAATCTGGTTGATGGTCATATAGTTTATGATAAAGAGATAAATGTAAAAGTATTAGTATAGGGAACTTGTTTATAAGAAAGGCTGCTAATTGTATGGCTTCGCACCAGAATTATAATGGCATTCCAACATGTGAGAGTAGAGTTAAGGCGATTTCTACTACATCTCTATATTTTCTCTCTATTTTTCCATTTTAATGATGTATGTGAGAGTATAAATGTCTGAAAACTATTCCTTATTAGTGAGGAAATGGTAATAGTGGTCGAAATTCTCCACCCTAATCAAATTGAATTGTTTTAATGAAGGTTTCAAATTATTTTTTCACTAGATCTTGGAATTAGATAAAGGTGGTGAAGGTTTGTGATTTGGTTGTCAGAAGGTATACCCATGTGAATCTAGTGAAATTATCAAGGAAGCTAATATAGTATTATATCCCTAGTTTGATGTAATTGCTATTGGCCCCTAAAGGCCAATATAAACTAATTAAAGTGGCTTATGTGTTTTGGTTTCTGAAATGCCAAAATGTAATTTGTGTGACTTATCATGCTGACTTGAAGAACAGGAATGAAAAGTTGTAATGAAAGAAAATTGATAAAGGCACAATTAACAAATGGAATGCAGAACCTATTTAAGTTTCAGTTGGTTCAGTTATAAGGGTTTGAGCTAAAAGGTTCAAAGAAACTCTCAATGGACTAATCCAAAATATTTGGGCAAAGGTAAATTCATGGGGGTACAAGGAAGATATTCCACGTGTTCCATAAAGTTGAATTTTCATGATTTAAGCTTTGGAATAATCTAGAAGAAATTTCTCAGATCACAAAGTAGATTGAATTATAGGATTTTTTTTAAATTAGTGATTACCCAAGTTAGGAAATAATGAAAACAGCAACTAATTTGAGCAACCCAAGTGGTTAAAAGCTTTTGGGAGCCTACAATAAACATTTATAATAGTAGTTGTAATATTTAAAATAAAGCCTTAGTTGTTGGTGGTTAATAGTTAGTTAAAGTCTACAGCATTTATTGTTGTAGTTGCAAAGTTTGAAAAAGCTAGTTAAAAGCCATGTTGGTAATAGTTGATAGTTACTAATTTTTTAAGTTATCATTCAATATTGTAATAAATGCTAACATCCCAAATGTTCACTATAAATACATAAGGGATGATAGGAAAGCATTCAGCAATTTGATTAAGAAAAATCTCTTTAGTTCTTTTAGAACTCTTTGAACTTATCAGAAAAATTTTTATGGCATTCTCCTTTGACTTATCAATCAATCATTCCATAATTGATTGTAGCATCTTCATTATACCAAGGTTTTTACTTCAATGTAAGCAACGGGCCACGGTTTCATACAAATTTGTAACTTGACGATCTTGGAGTCCTTCTTAATCCACAACTTTGTCAATATCTTGGCGTGGATCGTATCAGAAATTTTATTTTATTAAACTGAGAGTTATGCTTACAATGTAAGACAACTTGTTTCATAACATTTAGACTAGGATTTCTTAATCTAAGATGAAGTAAATTAATTGAACTCTCGTCTTTATTAATAAAGCCTAAACTAGTTTGATACATGCTTTGATACATGACCAGAACTTATATATACATAAGTGCTGACTATTTGAAACTAAAAGCAATTCTATTTAGGCTATACAAACTACCTTTCTTATCCTTATTTTAACTAGTTACATAAAGTTATACTTAAGCGATAATTCTAATGTGAGTAATCTAGCAATTTTGTTTCTGAATTACCTTTGCTGACTTGGATAGTTGGCATTCGTGTTGCTGCATTAATGCAAAAGTCATGTTGTTTTCTAACACTGATCAACAAAAAGAGAAAATGGTAAGAGCATCAAGCTCTTGTTCTAATAACAATCATTTATTTGTTAATGATTTTTACTTAGGCCGCAACTAGTTACCCTTGTTATTTTAAGTATTACTCACTTATTCTCTTAACATTTTATATTATTCAAAAACCCTACCACTATTATAAAGATTTCTTTAAATTCTAACTTTTGTTATCTTTTAATTAATTTGTTTACATTACTGACGCTATTGTTGTCATGATCCTTTTAATAATTTTTTTATAGAAATTTATTAGAATTGGTAATTCAAAATCAATATTGAGTTTGATTTTAAGTTGAAAACTAATGGAGAGACAACATGTGGTAGAGAATGCAATAGACAAACAAAAAAGAGAGCGAAACAGAAAGCCAAATGTAAGAAGAGACGCGAAAGCATAAGTGTGGATATGTTTAGGTGTGGGCGCCTAGACATTGGTTGCTTAGCGCTGCAATGCCAAAGTCAATAAGCCTAGCACTGCGGCGTTGGCCTTGGAGCATCGTGATGCTAAGTTGAATGCATCTGGCGTCGCAACACTAGCTCTTAGAGTGTTGTGGCGTTATCTATTCAAGAATTTGCCTTTTTAAGGTCCAATTTCACATTTAAGTCAGTTTTAGACTTTCTAAACACATTAACTCTTATTCTAAATAGGTTTAGAGTTTTTTGAAATTTTTTAAAGTCTATATAAACTCTTATAATTTATTAGAATTGTTAAGTATCAACAAGAGAGAGAATAGATAGCTTAAATTGTGATTGAGTGCTTTGACCGCACAAGATAGTATGGTATAAATCCATGGAAGCTATGAGCTATTAGGTATTCTTTATAATCTCTTGTAGAAAAAATTTTGTGAACTGAATAAAAAAAATTATGATATTGTGATCCACTATGGATGTAAGCGATTATTACTAAATCACGTATATTGCTTATGCCTTTTTTTATGTGTATGATTATTTATCTTTTGATTTTGTAATCTTTTCTTGTTCTTATTTATTTGTGATTGAAAATCTTTCACAAAGTGCTTAGAAGGTTTTTATAGTACACCTAAAATTTCCAACAAAATTAATAATGTATTTTTTAAATATAATACTAAAATAACAAAAATCATAACATATTTAAGTTATGGTAGAATGATGAACATTCTAGTTATTTTATTTTTTATTTTAGAATTTTATTATTATTTAATTTTTTAAATATATTAATATTTAATAATCATTATAAAGAATAAATACATTATAGTTTTAATTTTTTTTTTAAAACACTAAAAAAATAACTGAAATAGCAAAAATCATAACATAATGAATATTTTAGTTATTTTATTTTTATTTTACATTTTATAATTTTATTGATTTTTAATTTTTAATAATTTTATATTTAATACTTATTAGAAAAAATAAATATATAATTATTTTTTATTATTTGAAAAAAACTAAAAAAGTAATTAAAATAATAAAATCTTATTGTATTTTTTCTTTCTCAAAAGTATTATATATAAATGTTTTTAAAAAAAATTAAAATTTAAAATACTAACCAAATTATTCATCCTTAACATAAATATATTATAGTTTTTATTATTTTAATTATTTTGGCATTATATTTTTTGAAAAAAAAATTACATTACTACTTTATGCAAATAAAAAATAAAAAAAAATAATATCAACAATATAAAGGTAAATTAGATTGAACGAAATATTTGTAACAATAAAGGTTTTTATAGGTAATATGAATCATTAAAAAAAGAAATGGATAATGCTCAAAATAATAGGGAGGGCCGTGTATAGTTTCCTTTTTATTTCTCATCCTTACATAATTAACGATAAAATCTTTCCAATATCAGATGAGTTAATGCAGAAGAGTTGCAGCTTCAAGGGGCTTTAATGTCCGCATCATCAGCAAATGTTTCTTGAAAGATAATGAAAAATGAATCAGCAACACCAATTATGTTTAGTCTCCTCGGTCTGAAAGCTTTTGCTTTATATGCATGGATGCAAAGCCAAAGGAGGAGATGTTCAAAATCAACAAGTGCAATCACTCATTTTGCAACGACTGTACTGCCAATTAGGTTGCATCAAAAAAAAAAAAAGGAAAATGTAGTAATGGTTAAGTGTCCGGAATTGAAGTGCCAAAGTAACTTGGAACCTCAATTTTGTCATCCCATTATTCCAAAAGAAGTGTATGATAGATGGGAAGATGCTCTCTCTGAGTCATTGATTCTTGGGGTCACAGAAATTTTACTGCCCTTTTAAGGACTGCTTGAATATGTTAGTGGATGATTGAGGGAAAATTGTGACTGTATCAGAGCTAATTGCCACAGAATGTTTTGTGCCAAGTGCAATA
This sequence comes from Ailanthus altissimus, assembly GCA_946807835.1. Classification (NCBI taxonomy): domain Eukaryota; kingdom Viridiplantae; phylum Streptophyta; class Magnoliopsida; order Sapindales; family Simaroubaceae; genus Ailanthus; species Ailanthus altissimus. Next base: position 19,790,861 of record OX327710.1, on the reverse strand, counting down.
TTCCATGGCATGTTTGGATTGAATTGTTGGCAGTTTCAGAAACATGGTAAGGGTGAAAGAGTAATGGAAGATCTCATGTTGTTGGAGCTTGCCAAGAACAAGAAGTGTAGGAGATGCCCCAATTTCAAGTTTTATGTTGAAAAATCTCAAGGCTGCTTGCACATTTCATGCAGATTAGTTTTGCTTTATCTAACTCATACTGCCTGTTCAAACATACACATTCAAAGTCATACAATATTGTATAGCTCGGTGTAGTTTTAACAAATATTTAATTACACCAGTATTATATATATATATATATATATATATATATATGTATTCTTTTAAGCAAATGTAGTTTATATGCACATGTTAAGAGAGATTTGTGATGCAAGATTCCTGAAAAGATTTGATTGTGATGCAAGATTCTTGAAAAGATTTGACAAGGCAATGAATTATTCATAACAATTGTTATGTTCTTTCCTACATCAAATGCCATTTAATTTGGTTAAATTACCTAATCTTATTTAAAATATGTTATGACACTTTTTTCATAATTGAAACAAATTAATCACAAAGTGCTCCTAATTATATATAAAATTAAGACAAATCTTAAGTACTCTTAGCGTAGTATATATTTTTTTTAAGAAAATAGATTAAGGTTTTGAAATTCACATTAGTTTACTTGTTCACTTATCAATAATAAAACGATTATTAAAATTCACATTATTCTTGAACCTCAATTTTCTTTCCAAAAATAAACCCACCATCTTAATTTACTCTGTAATTAACCATTATCAGAACTGAAAACATTAAGAAACGGTTCTCTATGCCATTAACAAACACCCTTTCATAAAACATTTTGCTCAATATAGAAGTTTTGACTGACATATATAACTTTTTTTAATTAAAGTATGAAAATAAACTTGGGTTGACTTGGCAAACTCATATAATAAAAATTACGAAGTTGATTGCAGATGAATTCCTTGTGTTACTACTGAAGATTGTAAATTAGAAATCAACTTGGGCGTTATAGATTGGAACTGAAATTTGGACTGGTTTTTTTTTTTCAAATAAAAGTTTGGACCGAATATAAAGATAGTGTTATGGTTTTTAAATAACTTAATCTAAATAAAATTTTATCTATAAGTTTGAGATATAATAACTTAGGTAGCATTTGTTTTTTTGGATGAATGTTGAATAGAGTTGAATGATTAAATTTGAATAACTTTTATTTTTGTTTAATATTTGAATATAAGTATTAAGTTATTTTTTAATTAAAAATAAGCTGAAAAATAATATTTTTACATTTGTACCCTTATAAATTTTTAATATTGAATTAATAATAAAAATTAGTAATATATGAATAAATTAATACTTTTCTGTACAAATTGATATTAAAACAATATAAATTTAAATATTTCATGGTAATTTTTTATAACAATAAATTTTTTTAAAGTTGTAAGATAATTTTGATAGTTCTAATTTATTATAAAACAAAAAATAGAGAAAAAAAAATCTTTTTCTAAAGAGTATATTAAAAAACATCCATATGAAATTCATCAAAATAATAAAAGTGCACAATTAAAAAAAGTATTAATTATATACTTCAAATAACTGATTTGCAATTAAAAAAAATATCACATAATAAAATTATATTTATCATGATTATTTTTAGAACTGAAAAAAAAAATTTGGGGTTGAGTTTAATTAATTTAAAGTGAATAGAGAAGAAATAATTTATTTAAAAAATAATTAAAATTTTGATTGGTTAAATTGAGAAAGCAAGAGGTCCTTAAAAAAAAGTTACATGTATAATAGATATAAAAAAAAAAGAGTTTTATATGAATAAGGATGTAAATATATCATATAAATAAGGATGTTTTAAAGAAGAAAAGTAATTAAATAATTTAGACTTTTATATTTGGCCAAAAAGTCAAAAAAAATTAATTCAGCTAAAATTTACTTAAAACTCCTTTTAAATTAAAAAAATAAACAAATTTAATAATTAAATAAGTGAAATTAAGTCATATTCAACGTTAAATAAAAAATAAAAAAAACAAATTGGCCTTAATGCCTCGCAAGGTTATTCTAAAAATAAAAATATTTCATTACTATAAAATAATTTCTTAAAAAATCACAAAATTAAAAGTTGACATTTTTAATATAATTTAGGATTAAAGTTTGTATATTTAACTAAAATAAAAATCCGTTATTACTAACAAATAAAATAAAAGTTGATATTAAATTGATAAATGATAATATTATATTTGTATTCATGACTAAAATACTAACAAATAATATAAAAGTTGTAACGTTGAATTTGTATATTTAATATATAAAAAAATCAAATAAAATTATAATACAAAAAGACTCAATTGTCCTTCTTGAATGTCAAACAAATTATAATGAGGAACTAAATAGATCCAATTGTTTTCTCTCATGTTTTGTGGATGTGTGCAATTTTTTTTTTTTTGGTTAATATGGAATTAAGTTATAGAATCGAATCCAATAGTTAGCTGCTGATCCACGCAGAATTTTGGTAGCTACTCTCTACATTAACCTTTATAAATAGACTCGATTGTTAAACAATATAATATGAATTAAAAAAATTTACAAAAAATAAATTATGCATATAACGATTTATAATGGTTGGATTATAAGAGTGACTTATGCACCGCGCAAAAAAACTCTATTTGAGGCTAAATATAAACTTATTTCAAACTCAGGCAAACACTCTCAAAACAGGATTACAAATAAAGAATTAGAATAAGAAAAAATTTCAACAAACCCTTGCTCAAAAATTACTCTCTTGATTTTGTCTTAATTCAATTACAAAGAGAAGTGAATGATTGTCAAAATCAACAACCGTAAAAAGGGTTAACAAACGTTGAAGAAAAAAAAGTTATGCATGTTGGCAAGCAACAATGTTTTATATTAAAAGGCCATTTGCATTTCCCAAAAAAAAAAAAACAACTAATGTAGTACCTATCTATGGGCTACCCTTTGCCTATAAACAAGTTTCCCTTATCCCTTTCGATTCTTTCAATCCATATGTAAATTCTCATTTTTTATTAATAAAATTGTTTTTATTATGCTTTCAATTCTTTCAATCCATAGTTAAATCAACTAGTTAACAATTTAGCAATATCATCTAAAATTACGGGCTTCTTTCTTATTTTCTAAAAACCACGAATATAATCAAACCAACCCTTAAATTTTTTTCGTTGTTTGATAGTGCAGTAATGTCATCATCTTCTTCCTCCGTGAATATCATTGATAATAACTTTTGCAAATTATTATATTAGTTTCTTCTAATATTTTAAAATTATTAACATATATTTTTATTAAAATTATATAAATTTAAAAAAAATATGAAGAATATGTAGAAGATAATATAAACATAAATCATTGAAAATGAAAAGTTTTATCCATTTCTTTCACATATATTATATGTTTAGAAGACAAATTTTGGTATTTATGTGAAGAAACCGCTCACAAACATTGTTTTTACAATAAGATAACATTTGTAATATATGACTACACCAATACTTTTATGCAAAATATATATTAAAAAAATCTAATCATCTTTGGTTTTTTCTTTTTTTAAAAGGTATCTAATCATCTTTGTTGTTGTTAAAAGAATTAGGTTTATAGCAATTAAGCAATGTCGTAATAAACCCTTTAATCATTATTTTACTATGTTGTGCCTTCAAGAATAACGTTGAGTAGTTAATGTATATAGTCCTTGGGGATTGAAGAGCCATGGTTTTCACATATATTATGCTCGCAGGAAGTTTCAGGCAAAAACAAAAATTCTTTTTCTAGTAAATATTACTACAAAAAATTAAGATAGCAACATATTAACAAGACAATTCAAAATTATAACTTCCGAAATAATAATAGAAACCGACGGCATAAAATTTATTTACATTAATAATATTGTCTGCTAAATAATCTAAATGTAAAATAACATAGAATGACCCTAAATTAATCCTTACCCTATATATTTTAAAGACCATGATAAAATCCTTCACCATTCGTAACATTAAATAATAGGTAACTAAGATCATCAAACTCGGAACCAAAATCAAGAGGACCATTGATATTGTTATTATGCTCTATATTTTGTTCAATAAAATGGTTGAAAAAACTTGCCTCATTAGAAGCAGCAGATAATTCTTCAATCTTTGCTGCCAAATTTTTCTTTACTCGTTCCATGGACTTCACATAATGCTCAAGTTCTTCAACCTCCATATTCTCAATCGAACATTGATCCCACCAAAATACCCCATTAGCTTTGTTCTTGCCTTTTTGTTTTACAATCTCATCATGCTTCTTCTCCTCTTCTTCCAATATTTTGAGTGACACCTTATACTCATGTTTTATCTTGTCTAGATCTTTGTTCCTCGGCGACGCGGCCGAAGGGTTGTTGTTGTTGTTGTCGTCGTCTTCTCCGGTGATAAACCGATCAAGAAGGGCATCGGCGTGCGGGTGCCCGAAAGTGAAAGCTCTCTTATGAGGGGACATGATGACAATGGCAACTTCAGCACCACATAATATACAAAGCTCGGAAGCTTTGTTGAAAAGCCCTTTTTTGCGCTTTGAGAATGTGATTTGGCGAGCACTCTTGGCTTCAACTCTCTTGATTTCAATCTTTTGAAGACCTTTGGTTCGTTTAATGTTTTTGTTCATGTTGGCTGCTGCTGCTGCTTCTTCCATATTTGGTGACTCAAACTGAAGATGAACACTAATTTTAGGGCAATGAAATTTGGGTTTAATGTGTATATATAAATAGCAGGTTCTTCATTCATTATTCTGCAAGTTAATTAGGTGAAGATCAGACGGTTGTAATTAACTTTTTGCTTGGCTATTCCTATGTTGATCATGCAAACCAAAGAGGAAAGTAAGGTCAATTAATAATCGAATAATAATATACCTTGAAAAAGATTCTCTATTCCTTTAACAATGTCCTAAAATTTTGCACGAGTAAGATGTTTCCTTTTTAAGAAATATGTCTCCCGCAAGCAAAGCATGGACATGAATTTGCTATCAATTAATTACTTCAAAATTTGCAAGACACAATGGCAGATCGATGTTTATTAATTTTAAACTACGTCGAATTTAAAGAGTGTTTCTTATAAAACTTGACTGAAAGTTTGCTCAATTTCAATAGCCTGGCATGAAATCGCTTCAAATTTTTGCGAACTTCTAAATTTTCGCAAAAAACTTTTTGCAATAGCTTCAACTTTTAATTTGAATTAATAAAAAATTTAATTTAAACAAATAGGAACATTTTTTGTGATACACAACCGATACAGAAAACTGATTTGATTAATTACGTGGTGTGATTATTATTACGTAAGACTATACAAATTATTTAAGCAAACCAAGGCGAATTCAGGCTTAGAGAACCCAATTTCCCAAACAAAACAGCCTAGTTTACTATCAACTCAAACCCTGGTCCAGCACTTATGTATGGACCAAACCTACACCAAAATTCTTTGCCCAAAAGCCATGTGCCAAGATTAGGCCCAGAAACTGCTCATTTATGGTTTTGCTAGCAAGCCTTTTTTATTTTTTGTTTACTCAGAGAGGAGGGTTTGTGGCTCTTGTTGTAGAGACAGATTGCAAGCAGTTAGTTGATGCTCTCATTTGCAATTGTTCTTATGTGTAGAAGGCAATTTGTTTCAGTCTATTTACTAAGTATTTGCCTGTCTCTGTTGTGTGGATACGCACCCATGCGCCCATTCAGTCAACATTTACTATAGCAGATGGACAAAGAAAGGTCGTATTTACACACACAAATGAAGGGAACACATGGCCTCACCAATCCTCTCAATTGATTAACACTGCAGGGTCGATTTCTTCAATTCATTTTTTATGACAACATAGAGTGTGTTACTGTCATATAATCCGATGTCTCCCTCCCCACTTACATAAATGGGTCCATTGAGAAGCTTTTTCAAAGTTTCAGTCAATGCCTTATATGAAGGGGCAATCAACCGATTTTCATGTACTAATTTAAAGTTCGATTATAAAATTAGAGATGGGAACATGAGCATGATTTTAGTTAAGGAGGATAAATCTATTCATTGTTCATCAAACTCTTAAAAGTTAATGAACATGATTACAATCTATCTAGATAACCTTAATCATTTAGCAATTCAAATGGTATAATATTATGGTTAATAATTATTTACTATTGTATGAATTCAAGGTGTGCATCACCAGTAGTCTGTTTAGATGAACAATAATGTATTGCTAAATGGTGGCTTTTGTAGGGTCAATAATAACAAAGAAGGGAGTTCATAATATTAATGTGTTTCTCTTTTCATTGTTTAAGTTGTTAGCAATAATGGTTTGGTTAGCAAAAATATGTCATTTTTAATAATATGCTCCACTAACAAAAATGATTAATTCTGCTTAATAGTGTTTATGATAGTAAAAAGTAATTGAGAAACAAATACTCTGATTTGATTTCAGTGATTGACTAGCAAACACAAAAACCCTACACAATTAAGGGCTAGCAACTATTCATGTTTTCACATAAAATTATATATATTTTTTTAAAAATGATTGGATGTGAATATTTTAGCATTCTAAAAATGCATATTTAAGTCAGAAAATATTATTTAATTCTTGTATAACTAAAAAAACGTGATTTTTTAGTTATATATATCAATTTATAGCTCAAATTCAGAGTTTAAAAACATATCAGCATTAATGCTGGATAATAACTGTATAATTCCTTTCCTTTCATAATATTCATGTCGCTTTAGATAAATCATTTTAAAAATCTAGTGGTTAGCCAAAGTTTCGAAAGATTAGAAGACAATAATTGAAGTAAGAGAGGGCATAAGCATAAACCATTGAGAAAGAAGAAACAAGAACGTTCTATATATCTTTACCAACTTTCAACTTTTCTTAATAAACGTGCTTAAAGTCATCTAAAACAACAGTTTAAATCCCAAGCTCATCAACATTCAACAGTTATATATTTCAATGTTTTCAATATATATTTATCTTTCTGTATCATGATATCTTTTAATCGTTGTATCAAAGTTGTTTGATGTAATATTTTAATAATATTAAATAATATGATTTCTTTTTTTAAAAAAAGAGTTTGTCAAACACAAACATATTAAAAAGTTATTTGCATTGATCGATTCAAAGTTAACAAAACTAAAGGGGCAAGTCAGTCAGAGCCTTTTTTTAAGGTAAGAGGATTTGTTAAAACACAAGAAATTTTACTCTTTACTTTTCCAAAGTTTAATCTGAAAAACTTACATGACAAAGGACTAACATACCATCCCAAAATCAAATCTGAATAATTTACATGGCAAATGACTAATTTACCACCAATCACGCCCCGGGCTCCAGCCAAGCCATTTGCTTTGCTATTCTTTACTAGTAATAATAATGAGACTCCCCATAATTGCATGTGAAACTGTACCTACAAAACCCCACCTCGTCTTTCCTTTGGTCCTCAGTCACCCATCCTTCTTTTAAAAATTTTATTTTGTTTCACAGTCTAAATGGGGCCTCAATCACTGCTATAAATGCTTTTGCCTTCAACTTTTCACTGCTAAGAAGGTAAAGACCGGGGTTAACTTTTTCACTCGCCAGTCTTTATTAATGTCAAAAGAGAGGGAAAATTGTAGATCTTGCTAGCAAAGGATTGATATGGTGTCAATTTCAAATTCAAAGTTGTCAAGAAAGAATCAGAAATATGCAAGTACTTTGTCTTCTTTATAGTAATGTTTCTTGAGTCCCCACCATTACCCCATATTTGGTTGAGATTTTGCATAGTTTGAGACTCAAAAAAACCCAATATCTGACCCAAGATCAGCTTTTAAGTCCAAAGATTTTCATTTTTAAAAAAATGATGATTGCATTTTATATATTGCTTATATGTGTATATTTTTCATGTTTGAAATGCATGGACCTACAATTTCGATGATGATAATTGCAATATTAATGGCCATGGACAACTGTCTTTGGCCATGCGCAGCAGTACATGAGCTAACTGCATCAAAATTGGTCCCATCTTTTCAAGATTTTTGACTCAAAGTTTACATGTTCGATCGAGCAGCCAGTGGCCCTCTTCTCATCAAGCACTTTGTATAATTGCCATAAAATGCATACTAAATTCTTTACTTAAGATTCTCAGAAAGTAGACTACCTAGCCCTTCATCTTCTTAATTAATTACACTAATTTTCCCACGGTCCTCTGTAGGTAAGCTAGCCCTAGCCCAAGTTGTAGTAATATTCCCAGTCTTTTAATCTTTTATATATATTCCATGAAAAATTTTCCGATGTAATTGTTGTATATTAGTAATAGACAGTTTCAAGTGTAAAGTTTCACCTGTTTTAAGATGCTTATTTGCATTATATAATGGATGTAAACTAAAAAAATAGTGTTATTTTTTTAATTATATGACATTACATAACTCAGTTATGTATTTTAAAATAAGTAAACGTGCAAACAAGGAGAAAATGTAAAATGTGCATAAGAGGGAGACATATAACGAATGTCCTGCAACGATGAATTACAATGGGAACGATAGAAGAATCCAAAAGTCAAGCTGCAGGAAAATTGAAGCTGCAAAAGACAAGTGGGGGGGTGCGGGGTTGCAACATGTGAAGCTCCGTTATCTTGATCAATGCAATGCATACGAATGAAGCCCCTGTTTTAATCTGCTTTTACCCTTTCCAGTTTGTCGAATTTGAAGAAATTTGCTGAGCTTATTTTAAAAGGGCTTTTACATAATTTGTCCGCAGGCAAAAAAGCCAACCAAAAAAAAAGGGAAACACATTCTGGACGGTACTACTTTAATCTCCGGTCCACGTTCAACCACAGTCCATTTGTTAAAATAACTAGAAGAGTAGAATAATGTAGCGTGGCTTAGCTTGTTAGCACTAAGTGCTTCTGCTAGCCGAGTCCTAGGTCCAAGAATTGCATATCTAATCTACTATCCGAAACAAGACAATGTGGGGTCACCTTTCTTTAGTTATGCCACAGATTGAGGGGCTAATTGGCTAATATCCAATGGTTATTAATTAATGCAAGTTTTGTGGGTATCTGTTGATTTTATTGATAATTTTTATTTTTAATATCATCTTTAATATTAATTTTACTTAAAAATTAATTTTTATCCTTTTTATTTTTGTTAAGAATTTAATTTTATGAGATCAAATACCTCTTAAGCTAGCATTTAATACTTTAAATCATTTTAAGTACGAGTAAAAAACTTTATACAAATAAAATAAAAATAATAAAAATTAATTATATAATAAAAATAATTATCAATCACATAAATAATAAGAATATACATATTCAACAATATTTACTTACATTTATTGTGGATTATTACATTCTCACTTTTTTTATTCAATTTTTTTATATACAAAAAATTATCACAAAAAAAATTTAATGAATACAATAATAAACGAACTTTTAAAAAATTTATTCAGTATTTTTTTATATTTATGCCCAACGTTCAAACACTCTATGATATTGTTTAGTGTTTATGCTTAATTTTAAAGTTATTCAAGCTCTTTATTCTCTTTCATTATTGCATTATCTATTTTAATGAATTACAATAATTTATATAAATTTTATACCTCTTTTAAAAATCATATTTTTTATTAAAATAAGAATTTATAAGAAAAAAAATTTTAAAACTTACTTAAATATGTAAAAAAAACCTTAAAAAATACAAATTTTATAAATTATTGGTGTTATGAGCTAGTGTCGCAGAGTACACCTACACCTAGGCAATTGTTCTTTATGCTTTCATTTTTTTTATCTTTAATTTTTAATTTTTGTATCTTTTTATATATTTAATACGTATTTAATCTCTTATTTAATTTTAATTTAAATTTAAATTCATTTTTTTACTTTAAATTACCAAAATTTTAATATTTTTATAATAAAATAAGAGGTTTAGAGTTTAATGTTTGCTAACACTCTCGTATACTATCAAAGTTTGTAATGTTTCACTGACTTCTAAGGTGTGGGTGAGTGCATCGAAACCAAGAAAAAAGTGGCAGTAAAATTACTGATGACCCACGTGTATTTGTATATAATGGCACAATGGTCAATGTAATGTTTCTGGATTCTGGTGTATAGGAAGGAAATCATGTGGTGTATCAATCAGCTAAAGCGATATTAACAAAGTGGGTAAAGATCTTGACTCGTGTGCTTGAAAACTTCAAAACCCAGATGATGGCAGAATCGAAGGCATCAAATTATAATACAAATATTCCTTATACATCATTGTCACGGACCCAAAATTATGCAAATAATCTGAAGAAAAGAGAATTGCCATTAAAAACCCAGGTGACTGAAAATGAAGAAGAGTGTGAAGCTTAACCCCATGATGGGACAGAATCAGAGCCATTTTGGGTTAAGATTCTTGCTTTGTCTCAGCTTGTTAGATTTAGAAGTTTATCTTTAGATTGGATAAGTTTTATAGGTTTGAGTTTTCACTCATAAGATTCTCTGGTCTACTCAGATTGAATCTCCCAATGTGGGTATCAAATCTACGAACTTAAACCAAAGAATGAGTGTTAGAATCTAGTTACAACATAAAGCTTTTAATGTTCATCATCTACTCGTTCAACTAAGGTCTTTGAATACCCCAACGCTTTTAGTCCAAAGTAGTCAAATTTTTTTCTTTTTCAATATCACAGTTAAAATTTAGTTGGCAAAATTCTAAGGGTAAATATTAAAGTTCTTTCTGGTTAGCGTAAGGTGGTGAAGCTTTATTATTTAATATTTTGAAATAATACAAATTTATTTTTCATGTAAAATAATTAACAATGAGTGTCCAAGTAGGCAGATGGCGGCACCCACAAACACAGACAGACTTACCCACTGAGAACTGACTCCACTCAAAGCTTCTCTCCTTTTAATGCTTCTTCTTCGCCATCCCCTCTCTACTCACTTCTCACCCACAAACAACACCAAACTCACTTCACACTTCCTCACTCTCACTCTCACTCTCACCACATCAACAATGTCTTCTCTTCTTCTTTATCTCTTCACCTTCGTTATCATCTCATCACTTTATTTCACTCCCTCTTCATCCTCATCAACAAATGACGACACCCCAAGAACTTTCATCATCAAAGTCCAGAACGACGCCAAGCCCTCCATTTTCCCAACTCACAAGCACTGGTATGACTCTACTCTCTCTTCCCTTCCCACTACTTCCACCAGTAGCCGCGTCATCCACACTTACGACACCGTCTTCCACGGCTTCTCTGCGAAACTCACCGTTTCCCAAGCTGCCCACCTCAGAACCCTCCCCCACATCCTCGCCATTATCCCTGAACAAGTCCGCCACCTTCACACCACTCGCTCTCCTCAGTTCCTCGGCTTGAAAACCACTGACAGCGCTGGCCTGTTGAAAGAATCCGACTTTGGCTCTGACCTTGTTATTGGAGTCATTGACACCGGCATTTGGCCCGAAAGACAGAGCTTTAACGACCGAGATCTCGGCCCTGTCCCTGCCAAATGGAAAGCCCAATGCGTTACGTCAAAGGACTTCCCCAGTTACAGCTGTAATCGTAAGATTATCGGTGCCCGGTTTTTTTGCCAGGGTTATGAATCAACTAATGGGAAAATGAACGAGACGACCGAATTTCGGTCACCTCGAGATTCGGACGGGCATGGGACTCACACGGCGTCGATTGTGGCTGGGAGGTACGTGTTTCCGGCGTCTACTTTGGGTTATGCACGTGGGGTTGCTTCAGGTATGGCGCCAAAAGCGAGACTTGCTGTTTATAAAGTGTGTTGGAATACTGGTTGTTATGATTCCGATATCTTAGCTGCTTTTGATAGTGCTGTCTCGGATGGCGTTGATGTTGTTTCTTTAAGTGTTGGTGGTGTTGTTGTCCCTTACTATTTAGATGCTATTGCTATTGGAGCTTTTGGTGCTTCTGATCATGGTGTTTTTGTCTCTGCTTCTGCTGGCAATGGTGGCCCAGGTGGGTTAACTGTTACCAATGTCGCTCCTTGGGTTACCACTGTGGGAGCTGGGACTATTGATAGGGATTTCCCAGCTGATGTTCATTTGGGTAATGGGAAAGTTATTTCGGGTGTTAGTGTTTATAGCGGGCCGGGTTTAGGCAGCCCGGATAAGATGTACCCTTTGATTTATGCTGGAAGTGAAGGTGGTGATGGCTATTCAGCTTCTTTGTGTTTGGAAGGGTCATTGGACCCTACATTTGTGAAGGGGAAAATTGTCTTGTGTGATAGAGGGATCAATTCAAGGGCTGCTAAAGGGGAAGTAGTGAAGAAAGCTGGTGGTGTTGGGATGATTTTAGCTAATGGGGTCTTCGATGGAGAAGGGTTAGTGGCTGATTGTCATCTTTTGCCTGCAACTTCTGTTGGTGCAGCTAGTGGTGATGAGATTCGGAGGTATATTTTGTCGGCTGAGAAGTCTAAGTCATCAGCTATGGCTACTATTGTTTTTAAGGGGACTCGTGTTAATGTGAGGCCAGCTCCTGTTGTGGCTTCTTTCTCCGCTAGGGGGCCTAATCCAGAGTCACCAGAGATTTTGAAACCAGATGTGATTGCTCCCGGGTTAAATATTCTTGCAGCTTGGCCTGATAAAGTTGGACCATCTGGGATTCCTTCTGATAAGCGTAGGACTGAGTTTAATATACTTTCAGGAACTTCAATGGCTTGTCCACATGTTTCCGGGCTTGCTGCTTTGTTAAAGGCAGCGCACCCTGAATGGAGCCCTGCAGCAATAAGGTCAGCTTTGATGACAACTGCTTATACAGTTGATAATCGTGGCGAGACAATGATTGATGAGTCCACTGGGAATACTTCGACTGTGTTAGATTTTGGTTCCGGTCATGTTCACCCCCAAAAGGCTATGGATCCTGGGTTGATTTATGATATAACTTCATATGATTATGTGAATTTCTTGTGCAATTTGAATTATACGATTAATAACATTCAAGTGATCACCAGGAGAAGTGCAGATTGCAAAGGGGCAAGAAGGGCTGGTCATGTTGGGAATTTGAATTACCCTTCAATGTCTGCAGTATTTCAACAATATGGCAAGCATAAGATGTCTACACATTTTATCAGGACGGTGACTAATGTCGGGGATCCTAGTTCCGTGTACAAAGTAACAATCAGGCCACCTGGTGGCATGACGGTGACAGTGCAGCCGGAGAAGCTTGTGTTCAGGCGGGTGGGACAGAAATTGAATTTTCTTGTTAGAGTTGAAGCATTTGCAGTTAAGCTCTCCCCTGGGAGCTCAAGTATGAAAAGCGGTTCGATAGTTTGGTCGGATGGAAAGCACAGTGTCACAAGTCCCTTAGTTGTGACAATGCAGCAAGCTCTCTAGTTTTGTATCGTAGGGTATGGGGTTTTCGGGTTTCAGGAATTTTGCCTGCCTTATTATTAAATGTCTCTCTCTATATATATATATAGATGTATAATGAGAATATGAATTGTGGTGTTTTCTATATCAGAAAGCAGGTGGATAGAAAAAAAAAAGCAGCTGGGAAGATGTGTTGTTTTGTATCTTGGTATTGTAAGGTGAAGAATCAAGAATGCTTGTGTAAAAATCCCATGTTAAATTAACAAGATTGCGAGGTTAATGAAGACGATCTTTCTTTTTCATATTGCAAGTAATTCTTTATGTTGAAACTTCAACCAACTCTGATCCATTTGGTGCATGTGATGTGGGGAAGGTTAATTGATTCTAGTCAAAGTATGTGCTTACAAACTAAAGACAATTATTAAGACAAAAATCATGTGGGGTAACTTGATTCGCTTAATGTCTCGTATTCTTGCTTGTTTCTTGGCATTTAATTAAATATTGTACTGGTTCTGTTGGTGCGCCCATGTGTGTCCAAAGGAACAGATGCTGGAACCCGTAAGTGAACATTAATCAGTGCCGTGATTATGCATACAAACATGAATATCATATCAGGGTTATCAAGTTTTTGAAGAGTCAGAACAAAGTGTTAAGTTTGATTACGGCTGTGTTTGGCTGCCGCTTAAGTTGAAAAGCACAATAAAAAGTGTTAGTAAACAGTATAATTTCATTTCGCCAACTAAGTATTTATTAAAATCTCGTAGTTTTTTTACTTTACAATTAATGCTTCCACTTGAAAATTGCTGTGACTTTAAAACTTCAGTATCTGTATACATTATGAATCAAATAAGAATGGTGGGAACATCATTAATGTTGATTGTTAGCGAAGACAAATCACCGTTAAATGAAAGCAACTTAGCTGGGTAAAGGCTCATTTATAATTAGCAATTGCTTTACAGCCATGGACCATGATAACACGGTTTTAGGCTGATGGCTTTTCTGTTTCATTTGGCTTATAAATCATGATGTCTAATATCTGTCTTAATTCAAATTTGGTAGTGATTTACAGAGCAGATTCAAAAATTTGAACTCAGAAACGGTACAAATTTCAAAAGGACTGTGTCTATAGTCCTTTTGCTGCCCGATTCTGAAATCTTTTCCGAGGTTTTACTAGGTTCAGCAAGGAACAAAAAACAGTGAGTAATGTTTTCGTTTTTCAGAATTCTCATCTTTGTCAGAATTCGTAGGCTAGTTTCTGAATGCACATTGGACCCAGTTAATCCAATTCTCAAGTTCCATTTTCTCCCACTACAAATCTCAGGCTATCTTGCAGCCGGCTTTTTGTACATTTCTTCAATTTTTTCGTTACATGTCTAGTTCTTTTGTTACATTTCTCAACTTTTACATTATTTAGATTTTAATTGAGATTTGTAACAAAATGATGGGACATATGAATAAGGATTGCACTCTTTCTCAAACTTTTTTCTTGGGCTCATGGTTAATAATTTTCATTTTGGATTATTTAAAAAAAAAAAGAAAATTATCATTCTAGAAATATCTAGTCTGTGCCACACAAGTGTATCACATCATCTGTATATATATATCCATCAAATGAAATTTTATTATTTTAAATAAGATGGTGATTATTAGGATGAATAAGAAACAAAATTTAGAAATTATGAAACTTGATTCCATTTGATTAGTATTTTAAAATTTTGTTTACGCACCAAAATGTAAATCCAGTGGTTCATAAACTAGCAAGATTTGCGCTAGAGTATTCATCTGATGTAGTTTAGTTGAAGTCTTTCCCAACCCATCTCCAACAGTCCATCGTAGAGGATTCTAATCCTCAAGATTTGGCTTAGTTTAATATAATCCAAGTTTTTTTTTTAAAAAAAAAAATCTCTATTGATTAGCATATTTGGACCATCTTATCCAACATCAACAGTATTTTCATGGGCCTAACAGAACCATCAAAATCCAGTGATTAGCCTTGGCCAGGCAGGCTTGATGTAAATTTGATCAAGGCGATTTGATGTAATCTCTTGCAAGGCCGAAGAAAAAGCAGGCCGCGTAACATCAAAAGTACTTAATTGTTTTGATTTGCCTTTGCTCAGTGTAATTGCTCCAGCAAGATATTGAGCATCCGTATAATTTTCGTGGACTGAAAGCACTACCTGTAAAATAAAATGAAAGTTGTGGTTATCAAACACTTTAGCTTCCGTTACGCTTATACGTTTATACCGAATAAATCCTAGCTAAGTCTTCTAAGTGCTTGCGTGGAGTCGGTCTGTCGACGGCATTAGCATAGGTCATGCTTGACACAACAAAAAACTGATCATGAATCTTGATCATCGTTGACAGACCAGCCATATACAGGCCTATACACCGTCATTTTCATCACTAGTTCTGTTTCATTTCACCTCATATCCTGCAGGTTGAAGGGGAAGAGAAAAAGAAAATGACCTAAGCCCATTACTGATCATGATCCATGTATTTTGTACGTATTCTTGCTTTTTGTATATTATTCCAAAAACTTCTACATCAAAGATCTCATCTTGTGATGAGAGTCTAAGTGGTCCTGGAGTTGGCTTTGTTTCTTTCATAGAATATACAGACTGAAACTTGAATCACTCGGTAGCTGTAAATTCATGATAATGACATAATAATTAATTCTTTCCAAATGAAATAGCCAAGTAGCTTATAACCACTTTTTAGATATTTGCATGCATTGAATGTGAAAATGAACCCACCAAGAAATAAGATTACAATTCTTGTTTGGTTTCTCAGAATCACTTGATCTTTTGGTAATATATATCTTCTTAACCAATGGGGATTGAACTCTGAAATAGATGCATAGGTGCCCACAATCGAAATAGATGCTTTGAAAAACCAGAAAAGATTCAAAACCACGGTAGCCGATGATTGCTGCTACCGTATTTAGGAAAACTATATAATATGACAATTAGGCTTACAACTTGCAACTAATTTCTCTTAGCTTAAAAAGAAAAGGAAAGAATAAGAGTAGTAAATGAATATAATTGAGTTGGTTCACTAATGAAGTGAGGATTAGTTGTAAAAAAATTGACATGAAATAATATATTAATGGGCATCTTTCACTTTTGGCAAACTAGATAAGCATTAAGTACCTTCCTTGTTGGAGCTAAACACAACTGGCCAAGCTTTCAACATTAAAATTTCCAAGCACCATCAAACCCAACAAACTTTTCAGTCCTAAATTTAATCACTAAGAAGATAATTAGAAGCATTATGATCATACCTTCTACATCACATTAACTTGTTCTCCATGCATAAACTAGTATCTGAGTTATTAAAATCTTGTCAAATTTTTATTATTAATCATTTAAATACAACAAAGTATATTCAAGTTTTAATTTGATTATATCCAAATATATATATATATATCCCCAACTTTTTATTTCTTGGTGATAAAAGAAATACCATATTTACTCTCTTTTAAGCGTCCTAACAAGCAACTTCTAATATCACCTCCATTACTAGGTATAATCTAATAACTTTTTCATGATAAAAGAAAAAAAAACACTACTAACTTTTTGCATACGTGTAACTATTTATAATCATAAATTTAAACCAATATTTTATTTTATAATTCAATTTTTTTTATACACTAAAAGAATAGATTTGAGTCTCTCCCACAATAGAGAGTAAAATCTTTCTAATTTAAAAAATAAATGTCATTTAAAAATAAAAATGAAATTTTACAGAATAATAAATTATAAGTAATACTACATTTTTCAAGTTTAATTCTACAAAATGCGGTACTTTTTAAATTGTATCTCAAATTTTTATATTCTAAATGATATATCAATTAATCAGTGAGTAGTGAAACAATATAACTTTTAAAAATATTTATTATATCATTTCACAATCTAATTAGAGATGGCAAGTGGTCATGTTGCATTAGCATGGCCCACTAAATTCTGACTCGGGCGAACCCATTTCACCGGGGCTAGCACAATACAAAAATTTAATGTGTCATGTGAACCCAGACATGACAACCTAAGCCATGCCCAACACGATCCATGGTCACAGTACAAAGTCATATTGTGCTGCCAAGCTCATTGGGTTTTGCCATGAACCTTTTTTATTTTTTTCATATTTTTTAAAAATAATTTTTTTATAAAAAAAAATGTTGTTGCCTTCGTTGGAAGCCTATAGTTTTTTTTTTTTAAAATATTTTTTTTTTATACTTGATCAATGATTGTTGATCAAACGGTTATAAAGAATAGGTGCCTATAAGTAACACTCATTTTTTCTTCTCTCAAATCTCTCTTAAATTATTTCAACTCTCTTTAAAATTATAATCTCTCAAATTATTTTTTTATTTTTTAATTTCATTCATCCAATTCTAATTTCTAAATTATAGATCATTATAAAATGAATTGTCAATGACCCCAAAATGACGAAATAGTGATAACGAAATTTTATTGCATGTACACGTTGCACAGCAAAACAACTCGATGAAAATAATTTCAAATCATTATATAGTCATAAATTTAACACAAACAATTAATAATCATATTACAGCATTATGTTGTAAATATTATAACCGCACTTTAACCTATACTAATCCTTTTGGTTTAATGCACATCCGTCCGCATGCTGCAAAGTGTATGGAGAATCATGAGAGAAGTTTTATTTTGAGGTTTAATAATTAAATTATGTTGTTTTAATTTTAGATATTTTATATTTTTGTAATTATTTTTCTTATGATATTTTAAATGCAATTATAAATATTAGAATAAAAAGATATCGTGTAAAAGTTCCAAATAAGTTTCAGCCACCAATCACCGCCCACTAATTTGAACTTTCACCCTGCTTCACAGTTCCAACCTTAGATGAGAGGTTGGAATGGTGGAGCAGAGTGAGAGTTCATGCTGGTGGCTGACTGGTGGCTAGAACTTTTTGGAAACTCTCACCTGATCCCTTTTGATTATACAGCTTAAGAACTCTCACCTAATCCCTTGTCCTAGCTATTAGCTTGAAAATTCTTACCCAATCCCTTGTTCTAATAACCAGCTTGAGAACTCTCACATAATCCTTATTTCAGTTAAACTGTATCCATCATGATTCGAAATCTGCTAATTATAACTAGTTGGGATATAATGTAACTAACTATAGTGTTGTAACTTTGACCTTTTATTTTTGTATTCGTATCTAATAATTTTAGATTTGGAATAATATCAATAATTTTTTATTAACAAATTATAATTATAATTAATAATTTTAATAGTGTCTAAAGAAAATTAAATATTTTAAAAAATTAAATAACTAAAAAATTACACGGCCCGTGGGCTGTTCTCTTGTCGAGCTTGTGATGGACCGTGCTTGGCACAACCCATCTTTGGTTCATGCCAACATGGCATGCTGGGCTGCAATCTGCAGTTTAGCACGGTACTGTAGCATGTCATGTTTATATACTGCATACCACAGTGTCGTGCTAGGTCGGGCTGGACGGTTCAATTGCCACCTCTATATCCAATGGTCATTTGTACATTATTTGGGATGTAAAATTTTAGGATACAATTTAAGAAGTGTAATATTATTCTTAATTCTAATATTTACCATTTAATAAATATTTGATATTGTTCGAGTCTGAACCCGAATCACTGTAAAGGAAGTGTTAGGGAAGTCCAAGTTTATTAGGCCTTCTATTGCCAAGGATTAAGCTGGAGCTCTATTTTAGTGGTGCAAAATCTAAGGCTGAATGGAGAGTAAGCTGAACATTAAGTGAGAGCTAGTCAACCTGAGAGGACCTGAGAACACAAAAAATATGAAGTCAGTGGTTGGCACTGGTGAAGTAGCCGACGACAGCCCTCTAGTGCTCAAGTCAGGTGGCTACTGTATGATTAATAATCTTATAGTTTATTTTTCCTAAAAAGAATGTAGAAAGTTTTAGAGAGAAGAATGAAAGTTTTCTCTTACTATAGAGTTATTCAAATTTTGAATTCTCTTACCACCTTTCTAATTTGGTGATAAAACATAAGCTTGAAGGGTGCCGACCTGGAGATTTATCATCAAGGACAACAAGTGGCAAACTACAATTATAGAATCATTCTTATCATGAGAGGTATTTTAGAGAACTATGCTTAAATAGGCAAGAAGATATTTAAATCTCCTCTGATGTTTGGAGTACTATGAATATTGGTGATTGGTCACTTTCTAGAGCTGTTAGCTAGAGTTGGTGAAGTTTAGAAGCTTTGAGGGGCCATCTAACTCTATCCCTCTAAGCTTAGCGGGTCAGATGCTAATTTTTCTCAACAACCCCAAATAACTCTACTTACTATGTTAGCAGTGTCAGCAGAAGACAAAAGTTCTGGTGCTTATTAACGTGGAACTCATTTATTAGGTATTTGAAGATTCCTTTATTTGACCTTATCCATATATATGGTAATTGGATAATGTTGCATCCAAGTACTCCTCTAGTGAATCCCGTTAATAACGTGGCAAAACCTGTGTTTTGCTAATGAGTACACTTGCTTGTTACACATGATGACGTGATAGGTGTTCAAGCTCCCATGATATATCCTCTAATACTGTTACTGAGTGATGACATATGTCTTGATACGAGTCTCGCTAGATGTACTTCTTAGGCCAAGTTATAAAAGTTTAAGTATTTAAATCCAAGTTCAATTTTACTGAAGTAGTTTGTTTTAGACTTAATTACTTATAAATAACTTAAGCTTGAGTGTTGAATTGAACTCTTCTATATTGTACTGAGTGTCACTAATTTTTATTTTTAATAAATATGTTATTTAAATAAAAATAAATATTAAGATCAAACTTATCATAAAGCATAATATTATTATAAACTCATTGGAAGGATGATTTTAGTAAGTATCTTCTAATGTATAAACATATTTTTTGAACACAAAAAATGAAACAAAGGCGAAGAAAATTGCACGTGTTTTTCAGAGGAGATGTGTTGTATTGGCGTGTCATTCAAATGTTGTCCACATTCCATAATCAAGTGAAAGTGATCATAGCCGTCCGATCACTCAAAGATAGCTACCGATCAGTCAACCAAAACGAGTACAAATACTTGCAAAACAACCATTGGATGAGCAATAACTATTTTAAACAACAAATAATAATAATAAATAATACCTTGAAAATATCACAAATATAATATATAAAAAAATAATAATACATATATTAAATTATATTTTAAATTATATTTTAAATAATAATATGTTAAATAATTATTAAAAATTAAAATTATATAAATTTTAAAATTACATATTACACCATTTTACTGCCTAATAATTATTTAACATATTATTATTTAAAATATATTTTATTATATAATTTAAAATATACAACATTAAAAAATTAAAAATTTTAGTTTTAATTATTATGACATGACATAAAAATTTAAATTTGAAATAAATCACATTTACTGTTATAAATTTAGGGAAAAAAAATTTATCTTCTCTTAATCAAATAATTAAGTAGCGGTGGGACATTATTTTTTTTCTTTTTATTAAATAATGTTTCAAAAAATATTTGAGAAAACGTGTTGATTGGAGACAAATAATAATGATTATTAAAACTCCTATTAATAAGCAATTTGACATTATAAATATTGGGAGATGAAGAAAGTGCATTGAACATATGAAGGGGTTATTATTCTATGAATTTAAGTTATGAACAAGTTGTTTGGTGATGTGACAAAAACAAAGAGCGTATTTAGCAATTTAACAATGTTAATAATAAAGATTATCATTGACAAATATTTTAAACTAAGATTTAAAGTTTGGATAAAAACATTGAACGATAATTGGAGTACTATTTTAACTATGCTCCAAACTTTATAATTTTTATATGTCCTAGTGGAAATATACAGCACAAATTCAGAATGATCCAATACTAGATTCGGGAAATTAATTTGCAAGTAGTCGGCTCCAATTTTTCTGTTCCTCTCTCTCTCAGTTTTATAAAATAAAAAAAAATTAAATCGATTTTAATACAAGTAATTGTAATTAAAAATATATCAATTTATTCTATTAATGAAAATATTCCTTTGCCCGAAAAAAAATAACAATATTCACATTAACATAATTGAAAATTGGGTGCCTTTGTCATTGTATATAATCATGAGTTTAGTAGCACCACTCAATTTAAATATAAGTTGGCAAATTAATGATAACATGCACTTTTGATTTGGTTTTGTAGATCCTTGAATTCTAGGTTTAGATATATTAATATTATTGGTATTATAAGTACTAAGTAAATATAATTTGTGTCGATTAATTACAGTATGTTATTTATCTAAAAGCATTTAAATAAAAATAGATTTTAAATTAAAATTGCGCTCTTTTTAATAAGAGCATAAAATTAATTCATAGATAAATACTTTAAAAAAAATTTAAATTCATACCATAAAAATATAACAATTATTTGTACTATTTAAATACACAATTCACAATTAATATTTATTATTTATAATTGATTCATTCACATTGATCATAGATTCACCTTTACATTCACTATTTTATGTAGAAAATATTATTATCTATTTGCAAATACTTCCTACACCTTTTTTTTTTTATATAAATACTAATTTAACACATTAAAGTTTTTTTTTTTTAATAAGAAAACGATATATTTTTATTAATTAAAATAAAGACAAAATGATAATTAATGTGAAAGTTCCATATCCAAGGAACTTTAGGGATATACCGTAAACAAACCTTCAGTGACTGCAAATTAATTTTCAACTAAATGAAGTGTTTATTTTTAAAAAAAAAAAGAGAGAGAGAGAATTTTTGGATAAATGTACAAAGATATAAATTATATTATACTCTGCAATGGTTTCGAGAGTCAACAAAAAAAAAAAAAAATTGTTCTTACACTAACATACGAGAGAGGAAATCACTAGATAAGATCGTTGTCTATTCCATAAACTAAGCCCTAATTGACTTAAAAACATAAATAATTAACAAAATAAACCTTAAGTAATATTTGTCAACGACCACTCTTTAGTCTCATCCTTTTGTATAAGATGTAAAATCTCTCTAAATGTTCACGAGTGTCAGACAATTATCTTTCTGAAAATAAGAACTTAGATGATATTAATAAATTTTATCTAGATGAATTTTAATAAATTTTCAACCGAATAAAACTTTGTTTAAAATAAACATTTAAACTGAACTTTAAATAAAATTAATCAATAATATTATATTTATATAGTTGAGATTCATGTATTTTAATTAATGTGATATTTAATGTATCAATTATTAATTGTTATTGTATAATTATCATGTTAATATTAAAGGTTAAAAAATTAATAAAACATAGATATATAGCTAATAAAACATTTGAACTTATTATCAAATCAGACAGATTTGCATCTTAATAAAACATTTGAATTTTTTATTTTTTTTATTTTATTCTTTTTTTAAAATAAAATAATGTATCGAAGCACAACAAATTTTGATCCTTTACCTCCCTCAAAATTAAATTTAGATGACTACATAACAGACACCTAATTTGCCACCAAACCGACATTACATTTGAATTTGTTATCAAATCAGGCAGATTTTCATTTGGCGAAAGAGAGAGCAGATGAGTGGGTGGGTGGGTGGGGGCATGACGCATGATCCTTCTAGTTGACCCCGTGCAATTGCAAGTTGCACCCCCTTAAAATAATAATAAAATAAAATAAAATAAAAAGGAAACACAGAGATGGAGACATAAACTTGTCTAACCCCATTTCTCAATCAATCTACCAATTCTTCAAATTAATAATACTGAAAAACAATTTTGTTTTTGGAAAACAATTTGTCGTCAGTTGCTTCACCTTCACAGCTTTTTGCGGGGGCCATTTCTTTTAATTTGCTTTTTGAAATTGTTTTCTTGGCTTTTTGTCGTTTTCAAAAAAAAAACCCCTCTCTATTTTGTTTATTGTTTTGTTACATATTCCTGTTTTGCGGCAGATTCCAATGCATGAACCATTTTTTTTTAACCCACTCAGCCACCCTCCTTTTTTACTTATTTACCTTTTCCTTTCTTTTTACTTCAACTTTCTATCGATTCTCCCCCATTTTTGTTGGATTGATTCCAAGTAAAATATCAAATCATGTGGAAGGTTCGGATAAGACTGCCATCTCTTTACCTTGAAAATAGCAATGGGGTGGGGGTAGGAATGGGAAGAAAATTTTCGAACTTTACTTTATTTTTTACATCATATTTTTTTTAAAAAAATTAATGAGATAGAAATGGTAAATCTTTATATTTAGAATACTATTTTCTGTTTCGTCCTATTTTTCTATTTTTTTATATATTAATATAAAATTTTAATTTATATTAATAAATTTTAATAATATTAATGTGTAATATTATTATGAATGTGTACTATTATATTAATAATATATTTAATATAATATTATTACTTTTTATAATTTGTAATTATTTTTTTTCATATATAGTATTACTTTCCTCTTTTGTAATAAATTAAAATTTATATAAAAGTTCTCATTATACAATTTTTTATTGATAGTGAAAATATACAATTTTTCATATTTTTTTTACATAGTATTAGAACTTAAAGTTTGATTCTTTTACTGTCTTGTTGTTCAGTGAAATTTGTCAGAATTTTTTTTTTTGAAAACGATTAGGAAGCTCACTAGAGTTTTGCCAGAAAGCCACCGAAAAGTTTGTCGTAATCAACATCGTTTAACCTAAAAAGTTCAGACACTACCGACCGACTGAACCCCACCAAAATCAAGTTTCTCTGCCACTGCACACACCTCCACGCGTCGTCCAAATTTTCTATCATTGTTATTGTTCACCTTGGATTCCGACCAGTTTTTGGCACGTTAACGTGCACCACCTACACAACTCTACTCAAAATCAACCGAAGATTCTAACAGCACCGAAATCTTGTCGATTCGAAGCTGTATGCGCCTCAAAATAGAACTACCGTCCACCTTAGATCTTCGCCATTTTTTGGCATGTGATTTCTCATCGCTGGCTCCATTCATCTCCTTGTCACCAAATCTATCAACCTATGGTGTCTCCGTTTTTCAATTAGTCCTCCGATTTGTAATAAGGGTTTATTTGTAAATTTTTTAATATTTTGATATCATATCATTATTTTTTATACTTTTTGGGTAATTTTAATATTTGTAAAAGTTTTGGGGTCATTTTTATAATTTATTAAAATTTTTAAGGTTAAATTATAATTATTAAAAATTTATGGGCTTATTCAAAATTAGTTGAGGGATCAAAAAATTACATTTTTTTTAGATCTATAAATAAGTCATATACTTCTCAACTTTATTTTTTTACTGGTTCTACTTTACCTAAGTCATGTCATAATTGTCATTTATCTAGACTGTCTCAAGGCGCTACTTTTACAGGATCTACAAGTCTATCTTTCAACTTGACTAATAATCTTGAATCTTCACTCCGTTTACTCCTTTTTAACTTTGGTAAACCCTTAATTTCTGCATCCTCTAGTATTTTAAGTAATTCTTTTTTATATTTTGACTTTGTATATTGCAATCACATGATTTTTGATTCTATAGTTTTCTCTTCTAAATCTGTTACTTATTCTTTACTCTTTATTCAAATTGCCAATGATTTTTTTATAAAACTTAATCATGTTGGTCACGTATCTTGCATTAATCTTTCCGTATCAGACACTTTTTTTTTATTCCTAACCTCACATTAAATCTTTTATTTGTGGGTCAACTATGTAAACTTGGTCTTAATATCTTGTTTATTGCTTATAGTTATTGTGTGCAGGATCCAAAGACAGGTCAAACACTTAGGACAAGACGTAAGGTTGGACGTCTGTATAAACTAATATCTTTATATTTGTCCCCTTTTATACCCTTCGTCTGTAATATCTATCTTTCTAGTACCTTCACTACATCTTTAACACTTTCGTTTAGGTCATACATAAGTTAATTACATTCGATCTCTAGTATTAGTGGTCTTTTAGGTTCTGCTTCTGATAATAAAGATGATTATCTCGCTTTTTCTTTAGCTAAACAATTAGATTTACCTTTTAATGATAGTACTATTATCTTTCATGCTCTGTTTTATCTCATACATTCTGATATATAGGGCCTTTCTCTAAATGCCACAATGAGAGGATTTAAATATTTTGTGATCTTCGTTAATAATTACTCTCGATATACTTTGTTGTTTCTTATGAAACAACGATCAAAATTCACTAAAATTTATCGAGATTTTACTCAGATAGTTAAAACTCAGTTCTCACGTCCTATTAAAGTTTTCCATACTGATAAATCCACGGAGTATAGAGATTTTGACTCTTTAAATCTTCTACAGGAACATATACTATATATCAAAGTTCTTGTCCTGGTATATCTCAACAAAATGGAAAAGCTGAACGTAAACACAAACATATTTTAGACACCACTTGTGTTTTTTTATCTCTTCCTTTTGTCTTAAACATTTTTAGGGAGAAGTTGTCTTGACCGCTGTTTTTACTATCAATCGTGTTCATTCTCCTATTATAAAAAATATGTCACCTTATGAGCGTTTGTATGGAACTCTACCTAATTATAGTCTCCTCAAAGTTTTTAGTTGTATCTACTTTGTCCTACTTCAAAAACATGAATACACCAAACTCAAGCCACGTGCTCGATTATATTGCTTCTTAGGATACGGGATAGAATATAAAAGTTATAAGTGTTGGGATCTCATATCTAACCGTCTTTGTGATTCTCGTCATGTAGTGTTTCTTGAGAATAAAATGTTTCCCTCTATATCTAACTTTAATTCTATGTCTCTTCATTTTTCATAATTTTTTACAGATAATTCTATTGATCTTTTTCTCGACACTTCAGCTATAGATACTTTTTCTATTTTATATAGGTGAGTTTGTAGATACAGTACCTGATTTTGAGCCTTCTATCTCATCTGAAGAATCTGTTATTGACATCCTTGAGGCCTCGTTTACACATTCTCTTCATTGTCCTTCTTGGGTAAAAGTACTTCCTATTAAACTTCGTGATTATCATTGTTTTTCTACTACTTTTTCATTATATGAACCTCACTCATATTTCGAGGCTAGTGCTAATCCTGTATGGCAGTAAGCATTGACAGAAGAATTACAGGCTCTTGAGAAATTGCATACTTGAAATTTTGTTTCTCTTCCACCTTATAAAACTGTCATTAACTGTAAATCGGTGTATAAAATCAAGACCAAGTCTGATGGGTCTATTGAATAATATAAAGCTCGTCTTGTTGCAAAAGGCTTTAATCAGAAATATGAAATTGATTATGAAGAAACTTTTGCTCTTGTTGCTCGACTTACTTCTGTTCGGAGTTTGTTAGCTGTTACTGCAGTTTATAGTTGGACATTATTTCAGATGGATGTGAAAAATACTTTTCTTAATGATGATCTTTTTGAAAAAGTCTATATGAAGCCTCCTCCTGATTATCCACATCCTTCGGGTAAGGTCTGCAAACTTTATCGAGTTTTATATGGTCTTAAACAAGTACCTCGTGCCTAGTTTGTAAAATTCAGTAGCACTATTTCTTAACATGATTTTTAGTCTAGCCCCTATGACTCAGCCCTTTTCATATGTAGAACAGATCGTGGTTGTGTTATACTACTTCTTTATTTTAATGACATAATTATCACATATAATGATCTTATTGGTATTTCTACCGTCAAAGACTTTCTTCAGCAACATTTTGAAATGAAAGATCTTGGCACTTTTAGTTATTTTCTTGCTTTTGAAGTACTGTCCGACTCTACTGAGTATTATCTCTCACAAGCTAAATATGTATCAGATCTACTTGCTAAAGCTGGTTTGACAGACAGTAAAATTGTCGCTACTCTTCTAGAGCCTAATATCAAACTTCGATACTATGATGATACTTTTCTCAGTGATGCCACCCTCTATCATCAATTGGTTGATAGTTTGGTCTATCTCATTGTTACTCGCCTAAACATTACTCATGTTGTTTATATAAATTGAGCGAGTGATCCTACGGATCGACGATCGACTACTGAATTCTGTTTTTTTTGGGTGATTCTCTTCTTTCATAGAAAAGTAAGAAACAAACAACTATTGCTCATTCTAATACTAAGGCTGAGTATCGTGCTCTTGCTGATACTACCCAAGAGATTGTTTAGCTCCGCTAGCTTTTTGAAGATATGCGTATTTCTCATATTGAAGCTACACCTTTCTATTGTGACAATCAAAGTGTCATTCAAATTGCTGACAATGATATTTTTCATGAGCAGACTAAGCACATTGAAACAGATTGTCACTTTATTTGGTAACATGTTTTTCATGGAATAGTTACTCTCCACTCTATCTTTTTTGAAGATCAACCTGTTGATATTTTCACTAAATGTTCAATTTTTAGTCGTTTCAAAACTCTAATCTCCAAACTCAAGCTTGCTTCTATTCTACCATCTTGAGTTTTTTTTATTTATTAGAGGGAGAGGGGTATTAATGTGTGATATTATATTATTAATATATTTGATATGATATCAATTATATTAGTAATATAATATTCCTAGCTTTTATAATCTGTAATTATTTTCTTCCATGTATAGTATTACTTTTCTATTTTGTAATAAGTTAAAACTTATATAAAAACTCACATTGTACAGTTTTTGATTCACAGTTAAAATATACAGCTTTTTATATTTTTTCATAAATGATATAAAATTAAAATCTATATTATAATTAAAAATATATTAAATTTAAAAATTAGAATAATATAATAATATCTTTCAATAATATAAATTAATAAAAAAAATTAAATCAATAACAAATAAAATAAAATAAATATTTAAATAATGTTCTACTACTTAGTATCAATAATTTTTTTGTTATTTGCTTCATGTTCTCATTAAAATCAATAGTTGTTTAATTAAAAAACAAATGTCTTTTTATTATTTATAATTTAAAAAATATATATTTTATGAATTTTTATTATATATTATTTTTATTAACAAAAATATATTATTAAAGCATATCCTGATTAAATAAAAATTATATAAAAAATTAATAAATTATTTAATATATAAATATATACTAAAAATTTATATTTAATATATTCATAAAAAAATAAGATAATAAAGTTTAATCTTATATCCACGCCATTAATAATTCAGAAAATAATTATTCCCCATGTCCTACTCTATTTTTACAAAAATTACATCATCCACACTTCAATCAAGGCATGGTCCTACAAGTCCCCGTATTCGCGGGGTATTTTACCATTCTTATTTTACCTCCTCATGTTACTCTCTCTAATCTTTATTTGTTGATTTAACCATTTTTTCTATCAATTAAAGCAGACAAAAAAAAAAATTGCTAGTTTAGCAATTCTTTTTTATTTTTTAATATTAATATTACATCAAATATTTATTATACAATATATACATTTACCAAAATTATATATCACTTAATATGTATGTATATCTAGATTCACAATATATCACTTAACATCTATGCATGTTCAGACTCAGACCTCCACAATGGTATTATACAATATATACATTTATTGAGACTATATATTACTTAATATTTATGTACGTCCGATCTACAATATATCACATAACATTTATGTATGTCCGGATCGAGACCTCTACAATGAGATGACCAAAATACTGATATTACATCATATTATACAATATATACATTTATCTATTTTTTTTTTCTTTTTAAAAAGTTTGGTAGGGAGTTAAATACTCATAATTAACTAAACATTACCCTTTCCTTTTATTCAAACTCAGGTGGGCACTGTTGTTGTGTAGCTTGATGATTCTACCAAGTCTATATATCACTTAATATTTATGCACATCTCGATTTACAATATATCACTTAACATCTATGCATGTCCGAACTCACACTTTCACAATAATATTATACAATATATATACATCTACTGAAACTATACATTACTTAATATTTATGCACATTCGGATCTACAATATATCACATTACATTTATACATGTTCGAATTCACACCTCTATAATAAGAGGACCAACTATTCTCATGAGATGATTAAATATTTATAATGCTATGGATTGCTATCAGAGTTCGAACTCCCGACTTTAAATTAAAAGATGCACATGTCTTACCATTTAGACAAGACAGCTCGGTGCAGGTAACCGTTCTTATTTTCTTTCTTTATACATATGAAAAAACAAAGTTAGATGAGTGTTATTTAATAATCTAATTTATTTCTTAATTTAAGTTTTGTTATAAATAAATATAAGTTTGTAATGTAACTAGTGATTGAGTAAAACTTAATAAATTCAAATCAAAGAAAGATTTTAACCTGTCATTTAAATACTAGTTTAAATAATAAAATCTTTTTTAAATTCTTAACTTAGATGTCAATAAATTTTTAACACCCATATTAATTTTTTTAATGCCGTTTTAAAAATTAAGGTAAAAAAATTTACCAAATGTGTTCAAACATGTATGCATTTAAAAAAAAAAAACCTTGTCATATTTTATAATGTTGTTTCTTCCATGGTTCGGTTCTTTTGAAAATTTACAATAAATGTGCACACTTATTACTTGTGTTAACAACTTAATGGTAAAAGGCTGACAATAATATCGAGTTCAAATTTCTCCTCTATTATAAAAAAAGAAAATTAAAAACTTGGCTTAACCCGCCCACCATTAATATATATTCATTAATGTCATGTGATAATATTATTTATTTTAATAAAAATAATATCATTTACTAAATAATATATATTTTATATGTGCAAATGTTTACAATTTTTAAAATACAGCTAAAATTATACAATGTTGTTTATCTAAACAACATTGTATTTTAAAATTATCTATTAACTAAATAATATTATATAATGTTATATGATTCTAAATAGTTCAAATTTATATTTTAAGAACATATAAATTTTGACATCCGATAATATTTTATCATATTAAAATTAAAATTATAATATAATATAAAAGTTAATTTAAATCGTTGGATCAAATAAAATAATCAAATTTAAAAGATATAAATGATCCCATCATTTCACTATTAATATCGTTAAAAACTTTTAATATTATAAAAAAATAATATTACATATTTTAAATTATAATTTATCAAGTGATTATTAAATATAATAGATAATTTTAAAATTTATATAAATCTAATAATTATTTAATAAATTATTATTTAAAATATAATTTAAAATATATCGCATTACTCGTTATAGAATAATCCATTATATATATATATGTATTAAATCCATTAAGTTTTAGTTTACAACTGCCTCCATCTATTTTCCCCTATTCATTTTCTATTCATTTTGTCTTCTTCTCGCATTGCTATAAATATTTGTATAAATATGGAAAAGAAAAATTATAAGTAAATTGCTGTACTTTTTTGAAAAAGAATTTGTAATTAGAATTGGAAATAGACAAAGGTAAATTCAATAGGGTAAGCAAATGAATCATGTATAGACCCAAAAAGAAAAAAAAAATGGAGTGAAACTCTGAACAAAATTCAAGAAAAGTTAGGCGATTCAGCAGAGACTCTTCTGTTGGTTCAGTCAAATCAGTTGAAACCACTCACTTCACCATCTGAAATTAGGTAGCCACAAATATAATTAATCCCACAAGCAATCCTCATGCCTTGAGAACTTGCACAGAAGTGTTTTTGTAAATCCTCAACAATCACATGTCCTGAAAATCATATCAAATATAAAAGAAATAATAGAAAACCCTAATTTCAAATCTCTACAAACCAATTCTTGAAGATTCAATTTGATTCTAATCATCAACTTGTTCTTTCTTTTTTTTGGCCTTTGATCATGTTTCTTAATCTCTAATTCATCAATTCAAAACTTTTGTTTATTATTAGTAATTTGAAAAGAAGAAGAAATGATAGGTAATCATTTTCAACAATTCAAGACAACAAATTATGTGGTTCATTATTTGCAATAAATAGCCTCATCATGGTGAATTTCCAAACCCAAATAAACTTTTCAAAAGGGCATTTGCTAGTTATTTTTTAATTTTCTTTTTCATGTATTGTATTTTAGATAAAAATATATTATTATAACTAGAGGTAATAAATAAAATTAAAAAAAAATGTTATATACTTGGTCTTTCCCAAGTGTAGCCCATGCAGAGAGGCAGAGCTACTTACTCTCTTCAGAAAGTAAACAGTCAAACACCGTGCCTATTTTTTTCACCAACCCCACAAGACCAGACGGTCCACAACCTCAGAGGTAATTAATCACTTAAAAATTAATGTTATATTTTTTAAATATTTTAAATAATATGTATTAATTAATTATTTAAAATAAAATAAATAATTTTTAAAATTATATTATTTCATTATTTAATAATTTTAAAAATTATATAAATTTCACCCTTAAATAATTATTTAACATGTTAATTTGAAATAAGAAATTATTTACCCCTTAAGCAACCGAAAATTGTCAATATAGGTTCAAGAATAAATTCCCCATTTTACCATCTCCATTTCAATTTCTTTTCACTTTTGCCCTTCAATCATTTTGTAATTTCACCATCATTTGAAGCACACACTAACGACTCATCCTAGCTCAATCATAAAAAAAATTCTTTGTTAAGAAGTTTGGTATTAATCAAATCTCATATCTAATAAAATCCAAAAAACTTACATAATATCATCTCCAAATTTAATACATAAATGACCCAACTTGAAATTTAATTTTGTTTTATTTTTCAGTAGTGTTATATTTATATACTTAGAATTATAAATAATAAAATGACCTGCCAAGGTATTCCTTATTTGAAATAATTTGATAAAATTTAAAGAGAATTTAAAATAGATTTAATATACAAAATTAAAATATACAATGAATTTATGACGAGTATAATTTTGATGAAATCTCCTGCAAATATCTGTTAGGATATTCATAAATATTTACATTGTTTAAAAAATTTTCTAAAAAGAATATCAAACGATATTGTTTTGATTGTAACTTTAAAAGAAAAATTGAAAAAATAGTTTTTATTTCTTATTTAATTTATCAATTATTCTCATTCTACTTATTATACAAATTTCATCTCATAAATTTGTTATATCTGATTCTATATTATCATAAATTTATTAATTCATGCTCGTTAATATATTTTTTTAATTCTTAAACAACATATTTTGATCTCTTTTTAATTTTTATCTCACCGATATTACATTACTTAAATAAATAATATGAATATTTTAAAAAAGATTGATTCATTTTTTTGTTTATTTTCTTCATATGATTAGAATTGATAAATATTTTATTTAGTTTCTTTACATGATAGAGATTAATAGCCATTTTGTTTTAATTTTTTAAAACTATTTTGATAATATATTACTGACTTAGCTAGTTAGAAAATTGACTTATTTTAAAACTATAATATATCAATATAATTTTTTTTTATAAGACGTGCTATTAAATTTTGAATTAAACTTAAGAAAAATTATTTTTGTTTACTTGAGTTATTTTGTAATTATGTTGTCTAGTGCTTACGTTAATTATTTATGTGTTGCTGTTATTAGTTTTAACTTAGAAATGAGTTTACCATTAATGGAAAGACTTTTATATAATTTCATTTTGTGATATGATTCTGATTGTTATATTTCATAAATTTTTTTTAAAATTGATGTTATGATTTTATAATTTTTATTATATTAATTTATAATTTACTTAAAATTTATAGATAATTTGTTACAAATTTAGTAAGAAGTACATATTTGTTAAAACAAGTTTAATAACAAAAATTCAAACTTGCAACGAGTTTAAGTATAATTTAATATTTTATTTTTGAAACAAATATAAATTTAAAAGTATTCATTATCCGCTATCATTCTTAGTTAAAATATAAAATTTATATTTTAACTAACATGTAACGATTATCACTTATCATGTAATTATTTAATTTTATATTTTATTACTGTGATAATTATACGATACAAATCAATAGTGAATAAAATATGCCATTAATAATGATGTAAAATTTATGTGCTAATTGCGTGAACACAACATATTTGTTCTTTTTATTCTCTACAAATAATTTTGTAAATAGTAAAACCATAAAAATAAGATTTCTTTAAACAAATATTGTCGTTTTACATGGACATGTGAGAGTGTTGATTATACATAGTAGCTTCGAGCGTAATCCTCACACTCGCTCTTACACTATTAACTAAAATCTTAATCGAATTTTCCTTTTTTTAATCATTTATTTAATTAAATGTCCTTTTTCTTCGCCATCAAACCATAATGAAATTTCTTTAAAAAAAAAAAAAAATCAGAATGAAATTACTCAAGGCAACATAGTAAGACTTGTGCACCCTTAATTTGAGATCAAGGCAAAGGTTTGAGTTCAACTTTTCATTATGTAAATGTGGGTTTGGACGTAATTAATTCTTTTATTATAGAGATGTAAGTTCCAACATGCATAGGCGCCCATTAATGCATAGTTTCAATAAAAATATATGTTACATAATAGATATTGGATGTAATAATCCTATTAAAAAGGAGGATAAAGACGATTTTAACTTAAAAAAATTGGTTTAAATTATAAATTTACTCTAATTAAATATAAAAATTAATGATAAAAATTAATAAATTTAAAAAAAATAGATATTTTATATTTAATTAGAGTAAATTTATATTTTAAACCAATTTTTTTAAGTTAAAATCAAAATATCTATTTTGTTTAAATTTATTAATTTTTATCATTAATTTTTATAGAGAAAGAGTAAAAAAGTAATATAACTATAAAAATAAAATAAATTTTAAACATGTGATACAATCTTATTTATTTATTATCTTTGAACACGTGATACAATCTCATCTATATATTTAATTTAATATAATTAAAAAAATAAATTTAAATAAAGTGACACGTATAATAATATGATTAATTACAAATGATACATATCTACATGTAATTAATTTATATTTTTAATAAATATTTTTAAAAATAAATTAAATAAATTGGTCGATCACCATTTTTCAATGACGGTGGTATTCTATTTTTAATTATTTTTTACTTAATTTAATTTTAAAATATTTATTAAAAATATGTACTAATTACATGATAACACGCGTTATTTGTAATTAATCATATTATAACACATATCTTATTATTAAAAATATATATTTATTAATTTATTTTTATAATATTTATTAAAAATATAAATTAATTACATGATGATATATATTATTTATAATTAATTATATTATGACACGTGTCATATTATTAAAAATATTTATTAATTTATTTTTAAAAATATAAACTAATTACATGATGTTATGTGTCATTTATAACAAATGTGTCATTTTATTAACATTTATTTTTAAAATTATATTAAATTAAATGAATGGACGAGATTGCGTTACTTGTTCAAAAACAGCGAGTGAATGAGTTTGTACTACATGTTCGAAGTTAAATGATAAATAATGAGAATAAACTATTAATTATATATTAAAAATATTATTTTTGCATAAATTGACAGTATAAATTAATATATACGAGCAAAATTGAGTATTTGAAATCTGATTTTGAAAAAATTATTAATTAAACTAAAATAAAATTATTAATTAAACTAAAATTTTGGGGTAAAATTATCTTTCTCTCAACACAATGTAATTGCCTCCATTAGCTAAGGGCAAAACGGTCCATTAATCTCTCTCCATAATATAAAACCCCATTCACCACCAACCCCAGAACCTCATTTCACTCAAAAGAAACAAAAAAAACAAAAGGCTCTCTCAAACGAACAAAACAAAATTCACATTTGACCACCATTACTCTCCAATCTTTTCACTTTAGTCCCTGAACATTTGAACAAACCAAAAGAGAACAAAAGCCATCAACATGTGTGGAGGTGCCATCATTTCAGGCTTCATCGCGCCGACCACCAACCCCCAGTCACGGCGGCTGACGGCGGAGTACCTCTGGCCGGAGCTGAAGAAGAGATCGAACAAGAAGTACTCTAAGCCATTTGTGGACGATGACTTCGAGGCTGACTTTCAAGGATTCAAAGATGAAGAAGAAGAGTCTGATATCGATGAGGAAGATGATGACGTGGACGTGGATGCTGATGTTAAAGCCTTCACCTTCTCAGCTGCCCCTGCTCGCAAGTCACATGGTAAAATAATTTCTTCGAGCTTCATATGTTCTGGTACTTATTTTAGCTGATTATTATGTAAAAGATCATATTTTTATTAAATTTTTTTTGAATAACAGACGTGTACCCATTTGAAGTTAATATGTAAAAATGTATTTTTATGTGTGTTTTTGTGTTTAGTTTGTGATTGTGGGGGCTCATCTTTTCTTGGGGCCGGCTTGATTCTATTTTCTTTTAAAAAAAAAATTAAACCTACTTTCTTTGAGTGGGATTTTCTTTTTATGGCGTTAGTATTGGCAATTTTGTCAGTTATTATGTCGTGAGGACTTCTTCAATCTCATTTATTTTAGTTTATTTTATTTTTTTTTACAATTTCCTTGATTGAAGCATATGATTTGATCTTATGGAATATGATGATCTTTTCGTTTTGGCAGTGTGATTAATATTTGGATTTCATCTAAAGTTTTGATTTTTTTTGGAAAGAAAAATCTTGTGGGGTTGAAGTGAAGGGATCTTAGTTTTGGGTAAAGGATTGTCATTTCTGATCATGCTGATATTTGTCTCTCTGTCTGTGTGTGTTTGGTTTGTGATTGTGATGAACTTTGGATAGCTGGGATGTAGAGATTCATAAGTATGATGATCATATATTTTAAAGATGCTTCATTTTTCAATCTTTTCTTCTTTGTTGGGATAGGTGGGATGTAGAGAATTTTTAGATCTTCCACTAGTTTTGCTTGATCAGTCAAATATCTAGATGATTGATTGCTTTTAGGATTGAGAGCTGTGTACTTGATATTAAATAAGGATATTTACTTTTAGAACTGGTGCCTAGCCTTGCAAAAACAAAACTTTGATTCCTAATTTAGATTTTCCCTTTGTGTCCCTGTAATTTTCCTCTGTTTCATGAGAAATGGCTAAAATTTTCATCTCTGCAATTGAGAAGATAAAGTTTTCATGCAAATGAGCTGCTTATGTAATCATGTTGGCACGTAATTTTGTCAATTAATTCTACGGTGCTTGTTTTTGGTTGCTTGAAGTAGTAAGTCATGTGAAAATCCAGTTTTCTAATTTTTGATAATCTTCTTGTAATGGAAGACAATGGATTTCTCTGTATATTTGGAATTGCATACTCGCCTGTTCTGTGAATTGTGAAAATAGGAAATCAAATTAATTGCTTTGGTTGTGTCACTGATGTTTGTCATTAATGATAGGAGTTTGTATGATATATGTTTCTCTTTTACGATACCTTCAATTACTGGTGAATTGTGGGAAATGGGAATCAAAATAACTGGTTTGGTTGTGTATTGCTGATGTTTATCATCAAAGGAAGGAGCTTGTGTCATATGTGTTTCTCTGTTTCAGTGCCATCAATTATTGGTAGTGCTAGTGTAACGGTTCCTTTATTTTTCAGTTGCTAAAGGATCTACAGCTGTAAAATCTGTGGAATGCAATGGGCAAGCCAAAAAATCGGCAGATAGAAAGAGGAAGAATCAGTATCGTGGCATCAGGCAGCGCCCATGGGGGAAATGGGCTGCTGAGATCCGTGACCCTAGAAAGGGTGTCCGCGTCTGGCTAGGAACTTTCAACACTGCAGAGGAGGCTGCTAGAGCTTATGATGCCGAGGCACGGAGAATTCGTGGGAAGAAAGCTAAGGTGAACTTCCCTGATGAAACTCCACGTGCTTCTCCGAAACGCTCAATGAAGGCAAATTCTCAGAAACCAGTTCCTAAGGCAAACCTAAGCCCTGTTCAGCCAAGTTTGAACCAGAACTTTAATTTCTTGAACAACTCAGATGAGGACTACTACAACTCTGTGAGTTTTCTGGAGGAGAAACCACCAGTGAATCAGTATGGGTATATGAGCTCCATCCCCGCCAATGAAGACCTCGGTTTCAAATCCTTTGCGTCAACAACTGAAAATACTCCTCTATATTTCAATTCTGATCAAGGCAGCAACTCCCTTGATTGTTCCGACTTTGGATGGGGAGAACAGGGAGCAAAGACTCCTGAAATATCATCTGCTTTGGCAGCTACACCTGAAGTTGATGAATCTCAGTTTGTGGAGGAGGTTGCAAATCCAATGAAGAAGCTGAAGTCAAACTCTGAGACTGCAGTGCCTGTTGTGGATAATAATGGAAAATCACTGTCTGATGAGCTTTTGGCTTTTGACAATCCGATGAAGTACTTTCAGACACCATATCTTGATGGAGGCTGGGATGCTTCCCTTGATGCCTTCCTCAGTGGTGACAACACTCAGGATGGTGGAAATGCAATGAACCTTTGGAGCTTTGATGACTTCCCTTCTATGGCTGGGGGAGTTTATTGAGCAGCTTTCCCTTGCTTGCTAGTTTTGTAAATAAGGCTACATGTTAGTGAGTTTCTCACTTTCTGATTCTTACCATTTAAATTTCTTTTTTTTGGTTTGAATGTCGCTTTATTCATGTTTATTTGCTTTCTCATTCGTACAGCTTTCAGGAATGGTTGTCATCTGTGTTTGAGATGCAGTACAAACTAAACTGTTGGACATGCTTAAGCCAGCCATGTGTGGAGAGTGTTTTCAGGAAGCACTTAGTATAAGTGAAGAGTATATAGGTATTTAGGTTTCTTTTTAACCTATGAGACATTGAACTTGAAGACATTTTGGTGACTGTATGGATCATTATGTGTGATTTGTGATGAAATACTGAAACTTGATATTTGCTGTTTGTTTCTGTCTGGGTCTTTGTCTAACCACAGGCCTCTTAACATATTTTGTTGATTAAATTTGTTATAGTGATATACTATTATCTTTCTTCTACCCCATATTAACCTCTATATTGATTACAGTTGATTCTGATTTCCTTGAGCAACTTAAGTTGCAACTTGCAAGTTAAGATATTCAGCTGAGCATTTAGCTCATAACATGTTTATTTTGCTAATTGGGGGTATCAAAAGCATTTGTTTTTTTTTCTTCTTCAATCAACGTATTTAAAATATAGAAGTGCATTTGGCTTTTGCTACATCTACTAATGGATGGAGTTGAAAGTGGATGAGCCTTTTTATCATTTCTTTTCTGCAGATATTTGCAATTATATGATTATGAATGGATGTATATGCGTTGCATATACTCGTCCAAGTTTTTTAAAATTGCTATAGCACATAGAAGACGCATGCTTTCATGGTTGGAGGTTGTATTAAAATGTCCTAATGATCATCCTCAGCACAACTTCCTGTTCATGTACGTAGCCTCGTGCATGTGTCATCAGATTGACACGTGTGGTGGGCTCCAATATTTGGGAAAATCTGGTACGCTTTTATGGGTTTCTGGGAGAGGACGGTACCTAGGAAGATGAACCTCAGTTGCCTTGAGCAGGGTAAAATTTTACTATTAAATAAAGAAGAGAAAGAGAATAGACAAAAGAACCAGCAAGATTTATGTGGGGCCCTCTGCAATTTGCAAAGGCTAGCTAACATTAGCAGCGGAGCCCCTTGTCCATGGGCCGCGGGTGAGTGATGACCGGCGACCACTGGCCAACCATGACATTATCACATGTATTTCTGGCTAAGCTTTTAGCACCATGGCCATGGCACTAGGAGGAGACCTCAAAGAGCTCCCAATCTAAGCTTAACAAGAATTTCTAAAACTCATGGGTTGGTAACTATTATGTGGCTTTTTTTTTCCCCTATCTTTATTATTATTTGGGTGTTCATAAGTTTAAAGAACTTTATCGGAATATGATTAGATAAATCTAACTGTAATCTAGCTCAAGTGTCTATTCTCAAAAAAGAGGTGCTGACTCATAATAAGCGAAAAATCTACCCTAAAGAGTATACTTCCAAAGGGGAGGCGTCAAGTCTTATTAGAGGGAAATCTATTTTACAGAATATGAGACAAAAAGGTAGAACCCATAATCATAAAGATGTGGTGGGAAAGTGACAATTACCGAACAAATGATGGATTGCCATTGGTATTATGTGTTACATCTTTTTAAATTACGTGTTTTATATATATTTTTTCATTTCTTATGTTCTACGTTAGATTCTCTTGAATTCATGTTTATGCTAGCAGCTGCTACAGTTTAGTTGCTGTATCATAGCCAAATCTCATAACGCACACTTAATATTTATAATGGAGAGAAAAGTATTGGGTAAGTGGTTTATGTTATTGATGAATTGAAACTTCAAACTCTCTGATAAGTATAATTTATGAGAAGACGTCATTCCTTCTGGCACAAAGTTGCTTTTGGAAGTCATTAAGTTCAGCTTAAGAAAGGAATAAACCAATGCTACAGGGCAAAGCAAAACATCAAATTCCTGCTTCTTTATGAAGCACTTCCATTAATTTAGCTTAAAAATTGTCATTAACAGCTAGTTTAGTATGGCCAAGCCCCAACATGAAGGCCCTCCATGGGAATCCCAAAACTCTGTTCAGATTTTTTATGTTGTCAAAAACACTGCCACGCATTTTTTCTCAAGAGGTGCAGTCTTTTCTTTCTGCTCATTTTCGTTCTGGTTGTAGTCACAATTGTGGGGTTGATTGCATTACTTGTTATTTTCATTGGAAAGCCTCAAAAGCCTATTTTCTCACTTGAAACTCTAAGAGTGGTGTCATTTGATCTCGACACTTGTTCCAATTCATCCCTCTCTGTTTCATCTGTTGTCTCATTAATCCTAAATGCTCAAAATCCTAACAAGCTTGGCATCAAATATAGCCCTGCAAGGTTCCAACTTTACTTGGAAGAAGAACCTGTAGGGGTAATGAGAGTCCCAGGGTTCATTCAACCAGCTCAAAGTAACAATGTAAATCTGGCAACAAGGGTTTTGGTACATTGCGTTAATGTTAGCCGAATAATTTCTGGGTTAGCAGAAGATGAATCAAGCAACAGTGTTGTTCAAATCAAATTATTAGGCGATATCCAAGTGGAACTGCAGTTATTTCACATAACCATGCCAATGATCAAGGTTGCTTTAACTCTCAAGTCTTGTTTGCAATAGATATCAAAGCCGTAATTTCAAGAAACAAATGATGTACCTTTACTTATGAAGCTAGCTAAGGTTATTGATACTTCTTTTTGACTCTTCTTTCACATTGATATTGATTTGTAGGTTTTTCTGGAGTGCTACTTAAATCTTGACAATGGACAGCTTACATTCATAAGTGGAATTAACACCATAAGAGTAGCCCAAATTTACAATGTAAAGTTTCATTTCCATTTACTACCTTTTACTTTCCCTTGTACTTTCACAAAACTTACTTGCCAACATCGATCATATACTTAATTCTGAATTACTTGTATTTTGCAGGCAACTCTTCCTCATAACTCTAGACCCCTCTTCAACAAGTGTGACATAGCTATCTACATATGAGAAAATTTCAACTTTCAAGTCTTAAAGAAATTGTAACCATCAACAAGAAGAGTGATTGTGGTACCTTGTCTTTTCTGCAAAGCATCTCTTCAAATATAAGGAGGAAAATGAAGAGCAAGCAGAGAAATTAATTTATTCTACTATTTTTTTTTTGTTCATTTTTGTACAAAATAATTAACCCGCCTCTGCCAAAACTTGTCTCAGTATTCATGTAATAAGCCTTTTACATTGCAGCAGCTCTGGTTTATTTGTCACTTTCATTGGATTTATATAACAGCAGAAATTTGATTCTTCGATGCTCTCTAGTTCCTTTCTACATTTACAGCAAAATAAGAGAGGAAAAGACCAAAGTCATGAATGTGGACAATGGTACTGGTCACATCCTTTCAAATCAAAATAATTCATGAACTATCACAAAGGTTCTGCCAAAATAGGTGTT
Source organism: Ailanthus altissimus (assembly GCA_946807835.1). Classification (NCBI taxonomy): domain Eukaryota; kingdom Viridiplantae; phylum Streptophyta; class Magnoliopsida; order Sapindales; family Simaroubaceae; genus Ailanthus; species Ailanthus altissimus. The sequence continues at coordinate 19,749,620 of OX327710.1, read as the reverse complement.
ATCCAAGTTGACAATTATATTATAAGAGAAATAATTTTGTGGGTGACGTCGTTATCTTATGGTAAACGACAACGTCATAAGACACATTTTAATTAATTCATAACTTTAATACTATTTAAAAAGCGATGAAATCACGTGTATCGTATAATAAGCAATGTTTTTCACAAGATCAAAATTTTATATTAAAATTATTATTAAAAAATTAGTGATTTAATAATTTTAGTTGAATAAAAATTAAAATAAATATTAAACTAGAGAGTATTAAGAAGTTTAGAATGTGTGGCGTATGGAGAAGTCTAGAATGTGTGAGACACGTATGGAGAAGTTTAGGACATGTGAGACACGAAAAGGGAAATGAAACCAGACTCAAAAATGCGAAAGAAGTGAAAAAAACAAGCATAGGTGGCACCAGGGCTGAGCGTCGCAGGGCTCAGCGCCGCGGTGCCCATGCTTGAGAGCCACAGCGCCCAGGGATAAGCGCCGCGGTGCTAGACGCGATAAAGAGCCCTTTTTAATCTTGATTTCAAGTTTTGGGAAATTTTAGACTTCCAAAACAAATGAACTCTTACTCCAACAAGAAATAGGGTTAGTAGGCATGAAATACACCATATATAAACACTTGTAAACCCTTTATTTCAGATCAAGCATTAAGAGAGACTCTAACAAAGGAGAAGAACTAGGTAGACACTAAGTGCTTATGTGCACTAGGGTGGAACCGTTGTTTGGGTATTCATTGGTAGTGGTAGAGTAAGAGTTCACTAAACATTAGGTCTTTTTGAGGGTTCTTTAAATTGGGTTTTCTTTGTAAAATCTCTAGAGAGTTAATAAGAAAGGCTAGGATCCTTGGATTCACCGTAGACGTAGACAATTGGTCGAACCACGTAAGATTGTATTGTGCTATTTTATATTCTGCTTTGATTTTTTGGTACTTTACTTGATTAACAGGTTATTCTGCTACGCAAAGAGGTTAGGGTTTTAGGTTGAACTTGAGGTTTTTCGCTTCAACCTAATCTCAAGAGGAAGAAGAGCATTCCCTCCCTCAACAAACTGGTATCAGAGCTAAAGGTTTGATAATACACACTTGGGGTATTTAAACCATGGCTGTAATCAAGCAAGAAATAAAGAATTTCAATGGGATGAATGACTTCAATCTTTGGAGGAAGAAGGTTAAGGCTCTACTAGTGAAGGAATGGCTAAACTTAGCCTTGGAGAAAGCCAGCTCCTTAACTAGCGATGAGATGACAATCTCAAAGTCTGGACAGAAAGATTGGGACACGATTCAGAAAAAAGATCATAGCACCATAATCTTGGCATTGAGTGACGAAATATTAAGGGAAGTTGGTGATGAGAAAACCGCTTTAGGGCTATAGAAGAGACTCGAGGCATTGTACATGAAGAAGTCCCTTGTAAATAGACTTCTTGTGAAAAAGAAACTACATCCTTTAACAATGCATGAGAGATCTTCATTAAGAGCTCACATTGACGAGTTCAACAAGATCATCATAAGTCTTGAGCAATTGGGCATCAAGATTGAGGATGAAGACAATGCCATTATCCTGTTAAGTTCGTTACTAAAGAGCTACAAGAGCTTTGTGGATATGCTGCTATATAGTAAGGAGTCTTTAACAATGAATGACGTTAAGGCATCATTGAACTCAAAAGAATTGACAAAGAGATCCGAGTTTGAGAGTGGAACAACATTGCTTGCACAAGGAAAGAAGAGCAACCAATCAAGGAGGAGATCCAAAAAGTATTTCCTTTGTAATAAGGAAGGGCACTTTGTGAATGATTGTTCGAAATCAAAAGGCCAAGGAGGGTGGGCTACAATCAGTACTGAGGAAGATGCCAAAGTTGTAGACACATTGGTAGCCTCAAGGGGAAAGTACGCTGACAAATGGATACTAGATTCAAGGTGTAGCGTCTATATGTGTCCCGACAGATCGATGTTTACCAACTACAAAGCCAAGAAAGGTAAAGCTCTTATGGGGAATGACATGACTTATGAGATTATGAGAGTTGGTGACATAAGGTTGAGGATGCAAGGTGGAGAAACTAGGGACTTACATGGTGTAAGGCATATTCCTAAATTGAGAAGGAACTTGATATCTCTAAGCAAGTTCAATGAGGAAGGGTATTCGGTTAGAGCAAAAAAAAGAAAAACTAAGGGTAGAGAAAGGACCTATAAGGTTTAAGGGTGAGAAGCACAATTGAGGGATCTATGTGTTTACTGGGATGGCCATGAGTGGCCCAACGCGGGGTGTTGGGGTAATGTAGACCACTATCCAAACCGTGCTCACCGAGGTGATGAAGGTCAGAAAGGAGTGCAATGCATCCATACTGTATACAAGATGCACAAATGCCTTTGGAGACCAAAGTCACTAGCCTAGAAAAAGTTAAGTCTTGGTGGAGACTTAACTGGACTCAACTCTAAGTGATAGAGTATTGGTGTGGATCGGATCCAGAAGCATTCTTACTTGGAAGATTTTGAATCAAAGAAGGGTTTGTTGAAAAATTGGTGATTCAACAATCTTAGTTGGACAAGAATTGAGATGAATATTAAAGTGGAGAGTCACAAGAAGTCTAGAACGTGTGAGACACGTATAGAGAAGTCTAGGATATGTGGGACATGAAGGGGAAAGTGAAAAGGGATTCGAAGACGCAAAGAAAGTAAAGAAAACAAGTATAGACGGCACTAGGGCTGAGAGTCGCGACGCTCAGCACAGAACCCCAGCACCGCGGTGATGGGCGCGATATGGCCAACGCTGCTGCGCCCAGGGATGAGCGCTGCGGCGCAAGAATGATAGAGAGTCCGTTTTTGATCCGAATTTTGAGTTTTGAAAAGTTTTGAACTTCTAAAATAAGTGGACTCTTACTCTAATAAGAAATAGGGTTAGTAGGCACGAAATACACTTATATAAACACTTGTAAACCATTTATTTCAAATAAAGCATTATGAGAGACTTTAAGAGAGGGGAAGAACTGGGTAGGCACTGAGTGCTTGTATGCACTAAGATGGAACCGTTGTTTGGGTGTTCATTACTTGTGGTAGAGTAAGGATTCACTAAACATTAGGTGATTTTGAGAATTTTTTAAATTGAATTTTTTTTATAAAATCTTTAGAGAATTAATAAAAGAGGTTAAAATTCTTGAATCCACTGTAAACGTAGGTAATTGACTGAACCACGTAAGATTGTCTTGTACTATTTTATATTCTATTTTAAATTTTTAATATTTTACTTGATTAACAAATTATTCCACTATACATGAGAACATTAAAATTCTAAGTTGAATTTGAGATTATTCATTTCAACCTGATCTCTAAGTCTCAACAAATTTGTATATAACATAAGATATATATAACTTTTACCAAATACGATTTTTGCCGTTAAAATGTTGAGGTTGAATCCTTTTCTCGGCTCTCCTGTTGCTCGGATATTCCAATAATTTCACAGTTGAATCATAATTAATTAGATATTAATGTTGCTTTCGCAAGGTAATTATATTAGCTCTATGCTACATTCATATATCATATATGCTGCTAATGCTATAAGTTTTATGTCAAAAAGGGCTAAAAGCTTGTTAGCAATTTGGGAAACAACTAAGCAGAAACCTCACCAACTTAAATTTTCCTAGGTAAAAGAATTGCTATATTAAACAATCCTTGTAGCAAAGAATTTGATAAAAGATGAAAAGAATACTCAATGTGATACACATAAATCATTATTTAAACTTTATGGCCTAACTTTCACATCTTTTACAAGAAAGGAAGGTGGTGATTATTGGTTTGAACAACTAATTGAATGTGACATTTCACAAGATCCAGCCCTTATTATTAACTCTTAAGACTTTATTACTACCAACCCAGAGCATAAAGATCATACTTCATACACAAGCTTATTGATTTTTTTCTTTTGAAGGCATATAATTCACTCATTAATCTAATACAAACTCTTCAAATGAATTTGTGGCCATGTTTTTGTGATAAGAACTGGCTGGCAACCGACTTTTGAAGCTGATAAGGATTGTATCTTTCTCCTTTTAACTAAGGCTGTGAGTTCAAATATTTGATGCATTATGCATATTTAGTAAGAGGATGATATGTAATTCTTCCACACAAATCATTATTTAATTTCAATTATATGACAAGACAAGCATCATATAGTAACATCTACAAGTTTATAGATGAGGCTTCTAGATCAAAGATTTAAAATAAAATTATACAAAAATATTAATATAGTTGAATCTGTTAGGATTATGGTCATGTGGGAACATTTATTTTTTTTATTGGATATTACTCCATTTTAAATCTAAGTCAATCTCTAAATTTGCTCATTTAATAAAAAAATTAAAAGCCCTTTTGTACAAATTACTAAAAGAATTTCTTGTTCAATTCTTTATGCCTTCCCTAAGAAAGGAAAAAATGAAGGAAAAAGAAGTGAGCCATAGACTTAAAAAATCTATAAAACCTTTCCATCTATCAGCTTTAATATTTCCTGCTTATGATAGATCTTTGCATCTGATGATTATGTTTTAATTAATAAGAGCCAAATATTGACAATGAACTGGTTCCGAAAAATCCTTTATAAATCTGGCAACTTCATGTGATTGGAAGTTTTTTTTCTATGTTTTATATATAAACAGCCCTTTGAATAATTTGTCAGCACATTTTCAGGATCCTTACAACTTTGGTCAGACATTTTACAAAATCTCATTGTTCCAATTCTATCCTCTGCTTAATTTCAACACCTCGTTTAAATCTAGATCAATGCTCTGACCGGTCCAAAAATCTCGTTTGCATATATATAAATAAAAGCTTATTAATTAGTTTAGTCATATTCAAAAGCAAATGAAGACAAAGTTGATATACCTTACATGGGGTCATCAGTTGCATACAGCACGTTTTGTGTAATGCAAAAAATGGTGAAAAATTAATTAAACCAAGCCATGGCAAGGCCCAAAAGCTCTCTCGTCTTCTTCTTTCTTCTTGTAGCCCTCATTTCAGCAAGAACTTGCAAAGCTAAATCACCCGAGCATCAGCTGCCAAAGCAAAAAAATGATGCTGCCCTTTTCATCTTTGGTGACTCGTATTTAGATGCCGGCAACAACAATTACATCAACACCACAACTCTTGACCAAGCAAACTTTTGGCCCTATGGAGAAACGTTCTTCAAGTTCCCCACCGGAAGATTCTCCGACGGCCGGTTGGTGTCAGACTTCGTTGGTGAGAGATTTTGCAAATCTTTTTGCTATGTTTTCTTTCTTGGTTGTACAAAAATCCATTATTATTATTATTATTATTATTGTTTTTGGTGTTATTATAACCAACAAATATTCTGTCTGCTAATTAATGTTATCTCTCTTTTGTGTGTTATCTTCTTGTCTTTGTCTTGTAAAAATTTGTGCAGCTGAATATGCTAACTTGCCATTGATCCCACCTTTTTTACAACCGGGTTTTCGTGAATATTACAGTGGAGTGAATTTTGCATCAGCCGGAGCAGGTGCTTTGGTTGAGACTTTCCAAGGAGATGTACGTATAATTTTTTACATTTAGATATGAAACATTGCTTCTGTTATTTTCATTTGCTTGGATAATGCACTATTTTGCATACTCCTAGGCTCCTGGAAATTTTTAGGTGCAGGTGTCTGCGCCTTTTAACCTCTGGAAAATTTTTAGAAGTGAATATTTAAACGTTTTAAAATACATATATAAATTAAATAGAGGGGATAACTATGGTGTAGCTTTAAAAAATTGACGTTATCATTGTTAATTTAGCTTAGTATTGCATTTTAAAATATATGAACATGTACAAAAAATAACTATTTTTTACGCTTCTAGCAAATTTTTTTTTTTCATATATCAAAACTTATGCATATTGTTTGTTCGTTAAGGAATTTTTTTAAATATTATCAACAATGGCTGAGAAATTTAAATTGAAAGTGAGGCGAAGTATACTAACATGGGGTGTGAGAATTTTTGTAAGTTACATTGGGCAAGAAATCCAAACACTTAATAGGACGAGAAATTCATATTTAAAAAATCAAGAAATATATAATTCAAACTTATAATAGGGCGACAAATTCAAATCCATAATAGGACTAGAAATTCAAACTCGCAATGAAAAAGAAAAAACCTATTTTTCTGATGAGATGGAAAATTAAAGCCCCACAATGATCTTACAAGACAGTTTGGTCAAGAAAGATTTTATGATTAATTTTAAAATATTAAGAATTGTTTAGCTTATTTATCTAAATGGTTCATCTTAAGTGAACAAACACAAACAGATTAAAGGAAAAAAAATATTTCAATATTTTCTGATAGCTTCTTCTTGACCTAAACAAAGTCCAGCTAACATGTAGAACAGGATTGAAAAAGTAACACAAAAGGGCAAGACTTTTGTGATACATGTTCAGTTTAGTCTATAGATATGTGTGGCTTTTGTGTTGACCCAAATCTTGTGGACTATGTAAGCTTAGCCAGAGACAACATTACTTTATTTAGGCTGGATGCACCTAATATCAGGGTCCACTAGTACTTAAGTGCTTCCTTGATTTGTCAAACATCAAGTGAGGCCCAAAAAACTTAATGGCATTGTATTCCATTTTCACATCACATCAAGGCTTAGGGTTGTTAAACACAAAGTAAACATTGAGTTGGAGTCCTTGGTTCAGTAGTATTAATTTTATTTGAATTGCATTTTTATCAGGTGATTAGTCTCAGAACTCAGCTTAGCTACTACAAGAAGGTAGAGAGTTGGCTGAGAGAAAAATTAGGCAATGATGAAGCCAGGATGAGAATATCAAGAGCCGTCTATTTGTTTAGCATTGGAAGCAATGATTACAACAGTCCTTTCTTGACCAATGATTTCACCCTACTAAACTCTTTCTCAGAGTCTAGATATGTTGAGATGGTGATTGGCAATCTAACAACAGTCGTCAAAGTAAGTAGTATTGAATTTGATCCTCTTTTACCTAAATAATCTCATGGGTAAACATAAAAAAGAAAAAAAAAAATCCAAATCTTTCCGTTGCTGCGTTGCTTAAATAAAAGGTTTGTTTGGTATGAAGGTATTGTAGTTTTAAAATTAGAGCCGTTCTATTATGGAAGCATTAGCGATGAAGTAAAACAGGTGGGTATTTGATAAATATCTAACTGTGGAATGAAAGTAGTCTTTAACATTTACGCTTTTAAAATTAAGTAGACCTGAATAAACTTGAATATCAAGTTGGATTAATGTTTAAAACTTATGTGCTTCAAATTATAATTCATTTTCCAGGAAGTTTATAAGAGAGGGGGCAGGAAATTTGCATTCATGAATGTACCTGACCTGGGTTGTCTTCCTGTGATAAGAGTAATGAATATGAAGAGCAATGGTAGATGCTTAGAAAAACCTTCAATGCTAGCAAAATTGCATAACAAGGCTCTGTCCAAGCACCTCTTTGGTTTACAAAAACAATTGGAGGGGTTCAAGTATTCACTCTTTGACTTGCACAGCAGTCTCAGAAAAAGAATGAATCATCCTTCCAAATATGGTAAGAAAACCATATCCATCCTTGACTTCAATTCTCTCTAGCATCTTTAATATGATTTTTCTTTTTGTGTTAATTTGTTCTATGTGATATAATTTAGGATTCAAAGAAGGAAAAGCAGCTTGTTGTGGAACTGGGAAATTTAGAGGAGTTTTTAGCTGTGGGGGAAAGAGGCCAGTGAAGGAATTTGAGCTGTGTGAGAATCCAAATGAATATGTGTTTTGGGACTCAGTCCATTTCACTGAACTTGCTAACAGACAATTTACAGAGCAAATGTGGAATGGGGCAAGCAATTCTCATGTTATTGGGCCTTATAATCTAAAGAAACTCTTCCAAATTCGTTAAGGGCAGATTTTTTTTGGACAAATTTACATGGCTTGTATTCTTTAGAAATTAGAATAAATGCAGTTGAAGCTGTTGCATTGATTCTTTTCTTCACTGTTGAGCGAATTCATTTTCTGAAAGAACTTCTGTCTGAGGGCTCAATTTATACAATTGCCATAGTATGTATATTCACATATTTTTTAATTGTATCATGTGTACCAATTTATTTATTTATTTTAATTATAAAAAGGAATGTATAAACACTTTTATAGTATCGAAAATCTCACAAAAACTCCACTTAGTTGACAGAGTGACCAGTTTGTCAGTTTGGATGGATTATGCCATTTTATATTTAAATAACTTCTTTACCTTTTTAATTTAAATTTAATCTCAAATTTTAAATAAAATATGTGACATAATTTTATTTATTTATTTAATAAATTTGAAAAAAAAGTAGGCCAAAGTAATATACTTATTTTATTTTATTTTAATAAAAATTTATAAAATATATTGAATAATCTTTATAATAATTTGAACAAAAAAAAATTAAAAAATAAAAAGAGCAGCCAACTATGATACTAGTAGTCGTTGGTGGATGTTGATACCATCAAATTTTAAATTTAACAATATTTGATATAATAAATTTATTTTCGAAAAAAATACTGAAGTGCCATACACGGTGGGAAAATAATAGCCACCAGATTGTTTCCGTCAAATGTCAATGACTTGAGATGTGTTACCATCTTCATCAGGTAAATTGTCGATAAGTGACTCTCATAGAAGCGGTGATGCACCGAAAAATACTGTTGAATGACAATGACAATCTCGTAGCCGCCACCTTTCTCTTCATATCTAGCACTTTTTTTTTTTTTTTAAAGTTTTTTTTTAAAATTTTTTATTCAATTTTATAAATTTTTGTTTACATATATCTAGACTGAAAATTACAACTAATAATAGCTCTAGTCAACGAAGAGGACAATGACTGAAATAACATAAACTAATGAATCTTGACACTACTAAAACTTACTTTGACGAGAGAGAATTTTAGATGGAACGAAATCATCTAATAAAATTTTAAGATTTGTTTCACCTTTTAATTATTATTACTTTTATTGTTAATATATACTTGACTTATTTCAAAATAAATACAAATATGACAAAATATTATTGTCTAAATACGTAATATGCACATCCCTGCTATAACTTTCTCATCAATTCGTGATCATCTCGAATAAAGAATTGGAAAAATCCACACGTAGAAAATTCGTAAACCATATTAATGAAGCTAGATAACATCATGAATGGATAAGTTTTCCAAATCAAGTGCATAAACAAAGACATGTTTTGAAAAACTGAAAGCTTATAGAACAGCCTCTGGTCAATCTCAACCAGTCGTCTTTGATTTTTTTCCACACAAAAGTTTGGTTAGAAAATTCAACCTAGAAATTCATTTGCGCTAATTTCTTTCATCTTCTAGTAATTAAAGAGCCCAGCTCCATAAATAACAATGAAAATCAAAGACATGAGGATATAACATCAAGGAAACGAATATCAACATGGCAAGATTAGGGTTCCTTATCTGTTTCTTGATTCATTTTTCAGCTCTTCTCATCCCTGCCCATGGTCTTCACTCATCACCATCCCAAAAACATGTAGCATTATTTGTTTTTGGTGATTCACTGTTTGATGCTGGGAATAATAACTATATCAATACAACTACATTAGCACAGGCAAATTTTCCACCATACGGTGAAACCTTCTTCAACTATCCCACAGGAAGATTTTCAGATGGCCGATTAATTCCAGATTTTATTGGTATGACTACGTTGTTAATGTTGTTTGATTCCTTGAGCGACTAAATCATTGTTATTCAATATATTTTTCTTTTTAACTCTGTTGCAGCTGAGTATGCAAAGTTACCATTGATTCCAACACTTTTACCATTCAATAGCCATAATCAATTCACTCATGGGGTGAACTTTGCATCTGCCGGAGCCGGTGCTCTAGCCGAAACTCTTCAAGGATATGTATGTGATCCAGCTGACGTGATTAAGTTTCAATAATTGGCAGAATTTTTGTATCGTTTCTTCCTAAGTAAGTATCCTTCTCTTCTTCTCCAAATTGCAGGTGATAGACCTTAAGACTCAGCTAAGCTATTTCAAGATTGTGGAGAAGAAGTTGAAGAAGAAACTTGGTGATACAGAAGCAAAAACATTGATATCAAAAGCTGTTTATTTATTCGGCATCGGAAGCAATGATTACCTTGCCCCTTTAACCACAAACTCAAGTCTGCTGCAGTCAGACGACTCTAAGAATTTATATGTGGGGATGGTGATTGGCAACCTGACAGCTACGATCAAAGTAAGAATTTTTTGAGTGCTGATACTTACTGGTCAGAGATCTAACAAATTTCGCTACTCATTAAGTTCAAGCCAATGTGTAGTCGTCCAATTTAAAGTCTTGACATAAGGAGGGATCTACTCACAAATATTAAAAAAAAAAATCGATTTCCACAATAAAATTTCAACCCTCAATTTAAGGATGAGGTGGGAGGTGACAACAACACTACTAAACCAAGTGTGGGTATCAAATATTTTATCTACCACTAGAAAACATGTTTCCTAGGTTTATAATTATTTTTTTTTGTTGTTTTAATCTTTCAGGAAATATACAAGAAAGGGGGAAGAAAATTTGGGTTTTTAAGCTTGGGGCTTTTGGGCTGTGTTCCTGTCGTGAAATTACTTGTACCAGGAAGCAATGGTTCCTGCCTAGAGGATGCTTTAGAGGTAGCCAAACTACACAATAAAGCATTCTCTAAAGTCCTCCAGGAGCTAGAGAGCCAATTAAAGGGATTCAAATACGCAAATCATGACTTCTATGGTTCATCAATTGAAATATTGAACAACCCTTCAAGATTTGGTACGTCATATATATGATCATATCTTCTTTTTTTCTGCTCTCGATAATTCATCTGATTTACAATTTGTTATTGATAAAAGGTTTTAAGGACAGCAATACGGCATGTTGTGGAAGCGGTCCATTTAGAGGAATAGCGAGCTGTGGAGGGAAAAGAGGAATAAAAGAATACGAGTTATGTGACAATCCTGACGAATATTTCTTCTTTGACTCGAGCCACCCTTCTGAAAAGGCTAACAGGCAATTTGCAGAATTACTGTGGAGCGGATCTCCAGATGTCACAGGGCCTTACAATCTGAAGACACTCTTTGAACATATGTAGCTGATTTATAACTAAATATATAGAAATGTTTTTTTAAAATATATATGTCAAACTTAGAAGAATAAGTGGGGTTGAGTTCTTTTCAACTTTGTAATTGTCCACTGCACAAAATGATAGTGAGAATAAGAATTTGGGAAAATGTCAGTTTCTCCCTTAGATTTGGCTTTAATTACTTAGATCCCATAAGACTTGGGAAATGCTTAAAAGGTCCCTATTGTTAGTAATATTTTGCTAACATGTTAAAGTTTTCACTTATTTTTTCATTATTAACCCCCAAACCAAAAGGTGCATGCAAATTTCAAACTAATCTTTTTTTTGGGGTTAATCTCCTAATTAATTATATTTCTTTTCATTTGTGTAAAATTATAAATTTTTGAATATCGTTATTTTTTCCCTTCCTTTTCTAGACATTACAAGTGGCCTATGCCGTGCTAGCACAACCTATGCAAATTTTGGCCCAAGTGGGTTATTGTGCTTAGGCCGACACAATATGAAAAAAGTTTGTGTCTTATTGGCCCAACATAGCCTATGGGCATGACTCGTTATCGTGCTATGTTGGCACACGAGCCTCGTGGGCTGCGCCTATAGTCAAGTATGAAAAGAAGATGACGATGACTACGATGACAACAACATAAATTAAAGAAATAAAAAAGAAACTCAAGTTGTTGGTATTATATATATATATATTAAACCAACTAGCATAGTGATTTGCATGAATTAATTTTCTCTTTGAACATTAAGTTTTAAAATTAATTTGAAATTATAAAAGATATGGTAGTCAGAATCAAAAAGTTTTTTAAATTCTAAATATCAAGTTTAGAGAATTAAAAGCAATCAAGCTCAATGATTAAGAAAAACAAAATTAAGAAACCTAAATAATTTAAGAATATCTTAATACAAATGAGGTAATCTACTCAACTCATTTGTTGAAATTTTGCATACGTCTTCGTTTACAAAAAACTTAGTTGATTGCTAAGGGAATTGTTGCGGTATCAAGCTATATTCTTCAGTTTGAAACTACTTTGGCATCAACTAAGCCACAACTTTGATACAAGTTTGTTGAGAGAAAATCAACCTCAGCATTAATCTTTCAATGAGATTAACCTTTTGCATTGATACCCTTTTACCCTATGCGCTTGCACATACATAACTCACAAATAATCAAGAACACACAAGATTAACACATAAATAAAGATAAAAAAATAAACGACAAGATACAAGATATACATAATTTGACCAAAAATGCTTACGTCTATGAGGGACTTATGATCTAGCTTATTTTATTAATCAGATCATTAAGCATTTTCTTACATCATCATGATTATAAAAGACTTCTTAGTGTCTCTCATTGCAGACTTCTAAGTATCTTCCTAAATCACTATAATCTTAATAAGATCTCTTAGTATTCCTACCATATAATAGATTTTATCAACGGAATACAAGAACAGCCAGAGCCTCTCTCAAAATGATCTATGGTGCTCTTTTTGCTCACTTAAGAATAAAAATACCCTTAAAAGTTACATCCTAACGCATCCTGCGCTTAGTGCATACCTAACCCCTCTATTCTCTCTTATATTTACATTATGATACTTTAAATACTTAGCTATTTTTAAGAGTTTATATAGTGAGTACCAAGTCCTTAGAAACTCTAAAGTTAGTTAAAATAAGAGTTTTTACTTATAGGAGTGTTAATCTCACTTAAAAAAATCAATTGAGCCAAAACAGAAAATATCCATAAGTTATTGTGTGAACAGTACTCGAGTAAACAGTACTTTATGAACAGTAGTGGCAACATAACAGTATATCTATCGTGAATAGTACCTTATTCTTCTCCCTTTCTATTTTTCTCATTTCTTACATAACTTTTATGTATTAGACTTCTTGCCGACTCTTCATTTAGTATCTATCTCAATTCATGCCCATAATGATTGTTAAATAACCAATTTTCAACAAACCCTTCATTGATTCAAAATTTTTCTTTATAAAGCTAACCAACATCATCCCCTCTTTGACCAATACTCTTTAGCATTGTCTTTAGTCAAGTCCCAGACTTAGTTAAGGCTTGTGACTATAATTTTTAAAGATTCTTGAATGCTAATTATTTATAGTAGCTCTTATGTTGTGATCTCCTATATTTCTTAGACACCACCACAATCCTTTAATGGCAAAAAATATATTCTTGCCATTACTACTCTTTTTATACATTCTCTTTCGATTCCTCTCACAATGTGAGATAATTTAAAAGCTGCTCTATGATTTATATCATATCAATAACCATATGTTGAACCACTACAAGCACTTTCTCTTCAAGCATTTAGCCTCTTTATGTGCTTTTCACCCTTCGATCCTTTTGGATCCCCTTTTAGTATTTCTTCTTTTGCCTTCTACGAATATCTCTACTTGTTCTAGTAATCCTAAGTCTACTAAATTTTTATGAGATTAGGAACAAAATCTTATACTTAGTCACTTATTTACTTTTTACCACATAATCTCAATCTTATTCTATCAATCCTCTATGACTTATTAAAATTCATATCTCAACCTTTAATAGATTTACTATTGATAAATAATGATTCTCTACGACTCATATGAAAATAATACCCAAGAACTAAAATAGTTCATTCATCAGACATGGTTCCTTCAAAAGTAGCTTTTATGCTAGTTTTCCTATAGACTTGCAAATTCACATTCTTTTTATCTTGGTCTTTTTTCTTTAGACTATTCCTTATCAAGTGCTCTAGACACTTTTTGGATTTGTCCTTCAATCATGATTATTCTTCTTTTGCCATCTTTATTTTGTGTCCAATCTGAATAATTCTTTTGAATAGAATCTAGATAATGCTGTCTTCTTAGTAGTTTCTTCAAGAGTGATCTCTAAGAGAAAACTCCCCAATAAGACCATCATTTTTACTTATTTTAGATAATCATCTTCTTCATTGTTGTTTTCTTATATTTGTAAGTTCTCATAGTTGACAATTTTTGCTCTGCAATCAAGCTCTACTACCTATGCTTTATAATCCGAACTTCAACCAAAGCTTTTATACCAGTTTATTGTGGTATCAAACTATGCTCTATAATTTGGACTTCAACCAAAGCTCTGATACCAGTTTATTATGGTATCAAACTATACTATTTAGTTTGACACCACTTTGGCATCAACTAAGCCATAACTTTGATACTAGTTTGTTGAGAAAAAATCAACCTCAACACTAATCTCTCTATGAGATTACCCTTTTACCTTATGTGCATGCGAAAGATATAACTTCTAAATAATCAAGAACACACAAGATTAACACACAAATAAAGATAAAAAAATAAACCACAAGACACAAGATATATGTGGTTCGATAAAAAATGCTTATGTTCATAAGGGATCCATGATCCAGCTTCTTTTATTAATCTGATCACTAAAATATCTTCTTTACATCACCATGATCATACAAGACCTCTTGGTATCTCCTATTAATATCTTCTAAGTATCTCTTTAGATCACTATGACCTTTACAAGATCTCTTAGTATCTCCTATCCCATAAGAGATTTTACCTATAAAAAATAACCGAGCCTCTCTCAAAAGGATATATGGTACTCATTTTGTTCACTCAAGAATAAAAACACGCTAAAAGGGTTACACCCTAGTGCATCCTGTACTTAGTGCCTACCTTGCTCATCTGTTTTTTCTTATGTTTGGATGAGTATATTTTAGATACATAATCCGACCTTATTTATCTAAGTAATTGTTTATTTTTAAGTGATTTAAGGGTTATTATGGATTAAATGTTGTTGCAGGGTTGAGTCATGAAAAGATGGAAAATGATGAAATTGGAGCAAAAAAAAAAAAATTGCTACAATAATTATGAACAGTATATGTGGATAGTGATTTGGATACTATAACATTGCACTGTTGATGACTATAGCAATGGCATTGTTCACTAACGGTTCAATCACTGTGTAAATAGGGTTAAATTACTATTAAAGCATTGTAGTACCGGCTAACAATGGTCAGAGCACTATAGCGTTGGCTAAAGCATTGTAACAATGTTCAAATCATTGTAGTTAATTTTATAACTATATGTTTTCTCCTTCAAAAGGAGAATTCTACCCATAAATTAATCCCATCCAATTTTTTTCTTAATTCTAACACGTTTTTAACTTAGAAATCATCATTTTATTACGCAAAAATAATATTTCAAGCTATTTTAGAGAGGGATTATATATTTAAGAGCATTTTAGGCTAATCTTTGGAAAATTCAACTAAGGCCATCGGTTGATTGAAGGACATCTTGTCTTTATAAATTTGATTTATTTGGTTGTATCATGTTTTATTATTGTTATTTTGCATTTAAACTCTTGTTATGTTGATTTTTATTTATAAACTAGAGTTGTAGTTTTGAACTCAATATGTGAACTTAATTGAATTATTTGATTCCCATTAATTGAATTCGGTTATTATTCGATTTGTTTTGTTCTTAATGCTTTCAATATGGTAGGAATAGTGATTCAATGATTATAGAACATTAGGATAAACTTTTAAAAAAAAGGCATTCTATTATTTAGATTTAGCCAAATTGATGCATGATTGTGGAGTAATATTTACAAGTTTTGATATAGGATAATAATATACCTATATGGCATGTGTGGTTAATACAACATGTTTATAATGAATCTTAATTTATTTGAATTACCATAAGAATATAGAAATTTGATAAATCAAGGTATAATCACTCGATTATCAGAAGAGACTTGTGATGAAATACGTGTTGTGGCCAATAATTAAATTGAATGATTAATAGTGGAATAATGAATTTATATTGAGAGATAGCTATAATCCTAGATACTTTTTATATAGTGATTATACTTTACACCATTTGCACAATTAGAATTGATTTGTAGATTTAGTATTTAGTTTTTATATAAATAAATCAAATTTATTAATTGTCTGAATAATTGTAAGAAGATATAATTTTAGTAATTTGTCAAGAATAATAGTAATTTCTTGTGAGATTGATACTCAACTCATCACTCTATTACTTATTCCTGATAATGTGCACTTGCACGCAGTATAAAAATCACACAACATGTTTACATATTGATATTTTAAATGCTTGTTTTTTTAAAAGATTTACAAGAGTTTATATAGTGAGTACAAAGTTCCTAAAAATCTTAAACTTAATTGAAATAAGGGTCTTTACTTATAAGAATGTTAATCCTACTTAAAAAAGTCAATTGAGTCAAAATAAAAAATACCTATAAGTTACAGTGTGAACAATACATAAGTAAACAGTGCCGCGTGAACAATATTCACTCTTCTCCCTTTTCATTTTGCTCATTCCTTATACAACTTTTGAGTACTAGACTTCTTGCTGACTCTTTATTTAGTATCCATCTCAATTCATGCCCATACATAATTGTTGAATCACTAATTTTCAACCGAAACAACTTTGAATATTGATCAATTAAAAGGCTAATTAAAAATATATGATTACATTTTCTTACAAAAAGAATTTGAAATGATAAACATTTGTAAGTGCAAATATTTTATAATATAAAACAAAATATTTATAATTACTTTAATTAATACTGGACTTATGATATTTTATATTATAATTTATTTTTCAAGTTGCAAAATTTTGATTTTTATACTACAAAGTTATGAACTTATAATTTATAAGAATTTATGTATCACATTCTATCATGAGATTTGACTGAGGTGGTTGGAATGGTTTTGTTGAGAAAAAATCAATAGTAGATTTTTTAAGAAAAAAGAATTTCATGTGCATTATAAAGGTATTCGTATCTAATTTTTAGATGTAGAATAATATAAAAATATAATGTTATTGACTCATTCACTAAATTTTTATTTCAATTGAGTAGGATTTTGTTTACCTTATTAATTCAATGAAATAATTTTTATTTCAATTATATTTTTTTGCCCATAATAAAATTGTATTTCAACATATAGTACCAAATTATTTAAGGTTACAAATTATAATTATAATTGTAATTTTAATTACATTTATATTAATAGCAATTTTAATTCTAATTATAATTATGATGCAATTTCAATTATCATAAAAAAACAATTCAAATATCATTACAATTAATAATTTTAATACTTTTAATATTTTAAAAAATAGTTATTGATTTAACCGTATATTCTAACACAAAAATTAAATTAAAAAATATAAATAAAAGATTTATTTTGTTTAATTATTGGTAGCCTTTACTTAAATTTTTAGCCATAAAATTTTGGGTTTAAAACTTTATGATCATAAAATTTAATATTTTGTATAACGAGACTCTTGATGGGTCGTGCCAAGCACAGGTCCATGAGTTAATTTATGCCAAACTTATAACAAATTGTGTTGACATAGACCCATCTCGAACTCGTGCCAACACTACTCATTAGATTAAAAAAATACAATCAAATACAACATGTCATACTAAATTATGCCGCACAGATAGGTGACTCAACCTATTTGCCATCTCCATCCCCATCCTTCCCTTTTTTTTTTCATCATTATATAATATTTGATATTACTTAAATATTTTATAATATTTGATATGTATTATTGCTCGTTTCTCATAGTTCTTGCATTACTCAATAAATTCATAGGCTAACCTTTGCACATTAAAGTAGTTGATAGTGAGTTGCTCCACTTAACATAAGAAATTTTTTTTGTTTTGTATGTATTAAATTATTTGGCAGTGAATTTCACCGCTTTGTAATGATGTGCACCACGTATTATCAAAAAAAAAAAAATGATGTGCACCACGTGGTAGTGTCAGTTGCTTTTTCTATTATCTCACGCTACTCGATAATTTAAAAGACTATCCTTGCCCACTATAATACTTGGTGGTGATCAGCCACATTACTCATTTACTAAAACTTTTCTCCTTATTTTGTATTACTTAGTAGTTACTTACACTACTCGTCAGTGATATGTACTAATTGGTAGTATCGCTAAATTTTTTTTAACATGATATATGACTTGTTATTATTATTATTATTATTATCATTTGGATTAAAGTTTATATATCAAGAATGTATATTAATACATTTGAATCAGATGCAAGAAGTTATGAAATTTATTATAACAATTTCATTTATTAGGTTTTTTTATTAGTTTTTCTATATGTGTAACAAATGATCCTTGAATGCCTCATGTAATTATTAATTTTTTATATTAAAAATCTATTAAATATAAACACTACTACAATTACAAGCAAAGAACACGTACGGTTTAGGTTTTATATTATAGGAAATCAATAAATTTAATAGGGATAGTTTTAGAAGAAAAAAAATATATTTTCAATTTAAACTATCTTATTTAGATAAAAATTAAGAAAGTTGTTCCACCTGAAAATTACTTACGAGTTCAAAGCCTTCAAGCTCAAGAAAAAGTTGGTCTCCAAGGGTTTAGCCAGATGTTTTTCAAGAGGACATCCTTCCCAAAACCTATCGCTCTTTGCGAGACAACTCACTTTATAGGCAGGCCTATAGTGACAGCCACCTAACTCGAACATAACGAGAGTAGACAGTATAGAATTTGCTCAGATTCAAAGAACTTAATCAGTAACTTAAAGCACATTCTCGGTAGAATTGGCTAAGATACAATCAAGACCACAATTTGTACACTAATCGGATCGGTTTGACTTGGCACCTATAGATCAACAAGGAAACCAGGTTGGCTCTATTACAGATGGGCCGACCAGGTATAACTATGAAGTTACCAGAAGACTAGCTCTTTGGAACAACTCTGGACCATGGCCGAGCTAGACAGGAAGAGACTACCAGGGGGTCGATCCTGGACAGATCAAGCTTAGCCTTTCACTTAACTAAACCCACTGACGAAGACAGGCAAGATTATGCTTAAACACATGTCAGAAAGATACCTGGCATGTAGCAGAAGCATGTCCGAAGATTTACAGAAAGATATTTGGTGTGTGATAGAAATACAGCAAGAGTAGAGTCAGAAGATCTGCAAAATGATATTTGGCGTGTGACAGAAATACAGTAGAAGGAGAATGCTTAAAAATTTCTCTGAGGATCAGTATTATAAAAAGAGGGAAAGGACACAAGCAGGAGATGATGGAAAATGCCCATTCAAATACTCTAGAGGATGCCCAAATAGTGGAGGAACGAACACAGAAAATAAAAGGTTTCCTTTCCTTTCTCTTTGACATATTCTTACCCTTTTTCTTACCAGATTCTCATCATAAAGGCCCTTCTGACTTAAGCATCGGATAATCTTCCCTGGAACCTACTTCGGCAAAATCATCACAATAGTTGTGTTAGTAGTTTACAGCACCTGTTATAGTTAATAACAAAGAGAAGATCCAAGCTTACACAAGCAAATTCAATTAGGACGAGGCCCAAGTACCGATTCTTGCCAACAAACAAATTTAAAACTCGTTGACCCGAAGAACTAATTTTTTGGATCAACAATTTTTGGCACCGTCTATGTGAATCAAACAAAAACTTTATCTAAGAAGATGATAGTTGTCTATGGCAGAGCAGTCATCAAACAATAAAATCTCGCCATCGGTGAGCCATGTCGGACCCAAACAATAGTAGAGGCCACGAGAACAGGTTTTTTCATCAAATAGAAAGCTCGTTGCCACCCAAAATTCAGGCAGAGCTGAGAACCCTGAGGGAAGAAAGAGAAGAATTGAGATAGCTCATGGTAGAGTTGATCAGAAGTATGAGGAGGGAAGCAGGAACGACGATAGAAGGGAATCTCAGGTGGAGACCCGGGAGCAGACATCGAGAAAATAGGTAAAGGACCTTGCATGGCTTAGCCAGAGCAACCAGATCGAGCTAAATGAACCCCGGGAGAGAAATAACTTGGGTGTTAGATTTTGAACATGCGACAGAGAGAGAGCCGTCTACTGAACAAAAACAACATCAATAGGGTGAGTCAGGCTTGTAAATCAAAGTCCATGATTTAGAGGAAAAGCTGGAGAGCCTCTTGGCGAAGAATGAGAAGAAAGATCAGCCTTCTATGAATAAGACAGAAAGGGAGAGAAGATTACCATTGACAGATGAGTTGAGGGGCGTGGAGTTTCTAAGCTAGTTTTGACTCCCAAACCTGCCCATTTACAGGGAAGTTGAAGCGGATTAAACAAGGCAAAGGTGAGAGCATTAAAAATTTCATCCAAAGATTCCACAAGCAGGTAATAGCCTTAGGAGCTTTCGACTAGCTCAATACCATGGACACCCTTAAGTCGGGACTGAGGCTGAATAGATTTTGGTACTACTTGACGGAGAGTAACGTCATGAAATATCAATAGAAGAGAGCGAGGAAGCCAAGAGATCCTTTGCTAAACTACCCAAAGGACAAGCCAGGCATAGAGAAGAAATCAGATATAGGGGAAGAGAAGGATCCCCACCCCTCCAAAGAAAAACTAGAAAACGAACGATGAATACCATCCTCCGCAAAGAGAAAATTTTACGAACTGGCGCAATGTGCTAAATAGTTGGAGGAATAATATGCCAAACAATAGGCACAAAAATTAAAGAGATGGGCTAAATAGATTCTGCCAGGGTAACCTTCTCGGGCAGCCTCGAAAGCCCGAGGAACTGTGATGAACATCCGGTTAGAGACAGAAGGGTGCTCATGTTGAAAATTTTCTTCCCCGAGTCGTACCACTTAAAGATATCTATAAAGCAATTTAGAATTGGGGTCTACGACACATAAATTTCAAAGAAAAAGAAATAAAGTGGCTAGCAGATCCAAAAAAGTAGTGCAACATGCATAGAGGGGAAGACATACCACGGGGGAATGCTTCGAGTTAAGGAAGCAAGTAGATGCCTAATAAGGAATGGGTAGCTAGAAGAGTTCTAAGTTGACCGACAGTTCACGACTGTTGACTAGCTCAGCGGATCGAATCCCACCTCATCATAATTATTTTTGGCAGACCAACGTTGGCATGAGAATGGAATAAGCAGTGAAAAAACTACTCCAAGTACTTAATGGTGGTACACTAAGTTATGTGCAATGCTTATCTGGCCAAGAAACCCAGGTTGTAGCAAAAGGTGTTGATCATGTTCACAGAAGAGGATGCACAAGATGTCATTTACCTCGATGATGACATACTTATGATCAAAGTGCTAGTGGAGGGAGGGAAGATAAACAAGATATTCTCTATCTGGGTAGCTCGATTGACATAATCTTTAATGAAATCTTGAATGAGAGTAAAATTAAGAACTTGCATATAGAAGGGACTTAGAAACTGCTGCAGGGGTTCAAAGATAATTGTGTGATACCGATCGGAGTAGTGACATTATATAGGTGATTTAGACAAAGAAGATCATTGATGAGTTACGTATTCATAGTATTTAGGAGTACTGTGTGTTAGAGATCATTTCTTCAACATGTAGTTGCATTATCTACTACAGAGGCGGAGTATATAGTTATTGGTGAAACTATTAAGGAGGCTGTGTGGTTAAAAAATATATGTGCAAAGGTAATAGCTACTGAAGTATTAACATCGGTGTATATTGTGATAGCCAAAGTGCTATACACCTAAGTAATTATCAAGTGGTTCATGAGAGGTCTAAACACATTGATGTATGACTCTATTACATTTAAGAAATTGTTCAATGTAGTGAGATTAGTCTAATAAAGATTGCGTCGTTCGAAAATCCTGCTGATATGTTGATTAAGTTCGTCCTATGCAAGAATTTTATTGGAGTCACTACTATGTGAGAGTGATTGAAGATGTAAAGATGAGGGATCTTGGATACTTTGAGGATGATTTTAAAATACGGAGGGGATTTGTGAAAAGTTGATTAAAAATAATCTCTAATCCTAAGTGAACTAGAATTTTGTATTATAAATGAAATAGAATTTCATAAATTAGTATCCTAGGAGAAATAAGACTTCATAAATTAGAATCATAATTTATATTCTAAGTGAAATAGGACTTCGTAAACTAAATCTTACTAGATTTAAGAATAACATAAAATATCAAATGCCTATATAATTGTCTTAACTGGTTTGTAAATATATCATAAGAAGTCTTAGTGATAACAACAAATTTTAATGATTCTTTGTGATTTTTAGTGAGAAAAAAATCTTAAATTATAAGTGAAAGCATTTTAAAGAGGTTTTTTTTTTATGAGTTTTGAGTTTTTTTTTTTTGGTGAAATGTATGTTTTGTAAGTGTTTTGTGATTCAATAATAAGAGAATATAATTTTAATCAGTCGTGGACATAAACAAGTTGTCGAATCACATAAATTATATATATATATATATATAATATTTTTTAACTTTTATTTTTTAATTTATTCTTAATTACTTAATTTGTGGCTGTATTTTATACTTGCGATTATTGCTTTCGCTTCAACAGAATTTTTAAGTCAATTAATTTATGTAATTTCTCTTACAAAATAGTGGCCAAGGTACTGGCAAATAGACTGAATAATGTGTTGGATTCGAAAATTAATGAGAATCAGAGTGCTTTCATTCTAGGGAAAGTTATAATGGACAATGCTATTATAAGTTTTGAATGCATTAATGTTCTTAGGAAAAAGAAAGGCAAACAGAATTGGTTGGCACTGAAGCTCGATTTGGCAAAAGCATATGATCGAGTTGAATGGCGATTTTAGAATATATGATGCTGCAATTGGGTTTTTTTGAAAAAACAAATAATGACGTGTGTGAAGTTGGTCTTATATGCTTTCTTGATCAATGATCGACCTTGTGGTGAAGTTCATCCAATCAGGGGGCTGCGCAAAGGTGATCCATTGTCATAATACCTATTCATAATTTGAACAGAGGGTCTCTCGACTCTTAATCAGGATACAAAGGCAACATGATTGATATCGGGATTAAAATATGCTAGAAGTGGACTGATGATCTCCCATCTTTTTTATGCCGATGATTGTATTCTATTTTGTAATGCTTCAATGTCTGCATGTGCTGCGATAAAAGGGATTCTGGCTTTATATGAGAGGGCTTCAAGACCGATGATAAATTTCGATAAGTCAGCGGTATGCTTTAATCGTTACATTCTCGATTTATTAAAAAATGATCTGGTTAGGTTGATAGATGTAACACATCAGGTGCTATCTCATGGGAATTATCTTCTATGACAGTTGGGCGGGAAAAAATCGTAAGATCATTTGCTTTTATCATGGAATGGGTATGGAAAAGAATTTAGGGTTGGTCTGGATGTTTATTCTCTGCAGGAGGCAAGGAGATTATGGTGAAAGCGGTGTTAGAAGCTACACTAACCTTTCAGACGAGTCTCTTTAAGCTGCCAATGGCTTTGGTACATAAGCTTCATGGTATTTGCGCTCGCTAAAAAAGAAACGAGGATTGGATTTCTTAAATCAACAGCTGTTTAACAAGGCAATGTTTGCTAAACAATACTGGGTAATGATTTCCAGACCTGGTTCTAATGGCAAGGGTACTCAAAGGTAGGTATTATCCAAATTCTATATTCCTGGAAGCTAAAATTACTAACTCAACATCATCTGTATGGAAAAGCTTGATTTGGAGTAGAGAGTTAATTTGTCTATGGGCCTCGGCGGAGGGTTCGGGATAAGGACTCGATCAAAATTTATGAAGACCGATGGCTTCCAAGGCCATTGTCTTTCAAAGCGGTTTCACAGATGGCGTTGCCGATGGAAACCTCGGTTGTTGTACTTAAAGAGGCAATTGGCCAATGGAACGAGTAACTGATAGGAGATATGTTTCGAGTTGAAGAATCTGAGTTAATTCTGGGCATTCCAACTACAAGGAGACGTACAGCTGATAGTTTGTTGTGGCACTATGATGCTCAAGAAAATTTTTCAGTGAGGAGCGATTATTGGGTAGCTCTCCAGCGTCAACACTGTCCAAAGGGATTTGATAATTCGACCTCAACAAGATGGTGGAAATTTTTGTGGCATTTGAACATTCCATCCAACGCACAATATTTATCTGGAAGGCTTGGAACAATTGGATTGCGACCTTGGAGAACTTAAGAAGTCATGGAGTTCTAGTGGAGGGGGTCTTGTTGCAAAGTCGAAAAAGAGTGTATAATGCATGCCCTATGGTCTTGCAAAGAACTGAAGTAAAATAAGGAAAGAGGTCGATTTTCTTGGCAAGGAAGTTTGAGAGTGCTCAACGAATTTCTAAGGTTTTTCTGGTGAGATGCATAGAAAATTTGTGTCTGTTCAACTTCTCGGTGCTGGCGGTGGTGTTATAGAGGATGTAGCACTATCGAGATCTATTTGTTCACTCACAAATAATGTCGGAACGATGGAATATGGTGGCTTGGGCAGTGAATTTTGTATAAGATTTCAATCTGCTCATCCAGAGGCTATGACTCCCAAAACTGGAAAACAGACAAGGTGGTTACCACCATGTAATGGTTGCTGGAAGTTCAACACCGATGCAGTTTTTGATGGCTCTTAGAGGCGACATGGAAAAGGATGTGTGATTAGTGTCATGCCCCAAGTGTTCTTAAGCATTTATTTAAACACTTGATGCTCAACAAAGCCTTTTAGAGGCCTTAAGGGCTGTTGGAATGGATTGCAGGCTGGAGTTTTTAGAAGACCTGTTGATATGGGTGAAGAATCGGGCTAAGCCCGCAACTTATTAAGGTTGTTAACCTTGATTAGAATTCCATAGGATGTGTGATGGCATCTAAGAATATTTTAAGAAATATTATTTTCTCTTGTATATACACCGTTAGATCGTTTAGATCTCAACCGTCGATTGTATAGGGCTGCTAGTATATAAATGGGAGACTGTCACTTATATAATTCATCTCATAGCTTTTTTTTCTCTTCAGCAATATAGAGAGCATTCGTGCAAATACTTGGTGTGCGTGTTTTTCTTCTCCTTGTGTGGTTTTTTCAGCTAATTAGCACGCAACGCTTCTAAGGCCGCACGGTTCTTGAAAAGGTCCGTGACATTTGGTATCAGAGCAGGTTCAAAGATGGAGAAAGATGTCATGCCATTGGATTTGACTGAAGAGAGAGTTGGAACCTCAAAGCAAAGAGGCACGGCAGTGTACTTTGCGACAAGTCTGTCAATCCAAGCCATAAGTTTGGAAACATGGTGAAAACGCTCGGTGGTGTTGTGGGAAAGGCGACGAATCGTCTTGGAGAGTTGGAGCAGCAAGTAGAGAAGCTCGAGGTGGGACTCGACACTCAAGGGGATGAGCTGCGCTCCCTCATCAACACATCCATCGAGAGTTACGCTGATCAGCAGTGTGACTGGGTCAAGACTTTTCAGGAGAAGATATACGCTACCTTTGACAAAGTTCAAGCTCAAGTGGAGGAGCTGCGTAGAGGGTTTGATGCTGTCAAGGAGGACATGGTATTGTGCAAGCGAGCAGTAGTGAATGAGTCTGTTGCTGCTCAAGGGGCACCAAGAGTTGAGGCTCCTAAATCAAAGGAGTTCAACGGCAAGCGAAACGCTAAGGAGCTCGACAATTACTTTTGGAAGATGGAAAGATATTTCGACGCCATGGACGTGCGGGATGAAGACAAGAGAAATACCACGACCTTATATCTTTTTGACCATGCAATTCTATGGTGACGCAGGAAAAGTGAGGAGATATGCAAAGGTACTTGCACAATCAACACCTGAGCAGAATTGCAACGGGAGTTGAAGCGTTAGTTCTATTCGGAGAATGTGGCGCATGACGCTCGAAAGCGGTTAAAGAAATTGAAGCAAACCAAGTCCATTAACGAGTACGCCGGGGAGTACTCCCTGTTAATGCTCCAGATTTCCAACATGAGCGAGGAGGACTTGCTGTTCAATTTTCTGGACGGGTTGCAAACATGGGCATCCAACTAGTTAAAGCGGCGCGAGGTGACCAAAATATCCAACGCTCTAACATTGGCAGAAACGCTCATGGATTACCGTAAGGGTGACTCAGGAAAGTCCAAACATTTGAGACCTAATCACAGTAAAGGTGGGAGCACCAAGGAGTTTCAATCTCCGGAGGATGAGGAGGAGAAAAGTAAGCCGCCCAAATGGGAAAAGTAGAAGCGCAATGACTATAGAGGTAATGGACCGAAGACAAGTTGCTTCCTTTGTGATCGGGATCACTGGGTCAAGGACTGCCTGAAAAAGAAGGCTCTCAATGCAATGGTTACGACGCATAAAGCTTACGAGCAGGGTCAAATGAGGTGTTTGCAGCTGCTCAATACAATGAAAGCCAAGTGGCGTACGAGCGTGCCAACGAGAAAGGCACTCATGTATGTTGAAGCCTACATCAACTGCATAAAGGCTCAAGTGCTAATAGATACGGATGCAACACACAACTTCATTAAGTGTGCAGAGGCGAAGCGCTTGAGACTTTACATAGAGAAGGAGGAGGAGTTCCTTAAATTGGTAAATACTGCAGCCAAGCCACTTGATAGGGTGGTTCAAGGGGTCGATATCCACCTAGAAAAATGGCGCGGTGAGGTAAATTTCTCTGTAGCACCTCTTGATGATTTCGATATTGTGTTAGGTATGGAGTTCTTATGGCAGTACGACATGGTGCCACTTTTTCAACACCATTATGTGTGCATCATGCAAGGAGGGCCTTACATGATACCAACGGTAGACAAGCCCAAAGGTGGGCAATCTCAGTCGAAAGCCAACACTAAAATCCTTTTCGCTATTCAACTAATGGGAGTTGCTTGGCGCAAAGGAGAAGTACATCAGCCACAGTGAGAGGGATGGATGATAAGGCAATAAGGGGCAAGGGTAAGCTACCAACGGGGGTTGCAAAAGTGCTCGAGGAGCAGAATGGGGGTCGTGCCAATTGACATAGCATAGGTGCAGCCAGATCAAGGTGACACCGAGAATGGAAAATAGTTGGAGCTGGGGTTAATGCTTCCAACTACAGTATAGATGCCTCAACTGGGATTAGATGAGTTGCGGGGGCAGCTCAAGGAGTTGGCGAGTGTGGGTGTCGCTCAGCAACTCAAGGTGCATATGATGTGCGCTTTCAGCACACGAAGTGGGTTAGGGACAAACAGTGGCGTGTCAAGCATCGTGCGGGGGACTTGGTGATAAAGACAATATTTCTACCACAACGTAAGACAGCATGCCCACTTTATAAGGGCCTTGATCGCAGGAACGAGGGGCCATTTACTGTTGCCAAGAGGGTTGGCAACATCTCGCATAAGGTGGGGATACCTTCGAGACAGTAGCTACATCCGATGTCTCCCGAGAGCTGTTTGAAGCTATACCAAGGAGGTATGGAAGACATGGAGCAGAAACAGGGACATTTAGGAATTTTTACATGGGACGACAAAGGGGCGAAACTCATCCGTAACGGACGGACGGTGCAGAGGAAAGATCAACCTCCAAGGTGTGAGTACTTTGTCAAGTGAAAAGAGGTACTCAATATTAAAGCACACTGAAAATATGAGAGCGGACAGCGGTAGATGGAAGAACGAGGTGTGCATTTTCTAGTGAAGACGCGACGAGGGCGTCGCGTGAATTTGGTGAGGGAGAATGTCACGCCCCAAGTGTTCACAAGCATTTTCTCGAACACTTGGTGCTCGACAAAGCCTCCTAGAGGCCTTAAGGGTTGCTGGAATGGATTAACAGCCGGAGTTTCTAAAAGACCTGCTGACATGGGTAAAGAATCGGGCCAAGCCCGCGACTTATTAAGATTGTTAACCTTGATTAAAATTCCATAGGATGTGTGATAGCATCTAAGAATATTCTAGGGAATATCATTCTATCTTGTATATACACTGTTAGATTGTTTAGATCTCAGCTGGCGATTGTATAGGGCTGCTAGTATATAAAGGGGAGACCCTCACTTGTATAATTTATCTCATAGCTTTGTTTTCTCTTCAGCAATATAGAGAGCATTCGTGCAAACACTTGGTGTGCGTGTTTTTCTTTTCTTTGTATGATTTTCTCGACTGCTTAGCATGCAACGCGTCTAAGGCTACATGGTTCTTGAAAAAATTCGTGACATTAGACAGCATAAAGGTGCTATAGTAGCGTAAGGGGCAGAGTGCAAATCTGGTGTATTTTCGGTGAAAATTGTAAAAGCACTTGTTATGCAAAAGTGAGTGTTAATGGCATTGGTCAGGTTCGAAAAATTTTAGAATTTGACTCTGCCATTGGTTAGGCTGATTCAAAAGAAGTCATCCTTTATAGATGAAACTGATATCATTATATCAGATATTATTAAGTTATTGACTACTTATAGTATTCAAAATGTATTTTATATCTCCAAAAAAGCTAACAAGGTAGCCTATAGCCTATTCAAAATTGCTTTATCTATTGAAGATGAGCAACTTTAGATGGCAACAGTTTTTCCTCTGTTATCTTATGTTGCAGTTGATTTAGCTACTCCTAATATTGTTGACTAATTAAATATATTCTATGTTAAAAAAAAAAACTATGAAGTAACTTAACAAGTTAAGCATTGGAATTATTATTCAAAGTCAACTAAAATCATATTAAACTGATACAAGAGACAAAAAGGAATATATATATATATATATAGTATTCAAATTTCAAACATAACAAAAATATAAATATATAAAATATAACAATTTATGTAATTATGCGTGTTGTGTCTAACCTCAAAATATGATGACTGTATTATACTGTATGAATTTCTGCTGTAACATAAGAAAAAAAATGATAAGCTTGTGACTTAGTGAGTGGATATAATATAAAAATAGTATATACTTTATATGAACTATAAATAATAGCTTTTGATAATAACTTAATAAAAAATAATACTAGATGTAATGTACACATATAAATCTGTAATATAAAATGATCATTAAACTGGTTGCTATGAAATTAATAAAATTGAAATGAAAACATAAATTGCATAAAAATTTGTATTAAAACTGAAAATCATAACAAAATACTAGAAATATGAAAATCTAGAAGTGTAAGTTATCATGAATTTTGTGTTAAAATTAAAATATAATATAATATTGAGAATATAATATATACTACATATATACTGAAAACTATATCAATCTTGTACCTAAGAAAAAGTTGGTCTAACCTGATTTAATAACTCACACACAAAAAAAGCGGGGGATTTGAACTGGTCTGATTTGGTGGAATGCTGCATCGCTCGGACATAGCAAACTAAACTGGTCTAACACATGCGCAAAGCAACTACATTAAATAGAGTGGGTACGTATTTGATGATTCAAAAAATACTACTATATAATATCATAGAAGCATAATTATTTTGAAATAAATATTTCTGCACTGAACATAATTATAAACTATATTATAATAAATTCTAAAAATATTTATAAATATACTAAATAGCATAAATATTTATCTGTCTAAAATAAATCATGAATAAATCTAATAACATATAATTAAATTATAAACTACTGTATTAAAAACATATAATATATATATATATATTTATCTACTCACAAAGTGTGCTAATACTAAACTAAATTGGGAATCTGAAGTTTACCATCTATTGGTACTCCTTCTATATTATAAGGTATAAAAATATATTGTTAGTACCAAAATATATTATAAAATCTAAAATATAAATATTATAACATCGTAAAACTATTACATGCTAATCACTAGATATAAATCTACTTACCCGAATTTATTTATTGTATTTTTCTTTTTATTTCTCTCTCAGTATCTCTTTCTCAATTATTTTCTTTTCTTTCTTCTTCTCTCACCTCTCTTCTTATTCTTTTCTTCTTTTTTTTTCTTTTTATTTTTTTTTCTTTTTCTTGTTATAAGATGAATAACAAAGGCAAAAGCCAAAGAAAACTTAGATAGAAACCTCCAAAAAGCATTATAGAAATTTAGAAAGTATTGAAAATGAATGAGTTACAAAAGAAATTGTACACATATTTATAAGCGAATGAGTGGGGGTGGAATTCACCAAATTGCTCCTCTCTACCGCCTTATCTTAACCACTTTACAACACTCCCTCTTGAATTTTACCACTTTAGTTGTATTTTACATTGCTAAGAAAAATTCAATGGGATAAAAACTAAGTAAAAATAAATACAACTCTATAATGTACAGTGGTAGTGAACATGATTCAAGACTGCTCATTAAAAACCTTACAAGTAAAACCTAATTGGATAAAACTTGGTCGAAGAAAAAAAGAGTGCAGTGTATGTTTGTAACTAATGTGATTCTTCTTTTAGAAAAATGTGCTCCCCATGATTAAATACTCTCCCTCATAGTAACATCCATTAATTTGATAATTTATTGAATTAACGCATACCAATTTTGTGAACTATCTTCTCAAAGGTTGACTAGGCAGAGATTCGGTAAATAGATATGCAAAATTATTGGTGGAACATATTTGTTTAACATCAATCATCTAGCTTTGCTGTAACTCTGAGTATAAAAGAATTTTTGGAGAAATATGTTTAGTTATATCTCATTTGATGTATCTACCTCTAACTTGAGCAATACAGACAACACTGTCTTTATATATTATAGTTAAAATATTTATTGCAAAAGGTAGGCTGCATTTACTCTAGATGTGATGAATGATAGATCATAGCCATATGCTATAATAACCACTTATTCATAATCGGTAAGAATAAATATTTATATTTTATTTGTATATGAATGATACTTAATTTATGTATTATTATTAGTATTATTTATATATATTAAGGACCTACTATTAGTATTGAGTTTATTTGCAAGACTTTAGATTTATTTTAGAGACCAAATTATAATACTTTAAAAGTTTTGGGGGTTAATTTATAAATACTAAAAGTTATCATTTTAATATAAAAATATACATTTTAAACCATAATTTACTCATTTTTGGTCGAGCCACCCCTTTTAGAGAGAGAAAAGAGAGAAATAGAGGGGAGAGAAAGAGAAGAAGAAGAAATTAAAATTTTAAGTTTAAAAGATACATCATAACTCTTTATCAATTTATTGGTGTTAATTAAGTTAATTTCTTTAAGTTTTAATTTTTGAAAATATGTAAAATTGAGGACTTGATATGAATTTTGTAAGATATATTGAGACTTCATAATGATTATGTAGATAGCTTGATAAATCATGATGAATTTGCAGAATTTATACTTGATAGTTTCTTGATCTGAGAATTTTATAAATTTTTGTACTTCGATTTTGGTTTTTTCTTTTGAGAATATGAAATTAGACATTTCTAGAATTATTTTAGACTTTAAATTGATTGAAAATTTCAAAAATTTAATCTTTAGTGAATTTACAAAAATAATCCTAAAATTTTAAAAAATTTCTGTGTTAATAGTATGCTGGTGACAAACAATTTTTAATTTGCTAAATAATCTTAAAACATTACGAAGTTTTGGCATATGATTATGTTACATGTCTACTATAATATATTAAGAATTGAGAATTTAGATCAATGTGATAAAACGGTTATGGTTTTCTACAGTGTATCAGCTTACTATATTGTTTGATCAACAATTTTTCAAAGCTATGGAGTAAAATAGTTTTAAAATACCTTTGGCAGGTATTTTGAAGTAAAACATTTATCATGGATTGGGATATGTGTTAAGAGTAATTCCGTAGTAGTTTTATAATTTTGAATTAGTATATGATTCTATAAAATTGGGAGACTGAATACTGTGTAGTAAATATCTTGATCATATTAGGATAATAGTTTAGATTTGATGGTGTTTATGAAATGAATTGTATAAGAATTATGATATAATATTTATATATAAGAAGGATATATGAGTCAAGAATTATATAATTAATTTTGGAGTAATTGGACATCATTTGATATATGAGAAAATTTTGTTAAATGTAAGTGGTTAGAATGACAGATTTTGAGAAAATCAAGTTATTAGACCAATTCGATGTGATAAGTGTAATATGTGTAATTTTGTAAGCTATTTAAATTATTTTGTGTGAATGGTGAGGCTTATAAAAGGATTAATCTCCATTGATAGGTTAAGGATAATTAAGCCTTATACTAGAAAGTGTTAAGAGGTAAGTATACTAAAATTTTACTGAAATCACAATAAACATAGTAATTGTTTATGTATGATTTTGTAAATGTGCTTAGAAATATGTTTATATTATGCTAAAGTATATTTTGGTATGAAATGTGAAAGATATATGTTTATGAATGCGAGCATTGACATTGAGCATGAGCATACATGACATACACGTGTTTATGAAAGTGAGCATTTTAAAATGAAATGTGTTTAATAAAGAAAACTTTTAAAGTGTAATATGTCCAAGAGAAATGTTTTGTGTTTTACGGATGTTTGAACTTACTATTTATTTAGTAGGCACCTTATGTGATTTGTAGAGCCTTTATTTTGCTGCATTCCTTTGAGATTGGTATATGTTATGTGTTTCGTATGTAGTGAGTCATCAAATTCATGTGGTGGCGTATTGGTGCATGTGAGAGGGCTTACTGATGATTAGGGTGAGGGTTTGGCTTTTACTTTCGGGCATGAGCATTATCGACGGATGACATTTGGCTCATTATGTGATATGTGAGATGAAAGTCTTACTAAGTAATAGTTGAGTGATGGTTGATAAGATTATAATTTTGATTTATCACAACATATCATACACATGCATTGTGTATATATATGTATTTGTATTTTGATATATGAAAAACTAGTATGTTTACTGAGTTTTATACTCATTATAGTGTATGGTGATTTCAGGTAAATAAGGTACATGTATGTTTAGCAGATTTGGCAAGGCTTCTGTTGTCCCTTGGGTTCATTAAGTTATTAGGTTGCTAAGTGTTTCATTTGTGGACTTCTAGTTTAAGATATTTGATTTGTTCCTATTGAATAAATACGTATGTATTATTTTATTAGGTATGGTTGTATTTGATTTATGTTTCACTAAGTATGGTCATTGATTGATCTTTATATTGTACTTACTAGCAACTTGATAAGGATTCATATGTTAAATTCAAATTTGAAATTTTATGCAATATTAATTATGAGTATATATTATTGAATGAGTGTAAGTTATGTCATGTTTCAGATCTTTTGGGTCTGGAGCGTGACATATGCATTCCCTACTTGTTTCATATAGTGTTAAAATCTCAGAGTGATTTGAGGAGGTAGCAACTAAAGTTTGCTTCTTAGATCGCTATGAGACTGTTGTATTATTGTAAGTAAAAATATATCCCGTTTATGAGCAAGCTTTATGCAGATTAGATAAGTACCCAGTATTTGTATAACCAATTAAACCTAAATTTTTTATAGGTTTATTGGAATAAAATAGTCTCAAATATATTATTCCACGAAGGTAACAAAATATATGTTTGACCTCATTCCAATGACGTTGAGATGGTGCAATCTTGCCAATAAGTATACTGTAAAAGCTATGTCCCGTCTAGTGCATTGAGCTAGATATAATAATGCACTAATTGCATTAAGATATAGTACTTTTAGACCAAGTATTGTCTCATCATTTGTCTTGAGATGAAATGGATCATTTTTGGGATTAAGAGACAAAGCAACCATAGGGGAATCTTCTTAAAATCTTTTTAATATAGATAGATTGATGGATAAAGATTCTGTTTAATTCGTGTTCGATTTGCAAGTCAAGACAATATTTAGTTTTCCCTAAGTCTTTCATCTCAAATTCTCTTTTTAAGTATTCGGCGGTCTTTAAGAGCTCTTTATGAGTTCCAATCAAATTCATGTCATTCACATATGTAGCCACAATGGCAAACCCAAATATATCTTTTTTATAAATATACATGGACATATTAGATAATTTATATATCATTCTTTTATCAAGTACTAGACTAGGCGATTATACCACAAGCGCCAGATTGTTTCAATCCATATAAAGATCTTTGTAACTTGATTGAATATAAATTGTGATTACATGCTTTAGGCATGTTGAATCCTTCAGGGACTTTTATGTCAATATATGTGTCTATTAACCTATACAGGTAAGCTGTAACTACATCCATAAGATTCATATCAAGCTTTTTTGAGACTACCAAGCTTATCAAAAATTGAAATGTAATTAAGTTCATAACAGGGGAATAAGTTTCATGAAAATCAATACCAAGTCTCTGTGAGAAACCTTAAGCTACGAGTATTACTTTGTATCTGAAGACCTCGTTGTTTTCGTTATGTTTTTGTACAAAAACTCATTTATATCCTATGAGTTTGACATCTTGAGGTGTCGGGACTACATGTCTAAATACTTCACACTTGGCTAAAGAAATAAATTTTGATTGAATTCTTATTTCTATTAGAGCCAATTAAGTCTTTCTTTACATTCATCAATTGTAGTAACCAGTATCCACGACTGGTAAGAATAAGTATTTATAAATGTATAAATATACGTATTTTATTTGTATGTTGGTGATACTTGATTTATATATTGTTATTAGTAGTGTTTGTATAGGTTAAGGTCATACTATTAGCATTGGGTTTAATTGCAAGACTTTAGATTTATTTTAGGGACCAAATTGCAATACTTTGAAAGTTTTAGGGGTAAATTTGTAAATACCAAATATTAGCCACTTAGTATAAAAATACACTTTTAAAACCCCATTTCTCTCATTTTGGTCGAGATACCTCTTTTAGAGAGAGAGAAGAGAGAAAAAGAGGGGAGAGAAAGAGAAGAAGGAGAAGAAAAAGAAGAAGAAATTGGAATTTTGGATCTTAAGAGGTATATTACAACTATTTCTCAATTTATTGGTGTTAATTAAGTTAATTTCTTTAAGTTTTGATTTCTAAAAATATGTATAATTGAGGATTTGATGTGTATTTCGTATGATATTGTGAGAATTGATGATGATCTATAAGATAGCTTGATAAATCATGATAAACTGTGGAATTTCTGCTTAATAGTCTCTTGATCCAAGAATTTTATAAATTGTTGTGATTCTATTCTGATTTTGAATTTTGAGTATATGAAATTAGACATTTTTAGGATCATCTGAGACTTTTAATCGATTCAAAATTCCAGAAATTGAAATTTTTGTGAATTTACCAAAATGACCCTAAAATTCTGGAAATTTCTTATATGAACAGTATAATACAGTGACGAACAATGTTTGTCCTACTGAATGATCTTCAAAAATTACGAATTTGTGGAATATGATAAGTTTATATGTCTAATATGATATACTCGGAATGGAGAATTTAGATCAATGTGGTTGAAATGTTATGATTTTCTAAAGTATATCCGCTCATTACAGTATTTGATTAACAGAGTTTTAAAGCTATGGAATAAAATAGTTTTAAAATAGTTTTGGCAGTGATTTGGAAGTAAAATATTTATCATGGACTGAGATATGTGTTAAGAATAATTATGTGATAGTTTTATAATTTTTGAGTTAGTATATGATTTTATAAAATTGGGAGATTGAATACTGTTCAGTAAGTATCTTGATCTTGTCAGGTTAGTAGTTTGGATTTGATGGTATGTATGGAATGGATTGTGTAGGAATTTTGATATAATATTCATATATAAGAAGGATATATGAATCAAGAATGATATATTCTGATTTTGGAGTAATTGGACATCATTTGATCTATTAGAAAATTTTGTTAAGTGTAAGTGATCAGAATGACAGGTTTTGAGAAACCAAGTATTTAGACCAATTTGATGTGATAAATGCATTGTGTATAATTTTGTAAGCTATTTAAAGTATTTTGTGTGAATCGTGAGGCTTATGAAAGGATTAATCTCCATTGATAGGTTAAGGAGATTTAAGCCTTGTAGCTGAAAGTGTTAAGAGGTAAGTATACTAGACTTTTTACTGGAATCACAATAAACATAGTAAGTGTTATGAATGATTTTGTAAATGTAGTTAAGAATATGTTTATGTTATGTCAAAGTATATTTTGATATGAAATGTGAAGATATGTATTTATGAATGTGAGCATGGACATACATGACATACATGTGTTTTTGAAAGTGAGCTTTCAAAATAAGATATGTTTAACAAAGAAAGCTTTTGAACTGTAATATGTCCATGAGAAATATTTTGTGTTTTGAGGGTACTTGAACTCAATGTTAACTTAGTAGGCATTTTATGTGATTTATGGAGCCTTTATGTGTGGTCTTTCCTTCGGGATTGGTATATGTTATGTGTTCCGTATGTAAGGAGGATCCTATTGGTACCTAAAGGAAGTGTGAGTCATCACATTCGTGTGGTGGCGTATTGGTGCATGTGAGAGGACTCACCGATGATCAGGGTGAGGGTTTGGCTTTTATCTTCGGGCATGAGCATTATATATGTGTAATTTCAAGACCTCACTTGTACTATTCCTCTCATACGGTATGTCACCTACTAGTGACATTTGGCTCATTATGTGATATGTGATATGTAAGTTCTACTAAGTAGTAGTTGAGTGATGGTATTCCTATTATGTGTTTTGAAAGAATGTGTAAGCGCTTACATGATATGTGATTTGATAAGATTATGATTTTGATTGATCACAGCATATCATACATATGCATTGTGTACATATATGTATTTGTATTTGATATATGAAAAACTAGTATGCTTACTGAGTTTTATACTCATTATAGTTTATGGTGATTTCAGGTAAATAAGGTACATGTGTACTTAGCGGATTTGGCAAGGCTTCTGCTGTTCCTTGGGTTCCCTAAGTTGTTAGGTTGCTAAGTGTTTCATTTGGGGACACGTGGGATAAGATATTGGATTTGTCCCTATTGAATAAATACTTATGTATTATTTTATTATGTGTGGTTGGATTTAGTTTAAGTTTCACCAAGTGTAGTAATGGATTGATTTTAAGTAAGAATTTGCAATGAATATATTCTGGGCTTCTGGTAACAAAGTTGCTACTGGTGACGTAGTAGAGTGTTAATCTCTGAGAAAACTCTGCGTATCTCCGGTTTACTAATTGTCCTAGTCATAATTCAATTGCTATAATTCTGAAAGAAATTAAAATGAATGTTTAAGTATTATTGAATGAATGTAAGTGATGTCGTGTGTCAGATCTTTTGGGTCTGGGACGTGACATCAATAGTTTGTGGCTCAAAATTATCATTTATAATTTTAGTAGCTACTGCAAATAAAAATACATTGTTGACAATTATTTCATCACGTTTTCACATTTCTCTTGTGTAAACATAATTTGTACTTTTTTTTAAATTTTTAGTTCTTGTACCTCTTCTGAGGCTAATGTCTCTTCCAGGACTATTATCTCTTTTGGGACATGCTACCTTCAGGGACTTATGTCTCTTTAAAGACTATTATTTCTTTTGGGACATGCTACCTTCAGGGACTTATGTCTCTTTAGGAAATGTCATTGTGTAAGTATGTTTTGAAATTATAAGTTGTTGATATGTTTCTATCGATGCACGGTCTGTCGAGTGGAACTTATTTATATAGATCAGTGTATATATATATTTGGATCGTCCAGATGGTTAATCTTAATAGATCATGAGCTTAGTGAAAACTCGTATAGATATACAAGTATTCAGTAAGGACTAGATACTGAATAAGACTCAATAGAGACCTTCAATAGATATCCTATAAATCTATTGTGGAGGGTCTTCTCGAATTGAGTTATATTTGTAGTCCCTTGATCTAAGTACCACGGTGGGCTTGTGAGTGATCTACAATATTTAGGTTCCACATATATCAAAGAATTTTCATGCTTTAACCGTTGTGTGTTATTGGATATAGTCCGATGCTTATGGAGTTTGATGAGTATAAATATAGGATCCGTCAGCTTATATGAGTAAGTTAACTTTAAGATTATATTCCATGAAGTCTTATGTCTATAATCATTAATTTTGAAAAAGAGTTTCCCATGTCATAAATAATATTACAAAGGAATTTGTGGATATTATTTATCAAAATAGCAATTGAGGAGTTAAGTTTCTAGTTGAGTAATAGGGGACTTAACGGTATTGATCTATGTCTTCGCTATTTTAAGATATATATAACGGAATGATCGTACGAATATAGATTAACCTCAAATTTGTATAGTTCAATGTGTCATTTTGTATTATCCATAACGTGTGTATATAGGGCATTAGTTATGGACTTATAAAAATGTTCCGTAAAATAAAGTGGAGGTGAACTTAAAGAGTCTCACTATATGAAATATACTTGTTAAGCACGTGGGTAGCACTGGATTGAATTGTTTGATTTGAAATTTTTTTTAAAAATATTTATTTATTTCAGAGTCTATCAAAAAATAATTAAGATTTAAGTGTTAAAACTAAAAATATCAAGTCTCACTTAGCATATTTATAGCATATTTTACTAATATACTAAGTGAGACTTGATATTTTTATTTACTTATTACATATCTCAAATTTTATTTATAATTTATATAAATATTATATTTAATATTAAGAGATATTGTTAGAAAATTGATAATTCAACAATCTTGGTTGGCCAAGAATTGAGATGAATATTAAAGTGAAGAGTTACAAGAAGTCTAGAACGTATGGGATACGTATAGAGAAGTCTAAGACGTGTGGGATACGAAAGGGGAAGTGAAACGGGACTCAAAGACGCGAAGGGAGCAAGAACACGCGGATAGCTACAAGGCTCAGCGCCGCGGCGCCAATGGCTCAGCACCGCGGCTCCCAAGACAGTAAAACCAGCGCCGCAGCGCTGGGCGCGATTCTGTCCAGCGCTGCAGCGCCCAAGGACGAGCGCCAGAACGCGTGGAAAAGTCCGTTTTGATTCAGGATTTCAAGTTTTGGGACGTTTTGGACTTCCAAAACAAGTGGACTCTTACTCCAACAAGGAATAGGGTTAATAGGCACGAAATATACTCTATATAAACACTTGTAAACCCTTGATTTCATATCAAGCATTGAGAGAGACTCTAAGAGAAGGGAAGAGCTGGGTAGACACTAAGTGCTTGTGTGTGCTAGGGTGGAACCGTTGTTTGGGTGATCATTGTTCGTGGTAGAGCAAGGGTTCACTAAACGTTTAGGTCATTTTGAGGGTTCTTCATATTGTGTTTCCTTGTAAAATCTCTAGGGAGTTATAATAAGAGAGGCTAGGATCCTTGGATCCACCGTGGACGTAGGCGATTGGCCGAACCACGTAGATTGTGTTGTGCTCTTTTGTTTTCTGCTTTGAATTCTTGTTGGTTTTGCTTGATTGACAGGTTATTCCACTGTGCAAGGAGGTTAAAGTTCTAGGCTGAATCTTGGGTTCTTCGCTTCAACATAACCTCACGAGGGAAAAGGGAGTTACCTCCCTCAACAAACTGGTATCAGAGCTAGAGGTTCGATAATACACATCTGGGGTATTTAAACCATGGCTACAATCAAGCAAGAAATAGAGAAGTTCAATGGGATGAATGACTTCAATCTTTGGAGGAAGAAGGTTAGGGCTCTACTAGTGAATGAAGGGTTAGACTCAGCTTTAGAGGAGGCCAGCTACT
This sequence comes from Ailanthus altissimus, assembly GCA_946807835.1. Classification (NCBI taxonomy): domain Eukaryota; kingdom Viridiplantae; phylum Streptophyta; class Magnoliopsida; order Sapindales; family Simaroubaceae; genus Ailanthus; species Ailanthus altissimus. Next base: position 19,710,208 of record OX327710.1, on the reverse strand, counting down.
CAACTAGTGATGAGGCGACAACCTCAAAGTCCGGGCAAAAAGATTGGGACACGATTCAGAAAAAGGCTCACAGCACCTTATTCCTAGCATTAAGCAACGAAGTATTAAGGGAAGTTGGTGATGAAGAAACCGCTTTTGGGCTATGAAAAAGACTCGAGGCATTGTACATGAAAAAGTCTCTTGCAAATAGACTTCTTGTGAAAAAGAAATTACATCAGCTGACAATGCACGAGGGAACTTCATTGAGAGCTCACATTGACGAGTTCAACAAGATCGTCATTAATCTTGAGTAACTGGGCATCAAGACTGAGGATGAAGACAAGGCCATTATCCTGTTAAGTTCGTTGCCGAAGAGCTATGAAAGTTTTGTTGATACGTTACTGTATGGAAGGGAGTCCTTAACGATGAATGATGTCAAGGCATCATTGAATTCAAAAGAATTGACAAAGAGATCGGAGTCCGAGAATGTAGCAGTTTTGCTTGTACAAGGAAGGAAGAGCAAGCAATCAAGGAGGAGATCCAAGAGGTGTTTCCTTTGTAATAAGGAATGACACTTTGTGAAGGATTGTCCGAAATCAAAAGGTCAAGGAGGGTGGACTGCAATTGGTACTGAGGAAGATACCGAAGTTGTAGACACATTGGTAGCCTCAAGGGAAAAGTACGCTGGCAAATGGATACTAGATTCGGGGTGCAGCGTCCATATGTGTCCCGATAGATCGATGTTTACCAACTATAAAGCCAAGAGAGGTAAAGCTCTAATAGGAAATGACATGACGTGTGAGATCATAGGAGTTGGTGACATAAGGCTGAGGATGCAAGGTGGAGAAACTAGGGAATTACATGGTCTGAGGCATGTTTCTAAATTGAGGAGGAACTTGATATCCCTAGGCAAGCTCGATGAGGAAGGGTATTCGGTTAGAGCGGAAAAAGAAAAACTGAGGGTAGAGAAAGGACCTATAGGGTTTGAGGGTGAGAAGCACAATGGGGGGCTCTATGTGCTTACTGGGATGGCCATGAGTGGCCCAACGCGGGGCGTTGGGGCAATGCAGACCACCAGGCAACATCTAAACCGTGCTCACCGAGGTGATGAGAGTCGGAAAGGAGTGCAACGCATCCATACCCTATGCAAGGTGCACGAATGCCTTTGGAGACCGAAGTCACTAGCCCGGGGAAAGTTAAGTCTTGGTGGAGACTTAACTGGACTCAACTCTAGGTGATAGAGTATTGGTATGGATCGGATCCTGAAGCCTTCTTATTTGGAAGATTTTGAATCAAGGAAGGGTTTGTTGGAAAATTAGTGATTCAACAATCTTGGTTGGCCAAGAATTGAGATGAATATCAAAGTGAAGAGTTACAAGAAGTCTAGAACGTGTGGGATACGTATAGAGAAGTCTAAGACATGTGGAACACGAAGGGGGAAGTGAAACGGGACTTAAAGACGCGAAGGGAGCAAGAAAATGCAGATAGCTACAAGGCTCAGCGCCGCGGCGCCAATGGCTCAGCGCCGAGGCGCCCAAGACAGTAAAACCAACGCCGCAGCGCTGGGTCCTCAGCGCCGCAGCGCTGGGCGCGATTCTGTCCAGCGCTGCAGCGCCCAAGGACGAGCGCCGCTTCGCCAGAACGCGTGAAAAAGTCCGTTTTGATTCGGGATTTCGAGTTTTGGGAAGTTTTGGACTTCCAAAACAAGTGGACTCTTACTCCAACAAGGAATAGGGTTAATAGACACAAAATATACTCTATATAAACACTTGTAAACCCTTGATTTCATATCAAGCATTGAGAGAGACTCTAAGAGAAGGAAAGAGCTGGGTAGACACTAAGTGCTTGTGTGCGCTAGGGTGGAACCGTTGTTTGGGTGATCATTGTTCGTGGTAGAGCAAGGGTTCACTAAACGTTTAGGTCCTTTTGAGGGTTCTTCATATTGTGTTTCCTTGTAAAATCTCTAGGGAGTTATAATAAGAGAGGCTAGGATCCTTGGATCCACCGTGGACGTAGGCGATTGGCCGAACCACGTAGATTGTGTTGTGCTCTTTTGTTTTCTGTTTTGAATTCTTGTTGGTTTTGCTTGATTGATAAGTTATTCCGCTGCGCAAGGAGGTTAGAGTTCTAGACTGAATCTTGGGTTCTTCGCTTCAACATAACCTTACGAGGGAAAAAAGCGTTACCTCCCTCAACAGATATAACTATATTTTAATAAAATTATTATTATTTTATTTAAATTAAAATTTATCCCAATTGACAAACATTTTTATTACGTCCCTAGCCACATGCCACCTAGCTCTACGCCGTGTCAATGCAATACTAGGCCAAACAATCCTTGCGAGGCTATTTATGCTGCGTCATGCCACTTTGCAAAGATGTGTCGCTCATGACTTGCTAACAGGGATGAACCCAAAATTACAAATGTGAAGGGCCAAAATCTTAAGTTAAAATAATAAAATCAGAAATTATTAGGGGCTAACGGGAAAAATAATAATTTTCAGGCCTAAACATAGTTCCGCCCCTGCTTTCTGTGGCCATCAAATTCCGCATTTTTTTATCGTGTTAAAAGAAATTGTCTCGGGGAGAAAAACTTACCATATTACGTTTGTTAGATGCACAATTTTTTTATTTTTTATAGTTTGTTAAATATTTTGTATTTTTGGTATTTTCCCATTTATAACACTATTGTTGGTTTGACTTTCGATGTAATTTGGTTGGGTTTACTGGAAACAAAGACTTGTTGTGGATTGAGGTTTACGGATTCGTAAACCACGATACCAGGCATGTATTATATTATATTATAAGTTCAAAAGAGTCGAATATCTGTCCGATCTTCATAACAACATCATAAAAAGCAGAAAATGTACAATGTATCTAAGCTTTTTGAGTAGTAAAAAAAAAATTGACTTGCAATCTATGATTCTAGAAAGAACAAAAATTTCAATAAATTGCAGGAAGCAAGGAAGGAAAAAAAACATAATTAATGAATCTTGACAAGGCCGACATCTAGTTTGATTGATTCCAAAAAAAAAAAAAAAAAAAGAAGAAGAAAAAACATCTAGTCTGTTTGCCATCCATAATAAAACTTAGAATTGGAGAACCGCAAACCATATTCCAAGTACAATGTAATTGTAATGTCCTGAAAGCTAATATAATATCCTTGGTCAAACAGTCATATTTGAAGTTCTATCTTTTTCCACCCAAAATTTTAATTAGAAAAGTTTACTTGCATTAGTTTCTTCTTTACGAAATAAAGAGCTCAATAGTTTCTCGATTCGAAACCTTAAATTAATTGTTTTTTTTCCTTTGACTGCTTATCGAATTTACAGTAAAGGCATTGATCGCTTAAAAAAAAGTATTCTAATATTCAAGTTAATTAAAACGATTTATTTTGTTATAATCTAAAAATTTTAGGGAAAATATCAAATTCTAGCCTATAACCCCCATACATTTTTATTGCATAAAAAATTCTACTAAAAATTTAAGTGGGCTTTTTTTTTTTTTCAAACATACCCATACTGATAACTCAAATAATCAACATTTTTATATATTTCATGATTGCACCTGTATTTTCAAATTTCTCATTTTTATTCATAATACAAAAAAAAAAAAAAAATTATCATCACTTACATCTATCTAATCCATTCACTAATAAGTTTTAGAAATTTATAAAAATATTAACAATATTTATAATATTAAATATCTGAATAATATAATTACATCTTCAAAATCAAATACTCTTATACAAATGCATCAACTTAAAAGTAAATACTTTCTAGTTCTATCACTTAACTTATTTTTTAATATTAATTTTATTAAATTGATTAATTTTTGTAATCTCTTAAAGAAAAAAAAACAATAAGAATAGAGTGAGTCATATGACTCAATAAATAAATGTAGTTTTTTTTTTTAAATTAAAATGATTTTTAAAGTATATAATATACACATAATATATCACTTTCATAAATAACATTTCTTTATTTAAATAATAAAATATATAAATTGACCTTTAATCAGGATATAAAGTTATTATGTAAAATCACTTACTATAAAAATATATTTTTAATCTCTGTGTACAGATAATAGCTGAAATTACGAATCATATAAAGTACCATAAAAATCATGTGTAGTATTTAAAATATCATATACTCTCTACATATAAAAAATCACATTAAACTAGTACCATAAAAATTATGTGTATTATTTAAAATATCATATACTCTATATATATAAAAAATCACATTAAACTAGTACTCAAATTTTTTTTTGTCATACTCGGAATACTCATTGAATAAAGTATTGGACATATTCATCTTTATTTAATCTCATATTCTCGTTTTACTCGTGTATAGAGCAAACTAACTTTCAAAGAGTAAAACACCCAAACATACATCTCAAAGCCTATATATGTGTACATATAAGTCTCAAAAATTTAAATCTTATATTTCTATTTAAAAGAGAATGATACAAATTAGTGGTTTCAAAACTCTCTTTTAAAATATTTTATATTTTATATTTTAATCTCGTACATTATTTAAATATATTTCTATCACAATATACTGTCATGGATCATAATTATTCTAATTATAAATCTCTATATTTAATATAATTACAAAATAAGATATAAGAATTTTTAAACATAGTTTTTGCACATATATTCCTATTGATCATAATATTTTTACACTTAACAAAATCAAAAACATGCTAATATATATTTTAAAATCATAATATTTATTTATTTATTTAAAAATAAATCAGTGATAAACTAAATATAATAACATAAAATTAAATTATAAAATTGAACCATTTAGATAAAAATAAAAAAAATAAAATTTATAAAATAAAATCAAGTGTGTAATCTTAACTTAAATTTGAAATTTAAAGTTTACCCACTATCAATACTGTAAAATATTAGAAATAATTTCCATCGCCAAAATATATCTCCCATGAAAATAATTTCTATCACCCCCTCTCTCCCTCTGTCGGCTCTTGCTAGTCTTTCTTTCTTTTTTTCTTCTCCTCTGTTAATTTCTTCTTCTTTTTTTTGTCCTTTTCTCTCGATTTCTTCTCCCTATTAATTTTCTTCCTTTCTTTCTCTCTTTCTTCTTCTTTTTGTTCTTTTTTTTCTTCTTCCCTTCTCCCCCTTTTTCTTTTCTTTTCCTTCTCTTTCTTCTCTCCGTTCCTCTTTCTTCTTCCTCTTCTTCTTCTCTTTCTTTTCCCCCCGTTACTCTTTCTTCTTTTCTTTCTCTTCTCTTTCTTCTCCCACAAATCAAATCAATTTATCCGATCAAAAAGAAAACAAAAACTACCGTCCATTCATTTATTTCTACCATTTATTTCTACCAACTGATCCGACAACTATAAATATAATAATATAAATATATAACAATATTTATAAACTCCACATCTAATAATTAAATTTAAAAAAGATGGATGTTATAATTCTTTTTTCCTTGTAAAAATTTTGTTGCCAAAATTTATATATTTATTTATAATAAATTTGTAACAGAGATTTTTCACCTACAAAAAATTTAGGTGAATATTTATCTACTTAACTTTCCGGTCTACAAAATTTAATCATGTTATTAATAATTTGAATAAATTTTGGACCCAACAATTTTTCTCTAAGCTCATAGTTAACTGAAATTCTATATTTTATTCTATATAATGTCATTACAAGAGCAATATGAATATTGCATTGACTGTATAAGCAAACTATATGAGTATAAATAACTCTCCTAATTACCTTTAACCATCAACGCACATGCTCTAAATATATTCTTCAATATATTTAATTTCTTCTAAAATTTGCTATTTTAATTATAAATTATTCGGTACATAGAGTTAGTTACTTATGACTAGAGTTTTATCTGCATTTATTAATAGATCAATTTATACACCATTTTGCTCTACTTCATGCTTAAAACTAATTATGTTAGGATCTAAATCTTATTATCTTGAATATAACAAACCAAAGCATGCTTAACCAAAAAAAAAAAAAAGTGTTAAAAGGACTCCAAATTTATCTACTCGATCCATATATAATGACTATCAATACACTTTACCTAAAATTTCTTTCAATGAAGAAATGACATAAATACAAAATATTCACATTAATCTCTCAGATTTAGATCTTAACTTGATAAGATACATATTTTTAGCGTGTACAATATGACAAAACCATGGGTAACTTATAAAAAATTTAGAAAATAAATATGTATCAATCGATTGTCTAATAATGTTAAATAAATTTTTTGTTAAACATTCATTTTTAATAACTCTATATTTTAAAATAATACATATAAATTAAATCTTACTAAAAGCAACAATAGAAATACCAATTATAATTTTTAGTATATAAAATATTTTGAATCCTTTCTAGCTTATGCTCATATTTTTCAAATATTATTCATCACCTTTGTATTATCCTTAAATATAAAACAATTTCAAGAATTCTTTGCATCTAAGGCAAATCTTTTTTTTTTTCTCAAATTGAAAACTTAGAAGGCATTAACTTTACTTTAACTTCAACCATACATCAACTACAATCAATGAACCCTTAGTTCATTGATTTCTTAATACAATAAAATTCACCATCTTAATTCTTCCACTACCTATATATATTTTTTATTATTATTATCAACCTCGTAATAATCACCATTGCCTTTTTAAAGTGTATACTTTACCTTCTAAGGTATCATTTAACTTTTCCTTAAGCTCTTTAAAACATAATCTATAATAATATCTTTAAATTTAATGTAATCTGCCAAAAGCAATTTTCCTCTCTAAATTTTTATTATTTATTAAAAAAAATGATACTTTCTATATCCTTAACAATCTTTAATACAAGTTCCATGAGTGTTCCTATCACACCAAATACAATTTATAAAAAAAAAATATCATGTGTCAAATTGATAGTAACATAAGGATTATTACTTGAGCAATTTCGTCACCAAATAAGGCATATTACTATACATACATACATGTAAAGAAATAAGAAGCTTAATCCTTAAAGTTTTAACTCTTAAGTCAAGCTTGAGGACAAGAATAATAATAGTTGTCCATTCTTCTACATTAATAAACAATAAACCGTGAAATTTACTACAATCAAATAACTAGGCCAAATATTTATAAATGATCAAGTCAAGTGTTATCTTTATAATCTCAACTGTACACTACTATAAGAATCACTATTAAAATACCCTTAATAATTCTTAACACTTCCATATACTCATCATTTTGAAACAATTAGCAACTAAACTATACTCAAAATTTGTAAGTATAGTCACTTGTTTAAGTCAATGGTTATCTTTCTTATAATCTCTCCAATTTTTATTGATAAGATTCTATTTTGTAAGATTTCACTTGATTCACATTGTCTAAAATAAATCATATCGTAACAGGAATACTAAGTTACTTTAACCAAAATGTTACTCATTTTCTATCAATGAAGTATGTTATGTCTAGCATAATAAACACTTAACAGCTATGTATAAGACTAGTTCATCCTATCTTTCACTTGTTAACTGGACATTCTTCATTATTATAAATATCTAATAAGGCTAGCTATATAGCTTTGAGAGAGTTAAAGCGAATTCCAACTTCATTATCAATCAGATCTAAAAATATGCAAATTAATGGTACAGTCTACACAATTTATAACTTATGGTCTGATATCAACTGAAACAATTCATCTTGTAGTAATCTAAAAACTTTGGGATAGATCTCAAATTCTATCCTATGACCTTCATACACTTTTATTGCATAAGAAATTCCACCAAATATTTTGACAGAGTTTCCTCTATTTTTAAAACATACCCAAATCAGTAACTCAAATAATCAACACTTCTATATGCTTCATGCTTGCACCCGTACTTCCAAACTTCTCATTTCTTATCCATAACACCAAAAAAAAAAAAAAATCATCATCAACTACATTTATGTAATCGATCCACCAACAAGTTCTAGGATTCCAAGGAAACATTAATAACATTTATAATATCAAATATTTGAATAATATATTTACACCTCCAAAATCAAATACTCCCATACATATGTACCAATTCAAAAGTAAAGGGCTTCTAGCCCTATCACCCAACTTATCTTCTAATATTAAATCTACTAAACTAATTAGTTCTTACAATTTCTTGAGGGGGGGAAAAAGTAATAAAAATATAGTTAGTCATATGACTCAATTAGTGAATGTAGTTTTTTTTTTAAATTAAAATAGTTTTTAAAGTATATAATATACATATAATATATCACTTTCATAAATAACATTTCTTTATGTAAATAATAAAGTACATAAACTGATCTTTAATCAGGACATAAAGTTATTACGTAAAATCACTTACCATAAAAATATATTTTTTAATCTATGTGTACAAATAATAGCTGAAATCACAAATTATATAAACTACCATAAAAATCATTTGTAGTAATTGAAATATCATATACTCTATATATATAGAAAATAACACTAAACTAGTACTTAGAAAAAATCTCGTCGTACTCAGAATACTCTTCGGGTAAAGCGTTGGATGTACTCATCTATATCTAGTCTCATATCATCGTCTTATATATGCACAAAGTAAACTAGCTCTCAAAGAGTAAAGCGTCATACATATGGTCCAAAGCCTATATGTGTATACAGACGTGCCCTAAAAGCCTGAATCTCATATCTCTATCTGAAGGGAAAGGATACAATCTAGTAGTTTCAAAACTATCTATTTTCAAAGATCTCATACTTTGTATTTTAATATTGTATATTATTTAAACATATTTTTATCACAATATACTATCATGGATCATAATTATTTTAATTATAAAATATCTATATTTAACATAATTACAAAATAAGATATAGTAATTTCTAAACATTATTTTTGTATATATGTTTCTATTGATCATAATATTTTTATACTTAACAAAATTATAAACATGCTAATATATATTCTAAAATCATAATAAATTAATCTTAACATTTATTTATTTAAAAATAAATCAATGATAAACTAAATATAATAACGTAAACTGAAACCATAAAATTGAGCCATTTACATAAAAATATTAATAAGAAAATAAAATTTATAAAATAAAATCACTCACAAAAGTGTGCTAATTCTAAATTGGATCTGAAATTTAAGATCTATCTACTACCAGTACTTTGAAATATTGAAAACAATTTCCATCACCCAAATATATTTTTCATGAAAACAATTTCTATCACCCAAATATATTTCCCATAAATTTTCCTTCTCTCGACTCTGGCTATTCTTTCTTTCTTTTTCTTTTTCTACCTCTCTTTTTTTTTCTTCTTCTCCTCTATTGATTTCTTTGTTTTTCCTTTTCTTTCTCTTTTCCTTTTTCTCTTCTCTCTCAATTTCTTCTCCCTTTTCTTTTTCTTCCTCTCTTTCTTCTCTTTATTCCTCTTTCTTCTTTTTTCCTTTTTCTTATATTTCTTCCCTCCGTTTCTCTTTCTTCTTCTTCTTCTTCTTCTTATTTGTTAAAAATTGATGATTCAACAATTTTGGTTGGATAAGAATTGAGATGAATACTAAAGAGGAGAGTTACAAGAAGTCTAGAATATGTGAGATATATATGGAGAAGTTTAGGACGTCTGAAACACGAAAAGGGAAGCGAAGAAAACGTAGGAGGGGCCATCAGGGCTGAACGCCGCAACACCTATGGCTGAGCGTTGCGACGCCCAGGGATGAGTGTCGCAGCCCCAGACGCGTCAGGAAGTTTGTTTTGATCCAAATTTTGAGTTTTGAAAAGTTTTGGACTTTCAAAATAAGATGACTCTTACTCCAACAAGGAATAGGGTTACTAGGCAGGAAATAAACACTATATAAACACTTGTAAACCCTTTAATTGAGAATTAAGCAGTACAAAAAACTTTAAGAGAGGAAAAGAACTGGGTAGACACTATGTGCTTGTGTACGCTAGGGTGGAACTATCGTTTGGGTGATCATTGCTCGTGGTAGAGCAAGGGCTCACTAAGTATTAGGTCATTTTGAGGGTTATTTATTGGGTTTTTCTTGTAAAATCTCTAGGGAGTTAATAAGAGATGTTAGGATCATTGGATCCACTGTAAACGTAGGTAATTGGCTGAACCACGTAAGATTGTGTTGTGCTCTTTTTATATTCTGTTTTGAATTCTTGTTATTTTACTTGATAAATAGGTTATTTCGCTGCGTAAAGAGGTTAGGGTTCTAGGTTGAATTTGAGGTTCTTCACTTCAAAATAACCTCAAGAGGAAGAAGGGCGATTCCTCCCTCAACATTCTTCTTCTTCTTCTCTCATGAATCAAATAAATTTATCCAATCAAATAGAAAATAAACAATACCCTTTATTCATTTATTTCTACCAATAGGTCCTATAATTTTAAATATAATAACATAAATATATAACAATATTTGTAGGCCTCACATATAATAATTAAATTAAATTATTTAAAAAAATGAGTGTTATATTAGTACTTAATAAAAAAAGAGGAATTCTAGTGTGTGGGAGTATCTTGAAAACAAGTAGGAATGTGATGAATGAATTATATGAGTTTGGAGTGTAGAATATAAAATGCGTATATGACTAATGAATTGAATAATCAATGATTAAATAAATTATGAATGAATTGAATAAATAATGAGCCAAGATAGTATGCTTATTTATAGTGTACAAATTCTAATCATTGTTAGCATATAGATGCATTAAACTAAATCAAAGTATGACTTAATTAAGTTTTAGTTAATAGAAATCATAATTTGTTTCAAGAAAAGGTGAAGGATTTAAGTCAAATTCTCTCACTTGTGAGAAATTGTTCTTCACGAAGGATAATAATTAAACAATTAATATCTTAAATAGAATTTGAATTATGAACTCAAGCTATATGTGAGCTGGTTGGACCTATAAACAAGAAACTAATAGTTTTCATTTAAAAATGAAGGGGTGCAAGCATTCTAAATGAACTCTTTCTTTTTTAACTAGCAAATATCTTATGTATTATACTTATTTTCATAGAATCATTGACTTTGATAATTAGATCTTTTTTTAATGGTGGATGTGCTTTCGGTGTAAATGATGGAAATGTATTAAAGCATTTTGGAACTTCCAATTTTGCCTGAGATATTACAATCACAGTCTTTTCATTTTTGTATAATTTTTTTGGAAGCAATAATACTTACATTAATGTTAGGATGGTTAGGAAGAGTCCTATCTATATCTCGGTTATGAATTTATCTCCAGATTTATATTTTCGTAAACAAAATTGATAAACTCTGTTATGATATTGTTTAAACTTATGAAAAACGCTTTTTGGGGGTTTTTATTTATGGCCATAAAACTTTCTAAAATACAATCTCGGAGTATTAAGATGTACAATTCAACTATATGAGCTGACGGATTATATATATATGAACACCGAACTCCAGTAGCATCAGACCATACTGACAATACCTAAATGTTAGACTATGAAAAGTCTATAATATATGTAGAATCAAAGCATGATGGATCACTTACAAGCCACTATGGTACTCAAATTAAAAGACCAGGAATACTACTCAACTCAAGAAATTTCTCCATTAACGGCTCTAAGGGATCTCTATTAGAGGTCCTCATGAGGCTATTTATACCTAGTCTTTACTGAATATCTGCATGCTTATATGATCTTTTGCTATACCCACAGTCTGCTAAGACTAACTGTTTAAACAATCTAGATGTAGACATATACAGATATAAAAGGAATACCAATTGACCAATGTTAGCAACCATAGATTAGAAATGATATTTCGAGAATATATTGTATAATGACATTTCTTAGCACCATTTGAAACTTCTCGTAACTATGTAATTACTAATATATTTCTAGCTCTTTGTCCCTATTTCAAAGAAGGTTTTAAATCCTTAGAATGCTAACTCTTAGCCCTACCTAAACTCTTTTATTAGATTAAACTCTTTTAGATCTATAATGTTTAAAAAAGTAACAAACTTAGTATCATATAATTAATTATTAACGATTTATTTAAAATGATCATTGCATAAATATTAAATAGATAAATATTCATAAAATAATTTGAACGACACGTAAGCAGCAACTCCCAAAAATACTTTGTGGCTAATAGTTGGGCAGAAAGTGAAATTTTTTAATGAGAAATAAAAAGCTTGGCCAAAAATTTATTAGCCATGAATTAAGGGTTCCATACTAAATGCTGTTACTTTTGGCTACGAATCAAGATTTTGTATCTAAATGTTTCTACTTTTAGCCAATATCAAGATTTGTGAATAAACATATCTACATTTGCCTATGAACAAAGTTTTTAAAGCTAAAAGAACTACCATAAACAGAAGCTTTGCGGTTAAATGTAGTATGAATGAAAACTTTATGGCTAAATCTCACTATATTTAGCCATAAACGGAAGCTTCGTAGTAGAATGTCACTATATTTAACTATGAACTAAGGCTTTATGGTAAAATATCGTCACATTTAGCCACGAACGAAAGTTTCACAACTAAATTATATTACTTTTAGTCAAAAGATGCTCGTAGCTAAAAGTGATTTTTTTAACCATAAAATATTTATGACTAAATTTGCGGCCAATATTTAGACATACATCTACATACTTTGTTAAACAATTAGCCACGAACAAAAATTTTATGGCTAAAAGATACTTTTAAACATAAAAAATTGTGACTAAATAATTATTTTTAATATTTATTTAATATCTTATATAATTTAGTAGCGAAACTAAATTTTCATGGCTAAATATCACTATAAGTAACAAAAGGTTTTTCATGCATAAAAGTTTTTGTGGTTAAAAGTCAAATTTCTTGTACCAAGATGATGTGTTAAGCAACAATTTGGTGGTAAAAATAGTGTAATAGGTGATTTAAAAGTTACACTATTTCATTATTCAATAATTATTTAACACATTAATCTTGGATAAGAAATTTGTGTACTATTCAAAAAGTGTAGCATTACTCTTATTCTTCACATCTAGCAATATGTGGTAGCAACTCGTACACCTAGTATGTAAAGATTTGATTCCTAAAGTAAATACATTTTTAGTTAATGGGCATTTAAATTATTTTAGAGAAGTGAGGGTATTTTAAGAATTTGCGTTATTTTAAAGCCCTATGCTCATACGGTGTTGTTTAGGAGTAGTATATATTAGTGATATTCTTAGTCATTTGCAATTTGGTCATTTTATAGCCTCTCATTTTTTATTAAGAGTTTCCAAATTCTTCTCTTTCTCTTTCGTTCTATCTAGAGTTTTTTTTGCTCACTTGGTCAATATGTTCATGTATTGTATGAATCAAGTATTGTAATTAGATTTTCAGTTTGTAATCTCTCTAGGACTATCAAGCTTCATTGTTAAGCTCAAGTGATTGAACCACTATAAATCCTTAGTCTCCCATATGATTGATCTTATTTCTTGTGATTATTTGTGATTCTTTGTTTAGAGTTGAGTCTTGTGTTGTATTCCAACAATGATATAAAAGCTCTAAGTTAGGATTTGTTAAATCGAATACTTATTTTCTTGATTTTTAGAGTTAAAGAGTTAGTTCAAAAATCATAAATTAAACAAGATTTGAAGTTGAGTGGTTTGGTGGTCACGATGATTTTGCCTTATGAAAAAAAGAAGATGAAGGCTCTTCAAGTTCAATAGAAAGCAGTAAAGGAGTTAACACATCAAAAGATCTTGTAAATCATTAATCGAAAAAATTGAGAATACTTGGTCAGCCTCGGGTTATGATTTTTACACCTAGGCTATCGCTTACCATCCATATATCATGAACTAATTAAATAAATAAATACCAAATGCTTTACCGTAGGCACGCGTGTCACAATAGTGGCTTGTATATCTCGTTAATGACTTGCCACCTCGTAGTGCAATTTCTTTTTTTCTAGCATCTCACTCTATCAGCAGTTCAAAGAGGCTAATCTTTATATGTAACAATACTTGGTAGTTTGGTTGCAACTCACCATCTTGTGGTGTTGGTCTCTTTTTCTAATTTTTGTTTGCACTATTCGATAATTAAAAAGTCTAAGCACTCCTAGAAACGACGGTTTTCGTCAGCTTTTCAGTCTTTTATATCATTTTTTTACTCAATATTTTTTATAATACTTGTTCATTGTTTTCAATATATATTTATCAAAATTTTACAATACCTACACATTTTACACAATATTATGATATAAATCATTAATAAAAAAATTTAAAATTTATCAAGTATTTACCATTTTTTAGTGAGAATATATGCACCGATCTACAGGTATTTTTCGGTGAGTATTTTGAATGTTTGGGTCAAATAAGAGAGGAAAAATTCTAAATGTTGAGAAGAGATGAGAGAAACACGTGTAGAAGGATAAAATGGTCTATTTAGTATTCTTTTAGCAACAAAAGAATAAAATTGTAATGAGTGGCTAAAAAAAAATAATGGATTAAAATAAAGGCTATTTTAATTTTTTTTTCCGATTATATAAGAGTGATGATAAATAAAACCTCACTTATTTTGGAAAAAACTTTGGCTATTATTCACAATCCGAATTCCCTTGCCAACGGAATTCGGATTCAACTGCCACAGCAGCCCGGATATCAACTGTTCATTATATAACCTTGGATTCAGCCTTGTGTGGGCTCTAGCTTTATGATAGTGGGTCAAATTCATCATTCATTCGGGCTACTGGGCTGCAGTATTTGGGTGTGGTAAATTGACATCCTAATTTCTCATTTAGACCTTGTGTTGTGTACCATATATAACAAGGGTTAGGCTATTCTAACTTAAATTTTAACTCAATTTGGATATTAACGTGTAATCGTTCATTAATATTAAATTCAATGGCCATCAATTCAAGTGGGACTATCAAATTTTTTATTAAATTTAAATAAATTTTTTATTATTCATCATTGTTTAATATCGTGTGTTCTTGTTGAATGGGTTACTAGTATGCTCTTTTCTTCTTCTTCTTCTTCTATTCATCACCCTCTTTTTTTACCTTGTTTAAATGAAAAACTTCTTATATGGATAGCCTCTGCGGATGGAATATAATCAAGCCTTTGAAGAAGAAAGTGAAATCAAGTTCTGAAGAGTCATCTGAGCACGGGAAGTTGGATACTTCAGCAAAAAAGTGAGTGGACTTTTACTACCAAACTATTACTTGTACTCTTACTTTTTAGTTCTAAAAGTGAAATATTTGTTGATTGCTAGGGGTGGAGGGGCTTCCTTAAGAAAACCCAAAGTTGCAGATGCGAAATCCGGTCGTAAATCCAAGGACGAGACTAAATTTGATGGCAATTCTAAAGATGGCTCTAAGACTAGTACTAAATCAGACAATGATGATGTTGGTAAAACTAAAGAACGTACGCCAAAAAGCAGTAGCAAAGTAGATGCTGCTTCAAAATTGGTTGGCAAATCCAAAAATGATGTCATTGACGCTGCTAAGTCTAGAAAATCTAAGGATGGTAGTAGTGGGATGCTGAAAACTTCCTCTGAGTCAAAGCAAGAAACGCTTAAGACTGGCAAGTTGGAGCATGAAACGCCAACGATATCAAAAGTAGTATGAAAGAGGGTAAGATTGAAGAGGGGAATAAAAAAGAGAGAGTAGAATAAAAAACACGTTATTAAACTGCATAGTATAAAATTTATTTAAATTTAATAAAAAATTTGGTAGTCTCACTCGAATTCGTGGCCGCTGGATTTGATATTAATGAATGATTACACTTTAATGTCCTAAATTGAGTTAAAAATTAAAGTTAGAGTAGCCCCGCCCATAATTAAACCCACAATAATGATTAATTGAAGCTTTTCGATGTTGTAGCTTAATTAACATATTAAGTTACAACATAGCTTAATTAAACCCACATAGTTTGAGATAGGGGTGAGCAGATTTAGTTTTGAGTTTGTTTGATTTTAAATTCATTTGAAAATATACAAGTCAAGATTGTATATGTTAGAAATTGATTGAAATTAAACAATTAATCCATAAGCTTTTTGATTGAAATGTGCTACTAACACAAGAAGGTCTTTTTAAGTCACGATAATTTTTAATTATGAAAATATTGATTGAAGATTATTGAAATATAATTTGGAGAGTAAGCTACGGGTGTATGGTATGCGAGAATCGAAGACCAATGCGAAAGAAGATGAAAACAAAGGTGTAGGTGACGCGGCGCCTAGAATAGAACCTGAGCCCCGCAGTGCCAGGAGCTCAGTGGCGCGGTGATGGACGCTGAGCGCTGCGGCACAGGGCACGGGAACAGTTTTCTATTTTGATACTTACCTATTTCATCTCCCACTTACTTCAGGACTCCCTAATATGACTCCCACATATTTAGAGTAAACTTAGGATGTCCTAAATGTTATATAAAGGCTCTCTATTTGCTTGTAAACACATCTTAGTGATTATTAAAAAAATCTTTGTGATTTAAACATACTTTGTGATTTTTAGCAAGAAAAAATTTCTAAATTGCAAGAGAGAGTATTTCTTTGTGAGTCTTTCTTATAAAATGCATACTTCTGTGAGTGCCTTGTGATTCAATAATAACAGAGAGTGATCTTGATCCGCCATAGACGTAGGCAAGTTACCGAACCACATAAATTTCTGTGTGTTCTTCTTCTAACTTTCTCTCTTTAATTCCTTAATTATTTGTTTTGCATTATTTGTTTGGGTGATATTGCCTGTTTGTATGCTTCCACTTCAACAAATTGGTATCAGAGCTTGGTTCTAAAAAAATATGGCCACACACAAGTATGAGGTAGAGAAATCCAACAGTACGAATGACTTCAATATGTGGAAGATGAAGGTTAAAGCATTGTTGGTGAGTCAATGATTAACCTCGGCATTAGAAGAAATTGCAGCTCTATCTAGTGAAGAAGAAAAGACATTAGAGTCATCTAAGGTTGAAGCACAAAGAAGAGAAATTCAAGAAAGAGCTCACAGTACAATCATTCTATCATTGAGCGATGAAATACTGAAGAAAGTAGCAAGTGAGACGACGACGATTGGTCTTTGGAAGAAGCTTAACTCCCTTTATATGCGAAAATCGTTAGCTAATAGATTGCATATAAAAAAGAAGGTGTATCAGCTATCTATGTTAAAGGGGACGCCGATGAAAGATCATATTGACTTCTTTAATATGATCATTTATGATCTTGAGTTTATCAACATCAAGATAAAAGATAAAAATAGAGCAATTATGCTACTGAGTTCACTCTTTAAAAGTTATAAGAGATTTTTTGATACGCTACTCTATGGTAGAGAGAGTTTAACGATGAGCGATGTGAAATCATCATTAAACTTAAAGTTATTAGAAAAATAGATCGAGGATAATGCAAAAAGTCTATATGTAAGAGGAAGGCCCTCATATAGATATGGAAGGAAAAATAGCTCAAGATCAAGCTCCAGGACTCTTAGGAATTGCTGCAAGAAAGAAAGGCACTTCAAAAAGAACTGTCTTGAGAAAAAAGCACAAGATAAAAAGAAAGCGGTTGCTGTGCTTACTTATGATGATAGCTATGACAGCGTAAAGACACTCATTGCTACTGATGGTATGAATGCTGAACAATGGATTCTTGATTCAAGTTGTACGTTTTACATGTGACTGCACAAGTTTTGGTTTGTAAATTTTTAGCCCATTAGTGGTTGTAAGGTGTTAATGGGTAATGATGTTCCATGTCAAATGATGATAATTGGTAGTATTAAACTTAGGCTGCATGATGGGTGAGTGAGAGAGTTGTCAGATGTTAGGTATGTTCTTGACCTCAAGAGAAACTTGTTCTCACTAGGGACCTTAGATTAGAATGGGTGTTCCATCAAAATCGATGAAGGAGTTTTGAAAGTATTGAAAGATTCCATGGTGGTAATGAGATAGAAAAACATAAAAGTGCTTATGTGCTTAAGGGTGAAATTGTGAGTGGTTCTGCATTATTCTCTGTAGATGGTGAGAGTATGCAAACCAAGCTGTGGCATCTTAGATTGTCACACTTAGGCAAGAGAAACCTGAAGGAGTTATTTAGTCAAAAGGTATTTGGTGAGGATAAGGTCTAACCTTTGGAGTTTCGTGAGCATTGTGTGGTTGGGAAAGCATAAAGGGTGAGGTTCAGTACTGGAGAGAACAAGACTAAGGGGACTCTTAACTACATACACTCAGATTTTTGGCGGCCAGCTCAGACAGCTACTCGTGGTGGTATCAGGTATTTTTTCAGTTTAATTAATGACTATTCAAGGAAGCTGTAGGTCTATGTGTTAAAGAGTAAGGCTCAAGCATTTGATGTGTTTAAAACTTGGAAAGCTCTTGTTGAGAATTAGACTGGCAAAAGAGTGAAGAGGTTGAGAACTTATAATGGCCTCGAGTTTGTAATAGAGAGTTTGATAGATTTTGTGCCAAGCATCGGATTGCAAGATATAGAACGGTAAGATCAACATCACAGTAAAATGGCGTAGCTGAAAGGATAAGTATGACCCTACTTGAAAGGGTTAGAAGCATGCTTACCAATGCAAAGATGTCTAAGGCATTTTTGGGAGAAGCTGTAGTGACGTTCGACGACACCACCAAAGAGTATCATAAGCTGTGACGTGACGTTCGATAAGACGACTATATTAAAAGCTTCCCAAGAGGATGAGAAAGAAGAATCTGTGTTCAAGGAAGACTTAGCACTCGAGTCAATAGATATTGAAGTGGAGCCTGAAAGTAGATCTGATATACCCCTAGATCAGCATTTCAATGAAGAGATCCTTGATGAAGAATTAAGAACACCGGTGAGTTCCTCCAAGTCCACCCAAAGAAAGACTAGAACTCTTGAGATAGATCTTAAAGAGTATCAATTAGCCAGAGATAGGCTAAAGAGAATGATAAACCTACCAATTAGGTATGCACAAGTAGATCTAGTTACTCATGCTCTTAATTATGTTTACACTCTTGAGTATGATGAGCCTAGGATATATGGTGAGGCTATAAAGAGTGAAAACAAGAAAGAATAACAGCAGGCCATGAAAGAAGAGATTAGTTATCATAGGAAGAATAATACCTGGAGGTTGGTGGAAAGACCTCAAAAGAAATTAGTTGGGTGCAAGTGGGTGTATAAAGTGAAGGAGGGGATACTGAGGATAGAGCCTACGAGATTCAAGGCTAGGTTAGTTGCACAAGATTTTACTCAGAGAAAGGAAGTTGTCTTTTATGAGATTTTTTCTTCAGTCGTTAAGTACACATCCATTAGGATTTTGTTAGCCATGTGTGCAAATCGTGATCTACATATAGAGCAGATGAATGTAAATACAGTTTTTCTACATAGAAAGCTTGAAGAGACAATTTACATAGCACAGCTGTAAGGGTTCAAGAAGCCAAAAGAAAAAAAGATTATGCTTGTTTGCTAAAGAAGTCATTATATAGGTTAAAGTAATCACCTAGATAATAGTATAAGAGACTTGATGAATTTATGATGGCTTGTGACTTAGTAAGAGCAAGTATGACAGATGAGTGTACTTTAAGAACATAAGTGGTGAAGGATCAATTGCTAAGGCAATATAAGGGGAAGGTTCTGGGCTCGATTCCTTGGGGGTTCACGTATAAGTTGTGTGTACTGGTGCGTCTGCTGTTGGGGGACAGGTAGACCTAAGAAGTTGGGTAGGCCTCACACACTTTAACAGATAGCGTCATTTAAAAATCATGCTGACATATTGACTAAGCCACTGCCTTCGGTTAAGTTCATCCTATACAAGAACTTAACCGGAGTCATTACTTTGTGAGAGTGACAGAAGATGTAGAGATGAGAGATCGAGTTACTTTGTGGATAATTTTGAATCAAGGAGAGAATTTTTTAGAATAGTAATTGAAAATCATTGAGATATGATTTGGAGAGCAAACCAAGCGCATATGGTACGTGAAAATCAAAGACAGGCTCGAAAAGAGACGAAAGACGAAGGCGTAGTGGCCAAGCGTGGGTGCGGCGAAGACCAGGCACTGGACGCCGCGGTGGGCAGAACAGGACCTGAGCATTGTGGCGCCAGGAGCTCAGCGTTGCGGCACCCAGACGGGTTTACCAGCGCCGCGACGATAGATGCTAAGCACTACGGCTCTGGGCACAGGAACAGTTTTTCATTTTGATGCTTATCTATTTTTTTTTTTACTTACTTTAGAACTCTCTAATATAACTCCCATATGTTTAGGGTAAACTTAGGACATTCTAAAGTCTATATAAAAGCTTTCTATTGACTTGTAGACCTGTCTTAGTGATCATTGAAGAAATTTTTGTGATTTAGACATACTTTGTGATTTAGACATACTTTGTGATTCTTAGTAAGAGAAAATTCCTAAATTGCAAGAGAGAGTATTTTTTTGTGAGTATTTCTTGTAAAAGGCATGTTTTTATGAGTGTTTTGTGATTCAATAATAATATAGAGTGATCTTGATCCATTGTGGATGTAGGCAAGTTGACGAACCACTTAAATTTCTGTGTGTTCTTCTTCTAACATTCTCTCTTTAATTCTTTAATTACTTGTTCTGCACTATTTGCTTAGGTGATATTGCTTGTGTGTGTGCTTTCGCTTCAACACTAGTCATCGGGGATAGTGGGCATTCATGCATCCAACCATTTTATAATTTAATCGACGTTGGAATGATAGAAATTGACTTTCAGAGTCATTCCCGAGCGATAGATTTTTCTCTCCTAGCCCGACTGTTTTCTTTCCTCGGTGACCTTTTTTGGCAAAGGACCATGCACCACCTAGACCCAGATACAATATTAGTAGTTACAACCCTACTAGAATAGGGTCAATCAAAAGTTAAATGCACTCACACATGCTGCTATTTTCCACGTGGCATTAGAGCTTAGGTTTTTTTTTTTTATTGTCTTTCTGTTTTACTGGTAAGTTGCCAAATTTTTTTGAAACCTTATCAAAAGTTCGTTGAAATTTTTCTAAAAAGCTACTAGAAGTTTTTTATGATCGACACTGCTTAACTTAGGCGATTGAAAACTTTCCAATCATTTGAACAACGCAAGAATTATAAAAATCCGTAGTCAGAGTCGTTCGCGCACGTCATATTTTCCTCATTCGCTTGTGACCATTTTCTTTCACTGGTGACTATTTTTTGGTGAGTGACCATACACCACCTAAGGTACGAAGTTCAAAAGGTGCTAGCGGTTGTAACCCTAACAGAATCAAGTCGATCGAAAGTCGAACACGCTTGTAAGCATCACTAAACCCCATTGTTGCTGCTCACTGTCTGACTTAGATCTTGACCAGTTTACGGTGAGTTAATGGTCATTGTTACCACCATTGACTTATCTTCTCCAGATCTATCAATCGACGATATCCTTTTGCCTAATTGGCTCTTCGATTTGTAGTATTTGTAAACTTTTCAACATTCTAAAGTCAGATTGTGATTTTTTTATAATTTTGAGGTAATTTTAAAATTTATAAAATTTTTGAGGTTATTTTGAAATTATTAAATTATTTAGGATCGTTTTGTAATTTTTAAAATTCTTGGATTATTTTTTAATTATCAAAGTTTTAAGGGTCAAATTATAATTATAAAAAATTTATGAGTCAATTTATAATTATCTAAGAGTTGAAGGGTGAAATTATATATTTTTTAGATTTATTATAGTGGATTTTACTATTATATCTCTCCTAGCTCTACTTTGCCTAAGACATGTAACTATTACCACTTACCTGGTCATCTAGTTCTTAGCTATCCAATACGTAGATGCAAAATTTGTTAACATCTTGAACCTAATCATTATAAAATAGATTGTTCCAAAAAAAAAAAAAACTATTTGAATGTGCTACTTTTACAAGACCTACATTATTATTGTCTAAAATAGTGCAAGTTTTTCTTCCAACTTAGACTAGTAATCTCGAGCCTTTACTTCGCCAACTTTTTTTGAACTCTGGTAAACCTTCAATTTTTGCTTTCTCTAGTATTTTATGTAATTCTTTTTGGTATTTTAATTCTACATACTGCAATTATATTAATTTTGATCCTATGAATATCTTCTCTAAATATCTTACTTTTTATTTACTCTCTATTTAAATTATTAATAATTCTCTCATGAATGTAGTTACGTTGGTCAAGTATCTTGCTTCAATCTCTCTATATATGATATTTTTTTTATATTTCTAATATCACATCAATTTGTTCTTAAATCAATTAATAATTGGCCATGAATATTGAAAGCAATAAAATCAAGTAATTTGAATAATAAAAACTGAGTTCATAAAGATTAAAAAATATAAAAATTAAGCGCACATATTGAGACCTCACAAGAATCCCTTGCTTCTCTTGATATGCACAAAAATCTCTTTCTAAATTGCTTTAAACTATTCTCTAATTGCTCTAAAAACCCTAAATTGTGAATTAATAGAGAGCTAGAACAAGTGGCATTTTTATAAGAAAACTGGAGTCAAATTTAAAATCTCAGTAGGAATTGCACTAATGCTGGGGCGTTGCCTCTAAAAGATGCATCACTACAATAGTAGTTACTAAATGTTGGGCATTGAGTCTTGAAATTTAAGGTTCTGAAATTAGTCACATTATTGGGGGTGATGGCTTGCTAGCACAGGAGCGGTGCAGGTTCTGAAATTTTTCCCTCAGCATTCTACATCTATTGCTAGAGTCTTCAGCTTATGAACATTGAGGATGAATGTCGTGGTGATAAAGGTTAGAATGCTCAATTTTACAGATTTTGCCATTAAGTCTTGATTATTTTAACTCCAATTTCTATATTTTTACTCTAAATTCTTCACTTTTCATTCTTTAATGTTCAAATTCTATAAAATCAACATTAAGCATATAAATAACCTTTTATTCACTAAAATACAAATAATTTCTAAATAAGTTGAGGATAAGAAGATTGACCTACTTCACTCTTATAAATTGTTTAACTTAAAAAAGAAAAACAAATCCGAAATCTTTTCATTATGTAAACAAAGAGTTTGTTTGGTATCGTAGTATTGTGGCTTTAAAATTAGAGCTGTTCTATTTTAGAAGCATTAGCTGTGAAGTAAAAAGGTGAGTTGGTAAACATTTAGCTATAGAATGAAATTAGATTTAACCAATATACTTTTAAAATTAAATAAAAGTATCTCTGTACCCAATAGACTTAAATATGGAGTTGGATTATGTTTAAAACTTATGTGTTTCAACTTATTATTTGTTTTCCAAGAAGTTTATAAAAGAAGAGACAAGAAATTTGCATTCATGGATGTACCTCACTTGGGTTGTCTTCCTGGGATAAAGATTAATAAATATAAAGAACAATAGTAGATGCTTAAAAAAACCTTTAATGCTAGCAAAATTGCATAACAAAGCTTTGTCTAAGCATCTCTTTGATTTACAAAAACAATTGAAGGGGTTCAAGTATTCTCATTGTTGTGGATAGTAAGCCATACTCTTCGATTTGATAGTTCTATGGCATTAATTAAGTCATGGTCTTGATACTTTTTTTACTTTATGCACAGTAAAAAAATATAACTCACACTATAAGTAAGAACACATAATATCAATATGCCAACAAAGATAAAGAAAATAAACTAATCAGTAAGAAATAAAATATACGTGGTTCGGCCCAAAATTGCCTACATCCACGAAGGATCCATGATCTAACTTCTTATTATTGATATAGATCACTAAGTATCTTTTTACATCATTTATGATCCTACAAGATCCCTTAGTATCTCCTATAAAGATCTCTAAGTATCTACCATTGATCACCATTACTTCCCTAGACCTCTTAATGTCTCTTAATAAGATATTTTTATAAAAAAAACAAGAATAACCCGAGTATCTAACCAAAAGGATGTATGGTGTTTCTTTTGTTCACTCAAGAACAAAAAAAAAAAAAAAAAATACTCCTGAAAGGCTATACCCTAGTGCACCACGTATTTAGTGCTTACCCAACTCCTCTATTCTCTCTTATAGTTACATCTTAAAACTTTAAATGTTTGTTTTTTCTTGTGCTTCGAAGGGTTTATATAGCGAATACAAACAGCATTTGAAACCTTAAACTTAGTTAGAATAAGAGTCTTTATTTGTAGGAGTCCTAATGCCACTTAAAGAAATTAATTGAGCTAAAATAGGAAATACCCTAAAGTTGCTTTGTGAATAGTAATCATCCAACGGTATCTCACTTACGAATAGTGCTCGCTTGAACAATGTCGCCGCATAAATAGTACCGTTCTTTTAATTTTCCATTTTGCTTCTCCCATTGTACACTAAATACATACTTGATTTCATAATAACTCTTCTCTTGATATTCATCTCAATTTTTATTCATATAAAATTATTGAATCACCAATTTCTAACACTCATTTTGACTTGTACAATAGTCTTAGAAAAAGGATGAATCATCCTTCCAAAGAAGGAAAGGCAGTATGTTGTGGAACTGGGAAATTTAGTGGAGTTTTTAGATGAGGGGGAAAGGGGCCAGTGAAGGAATTTGAGCTGTGTGAGAATCCAAATGAATATGTGTTTTGGAGCTTAGTCCATCTCACTGAGATGGCTAACTAAAAATTGCAGAGCAAATGTGGAATTAGGCAATCAATTCTCATGTTATTGAGCCTTACAATCTCAGGGACTCTTCGAAATTCGTTATGGGTGGACTCTTTGACAAATTTACATGGCTTCTACTCTTTACAAAATTAGAATAAGATGCAGTTGAAGCTGTTGCAATGATTCTTTTTCCTCACTGTTGAGTGAATTCATTCTCTGAAAGAACTGCTGTCTGAGAGCTCAATTTATACAATTGCCATAGTATGTTTATTCACACATTTTTAATTGTATCATACGCACCAATGTTTTTTCTTTTAATTATATAAAGGTTAAATCCAAACATGTAAAAACGGACATCTCACTGAGATGTCCGTTTTGTCAACGGAGCATCCGAGTTTGTCAATTTCGATGAATTATGTTATTTTAATAGTTAAATAATTTATTTACACTCTTAAATTATATTTAATTTGAATTTTGCATAAAACATATGATACAATTTTATTTATTTATTTTAAAAATAACACGTAGTACAAAATAAAATATTTAATTTTTATTTTTAATAAAAATTTATAAAATATATTAAATAAAATAAGAAAATTTATAAATGATTTGAATCAAATAAAAAAATTAAAAATTCATCGTTCAAAAGGAGCAGCCAGCTATTAACACTAATCGATGTTGGTGGATGGGCTCACAATTGATACCATCAAACTTCAAATTTGACATGATAAATTCATTTTGGAGAAAAAAAAAATCGATGTGCCAAACATGGTGGGAAAATGGTAGCCTCTCTGTCAAATGTCAACGGCTTAGAGATGATCTACTACCTTTATAAGGTAAATTGTTGATTAGTGACTGTCATAATAGTGGCGGTAAGTAGAGTTGATCTGTCGTCATGATTAACTAGTTGACAATGACCATAACATTGTCCGCGGTTCTTTTCTTTTATTTTTAAAATTATTAAAATTTATAATTTTTGTTAAAAAGGCTTAATGTATTATGCGATGTATCCTATGATAATAAATAAATTGTATTACCTTTTTTCTTATCTAAACAAGCAAAATTCATCGTAAAGTGAAGTGTTTATAAATTTTTTAATACTATTATAATTAGAAATTGATTATTATTAAAATTTGATAATTTAAAATTAAAGATAAATTTAATTTTAAGTTAAAAATTAAACAAGAGTTGACACATGATCAATAATGTAATGAACGAATAAAAGATGTGCAAAATGAGAGACCAAAAGTGACGAAGGGGGAAAAAAGAAGAAGTAAAAAAATTGCTTAGGTGTAGGCATTATATATTGAAATTTTAATGTCATAGCGCTCAAAGCAGTATGTGACAACTCACACTATCATTGCAGTGCCACTTATTTAGAGAAAGTTCTAATTTGGTTCTAATTATATGTTTAAGTTAATTTTAGAATTTCTATGTACATGAAATCTTAGTTTAAGTAGGTTTAGAATTTTTACGGTTGGTATTAACACTATATAAACTTTTGTAACAGCTTAAAATGAATTAAGCATCAAAAGTATCAAATTATCAATGAGAGAGAAAATAAAGAGCTTAAGTTTATACTTAAGTGTTTTGAATACACAAGATAGTGTGATATAAATTTTTGAGACTCTTGGGTATTTGGGTATTCCTTGTATATATTGTTGGAGTTTTTTTTTCTATATAAAAAAATAGAATAAGAGAAGCTAGGGTCTTGAGATCCACTGTAGATGTTGACAGTTATTATTGAACCACATATGTTGATTTTGTTCTTTCTTTAATGTGTGACTATTTATCTCTTTATTTGTATGATCTTTATTATTATTAATTGTTTGTGAGTGAAAGATTTTTGTAAGACATTAAAGATTTTTTAGAGTGCATGCTGAAAATCCTAACAAACTAGTATCAAAGCATAGGTTGGTTAACGATGGAATCTCACAAGTATGAAATAAAAAAATTTAATGAAAAATAATTTTAATTTATGAAAGGTGAATGTTATGGCTCTACTGGTAAGTCAAGGGTTAGATTCAGCATTTGAGAAAACTCAAACAAAACTCAGTGAAAAGAAGAAATTGACAAAACTTGGTGATTTAAATAGGGAAACCATTCAGAAAAATGCCCATAGTATTACAGTACTATCTTTGAGTGATGCAGTTCTAAGGCATGTGGCTGGAGAGAAGACAATATTAAAATTTTTAAAAGAAACTTGACGCTTTCTACATAATGAAGCACTGAAAAATCGTCTATATATCTAGAAGAAGTTATATCAGTTGTCTATAACCGAGAAAACTTCAAGAAAAGACTATATAGATGCTTTTAACAAGATTATCATAGACTTTGAGATAATAGAGATCAAGATTGAGGATGAGGACAAGATGATAATTTTATTGTGTTCTTTATCCCTAAGTTATGAACACTTCATGGACATACTCATATAGGTTAAGTAATGATACTTGATTTTGTTTACAATGCCATATATTCCCTGATAAGTCTTTATTCTTACAAATTTCGTAGTAAACTCATCAGGATTAATAACATTAAGATGAGAATGCATGATGATGAGATTATTGAGTTACATAGTATAAGACATGTTTCTGAAGTTAAGAGAAATTCTATATCCTTAAGAGTACTAGATTAAAAGGGGTATTTATTTAGAACAAAAAATGAAATATTAGAGGTAAGAAAAGGAATTATAGTAGTGATGAGACGTGAGAAGCACAAAAGGCTATATTTGTTTGATGACAATGCTGTAAGTGGCTCAATATGGATTGTTGAGGGAATGTATACCAAAGTGCGGCATTGAAAACTATGGTTAGGTGTCAAAAGAGAATGTATGAAAAGGGTGGTGCTAGCAAAGTTATGCCATTGGCTTATTATGATGGTGTCAAGAACAATATAAGAGATTATAATTCAAGGGACACCCAAAAGAAAATGCATGTGTATTTTTGGAGACTCAGGTCATGAGCCAACAAGAGTTAAGTTTGGATAAAGACTTAACTAGAGTTAATGCCAAGCGATAAAGCATTGGAGTGGATGAATTCTGTCAAATGATTCTTTGAGAGATTTTGAATAAATGAAGAGTTTGTTAAAATTTGGTGTTCAAAATCAAAGATAATTTGATTTTAAGTTGGAGACCAAGAAAGAGTCAACGTGGTTAGAGATACAATAGACAAACAAAAGAGGTGCGAAATGAAAAGTCGAAAGTGAGGAGGGACATAAAAACTCAAGTGGGAAAATTGCTTACGTATGGGCGTTGCGACACTCGGATTTCAATTTTGTAGCACCAGAAACAGTATGCCCAGTTCCATGGCGCTGGGACAATTGGCATTAGTGTTGCGGCGCCGCCTATTTTGGAAAAGTTCTATTTTAGTTCTAATTAAATTTTTAAGTCAGTTTTGAACTTGAAGCATGCAAGCTCTTATTCTAACTAAATTTAAGATTTCTAATATTGGTAGTTAATATTATATAAATTTTTATAACTCATAGAATTAATTAAGCATCAAAAAGATTAAATTATCAACAAGAGAGAGAATAAAGAGCTTAAATTTGTACTTGACTGTTTGCGTACACAAGATAATGTCGTATAAATTCTTTAGGCTCTTTATTATTTGTATTTTTTACAAGAGTTTTTTTGTGTAAAAAAAAAAGAATAAAAGAAGTTAGAATTATGAGATTCGAAGTGAATGTAAACGATTATTATCGAATTATGTATATATACTTGTATTTTTTTTCTTTGATGCGTGATTATTTATCTCCTTATTTATGAATTTTTATTTTTCTTAATTATTTATAAATAAAAACTTTCACACAAGTTAAATTTTTTTTAAAATACAAACTAAAAATTATCTATCTATGATTTAACATCATTGTCTTTATATATATCTAGACTGAAAATTACAGTTAATAATAGCTCTAGACGGCTAGGATGATAAAAGACTGAAATAACGTAAACTATTGAATCTTGACCCTACTAAAACTTATTTCGACGAAAGTAAATTTTTAGATGGAATGAAATCATCTAATAAAACTTTAACATATTTATGTTTCACCTTTTAATCATTAATATTATTATTATAATTAACTTATTTTAAAATAAATACATATATGAAAAATTATTATTGTCTAAATACGTAACATGCACACCACTAACTTTCTCAATTGGTGATCATCTAGAATACGAATTGGAAAAATCCACACGTAGAAAATTCGTAAACCATATAATGAATCTAGATAACATCACGATGGATAATTTTTCCAACTCGAGGGCATAAGCAAAGGCATGTTTTGTGTGAACTAAAAGCTTATATAACATCCTTTGGTCAATATCAACAAGTCGTCTTTGAATTTTTTCCCACACAAAAGTTTGCTTAGAAATTTAAACCTAGAAATTCAATTGCGCTAATGTCTTGGTCGTCAATTTTCACTTTATATTTGGCACTTTTTTATTTAAGAAAAAAAAATGTAAGTAGAGTTGATCCGTCGTCATTATTAACTAATTGACAACGACTATAATGTTGTCGACGGTTCTTTTTTTTTTTTCAAAATTATTAAAATTTAAAATTTTTGTTAAAAAGACTTAATGTATTATGCGATATATCCTATGATAATAAATATATTGTTAAGCCTTTTATTATTAATCTAAACAAGAAAAAATTATCTAAACAACTTAAAATCAAATTTATCATTAATGTATTAATAATACCATTTTTCTTATCTCACAAGTATGAAGTAGAGAAGCTTAGTAAAATAAATAATTTTAATTTATGGAAGGTGAATGTTATGACTTTACTAGTAAGTTAAGGGTTAAATTCAGCCCTTGAGGAAACTCAAACAAAAATCAGTGAAAAGAAGAAATCGACAAAGCTTGGTGATTTAAATAGGGAAACCATTCAGAAAAACGCCCATAGTATTATAGCACTATCTTTGAGTGATGCAGTTCTAAGGCATGTGGCTAGAGAGAAGACAATATTGAAATTTTTAAAAGAAACTTGACGCCCTCTACATAATGAAGCACTGAAAAATCGTCTATATATCTAGAAGAAGTTATATCAGTTGTTTATGACTACGAAAACTTTAATAAAAAATCATATGATACCTTCAACAAGATTATCATAGATTTTTAGATAATAGACATCAAGATTGAGGATAAGAATAGGACATAATTTTATTGTGTTCTCTATCCCCAAGTTATTAATACTTTATGGACACACTCATGTATATTAAATAGTGATACTTGATTCTATTTGCAATGCCATATATTCCCTGATAAGTTATTATTCTTCAGATTTCGTAGGAAAAAGTACTAATGGTTAATGATATAATTAGTAAAGTCATCGGGATATTATGGAGTTACATGGTGTAAGGCATGTTTTTGGAGTTAAGAGAAATTCGATATCCTTAAGAGTAATAGATTAAATGGGGTATTTATTTAGAACAAAAAATTGAAATATTGGAGTTAAAAAAAGGATCTATATTAGTGATGAGAGGTGAGAAGCACAAATGGCTATACTTGTTTGATGGCAACGTTGTAAGTGACTCAATATAGATTGATGAGGAGATGTATACCAAAGTGTTAGGGTATGTGCTTACGCGCCATCCCAGTTTGTATGAATATTAAGTTTGTAATATTTATACAATGCATATTTTATTAAATCACTGATAACTTTTATTAAATGGTAATTAAGCTTGTAACATTATAAAAATGATATGATCTGAATGAATTCATATCTGGTTTAAAGAAGTTTAAACCATAGCTAAGAGTTAGCAAAGCTGATAGTTATAAATGCTAAGTGTTAGCAGGTTATAATACCCAGCGGGATCTAAAAAGTTAGAACCTAATCTATAATGTAACAAAGACCTGAGAATCTACTAGTAATGACAAAATTGCAAAGAGTTGCAATAGAGACTAAGAAATGTCGTTATGGAAGTATCTTCTCAAATAAAGAGTTCCTGATCTACGTTTACCAATGAGGGTCTATCGGTGAAACACATAGATTAGTGTATGTCTATAGCTGTATTGTACAAATGGTTATTCTTAGTTAACCATGAGCTTGGTTGAAGTTCATATAGACATACAGGTATTCAGTTAGGACTGGATACTGAACAGACTCATGAGGACCCCAATAGATATCCTATGAAACCGTCAAAGGAAGGTCCTCTCGAGTTGAGTAGTATTTGTGGTCCTTTGACCTGAGCGCCACGGTCAACTTGTGGGAGATCCATCATACTTTGGTTCCACGTATGTCAGAGACCTTTCATGGTCTGACCGCTACGTGTCGCTGGGTATGGTCCGATGCTCATGGAGTTCGGTGAGCGTAGATATGGGATCCGCCAGCTCACATAGATGGGTAGTATATCCGAACTTCGAGATTGTATCTTGTAAAGTCTTATGGCCGTAAGCAATTAACCTGGGAAAGGAGTTTCCTCCAGGTTCGAACATTATAGCAAAAGTGTTTGCGTAAATTGTTCATAAAGATACGAATCTGAAGATAATAAAGTGATGGATGAAATTATCGGGATTTGACGGTAATGATCTATATCCCGTTCATCCTGGATATAATGACGGAAGGATTATACGAATATGGAGTAACCTCAACATGTATGGTCTGACGCGCTGATTTGTAATATCCGTAACGTGTGCGTGGGGCATCGTTCACGGACTTGTGAAATAGTTTCATTTGACGAATCGGGCGTGGACCTAGGGAGTCCCAATATGAAATGTACTCTTTGAGCACTTGGGCAGCGTACCGTATTAAATAGTTTAATACAGTAAAATCCAGCAATTTACTAAGGTTACGTTAACTAAAGTATATGGTCAGATGGTGGGACCCACTTTAGGTTAACATGGTAACCGAGTAAGGACATAATTGTAATTTCACTTGATAATTATTTAATCGTTAAATAATTCAAATAAATAATTATTTATTTAATTGTTGAATAAATAATTTAAGTTTAACTAAGGTTAAAAGTTAACCATTTAGTTAAGTTAGATTAACTATACTTAATGGTTAAGTAAAAGTTAACCTAACCATGGTTAAGTTAGTTAACCATGGTTAAAATAATTAAATATTCTTTTAATTAACTAGAGTTAAGAGTTAACTATAGTTAGAATATTTTAATGTTAGTTTAACCTAACTAAAGTTAAGAGTTAACTATGATTAGGTTAGATTAAATTCAAATTGAAATTAAGTGAAATTAAGTGTTATGAAATGAAATTAAATTCATTTGTATAAATAAAACAAATGTAAATTAAATTGAGAAGGTTTTTGTTAAATTGATTTTGCAAAATTAGCTCAGCCATTTAACAAAGAGAGAAAAGAGAAATTGTCTTCTAATTAATGGATTCAAGAGTTGAATTCATTATTTTCTTTTAAGGCTTAAAACTAATTTAGCAAAATAGGTTTTTGATTAATTGATTAAGTGTTAATCAAAAGAAAAAATCAAGAACACAAGTTTAAGTAGTTAAACAAGTGCTGGATCAAAAGCTGTCATTCTAGATAATCAAACCCACCATTGTTGATTACTAGAATTGATCAAAGACCACATTTTGGTGGACTTCAACAATCTCCAACCAAAGGCTTCAAGGGTTATTTCTCAATCTCGTTTCTGATTAATAAATTGTGATTGTGTTTACTGCAATACTTTAAGCTTCCGCTGCTTCATTATATATATGAGATATGTATAAATTGTGATCAAACACAAAACCCACATGCAAACACCCATGAATGAACAACTCCCAACAATTGGTATCAGAGCAATTTTGTGTTGTTTTGGGTGTTTTTTATAGTTGGCTAAATGTTAGTTAAATTGTATGACAATTTCTGGGGATGTTCGGATGCAATTCAAGTGTTGAATATGTAAAATTGAAAAAACAGTCCCTGGAACGCCGCAGCGCTTATGTTCAGCGCGGCAGCGTTCATATGAACGCTGGGGCGCTACGTGTATAACGCGCCAGCGATGGTGATCGCAGGGGCGCTGAGTACATAACGCGCCAGCGATGGTTATCGCAGGGGCGCTGAGTACATGGCGCGCCAGCGCTGAAAGCACTGCCCTGCAGCGCCCCAGCGGTGCTAAAAGAGCGCCGCAGCGCTGAGGCTTTTGAAGCCCTAGCGCCGCTGCGCTGAAAGAGCATCGCCGCAGCGCTGAGGCTTTTGAAGCCCTAGTGCCGCAGCGCTGAAAGAGCATCGCCGCGGCGTTCATAAAAAATAAAAAAAAAAAAAAAAAAAAAGAGTAATTTTTTTTATTATTTTATGCATGTGGGGGGTTTATGAGTTGTAATAATAAGAGTTATTAATTTACATGATAAACCAGGACAATTATTTTTTTCATGTTGGTAACCACAAGGGAACCCCACTGATGGGGGTTAGTTGTGTTTGCACATGATTGAATAATTGATTGAGAATAACCTTCTCATGAGATGAGTGCCTGTATTTAAAATCTCTCTTAATCAGATTAAAAAATTATTGTGTTATGTGTTAATATTTTAATGATCCGCCTTGTCAATACGGTATTAAATAGGTCACTATGGTCTTTCCCAATATTGCTTTAGCATGAGGGATTTGGTCGGTGTGATTTAATCTAATGCCGGTAAAACATGAGATGAGTCAAATATATGCGAACATGTTATCCAATATTGCTTTAGCGTGAGGATAATGTCAGTAACATATATTTGATAATTGGCAAGTTAATCTGAAATACACTTACCCAATATTACTTTAGCGTGAGGATAAGGTGTATTTAGGATCAGTTGTAAGAGTTGCAAGAGTTGCAATTGACAAGGGTTGTCTACCTATTGGGTTTACAAAGGCCAATATTGCTTTAGCGTGAGGCTGGAGTAAAATGCCAGTAGGGTCCACTTCTCACTGTATAGTTTAAAAAATTCTTAAACTATCGTTATCTCGTTAGAGAGATTAAAGGGATTATGTAAAGCAGTGGGAGGGCGTTTTTAAATTAAAAATTGTATAATTGTTATACCCATGATTTAAAACGTTTTTATTAGCGATTTGATTAATTAATAATCCGCTGACACATATCTATTCTATTTTGTCTTGTGAAGATTAATATGGCTTCAAACAACCCTTTGATGCGCATTCTAGATGCCAACCAACTCAAGGGTGCTGATAACTATTCAGAATGGATGACTAATCTCAAAATTGTTCTGAATTCTGAGAGACTTGGGTATATTGTTGATCAGAAAATGCCCTCAGGAGTTTCTGATGATGCCACCCCAGAAGAAAGGGTGACATATCAGAAATGGTTGGATGAAGATTTAAAAGTTAAATCTTACATCCTTGCCTCGATGTCTCATGAGCTGCAGAGAGAGCATCTCCATATGGAAAATGCTAGCAGCATCATGCTCCACCTGAAGGAGCTTTTTGGTGATAGACCTCAGATTGAGATATATCGTGTCGCCAAAGCACTCTTTCAGGCTAGACTTCCTGAGGGTAGTCCAGTGAGTCCTCATGTCCTTAAAATTATCAGATATATTGAGAGGCTTGAGACTATGGAAATTTCTTTAAACAATAGTTTGGGGAATAGTTTGATTCTCCAGTCGCTTCCGGGGTCATTCACGCAATTCATCATGAACTTTAATATGCAAGAATTGACCCCTACATATGCTGAACTTCATAACATGTTGAGGACAGCATATGAGGATATGAATAAAGGAGGCTCATCCCTCCTAATTCAGGGTGCTTCATCTTCTACCCCGAGGGCTTCTTTGAAGTCCAAAGGGAAGAAAAAGAAAATGAGGCAGACACCCCGAATAGGTCCTCAGAAGCGACCGATATCCAAACCTCTAGAGAAAAGCAAGGCAAAAGGAAAATGTTTCTTTTGCAGCGATGAGGGGCACTGGAAACGTAACTGCCCTAAATATCTTGCAAGCTTGAAGAAGGCTCCCTCAGGTATTTGCTTTCCTATCATTGACATTTCTTTAGCATTTGATGCTAATGCAGGCTGGGTATT
The DNA here is from genome assembly GCA_946807835.1 of Ailanthus altissimus. Classification (NCBI taxonomy): domain Eukaryota; kingdom Viridiplantae; phylum Streptophyta; class Magnoliopsida; order Sapindales; family Simaroubaceae; genus Ailanthus; species Ailanthus altissimus. Next base: position 19,675,778 of record OX327710.1, on the reverse strand, counting down.
AGATACAGCATGTCCTTCTCACATCTGTAATATGTTACAGGGTCTGAGGGAAGTTAGATTGCTGCAGCCAGGAGAGGTAAAGCTTCGAGCTGGAAATGGTGATTTCCTGCAGGTTGAAGCTGTAGGACATTTGGATTTACTTCTCCCATGTAATAAATATGTTGTATTAAATAATTGTTATTTTGTTCCCAACATCATCAGACAGATAATATCCCTTCCTGTACTCGACAGTGAAGGGTATCATATGAATATTCGGAACTGTTCCTTATTATTATATGATATGTATGATGTTTTATTAGCTGATTGTCGGTTAGTGAATGGGCATTATATATTAGATACAACAAGCAGTGTCATGAGTATGCAAGCTAGTACTAGTAGAAATTCGGAAACTTTAAATGAAACGAAAATATGGCATATGAGATTAGGTCATATAGGTGTGAGACGCCTAACCCGTCTGGTGAAGGATGGACAGATACCTGATCTGACCATACATCCTTATCCAGTTTGTGAATCATGTATTCAGGGAAAGTTGACCAAATCACCATTTGCAGGTGTTGGACACCGTGCCTCTGATTTATTGGAACTTGTACATACAGATGTATGCGGTCCAATGAATCATACTGCTATGGGTGGATTTCGATACTTTGTACTTTTTATCGATGATTTGTCACGATACGGGTATATGTTTCTTTTGAAACATAAGTCAGAAACCTTTGAAAAGTTCAAAGAATTCCGACTTGAAGTAGAGAAACAAACCGGAATGTACATCAAGTGCCTTCGATCAGATCGAGGTGGTGAATACATGAGCGGTGAATTTTCGGATTATTTAAAAGAGAATGGGATTCTAGCTCAATATAGTCCTCCAGGTACTCCGCAACACAATGGTGTATCGGAGAGGAGGAATCGAACTTTATTGGATATGGTCCGATCGATGATGAGCTTTACCGATCTTCCTGAATATCTGTGGGGTCATGCCCTACAAACGTCTACTCACATATTGAATAGAGTTTCATCTAAAGCTGTTCCTTCCACTCCATATCAGATATTGACTGGAAGGAAACCGAGTCTTAAATATTTTAAAATTTGGGGCTGTCCTGCTTATGTAAATGTTGCACAATAGGATAAACTTGCACCCAGGGGGTATAAGTATCGGTTCATCGGGTATCCTAAGAATTCAATGGGATACCAATTTTATGATCCTGAACAACGAAATGTGTTCGTTGCTCGTAATGCCACTTTTCTTGAGAAACAGTTTCTTATGGATTGTGGGGATTGTAAAAAGATTGAACTTGATGAAGTCAATCAAAACACTGATGAACCAATGATGGAAACTCAGGCTCAATCGAGTGAAATACCTTTAACACACCATTCTCGTAGGTCACAAAGGATGTCTAGGCCACCTACTAGGTATGGTCAGATACCTGAAGGTGCGCTTGGCGTTTTCTTAATTGAAGAAAATGATCCTTTGACCTATAGAGAGTCGATGTTGGACATTGACTCGGGAAAATGGCAAGATGCCATGAAATCTGAAATTGACTCTATGCATCAGAATCAAGTCTGGGACTTGGTTCAGCTTCCTGAAGGAATAGTTCCTATCGGTTGTAAATGGATTTATAAACGGAAGCGTGGGCTTGATGGAAAGGTTGAAACCTTTAAAGCCAGACTGGTTGCCAAAGGTTATACTCAGCGATCTGGGATCGACTATGAGGAAACTTTTGCACCAGTAGCGATGCTCAAGTCAATTCGTATATTATTGGCATTTGCAGCATATTATGATTATGAGATATGGCAGATGGATGTGAAGACGGCGTTCCTAAATGGATATCTCGATGAAGAGATATACATGGAACAGCCTGAAGGTTTTGCATCTAGCTTGACCTCTGGTCTAATATGCAAACTGAAGAAGTCCATTTATGGACTTAAGCAGGCATCCCGAAGCTGGAATCTTCGTTTTGATGAAGTAATCAGAGGGTCTGGTTTCATCAAAAATGAAGAAGAAGCTTGTGTGTATAGAAAGGTCAGTGGGAGCATGATAGTTTTCTTAGTTCTCTATGTTGATGACATACTTATCATTGGGAATGATATAGGTATGTTGCAATCAGTCAAGAGCTATCTGAGTAAGAACTTCTCCATGAAGGATTTGGGAGAGGCTTCCTTTATACTAGGTATAAAACTCTATAGAGATAGAGCGAGGAAGCTGATAGGACTCTCCCAATCATCGTATATTGATAGTGTCTTAGAAAGGTACAGTTTCACTAATTGTAAGACAACTAGTGTACCTTTTAGACATGGCATTCATCTTTCGAGGAAAATGTCTCCTCAAACAGAAGATGAAAGAGTTAGAATGTCTAACATGCCATATGCATCAGCTGTAGGAAGCTTGATGTATGCTATGATGTGCACGAGACCTGATATCAGTATGGCTGTAAGTGTTACTAGCCGATACCAGGCTGATCCAGGTGACAGCCATTGGATGGCAGTCAAACATGTCCTGAAATACCTTAAGGGTACGAAGGACAAGTTTCTTGTTTATGGAGATGGTGACTTGCAAGTGAGAGGATACGCAGATTCAGACTTTCAGTCTGACCTAGATGATAGAAAGTCTACATCTGGGTATGTGTTTATTCTCAACGGTGCTGCAGTGAGTTGGAAAAGCACCAAACAGGGATCCACGGCTGATTCTACCACTGAGGCAGAATATATTGCCGCTTCTGAAGCTGCAAAAGAAGCAGTGTGGATACGTAAGTTTGTCGCAGAACTCGGAATAGTTCCAAGTTCGAAAGATCCTATCCCATTATTTTGCGACAATAATGGAGCCATTGCACAAGCAAAAGAGCCAAGAGCACATCAGAGATCTAAACATGTGGAGAGGAAATACCACATAATTAGAGAGATCTTGGCTAGGGGTGATATAATAATTTGTAGAGTAGATTCTATAAATAATGTAGCGGATCCACTAACTAAAGCCTTAACTCCAAAGGTGTTTGAGAAACACGTGGAGGCTATGGGTATGAGATACCAGTATGCATGGCACTAGAGCAAGTGGGAGTTTGTTAGGGTATGTGCTTACGCGCCATCCCAGTTTGTATGAATATTAAGTTTGTAATATTTATACAATGCATATTTTATTAAATCACTGATAACTTTTATTAAATGGTAATTAAGCTTGTAACATTATAAAAATGATATGATCTGAATGAATTCATATCTGGTTTAAAGAAGTTTAAACCATAGCTAAGAGTTAGCAAAGCTGATAGTTATAAATGCTAAGTGTTAGCAGGTTATAATACCCAGCGGGATCTAAAAAGTTAGAACCTAATCTATAATGTAACAAAGACCTGAGAATCTACTAGTAATGACAAAATTGCAAAGAGTTGCAATAGAGACTAAGAAATGTCGTTATGGAAGTATCTTCTCAAATAAAGAGTTCCTGATCTACGTTTACCAATGAGGGTCTATCGGTGAAACACATAGATTAGTGTATGTCTATAGCTGTATTGTACAAATGGTTATTCTTAGTTAACCATGAGCTTGGTTGAAGTTCATATAGACATACAGGTATTCAGTTAGGACTGGATACTGAACAGACTCATGAGGACCCCAATAGATATCCTATGAAACCGTCAAAGGAAGGTCCTCTCGAGTTGAGTAGTATTTGTGGTCCTTTGACCTGAGCGCCACGGTCAACTTGTGGGAGATCCATCATACTTTGGTTCCACGTATGTCAGAGACCTTTCATGGTCTGACCGCTACGTGTCGCTGGGTATGGTCCGATGCTCATGGAGTTCGGTGAGCGTAGATATGGGATCCGCCAGCTCACATAGATGGGTAGTATATCCGAACTTCGAGATTGTATCTTGTAAAGTCTTATGGCCGTAAGCAATTAACCTGGGAAAGGAGTTTCCTCCAGGTTCGAACATTATAGCAAAAGTGTTTGCGTAAATTGTTCATAAAGATACGAATCTGAAGATAATAAAGTGATGGATGAAATTATCGGGATTTGACGGTAATGATCTATATCCCGTTCATCCTGGATATAATGACGGAAGGATTATACGAATATGGAGTAACCTCAACATGTATGGTCTGACGCGCTGATTTGTAATATCCGTAACGTGTGCGTGGGGCATCGTTCACGGACTTGTGAAATAGTTTCATTTGACGAATCGGGCGTGGACCTAGGGAGTCCCAATATGAAATGTACTCTTTGAGCACTTGGGCAGCGTACCGTATTAAATAGTTTAATACAGTAAAATCCAGCAATTTACTAAGGTTACGTTAACTAAAGTATATGGTCAGATGGTGGGACCCACTTTAGGTTAACATGGTAACCGAGTAAGGACATAATTGTAATTTCACTTGATAATTATTTAATCGTTAAATAATTCAAATAAATAATTATTTATTTAATTGTTGAATAAATAATTTAAGTTTAACTAAGGTTAAAAGTTAACCATTTAGTTAAGTTAGATTAACTATACTTAATGGTTAAGTAAAAGTTAACCTAACCATGGTTAAGTTAGTTAACCATGGTTAAAATAATTAAATATTCTTTTAATTAACTAGAGTTAAGAGTTAACTATAGTTAGAATATTTTAATGTTAGTTTAACCTAACTAAAGTTAAGAGTTAACTATGATTAGGTTAGATTAAATTCAAATTGAAATTAAGTGAAATTAAGTGTTATGAAATGAAATTAAATTCATTTGTATAAATAAAACAAATGTAAATTAAATTGAGAAGGTTTTTGTTAAATTGATTTTGCAAAATTAGCTCAGCCATTTAACAAAGAGAGAAAAGAGAAATTGTCTTCTAATTAATGGATTCAAGAGTTGAATTCATTATTTTCTTTTAAGGCTTAAAACTAATTTAGCAAAATAGGTTTTTGATTAATTGATTAAGTGTTAATCAAAAGAAAAAATCAAGAACACAAGTTTAAGTAGTTAAACAAGTGCTGGATCAAAAGCTGTCATTCTAGATAATCAAACCCACCATTGTTGATTACTAGAATTGATCAAAGACCACATTTTGGTGGACTTCAACAATCTCCAACCAAAGGCTTCAAGGGTTATTTCTCAATCTCGTTTCTGATTAATAAATTGTGATTGTGTTTACTGCAATACTTTAAGCTTCCGCTGCTTCATTATATATATGAGATATGTATAAATTGTGATCAAACACAAAACCCACATGCAAACACCCATGAATGAACAACTCCCAACACAAAGTGCAGCATTGAAAACTATGGTTAGGGATCAAAAGAGAATGTATGAAAAGGGTGGTGTTGGCAAAGTTATGCCAATGAGTTATTATGATGGTGTCAAGAATAATATCAGAGATCATAATTCAAGGGTCACCTAAAAGAAGATGCATTTGTATTTTTAGAGACCAAGGTCATGAATCTAACAAGAGTTACGTTCGGATAAAGACTTAACTAAAGTTGATGTCAGGTGATAGAGTGTTAGAGTGGTGAATTCTGGCAAAAGATACTTTGAGAGAGAATCAATATTGAGTTTGTTGAAATTTGGTGTTCAAAATCAATGGTAAATTTAATTTTAAGTTGAAGACCCGAGAAATAGTCAATGTGGTCAAGAATGCAATAGACAATCAAATTAGTGCGAAATGAAAAGTCGAAAGTGAAGAGGAACATAAAAACTCAAGTGGGAAAATTGCTTAAGTATGGGGGTTGCGGCATTCAGATTTCAGTTTTGTGGCACCAGAAACAGTAATGCCCAGTGCCATGGCATTGGGACAATTGGCATTAGTGTCACGGCGCCGCCTATTTAGAAAAAGTTTTATTTTAGTTTTAATTACGCTTTTAAGTCAGTTTTAAACTTCAAGCATGTAAACTCTTTTTCTAACTAAATTTAAAATTTTTAAAGTTGGTATTTAATATTATATAAACTCTTATAACTCATAGAATTAATTAAGCATAAAAAAAATTAAATTATCAACAAGAGAAAGAATAGAGAGTTTAAATTTATACTTGACTGTTTGCAAACATAAAATATGTTAGTATAAATTCTTGAAGCTCTTAATTATTTGGGTATTATTTGTATCTTTTATAAGAGTTTTTGTGTAAAAAAATAGAACAAAAGAAGTTAGAATTTTAAGATTCACGGTGGATATAAGTAGTTATTGAACTAAGTATACATGATTGTGTTCTTTTTTTGATGTATGATTATTTATCTCCTTATTTATAAATTTTTATTTTTCTTAATTATTTATAAATAGAAACTTTCATATGACGTTAAGAATTTTTTAGATTGTACATTAAAAATCTTAACAATTATCTATCTGTGATTTAACATCATTGTCTTTATATATATCTAGACCGAAAATTACAGTTAATAATAGCTCTAGACAGCTAGGAGGATAAAGACTGAAATAACGTAAACTATCGAATCTTGACCCTACTAAAACTTACTTTGACGACAGTAAATTTTTAGATGGAATGAACTCATCTAATAAAACTTTAACGTATTTATGTTCACCTTTTAATCATTAATATTATTATTATAATTGACTTATTTTAAAATAAATACATATATGAAAAATTATTATTGTCTAAATACGTAGTATGCACACCACTAACTTTCTCAATTGGTGACCATATAGAATAAGATTTGGAAAAATCCACACGTAGAAAATTCGTAAACCATATAATGAATCTAGACATCACGATGGATAATTTTTCCAACTCGAGGGCATAAGCAAAGGCATGTTTTGTGTGAACTAAAAGCTTATATAACATCCTTTGGTCAATCTCAACAAGTCGTCTTTGATTTTTTTCCCACACAAAAGTTTGCTTTGAAAATTAAACGTAGAGATTCATTTGCGCTAATGTCTTTGATCTTCTAGTAACGAGCCCAGCTTCATAAATAGCAATTGGAATAAAAGAGAGGAGGATATAATATCAAGTAAAAGAATATCAACATGGCAAGATTAGGGTTCCTTATCTGTTTCTTGATTAATTTTTCAGCTCTTCTCATCCCAGCCCATGGTTTTCGCCCATCACCATCTCAAAAGCATGTAGCATTATTCGTCTTTGGTGATTCACTGTTTGATGCAGGGAATAATAACTATATAAATACCACCACTGACAATCAAGCAAACTTCTGGCCATACGGTGAAACCTTCTTCAACTATTCTACGGGGAGATTTTCAGATGGCCGATTAATTCCAGATTTTATTGGTATGACTACGTTGTTAATGTTGTTTGATTACCTTGATCTCATGAACGACTAAATCATTGTTATTGAATTTATTTTTCTTTTTAATTCTGTTGCAGCCGAGTATGCAAAGTTACCATTGATTCCAACATTTTTACCATTCAGTAACCATAATCAATTCACTCATGGGGTGAACTTTGCATCTTCCGGAAGCGGTGCTCTAGTCGAAACTCTACAAGGATATGTACGTAATCCATCTGACATGATTAAGTTTCAACAATTGGCAGAATTTTTGTATCGTTTCTTCCCATGTATGTTTCCTTCTCTTCTTCTACGAATTGCAGGTGATAGACCTTAAGACTCAGCTAAGCTATTTCAATATTGTGGAGAAGAAGTTGAAGCAGAAACTTGGCGATGCAGAAAAAAAAACATTGCTATCAAAAGCTGTATATTTATTCAGCGTCGGAAGCAATGATTACCCTTTAACCGACTCAGGCCTGCTGCAGTCGGACGACTCTAGGAATGAATATGTGGGGATGGTGATTGGCAACCTGACAGCTACGATCAAAGTAAGAACATTTTTGAGTGCTGATACTGGGCAGAGACCTAACAAATTTCGCTACTCATTTAGATCAAACCTATATACAGTCGTCCAAATTAAAGTCTTGCATTAAGGAGGGATCTACTCACAAATAAAAAAAAAAAAATTCTACTTCCACAATAAAATTTCAACCTCAATTTAAGGTTGAGGTGGGAGGTGACAACTACACTACTGAACCAAGTGGGGGTATAAATATTAGATCTACCATTAGAAAACATGTTTCTTAAGTTATATAAGGTTTATACTTTTCTTTGTTTTAATCTTCCAGGAAATATACAAGAAAGGGGGAAGGAAATTTGGGTTTGTAAGCTTGGGGCCTTTGGGTTGTGTTCCTGCCTTGAAATTACTTGTACCAGGAAGCATTGGTTCCTGCCTAGAAGATGCTTTAGAGGTAGCCAAACTACACAATAAAGCATTTTCGGAAGTCCTCCAGGAGTTAGAGAGCCAACTAAAAGGATTTAAATACGCAAATCATGATTTCTATAGTTCATTAATGGAAAGATTGAACAACCCTTCAAGATTTGGTATGTCAAATAGATGGTCATATCGTATTTTTCCTGCTCTGCGTAATTCATCTGATTTACAATTTGTTGTGAATTAAAGGTTTCAAGGAGAGCAATACGTCATGTTGCGGAAGCGGTCCATTTAGAGGAATAACAAGCTGTGGAGGGAAGAGAGGAATAAAAGAATACGATTTATGTGAAAATCCTGACGAATATGTCTTCTTTGACTCGAGCCACCTTACTGAAAAAACTAACATGCAAATTGCAGAATTACTGTGGAGCGGATCTCCAGATGTAACAGGGCCTTACAATCTGAAGAGACTTTTCGAACATATGTAGCTCATTTATAACTAAATATTTAAATAAATGTTCCATTGATATATATATATATATATATATATATGTCAAACTTAGATGAATAAGTGGGGTTGAGTTCTTTTCAAATTTGTAATTGTCCACCACACAAATTACAGTGAGAATAAGAATTAGGGAAAGTGTCAGTTTCTCCCTTAGATTTGGCTGTAATTACTTATATCCCATGAGACTTGGGAAATGCTTAAAACGTCCAATTATTAGTAATATTCTGTTAACATGTTAAAATTTTCACTTGTTTTTTCATTATTAATCCCCAAACCAAAATTTGCTTGTAAATTTCGAGGTAATCCTTTTATTTTTGCTAATTTCCTAATTAATTATATTTGTTTTCATTTGTGTAAAATTGTAAATTTTCAAACATTTTTAGTTTCTTTCCTTCCCTCCCTTCTTTTTCATCACCATACCTTAAGGGCATTCAACCACGTGCAATAACGGAACCAAGGTGCGCTCGGCTGGGCTGTAGCCCACCCGAACTCCCAGATAAAAATAATTTAAATAGCATAAATCTTCTAATTTATATTATTTAGGTATCCTAAACTTTGCAGTTTACTTATTCTATTTTTTTAAAATTAATTTCTTTTATGCGAGTTTTGTTAAACACTAAATTTTTACTCATCTTGTTTGTATTTCATATTTATACATTTTTTTAAAAAAAAATTAACTTTAACTATTAATCTAATTTACTTAATGATTTAAAGTCAATAAAATATAAATTATATGCTTTAAAATATTGCCGAGCACAATTTTAATAACGTATTATTTTATCTTATTATATTTTATTATTATTGTTGATTTTTTTAATTATATCTAATGCTTACATTATAAGCCTCATTATATATTTTTCCATATACGATATTTTTTTTCCTATTGTCATTAATATTTTTTTAAAAAAAGTTTCCGTTAAAACTTATGAAGTGATATGAAAAAATAAAAATTAGCCCAGTTAACAGAAACTTTTTTATTACGTCCCTAACCACATGCCACCTAGCTCTCGGCCATAGCAATGCAATACTTGGCCAAACAATCCTTGCGAGGCTATGCATGTTGCGTCGTGCCACGGCCACCTTGCAAAGATGTGTGGGTCATGCTAAGCTGCCCTGCAAGGCAGTGGAGGTTGTACTGTGTCGCTCGTGACTTGCTAACAGCGATGGACTCAAAATTACAAATGTGAAGGGCCAAAATATTTAATTTGAAAAGTTAAAGGGGTTAAAAGTCTATATAACGAAAAGTTAAACTAATAAAATCAGAAATTAATAAGGGCCAAAATATAAACTCCCAATTATTAAGGGGTAAAATAATAATTATACATTTATTGACTTAAATTTTTTTACCGGACTTGGGGAAGCTTTAGTATTTCGGCCTAAACATAGTTCCGCCCCTAATTTCTGTGGCCATCAAATTCCGCATTTTTTATTGTGTTAAAAGAAAAGTCACTGGGGAGGAAAAATTACCATATTACGTTTGTTAGATACACAATTTTTTTTTTTAGTTTGTTAGCTATGATACCAGGCGTGTATTATTTTATAAGTTCAAAGAGTGGAATATCTGTTCGACCTTCATAACAACATCATAAAAAAGCAGAAAATGTAAAATGTATCTAAGCTTTAAGAGTAGTCGTCAAAAAGTTGTAAAAAAATTTAACTTGCAATCTATGATTCTAGAAACTAGAACGAAAATTTCAATAAATTGCAGGAAGCAAGGAGGGAAAAAACTGGAATATCCATATCAAATAACATAATTAATGAATCTTGACAAGACCGACATCTAGTTTGATTGATTCAAAAAAAAAATTCTATTTTTGTTTGCCATCCAGAATAAAGCTTAGAATTAGAGAACTGCAAACGATATTCCAAGTACAACATGAAACTGGATAAACATCTTGTTAACCCTGTGTCAAAGTAAAGTGCATAAAAAAATATGCTTCGATTGGAACCTAAAAGCTTATATAATATCCTTGGTCAAACAGTCATCTTTGAAGTTTGATCTTTGTCCACCCAAAATTTTGATTAGAAAATTTTACCTAACTATAAAATTATTGCTTTAGTTTCTTCTTTACGAAGTAAAGAGCACCAAAGTTCCTTGATTCGGAACCTCAAAATAATTATATCTTTATTTTTGATTGCTCATCAAATTTGTGTTAAAATTATTGTCCTTCTGTAAAAAAAACAAATATTAGTGCTCAAGTCAGTACTTGTTAAAGAAGGGGATGTTACTGTATAGAAGTATCTCAAAGACAAGTAAAAATATGATGAATGAATTACATATGGGTGTGGAGTGTAGAATATAAAAAGAATATGTGAATAATGAATTGAATAACCAATTATTGAATAAATTGTGAATGAATTGAATAAATAATGAGCCAAGATAGTATGTATATTTATAGTGTATATGATAGGACCTAACCCGAGCCCTATTCAAAAATCGAGACGAATCATATGATAACATGAGACTAACATACTCTTCACTTATTGCATTTGATACAACAAAGTTAAGTGTTTGAACAAAAATGTATATGTGTACACAATTATATAAAACATAACAACTCATGTAATTATGCGTTCGTAGGTCAATCTCAAAATGTGAATATTGTATTACATCGCACAAATTCTTGTAATAACTTAAGAAAAAAAAAAGAAAAAAAAGGGTGAGCTTGTGGCTTAATGAGTAGATATAATCTAAAAATATTATATAATTTATATATACTATAAATAATAGCTTCTTAATAATGACTTAATAATAAATAATATTATATGTAATATACACGCGTATAAATTTGTAATATAAAATAATTATAAAATTACATATTGAGTAATTAATAAATTTGTATTGAAAACATGAACTGTCATAAAATTTGTATTAAAACTTAAAATCATAACATAATACTAAGAATCTGAAAATTTAAAAATATAAACTGTCATGAAATTTGTTCTGAAACTGAATATATATAACGTAGCTCTGGGATCATGTATTATATACATACTAAAAATCACACCAAATTTGTACCTAGAGAAAAGCTGGTCTAACCTAGCGGAGTAACTCACGCATAGCCAGAGTGGGGGATTTGAACTAGTCTAACCCAGCGGAATGTTGCATCGCTCGGGCAGAGCAAACTAAAGTGTTCTAACACATGCACAGAGGAAACTACACTAAAGGAAAGGGTACACATAAGGTGATTCAAAAACTACTATTATATAATATCATAAAAATATAATTAGTCTAACATAAGTATTTCTGTACTGAATGTAATCATAAACTATACTATAATAAATTTTAAAATATTTTTGAATATACTAGTTAACATAAATAATTATCTGTCTAAAAATAAATCATAAATAAATCTGATAATGAGCAATTAAATCATAAATTACTGTATTGAAAACATATAAAATATATGTATAGTTATCCACTCCTAAAACTGCTTTAATCTTGAGCTGGATCTGGATCCCGGAGTCATCAGCTACTGATATTATCTCGAAATCATATGGTAATAAATTATGTTATTAGTATCGATATGCATAAAAATTGAAGCACAAATATTCTAACATCGTAAAACTGTTACCCACTGAATCATTGAGCATAAATCGAACTATCCAAACTTGTTTCCTATATTTTCCTTTCTGTTTTCTTTTTATTTTTTCCTCTCTCAGTCTTTCTTTCTTATTTCTTATCTGAAACAAGTGTGGATATTGAGCTTTCATCATAGGTTAAGACAGACTTTAACTGAACTGAAAGAGTATCTAGACTATGAGAAGAGTCAGACATATATTTCTGTAGTATTGAAACATGAAACACATCAAGAATATATGACAACCAAGTAGTAATGCTAGGCGGTAAGAATCATATCAATCCTCTCATTAATCTCATATGGCCTAGTATATCGAGGACTCAGTTTTTCTTATTTACCAGATTAAAGTACACCTTTTCATGGAGAGATTAGTAAAAAGACTTTATCATCCACTGCAAACTTAAGTTGATTGTGACGCTTATCTGCATAACTCTTTTATCTGTCTTGAGTCTTTCTCTAATAATTTTGATCTTCTTGCTAATGGCCTTGATAATCTCTAAACCAAATAATTTATTTTCTCCAACCTAATCTCAACAAATCAGAGTTCTGTATATTCTTCCATATAAAGCCTCATATGGTACAATCTAGATTCTAAACTGATAACTTTTATTTTATGCAATCTCCATCAATGGTGAATAATCATCCCAATTACCTTTAATCTGCAACACACAAGCTCTAAGTATATCCTCATATATATATATATATATAGTTCTTTCTAACTGCTCATCTGTTTGAGGATGAAAAACTATATTAAAATTTAACTTAGATACCAAACCTTTCCGTAAGCTAGGCCAAAATCTGAAAGTGAATCAAGAATCTCTGTCTAATACATTAGATACTGGAGCCCCTGTAATTGTATAATCTCACTCTCACATAAACAAGCCAGCCTATCTAATGAGTATGAAACCTTATAAGATAGGAAATAAGCTGACTTTGTAAGCCAATCAACAATCACCTAAATACTATTATAACCACTTTGAATCATGGAAGCCCAACTACAAAATCTATGGTAATATTGACAAAACCTGACCCGAGCCCTCCTCGAGAATTAAGGTAGATCCTGCGATGATGTGGGATTAACATACGTTTTACTTATACATATGATACAGAGCGGGGGATCTGAGCTGGTCTAACCCGATAGAATATTACATCGCTCGGGTATAGCAAACTAAACTAATCTAACGCATGCGTAAAGCAACTATACTAAAGGGGAGGGTATGCATATGATGGTTCAAAAACTATTACTATATAATATCATGAAAGCACAATTGTTCTAAAATAAATATTTCTATACTGAATATAATCATAAACTATACTATAATAAATTCTAAAATATTTTTGGATATACTAAATATCATAAATATTTATTTGTCTAAAATAAATCAAGACTAAATCTGATAACGTGTAATTTAATCATAAATGGCTGGATTAAAAATATATATAGTTATCCACTCACAAAAGTGCGCTAATCTTGAGTTGGGTCTGGATTCTGAGATCTACCTACTATCGGCACACCTTTTATATTATAGGGTGTAAAAATACATCATTAGTACTGATATATATTATAAATATTAAAATATAAATATTCTAATATCGTAAAACTATTACCCGCTAAATCACTGGGTATAAATCTAACTACCCAAACTAATTTCTTAAAATTTCCTATTATTTTCTTTTTTTCTATTTCTCTCGGCTGTTTTTTTTCTTTCTCCTCGGTTTTCTTTTTCTTCCTTTCTCTCATTTTTTCTTTCTTTCTTTTCTTCTTCTTTTCTTTTTCTCTTTTCTTTCCCTCGGTTTTTGTTTTTCTTTCTCTATTTCAGCATTGCTTTGTTTTTTCTTCTATTTTAATTGCTTCTCATTAACGAAGCAAAACAAAATAATTATATATATATATATAAAATGGCCACCGCTTACTCTTTTTTCTTCTTTTTTTTTCTTTTTTTTAATTCTGCCACCAATCAATTTATTTTGCATACACGTGTATTATAGATATGCTCCCACTTTCACTCAAGAATTAGAAGTGGTTCACAAATTAGGCAGTGAGATATAAATTCTGTAATCTCCTTTTTTCATAACATGCCACCAATAATGTTCTCTCAGAAAATGATACATCTTTGTACTATTATGATGCATAACATAAACTTAATTGTGAGCTTTTTTTTTTCCAAAGGTGTAGCAATCTTGGAGAAGTCTTTAACAAATCTTTGATAAAAGTATGTCAACCTAAGAAAGCTTTTAACTTTGATCACATTGACTGGTCGCTATCAATTTACCACAGCTTCAATTTTTTGAGAATCCACATAAATTTCATCAGTTGAGATCATATGGGCTAGAAATGCAACTCTGTCTAGCCACTGACATTTGCTGAACTTAGCATATTAGTGTTTATTCTTTAAAGTTTGCAACACTACTCTTAAATACTCTGCATGCTCTTTTGTACTATGTGAATATATGAAAATGTCATCAACAAATACTATAACAAACTGATCTAAATGAGGACAAAATATCCTATTCATAATATCAATGAATGCATTTGAGCACAAGTAAACCCAAACGAAAATATTAAGAACTCATAATGATCATATCGAGTTCTGAAAATAGTCTTGGTCATATAAACATCTCTGATCTTCAACTGATGATACCCTAACTATAAATTAATTTTTAAAAACAACACCCTATAACTGATCAAATAAATCATTAATACGAAGAATCGGGTACTTATTACAAATAGTGATCTTATTCAGCTCTCGATAATCAATATATAGTCTCAAAGTTTTGTCATTTTTTTTAACAAACAATATTAGTTCTCCTATAGTGTCACATTAGGTCTGATAAAATGAAGAAATTTTGAGACTAGTTCTTCATTTGATAGTGCTTAGCATACATACGATAAAATGAAGAAACTAAACGAGTGTCACTTTTAGAAAAATGCAATAATTAGAATGTGATAGTTAAATATTATGAAATAAGATTAAGAGACACTTTTTGAACACTTTTCGTGTCGATCTTGTCATACTTCAGAGAAGTGCCGTTCACGTCCTTGGACGTAATTTTGATAGTGTGCATCCTACGAAAAAATGCTATGGTTCTGATTGTGTAAGTATTTTATAATATTGTACTTCTTATGAGGGAAGACTTTCATTTCTATTTTAAGAAAAGTTGATATGATGCCTTTTGTGAGAAAAGACTTTGATATGCTTGCTTTAAAAGCAAAGGCACTAGACTTTTTTAGAGAAGTCTTTTTCTATATGCAAAAGATTTTTGTTTTTCATATTTATATATGAGATATGACTCTTTCTAACCATCTTAACCTTAAAGTGAAGGCCCCCTATACTTGTCCTAGGACATAACATGACACGACTTTAAAAAAGTGTATTATGTGCTTTAATTATTATGTATTGACTTTTACTTAGTAATATTTTAAAACACCTCATTGAGCTTCTAAGCGAGGGTGACCTTTTAGTACTAAACCCTCCTAAAGAAGGCCTTTTACAAATGCTTCCTATGAAGAGAATAAGCCCATGAAAGTATGAAAAAGTTAAGTAAAGTAATTAGATAATGTAATTGATACTTCCCTACTTTTGTTAAAGACTGATTCTCATACGTTCTACTGTTGTTGGGGATCTTGTTAAGATAATTGATCTAGAGGGTCTTGTCCCCTTTCCTGAAGCAGAATTAGATGTAGTAAGTGACAAGACAGCTGGGTGCAAGCTCAGGTTGGGGAAAGAGTTTGAAGAGGATGTATCTAGTACTTTTTCAAATTTTTGGGGAAGTTATTAAGAATTTGGATTATTGTCAATGTAACGGAACCCCTTAAACTAGCCTTACATATTTCGATGAGGGATGAGATAGTGACAGTTATGCTCTGATACGAGCAGTTGCAAGATTTAGCTATTATGGAAAATAGTGCCCATCTATTAGAAAATGAGAGCCGAAGCTTGGGCCTGGTTTTTATGGTGACTAGATATATACCTCAGCTCCAGTTAAGTTGATTATCAGGATACAAAGAAGGCTTTAGGATGGGGATGAACAACCTTCTAAAACTAATTTTTGATGGCCTTCCCATAGGGCAAAGCAGTATGAAAGAAGAATATGGATGAGTAGTCAAAGGATAAAGGTTCTTTTAATAAAAAAAAAATATGCAGCTGCTAGAGGCTCATATAAGTCCTCTTTACCAAACAAGTCTTTTTGAGAGAAACAGATACCTAAAGGTGAATTTTCTAATCCTAGAAGGTGCAAGGGCAAAGAACCTGTTGTTGTTAGGGATGGTTAATTTTGATAAGAAAATGTAGAGATGCGACACCCCAATAATAATGAAGTGAATATCTGAGGGACAGGAGAAACTGGTGTTTAAGTTAAACCCCCAGAGAATTTCAACAGTCATTTTTTTTTTTGTCTTTTAAGCTCATTATGTGATGGAGGATAATTTGGGTGAACATCCGAATGTGTTTTTGGGTTTAATAGAAATGTGAAATCGATTAGCCGAGACACAACTCCATGCATCGTTCAAATTTTAGGCTACGCCATTAGTTTGCAATGACCACTGCATTAACACAGGGATACTAAAAAAACAACAATAGACAAAGAATTCTAAGATCTCGAAGAAGATGCAGAATGGTTCAAAAGATAGTCCCACTAAACCTTTATCTAAACTTCCTGTAGCCATCTCCAAATGGAAACCAACCAAGCAGAAAAATGAGAATAACTTGTTATATGAGGTTTGTAAAAAGAGGGGTGGTGATGGTGGTCGAAGAGCTAGGGCGTTAAATTTGGGTTATAAAGATAGCAATACATCGAATAAGAAACTAATGGATGGAGCTTCTAAAAGTAGTAGAAGTCTAGATCAAAATGTTCCCTTAGACCAACGACGACACCTGTTATTGAGCAGGGCTATTAATTATCACGAAAATACTTAGTTGGAATGTTCAGGGTATGAGTAATCCATAGACATTCCAAATCATGTGGAAGAGGGTGCATGATCATAGCCTAGACTTAGTTTTTCTTTCTGAGATAATACTGTGGTTGACCAAGTCGTTACTTGTTGGGTTATAGCTTGCGAGAAAATTTGTAGTTGAATAAATTGGGTGAAGCGGGGGTCTCACCTTGCTTTGGTCAGACAAGATAGATGTTTGCCTTCTCTCCTTTTCCTGGTTTCATATGAATATGGTAATTTTAGAAGAAAATAGACAGTGGAGATTTATTGAGTTCTATGGGAATCTTAAGACGTCTTAAAGACAACACTCCTGGACACTTCTTCGGTGATTCTATTCACTTTCCTCTTTGCCATGGCTATGTTATAGGGATTTCAATGAAATGTTCACAAACTCTCAGAAAGAGGGGGGTGTCAAATGACTTCAATGACAGGACCCGACCCGAGCCCTCTTCGAGAATCGAGGCAGATTTTGCGATAACATGTAACTAACATACTATTTACTCATACATATGATACAATGAGGCTACCTGCCTCAACAAAAGGTGTACAAAAACATATACAAATATACAGACTGAAACACTTATGCAGCTATGCGTGTCATGGGCCAACCTCAAAATGTGATGACTATATCACACTGTACGAATTCCTGTGACAACCTGAGAAAAAAAAGGAAAAAATAGGAAAGGGTGAGCTTGTGGCTCAGTGAGTGGATATAATATGAAAATATTATAAACTTTATATGTATTGTACACGTATAAATCTATAAGATAAAATAATTATAAAACTGTATACTAAATAGTCAATAAACTTGTAATGAAAGTAGAAGCTGTCATAAAATTTGTGCTAACACTAAAAATCATTATATAATACTGGGGATCTGAAAATCTGAAAGCGCAAACTATCATAAAATCTATTATCAAGCTGAATATATGTAATATAGCTCTATAAACATATACTACATATATACTGAAAACCACACCAAACTTGTACCTAGGAAAAATCTGGTCTAACCTGACGGAGTAACTCACGCACAAGCAGAGCGGGGGATCTGAGCTAGTCTAACTCGGTGGAATGCTGCATTGCTCGGGCAGAGCAAACTAAACTGGTCTAACGCATGCGTAGAGCAACTACATTAAAGGGGAGGGTACGCATGTGGTGGTTCAAAAACTACTATTATATAATATCATGAAAGCATGATTGTTCTAAAATAAATATTTCTGTACTGAACGTAATCATAAATTATACTATAATAAATTCTAAAATATTTTTGAATATACTAAATAGCATAAATATTTATCTCTCTAAATAAATCATTACTAAATTTGATAACGTGTAATTAAATCATAATTGCTGTATTAAAAATATATAAAATATATATATAGTTATCCACTCACAAAAGTGCGCTAATACTGAGCTGGGTTTGAATTCTGAGATCTACCCGCTATCGGTACACATCTTATATCATAGGGGTGTAAAAATACATCACTAGTACCGATATATATTATAAATATTAAAAAATAAATATTCTAATATCGTAAAACTATTACCCACTAAATCACTGAGTATAAATTTAACTACCTAAACTAATTTCCTAAAATTTCTTTTTTTTTTCTTTTGTTTTCTTTCTCTTCTCGGTTTCTTTTCTTCCTTTCTATTTTTCCTTCATTTTCTTTTCTCTTTTTCTTTCTTTCTTTCTCTGCTTCAACTTTGCTTCTTTTCTTCTCGGTTTCAATTGCTTCTTTTCAAACGAAGCAAAACAAAACAACATATATATATATATGACGGCCACCGCTTTATTCTTTCTTTTTTTATTTTTCTTTTATTTTTATTTTTTTTGCCACTAACCAATATATATATACTACATGTGTATTACAATTCCTCCCCCCTTATAAAAATTTCATCCTCAAAATTCGTATACCTTTCTGAAACAAATGAGGATACTGAACTTTCATCTGATCCTTTCGCTCCCATGTAGCCTCTTCCATTGCATGATTCCTCCATAAGACTTTAATTAGCGGTATAGTCTTATTACGTAGTACTTGCTGGCGATAGTCCACTATCTGAACAGGTTCCTCATCATAAGTCAAGTCTGTCCTCAACTGAACTGGCTGAGTATCTAGAATATGAGAAGGGTCAGGTATATACTTTCGCAACATAGAAACATGAAACACATCATGAATGCGTGACAACTCAGGTGGTAATGCTAAGCAGTACACAACCACACCAACTCTTTCTAGAATCGCATATGGCCCAATATATCTAGGACTTAGTTTTCCCTGTTTTCCAAAACGTAGCACACCCTTCCATAGTGAGATCCGTAAGAAGACTCTGTCTCCTACTACAAACTCAAGCTGTCTACGGCGTTTATCTGCATAACTCTTTTGTCTATCTTGAGCTGCCTTGAGTCTATCTCTAATAATACTGATCTTCTCACTAGTAGCTTGAATAATATCTGGACCTAACAATTTTCTTTCTCCAACCTCATCCCAGTAAATCGGAGTTCTGTACTTTCTTCCGTATAAAGCCTCATACGGTGCCATCTGAATGCTAGACTGATAACTATAATCCAAGAGCAACCTAGATCAATTCAAGAACACCAAAAATCCAGAGCACGAGTCTTGGAGAGTAATAAGAGTTTAATTGAAGCAACCTTAGAGAGAGATTCAAGGCGTTCTTCGGCATCAAGAGATCTTAGGCAGCATAATTAAGAGCAATTCGACGTCTATATCAGTTTGCTATTGATTGTATCATGATTTATTACTATTTATTACTGTTATTCTCTTAGCCATGAGCTAAACTTATTTTCTAGGGTTAATATTTGAACTCAATATGTATGCTTAATTTCTATATCTTTTGAATATTTAATAAACTTAGTTCTTTGATATTTAAATTACTTGATCTCAATGCTTCAATTTATCTGGCCAATATATGGTGAATGAGTTGGTAATATTATTGATAAACTTAGAAGAGGAATCATAATATTTAGACCTAGGTAATTTGTTGCATGATTGTAGAGTAACATTTAATGTTGCATATGCAAGTTTAAATTTAACATATGAATATACCTAATTGGCATGTATGATCAATAAGACCTAATTTTAATGAATCTTAATTTATTACAAGTACTATAGGAATATAGGTATTTGGTAAATTAAGGTATACTTGTATGACCTTGAAAGAGGCTTGTGAATACATTAGTATCTTGATCAATAGCAAAGACTAAGGGAGTTAAATATTAGAAGATTAATCATTAGAAAGCATATTGAGGGATAGTATTAATCATAGGTTTTCTCTATATTGCTATCACTTAAATCTCTTTGCATTGTGTTTTTGCCTTTATATTTTCTACATTCATTCTTAAATTTTTATTTATCTGAATAATTATTAGGAAAATATCATTTTAGTAATTGGTTAAAAAAAAAATTATCCCTGTGGGTTCGACATCCTACTTATTTAGTCTCTTTATTATTTGCATACGATAGTGTATACTTGCACTTAATTTTATGATATAAAAATATAGCATCAGCAATCAAGAGAAAAGAGAAGAATTTGTGGACTGAAGAGTACGAGCAAGTCTTCCAGCAACTGAAGACCTACCTTTCTAAACCTGTACACTTGGCAATTTCCGTGCAAGGAAAGCCATTGGTGGTATACTTGGGTGACTCAGAAAGAACTGTCAGTTCAGTCCTCGCTAGGGAGAAGGGGGGCATAACAACTGGTGTACTGCATGAACAGGGCCCTAACCAAGCCAGAGTCTCGATACCCCTCCCTTGAAAAGTTGGGTTTTGCACTAATCACGGCCGGAATGAAGTTGCAACCCTATTTTCAAGTGCATACCATCATGGTATTAACCAACCAACCACTTAGACAAATCCTGCACAAGCCCAACCTATCTGGCTGACTAGTTAAATGGTCCATAGAGTTGAGTGAATTCGACATTCATTACAAACCCCGAACCGCCATTAAAGGGCAGGCCCTGGCCGACTTTGTGGCTGAGAGCACATACGAGACAACTATGAATGAACGGGTAAATGATCAGGTCCTTGAGGCAATTTCAAAAAAATGGGTACTATATATTGACGGGGTGTTCAACCATAGGGAAGCGGAGTAGGGATCGTCCTTATTAGCCCTAAAGGAGATGAAGTCAGGTATGCTATTCGCTTCAGATTCAAAGCGTCGAACAACGAAGCATAATACGAAGCTCTCCTAGGTGGTTTAAGAGTGGCTCGGGCATTAGCCTCAAAAGAGGTACCAATCAAGAGCGACTCTTAGCTAGTGGTAAATTAAGTTAACGATGACTTTGAAGCAAGAGAAGAAAGAATGGTTGCCTATCTCGCAATAGTACAAAAGTTAACTAGTCAGTTCAGAGAAATACAGATGGAGCTGATCTTAAGAAAAAAGAATCATCAAGCAGATATCATCGCCCGAATGGTGTCAGCAGAAGATACTAGTCTCCCCCCTATGGTACTTGTGAAATTCTTGTCAAAACCTAGTACTTAGGAAGGTAAGCAGAGCATGTCGATCGAATTAGGGCCAAGCTGGATGGACTTCATCAAGGACTACATTTTGAATGAGACGATTCCAATCGATAGAAAGGAAGCTTAAAAAATTAAGTACCAGATCGCTAAATACTCAGTGATCGATATGATATTGTATCAGAGGGGTTTCTCTCACCTCTACATGAGGTGCCTAGGCCCTTGGAGGCAGAGCGGGTCTTGAGAGAGATCCACGAAGGGGTGTGTGGCAACTATTCGAGGAGGGAAGCTTTGGCCAACAAAGTCTTCCGAACTAGTTATTATTGGCCCATCGCCCTTCAAGATGCTAAACACTTGGTTCAGTGCTGTGACGCATATCAAAGGTTCGTAGACAGGATCCAAGCACTCGTGAGAGAGCTAACCACAATGAACGGACCCTAGCCATTTGTCCAGTGGGGGCTCAACTTGGTCAGACCACTCCCCCGGGGCAAAAAGTCTTGTAAGTATATGGTCGTGGCAGTCAACTATTTTACAAAATGGATTGAGGCCGAGCCACTGTCGAAAATCATGGAGAAGAGTGTTCGGGATTTTGTATAGAGGAGCATGATATGTCAGTACGGCATCCCCCACACCATTATCACCGACCATGGGAAGCAATTTGACAACAACAACTTCAAGCAATTTTGCGAACAACTGGGAGTACGACTGTCGTTCACCTCCCCTGCATACCTTAAAACCAATGGCCAGGTCGGATCCTCTAACAACCTGATAAAAAAACTGCTTAAGAAGAAGCTGACGGAAAGAAATGGAGCGTGGGTAAATGAGCTACCAGAGGTATTATAGGTGCTCCGAACGACTAGCAAGATAGCTATCGGTGAGATGTTGTGATCTTTAACCTTTGAAAGTGAAGCGATGATCCCTGCAAAAATGGGGACCCTGGCGCACCGAGTACTAAAATTTTCTGAAACTATCAATAATGATCTTATAAAGGGAAGGCTAGACTTGATTGAACAGTATAGAGACCGGGCCCAGATTTTAGCAGTAGTCTACCAGCAAAAGGTGACCAGATACTACAACAAGAAGGTCAGGGCCTGAAGTTTCAAAGAGGAAGGCCTAGTGCTGTGGATGGTAGTGGTCAACATGAAGAACCCCACAGACGGAGTCTTAGGTCCCACCTGAAAAGGGCCATACAAGATCCTCAGGCATGTAAGATGTGTACGAACTCGTAGGGACAGACGAGTGAACCATTAGGAAACCATGGAATGCCGAGCTGCTAAGAAAATACTTTCTCTAAGCTTTTGTTTGTAATCATTTGTTGTACAAACATCCTCCTTAAATAAAACTCTTTCATTTTTTTGCATGAATTTTTGCGATGAGCATTTCACCATGACCGGTTCAACACTGGCACCATCAGATTATTGGATAAGAGGACTTGCATCAAACCACCTAAAATGGCATACTGTGCCCTATTTTAGGATCTTTGCAACATTGTCATCACAAAGACATCCTTGTTTTTTTGTGAAGCGTCACCATGACACGCGGAGTATTTCACCGTAACCAGTTCGACACTCATTCTATAGCATCACATCTGGACAGCTTGGTGGGGCAAGGGCTGTGGTGCTTCCACAGCATTACCATGGGTTACACCATGGCGCTCACAGAAGCGGGTTGGACTGTGGCTTTACCACGGTATCACTGTGGCCTTTTCACAGAACCCATGACATATTATTCAGCGTTATTACACCGAGTCAGTTCCCTGAAGCTATTGATGGGTTTCACATCTAATAGTTATTCCATGCAACGCGCCTTTCACATTTCGCCATCACTGGTTCGATGCTCACGGAGCATTTCACCATGATTGGTTCGACTCTCATTCTATTTTCACCGTCACTGGTTCGACGCTCACAGGACATTTCACCATGCCCGGTTTGAATTTCATTCTATTTTCACCGTCACTAGTTTGATGCTCACAAAGCACTTCACCGTGACCGATTTTACAGCATCACACCTGGATGGCTCGGTGGGGCGAGGACTGTGGTGCTTCCATAGCATTACCATGGGTTACACCATGGTACCCATTGAAGAGGGTTTGACTGTGGCTTTACCACAGTATCATTGTGGCCTTTCCACATCACCCATGACACGCTGTTCAACATTATTACACCAAACCAGTTTCCCAAAGGTATTGAAGGGTTCCACATACGACACAGTCCAGGCCACTCACCTCGGACTACACCAACAACCGACGTATCTATCACCAGAGCTGATTCAGCTGTTCATTAGATCAGGCATCACTATGACGCACCGAGCGGGTCTTATTTCAAATTATTCGTGATCGCTGTTAGTAAAAGCATTCGTACAACTGCCAATTATGTAAAAGCTGTTTGACACCAGCTAAAGTTGTTCGGCCTCAGTATTATGAGCGTTGAAAATGATGACTAATATTCGGTCATGACTAAAGCTGTCGGTAAAATAGTCAGCTTATTTAACTACAAGTCTTATTATCATTCGTAAAATATCTTATTCATAACGATGATTATCACTAACGGTGTGGTTATTTTAACAAGATCAATATTTTATAAGTGGTTTAGCTATGTTAGCGAATTTCGCTGTGGCAAAACAAACTTACTTTGAGCAAGTAAAAAAGAACATGCACACATGTTGAAAAGCATAATAATTTATTCATTGAAGATGATTATACATATCAATTACAAGGCGATAAAAAAAAAATCCTACAAAGGAAAAGGGATTATTCAGGCTGCAGGAATGGTGTCAGGCATGTCCAAGTCCATAACAGGAACAACTTCAGGAACATTGCCGACTGGAGGAACCGCGACAACATGTGGGTCAGTCGAAACATCTATAATTCCCTGTGGCTCACTGGAGGCAATGTTGCTAGTTTACCCCTGGTTGGCAAGGGGGGTAACCTCACCACTACTCATAGCAGTGGCACTCCCAACAAGGATAGGCACATCGACCGAAGGGGGGTCATCACCACAGTATCAGTAGGCACCAGCGCATCGTCATCACGAGCCCTAAAAGTTTTCCCTTCATGGAAAGTGCCGCCAGTGGCTAAGGACCACAATTATTGGAGGTCAATCTTTAGGTAGTGCTATTCAAAACAGGCGATGGACTTCTGAAATCCTTCAATCGCGCCTTGACGGAAGCCCTCCTCATGACCAGCCAACCATTGGTTCCTTTGCTACTCAAGCTAGGCCGCCAGAGAGATTCGACTCTGCTCAATCAGCTCCCTCTCCCTTTGAGCTGCATTGAGCTGCGCTTCAAGTTCCTTGTTTTGGCGAGTCAGCTCACCAACTCGGACCCTTCCACCGTAAGAGAAATTTTCATTGTCTACTTGACCAACTGTTTCTGATGCTCGAGCTCAGATAGTTTGATCTCCGCCTCGGCCCTGGCGGTCATCATCTCCTAGAGTTTGGCCCTCGCCTCATCGACCATCCTCCTCTCCTGCTCAGTAATCCTTTTCGCCTGTTATGTCTCAGCCCTAGACTGAGCAAGGTCATCCCCTTTTTTCTGAGCACGGGTTGCGAAACCTATGATCTCAGCCCAAAACTGAGAAAGAAGGGAAACAGACTACAGACAAATGCAGGGTCAGAGCAAGCAAATACACAAAAGAGAAATGAACTAAATATCAGGCAAATTACGTCAAGGGAGGATCCAAGTACGACGTTGAGGCCCGTGGCGAGATCCAGAGAAGACACTTGACTTGCCCAGGTAGGGGTCACATATCTTTTCAGCTTCCGTATCACAGAGAGCAAAAAGCTCAAGTCCTTATTGACCTCCGGGACCAGACCTTCCCGCTTCAGGGAGCTCAACGAAGTTACGGCTTGCCCAGCTTGTGTAACCTGTGTTGATGGAAGCTCTTGAGAACCTTGCCCTTTGCTTGGTGTTTGGATAGTAGGGGAGTCTTGTGGCCGAGCCTTTGTGAAAGCACATTCCCTAGACGAACCCCCCTAGACCGAACCACTCTCCCAGACAGTCAGACTCCGGACAGTCCTATCCTCATGAGCCTGATCATCAGCAGACGGTGAAGCTGGCTCCTCCCAGAAACTAGCAGCATCCCCATGACATTGTCAGGGTTTAGAGGCCCCCGACCTCCTAAGGAAGAGCCTTTAGTTCAACTCCTCTTCCTCCTCTCACCACCTCTTTGCTCAGACATTTTTGTATTTTGCACAATGTAAGAACCAAAAAGGGGGGAACGGGAAGGAAAAGTTTAGAGCAAAAAGATAGAAACTCACTTCGGGTTCGAGGCAGGGATGGCACGAAAGGAACTAGTCTCGATTCGACAAGACTAGACAGGGATAACAGCTTCTGAACCGGGCAGATATGTTGAAGCGCGGCATCTATTCGAGTAAAGGTCTGCTTGAAAACTTCTACATCAGTAGCCTAGGTAACTGCAGAAAAAGGGCAAACAAAGAAAAGTCAGCCAAATCGAGTAAATTAATTAAATCAACACATACACGAGAATCAAGACCTACATTCGTAGAAAAGGTAATAGGGACGACCCACTCTCTCCTACTCTTTTGGAGACCCTTTAACCCCACTCTCCTCCAACAAAAAAATTATTCTCTCTTCTAATCCTTTATAAAAGTTGATCGACCCGAGATTGAATTCGAAAGTCATAAAATTAAAGATAATAGAAATCCCACTAATTTTAGGCATTGTTCCTGAAATGACACAAATAACATAATTTTTAAAAATAAGAGGGAGGGGGTGACTATCCTGCCTTTACCCACAAAATGAATAGGCCCGCAAATACTCTTAATGAGTTTAGGCCTCAAAGTAATATTAATATATTTATACTGCAAAAAAATTGGTATGAACGATCTGAATCTGATAATTTAGATATAAATGTGTTGAACCATACTAGAAGTATAATATTTTATCACAATCGAGTATCAGGTAAATGATACGACTGTTGATAGCGACAAATCATCTTCTACGTGCATATCTACTGAAGACAAATTGGGATTCCAAGTTCTAACCTTGTAGGTTGGTGACTGATATGACATGCCCAAGTTAATAACCTCTACTTTCCACAATTTTATTTTCTTAATTTCTAGTCAAATAACAATTTGGCTGTTGATTTGAATATTTAAAGTCGGTGTAATGGAAAAAAAATCATCAACAAAGGAGTTGGTGTTCTTGAAACTGCAAAGGAATTTTTGGTAGTTTCAAAGAACTATAGAGAGATAACAGCAATTCTCCTTTGCTCTACTGTTATTTCTGTTTGTTCTGTCTGTGGCTAACAAGAAGTTATCAACAACTAGTTTCAAAATTTACTTGTCCAATAATTCAATACGTGATATGGGACAAATTTCGAGTGTACACTTGCATGATTTTAGACTACAAATAAATGTCTAATTGCCCGTTCAGAACATTAATTATGTATATAAAAATTCAATTGCTTGCAGTCTGTATATAAAGTTATAGTTTTTGTACAGAAAATTGGAGTTTACATGTCAGCACCAAGAAAACGAATTAATATGACTTAAAAATTGGAAGGACTCCATACGCATTTGATCTCTATCTTGAAATTAAGCAAGTTTTGTAATCCGGGTCCGCCCTAATTAATTTAAAGGGAAAATGTCTTTTAGGTCTTTGGAAATATTAATATTTTGTACTTTAATTCTTATTTTTCATAGAAATCTACTTTCATAGTCAATTAAATATTTACTTTTCGTGACTATAAAGAGTTAGGGAAATTTTTGAAAATGACACATGAAAATTTTAAATTTTTATGACTAAAGAAGCTAAATTTAGACACTTTTGCCCCCAACTCCAAATTTATTCAATTTTCTCATCTCTCTCTCTCTCTCTCTCTCATTCAAGTGCTTAAATTTGTAAAAAAAAATGCATAAATTTGATAATAAATGAATAGATTTTATAAAACAAATAGGCAAAAAAATAATTAGAGAGAGAAAAAAATCAATGAAAACACCGTTTTGAGCACCATAGACAATGAGGGATGACTTGTGGTGCACTTGCCAACATTGCGAGCTTAGCGCAACGTTAGGTCGCGCTAAGTGGAGTGCTTTGGCATAGTAATTATTATATTTATTATATTTAATTATTAATTAATATATTTAATTATTAATAATAATTAATTAGTTATTAAATAATTAAATAATATAGTGAATTATTTTTACTTTTAAGAGTGTAGCAAAATATATATTTTAAAGATTTTTTCTATACAACAACTTATAACATCAATTATATATGAACACACAACATAAAATATCTATACTAGAGCACATCGTTGGATGTTCCTTGATTCTATGTAGTTAGGAATATAGTGAACAATTTTTATTGTTCCAAACTGATTAAGAACAATTCTTAGGACAAATTTAGTAACTTGTGGTGAGAGATTATTAAAATAAACCGTCTGTCTCACCTTCCCTTGAAATTCAACAAATTTAACTTCTATCTACTCCATGTAGGATGAAGAATGTGATTTTAAACTTGTTCTACATGCAATTGCAATTGCACTTAGAAAGCCTATTGTTGGGGGATTTCTTGTTATTTGCCTTAGGGAGATAACGTTTATTGTTAGAGTTTATGATTTAGAGTTAAGAATCATGAGTTTACTATATTTTCAATTGTTTAATTGCCTAAGAATCAAACATATCAAGTGGGACTAGACACGACATCAAGCGATATAGTGGAAGTTGCTCTCTTTCAAGATACTGCAATACTACTGATTCTATGCCCACAAGATTGAACACGGATGGTGCATAATAACAACTTTTTTCATGATCAATTTTTTTGTTGTAACTTATTGTTTCTATGTAACCATCCTTTATTTTAATTGGGTTGTCTTTAAGAAAAATTTTAAAATTAATATTTTCATATATTAATTTTTTTTTGGTTGAAACTCAATGTTTCATTATAACCATACTTGACATTATAATGATAAATGAAAAAAAAAATTAATTTCATATAAATACAGGTTAAGTTATATGAATACATATAATGTCCAATAGTAACATTGAGGATAATGGAAGAAGATAAAAGATGGTAAACTCATTATGGTTTATGATTTAGGATTAAAAATCATAGATTTAGGCTTTGAGGTTAATGATCATGAGTTTAGGGTTTAGGTTCACTGCTTAAAGTTTATGGTTTAGGGTTTAAGGTTAAGGGTTTAGGATCATAGATTTAGGGTTAAGAATCATTGGTTTAGAGTTTAGATTCATGGGTTATAGTTTAATGTTTAGAATTAAAGATTATAGATTTAGAGCTTACTATATTTTCAATTGGCCAATTGTTGCTATAAATTGTTGTACAGAGAACATTTTTTAAATGTATGTTTTATTACACTTTTAAGAGTAAAAATAGTTTATTATTTTATTTAATTACAAATTAATTATTATTAAAAACATTAAACAAATAAGTATATTAATTAATAATTAAATAAACTAAATATATCAATTACTATATTTTATTTTAAAAAATTATATCAATTTAAAGTAACAACACTTTAATTAATATTAAAATTTTAAAAGTAATTTATTTAATATTATTTGTATTAATATATTACTTTAATTAATATTTAAAATTAATTTAATTCAAATCAAAATAATTTTTTTAAAAAAATTTAGGTTGCGCCATGTGATGTGACAACATTGCACTAAACACACGTGCCACAAGTGTATCCCTCATTGCTAGTGGCACCAAAAAAATGTGTTTTCACCCTTTTTTTCTCCGTTTTAAACTATTTTTTCACCATTTTTCATAAAATCTATTAATTTATCACCAAATCTTCATTTTTGAAAATTTTATGCACTTGGATGTGAGGGAGGAGAAAATTAAAGATGTCTAAGATTGGAGGCAGAAGTGTCTAAATGTGGCTTCTTTAGCCATAGAAAATTAAAAATTTATGTGTGGTTAAAAAAGAATATTCTGAAAATTGGAGGCCATTTTTAAAAATTTTCTAAGGAGTTATAACTTACTTTCAACGAATGTTCACGTTTTCCTTTCACTTTGACTAGTTCATGTAGATATGCACTGAATCTATAACATCATCATATTAAAGAAATCTCCCAGAAACCAGCGACATCCTTCCGACTAATTTGAAAAGCAATTACCAACAAATATTGTAGTTACAGCTCAAAAGGGGTAGAGTCAATAATTGATCTTCTAGGGTGTGCTACTGTTGAGTGAGTCCTACCTTCCCTTGAGAGATAGGGATTTTTGCACAAGTTCTACCTTGTACGTCTCTGCGCGGAAATTGTCTTGACAAAAACTGATAATGATAAAACTGATCCCTAACAAATACGGTGATGAAATAACGATGAGAATGATAGTAATTATGTCTATTTAACCTTTGAATTAACATCTTTTAAAATTCCTTACCAATAGTTAAGAACTTTTGACAAAAAAAAATTA
The DNA here is from genome assembly GCA_946807835.1 of Ailanthus altissimus. Classification (NCBI taxonomy): domain Eukaryota; kingdom Viridiplantae; phylum Streptophyta; class Magnoliopsida; order Sapindales; family Simaroubaceae; genus Ailanthus; species Ailanthus altissimus. The sequence continues at coordinate 19,645,749 of OX327710.1, read as the reverse complement.
ACTTAATATTTTTAGAAAAAATATTATTTTCGTCCTTGATTTTATTGATTTATACCAACTTAATCCTCCATGTTTTAATATATATTACGTTAGTCTTTACCGTTAAAATAATTCTATTAAATATTCAAAGGTAAAATAGTACTTTTGATTTTTCTTATTAAAATTGCCAAAATGTCAGCTTGCAAAGTCAAAAAGACAAATTAATTAATTACATAATAAATAAAATAAAATATTAAAAATATAATAAAATGACACGTATCATAATATTATAACTTAATGATGACATGTCATCATGTAGTTGGCTTATAGTTTAATAAATATATATTTTTTAAAGGAATGAATATTTTTAAAGTAAATTAATAAATATATTTTTAATAAAATAATACATATCATAATATGATAAGTTAAGTATGACACCTGCCATCATATAATTGGTTTATATTTTTATAAATATTTTTTTGAAAGAATAGATATTTTTAAATTAATAAATATATTTTTAATAAAAGAACACGTATCATAATGTGATTAGTTATAAATAATACGTATCATCATGTAATTTGTTTATATATTTTATAAATATATTTTTAATAAAAGGACATGTGTCATAATATGATTAATTATAAATAATACGTGTCATCATATAATTAGTTTATATTTTCATTAAATATTTTTAAAAATAAAATAAATAATAAATAGCGGTCGGCCAATCATCATAAAATGGCTACGGTGATAGTTTTGTTTTTAATTTATTTTATATTTTATTTTAAAAATATTTAATAAAAATATAAATCAATTGCATGATGACTCGTGTCATGATAATTAGTGGACATTTGACTCAAGAGTATTACAATAAAAGTAAGAAAAAAAAATAATTATTTAACAAAAATTTTATAACAATAGAGACTAACATGGTATATATTAAAACAAAAACAAAAATTAATATGACATATATTAATAAAATTGGAGATGAAAATGACAGTTTTCTATATTTTTAACAAGAATAATAGTTCTTAACTATCTTTTTTCTTTTTTTTGTTTTGTAAAAAATCAGTTATTATCTTTTAAATTAAGCTTAGGAGATGCTGCTGTCTTTTTTCTGGTGAAAGTTTTCTCCTTAGTTTAATATGAGTTTACTTGACTAATAAGTAACAATTACCATAAAATATCCAGTGTTGAATCGGTCATATGAGTTTACTTGACAAATAAATAATAAGAGATGTACAGTAATCTCTTATACAATAATTTTTAATCAATCAACATCACGATCGAGCTTCACCCAAAATTTGAAGTCAATGGTGTATTTATACAATTAGACTAATTTATATAAATTCTTGGCTTCCATATTTTTTCTAATAAATGTGAAACATCACACTTACACGTGCCTTGCAGCAAAAGCCCTTTCTTCATAAAGTCCCTTTCAAGAGTCTTACTAATAACGTGTAAAATGGCGATTAAGCACATTCTTCTCCTTCTTGTAGGCCAAGGTCTTTGTCAAATTTGATTTACAAATCCATTTCAAAGTAAAATATTTTGCAAGTGCTATGTAAAATATACGGGTCTCCTCAAAGGATCAGGTTTACAAGTAGTGTTGGCAGCTTAAAATGTAAGCTGAAGTCAAAATTGAAACCAAACCAAATCATACGTTTTGGTTTAAATTTTGACTTTGTTTAAAGTGGTTTAGGTCGAATTAAAAGTTTTCAACTCAAGAATGAACTAAGTTAAGTCGACTTGATTATTTTTAACCCATTTAATTCAATCAAAACAAATAATTAAAATTAAAAATTATTATTATTATTTATTCTTAATAATTTTATTAACTAAAATTAAAATTAAATACTAGCATGAGCTTAGTAGATGGAAGACTATGAACCCATTTGTGATTGCTGTTGAGAATTTTAAAAGTGATTTTAAAAAGTTAGAAGTCACTGTAGGTATTTTAAAACAATTTCAAAATCACTTTTGACGAAATCACCCTCTCTTAGAGCAGATTTTGAAAAACAAGGAGAGGGTTGCTTTTCAAAATTTGAGAATTAGTCTTATCTTTAAAAATGGTTCTAATTTTTATCTTCATACAGAAAAAAAAAACCTAAAATTTATCCTGTTATAAATTAGTTAATTTTAATTCTATTCAAGAAAAAAAATATTAAAATTTAACATAAATTAAAATAATAATAATATACCTTCAATTATTATTTTGCATAATATTATTATTATTATTATTCCTCCTCCTCCTCTCAGCATGATCATATATATATATATTATACTCAATGTCCATTTTAGAATATAAACTACTTTTGAATGTCACAATACTTTTAAAAACATAATTTACCAAATACTTAATTATTTATCTTCAAAGCTTATTATTTCTCTAGTACAACAACCATTATTATTTTAAAAACTATAACAATCCGAACTGGCCAGTATTATATTGAAATATTTTGAGATTGCATTTACAAGTGAAGCTGCTTTAAATTGGAGCTTTGATATGAAAATTTGTGATATTAATTTATTTTATTTTTTATTTAAAAAGTTAAAATTTTGATATAAATCCTTATGTTACAATGAAAGTTTTATAATTTTATCCTTTTAAATTCTCTTTTTTTTAACGTTTCATAAAATAATTGTCTTTCTAACTATTAATATTTATTTAGAATTAATTATTGCAAATGATGATAAAAAAGGGTAGGTTAAAAAAAGAAGCTAAAACTAACTAAATTGAATTAAATTAATTTAACTTGATTAAGTTGTAATATTATTTAGGTTGGTTTGAGTTAAAAAGCAATTAATCTAAATTTTTAGGGTTCGGTTCAAGTCGGCTCTAAACCATCGGAAACCGCATTTGCCCACGTCAAGATACAAGATAAAATGATTGGATCTAATCTAAAATAATGTTGTACTTTAAAGTGTATATTGCACAAATACAATGATGAATTTTTTATGGTGAACAAGAAACAGAAATCATGGGCAAGATGTTAGAGCATTTAATTTTCGCGACAGTGTATATAGCTGCTCTTAATGTTCCAGTTCATGCCCAACTTCAATCAGGTTTCGAAAAAATCAATTTGATATTTGAAGTACCATTTTCTTTTTTTCCGTTATTTAACTTTTTTCCCGTTACCAAGAATTATTTATGTCTTGATTATCTCTGTCAATTTTTTATTTCTCTCAGGCTTTGTTAGCTTAGATTGCGGGATATCAGAGAATTTCGATTATACGGACAACATAACTAGCTTAAATTACATGTCAGATGCAAAATTCATAGAGACTGGTGCAATCAATAAGATATCACCTGAATACATCAGTGACACCCTTGCACAACAGTTCTTGAATTTGAGAAGCTTCCCTGAAGGAATAAAAAATTGTTACACCATAAGTCCTCCTCGCAGCTATAACAAGTTTTTGATTAGAGCCAGATTCATGTACGGAAACTATGATGGCCTGGGGAAACCGCCAAGTTTTGATCTACTCCTGGAAGCTGATGTGTGGGATTCAGTAGAATTCGAAAATGCATCGAACATTGTTACAAAGGAGATCATTCATACTCCCAAGAAAAATTATATATATCTGTCTTGTAAACACAGGCTCTGGAACACCTTTCATTTCAGCAATAGAATTAAGACCCTTGAAAAATTCCACTTATGAGATTCAATCAGGATCACTGCAACTACTTGTCCGTTGTGACGTTGGTTCAACATCTACGGCAGAATTCAGGTAACTTTTAAATTTTTTTTTTTCTTTTATCACACAAAGCTTGGCATATGCTGAAGATTGGTTACTAATTGTATGTTGTATAGGTACGAAGATGACATTTATGATCGCATATGGGTTCCCTTCATCTTCCACAACTGGGAACCCATAAATTCCTCTCTCACTGTCGGCTACGGGAGCGATAATTACCAACTGCCATCCGTTGTCATGAGAACCGCCGTTATACCAGCAAATGGAGGCGATGCCTAGCAATTCTATTGGGAGATTAATGATCCGACGCCCACATCACAGTTATTTTCCTACTTGCACTTTGCTGAAGTTGATGCAGGCGTCGAAGCCAAAAACCAGACTAGAGAAATGAACATCTATGCGAACGGGAAGCTGTGGTTTGGACCTCTTGTTCCCAGATATTTATATGCAAATACGGTTCTCAGTTCGTCACCCGTGATGGCCAGAAGTATTGAGTTCACTATCAACAGAACGCAGAGATCAACACTACCGAAATACCTCAATGCCCTTGAGGTATTTCGGGTAAAAGAATTCCTTCAATCGTTAACAAACCAACAAGATGGTATACCCCTGGATCTTTTTCTTTTTTCTTATATTGTTGGGGACCTTAATGAATCTGGCTTTGGTTACTCTCATTCACTGGTATGGTGTTCCCAAGATTCGAACCATGGACCTTGGCCCTCTCTCTTTATGAGGGTTTGGGATGACATCCTGGAACTAATCCAGAGAGGTGACAACCCCCTGTCAGCTGAGTACATAGACAAATGGCCGGCCGTACCCCTGTCTAATTGGAGGTGGCAAAAGAGAGTACCCTCCCAACAGATATTAAGTAGTTAAAATAAGTCCCCACGATTCTGATTATTTTTTCTTTTTGTATGTGAAAACTTTAGTTGATGCTATCATGAGTATCAAGACGAAATATGGAGTCAGAAGAAATTGGCAAGGAGATCCATGTGCCCCGAAAAGTTACATGTGGCAAGGTCTTAATTGCAGCTACCAAGATTATAATTCCCCAAGAATCATATCACTGTAAGTTACAGCCCTCAGAACTGAACCTTTGATCCAAGGAACACTATGCTAACAAAAGTACTCGGCATGTATGCAAGCAGGAACCTGTCATCGAGTGGATTAGCTGGGGAGATATCTCCTTATATATCTAGTCTGACGTCGTTACAAATCCTGTAAGCATCTCAGTTATAGTTCGCAGGAACTCAAATTTTATACATATTAGTGATGGGAACAAACAGCCTAACATTTTTTATCGCCATTCAGGGACTTATCAAGTAACATTTTTACTGGACCAGTGCCTAATTCTCTTTCAAAGCTACCATTCTTGAGGGTTCTGTAAGTTAATTGGGATTATGATGAATAAGAAAAGCTCTTGTTTATAACAACAATAACATGGATTGTATAACATATTTTGCTGCTCTTTTTCAGTAATTTGAAAGGCAACAAACTCAAAGGTTCACTTCCAGCTGTACTCCTGGAAAAGAAGAACAATGGTTTGTTGTCACTTCCAGCTGTCTCATTATCCTACGTTTCAAAGGTTCCTTCAGACTAGTTCTAAATCGATTTGATTCTATCCATAATTATGAGAGAAACTTTGAAACGTAGTTCTAAATCAAATATGATTCTAATTAATAATTATTAGAAAAATCATTCAAAATTAAGAAATTAATTGAAAATTGAGGCTTTGGAGTTCAAATACAGCAGGAACTTAATTCTTATACCATATTAGAGAAACCATTCAACCAAAAAACTTAAGACTGTTAAGTAAGGACCAATATTTATTGAAGACAGGACTTAACAATAATTATCGCAATCAGGAAATTATTCTGTTCTTAATTATTTTAAGCCTTAACATTGTTGTCACCTTTGGCTAGTGTGGACGGAAACCCAAATCTCTGTTCTTCAGCTTCATGCACGGAGAAAAAAGAGTTCATTGTTCCGGTGTTAGCAGCTGTTGTCTCATTATCCTTCGTCTTAACTGCAATGGCTACTCTATGGAGCATTAAAAAGAGAAATCAAGGTACTATAACATAACTAGAAGAATTTTCTTTTCATCAAGTCATCCATAGAATACCATCTTCATCTTAAGTTTTTCTTGTTTTAAAATCAGAACTGTTAAATGTAATCTAACTTTTTGGTCAATGAGATGAGAAGAGGAATTTCTTTAATTGCAGAAAAGAAGTGGTGGTTGTCATTTGTAGTTGTAGGAGTGGCTCTATTGGTTCCCCTCTTCTGTTACTTGTGCTATTTGATTTGCAAAAAACTCAGGGCAAAAGGTAATGAATCGGAACCAATTAAATATGGTTCTTAATTAATCAAATCATTACACATTATTAAAACTTCTTTCCATGTATCAAATTTAGTGGACAGAATAGTTGATCGAAAGAAGCTATTACGTGAGCTTGGAGATAATGTGTCATCCCCCCAAACACATGGCAAACCAACAACACAAGAAAAAGATCAAAGCATGAAGAATGAGTTGAAGATATTTAGTTTTCAAGCCATTGCTGCTGCTACAAACAATTTCTCAGCTGCAAATGTGATAGGACCCGACCCGACCTCTCCTCAAGAATCGAGGCAGATCCTGCGATGACATGTGACTAACATACTCTTTACTCATACATATGATACAATGAGGCTACCTGCCTCAACAAAAGTGTACATCCAATATACAAAAACATATATAAAGACATAGACTAAGACACTTATGCAGCTATGCACGTTGGCCCAACCTCAAAAGGTGATGACTGTATCACACTGCACAAATTTCTGTGACAACCTGGGAAAAATAGGGAAAATAGAAAAAATGGTGAGCTTGTGGCTCAGTGAGTGGACATAATCTGAAAATATCATATACTTTATATGTATTGTACACGTATAAATCTGTATGATAAAATAATCATGAAACTGTATACTGAATAATCAATAAACTTGTACTGAAAATATGAACTGTCATAAAATCTGTGCGGAAATTAAAAACATGACATAATACTGGAATCTGGAAATCTGAAAGCACAAACTATCATAAAATCTATTATTAAGCTGAATATATGTAACATAACTCTGTAAACATGTACTACATATATATACTGAAAACCACACCAAACTTGCACCCAGGGAAAAATCTGGTCTAACCTGGCGGAGTAACTCACGCACAGGCAGAGCGGGGGATCTAAGCTGGTCTAACCCGGCGGAATGTTACATCGCTCGGGCAGAGCAAACTAAACTGGTCTAACGCATGCGCAGAGCAACTACATTAAAGGGGAGGGTACGCATATGGTGGTTCAAAAACTACTACAATATAATATTGTGACCATAATTATTCTGAAATAATTATTTCTGTACTGAACATAATTATAAACTGTACTATAATAAATTCTAAAATATTTATGAATCTACTAAATAGTATAAATATTTTTCGGTCTAAAATAAATCATAATTAAATCTAATAACACACAATTAAATCATAATTGGCTGTATTGAAAACATATAAAATATATATAGTTATCCACTCACAAAAGTGCGCTAATCCTGAGCTGGGTCTGGATTCTGAGATCTATCCGCTATCGGCACACCTCCTATATCATAGGGTGTAAAAATACATCATTAGTACCGATATGTATTATAAATATTAAAATCTAAATATTCTAATATCGTAAAACTATTACCCGCTAAACCACTGGGTATAATTCTGACTACCCAACTAATTTCCTAAAATTTTCTATTTTTCTTTCTTTTTTTTCTTTTTCTTTTCCTTTCCTTCCTTTTCTTTTTCTTTCTCTTTTTCTTCTTCTTCCCGTTCTTCCTTTCCCTTTCTTTTCCTTTTTCCTTTCTTTTCTTTCTTTTCTTTTCTTCCTTTCCTCGGTCTCTCTCTTCTTTCTCTGTTTCGTTTTTTCTTTCTGTTTCCTTCTGTTTCAATTCTTTCTTCTTAAGCGAAGAAAGTAAAACAAAAAATATATATATAAAAGCGCCACCGCTTTAACCCCTTCTCTCTCTCTTTTTTTTTTTTTTTTTTTTTTTTACACTAAGCTTTATATATATAATACACGTGTATTATTGTAATACACGTGTATTACAATTCCTCCCCCCTTATAAAAATTTCGTCCTCGAAATTCGTATACCTCTCTGAAACAAATGAGGATACTGAACTCTCATCTGATCCTCTCGCTCCCATGTAGCCTCTTCCACTGCATGATTCCTCCATAGAACTTTAATTAGCGGAATAGTTTTATTACGCAGTACTTGTTGGCGATAATCCACTATCTGAACAGGTTCCTCGTCATAAGTCAAGTCTGTCCTCAACTGAACTGGCTGAGTATCTAGAATGTGAGAAGGGTCAGGTATATACTTCCGCAACATAGAAACATGAAACACATCATGAATGCGTGACAACTCAGGTGGTAATGCTAAGCGGTACGCAACCACACCAACCCTTTCTAGAATCTCATATGGCCCAATATATCTAGGACTTAGTTTTCCCTGTTTCCCAAAACGAAGCACACCCTTCCATGGTGAGATCCGTAAAAAGACTCTGTCTCCTACTGCAAACTCTAGCTGTCTACGGCGTTTATCTGCATAACTCTTCTGTCTGTCTTGAGCTGCCTTGAGTCTGTCTCTAATAATACTGACCTTCTCACTAGTGGCTTGAATAATCTCTGGACCCAACAATTTTCTTTCTCCAACTTCATCCCAACAAATCGGAGTTCTGCATTTTCTTCCGTATAAAGCTTCATACGGTGCCATCTGAATGCTAGACTGATAACTATTATTATATGCAAACTCCATCAATGGTAAATAATCATCCCAATTACCCTTAAGCTGCAACATACAAGCTCTGAGCATATCCTCTAATATCTGTATAGTTCTCTCCGACTGCCCATCTGTCTGAGGATGAAAAGCTGTACTAAAGTTTAGCTTAGTGCCTAAGGCCTTCTGTAAGCTATGCCAGAATCTAGAAGTGAATCGAGGGTCTCTATCTGATACGATGGACACTGGAGCCCCATGTAACCGTACAATCTCACTCACATACAAATTAGCTAGCCTATCTAATGAGTATGAAATCTTATAAGGCAGGAAATGAGCAGACTTTGTGAGTCGATCAACAATCACCCAAACACTATCATGACCCCTTCGAGTACGAGGAAGCCCAACAACAAAGTCCATGGTGATATGTTCCCACTTCCATTCAGGAACTGGAAGTGGTTGAGATAATCCTGCTGGCCTCTGATGTTCTGCCTTAACCTGCTGACAAATCAAGCAGTGAGATACAAACTCTGCAATCTCTCTTTTCATACCTTGCCACCAGTAATGTTCTCTCAAGGTACGATACATTTTAGTGCTGCCAGGATGCATAGCATAAGCTGAGCTATGAGCTTCTTCTAAAATCTGTTTCTTTAACTCTGAGTTATTCGGAACACAAAGCCTGTTACCCATAACTAATGTCCCATCAGCTTTCAACGTTAAATCAGTTCGCATTTCATTCTTTACTTCTTGCTTAAGTTTAACTAAATTAGGATCCTGATCTTGCCCCTCTCGAATCTGATCAATCAACATAGGCCTAACTTGAAAATGTGCTAGAAGGACTCCAGACTTGGCTACAGACAATTCAACCCCCATAGATCTTAATTCAACTAACAATGGAAGATAAGTCACTCTCAAATAAGCAATAGAGCTAGAAGACTTCCTGCTGAGTGCATCTGCTACCACATTCGCCTTACCTGGATGATAGTCAATCGTACAGTCATAATCTTTTATTAACTCTAACCATCTCTGTTGTCTCAGATTCAAATCTTTCTGTGTGAACAAATACTTCAAACTTTTGTGATCAGTGAAAATTTGACATGTAACACCATATAGATAATGTCTCCAAATCTTCAAGGCGAATACTACTGCTGCTAATTCTAAATCATGAGTTGGATAATTCAACTCATGCTTCTTAAGCTGCCTAGAAGCATAAGCTATCACCTTACCATGCTGCATCAATACACAACCTAACCCCTGTCTAGAAGCATCACTGTAAATTATAAATCCTTCAGTGTCAGATGGAAGAGTGAGAACAGGAGTTGAAGTCAATCTCTTTTTAAGCTCTTGGAAGCTATCTTCACATTCATCAGTCCACACATACTTTACATTTTTTCTGGTCAACTTTGTAAGTGGTGCAGCAATCTTAGAAAAGTCTTTAACAAATCTTCGATAATAACCTGCTAGACCGAGAAAACTTCTAATTTCTGTCACACTAGCTGGTCGTTCCCAATTTACTACAGCTTCAATTTTCTGAGGATCCACATAAATTCCATCTGCTGAGATCACATGGCCCAGAAATGCAACTTTATCTAGCCAAAACTGACATTTGCTAAACTTGGCATATAACTGTTTATTTCTCAAAATCTGTAGCACTATCTTCAAATGCTCTACATGCTCCTCTGTACTCCGTGAATACACAAGAATATCATCAATAAAAACTATAACAAATCGATCAAGATAGGGACGAAATACCCTATTCATAAGGTCCATGAATGCAGCTGGAGCATTAGTTAACCCAAATGGCATTACTAAAAACTCATAATGCCCATATCGAGTTCTGAAAGCAGTCTTAGCCACATCAGTATCTCTGATCTTTAACTGATGATACCCTGATCGTAGATCGATCTTTGAGAAAATCTTTGCACCCTGTAACTGATCAAATAAATCATCAATGCGAGGGAGTGGATATTTGTTGCGTATAGTGACTTTATTTAGCTCCCGATAATCAATGCATAGCCTCAAAGTTCCATCCTTCTTTTTAACAAATAATACTGGTGCTCCCCATGGTGATACACTAGGTCTGATGAAACCCTTATCTACCAATTCTTGTAACTGAGTCTTCAATTCTTTTAACTCTGAGGGGGCCATTCTGTATGGTGCTTTGGAGATAGGAGTTATGTCTGGAACCAAATCAATACCAAAATCAATCTCTCTATCTGGTGGTAAGCCCGAAAGATCTTCAGGAAATACATCTGGAAAATCTCTTACCACTGGAATATCTTCTAATGTAACCTCATTGACTCTGGTATCAATAACATGTGCCAAATAAGCTGAACATCGTTTCCTGAGCAACCGTTTAGCTGTCATAGCAGATATAACACAGGATGGAAGAACTCGTCGCTCTCCACAAAAAATAATATCAGGCTCTCCATGTCTTCTGAATATAACTTCCTTTCGAAAACAGTCTACAGTAGCATAGTGATTAGCTAACCAGTCCATCCCAAGTATTGCATCAAAATCATGTATAGCAAGAGGAATTAAATCTGCTTCCATCTCACTACTACCCACTTTGATAACACAACCCCGAAATACATTCTCAGCCAGTAATGATTCTCCAACTGGTGTGGCTACCACCAAACTACAATCTAGGGGTTTTAACATTCTATCCGCATGCACAGCAAAGATATGGGAAATAAAAGAATGCGTAGAGCCCGGATCAATTAAAATATAGGCCTCTCGGCCAAAAATAGTCAGCATACCTGTAACCACATCTGGGGTAGCTTGTGCCTCTTGCTGAGTCAAAGCAAATACACGTGCCTGGCTACGAGGTCGACCTGGTTGACCCCTCTGTGGATCTCTACTAACTCCTAAAGCTCTAGGTTGTACACCAGTACTAGAGATAGGTTCTCCTGTCTGAGATCCTCTAGGCCTCTGAATATTGCCACTGCCACCTTGAAAACCCTGAGAAGCTGTACTCTGTACTAAGTTGCTATTCTGAAGAAGATGAGGGCAATCTCTCCTCAAATGTCCAGCTTGTCCGCAATGGTAGCAACCTCTAAAACCTCTCAGACACTGTCCCTCATGACTCCTCCCACATATGGAACACTGAGGGTACCTTCTTATGCTTGCATTACTACTTAACTGGCTACCACCTCGGGGCCTCTGACTCCCTATGTTGCTTCCAACAGATGGAGGCACAATACTCTGACTAGAACTCTGTCTCTGTCCTCCTGATAGTATAGGGCTCTGACCATACCGTTGTCTACCAGAATACCCTGCATGGGATGTCTCTCCTCCAGATGCTCTACTGCTACTTGATCCACCAACTGACCAACTATGGCCTGGTCTTTGCTTGAATGACTGGGCTCTACGTGCCTCTACTAGGCTTCTCTCAACTCTCATTGCAGCCCCTACCAACTCACTGAAATCAATGTGCCCCATAGCTGTAATTGTTGTCCTGATATTGCCTCTAAGGCCCTGTTCAAACCTCTTACATTTATCCCTCTCATTCTGTATTGCATAAGAAGCGAACCTTGATAACTCTATAAAACGGTTCTCGTACTCCTCTACTGTCATCAATCCTTGTTCTAGCTCAAAGAACTTACTAGCCTGGATGTCTTGGTAAACCATAGGAAAGAATTTAACATTAAATTCTTTACAAAAATCAGCCCAGCTAATCACCCCTCCATATCTACGTGATACTGATCTCCACCAGTGGTATGCCCCACCCTCAAGTAAAAATGTAGCAAAGGAAACTCTCTCATCATCAGTACATCTCATAACATCAAATATCCGTTCTACTCTCGTCAACCATGACTCTGCATCAGCTGGCTCTGTAGTGCCTGAAAAATTCTCTGCCCCCAAACTACGAACACGCTCTATTGTATTCTCTCTCTTAGGTGGTCCCTGTGTTTGTCTCTCCACTGCAACTGTAACTAAGTGAGCCAGTCTATCTATGGATTGCTCTAGGGCAGGTCTATCAGGCTGTCCCTGTGTAGGCTGTGTCACAGGTTGTGGTACTGGCTGAGGGTGCATCTCCTCTACAATAGGATCGGGCTGAATTTGAGGTATGGGTACAGGGGGAACTGACTCAGCTACTTCCTCTCTAATAGATTCATCCCTTCTATCTGATACTAAGGGAGCTCCCAGTTCAGCCACAAGTTTTGTGCGAGGTCGGCCACGTGGACGCATGATGAAAATCTATAAAATGCAACAATTTATTAATGACATCTCTAACATGCATGTATCATGTACTAGTCTACAGAATCTAACAACCATGCTCTGATACCAAACTGACAGGACCCGACCCGACCTCTCCTCAAGAATCGAGGCAGATCCTGCGATGACATGTGACTAACATACTCTTTACTCATACATATGATACAATGAGGCTACCTGCCTCAACAAAAGTGTACATCCAATATACAAAAACATATACAAAGACATAGACTAAGACACTTATGCAGCTATGAACGTTGGCCCAACCTCAAAAGGTGATGACTGTATCACACTGCACAAATTCCTGTGACAACCTGGGAAAAATAGGGAAAATAGAAAAAATGGTGAGCTTGTGGCTCAGTGAGTGGACATAATCTGAAAATATCATATACTTTATATGTATTGTACACGTATAAATCTGTATGATAAAATAATCATGAAACTGTATACTGAATAATCAATAAACTTGTACTGAAAATATGAACTGTCATAAAATCTGTGCGGAAATTAAAAACATGACATAATACTGGAATCTGGAAATCTGAAAGCGCAAACTATCATAAAATCTATTATTAAGCTGAATATATGTAACATAACTCTGGAAACATGTACTACATATATATACTGAAAACCACACCAAACTTGCACCCAGGGAAAAATCTGGTCTAACCTGGCGGAGTAACTCACGCACAGGCAGAGCGGGGGATCTAAGCTGGTCTAACCCGGCGGAATGTTACATCGCTCGGGCAGAGCAAACTAAACTGGTCTAACGCATGCGCAGAGCAACTACATTAAAGGGGAGGGTACGCATATGGTGGTTCAAAAACTACTACAATATAATATTGTGACCATAATTATTCTGAAATAATTATTTCTGTACTGAACATAATTATAAACTGTACTATAATAAATTCTAAAATATTTATGAATCTACTAAATAGTATAAATATTTTTCGGTCTAAAATAAATCATAATTAAATCTAATAACGCACAATTAAATCATAATTGGCTGTATTGAAAACATATAAAATATATATAGTTATCCACTCACAAAAGTGCGCTAATCCTGAGCTGGGTCTGGATTCTGAGATCTATCCGCTATCGGCACACCTCCTATATCATAGGGTGTAAAAATACATCATTAGTACCGATATGTATTATAAATATTAAAATCTAAATATTCTAATATCGTAAAACTATTACCCGCTAAACCACTGGGTATAATTCTGACTACCCAACTAATTTCCTAAAATTTTCTATTTTTCTTTCTTTTTTTTCTTTTTCTTTTCCTTTCCTTCCTTTTCTTTTTCTTTCTCTTTTTCTTCTTCTTCCCGTTCTTCCTTTCCCTTTCTTTTCCTTTTTCCTTTCTTTTCTTTCTTTTCTTTTCTTCCTTTCCTCGGTCTCTCTCTTCTTTCTCTGTTTCGTTTTTTCTTTCTGTTTCCTTCTGTTTCAATTCTTTCTTCTTAAGCGAAGAAAGTAAAACAAAATATATATATATAAAAGCGCCACCGCTTTAACCCCTTCTCTCTCTCTTTTCTTTTTTTTTTTTTTTTTTTTTTACACTAAGCTTTATATATATAATACACGTGTATTATTGTAATACACGTGTATTACAAAATGAGCTTGGAAAAGGTGGTTTTGGTTCGGTTTATAAGGTAGAGTTTTGCCACTTTGATTGATATTAGTTGTCTAAGGTATAAGTAATTGTCAAAGAGCCATGATTTCAGGGAATGTTATTGGATGGGCAAGATATAGCAATAAAGAGACTCTCGAAAGGTTCGGGACAAGGAGTGGAGGAGTTCAAGAATGAAGCAAAACTCATTGCAAAAGTCCAGCATACTAATCTTGTGAGGCTTGTAGGATGTTCTCTTCAGGGTGAGGAAAGAATTTCAGTTTATGAATACATGGCTAACAAAAGCTTGGATAACTTTATTTTTGGTAAGTCATTTCGACCTTTGAAGATCACGCAGTCAATTTTATTAATTATAACTTACCACCTGCTCATCAACTTTTCCTTTTGGTTCCAATTTGTTGTTATGAGACAGATACTCGTAGAAAAAAGCTATTGAATTGGAAGAAACGTTTTAGCATAACGGAAGGGATCGCTCAAGGACTTGTGTATCTCCATAAATATTCTAGATTAAGAGTGATTCACAGAGACTTGAAGGCCAGCAACATTTTACTAGATGATCAAATGAATCCGAAAATATCTGATTTTGGCATGGCTAGAATTTTCGGGGTGAATGAATCAGAAGTAAATACAAACAGAATTGTCGGGACATAGTAAGTATATGCTACATTTACAACTAAACCCATTGTGGCTTTATGCACTTGAGCACATGAATTCTCTTTTCAAATGCTTATGACGGTGGTCAAATTTTATCCAGCGGCTATATGTCTCCAGAGTATGCACTGAATGGCATTGTCTCAATTAAGACTGATGTATTTAGCTTTGGAGTTCTAGTGCTGGAAATTGTGAGTGGCATGAAAAACAATAGTTGTTATCATACAGAACATCCACTCAATCTCGTAGGACACGTAAGTACTGAATCAAATTTTATGTATTCTCAGCGATTGTCATTGAAACATTTTAGATGGTATCTAAAATGTAACCTTCCTTCCATTTGGTGTTAAATTCAGGCATGGCAGCTGTGGAATGAAGGTAAAGGATTAGAGCTAAAAGACCGGACATTGGATGAGTCATGCTCCCCGTATGAAGTATTGAGATGCATTCATGTAGGTCTCTTGTGTGTACAAGATGTTGCAAACGATAGACCCACAATGTCCGATGTTGTTTCCATGCTTACAAATGAAGCTATGATTCTACCTGCACCAAAGCAACCAGTATTTTTCATCAATATTACAACGGAAGCGCCAGAAACTCCTGGAAATAACTTAGAAAATTATTCCATAAGCGATGTAACTATCTCAGTGATGGAAGGTAGATAAGCACACAAGTAACGTAATTATCTAGAAATCCATACGGAAGTACAAGAGATCCATGAAATTTTATAAACTTTTGTGTGAAAACCCCTTTATACGGTTATTTAAGTGTTTGTAATCTGAGAGAAAAACTGAAGGTGTTTAGAACCTGAAGAAGTCTGGCATGACAGTAGCCTCATGATAGTACATGGTGGTTGGTACTCACTCGAAACAGGGGAGTCTACAAACACCGAGGTGCTTGCTGGTGCCTAATGGGGGAGCTGTGAGGTAATCAGAACCAGATGCTATTTACTTAGTAAATTAACAAGATTTAAATTTCAAACAAGTTGGGACAACAAAAACAACAAATGCATCGAAAGTTCATGGATGTAACTTCCAACTTCATCTTCCTTTTATCATATTTCAACTCTATGACCTCATTCATCTTGGACTTGAAAGGCTGAATAGAATTGTCTTTATATGGAACCAGAGTTTCCGGGTGTGACAAGCTGATATAGTCCACTTCTAGTAATTCCTTAAAGTAGAACATTCTCCTTCACATCCTTTACAATAAAGAGCATTTTATTAAACTCAACAATCAAATTTAAGTCAGTTGTCAATTTTGAAATGCTAATAAGGTTTTTATTTATGCTTGGAACAAATAGGACTTGTTTCAGTTTAATGGTTTGTGAGGTGAGGGTCTGCAAAACAGAAGTACCAACTCTTATGGTGCTTGCTTTGACAACTAGGCTGAAGGTTTCAGCATAGTCTATTCATGATGGTAGACAATACTATTTGATGGTAGCCTTTAACCACCATTCTTGCTTTATATCTTGATACACTTTCATCTGTATTTTTCCTGACACTGAACACCTATTTATTTCATACTATATTGCTATATGCTGCCTTTTATACCAACATCCAAGTTTTGTTATTGACTAAGGCCTCAAACTCTTCTTCCACTTGTTTTCCAATAAGGTATAGTAAGAGCTTCTGTTGTTACTGTTGGTGTATATTTCGGATTACTGATCATATTGGCAACATAAGTCTTTGGCTTAAAAATTCCAGCTTTGTTTCTGGTTACCACTGATTGGTGATTTGTGATTTTGTTTGATTCTTGAGTAGGCAAATTTAGAAGTGGTGAATGAATTTGACTTGTGTTGTTGGGTGAAGATGTGTTTGGGATGATATGTTCTATTTGTTGACATGTTCAGATGCTTGGTTCTGGGTAGGTTTTGAGTTATTATTGATAATATGTATTTGTGTATCAAAGTCATTCAGAGTATTATCTACTTTAGATGATGATGTACTTAGAGCTTCATCAACTGAACTTGGGAATAGAACTTCAGGGCTATAGTATTGAGTAATAATTTGTAGAACATAAGTTGAAATATTTGTACCTGAGTTTGAAGAGACTGTAGAAACAATACTATTATTGAAATAAGAAACTGATAGAAAAGGAAATTTAGAATCATTAAAAGGACATGCCTAGCTATATACACTTTTCAATTTTGATCCAAGCATCTATAACCTATATCCTATGAACACACATTTCTTTGTGTTGAAAATTTAGTTTATGAGTTTGATACACCCCAAAACTTTCATGAAGGTATAATTAGGCTTATTTCCAAACATGAGTTCAAATGGTGATTTGTAATCAAGGACTCTCAAAGGCAATCTAAATAGAAATACTGCTGTTGAAAATGCACTCCACTAAAACTTTAAAGGTAAACCACTCTAAGCCAGAAAAGTTAAATCAGTCTCTACCACATGCTTATGGTTTTTTTTTCCTACTTTTCCATTTTAATGGTGAGTGTATGGATAAGATAATATATGAGTGATCCCTAACTGCTTTAGTTTTTTCTTTGTTGTAGGGGCAATATAATCTCCTCCACCATCAGTGTGTAATGTTTTTATTTTTCTATTTAGTAACCTCTCAACATTAGCATGAAAGTGTTTAAAGGTAGATGATACTTGAGATTTTAACTACAAAAAGTAACCTAACTAAACTTGTAAATTCATCTACAAAACACATATAGTACTTAAAACCATCACCAAGGTTATAAAAATTGGACCTCAAACATCTGAGTGTATTAACTCTAATAATTCTGTAGTTTTAGTTATAGAAGTACCAAAATGTAAATGATAGTGTTTTCTTAATTGGAATGCATGACAAAATCAACACAAAGTTTTTATTGCTTTGGAAAAGAATTTTACAAGCCACTGCTATTTTCTTTAACACTTCAAGATTTGGATTTTCGAATCTTTTGTGTAAAGTATCTGCAGAAACATGATTATTTACAAGGTTCTTATCGGTACTAATTGACATTGCTGTAGAAGGCTTTATTGGTTCAGTAGCTTCACAAGACTATATACTATAAGAACTTTTATGAATATGACACTGAGCAAAAAAAGATTAAAACAATTCAAGGGTTTGAGCCATTTGACTAATCACAAGAGCGTTTATAATATGAAGTTATCAGTTGGTAAAGTCCGTCTCTATCAACTCTTTGAAGTAGATGCTTCTCCTTCAGATCCTTAACAAAAAATAAATTTTTTCATAAATTCAACTTTCAAATTATTGTCAGCAATAAGTTTGGATATACGAATGAGATTTTTGATTTTTGGTCATTTAAGGGACATGAAAAACATGTTTCAAGAAAACAGATTTTTGAGAATTTTTAGCAGTCAACATACTATTATTAATATGCTTGATTTGGGGCTAATTTTGTATTTTACTATACTATTATCCTAATTAATTATTTTTTTCTCATTTTAAGAGCAGTAAGAAATATATAGAATGACTTGGACCCTAACCCGCAAAATCTGCATCGATTCCACGATGTGTATAAGTCGTTATATTACCGCTTTGTTTAATAGTTTTTTATTTAAAAATATTAATTCGTGAATTAACTTTTATTCTAGTAATAATTGTGTACTTTATCTTATTTAAGAGGTTTCCGTATTCAAAAAATTTATTTGTATCAATTTGTATATGTATTTTTAATTAGTGCCATCACTTTTTGTGAATGAAATTTATATTATATTTGTACATATATAGTTCATTTTTATATAAAAGATTTTATTTATTATACATCGTTTTATAAAATTCATGAAGCATAATGAATATTTAATTTTTAGTTCAATTATTTATTTTACATAATGAATTAATTTTCTTGGATACATTTAATTCAAGTATTTATTTTACGTTATGAAAAGCTCATTCATATTATTGTTTAACTCCTTAAATATTTGTAAGTGACATTATAAATCATTCCATAACTCATTCATTCGTATTGATAGAATATGTTTAAATGATTTATGAGAATAAAATATTAAGTATGAGATAATATTTTATGAATTCATAATTACATAAATAGAAGTGGTTTTTCAAACCACTAAGCAGTACCCTTTCCTTTAAATTTATAGATGAGATTAAAAATTTTGGGACTCATCTTAAAACGACTCACTCCAACCCCACCTTGGTATTAAGACGAAGGCAATGAAAATTAAAAAAATATACTTTTATTTGATCTCACTAAATATCTCATAAATGTATTTATATATATAAATACATGTCACAATTGTCACATGGCTTAATGGGACTTCATAAATTTTGCAATACTTGGAAATAAATTTTTTTATAAAAAAAATGGGTAAGTCTAATGACTCAATAAGTAGTAAAAAAAATACATATATACATTTTTATTGATAAAATTACACATTTATAAAAATTTCATCTCGTAAGTAACAAGAAAAAAATTCATGCGGTAAACAAATGTGGACCTATATAAATATCATAAGGGATTTAAAAATATCATATATTATCTTTATATCAAAAATCACATCAAACTAGTATTCAGGGAAAACCTCGTCATATTCGGAATACTCCTCGAGCAGAGCGTTAGATGTACTATTTTCTATCTCACCTCATATCCTCGTCTTACACATGTGCAGAGTGAATTAATATCCTCATCTTACGCATGCACGGAGTAAACTAATATCTTCGTGCTACGTATGCACAGAGCAAACTGATATCCTTATCTTATGCATGCACAAAGCAAACTGGCTCTCAAAGAGCAAAACGCCTATACATACAGTCCAAAGCCTCTGTGTGTATACAAATGGACCCCAAAGTCCTGAATCTCATATCATTATCTGAAGGTGGAGGGTACAACTTAGTGGTTTCAAAATCCTATCTTTTATATAACACATAAACTTATAGAATTTCTTTATATAATATCTCCTACTATTTAAATTCTAACGTACTTAAAAGAAATATAGATACATAAAAAAATACTATCTCAAATATAATATTTTCTTAACTAATTACACATTCATTCATATACTTCAATTCATTTCATTTTCATAAGATAAATATAAATAAATAGAACATGTTTTAAAAACAATTGTATAAAAAAAATCAATTAAATATTTTTTATCTCATACTTAATACTTTATACTTTAATCACATAAATTATTTAAGCATACTTTTACTACTATATACCATCATGGGTCATAAATAATCTAATTATAAAATCTCTACATTTAATATAATTACAAAATGAGTTATAGTAAACTATAAACATAATTTATATACTAATCATAATAATTGTTACACTTAACATATTCATAATCATGCTAACACATACCTTAAAAACATAATTAATTAATCACAACATTTATTCATTTAAAATAAATTATGAATAAAATAAATACAATACTTAGAAACTAATTTATAAAGCTACTATATTAAATACATAACATATGTATTTATAAAGTATTCACTCACCATTTACAATTTTAATTCTTAATTTTTTGAATTATACACACACACACACCCCAATTTCATTAACATTTTCTTAATTATTAATCACATATAAATACTCATACAATCTATTGACAATAAAACATAAATAAAGACATATATATATATATATATATATATATATAAATTCATACATAACAATTCTATGACAAATATAATATAATACACATACATACATACGTAAATGTCAATTCCATACCTAATAAAATATAACATATATATATATATATATATATATACATACATAGAAATCTATTCCATGATTTGTATACATACATACATATCTTTTTCATGACTTGTACACTATAATATACATATATACATATATATACACATATCATTTTCATGGCCAGTAAAATATAATATACTTATATACAAACACATACACACACACACATATACATACATATAAATATATATATACATACATTCTAATATATATACAAATATATATATATACATATACATATTTCTCACATTAACCAAAAATAAAATTAAAAATAAATATATTAAACAACTTTAAGAATCAAAAAAATCACTCACAAGCTATTTAGAATCTTCTTCTTCCTCTATGTTGATAGAGGAAACGCCATTATTCTTCTTGAGGTTATATTGAGCCGAAGAACTTCAAGTTCAATTTAGAACCTAACCTCCTTGTGCAGCAGAATAACCTGTTAATCAAGCAAAATAGCAAGAATCTAAAGTAGAATATAAAAGAGCACAACACAATCTTACGTGGTTCAACCGACTGCCTATGTCCGTTTATCAGTTTTTGTATTTTTCTTTCTTGGGATTTGTTTGATGGTGATATTTGAAAATTCGATATGATTTATTTTCTAGGTCAAAGAGTTTTATCGTACGTTCATCTTTTGTAGTGTACTATTTATTCTATTAAAAAGTAACGAATGTTGAGTTAGTCTTTTTTCTAAGCTTTTGATTGAGATAAGCAAAGCTATTTTAGTCCCTTAACTAAGGCCTCATACTCAGATTTTTATAACATGTTCAAGTACCAGTCCTTTTCGACTATAAAATGTACTTCGAGTCTTACTCCTTTATTGTTTGATATCCCTTCAACATACATATCAAAAGTTTTTACTACTTGTTATGAATTTGGAAGTAAGAAGTAATCTAGTGCTTCATGTTCGCATTTAAATAGAAAACCAACTAGAGCTCATCATTTATAACTATCCATGTTAAGAACCTTATGTTTAGATTGATAGGACCTGGCCTGAGACCCTCTATAGTAGATCTCAGCAGCCCTGCCAAGCACCCCGACGAAAGTTCCTCAGAATATAATTGGGTAAGTTGAAAAATTTCGAAAGGTGAACACCTTTTTTTCTTCTTTCTAATAGTAAGAAAATCTTGGCATATACATGAAAATGACATCTTAATTTTTTTTTTAAAAAGGAGCAGAGTTTTTCTTGTTTTTCGAAGAATCCAATATAAAACCTGTAAAGATATTTACACTTCTAATTCAAACACTTCTCAACACTACCAAATAGGACCTCCCATCCTTTCCAAACCAAATCTAACCCAACTTAACAATTTCATTATGATCATAAAACTGGAATACTAATAAAAAAGTGAAACGATCATCAAAATATCGAAATATCTTCTTAGTTATCCAAAACATATGTATAATACACAAATCTAGAACTACAATGCGGAAAGAAAAAGAATTCTACAAGCATATTTACATATACAAAATGATCTCTAGATTTGGCCCACTAATTAACAATAGGAGAATCAGTAGCTTGTGTACCGAGACCTGCACCTGGGAAGGGGGTTTAGAAAACATAAAACACAAAACAAGTAGCTAAAGGAGCTCAGTGAGTGCATTTAAGATTTCAAATAAAATAACATCATGCATAGATAGTAAATTCTAAAAGACATGCATAAATCATGTTTCTAAAACTGATGTAAAGCTGTAAAACGGTTTTTAACATCATATGCTGATAAAATCTTGCCGAACGAGTTTTATCTACATCTTTAGAAAATAATATCCAAATTTTATATAATATAAATAACTGCCATGTACATATAAATGCATAAAATGCTATTGGTAGATCGAAAACTAGTAAAGTCCTCGCTCGGCCATTTTCTTTCTAAACTATACCAATGGTAACCCTAAAGCTCTGTACTCACGCAGCGACTCAACTAGCACCGCACACGTGAGTAGGTCATGGGGCACCTTAACTAGCAGCACCCACAGTGGCATCTTAAGACATCTAACTGGCTATGCAGCGGAATCCTACATCGTATACATATAGTGAGACAATACCCCGTACTCATAGAGTGACTCACATAACTCGA
This sequence comes from Ailanthus altissimus, assembly GCA_946807835.1. NCBI lineage: Eukaryota > Viridiplantae > Streptophyta > Magnoliopsida > Sapindales > Simaroubaceae > Ailanthus > Ailanthus altissimus. The sequence goes on along the minus strand of OX327710.1, from coordinate 19,622,999 downwards.
CATCCCAACTTTCCGGAGTTAGTGACACACCCCCCATAACCTGCCCATGTGTATGGGATATACAGGTTAGGTCTAATACAATCACCACCATTATAATCTGAGGGTACCAATGGCCTTTAAAATGAATGCAGTAATTTTAAAACTGTTTCTTAAACCAAACATGTAAAAATATATCTATAAATATATATCAAGATCATAAATCATGTTTATTCATTGAAAGCTCATAAAACATACATTTTCATTATGCGGAAACATAATAAACAAAAGATAAAAGAAATATGGTAGATTTTTACTTACAACCGCTCTGTGCTTAATTTCGCTCTGATTTTCTACTCTTGTTACCGCTCTCAATTTTCTTTACCTATGCGCCATAAATGACATTTAGAACTAATTTAAACACTAGAATCTTATTTAACTACTAAACGCCCTAATCGGCATACAAAACCCGGATGGATACTACTATTTGATTTTCATTTACGAAGTCATTTTATCTAATCTAACTCATCATCCGGCGCCTTGAAAGTTATTAAACGTCTTATAACTTGGTTGGACATAATTGCTCTTCACTTATCCAAAATGGACAATTATGTCCTATTTTCTTCATTTTCTTAATTTTTTTAACAACCAACTACATTCAATTTACATAAGGCACCATTTATACACCATAATTCAACCAAAACACAACTCGATCTCTAACTTCCATAAAGTGGCAGAATTTCACCATAGGTTCCAACACATTTCTTTTTTCAATTTCTTGTTCCAATTACATCAAAATCAAGTCAATTTCATTCTAATGTCCTAATTACAACCAATTGAAGTCTCTACATTCAAATCACCCAAAACCCTAATTCTTACCTTGCCAATTTCTTTAAATTGATGACTCCTTCAAGCTCCACACTAGAATTCAACTTAATCTAAACTAAGAACACATATAAGAACATCAATTGAAGTAATCTTGAAAGTTTACTTATAAATCTCACAAAACCATGCTTTTTATTACCTCTTTTTCTTGAATTTCACTAATGAAGGCTTTAATTGAGTTTAGAAACTTATACTTGACCTTTTTATAGCTTGATTACACATGAAAAATTATGAAAACAAAAACTTGAAAGGTCACTGTAGCAGCACCACCCTTGCACGAATTTGCTATCTCTTTTGCTCTAAGTGTTTATTTTTTATCTCTTGAAATTTTTACACACTTCTACTATATATATAGTGCTCCCTCAATTAACCATTTTGCCCTTCAACTTACTCTAAATTTCTAATTTTTCATTGGTTGAAAACTAAGTATGTAATTGGTTCCTTTGTAACTATCTAGTTAAAATAGTCCAAGGAACTAACTAGAATTTTCAACTTGGCAATCCATGAGATTACTTCTAATTGGTCCATTATTTAATATATGGATTGTATTTCTCAACAAATGCTTGTTCCATACATAACCCTTAAATAAAAATTCATGTAGTAAATTAGAATTTCCTTTTCCAAGCCAATAGAGAAAAATTCCAAAACTATTCTAGGGTCGTCCAACACTCCGACTGTATGTGAAATTATCAAATTAGGTCTAATATCTCTCACGCACACCATAAAAAAATATTTCTAATAGGGTTAAAAATTGGGTAACCTTACGGTGTCTTCATTACTCTATACCAAAATCTAAACACCAATACTACTAATAGGGATTGAATATTACATAGATGGATCAGGCCTATAGCCATCTTTGTAACTGGTTCGATGGCTTCTGGTCTAGACAGGATCATTTTGATTGGACATAAAGTATATACGGCAATTGAGTGTGCTTTAAAGTAGTGGCAGAGTTTGTTCTTTGCATGAATGAGTTCTAGAACAAGTTTTGTTTATATAAAATATGGGCTTCTATTGTCTCTCCACTTCCCTTACTAAACTTGCACTGACTATCTTAATAAATACTACCAAGTAAAAGTATAAAGTCTCGTTAGGAATTGGTGTTAAGAGGATTGAAGTGTTTTTCAGGTAGCCTTTAAGTTTTTACAAAGCTTCCATTTGTACTAGAACACAATTGTTTCCTTTCTTACCTTTAGAGCATGGAACAATGTGTCTATATTTATATGACATTTTAAAGTTTAATCGATTTAGCATTGCAGTTTTCTTAGATAAAATTTTGATTTCTTTGGGGTTTCGAGGAACTATGAAATTCTACAATGCTTAAACTTGTGACAGGTCCGCTTCAACTCCTCGTGCACTGACTATGTGCCCTACAAAGGTTCCAGATGAGATCTTGAAGGTGCACTTGGTTAGGTTTAGTTGCGCTCTATACTTCTTCAGGACGTTAAAGGTTTCTTGCTAGAGGTGGCAGAATTTCCCATGGGGTTAGGGCCTCGTAGATATCTGCCCCAAATAAAGGGTAATTTGGGTTGCATTTTAGATATTTTTTAGCAATATAGTGAGTTTAGGTATAGTAAACCAAATTTGAATTAAATTCAGGTTAGGTTTTGAGGTAAAGTTGATTTCCCAAAACCTGCCCAAAATATCTTATTTAAAAATATAGTGTTTTTTAAAAAAAAACTTAGTATAGAAAAAATTTACTTATTTATACAAACTAAAGTTGACTACATGCTAAATCTGAAGATATAAAATTTACTTACATTATTTTTCTTTTTAAAATTTTGATTCTCTTTCATTTTTTTATTTTTAATTTAGTTATTTTTTAATTATATTTAATATTAGACACTTGTTTCCAAATTAGAGTGAACTCATTTATTAAAAAAATATGAAAAATAAATAAATAAATAAGGTAAATGATTTTATAACTATTATTAGTTTCTTAGTCATCACTCATCTAACTCAAAATTTCTTTAACTTTGTGCTATAGGTTTGCAAGGAATCTTAATAGAGACTTGATGTTTGGATTATAAATGATTTAGATGCCAAAGTTCAAAGTAACCATTAATTTTGTAATTTTTAGATTTTAATTCATATTATTGATTTTTAAAATTAGTAGTTAAAGACTTGAAGACTCAATGTAGTTTATATTTTGATGTGATATTCATAATTATTTTTGGTATATTATGATTGTACGGGATAAAAGATTATTTCGCAAAATTAAATCGATACAAATAAAATATCATTTAAGAAATTAAGAAAATAAGTTTAGGTATGGGGTACCCATAGGATCCTTATCTGCATTTAGGGGCCCCCTACCCCAAACTTAAATTACATATATCGGGTATGGGGATTCTCATACCATTCGTGTATGGGATGGAGTTTGTGATCTCTACTCTAACCTGCCCTATTACCACCCATACTTATTACAAATCAATAATCTGGTCCGCCTTTTTGCACTTAACCATAGTGTCATCAATACAAGCTTTCATTGTTCGCCCAATTAACTTATCGAAGACCTTAGTTACAAGTCTTTGGAAGGTTGCTTATGCATTTTTTAGGTCAAAAGGCATCAATCTATAACAATAGATCATATTTCTATAACAAAGCTTGCTTTTTCTTTATCCTCACTTTCCATTTTGATTTGATTGTATCCACTACAATAGGCGTTCATACCCTTTCATGGTATCTACTGTCTGATCTATCTTTAAAAACGTGAAGGAATCCTTAGGTATAACTTTATTGAGGTTGGTATAGTCTACATATGCTCTTCACTTCCCATTCTTTTTTTCAAATTAAGAGCTTAACTAACCGTTGTTGTTCTCACTCGATTAGGTAAGTCTCTAAGAGAAATTTTTTATTAGGGGCCAGGGGGTTTAGACTTACTTTTTCTATTTTTTCAATGTTAGGTAGCATGTACTCCTTTTTAGGAGGAACCACTTTTGATCACTAATCGAATAATTGCTATTTAGTGTATGTGTTTTCCTCAGAAAGAGGGTATGTTTGCCTTTTTTAACTATGGATGGTTCACTTTTGAAATATAGTTTTCTTTCTTGATGTCGAAATATATCAGACAACTTGATGTAAAGTAGATGGTACCGCTTCTATGTAGTGAATCCAAAAGTGGCTAGCTATGCATTATAGATGGTAGGTGCTTGGAGCTTTTTCCTACTGTGACTACATGTAAAGTTATCACCCCATTTACTTGAATTTTTACTAATCCGAAAGCTATCAACTTTGTACTGCATTTTCTTAAGTTTTCTATTTTCAGCTTAAGTCTTAGGAAGGCTTCCCAAAATAGGACATTTTCACTATTGTTATCGTCTACAAGTACCTCCTTACAATAGTTCCAACAATATTTAAATTGACCATTAGCGGATCTAGATGAGGCATGGCAAGTTCAATTAGATCTTCTCTAGAATATTTCATTTCTCCAAGTTCTTGGGTGATCATTTGGGAAGCAGAAGTTTCAATAACCTCACATAGTTGAAATCTTAGAAGCTTTTTATAAATAAAAAAAAGCCTCCATTTTTCTTATATTCCTAATCTTTTGCGAGGGGCCATAAACTATTTTTTTGTGAAAGTAATTGATCACCTATCTGGATATTAATGTTTCTATTGACCCTGCAACCATATTCAGTCCTTCAAGCATTGGGAGTATAGACTCGTCTATTTCTTTTGCCAATGGCTCTACAACCCTTGGTTTGATGCTTACTGAGTTAAATAAAGAACCATGTATATAGTTAAGAATTAGTGTATCTATATCCTCTATGTCATTTTATTTTATTGGTGCTTTCATTGATTTTAGGATTTTTCTGGTGTTATCTGCCATATATTCACTTAATCATCCATCTCTCATCAGTTGGTGAAATTGGAAGCATAAAGCTTTATAGTTTGGAGAGGGTGGCTGTAATCATTATGAAATGGGTAGTGCTTGGTTTGATCTCTCTTTTCCATTAGACTCTATACAGGTGCTGGTCCAAAATATCCTAGTGTCTTTTAAGTTTCCCCATATTTGTTTTATTGAGGTGTTGATCAGTATAAATGAAGTTTAGGGTTTTTATAATCTCTTGTTTCTTTTTTTTTTAAGGATTGCCTCTACCTTCTTAGAAACTCGAGTGTTTTCCTAACTGTGAATTCGTTTATTGTTTTTGTTTCTAATGTAGTTTCTCAGGTTTCTTTACAGTTATCACAGAAGCTTCCTTTTTAACAACAACTTCTACTTTTTCCTCCTTGATTTGTTGTATGAATATTTGGTTAATTAACTTGAAAGAAGTGAAATTCTTTCGAATTAGGTATTTATAATATGGGGTGGAAGGCTTGACGGCTTTTTTATAAGCCTATGTTGCTATCTCTGAGTCACAACTTCTGAGATCCCTTAACTCTTTATTAAAACGGTTGAAGAAGTTTCGAATGATTTAGTATCGCTCTGCTTCATTGCAAACAATTCAAATGTGGTTTCTTTGGTTTTTTGATTTCATAAATATTGTTTAATTAATTGCTCAATCAACTCCCCGAATGAAGAGATGAAAATCTGTTCTAGGTTCTGAAATTAACTTTGAGCAAATCCCTTTAGACTTAAGGGGAAAACTATGCATTTTAGTGCTCCATCATATATGTGCGTGATCATTCTAACATTAAAGTGAAAGATATATTCTTCAGGGTCATAGGTCCATTAAACTAGTGGAAGTTGGGGATATTGAACTTTTCAGGCTTTGGAGCCAACCTTATAATGTCTATGAATAAATCTCAATTCATTCTTTTTGCCAGCATCAAGACATCATTTGAATGCTTCTCTTTGTTTTATCGGGCATACATACCTTTAATCCCTTTCAATATAGACACCTTTATGTCTTTCCTTTTAGAAGTTTAAATTATGGTAAAGGCAATATGTTAATTTGCTAGAAGTTGTTCCAAGTCATCTTTTTGGTTTCCATCATCTCCATCCCTTTGCAGCATCATTATTTTTCATGGAGCTCTAGATTCTCATTACGATAGTCTTCATTCCATCAATTAGTTTTATAATGAGAGTTATCACTCCGAGTATGAATTCATTGCATAAGGCAACGAGTTCATGGGAATAGGACCCATCCAACAGAATTTCGAGATTAGTTAGGATGCTTGGTTGTGAAGTCATGTTTAGTTGACTATTTGAATGAGCAATCTGATGGTTTGACAAAGTAGGATTTTGGTTTTAAGATGAAAAAGTTTTCAACAACTTTCGCACAGATATCGCCACTGAAGTTCTTGTGTCTCGGAACCTAAAGGATTTACTTTCACACTCTTGATTCTTCAACAGAATCCTAAGAAAGTCCTTGTTTTCTTCCTTTATGACACTCTGAAAGTATTGGTAAATGCCAACCTAGTTTAGATGTACTACACTGTAGTAATGCAATTCTAGTTCTTTTATGTTTCACATAAAATTTTTATATACTTTATTTTAATTAATATAAAGAGCACTCTATTCAATTTTTATCTTTTTTTTTCCAATCGCCATAATACTAAAAAAAAGCAATCAAAGAACTTTGAATTTTTTTCATATACGATACCAAATTAATCTAAATGAGTTTTATAAGTCGGTCCCAAAAAAACATATCCAAGCCAAACACATATTAAGCCCGAATCAACAAGTGGGTTAAGCCTAATAAAAATAGCTGAGTTTTCGCTCGAGGTGACCCATAAGCCTATTTGAACTTGAATTAATTTGGTCCAATCTGTCCGTTTGACACCTCTATAAAAATGTGTTAGGGATGGAATTTAAAGATTATATTAAAGAAGGAAAAACAAGACTTATTTAAAATGGATAATAATAGTTTATTTTGAGGTGATCAACAATAATAAGTGAAACAACTCAAATAGCTTTAAATAGCAAATAACTAACTTGCGCCGGCCTTAATTTATTCTGGCTCGACTAATATATAAAAATCTCTTTTTGGCTGATCAAGTAGGGTATATCAAATATCTTATTGAAGACAACATCATGTACACAAAGTTTAAGTCAATGAATAATGATCAACATGCTAAATTTGATGATTTCGATTTTAAGCGTCTTTCTAAATTTTCCTTAATTCTCCAACATGCTTAATAAGATTCAGATGCATTTTTAAAATTAAAATTGTGAACGCTCCTTGTTATAATTACTCATGACTGGAACATTTGACTTAGTAATATGTTGGTCTCTCATACGATTATTGATGTAGAACATATCCCATTAGAATTTTTAGACTAGTGGGATCGCATAACTTAACTATAATTCTTAGTTTTTTTTTATATTCAAGTTGAATTCTCATTTAGAGTTTTAGTTGGGTTTAGATTTTACTTAAGAATCGGTTTTCTTATTTAGTTAATATTAGAATTTGAGTACTATAAATAAGTGTCTTATGTAGCCTATAAAAGCTAGCAAATTGATTATTTGATAAATAGAGTTTTCTTTATTTGTGTTACCTCTCAGTATTTTTTTTGAATTAACAAGTTTTAACTACCTAAATTCACGAGTATTCTTAGAATCAATATAAATTTACTTTAATTTTTTATTCAGGACTTTCTTAAATTAAACGGAGTATTGAATATATCCTTTCATCTACCTTTTTACTGTGTCACTTTTGTATCAAAGTTGTGGTATTTAACTAGGAAAATTCTATCCGTTCAAGCCTAGTGATCATCATCACAATCTATAACTGAAAAATGCCAAAACCACATGCGAAAGACTCCAAGCTCGAAAGCACTACCATCATAATCCACCTCAGTCATCTCACATCTACACACACTGCCACCATAAATCACCTCTCCATCGTTAGTTCTTTTAGATTCGACTGTCGCCGCTCCGTCAACAGCCACCATTCACCGGCAATATTAAGTCTTATTATGGTTAATTACTATTTTACCCTTGAGTTAATTTTGATTTTATTTTTAAAAAAGAAAAAAAAATGAAAACAAAATTCAGATAAAAAGAGAAAATATATATATATATATATATTTGGATTTATCTATAGCTTTTAGAAAACAAACTGAACAACAAAACTAAGCAAACAAGACAATCATGACAATGAAGAGCTCTATAATATAGTTTACAAATTAAAAGTGCAAATAGATGTGTTAACTCAAAGAATGGATGCCCTCAACAAGTAGTGTGTAAATTGCAGGGAATGATTTATTATAGACTTTATTATATTAACTCTTGAGCATACTATAAGTTTACAAAACTCATGCAGACATGATCGAGCACATACTTGTATAAAATATGGTACTGTATCTCTTGATAGTGAAATTTTGAAATAGAATGGCATGATTTTAAAAAAAGATTAAGGGCTGATTAATGAACTGAAGTCCAACTTAGAAAAGATCATAGTATAAATAGAGAGACATAGTAAAGCTCGTGAGAAGGCTCTAAAGAAATTTCATAAGATAAAAGGTGAATGCAACATGTTTATGGATGATATCAAGCTAAAGCTCACAGACCTTCGTAACTTGGAAAGATAGAAATAATAAGATCTTTTGTTTGTAAATTGTTGTCGTAAATTTTAGACTGTGTGAGGCCTACAAACTCTTTGGTCCATTGGCTGGATGACACCTCAGAGTCACTGGCGCACCCACACAAGCAGCTCAGGTTAGTTGCGCCCCCAAAGATTCGAACCCTTACCCTAATCGTCATTGTACTCAAATTTCACACTTGAGTAAACTCAACGGATGGTCCACAATACTCCACGTGTCATTATATAATTAACAAATAACAATTATTGACTAAGTGTTGTATTTAACACTTAAATACAGATACGCACGTATTCCCGTGATAGTGCTAGATATTGCTGGATTAAACAATTTAATCCGACACACTACCCCAGTGCACAACGAGTATACTCCATATCACAAGACTCCCTAGGTCTACACCCGGTTCGTCAAATAGAACTATTCTATGAGTCCGTAAACAATGCTTTACATGCACGTCACAAATATACAAATTAGCATATTAAACCGTGCCAGCTGAGGTTACAATGCATACATATAGTCATTTCGTCATGATATCCTAGATGTGCGAGGATTTAGATTATCACCGTCAAATCCCCATGTGCTCATCTATATCCTATCTCTAGATTTGTATTTCACTGAATAATATGTGCAAACTCCTTTGCCATATTATTCCACCCTGACAGAACTCTTTCCTGGGAATAATGCTTATAGCCACAAAACTTTCTAAGATACAGTCTCGAAGCATCTGAATATCTAACTCTCTATTCGAGTTGACGGATCCTATATCTGTACACACCGAACTCTATAAGTATCAGACCATACTTAGCGACACTCAACGGTCACACCATGAAAGGTATGTGACATGCGTGAAACTAAAGTATGGTGGATCACTTACAAGCCCACCGTGGCACTCAGGTTAAAGGACCATGTATACTACTCAACTATAAAGGACCCTCCGTTGACTGCTTACATAGAATGTCTATCGAAGGCCTTGTGAGTCTGTCCCATATCTAGTCCTAACTGGATACCCATATGTCAATACAAGCTCCAAGCTCACGGTCAGTTAGGAACAACCATCTATATCCTATAGGTACGCCATATGTTGATCTATATATAAAATGGTATCTACTGATAGACACTCATCGGTAGAAATAGATCAAGGACAATTATTTGAGAACATATATACTCAACTAACATTTCCTAGTACCCGATTGCAACTCTTGTAACTATGCAATTACTAGTATATTCTCATATCTATGTCCCATTATAGATAAGGCTCCAACTCTTGGATCTTTGTTGAGTATTATAATCAGCTAACATTTAGCTATGCTAACATTTAGTAAGCGTGACTAACTATGAGCCCTTATCTAAACTCCTTTAAATCTGAGCTGAACTTCTTCAGATCATACAATGTCTGTAATGTTACATTATATAGTATCATATAAATGGGTATTAGCAATTTTAATGAAAATGCACATTTGTATAAATATACAAGTATATGTACATTCAGGGATGACATGTAAGCACTAATCCTAACAATAACTTATTATAAGATCATGAATTTAGAATTTAGAATTAAGGATTATGAGTTTAGGGTTAAGGTTTATAGGTTTATAATTTATGATTTAGGGTTTAAGTCTTTTGGATTAAGATTTAGGGTATAAGATCATGACTTTAGGATCGTGGATTTAGGGTTAAGGATCATATGTTTAGAGTTTAAAAATCATGAATTTAGAGTTTAACATTTAAAGTTTACAATTTAAAATTTAAGGTTGGGGGTTGATTAGTTTAGGCTTAAGGATTGATGGTTTAGGGTTTACAAAATTTTCAATTGTTCGAATGATTTTATAAATTGTTGTATAGAAAAAATCTTTAAAATATATATTTTGTTACACTCTTAAGAGTAAAAATAGCTCACTCTGTTATTTAATTATTTAATAATTAATTAATTATTATTAAAATTTAAACAATTAAATATATTAATTAATAATTAAATAAACTAAATATATTAATTATTATACCAAAACGCTCCACTTGTTGTGACGTAACGCTATGCTCAGCTCACAACGTTGGCGAGTATACTATAGGCATGTCCTCCATCGTATGTGGTATTAAAAAATAGCGTTTCTGCTAATTTTTCTCCCTCTTTGCTTATTTTTTATCTATTTTTTATTTATAAAATTTACTCATTTATCACCAAATCTACTTATTTTTACAAATTTTACAGCACTTAAATGAGAGAGAGAGAAAGGAGAAAATTAAATAAATTTGGGGTTGGAGAGCAAAAGTGTCCAAATTTAACCTCTTTAATCATAAAAGATTAAAATTTTCATGTGTAAGTTAAAAGGATTACTCTATAAAGTTAGGGTCATTTTCAAAAATTTGCCTAACTCTTTTATAGTCTCAAAAAGTAAATATTTAATGACTACTAAAGTAGATTTCTATGAAAAATAAGAATTAAAGTACAAAATATTAATATTTCCAAAGACCTAAAGGACATCTTCCCTTTGATTAATTAGGGCGGACCTCGATTACAAAACTTGCTTAATTTCAAGATAGAGATCAAATGCATATGTAATCCTTCCAATTTTTTAAGTCATATAAATTCTTTTTCTTGGTGCTGACATGTAAACTCCAATTTTCTGTACAAAACTATCGCTTTATATACAGACTGCAAGCAATTGAATTTTTATATGCATAATTAATGTTCTGAACAGGCAATTGGACATTTGTATTCTAAAATCATGCAAGTGTACACACGAAATTTGTCCCAAGTCACGTATTGAATTATTGGACAAGTAAATTTTGGAACTAGTTGTTGATAACTTGTTATCCACAGAAAAAACATTGGAGCAAAGGAGAATTGCTATTATCTCTCTAAAGTTTTTTGAAACTACCAAAACAAATTCCTTTGCAGTTTCAAGAACACCAACTCCTTTGTTTATGGTTTTTCCTTTTTTCATTACACCGACTTTAAATATTCAAATCAACAGCCAAATTGTTATTTGACTGAAAATTAAAAAAATAAAAATAAAAAATGTGTAATTAGAGCTTATTAACTGGGGCATGTCATAGCAGTCACCAACCCAATTTTTGTCTTCAGTTGATATGCATGTAGAAGATGATTTGTCGCCGTCAACAGTCATATCATTTACCGAACACTGGGTTATTATCAAATATTATACTTCTACTTTGTACAACACATTTATATCTAAATTATCAAATTCAGATCGTTCACACCAATTTTTTTAGTACAAACGTATAAAACAATATCACTTTGAACATGTTTTAAATTAAAATACATCGTTTTAAATAAAATATATGACTATGAAAATAAGTTTCATTAACACCATGTTTCTAACTGTCTGTTGAAGTCAAAATAATAAATTGCTTTCAACTAGTAAACAAACAGATGAAAAGATATCTTATTATAAGCTATTCTCAAACATTCTAAAAACTAAAAATTGAAAAAGAAAATAATAATTGGAACTTCGACACATACAGCGGTGAGTTATAAATCGAGGGTGTCTTTTTGCATATTAAAACATCTATAAAAATAAAAATTTATATTATTAAATTACTTATAATTTAATTACAAAAATTAATTTAATAAATTACGTAGTACATTATATAATAAATAATACTATCATATATTATTATCTTATAAATTTATAATTTTTTATAATATTTATATAATTTATAATGTGTTACATAATATTTTTATGTATTTTAAAATTTATTATATAATAAATTATGTAATTTATTAAATTAATTTTTATTTAACTAATATCATCCAATACAATATAATTATCATACTTGCCCTTGGGGATAGTTACTAAATTACACGACAGCCGTGACCACCTAAATTCAAATAAAATGGGGAACAAAATTTAGTTAATTAATGATACCCAACTCCCTTCCAAACCTTTAAAATATATATAATAATTCATACTTATAGCTCATGTATTACACTCATTGAGAAAACGTTGTCATTTCTCTTTTGCATCAAATCTAATAATTCATTGTTTTTAAGTTACAAATCCTATAATTCTTTAAGCATATTTATTCTGATGGGACTACATTTGCAATTCTAAAATATGCATATTCTGACCCTTTTGTTGTTATAAATATAATAATAAATAGTACTATATAAGTAAATAATATTGTATAAATAAATAGTATTATATAAATAAATAATATTATATTAATAAACAGTATTATAAACAATATTCTCTACCAAAATTTTACATTGAAAAATTTTCATTTCTTTCTTATTCATTTACTCTATAAATATAAATGAGTGTTTTTATTTATGTACAAGTGAGAAAAAAATACAAATATTAATATATTTGTAAAAATATTTATTTATATTTATACTTTACATTCTAGTTCAAAATTGTTACTTCTTTATCATAATATTTACAACACGTTATCAGTACGATTCACGATAACTACAAGTAAGCATTACTTACTTTCTTTCATTTAGATTTTAAATATTATGTGAGATAATCGGTCGGTCGACTTTGTCGCCTTAGTTATAAATCACACCATTTCTTAAATTATGTAATTTATTTTTTATTATTTATATAAATCACACTCTCTTAAATTTTAAATATTATGTGGGATAACCGGTCAGTTGGCTCTGTCGCCTTGGTTGTAAATCACATCCTCTCTTAAATTATGCAATTTATTTCTTATTATTTACTTTTTGTAAAATTTGAGAGAGTATGCCCTCTAAAATAATTATAATAATTTACTTTAAATCTTTACTACCTTAGAATTATTAAGTAACGAATTTCTTATAAAAGACCGAATATATTCCAGATAGTCAATAAAGTAAATCGGGGATCTTCTGTTCAACCCCTCTGCTACTTTGGCTCATTCTGGTCATAATTCAGATTTTGAAATAAGAAGTTCTGGTACTAATTCTATGCTTTATATTATTGTTATTACTTAATTGAATGGAAGGTTATGCCTTTTAATTGTTATTGCTTCATATATGTAAAACTTCTTAATTTTTATTATTCTGTTTAAGGAAAGCAATGCCTCCTGAACTTTACTTTTGATATTTATATTCTACAATATGACATATAGAAGGTCATGCCTCCTAAATATTATTTTTGATATTCTGCATAAGGTTAATATTCTATATACTAATTTTAATTTTATTCTTTCATATCTAAAGGCCCTCTGAATAAAATGTCTTTGACAAACTTGCAAATCCCTGCGCTTGACATCTCTAGGAAAAACTACTTATTATAGGTGTTGGATGCTAAAATGCACCTCCAAGCCAGTGGTTTAGAAAAGACTATTAAAAAAGAAAATGATACATCCCTGCAGAACAAGGCGAAAGCAATGATTTTTCTTCGTCACCACATACATGAGAGCTTAAAAGCTCAATATTTGACCATAGAGGACCCGTAGATCCTCTGAAAAAATTTAAAAGAAAGATTTGACCATCAAAAGGATGTGTTCCTCCCAAAGGCAAAATATGAATGGATGAACCTGCGATTGCAAGATTACAGAATTGTTGCTGAATACAATTCTGCCCTGTTCAGAATTACCTCACAGATGAAATTATGTGGGGAGTAAGTGACAGAGCATGATATGTTGGAAAAACCATTCTCAACTTTTTATGCTTCTAATGTGGTTCTACAGCAACAATACCGTGAACGACAGTATATAAAATATTCATATTTAATTTCATGTCTTCTGGTTGCTGAACAGAATAATGAACTGTTATTGAAAAATCATGAATTACGTCCAACAGGTTCTCAACCATTCCCTGAAGTGAATGCAAATTTTTATAATAATGCTAGACGTGGTCGTGAAAGAGGAAGAGTGCGTGGTTATTACCCTCGACGTGGTTATAAATACCAAAGACATAAATATATTAAAGAAGGACAGAAGCACCAAAACAAAGAAAATGATATAGAGACCAAACGCCTTAAGTATCATGAAAATGTATGTTATCGATGTGGTAAAAAAGGGCATTGGTCACGTACATATCGTGCACCAAGAAATCAAATTGAGCCTCATAAGACATTTGTCAAAGAAAAAAGGAAGAATATGGAGACAAATCTTATTGATGAATCAGATCCTGCAGATCATACTTATCTAGAAGAAATGGAGCATTAATTATTTAAGGATTTATATTGTACTTTTATTTTATGTCAGTTTGTTGTATCTTTTCTTGTTTTTAATATTTATTGTGTTGGTTTCTTTTCATGTTTTTTTTGTAATTTTTATTTTCTAATGTTAAATATTTTATTAAAAGATATGCCTTTCAAAAATGAATTGTTCACTCTAGAGAGAAAAGATGAGGATGTCTGTTTAGCTGATACTGCAACTACACATATTATCTTAAAAAATAAAAAATATTTCTCAAAACTAACAATGACTGAAGAAAAAGTTAATACTATATCAGGTCTTGTAGATCTGATTGAAGGCTCTGGAAGAGCAACAATCTTGTTAAAAAATAGAACAAAATTGTATATAAATAAGGCTTTATATGCTGGTAGATCTAGAAGAAATCTGCTGAACTTTAAAGATATCTGCCGAAATAGATATCACATGGAGACCTTAAATGAAAATAATGTAGAATATCTCTGCATTACTTCTAATGTCTCAAACAAGAAATGCATACTTGAAAAGCTTCATGCTTCATTATCAGGTTTGTATTATACAGTTATAAATTCAACTGAAAGCTACGCAATAATGAACCAGAAGTTTAGTGATCCAAAAAATTTTATACTATAGTATGACTGTCTTGGTCATCCAGGATCAATAATGATGGGTAGGATAGTTGAAAATTCTCATGGACATCAATTAAAGAACCTGAAGATTCTATTATCCAATGACAATATTTATACTGCTTGCTCACAAGGCAAACTTATAGTCAGACCATCCTCTTCTAAAATTAGTCTAGAATCTCCATCATTCTTACAAAGGGTCCAAAGAGATATATGTGGACCAATTCATCCACCAAGTGAACCTTTTCGATATTTTATGGTTTTAATTGATGCATCTGCACAGTGGTCACATGTGTGTTTATTATCTACACGAAATGTTGCATTTGCAAAATTAATGGCACATATTATTAAATTAAGGACGCAATTTTCAGAATACTCTATTAAGACAATACATTTAGACAATGATGGTGAGTTTACATCCAAAACATTTAATGACTACTGTACATCCATGGGAATTAAAGTAGAACATCCTGTACCGTATGTTCACACACAAAATAGATTTGCAGAATCTTTAATTAAACGACTTCAGGTAATTGCATGTACTTTATTGATACGTGCACAATTACCAACTTCTGCATGGGGACATACTATATTGCATGCTGTAGCATTAATTCATTTTAGACCCATGACTTATCATCAATATTCTCCATTATAACTTGTACTTGATCATCAACCTAATATATCCCATTTGTGTACATTTAGTTGTGCTGTATATGTACCTATAATACCTCCTCAACGCACTAAGATGGGACCTTAACATCGCTTAGGGATTTATATTGATTTTAACTCACCATTAATTATAAGATATCTTGAACCCTTGATAGGTGATTTATTTACTACACGATTTACGGATTGCCATTTTGATGAGACAGTATTCCCATCATTAAGGGAAAAAAATTTACCTCCTAAAGTAAGGCATGAACTGTTAAGGTCAGTGATTACGTGTCATCCTTGAATGTACATATATTTATATATTTATACAAGTGTACATTCTCATTAAATCCCTAATACTATTTATATAGTATTATGCATGTAACATTACAGACATTGTAGATATAAAAGAGTTCGGATCAAATATAAAGAGTTTAGATAAGCGTTTATAGTTAACCACGCTGAGACATATAATTACTAAATGTTAGCACAATTAAGTGTTAGTTGGTTATAATATTCAGCAGATCCAAGAGTTAGAGCCTTGTCTGTAATGGGACATAGACCTGAGAATATACTACTAACTATATAGTTGCAAGAGTTGCAATCGAGTGCCAAGAAATGCAAGTTACGTAAGTATGTTCTCGAATAATTGTCCTTAATCTATTTCTGTCGATGTGGGTCTATCAGTGGATACCTTTATATATAGATCAGCATATATCGTATCTATTGGGTATAGATGGTCGTTCCTGACCGACTGTGAGCTTGGAGCTCGTATTGATATATGGGTATCCAGTTAGGACTGGATATAGAACAGACTCACGAGGGCCTCCGATAGACACCCAATATAAGTCGTCAACGGAGGGTCCTTTTGAGTTGAGTAGTATACGTGGTCCTTTGACCTGAGTGCCACGGTGGGCTTGTAAGTGATCCACCATACTTTGGTTTCACGCATGTCTCTGACCTTTCATGGTGTGACCGCTGGGTGTTGCTGGGTATGGTCCAATGCTTATGGAGTTCGGTGTGTACAGATATAGGATCCGTCAGCTCCAATATGGAGTTTAATATCCAGATGCTTCAAGATTGTATCTCAGAAAGTCTTGTGGCCACAAGCAATCATCTCGGGAAAGAGTTCTGCCAGGATCGAACAATATGAAAAAGGAGTTTGCGCATATTGTTCATTGAGATACAAGTTTGGAGATAGGATATGGATGAGCACATGGGGTTTTGACGGTAATAATCTATATCCCCGCACATCTAGGATATCATGACAGAAGGACTATACGTATGTGTTGTAACCTCAGCTTGTATAGTTCAACGTGCTGATTTGTGCATCCGTGACATGTGCGTGGGGCATTGCTCACGGACTCATGGAATAGTTCCATTTGACGAATCAGACGTAGGACCTAGGGAGTCCCGCGATATGGAGTGTACTCATTGTACACTAGAGCAACGTGCCAGATTAAATTGATTAATCCATCAATATTTAACATTACCACAGGAATGCGTGCGTATATGTATTTAAGTGTTAAATATAATAATTAGTTAATAATTATTATTTACTAATTATATTAGGACACGTAGCGTATTGTGGATCCTCAATTGAGTTTACCCAAGTGTGGATTTTGATGGGATCCATTAGGGGGTAAATTTGGTAACTATTTATGAAGAGCAAAATGGTCATGACACACTATGATTATTTAATTGTTAAATAATCATTCTCTCTCTCCCTTTTATATTATATAATATATATTATAATATATTATTATATTAATATTATTTATCTTATATTATATATATATAGAAAAAGAAAGTGAGAAGAAGTAAGAGATTTGGCCAAACGGGCGAGTGGGAGGAGAAGAGAAGAAATGGAGAGAGAAGAGAAGGAAGAAAGAAAGAAAAAAAAAATGAAATTGTTTTATTTTCCTCTATGCTTTCAATTAGAGCAATTATGAATTGCTCCAAACTAGCCATTTCTTATCCTTTTAGAGAAAATAATATAAATTCACTCCCGGCCATTTTGGGGATTAAGAGTTAATCCCAAGCTAAATATAAAGCTATTGTTCTAACTCACCAAGCCCACCGAGTTGGTGACTAGAATTGCACGCGAGTTGGTCTCCATGCGGACTCCGAGGAAAAACATGTATAATGTTACACGTTATAGTGAGTTCTCTATAACCTTTCTAATATATTAATATGATTAATATATTTATTTATTGTGTTTATTGCAAAATTTATATTTCCGCTGCGTTAGGCAATAGACACAATTGCACATGCATACACCCACGTGCCTAAGATCCTTCGCCGACATGAACTTTCTTGGAAAACGATCACTATGTCTCATTTAGACCCTATACAACTCAATGTGAAAATGAGGTGTAAAAAATTGTTCATCTTCAAAGAATAGCAAATGAATTTCCAAACGCATTTATAGATGCATTAAAAGTAACCAAATCATATATACCAGCTGCTAATAAACAACTCGGGTGATTGTTCCTATAGAAAAATATAATCAAATAGCAGCAAATGAATCATCCGCGGCACGCCAGAAGCGTGGTAGACTAATTGGTTTAAAGGATATTGTTCCGCGAAAAAGAAAAATAAAAATACAGGATCCTATTGAAAATAATGCTCGAGCAAATGAATCCACATTCTTTAAAATAACAGAAAGATTAATAGTCCTTGAAGAAACACAAGTCACTGAAGTGACATATGTCCCTAAAGAGACAAAAGTTTTAGAAGAAATATTAGTCCCAGAAGAGACGACAGAGTTTCAAAATGAAGAAAATAGTATAAATTATGCTTATACAAAAGAAATGTGGCAACGAGATAAAATAATTGTTGATAATGTGTTCTCATTTGCAATAGCCACTGAAATTATGAATGTTGATTTTGAGTCACAATCTATTGATGAATGTAGAGAAATGCATGATTGGTTTCAATGGAAAGAAGCAATACAAATAGAATTGACTTCACTAACTAAACGAGAAGTATTTGTACATGTAGTCCGAACACTTGAAGATGTCAAACCCGTAGGACATAAATGGGTTTTTGTACAGAAATGTAATGAAAATAATGAAGTTATCAGATACAAAGCAAGACTTGCTGATCAAGGTTTCTCGTAGAGACCTGGTATTGATTATGGTGAAACTTATTCCCCCGTGATGGACACAATTACATTTAGATTTCTGATAAGTTTGACAGTCTCAGAAAATCTTGGTATACATCTTATGGATGTAGTAATGGCATATCTATATGGATCACTTGACACTGATATTTATATGAAAATCTTTAAAGGATTTAAAATGCTTAAAGCATATAATCAAAATTTGTATTCAATTAAGCTACAGAAATCTTTGTATAGATTAAAACAATATGGGCGCATGTGGTATAACCGTCTAAGTGAATATTTGATAAAAAAATGTTATATTAACAACCTAATATGTCCATGTGTATTCATAAAGAAGTCAAACACTTGATTTGTTATTGTAGCTGTATATGTGGATGACATGAATTTGATCGGGACTCCTGAAGAGCTCTTGAAAACTGCAGAATTCTTAAAGAAGGAGTTTGAAATGAAAAACCTAAGGAAGACCAAATAAGATCAAATAGAATCTTTATCCATTAATCTACCTATATTGAAAAGATTTTAAAAAGATTCAACATGGATAAAGCCCATCCATTAAGTACCCCTATGGTTGTTCGGTCTTTTGATCATAAAAATGATCCATTCTGTCCCAAAGAAGATGATGAGAAAATACTTGGTCCATAAGTACCATATCTAAATGCAATTAGTGCTTTATTATATTTAGCCCAATGTACTAAACCAGACATAGCTTTTGCAGTAAATTTATTGGCAATATTTAGCTCTACATTAACCCGACGTCATTGGAATGGTGTCAAATATATATTTCGTTATCTATGTGGAACAATAAATTTGGGACTATTGTATTCTACTAAACTAACAGAAAATTCAGATCTAGTTAGATATACAAATACTGGGTACTTATCTGATCTTTATAAGGCTCGCTCACAAACAGGTTATGTTTTTACCTATAACAATACAGCAATCTCATGGCGATCCACAAAGTAAACTTTTGTTGCCACCTCATCAAATCACTTTGAGATTCTTGCACTTCACAAAGCACGTCGGGAATACATATTGCTACGATCCGTCATTCATCACATTCAGAGTACATGTATCCTACCTTCTGCAGTAGATATTCCAACAACAATATATGAAGATAATGCAACTTGTATTGCTCAAGTTAGAGGCGGATATATCAAAGGAAATAGAACCAAACATATTTCTCTAAAAAATTTCTACACCCATGAACTGCAACAAAATAAGAAGATTGATGTGAAACAAATACATTCTATTGACAATTTTGCAGATTTGTTCACTAAATCTCTATTAACTTCAACTTTTGAGAAACTGATTTACAAGATTGGCATGCGTCGGCTCAACAAGTTGGTAAACTGATAGGATGTTACTTTGAATGGGAGCATTTCATCAGGGGGAGCATATTCTTTCAGAAGAAGAAAAGTGTTAGTTACAAACATGTATTGCACTCTTTTTTCCTTCGACTAGGTTTTATCCCACTACGTTTTACTGGCAAGGTTTTTAATGAGGCAATATTAAAAACGTTATACACCATTATACAAAATAGAGTTGTATTTCTTTGGCAATGTAAAATACAATTAAAAATGGTATATCCTAAAGGGAAAGTTGGGATTATGGTGGAGTCCAAGGGGGAGTGTTATAAATATAATAGTGAATAATGTCGTATAAATAAATAGTATTATATAGATGAACAATACCGTATTAGTGAACAGTACCATGAACAGTGTCCTCCACCAAAATTTCACATTGAAAACTTTTCATTTCTTTCTTATTCTCTTACTTTATAAATATAGGTGAGTGTTTTCATTTATGTACAAGTGAGAAACAAGTACAAATATTAATAATTTGTAAAAGTGTTTACTTATATTTACACTTTATATTCTAGTTCAAAATTTTTTCTTCTTCATCCTATTATTCACATCATAGGTAACTATTTAATAAATTTTAAAGATTATACTTCACTTTGATACACCTTTTAAATTTTAAAATGATTTTCATTGCATGTGATAGTGTGGTTGAGTGGTCAAGTGTATACTTCCCCAATCATGAAGCTAGGATAATTAATCTATTCAACTGAGACAAATTATTTTTTTTTCCTTTCTAAATGGTCTCTTTATTTTTAAAGTCAATTTTCTAACTCCTACAATATACGAATTTTTATTCTAATTAGAAATAAAATTTTTAAGGATATTTTGAAGCCTATATAAATTCTTATAATCCTTTAGAATAATTAAGCATTAGAGGGAAACTCCAAGAAAGAAAATAGAGAGTTAGAGAGCACTTGAATGTTAGGTGCACAAAAAGAGTGCCATAGGTGTGCTTGAGTATAGTGTGTATAAGAAAGTACCGATAGATCCCTTAAGAGCTTGTCTATTATTATATTCATTGATTATTTCTTGTGAAAGATCTTTTTTATTTGAATAAAAGAAGTAAAGATCCTATGATCCACCATGAACATAGGCATTTGTTGTGAACTACGTAACTCTCTTATGCCTGTGTGTGATTGTTTATCTCCTATGTGTGATCTTTTCTTATTCTTGAATATTCGTGATTAAAGTCTTCTATAAAGTGCTCAGGAGTTTTTAAAGTGTACACTAAAAAACTCTGACAAATTAGTATCAAAGTCAAGGTCAATGCCTAAGTGGTATATCAAGAACATAGGTTGTTCAACTATGAAAAATCAAAAATATGAGGTTGAGAAGTTCAAATACTATAATGATTTCTATGATAGGAAAATGTTATGGCTCTACTGATAAGTCAAGGGTTAGATTTAGCCCTTGAAGAGACTTAAGCAACAATTAATGAAAAGAAGAAACCTACAATACTTAGATTCGACTCAGATAAAAAAATCATTCATAGAGAGTCTATAGTACTATTGTTCTGTCTTTAAGTGATAAATTTCTGAGGGAGGTGGTTGAAGAAAAGACAATAATAGATCTTTAGAAGAATCTTGATGCCCACTACATGACGAAGCCCTTGTTGAATTATTTGTATGTCAAGAAGAAGTTGTTATTAGAGCTGGTGCTTACATGTCATTCTAATGTTGTATGAATATTAATTGTTAACATTTATACAATATATATTTTTAGTATAATCGTTATTATTAAATACGTATATTGTACAATACTTGTAACGTTACAAACATTATATGATATGAAAAAGTACAGATCTGGTCTAAAAGAGTTTAGATTAGGGTTAAGAGTTAGCAACACTGAGAGTTATGAATGCTAAGAGTTAGTAGGTTATAAGATTCAACCATATCAAAGGATTTAGAGCCTTGTCTGTAATAGGACAAAGACTTGAGAATATACTCGTAATGACATATTTGCAAAGAGGTACAAGAAAATGTCATCATGCAAGTATATTCTTAAACACTATATTCCTATCTATTTTCATCAATGTTGTCTGTCTATGGATCTCTTTTAAATAGCTCTGTGTATGTCTATATCTGTAGGGTATAGATAGTTGTTCTTAATTGACTTAAGCTTAGAGCTTGTATAGGTATGCAGGTATCAAATTAGGATAGGATATTAAACAAACTCACGAGGACGCCAATGGATAATCTATAAAGTTATAAATGGTGAGTCTTCTCAAGTTGAGTAATATTTGTGATCCTTTGACCTAAGGGTTGCGGTGGGCTTATGAGTGATCCACCATGTTTTGGTTCCACGCATATCAAATACCTTTTATGATATGATCGTTGCGTGTCGCTGGATATGATTTGATGCTCATAGAGTTTAGTGTGCGTAGATATGGGATCAGTTAGCTCCTATAATGAAGTTTATATATCCAGATGCTCTAAGATTGTATTGCAGGAAGTCTTGTGGCCACAAGCACGTAACCTTGAAAAAAGAGTTTTTCATAAGGTTAAACATGATCAAAAAAGAGTTTGCAGATATTATTTGACGAAATACAAATTTGGAGATAAGTTCACAGATGAGCATATGAGGATTTGACGGTACTGATTTATATCCCCGTTCTTCTAGAATATAGGTGACAGAAGGATTATACGTATACGCTATGACCTTAGCTTGTATGGTCTAACACGCTATTTGTTATATCTATGACGTGTGCGTAGGACATTAGTCACTGATTTATGGAACAGTTTCATTTGACAAATTAGGCGTGGACTGATAAGGGCATAAAAGCACTAGTATGATTTGTACCTAACTTTCGTATTTTGATCCAAATTATAAATATTTGGCTATTTAATTGTATTTGCTGATCGTAAATAGATGCACGATGAAAAATGTGACGTATAGGAATAAACGGGAGGCAAATCGGAAGTTAAACGAAGAAGTTACTCTCAAAATACGAAAGAGGCACTAGGGCTGGGAGCCGCAGCGCTCAGCTACTGAGCGCCGCTGCGCTTATGGGGGAATAATGTCGGTGAACAGTAACTCGTGAACAGTAATTTGAAGGAAAAAAAACCTATAAATAAAATGCCAAAAAAACCTTAAAGGAGGAGGAGAGAAAAAGAGAATAAAAAGAGGCAAAAACTTAGAGAGAATTCACAACACAATCAAAAATCAAAGTGAAAGATTGAAAAACCAATATCAAGATTCAAGCTTCAAGTCAAGATTTAGGGAGAAGCACATTAAGGAGTCACTTTGATTAGTTTTTCTTCTATTTCTTTATCATTATATTCCTTTTTTTATTGATCTTTTATGAATTGGTTTGATACTTTTAGTTTTGTGATGGGTTAATTTGTTCATCTAGGGTTAGACTATGTGAACTTAGTATGGATTTAGATTGTGTTAATTTTTAGTTTATGAACTTGATACATTCAATTGATTCATTCTATCTTGTGTTTAATGCTTTCATTATACCTATAAATAGAAGGCCAAAAAAACCTTAAAGGAGGAGGAGAGAAAAAGAGAAAAAAAAAGGTAAAAACTTAGAGAGAATTCACAATATAAAATCAAAGATCAAAGCCAAAGATTGAAGAATCAAGATCAAGATTCAAGCTTCAAGTTAAGATTGAGGGAGAAGCACATCAATGAGTCACTTTGATTAGTTTTTCTTCTCTTTCTTTATCATTATATTCTTTTTTTTGTTGATCTTTATGAATTAGTTTGATACTTTTGATTTTGTGATGGGCTAATTTGTTCATTTAGGGTTAGACTATGTGAACTTAGTATGAATTTAGATTATGTTAATTTTTAGTTTATGAACTTGATACATTCAATTGATTCATTCTATCTTGTGTTTAATACTTTCATTATACCTTATCAATATTTTGAATGATTGAGGAACCATGATGAACTTTACAAAGGGATTTATGTGTTTAGTCTAAGATAATTTGATGCATGATCATAGGGTAACAACTATGAATTCCATCTAGGATAGACATATACCTAGGTGGTATGTATGGTATAATTTAAACTTAATCTTAATGAATTACATTCTGATTTGATTACCATAGACATATAGGTGATTGTTAGAATGCGTAATATAGTCACTTGACCATCGACAGAGGCTTGTGATGAGATAGTGTCTAAGCTAATCAATTGGTATTAAGGGATTAACTAAGGGGTTAATGAGTCCAATGAAATACTAGGGGACGAGTCAAAACCATAGATTATTTTTATTTGTAAATTCTACTCTTTACTTTGTTTAGGTTAATTGATAGAATTAGATTAGTTAAATAAATTTCAGATTGTGATTTTCTAAATAAAAGTTAGGTAGGT
Organism: Ailanthus altissimus; assembly: GCA_946807835.1. Taxonomy (NCBI): domain Eukaryota; kingdom Viridiplantae; phylum Streptophyta; class Magnoliopsida; order Sapindales; family Simaroubaceae; genus Ailanthus; species Ailanthus altissimus. The sequence goes on along the minus strand of OX327710.1, from coordinate 19,598,460 downwards.
ATAATTTTAGTACTTGATTTATAAAATTAGATTGCATAGTCCTTGTGAGATCGATATCTGGACTTAAAATCCTATATTACTTGAAACGATAGCGTGCACTTACACTAGGCTATTATAGCATCACAATCATGGACCTAGGGAGTCCCACAATAAGAAGTGTAATAGTTGTACACTGGGGCAACGTACCAGATTGAATTGTTCGATCTAGTAATTTCTGGCAAAATCGTAAATTTATTTTAGTCGAGATGCTCGTGTGTCAAGACTTAAGTGTTAAGTACATTAATTAGTTAACAATTGTTATTGACCAACTAAATGGTGACACATGATGCATAGTGAGCCTTTAGTTAAATTTACTCAATTGTGTGATTAAGTGGGATCCACTTTGGGTTAACTTGGTAATCAAGTGAGGATTCAAAGGTAATTTTACTTAGTTGATTATTTAATTATTAAATAATTAAATTATTTTTTTAATGGTTAAATAAATCTAAACTTAACCTAAGTTAATAGTTAACTAGGATTAGGTTAACCTAAATATCTAACTAAGCTTAATGGTTAAGAAAATTCTAGCCTAACCTAGGTTAATTAGCTAACCATGGTTAAATATTAACCAAAAGTTAGGTTTAATTAGATATTTAGATGACTTAATGGCTAAGGCCAACTTCGATATTTTCTCATTACTTAATTGTTAAGCTAATGTCTTATAATAAGTAATTTTACTACAAAAAGCAAAAATTGTTTTTTCTTTTACAAATACAATGATAATGCATTTGGTGAATGAGAGATATATTTGGCCGGCCATTAAGCAAAGAGGTGTGAAAAAAAAAATCATTTTGATGAATTTGAACCAAAAGTGTTTGGAGGTGGGTTGGCAACTTGGAGGAGAAATGAGAGAGCAAAAATGTTTGTTCTTTTATCTTTCAAATATTGAAAAAAAACAATCATTTTTTTCTCTTCCAAATTGGCCTGCCACCAAAAGATTAATATAGAAAATTATTTTTTTCATACAAGGGTTGTATTAGAAAAATTATTTCTATTACTTTGAAACAAATTTTCCAAGTTAAAGAGTATAGCTTAGGATATAGTCTAAATGTTAGATTACACAGATTAAGAGTTAGTCGGGGTTTAAGACTGAAATGAGTGCTAACAATTAAGGTTACTATTCTAGCAACTTAAGCTCACCCCGTTGAGTGCTAGAATTGCCAACGGGTCCATTTCAAGCGGTATTCTAGTTAAAACTATTCTAAAGGCTTGTCAAGTAATTATTCTCAATCTTGGTATTAATATGATTAATATATAGTTTATATAATTTCATTAATGTAATGAAATGAAAATTTTATTGTGTTTATCATTTTAAGAAATTAGATTTCCAACTTTCGCTATGCATGTTTATGTATAAGATGCATGAATTGTGTATATATATTGTATGTGAAGCATATATATGAACAACAGACACATGTACCATGTGCATACGTACCCAATAGATTAGGTTTTGAACTGCACCTAATAAATGGTATCAGAGCGTACTTTTTGGTGTCCGATTGGGTATTTTTTAGTGTAATTATGTTGTTAGTGAAGTTCTGAGGCTATGGTTGTACATTTGAAGTGTTAAAGATGCTAAAACCAGGAAAACAGCAGCTAGAGTGCCCAGTACTGGATGAGAAACATTGCAGCACTAGGTTTTCAGGCCCTAGTGCCACAGCGCTCAAGGCTTAGCGCCACAGTGCTAAGGTTCTGACCTCTAGCACTACAACGTAGTAAGCTAATACTACAGCACTGGGGCATCCAAGCCCTATCATCGTAGCTCTTAAAGGCTAGCACCACGGTGCTGATACTATTTACTCAAATAGTACTTTTTACAGTACTTTTAAATAGTATTTTAAAATTAATTTATACATGTAGGAGTTTATGAGATGCAGTGATAAGAGTTATTAGTCTGCATTATAAACCAGCATCATGCTTCTATGCTAATAACCACAATGAGAGCCCTACTGGTGGGGGTTAGTTGTGTTTACACAAATAAATGAATAATTAAGAATCACCTCTTTATGAGATAAGACTCATTATTTAAAAATCTCTCTTAATCAGATTAAATTGTATTATATTATGAGATAGTGTTTTACATTAGTCCATCTTGTCAATACGGTGTTAAATAGATCACGTCGGTCTTTTTTCAATATCGCTATAGTGTAAGAGATTTAGTCAGTGTAATTTGGGGTATACTGGTTACACATGAGATCAGACAAATGTATGCGAAATTATTGCCCTAGATCACTATAATGTACGGGTAGTATAGGTAGCACAATATTGGTTATTGATAAGTTAATCTGGAATACATTTATCCTAGATCGCTACAGTGTGTGGATAAGATGTAACCGGGATCAGGAGCAAGAGTTGCATGAGATGCAATTGACAAGAGTTGTTTACATTTTAGGTTTACAAAGAGCTAGATTGCTACAGTGTACATTGGAAATAAAATGCCAATATGGTCCACTTCCTGCTGTATAGTTTAAAAGAGTTTAAACTATTATTTTTCCCTTTGAAAGATTAAAAAAATTATATAAAATAATAAGAGGGCGTTTTAGATTAAAAATTATATAAAAATTATACCCATGATCTAAAAGCATTATTTGTTAATGATTAAAAATATTCCACTACACATCTCTTAATTCGTCTTATAGAGATAAGATATTTATCTTATAGTGATAAGATACTTGTCTTATAGTGATAAGATACTTGTCTTATAGAGATAAGATAAGTACAAGCAATCTGTTAATGTACTTGATTAATGTACATCAACTAAAGAGTACCAAAAAATATTTCAACTTAATAAAAAATCAATGAATTGTTCTAAATTCAAAAAAAAAGTTGGATATATCATAGATCAGAAGACAATGAAGAGGCATTTTTTATAATATCTCTTTAAAAGATGTGAAAATTTATCATAAATGGATTGAAAATGATTTGAGAGTTAAATCATATCTCCTGACCTTGATATCTAATGATCTTCAGCATAAGCATGTACACATGAGATATGTAAGTAGTATAGTGCTCAGTCTGAAAAATTATTTGATATATCCAAACCAGAGATAGAAAATAGTCATAATGAAAAATATTTTCATAATGATAAAGTTTGATATAATAAGTGTTATTATTTAAGGCATCTTGTTAAAATAGATAAATCCCTTAGATATCTGTTTAATCGAACATTGATATTTCAATAGCATATGATGCTAGAGATGTAAAGGTATAAGATATTGCTTGTCCTCTTCATATCTGCAAGCTGTTGCATGATTTGAGGAATGCTACGAAATAAAGAAAGAGAAATACGACTTTGTGTGAAAGATAAATATTTTCTAGACGTGGTAGCTTTTAGGGTTTTTTAGATCACTTCTCTATTTTGGCATAATCATTATGCTGTAAAACTACGATATTGTGCCAAATATTATTAGGCGAATAATATCACTCTCTGTAGTAGACAGAGAGACTAATTAAGAGACATTTGTGATAATATCTCTTTAGAAGATATGAAAATTTATCAAAAATTGATTGAGAATGATTTAAGAGTCAAATCATATATCCTGACCTCAATATCTAATGATCTTCAGCATTAGCATGTGCACATGAGATATACAAGTAGTATAGTGCTCAATTTGAAAAATTATTTGATATATTTAAGGCACAGATAGAGAATAGTCATAATGAAAAGTGTTTCCACAATGATAAAGTTTGATATAGTAAGTGTTACTGTTCAAGGCAACTTGACTTAGAATAGATAGATCCCTTAGATATCTGTTTAATCAAATATTGACATTTTAATAGCATATGATGCTAGAGATGTAGAGGTATGAGATACTGTCTATCCTCTTCATATTTGCAAGCTATTGCATGATTTGAGAAATGCTATGAAGAAAAGAAAATAGAAGTACGGCTTCACGTGAAAAATAGAGATTTTCTAGACGTGGTAGATGTTAGGACGTTTTTTTTGTCACTTCTCTATTCTGGAAGAAACATTATACTATAAAACTACTATACTGTACAAAACATTATTAGGCGAATCATATCACTCCCTATAGTAAACAGATAGGCTAATTGAGAGGCATTTATGATAATATCTCTTTAGAAGATGTAAAAAATTATTGAAAATAGATTGAGAATGATTTTAGAGTCAAATCATATATCATGACCTCGATATCTAATGATCTTCAGCATAAGCATGTACACATAAGATATGCAGGTAGTATAATGCTCAATTTGAAAAATTATTTAATATATTCAAACCACAAATAGAGAATAGTCATAATGGAAAGTGTTTCCACAATAATAAAGTTTGATATAGTAAGTGTTACTGTTCAAGGCACATTGACTTAGAATAGATAGATCCTTTAAGTATCTGTTTAACCAAACATTGACATTTCAATAGCATATGATGCTAGAGGTGTAGGGGTATAAGATATTGCCTATCCTTCTCATATTTATAAATTGTTCCATGATTTTAGGAATGTTATGAAGCTAAGAAAATAAAAATACGGCTTTGCGTGGAAAATAGAGATTTATTAGACATGGTAGCTGTTAAGACCTTTTAGGTCACTTATTCATTCTGGCAGAATCATTATGTTATAAAACTGTTGTTTTGTGTCAAACATTATTAGGCAAATCATATCACTCTTTGTAGTAGATGAAGAGGGTTATCATAAAAATATTGAGAATAGTTTCTTATTTTTATGCGATAAAAATTATGTTTTGTTAACTGAATGTCAAGTAATGAATGGCTACTATATCTTAAATACAACAGAAAATGTCTTGAATGTCTAGGTGAACAGAATAAATAGTAGTTCAACGAACTTTGAATAATAAAGAATAATAGTTCAAAAAATTAGGTCTTGTAACCATGAGACAACTATCACTCTAGTAAAGGATGATCAGATATTTGATCTAATTAAGGAACCTTGACCAATTTATGAATTTTGAACTCAAGAAAAAATAACCAAATTCTTATGTAGGTATTGAACACCAGATTACTGATTTATTAGAACTAATACATAATAATTTACTTAGTCCAATAAATGATGTTGCCATGAGTAAATTTCAATACTTTATTATCTGTATAGTAATTTGTTCTAAAGCATTTCAAATGCTCTTAAAATAAAAAAAAAGCTCTTCTCAAAATACTGTTTGGGGTTCTCTGTGAAGATCCTTACGATGCAGATCCCAAATCTCAATAGAAAGAGAGTTGATATCCTTTCCCATGTTGTAAAAAGAAAAATAAAGACAAAGAATAAAGTTTCCCTTGTTTCTGTAAGAGAGCTCAGAAGAATAAAAGTTATGATAAAAAATAAAACAAACCCTTACCTTTATATAAAAGGCAACATGTTTGCATGAAAGAGTGGAAATGTTTCCTTAATTAGACACCCTCTAACAAATCAACATAAATGAGTGTATACGCAAGACTTTTCGGATTAGAAAATGCAGTGCTCCCAGTTGGTCTTGAGTGTTGTGTAAATGAAAAAGCTTGTCTAAGAATTTCTTTAGGAGGGCATATTCCTTCACTTATAGAGAGGCTCTGTTGGACTTATACTAAAAATAATCCCAACAAGCCCAGAACCCAACTGAGTGAAAACATAAAAGAAAAAGTAAAGACCGAAATTAAAGATTGTGAGTTGTCAATGCTAGTGGGCTGAATTTAATTACACAAAGATAAATTTAAACTACTCAACCTCTCCCTCGCGTTTTCTCAATATGAAAAAGAAAACATGTGGAAAATTTGAGAAAAGTTTGATTTTTACTCCTTATATATTTTATCGTTCTAAAAATTAAGATATGATTTTTGATTTTTGATTTTTGATTTTTGATTTTTGATTAATAAGAATCATTAATTAACTTTTTTTATGAGGAGAAACTTTTAAATTACTACACTAATAAAGAAGTCAAACACAAATTATACACCACTACTGCAATTTTAATGCACATGAAATTTAATTTCTCAAGTGATGACTAGCTTGAATAATAATATAATAATAATAGTAACGGGTGAGTAGGTTGCTTGATTAAGGATTCAAGCCATGTGGCATGGGATATTTCAAGTGATGGCTTCATCTTATTGGATTTTATGGCCAGCTGTGGTGCATAAAGAAATGAAATAAATTGTTTCATTTAAGCTAGATGCAAATGAGAGGAGGCAAAAGCAATTAAGAAAAGAAAGAATAAAATATAAAATAAAATGGTTAAGTGGTGGCGTTGGATTGGGTGAAGTGGGTAGATGTGTTGCTTATATAAATAAAATGAATTTTCTTTTCATTTGAGTTGGTTACAGTTAAGAGAAGGCCGAAGTGAATTGTAAGAAGTGAAAAGAAAGAAAAGAAATAATAAAGGAAAAAAGAAGAAAAAGAAAAGAAAGAAACTAAGAGAAGAAAAAGAGAAAAAGAAATGAAGAAGAGGGAAAGTTGGGAGGAAGGGGAAAAAGAGAGAAAGAAGGGTCGGGAAAAAATTAGAAAGCAAGTATAAAAAATAAGTTTGGGTAGTTAAATTTATATTTAATAATTTTATGAGTAATAATTTTTTGATATTATAATATTTATATTTTAATATTTATAATACATATCGATATTAATGATATAACTAGTAGACTCCATGATCTAGAGTTAGCTCAATATTTTTTATATTTTTGTGAGTGGATAACTATATATATTAATTTATTTTTAATACAACAATTTATGTTTTAATTATATATTATCAAATTTATTTATGATTTATTTTATATAGACAAATATTTATAATATTTAGTATATTCAAAAATATTTTAGAATTTATTATAATAAAGCTTATGATTACTTTTAGTACATAAATATTTATTGTAGAATAACAATGTTTTCATGATATTATTTAGTAATACTTTTTGAAGCACCATTTACATACTCTTCCCTTTAATGTAGTTGCTCTGTGCATGTGTTATATCAGTTTATTTTCTCTGCTCGAGCGATGCAATATTCTACCAAGTTAGATCAGCTCAGATCCCCCGCTTTACCCGATGATGAGTTATTCTGCCAAGTTAGACCAACTTTTCATTGGGTACAAGTTTGATGTAGTTTTTAATATGTATATAGTACAATATTTACAGAGTTACATTACATATATTCAGTTTTAAAATAGATTTTATGATAGATTATATTTTCAATATAAGTTTATTTATTTCTCCGTATATAGTTTTACGATTATTTTATATTAAAGAATTCTACGTATATTATTTATAGTATTATTTATTATTAAATCATTAGTAAAAGCTATTATTTATAGGTAGTATAAAGTTTATAATAATTTTATATTATGTCTATTCACTGAGCCACAAACTCACCATTTTTCTTATTTTTCTTATTCTTTTTTCAAGTTGTCATATAGATGACATGTAGTGTGATTTGTATTTCACATTTATAGGTCTGGCCATTATACATATAGCTACATGATTGTCAATTTTATATCATTTATATATATATATATGTATATTTGTGTACACATGTACAATTTTGTTGGGACACATAGCATTGTTTTACCAGATGAAAAGAGTATAAGCATGTTAGTTTTAAATTATTGCAGGATCCACCTCGACTTTCTAATAGAACTTGGGTCAGGTCTTGTTAGTTTGGTATCAGAGCAAGATTTTAGATTCTGTAAACTAGTACGTGATGCATGTATGTTAGAGATGTCATTAATGAATTGTTGTATTTTATAGATTTTCATCATCCGACCATGTGGCCGACCTCGCATGAAACCTATGGCTAAATTGAGATCTCCCTTGGTATCAAAGAGAATAGGAGAACCTATTAAAGATAAGGTAGCTAAGTCAATTCTCTCTGTACCCATACCTTAAACTCAGCCAATTTCTATTGTAGAAGAGATGCACCATCAGTCAGTGTCACAACCTGTGATACTGCCTACAAGAGATAGCCTGATAGACCAACTTAAAAGCAATCCATAAATAGATTAGCCAAGTTAGTTACAATTATAGTGGAAACATAAACACATTGACAATTAGGAGAGAGAATACAATAGAGCGTGTTTGCAATTTAGGGGCAGAGAATGTTTTAAACACTATAGAGCAAGCTGAAGCAGAGTCATGGCTAACCAGAGTGGAATGAATATTTGAAGTTATGATATGCACTGATGATGAGAGGGTTTCATTTACCACATTTTTACTCAAGGGTATGGCATACCATTGGTGGAGATAAATAACACGTAGATATAGAAGAGTGATTAGTTAGGCTGATTTTTGTAAGGTGTTTATTGCTAAATGCTTTCCTATAGTTTACCAAAACATCTAAGTTAGTAAGCTCTTTGAGCTAGAATAGGAATCGATGACAATGCAAGAGTACGAGAATTGACTTATAGAGTTATTGAGATTCGCTTCATATGTAGTACAAAATAAGAGGGATAAATGCAAGAGATTTAAATAAGGGCATAGATGTAATATCAGGACAACAGTCACAGCCATGGGACATAGTGATTTTAATGAGTTAGTATGGACTGTAATGAGGGTTAAGAGAAACCTAGTAGAGACACACAAAGCTCAGTCTTTAAAGCAGAAATAAGGTTAAAGTTGGTCAGCTAGTGGATCCAGTAGCAGCTGAGCACTTAAAGGAGACGATATAGTCAAGTAGTCAACGGTAAAGTCAAAACCTTATACTATCAAGAGGATAGAGGTACAATTCTAGTTAAAGTTTTGCGCCTCTATTTTTGGAAGCAGTATAGAGAGTCAGAGGCCTTGGGGTAGTAGCCAGCAGAGTAGTAATAGTAACGTGTATAAATACCCTTAATGTTCCATATGTGGTAAAGACCATAAGGGACAATGTTTAAGTGGTTCTACGAGTTGTTATCATTGTGGACAGACTCGACATTTGAGAAGATGTCTTTTTTTAGCACACAGTAGCAGTTTAGTACAAGGTGTAGCTTTTTAGGGTTTTCAATGTGGCAATAACCATTTTTAGAGACATGGAGAACCTTACATAGGAGGGCCTATTCTTAGTGGTAGAGCATAACCTAAAGCCTTGAAAATTAGTGGAGACCCGCAAAGAGGTCATCCAGGTCGACCTCATAACCAAACATGTGTATTTTCTTTGACTCAGCAAGAGGCACAGGCCACTCTGGATATCGTTACAAGTATGCTGACACTTTTTTGGTTGAGAGGCCTATATTTTAATTAATCTAGGTTCTACGCATTCTTTTGTTTCTTGCATTTTTCCTATGCTTACGGCTAGAGTGCTAAAACCCTGAGATTGGAGCTTGGTAGTAGCCACGCTAGTTGGAGAATCATTGTTGGCTGAGAATGTATTTTAGGGATTTGTTATCAAAGTGGATAGTAGTGAAATGATAAAAAATTTAATTCATCTTGATATACATGATTTTGATGCGATACTTGAGATGGAATCATTAGCTAATCATCATACTACTATAGACTATTTTCAGAAAGAGGTTATATTCAGAAGACATTGAGAGTTTGATAATACCTTTTATAAAGAGCGACGAGTTCTTCTATCTTATGTTATATCTGCTATAACAACTAGATAGTTGCTCAGAAAAGGATGTTCAGTCTGGCATATGTCATTAATACCAGAGTTAGTAGAGTTAAATTAGAAGATATTTTGGCGATCAAAGATTTTCTAGATGTATTTCCTAAAGACCTCCAAAGTTTGCCATTAAATAGAGAGATTAATTTTGGTATTGATTTGGTTCCTAGCATAGGTCCTATCTCCAATCACCATACAGAATGACTCCTTTATAGTTAAAAGAATTGAAGACTTAATTATAGGAATTGGTAGATAAGGGTTTCATCAGACTTTTTTTTATCGCCACAGGGAATACTAGTATTGTTTGTTAAAAAGAAGGATCGAACCTTAAGGTTATGCGTTAATTATCAAGAGCTGAATAAAGTCACTATATACAACAAGTACCCACTCCCTCTCATTGATGATTTATTTGATCAGTTACAGAATCCAAAAGTTTTCTCAAAGATTGTTCTGCGATTATGATATCATCAGTTGAAGATTAGAGATATTGATGTGTCTAAGATTGCCTTCAAAACTCGGTATAGGAATTATGAATTTTTAGTAATGCCATTTGGGTTGACTAATGCTCCAGTTACATTTATGGACCTTATAAATAGAGTATTTCATCAATAGCTTAATTAATTTATTATAATATTTATTAATAATATCCTTATATATTCATGGAGTACAGAAGAGTATGCGAAGCATTTAAGGATAGTGTTTCAAGCTTTAAGGAATAAACAGTTATATGCTAAGTTCAGCAAATGTCAGTTTGGTTAGAAAAAGTTACATTTCTAAGCTATGTGATTTCAGTATATGAGATTGGTGTGAATCCTCATAAAATTAAAGGTATGGTAAATTGGGCACGACCAGCTAATGTGATAAAGTTAAAAGTTTTTTTGGTCTAATGGGTTATTATCGGAGGTTTGCTAAAGACTTCTCTAAGATTACTACACCACTTACAAAGTTGACCAAAAAAAATGTAAAGTTTGAGTGAACTGATGAATGTGAAGGTAGCTTCTAAGAATTTAAAAAGAGATTAACTTCGACTCCTGTTTTCACTATTTCATCTGAGACCAAAGGATTTATAATTTATAGTGATGCTTCTAGACAAGGATTGTGTTATGTATTGATGCAACATTAGAAGGTGATAACCTATGCTTCTAGGCAGTTTAAGAAGCATGATTTGAATTATCTAACCTATCATTTAGAATTGGCATCAGTAGTGGTTGCTTAGAAGATTTGGAGATATTTTTTATATGGTGTCACATGTTAAATCTTTACTGATCACAAGAGTTTGAAGTACTTGTTCACACATAAAGACCTATATTTGAGAGAACGGAGATGGTTAGAACTGATAAAAGATTATGATTATTCAATTGACTATCATCTAATAAGACGAATGTGGTAGCAGATGCACTCGACAGAAAAGTTTTCTAGCTCTTTAGCTCATTTTAAAGTGACTTACATTCCTTTGTTAGTTGAATTAAGATCAATGGGGGTTGAATTGTCTATGAATGAGTCTAGAGTTCTTCTAGAATATTTTCAAGTTAAGTCTATATTGATAGATCAGATTCGAGAAATGCAAAATCAGTGTTAAAAAATTAGTGATTCAACAATCTTGGTTGGACAAAAATTGAGATGAATACCAAAGTGAAGAGTTACAAGAAGTCTGAAATGTGTGGGACACATATGAAGAAGTCTATGACGTGTAGGACACGAAGGGGAAAGTGAAACGGGACTAAAAGATATGAAGAAAGTAAGAAAACATGGGATATGTGTATAGGGCTGAGCGCCGCGAAGCCAATGGCTTAACGCCGCGGCGCCTAGGATAGCAACCCAGCGCCGCAGCCCTGAGCGCAATTTTGGCCAGCGCCGTAGCGCCCAAGGATAAGCGCCGCAGTGCCAGACGCGTCAGAAGTTCATTTTTCTTTGAGATTTCTAGTTTTGGACTTCCAAAACAAGTGGACTCTTCCTCCAACAAGGAATAGGGTTAGTAGGCACGAAATACACCCTATATAAACACTTGTAAACCCTTTAGTTGAGATCAAGCATTAAAAGAGACTCTAAGAAAGGGAAAGAACTGGGTAGACACTAAGTGCTTGTGTGCGCTAAAGTGGAACCGTTATTTGGGTGATCATTGTTCGTGGTAGAGCAAGGGATCACTAAACGTTTAGGTCATTTTGAGGGTTCTTCATTGGATTTTTCTTGTAAAATCTCTAGGGAGTTATAATAAGAGAGGCTAGGATCCTTGGATCCACCGTGGACATAGGCAATTGGTCGAACCACATAAGATTGTGTGTGTGCTCTTATGTTTTCTGCTTTGGATTCTTGTTGTTTTTACTTGATTGATAGGTTATTCCATTGCGCAAGGAGGTTAGGGTTCTAGGTTAAATCTTTGGTTCTTCACTTCAACATAACCTCGAGAGGCAGAAGGGCGTTTCCTCCATCAACAAACTGGTATCAGAGCTAGAGGTTCGATAATACACACCTGGGGTATTTAAACCATGGCTACAATCAAGTAAGAAATAGAGAAGTTCAATGGGATGAATGACTTCAATCTTTGAAAGAAGAAGGTTATGGCTCTACTAGTGAAGGAAGTGCTAGACTCAGCTTTAGAGAAAGCCAGCTACTCAATTAGCGATGAGGTGACAACCTCAAAGTCCGGGCATAAAGATTGGGACACGATTCAGAAAAAGGCTCACAACATCTTATTCCTAGCGTTGAGTGATGAAGTATTAAGGGAAGTTGGTGATGAAGAAATCGCTTTTAGGCTATAGAAGAGACTCGAGGCATTGTACATGAAGAAGTCTCTTACAAATAGAGTTCTTATGAAAAAGAAACTACATCAGCTAATAATGCACGAGGGAACTTCATTGAGAGCTCACATTGACAAGTTCAACAAGATCATCATAAGTCTTGAGCAACTAGGCATCAAGACTGAGGATGAAGACAAGGCCATTATCTTGTTAAGTTCGTTGCCAAAGAGCTATGAGAGCTTTGTGGATACGCTGCTGTATGGAAAGGGGGTTTTAACGATGAATGACGTCAAGGCATCTTTGAACTCAAAAGAATTGACAAAGAGATCCGAGTCCAAGAGTGGAGTAGCATTGCTTGCACAAGGAAGAAAGAGCAACTAATCAATGAGGAGATCTAAGAGGTGTTTTCTTTGTAATAAGGAAGGGCATTTTGTGAAGGATTGTCCGAAATCAAAAGGCCAATGAGGGTGGCACATTGGTAGTCTCAAAGAGAAAGTATGCTGGCAAATGGATACTAGATTTGGGGTGCAGCGTCCATATGTGTTTCGACAAATTGATGTTTACCAACTATAAAGCCAAGAGAGGTAAAGCTCTAATAGAGAATGACATGACTTGTGAGATCATGGAAGTTGGTGACATAAGGCTGAGGATGCAAGGTGGAGAAACTAGGGACTTACATGGTGTGAGGCATGTTCCTAAATTGAGGAGGAACTTGATATCCCTAGGCAAGCTCGATGAGGAAGGGTATTCGGCTAGAGCGAAAAAAGGAAAACTAAGGGTAGAGAAAGGACCTATAGGGTTTAAGGGTGAGAAGCACAATGGGGGGGCTCTATGTGCTTACTGGGATGGCCATGAGTGGCCCAACACGGGGTATTGGGGTAATGCAGACCACTAGGCGACATCCAAATCGTGCTCACCGAGGTGATGAGGGTTGAAAAGGAGTGCAATGCATCTATACCCTATGCAAGGTGCACGAATACCTTTGGAGGCCGAAGTCACTAGCCCGAAAAAAGTTACGTCTTGGTGGAGACTTAATTAGACTCAACTCTAGGTGATAAAATATTAGTGTGGATCGGATCCCGAAGCCTTCTTATTTGGAAGATTTTGAATCAATGAAGAGTTTGTTAGAAAATTGATGATTCAACAATCTTGGTTGGACAAGAATTGAGATGAATACCAAAGTGAAGAGTTACAAGAAGTCTAAAATGTGTAGGACACGTATGGAGAAGTCTAGGACGTGTGGGATATGAAGGGGGAAGCGAAACGGGATTTAAAGACGTGAAGGAAGTAAGAAAACGCGGGATAGGTGTACAGGGCTGAGCGCCGCGGCACCAATGGCTGAGAGCCGTGGCGCCCAAGACAGCAACCCAGCGCCGCTGCGCTGGGTCTTCAGCGTCTCAATGCTGGGCGCGATTTTGGCCAGCGCCGCAGCACCCAGGGAAGAGCGCCGCAGCTCCAGACGCTTCAAAAGTCTGTTTTTCTTCGGGATTTTTAGTTTTGGAAAGTTTTGAACTTTTAAAACAAGTGAACTCTTACTCCAACAAGGAATAGGGTTAGTAGGCACGAAATACATCCTATCTAAACACTTGTAAACCCTTTAGTTGAGATCAAGAATTAGGAGAGACTCTAAGAGAAGGGAAGAACTAGATAGACATTAAGTGCTTGTGTGCGCTAGGGTGGAACCGTTGTTTGGGTGATCATTGTTCGTGGTAGAGTAAGGGATCACTAAACGTTTATATTCTTTTGAGAGTTCTTCATTAGGTTTTTTTTATAAAATTTCTATGGAGTTATAATAAGAGAGGTTATAATTCTTGAATCCACCGTGGACTTAGGCAATTAGCCAAACTATGTAAGATTGTATTGTACTCTTTTATTTTCTGCTTTGAATTCTTATTATTTTTGCTTGATTGACAGGTTATTCGACTGCGCAAGGAGGTTAGGGTTTTAGATTAAATTTTAAGTTCTTCGCTTCAACGTAACCTCGAGAGAAAAAATGGCATTTCCTCCTTCAACAATCAAGATCATTTTGATGATGATGATTGGATAATTATTTTCATCTACAACAAATTATATTAAATTCTTTTTAAATATATTTCCATTATCTAATTTTTTAGATAAATATATTTCCATTATCAGTTAAGTTGTCAATGAAAAAAAAAATAGAATGAAGGCGAGTCCGTTAATGCTGACAACTTCATTTTTACTGACATGTGGAGTTTACAAGATTGAATTTTAATTCTTTTTCTTTTCCGATCCCAAATGATTTGCATTCGATTTTATTATTCAACCGAATCATAATTAAATTAAGGAGTAACCGGAGCAAATAAACAAAAGCAAATTGTGCCGGGATGCTATTAGTTATCAATTTATGCTAATGGGCCAATTTATTGTTTACGAAGTGTGACTGTTCTCAGTTTTACTTTGGACGAGATTCAAAATTCATTTTTTTTATATTATTTCAAACCAAATATTTATACTAATTGATCCAGATTGTGAGTATATCAATTTGACCGGACGGTAGCTGGCACCCTTATTCTGTTTTCTACTTTCTATTTTTTTTTTCTTGCATGTCAAGCTTCCTCTCCTCTTACTCATTGATGGTTTGATGATCATGGAATAATTCCCTGAAGCACGTGTAGACAACAAAAATTACAGAAAACATCCTTGCTTTAAACACCAATTCATCTCTCTTTTCTATTTGTACAGAAAAGCTGCATCGACAAAAGTACTCATTTGCCTTTTTTTTTTTTCTTTTCTTGGGTTGCCCTCCAAGTAAACAACCACTCAAGTGGAAGGTCTAAAACTTGGCAGACATCAAAACACGTACACAACTATACAAACTGAATGAACATTCTGAAATCACTATCTTGCAAGGGGAAATAATTGACTCTGCAGATTTAAACTGATCACTTCGATAGAATCTTCTGATTCATTCTTCTTGCCACTCTCCTTACGAGCTATCTCAATTGCTAAAGACTCGTTCAATTCCACCACCACCTGATTCATGGTTGGCCTTTTGGTGGAAGTTGGAGAAACACAAGCCATAGCTATTTCTACAATCTTCCACACGGAATTAATGTCGACATCTCCGTGTAATCTTAGGTCAACAATATTTTTAATATCCCCCTTTGCGAGCATGGAACTCATCCAATGACTTATATGAGTCCTTTGATTTGTTATTTCAATCACAGGTTTACTCGTGATTATCTCCAAGAGAACCACTCCGAAGCTATAAACATCACTTTTTTCGGTTAATCTGTTTAATATATAGTACCTGCCGGGCCAAAGCACGTCTCAGGTGTTAGATTACGAAATAATTGATTTTCAGTAGATCCTGAAAATTTCTCTCATGCAATGGCTGCATAATTTGAGAAGGAATTACAGGCTTTAAGAGTGCGCGTAGACGGCATCAACCGTCAAACTTTCAATTACAAAAATGATAGGGGAAATAAGAGCAGAGCTGCTTACTCAGGGTCAAGGTATCCAGGGGTTCCAGCAATAGTTGTTGACACGTAACTTCCACCTTCGACGGGAAAAATTCTGGAAAGGCCAAAATCAGCTAACTTGGCCTGGAACTTATCATTCAATAATATGTTTGTTGACTTCACATCTCTGTGTACTATTGGTGGCTTACAACCACTGTGGAGATACTCCAATCCTACGTTTTCCAACGCAAGATATATTAGTTTATAATTAGTTACAAGATGAAAATATGCAGAAATTGTAAAAATAACAAATTCCCTAACCTTGTGCAGCTTCTGTTGCTATCCGAAGTCGCCCTTCCCAACTCAAGATATCCATTTCATTTTCTGATTCCATAAGAAAAATTGCCAATTGAAACACTAAATAACTTGAATTTGAAAAGTCAAAATCAGATAAGCTATGCTATTGTGCTCGAAAATGAAAGGAATATGTAAACTAACCTGTCAAATGTGCTCGCAAGTTTCCATTGGCCATGAACTCATAGATAAGTCCCATGTTTGTCCCTTCATCGCAATACCCAACAAGGGTCGTCAAGTTTTTATGATGAACTCTCATCAGAAGTTCGACCTATAATAAAATAAACCACCATATATTTAGTTTTACATAAATGAAAAAAAGGAGTCTTGGGTGCTTCTAAGCATTACTCAAATTTCATTGGATCGTTGCATATGTATATTCAATTTTTCATGGCTGATTGTGTAATTTTTTACATCCTTAAAGAGTTTTGAAACTGTTGAAAAATTGGTGATTCAACAATTTTGGTTGGACAAGAATTGAGATGAATATCAAAGTAAAGAGTCATAAGAAGTCTAGAATGTGTGGGACAAGTATGGAGAAGTTTAGGACATGTGAGACACGAAGGGGGAAGCAAAACGGGACTCGAAGACACGAAGGAAGTGAAAAAACGCAAGAGGGTGCCACCACGGCTGAGCGCCGCGGCACGCAAGACAGCAACCCAGCGCTGCGGCGATGGGCGCGATTATGCCCAATGCCGCGGCGCCCAAGGACGAGCGCCGCGGTGCCCAAAAGCGTCAGGATGTCCGTTTTTGTTTGGGATTTCAAGTTTTGAACTTCCGAAACAAGTGGATTCTTACTCCAACAAGGAATAAGGTTAGTAGGTACGAAATAAACCCTATATAAACTCTTGTAAATTCTTTAGTTGAGATTAAGTATTAAGAGAGATACTAAGAGAGGGGAAGAACTGGATAGACACTAAGTGCTTATGTGCGCTAGGGTGGAACCATCATTTGGATGATCATTGTTCGTGGTAGAGTAAGGGTTCACTAAACATTAAGTCCTTTTGAGGGTTCTTCAATTGGGTTTTCCTTATAAAATCTCTAAGGAGTTAATAAGAGAGGCTAGGATCCTTGGATCCACTGTGAACGTAGGCAATTGGCCGAACCACGTAAGATTGTGTTGTACTCTTTTATATTCTGCTTTGGATTTTTGTTATTAATGCTTGATTAATAGGTTATTTCGCTGTGTAAGGAGGTTAGAGTTCTAGGTTGAATCTTGAGTTATTCACTTCAACATAACCTCAAGAGGGAGAAGAGCGTTCCCTCCCTCAACAAAAACAATAGGCTATATATAGAGAAAGGTAATAAGCTAAATTGACAATGATAAGTTTGGGGCCTAGGAATGATCTGTGTAAATTGGTGTTTCATGTAAAACCGTGAGGGTAATGATCCGGTGTATCTTCCAAAGCAGACAATATCAGTGCTTAGACAGTCTCCAACAATATGATATCAGAGTTGTAACCTAATTAGAGTTGTGTATATTCCAAAGTGGACAATATTGATGCTTGGAGCCGTCTCTATTGAGAATTATATTTGGCAACAATCCAATGGAAAGAGAACATTTCCCTAGTAGAATCAAGATTTCGTTATGGAGAACTGAAAATTTTAGTCACATGTTACTCTACATACCTCAACTTGGAATTGCTTACCTCCCATAGATTGAGAAGTATATATAAGTACTTATGGCAACAATCCAATGGAAAGAGAATAATTCTCTAGTAGAATCATGATTTAGTCATGGAGAACTGAAAAATTTAGTCACATGTTACTTTGCATACCTCAGCTTGGAATTGCTTATAACCTTGAACTGATGATGGAGAGAGCATCTTCACAGCTACTTCCTGATCATCTAAGTATCCATGGTAAACTGTTCCAAATCCTCCTTTCCCAATCACTCTTTCAAAATTATTGGTAATCCTTAGTACATCAGAGTATGATAATCTTCGGGTTTTCAACTCAAATGATTCATTGTTCTTTGCAACTGGATGAATATCTAATTAAGGAATTTAACGAGTATGATTAATTTATGGGATACAAAAGTAATTATATGTATGAGAAAATTTCAAGGTTTGTTCTAAAGGAATTTGTTGGTATTGGTACCTTGTATTTTCCTTCTAAGGCTCCATAAAAGTGCCACTGCAATTACAATAATGCATAATGGAACAACTGATGCTACTAATGGAACAACAAACTTATTGCTTTTGTTGTCTTTGCAGGCAGCTTCAGGACAAAGATCTGGATTTTCTTCCACACTAAAATCGACAGGTGATAATCACGATGTGAGATGTCAAAAGCACTAACATGATTTTTGAGGCTTGGAAACACAAGATGCTGTTAAACACTTTTTTGTACAACAAAATAATCCAACCCCACTGCCACTTTGATGTGATTGGAATTTGATTCCAACACCTAATGTACCACCCGAGAGCTCTCAGTAATTTATCCATGACTCTACTATTAATACAAATATTAAACATACGTTGATACTCTGAATTATGAATTAATATCGTACTGATCTATAACGTTTGACTGAATTAAGCACACCTCAGTGATATCAAACCATTCTTCTGCTTTTCAACGAGTCCAGCTGGAATTCTACCTTTGAGTTTGTTTCCTTTCAAGTTTCTGCAAAAGAATAGCAAATGTGATCCTTTCTTTTTAAAACCAAGAAACTTTTGTTATTCATTATAATCTCATGTAACTTACAGCTTTGTCAAGAATGGTAGCTGTAATAGAAAATCCGGAACTGTTCCCGTCAGACTATTATTTGATAAGTCCCTGAAATGAGAATTAAAAATGTTTGGCTGATCACTTTGCTTCTTTTAACTAATATGTGTCGATAGCTTACAAGTTCATGTAAGATTGAGGTTCTTACAGAATTTGTATAGCTGTAAGACTAGATATATATGGAGCTATCTCCCCAGCTATTCCACTCGATGATAAGTTCCTGGTTAGTGGTTGCATATCAGTTAATTATATTAATATCAAAATTTCTTGCGGATTAAAGTTAAGAAGGCCAAATACTTTTTTGAAGGTGTCAACTTACAGGGATGTGATCCTGGGAGGATCATAATCATTGTAGCTGCAATTTAGTCCTTGCCATAAGTGAACATTAGGGACACAAGGATCTCCTTGCCAATTTCTTTTCAATCCATATTTTGACTTGATGTTCATGATAGCATCAGCTAGTTTTTTACAAGAAAAAATGATTAAGAATTAAAGTCATTATCTGTTGATTCTAACATTCCATTTCAAACTAATTTAAAAACAAAAAACAAATTAAAGATTAGAATTGTAAACCAAAACCAATTTTAAAACAACTAATCGGAGGAGAAAAAAAAGCTATGTGGAGAAAGAACCTACCATCTTGTTGGTCTGTTAGCAATTGGAGGAATTCTTTTACACGATATATCTCAAGGGCATTCAAGATGGGCGGCAGTGTTGAATTTTCAGTTGTGTTGATTGTGAACTCAATTTTTTCTGCATTCATGGGTGACGTGCTATATATAGTGTTTGCCGTCAAATAAGAGGCAGAAAAAGGTCCATACCACTTTATTCCGTTTATAAAAATGATAATTTCTCTGCTCTGTTTATTCTCTTTTTCACTGTCAATTTCCGCAAAATGCAAGTAGGCATAATATAGGAAATTGGGATCAGTAGGCTCCCAACTAAACTGTAAGGAGCTGCTACCTTTTGCTGGCATAACGGCAGTCCGCATGACAGTAGATGGCGGTTGGTAATTGATCATTGAGACCACATCGCTCAAGGTACTAATTGGTGCCCAGTTGTAGAGATTGTTTGGCAACCATATACGATCAAAAATGTCATCTGGGTACCTACACGATATAATTTGACTTAAGTAATCAATCAAAAATAATATTCAACCAACTGAATTTTGATGATATAAATGTCTTATACCTGAATGTTTCGTTTGTTGTTGAACCTACATCCCATCTCCAAAAGAGTGACAATGATCCTGATTGAGTTTGATAAGTGGAATTTGGCAAAGGCCTCAACTCTAATGCTGATATGAAAGGTGTTCCAGAGCCTGTGTTTACAAGGCAGACATATATATAATTTTTCTGGGGAATATGGATGATCTCCTTGTTAATAATAGTCGATTCATCTTCAAATTCCACCGAATCCCACACTTCGGCTTCAAGAAGGAGATCAAAACTTGGTGGTTTACTGAGGCCATCATAATTTCCATACATAAATCTAGCTCTAACGAGGAATTTAGTATTGCCACGTGAAGTTTTTAGGGTGTAACAATTTCTTTTTCCGTCAGGAAAGCTTCTCACATTCAAAAATTGCTGTTCAAGGGTGTCACTGTTGTAGTCGGGTGATATTGAATGGCTCACACCAGTCTCTATGAAGTTTGCGTCCGAAGTGTAATTTATGCCTGTTATCTTGTCAATATAGCCATAATTTTCTGAAATTCCACAATCTATGCTGGCAAAGCCTGACATTAAAAGATAAAAAAAGAGACATGAGATAATCTTAATACATGGTAATTATAGTAATCAACAACGGAAATTGATTTTCAGTAAGTTAATGCTGGAAACCTGATTGAGTTTCTGCATGAACCAGTGTTATGAGAGCAACTAGGCCAAGAATTGAAGAGATGAATTTTAACATCTTTATCACTTGGGATTTCTTCTTGCTCAGCTCAGAACAAATAGTTAGCATTATACCTTCATAAATATATAGTGCCAAAGTACAACCATGAATATTTTGTTTTAGAATCAAGTCAATGTTCATGGTAAGTACAAGTAACTTCCTACTTGGAGATAATCATATTATATAACCCAAGTATTCTTAAAATTTATAATTATCATGATGCACTTGCAGAATATTTTAAACTACTAAATATATTTGTGTAATGAATTTGAGTATGTTGGAAAAGGACCTTAGCCGATAAGAATGCATGGTTTGAGGGAGAATTTTCGTTGGCAAGCATTTTTAAGTGTTGAGTTTCATTTTCATGTCAGTTTGTAAATACAAACCTATAAATTTCGTGCGCTTAGTCTATTCACATAATTCGTTGACTTAAAAATTTGAGCTTCGGGTTGTCTTTTTTGGTTTGGGAGAATGACAGTAAATATTACATAGGTTAGTGGACCATCATAAAAAGAGTTTTTCTTTGCAAAGATTAATTATTTTTTTAGTATTGATTTTGTCAAGAATTGAATCTCTCTAAAATTGAAGAAGTCATGGCCACAACTACAAATACAATAATTGCATATAATAACTGACGTGGTGGGGTAATGAAATAAAAGGGTAAAAGATTTTATGTTAACAAATTTTGGGGAGATGTAACTTGAAATGGGCTGCATTCTTTCTTTTGGTTTCAAAAGAGTTTCAAAGTTCATAAATTAGCCTTTTTATCTCTTGCATTTAGGTAATTAGAATTTATTTTAAAAAAAAAAAAGAGAAAAAGAGAGAGGACAAACTTTGTTTTTGCCAAGAGAGAGAGATAAGGTAAGTCTTTAGCTTTCCTTTCAATTTTCTTTATTATTTTATTATTTTGATCATGATTTTAAGTTATTAGGTTGTAAGTAAAATTTAAAATATGAATTAAGAACCCTTAAGTGTTGAAATCATTTTTATTAGAAAGAAAAGTAAACATTTAAGGTTTTAGAGAAACAAAATTAATGTGAGAAAGAATATCCAAACTTATGAGAGCATGATTATTAGTTTAATATAAGATTTTTATTGATACATATACGTTGGAGAGTAGGATTTCATAGAAATAGTGAAATTTAAATTAGGATTTCATAGAAATAATAAAATTTAAATTTTGATAAAACTCTAAAACTTGATTTTGGGAGTAAATTTATAATTTATGAAATTAGTAGTCTAAATTATTAATATATTTTTTTTCATTTTAGGACCTGTAGAGAATACACGAAACCAATTGAACCTTGTACTATAAAGTTTGCATCGGTCCAACGATTTGGTAAGTGTATAACTTGTTACGTTATCATTTTGTGTAATAGATTTTTTGTTTAGAATCGTTTTTTGGGTATTAATTTCCTTATCAATGAATAATAGTGCACTTTGTCTCACTTAAGAAGGTTCCCATGTGTGACGTGTCCCGGTAACGCTTTTTCAATAAGCGTCATCACTTTTTGTGAGTGGAATTTATATTATATATGTATTTATAAATATTATTTATCATATTAAAGATTTCATTTATTATACATAATTTTATAAAGTCTATGACACACGAGGAATACTTAATTTTTAGTTAAAATATTTATTTTACGTTACTAATGTAAATTCTTAGACATATTTAAATTAAATATTTATTTTACATTATGAAAAATATATTTATATTATGGTTTGACTCCTCAAATATTTGAAAGAAATGTTATAGAATAATTTATATTGATAGAAATATGTTTAAATGATTTATTTGTTAAAGTATAAAGCATGAGATGAGATTTAATGAGTTTATAATTGTAAAAAATAGTAGTTTTCAAACTACTAGGTAGTACCCTCTCTCGTTAGAATGAGATATATGATTTAGGCCTTTGGGGCCTGTTTGTACACACATAGGTTTTGAGCTATATGTATGAGCGTTTTGCTCTTTACGAGTCAGTTTGTTTTGTGCATGTGTAAGACGAGGATTTGAGATGATATAGAGATGAGTACGTCCAATGCTCTACCCGAGGGATATTCCGGGTACGACAAAATTTTCTCCTAAGTACTAATTTAGTGTAAAGTTTATGAAAGTTTAAAATATTTAAATTCCATGACATATATTACACATGATCCGATTTATAAAAATCATTATAAGATCATATCAAATTTTGTAGAACTTTCATTTGTAGCATGAATAAAATGAGATCTGATGATTCTTATAATATTTTGAATTATTTAAATCGTTTATGTTAAGATTGATATTTATGTTTAAAGGTTTATTATTATTATTATTATTTTTATTATTATCATTTTTATTTTTTCATTTTATTTTGAAATTATTTCACTCACTGAATCCGTGAAAACTCACCCCCCTTCCCCTAACTTTTTTCCATCTCAAAAGATAGTAGACGTCCTCAACTCAATGACTAGTTGAGGTAGGTCACATAGTGATGCTTTAGGTCTTCCTAGCTAACTAGGATCTTGGAGATTGTATAGGCATACAGGTATTCAGTTAGGACTGAGTACTGAACAGACTCATGAGGACCCCAATAAACATCCTATGTTGCCGTCAATGGAAGGTCCTCTCTAGTTGAGTAGTATACGTGGTCCTCTGACCTGAACACCATGGTGGGCTTGTGCATGATCCACCATGCTTTGGTTCTACGCATGTTAGAGACCTTTAATGGTCTGACCGCTGGGTGTTGCTGGGTATGGTCCGATGCTCATGAAGTCCGGTGCGTGCAGATATGGGATCCATCAGCTATCATAGAAAGTGATATATCTAGATGCTCCAAGATAGTATCTCAAGAAAGTCTTATGGCCGTAAGCAATTAACCCGGAAAGGTGTTTCCATAGGGTTAAACAATATGACAAAGAGTTTTACTCATATTGTTCAATTGAGATACCATTCTGGAAATAGGTTTATAGATGAGCATATAAGAATTTGACAGTGTGGATCTATGTCCCCGCACATCTAAGATATATTTGATGGAAGGACTATACGTATGCATTGTATCCTCAACTTATATGGTTCAGTATATTGATTTGTAATATTCGTGACGTGTGTGTGGAGTATGGCTCACGGACTTATGAAATGGTTCCATTTGACGAATCGGGCGTGGACTTAGGAAGTCCCATAATATGGAGTGTACTCGTTGTGCTCTGAAAAAAAGTACTGGATTAAATTGTTTAATCCAGTAATATCTAACGTTACCACAGAATTGCGTGCATGTACATATTTAAGTGTTAAATACAACAATTAGTAAATTATTATTATTCACTAATTGTAAAATGATACGTGACGTATTGTAGACCTTCAGTTGAGTTTATCCAAGTGTATAATTTAGTGGGACCTACTAAAGGGTACACTTGGTAACTATTTATGGAGGGTAAAATGGTCATTTCATACATTGATTATTTAAATGTTAACTAATTAAATATCTCTAATAAAATATATTATTTTATTTATAAGAATATAATATATAATGCATGATAGTTGTCATGCATTATATATAATATTATTATTTTTTTTTTATATTATTATTTTTTGCCACCTATGGCATTTATATTATTAATATATTGTGATAATATTTTTTAATGAAATGTGAGATATAAGTGTGTGAAATTAGAAACGGAAGAGATGAGAAGAAATTGAAAAAGAAAAAGGGAAAGTTAAAAAAGGTTTAATTTCCTTAGCATTTTCATTTTTGCTCTCGGAAAAAATAGAAGTAAGTGTTGCTTTTATTTCATTTTCTTCAACCGTGGGAAGCAAGAAGCAATTGTTGCTTCTATTTTTTTCTCTTCATCATCATGAGAAAGAATGAACAAAAGGTTGAAATGGCCATTTGGGATTAAGTGTTAATCCTACGTTGGATTCAAGAGCTGTTGTTCTAGATTATCAAGCCCACCAAAGTTGATAACTAGAACTGATAACGAATATAACTCCAGGCAGACTCCGGAGAAAAACGTGTAAAACATTACATGTATTGGTAATTTTTTAATTTTATCATTTATATATTAATTTGATTAATATATTATTAGTGTGTTAATTGTATGTTTTATACTTCCGCTACGTTAAAATATGTATTAGATGCATATTTTGCTATTAACACACTACCATATGCATACACCTATACACAATTGATCCCCTACAATTTTGAGGGTTACTTCAGGCACTCTTGTGACTTTAAAAGACATTAGGAGGAACAACTTGTATTACTATAATGGTAGTACAATGATTGGATCAACAACCATGATTTTTGATAATGATGCAGATTTAGAGATCACTAGATTGTGGCATATGCGATTAGGGTATGCAGGTGAGAAAGCCTTATTCAATTTAGTGAAAAGAGGCTTATTGCAAGGTGCAGAGACTTACAAGCTAGACTTTTATGAGCATTGTGTTATAGGAAAGCAGAAAAGAGTGAAGTTTGGCACCGCTATTCATAATACTGAGGGTATTCTTGATTGTGTTCACTCAGATGTATGAGAACCTTTTCAAACTACATCTATTAGAGGTATGCGCTACTATGTTATTTTTGTTGATAACTTTTTCAGAAGAACTTGGGCGTACGTTTTAAAATCTAAAGATGATTTACTTAGTATTTTCCTTAAATGAAAAAAGATGGTTAAGACACAAACTGACAGAAAAATCAGGCATCTCAGAACAGATAATGGTAGTGAGTATTATAGTGATAAGTTCTTAAAATTATGTTAAGATGAAGTATTGTACATCATTTTACTGTGAGAGGTACACTATAGCAGAATGGGGTGACAGAACACATGAACCAGATATTGCTAGAGAAATTTCAATGTATGTTGTCCAATGCGGGATTGGACAATGCGTTTTGAGCTGAGGCTGTGATTTATGTGTGTCATCTCATTAATCGTCTACTGTCAACTGCTATTGGTGATAGAACTCCATTGAAAGTTTAGCCTGAACAACTTTTTTCTGATTATGATTCTTTATATGTATTTGGTTCCACTCTATATTATCATGTAAAAGAATCAAAGCTAGATTCCAGAGCTAAGAAAGTAATTTTTTTAGGATTTTCTTCAGGAGTGAAAGGATATCGTCTTTGGCGTCTGAGTTCGAGGAAGATTATATCCAGTAGAGATGTAATATTTGACGAGTCTTCTATGTTGAAGAAATCAGAAAACCAG
Organism: Ailanthus altissimus; assembly: GCA_946807835.1. Lineage (NCBI taxonomy): Eukaryota > Viridiplantae > Streptophyta > Magnoliopsida > Sapindales > Simaroubaceae > Ailanthus > Ailanthus altissimus. The sequence continues at coordinate 19,572,579 of OX327710.1, read as the reverse complement.
ACAATAATGAATAGTACTCTGTAACAGGTAGAGTTAGAAACAACTACATTGAACCCAATTAGATCTGTAGAGACAAATAATGGTACTCTTATGATAGAGGTAGTTTTAGGAGATAATGGATAAGGTTCTAATCAAGAACCTTAACAATAACAAGAATTTATTGCAATAAATAGGCCAAGACGTGAGATTCGAAGACCTGGTCGATTTGTTGATATAGTGGCTTATGCACTTCTAATTGTAGATAATGATGTTTCTTCCACTTATAGAGAGGCGGTCAACTATTCTGAAGTTGATCGGTGAAAGATAGCTATGGAGGAAGAGATGTAGCCTTTTCAGAAGAATGAAACTTGGGAGATAACTCAACTATCAAAGGGAAAAAAGGCAATTAGGTGCAAATAAATATATGCAAAAAAAAAAAAAAAGATGGATTTCCTGACAAGAATGATGTCCGCTACAAGGTAAGGTTAGTGGCTAAAGGCTATATACAGAGGGAAGGAATTAATTACAATGAGGTATTTTCTCTAATTGTGAAACATTCTTCCATTAGAATTTTATTGGCCTTAATAGCTTAATTAAATATGGAACCAGTTCAATTCAATGTAAAAAATTGTATTTTTACATAATGACATGGAATAGGAAGTCCAAATGACTCAGCCTGGGGGATTCAAAGTTGTTGGTAAAAAAAAATTAGTTTGTAAACTGAAAAGATTGTTGTATGGTTTAAAACAATCACTAAGGTAGTGGTATAAGCGGTTTGATCAGTTATGATGGGTCAGAGGTACACAAGAAGCAAATTTTATCATTGTGTGAATTTTCAAATGCTATATGATGATTTTTCATTTATCTACTCTTGTATGTCGATGACATATTGATAGCTTCAACAAATGTCGAAGAAATTGGAAAATTGAAGACTCAGTTTAACCGAGAGTTTGAAATGAAATATTTGGGTGAAGCTAGAAAGATATTAGGCATGGAGATTAGTAGGGACAGAGAATGAGAAAAAATTTGTTTGACTCAAAAACAATATCTGAAAAAGGTATTACAACGTTTTGGTATTTCAGAGGATTCAAAACCTGTAAGTACCCCACTTGCTCCTCATATGAAGATCAATGCATCTTTATCTCCTAGTTTAGATGAGGAACGAGAGTATATGTCTCGAGTTCCATAAGCTAATACAGTTAGTAGCCTGATATATGCTATGGTGTATACGAGACCCGATATTTCACATGCAGAGTACATGATAGTTACAGAGGCTGTGAAGGAAGTTATTTGGTTACAGGGATTGCTGGATGAGTTGGGAATTGGTCAGAAGAAGATTTCTGTTTATTTTAACAATCAAAGTAATATTTATGTAGCGAAGAATCTAGTATATTATGTTTGAACAAAACATATTAATGTTTGATACCATTTTGTGCGGGAGATCATTAGTGAAGGAAGAATCTTACTTCAAAAGATTAGGACTGTCGAGAATCTCGTAGTTATGTTGATTAAGGTGGTGACAACGATCAAGTTCAGTTATTGTTTGAACTTGATCAATATAGTTCGAGTTTGATAGTGCCATTGGGTGCAAATTTGGAGACGCTGCATTTGAATAGAGAATTTTTTTTAAAAAAGTGAAGTTTTGTGAAGGATTGACATATTTGCCAAGGTAGAGATTTGTTTAAAATTAGCTTATATGCCAATTGAGCCAATCCCACATTGGTGGAAGATGGCATAGGGGTGGTTTGGTTGGCCTTATATAAGACAATGCCCTCTTTTTTATTCATGATACCTTTTGAATAATTTTCTTCTCCCCCTCAATTTATAGGATCTTTTAATGAGAACCTCATAGCTCAAGAGTTTTTCATTTAAGCTTCTGAAGTTTATAAGAATTTAAAATTTTCCTTTATTTTTTAAGCATTTATAGTAATACTCTACTGTTTGGGTAATTACAGTATTAACCTTATAATTTGAGTATTTGTAATTTGACCCAATAGTTTAAAATTTTGTAATTTCTCTTGAAGATAGTGGATTTATTCCAGTGCCCAAGCACGTAGGTAACATTACCGAACCTTGTTAAATTTAGTGTTCTTTCTATCTTTACATATTATGTTAGATGGTTGGTTGTCTCATTATGGTATTGCTAATATTATTTGTTGTGTTTCAGTTATCCGAAAATTGTATTTCACATAACAATTAATAACCTTATTAATTATTGTTTGAATGCTTCTTAGCGTAACAGTTGTCAACTTTGGCTAATTCTAGTGTGGACGGAAACCCAAATCTCTATTCTTCAGCTTCATGCACGGAGAAAAGAGAGTTCATTGTTTCGGTGATAGCAGCTGTTATCTCATTATCCTTCTTCTTAACTGCAATGGCTACTCTATGGGGCATTAAAAAGGTAAATAAAGGTACTATAACATAACTAGAAGGAAATTCTTTTCATCAAGTCATCCATAGAACACCATCTTCATCTTAAGTTTTTCTTGTTTTAAAATCAGAACTGTTGAATGCAATCTAACCTTTTGGTCAATGAGATGAGAAGACGAATTTCTTTAATTGCAGAAAAGAAGTGGTGGTTGTTATTTGTAGTTGTAGGAGTGGCTCTATTGGTTCCCTCTTCTGCTACTTGTGCTATTTGATTTGCAAAAAACTCAGGGCAAAAGGTAATGAATCGGAGCCAATTAAATAGGGTTCTTAATTAATCAAACCATTACACATTATTAAAACTTTACTTTCCATGTATCAAATTTAGTGGACAGAATAGAAGCTATTACGTGAGCTTGGAGATAATGTGTCATCCCCCAAAACATATGGCAAACCAACAACACAAGAAGAAGATCAAAGCATGAAGAATGAGTTGGAAGATATTTAGTTTTCAAGCCATTGCTGCTGCTACAAACAATTTCTCAGCTGCAAATGAGCTTGGAAAAGGTGGTTTTGCTTCGGTTTATAAGGTAGAGTTTTGTCACTTTGATTGATATTAGTTGTCTAAGGGATAAGTAATTGTCAAAGAGCCATGATTTCAGGGAATGTATAGGATGGGCAAGATATAGCAATAAAGAGACTCTCAAAAAGTTCGGGACAAGGAGTGTGAGGAGTTCAAGAATGAAGCAAAACACATTGCAAAACTCCAGCATACTAATCTTGTGAGGCTTGTAGGATGTTCTCTCCAGGGTAAAGAAAGAATTTTAGTTTAAGAATACAGGGCTAACAAAAGCTTGGATAACTTTATTTTTGGTAAGCCATTTCAACCTTTGAAGATCACGCACTCAATTTTATTATAACTTATCAACTGCTCATCACCTTTTTCCTTTTGGTTCCAATTTGTAGTTATGAGACAGATACTCATATAGAAAAAAGCTATTGAATTGGAAGAAACGTTTTAGCATAATGGAAGGGATCGCTCAAGGACTTGTATATCTCCATAAATATTCAAGATTAAGAGTGATTCACAGAGACTTGAAGGCCAGCAACATTTTACTAGATGACCAAATGAATTCGAAAATATCTGATTTTGGCATGGCTAGAATTTTCGGGGTGAATGAATCAGAAGTAAATACAAACAGAAATGTCGGGACATAGTAAGTATATGCTACAATTACAACTAAACCCATTGTGGCTTTATGCACTTGAGCACATGAATTCTCTTTTCAAATGCTTATGACGGCGGTCAAATTTTATCCAGTGGCTATATGTCTCCAGAGTATGCACTGAAAGGCATTGTCTCAGTTAAGACTGATGTATTTAGCTTTGGAGTTCTAGTGCTAGAAATTGAGTGGCATGAAAAACAATAGTTGTTATCATACAGAACATCCACTCAATCTCGTAGGATAATTAAATATTGAATCAAATTTTATGTATTCTCAGAGATAGTCATTGAAATATTTTGGATAGTATCTAAAATCTAACCTTGCTTCCATTAGATGTTAAATTCAGGCATGGCAGCGGTGGAACCAAGGTAAAGGACTAGAGCTAAAAGACCGGACATTGGACGAATCCTGCTCCCCGTATGAACTATTGAGAGCATTCATGTAGGTCTGCTGTGCGTACAAGATCTGGTAAATGATAGACCCACAATGTCCGATGATGTTTCCATGCTTACAAATGAAGCTATGATTCTACCTGCACCAAAGCAACCAGCATTTTTCATCAATATTACAACTGAAGCGCCAGAAACTCCTGCAAATAACTTAGAAAATTGTTCCGTAAACGATGTAACAATCTCAGTGATGGAAGGTAGATAAGCACACAAGTAACATAATTATATACAAATCCATACAGAAGGACAAGCAGATCCATGAAATTTTATAAAATTTTGTGTAAAATCCCCTTTATACAGTTATTTAAGTGTTCTGTAATCTGAGAGAAAAAACTGAAAGTGTTTAGACCCTGAAGAAGTCTGGCATGTCAGTACCCTCATGATAGTAGATGGTGGTTTGTACTCATTCCAAACAGGGGAGTCTAAGACACCGAGGTGCTTGTTGGTGCCTCGTGCGGGGAGCTGTGAGGTGACCAGATGCCATTTACTTAGTACATTAACAAGATTCAAATTTCTAACAACTTTAGACAACAAAAACAACAAATCCATCGAAAGTTCACAGATGTAACTTTCAACCTCATCTTCCTTTTAGCATATGTCAACTCTATGACCTCATTCATATTGGGCTTGAAAGGCTGAATAGAATTATGTCTTGATATGGAACCAGAATTTCCAGATATAACAACCTGATATAGTCCAACTCTAGCAATTCATTAAAGTAGAACATTCCCCTTCACATCCTTTACAATACAGAGCATTTTATTAAACTTAACAATCAAATTTAAGTCAGTTGTCAATTTTGAAATTCTAATAAGGTTTTTATTCATGCTTGGAATAAATAGAACTTGTTTTAGTTCAATGGTTTGTGAGGTGAGGGTCTGCAAAACGCGAGTACCAATACTCAAAATTTTCAATTCATTTCCATTACCAACTATGATATGATCATTACATCTGTATTTTAATCTTGTTGTCAGATTGCTGTTGTTGTTGGTGACATGGTTGGTGGCTTCATTGTCCATGTAACATCCCAAGTCCTCGTTAGCAGCTTCTGGTCCAGGTGCTGTCACGTAAACTGCTGCTTGGTTCTGCACTTTAGCTGGGGAAGTTGGTGGCTCAAAGTCCTCATTGGTTCTGTTCCAACATTTTAGAGCACCATGTCCTGTCTTAAAGCATATCTGACTGACCATCTTTGAGTTATTTCTGCTTTGATTACCATAATTTTTCTTTCCTCTGACTTAGCATTTATTGTTCCCTTGATACGCTTGATTATTTCCATAGTTCTGACCATTATTTCCTCTATTCAAGTTCCCTCTATTGTTGAAACTTCCCTTATATTTCTTAGAGTCGGCAGCAGCCACATTTGCAGTCATATTGCCAGTACTTGCACTTGAATTCGACTGTTCAAGTCTACTTTCCTAACTTAGTAAGATAGCATAAAATTCTGCTAATGACAAATCATTACTTTTGATTGAAATTAACAGTACTACTGAGTCCTAATCTGAACCAAGACCAGCAAGTAAATAAGTCACAAGATCTTGCTTAAGTACTGGTTTTCCAGCCATGACTAGACTATCTGCCAAGCCTTTCACTTTCAGAAAATAGTCATTCATATTCATTGATCCCTTCCTAATGGTTTTTAACGAGTCATAATCTGAACCAAGACCAGCGAGTAAATAAGTCACAAGATCTTGCTTAAGTACTGGTTTTCCAGCCATGACTAGACTATCTGCCAAGCCTTTCACTTTCAGAAAATAGTCATTCATGTTCATTGACCCCTTCCTAATGGTTTTTAACGGAGATCTTAGTTGGGTTAACTTGGCCAATGACTGTCGACCATACATTTGAGTCCAACATATATTTTGGTACCCTTGTCCCCCATATCTAATACAAAGTACAATACATTTGAGACCATAAGCATACTTGATGATTGACGGAACGGAGTGGTAAATGAAGGGATATATTCGATATATTGTTTAATCTAAAAATGCTTTAAATAAAGAATTAAATTAAACCTACATTGATTATGAGAATACTTAAGAATTTAGGTGGTTAAAATTTGTTGATTCAAAAGAATATTGAAAGACAATGTAAATAAAGAAAACTCAATTTATTAAATAACCAATTTGCTTTTATAGGCTACAAAAGACACTTATTTATAGTACTAAAATTTTATTGTTAATTAAATAAGAAAACCTATCCCTAAGTAAAATCTAAATCTAAATAAAAGCTTATATAAGAATCTAACTTGAATAAGAAAAATAAAATTAAGAATCGTAGTTATTTTATGCGATCTCACTTATCTAGAAATTCTAATGCGATATGGTCTACATCATTCTCCCTTCTTGGAAAAATTTTGTTCTTAATTTGGAGTAATAATTTCTTCAAGAGAATCAGCTTCATCAAAAGGCCTGAGATGGTTTATGTGAAATAAATCAAAAATATCAACATGGCTTGATATCTTAAAACAATATATTTTAGGATTGAGCTTCTCAATGAACTCGAACGGTCTAGTTTTCTTTGGTTGAAAAACTATTATTGTTCTTAGAAGGAAATTGATATTCAAATAGATATGCTTGAACAAAGTCCCCAACTTCGAATTTATGAGGCTTTGACAATGTTGTCTTGTTCTTCACTTTTAGTATATCTTGTCCTGTTGTATATCTTCATCGATTTTTCTAACTGTCTTGATATTGAATAAATTTAGTCAAATGGTTGATTTGCTAGGCAACACTTTACTAGGCACAAGAATAAACCTCTTGTTATCAAACATGAAACTGTAAGAGTTATGTATTATGTTAAAAGTGACATCCCTATCATACAACCAATGTTGTCTTAGTAAAATATGGCAGGCATCCATAAGAACCATGTCACCCCAAATTTTATCTTTATACTTAGAACCAACAGAAAAAAAGTCTAAGAAATATTTTGAAATAATTACCCCTTCTTTTATGTTTTAGCCATGACAATTGATACAGTTCTAGATTAGACTCTGTCTTTGATTTTAATTTGGTAATAGCCTCTTCAGATATCACATTCTCATAATTATCAGAGTAAATGATAAAGTGACATACTTTACCTCCAATAGTGCAACTAGAATAAAAAATATAGTGTCTTAACTAATTATCAGCATTTTGTTCCTTAAGGTCATTTAGATGCTTAGTAAGCAACATTTGTCTTGTGTCAAGTCCAGAGTGTATTCTACGCTTTCATCGTCAATAATGTCATCATGAAAACCTTCTTTATTTTGATCGCCTTCGGTTTCTATTAGTAGATTATTACAATAATTAGTCCTTTTACAATATGACATTTGATGTCCAGCTTTACCACAACTAAAACAATAAACTTCTGAAGTAAATCCTTGTAGTTGATTAGTTTGGTCACCAGAAGTTCTCTTTCCCAAAATAAAATCTCTTAAGCAGGTATTAAATTGCTTTTTCTAGTTGTAGTGCTTGTGATGTGCTTGTGAAACATACTAAGGATCTAAGAGATTCAATGTATTCTGAAATTCTTAGCGAAGTCTTCTTAGGTGTCGAGAAACCAATTATTCATCTGTTTCTAATAAGTAATTACGTGTTATTAACCAATAAAATTCAATGGTGTAGTATTTAACAAATTTGTTATCATGGCGTAAATATTTGTAACTATTGATAAAACAACTTAGAATAAGTATATGGTAAGAATGTAGTACGCATGTGTTTCCTTAACTTTTCCCAATGAAATGATTTTCTTCTTTCCTTGCCTTTCTTGTGTCAAGTTTAATTATTGCCACTAAGAAGAGGCTCTGTTACAAAAGCGAGTGGTAACCAAAGAAACTTGTTTATTTTGAGGTACTTATTCATGTTAAAAACACCTCTTCAATGGCAATAACCTAATCCAAGAATTCTTTGACACGATTACTTTCTTAAAATTTGCGAATGTTAAGTTTTAGTCCAGATTCCCATCAGTTATCTTGAGGAGGCATAGATCTTAGGCGACAAGAAGTTAATGGATGTTGAGGAAGAGAGGGTACATGATTAATAAAGTTGTCACCAACTTCTTCTTCTCCTTTGGTACAGTTTATTAGGCTTGACTCGCTTGAATTGTTGTTGGGTGCATCCTTTTTTTTTTTCGAGTGAACATAGCTATTTGCACTTCTGATTTGAAAACTATATCACGAAGCTCTTCATTGTCTTGTTGGCCTTATTTTTGTTGAGTTTATTTTCTAAAAGCCATAGATAAATTCAAATATTTATTTTTCTCTCTTTTTTTTTCACTCTTTTCTTTTTGACTTTTTTAAGAAATTTTTTTTAAAAAAACTCAAAATTAACTCATGGGAGAAAATAAAAATTAACCTTAGTTAGGGTTTAATATTACTGGTGAATGGTGGCCATTGACGGAGTGGCTAGGGTAGGATCTAAGAGAACTAATGATGGAGAGCTAATTTATGGTGACAATGTTACTGGATGTGCGACGACTGAGGTGGATCGGGGTGGCGGTGCTTTCGGGCTTGGAATCTTTTGCATGACGATTTTGACATTTTTCAATGATGGATCGTGATGATGATCACTAGGTTTGAACGGACAAAAGTTTCTAAGTTGGATACCACTACTCTAACACCAAAGTGACACAGTAGAAAGGTAGATGAAGGGATATATTTGATATTTCATTTAGTTTAAAAATGTTCCGAATAAAGAATTAAATTAAATTCATATTGATTCTAAAAATGTTTTGTAAACTTAGGAGGTTAAATTTCGTTGATTCAAGAGAATACCAAAAGATAACACAAATAAAGAAAAACTCTATTTATCAAATAACCAATTTGGTTTCATAGGCTATATAAGACACTTAATTATAATACTCAAATTCTAATGTTAATTAAATAAGAAAATTTATTCCTAAGTAAAATCTAAAGCCAACTAAAACTTTAAATAAGAATTCAACTTAAATAAAGAAAATAAAATTAAAAATCATAATTAAATTATGCGATCTCACTAGTCTAAGAATTCTAATGCAATATGTTCTACCTCAATAATGTATGATAGACTAACATATTACTCAAGTCAAATGTTCTGGTCATGAGTAATTATAACAAGGCACGTTCACAATTTTAATTTTAAAAATGCATCTGAATTTTATTAAGCATGTTGGAGAATTAAGGAAAATTCTGAAAGGCACTTAAAATGGACTTCATCAAATGTTTCACATCACTCAACAAACATGAAACTATAAATATATATACACTACATGATAATTATTCATTGACTTCAGCTTTGTGCTACATGTTATCTTCAGTAGTTAGAAAATCTGAAATAAGATATTTGATAAACCCTATTTGATCAGCAGAAAAGAGATTTTTGTATTCAAAGTTAAGCAAGAATCAGTTTAAGGCCGACGCAAGTTAGTTATTTGAGTTGATCACCTCAAACTAACCTATTATTATCCATTTCAAGTAGATCTTGTCTTTCCTCCGATATAATCTCTAAATGCCATTGCTAACATTTTTATAGAGATGTCAAATGGGCAGATCATACCAGATTTATTCAAATTCAAATAGGTTTACGGGTCAACTCGAGTGAAAGCTCAACAATTTTTATTAGGCATAGCCCACCTATGGTTTCGGGCTTAATATGGGCTGGGCTTGAATATGTTTTTTTAGGCCGACCTATGAAACTCATTTTGATTAATTAGGTACTGTATACGAAAAAAAATTAAAAGTTCCTTTCAATTGTTTTTCTTAATATTATGGCCATTGGATAAAAAAAAATCATTAAAATTTAATAGAGTTCTCTTTTTATTAATTAAAATAAAATATGCAAATTTTTATATAGTAATTAAAAGAATTAGCGTTGCATTATTATAGTTTTAATACATCCAAACTAATTTGGCATCTACTAAATTACCAATAATTTCAATATTTTTAACTTTGATTACAAAGTTATAAAAATAAATTTAATTCATTGGTTGAGTTTATCATTGTTTTTAAATTTTAAAATATTTAATTATATCCTCACTATTATTTTATGCTCTATTTACTATTGCATCTCAATCTTTCAAACATATTAGGCATTCAAGTATATTATATGTTAATCTACTTTTTTTATTATATCTATCGGCTAGAATTCTCTGTATTGTGATAATTAATTATTTATATTGTAATTCCTTATAATTACTTAATATAATCTTAAAAGTACAAATTGACCGTTAAGGGATTAGAAAGAGTAAAAATTAAAGTGCTCAAAATATTAGATTGTATATGAGTGATATTCTTATCCTTGTGCAGAAAAAATTTCATTGTGTTTCAATAAAATTAAATCTATAAATTTAATTATGATAAAATAAATAATTATAATTAAAAATATATCAATTTAATATCATTTCATTCTATCTAATTTTTTTTTTATAAATTTAAAAAAAAACGCATCCACAATTTAAAGTTCAGGGAATATATATATATATATATATATAAACTTGTGGGGATCCTCTTCCACTAGCAATATCAGATATTACGATAAAGGTCGAAATTATCTACTAAAACTTCCCGACAAATCTTTCCTAGAAGATGGCAACAAATTGTCTTCTAGTGATGAATATTAGCGTTGAATTTTGCCTTCAACGCTCTCAAGCCAATGATAAAAAGCTAAAAAAGTAGGGCGTGTCTAGTTGATGCATTTCAGTTTCATTTAAAAGCACACTAACTAAAATATTTAGTAGCTAATGACTATCATCATCCATCTAATTATACTTGAAAACTAGTGATTCCATTTTGGTGTAGATATGAATTAAAAGCCATAGCAATTGAATCCTAAAAATACCCGCATAACAAGCAATGAAATAAGACAATCATAGACAATGGGATGCTGCTATTGATGATAGTTTGCCAATTGCAATACCTATATTTCTTCTGATTGCAAGGACAACAATCTAGTAAACCAATTTTTATTATTTGCACCTTGTGTATTCTGAGGCTAGTCTCAGCACTTCTGCACAAACGTATATGCTCCTTAGTCCTTTCCTTTTTATTTTCATTTTTAAATAAACATATATACAATAGGATTACATACAAGCATTCTTTTGCACTAGTACTACCTTGCTAATGGAGATGAATCACTATGAAGATTCACAGTGATCATTTCTATAGTACCTTCCGAATCGAACGTGTTAGTGCTCTCCTTCTTCCGAGCTGTTTCCGTAGCTAAACACTCGTTCAATTCGACCGCTACTTGATTCATCATTGGTCTTGTCGTCGAAGTTGGAGATACACAAGCCATTGCTATTTCCACAGCTTTCCAGACAGAGTTGATGTCATACTCTCCCTTCAATCTTGGATCAACAGTGTTTCTTATATCTCCTTTAGCAAGCATGTAACTAACCCATTGACTTATATGAGGGTTCTCATTCTCCAACAATTTTGAAATCACAGGTTTTCCTGTTATTATCTCTAGGAGAACGACCCCGAAACTATACACATCACTTTTTTCCGTCAACTTGTTTGATAAATAGTACCTGAAAGACAGAAGTGTTGATTTGAATTGTTACTTATTTTCTGCTATTTTATGGAAGTAGTTTGATTTATTTATGAGTGTAAAGTAGAAGTCACTTTCTGAAGTCTAAAATCTAAATGCCCCTGTAATTACACAGAGCTCTGTTCTTCACTGTCCTGTTTCTATTTTTCTAGTTTCAACGTGAGTTTTTTAAGTTTAATATTGTCATGTTAGTTTGTTGTCGATGAAAGGGTCACTAATTATAATTTATGTTTGCTACGAAATCAACATTTATAAAAACTGTTTTTTTTTTCCAGCAGAAAGTTTGATGAACAGATTAGGTTACAGAACATCCTCTGCTCCCCTCTGTGTTTTCCCTCATTATGAGAGCAAAATTACGGCCAAAGATATATACCAAGCTTGTTTTTGTTAGGCAAGTTGTTATGAGAATACCACTGGGAGAATAAACATCTGTTTTTTTTTCAGCATATGTATTAATTTGAAGTAAATCACTTTAAGTTTGTGATTAGCATAACGGAACAAGTCACTTACTCAGGGTCAAGGTATCCTGGGGTGCCAGCAATGGTAGTCGACACATGAGAAATACCTTCAACTGGGAAAATTCTGGACAACCCAAAATCAGCTAGCTTGGCTTGGAACTTATCATTTAATAAGATGTTTGTAGACTTGACATCTCTGTGAATAATCGGGGGTTTACAACCATGGTGCAGATACTCCAATCCTGCATTTGAATTTCTAGCATATTAATTGAATTGCTGTAATGAATGAAAAGATTGGCAAACGAAGCAAAGTTATTAAGCATATAACGCACTGCTTGCTCACCTAGAGCTGCTTCCACTGCTATCCGAAGCCTTTCTTCCCAACTCAAGATGCCTTTGCTACCATCTATAATACATGGGTATCAAACTGTTTAAGCATTACAGCTTTTTTGGTACAATTAACAAACTTCATGAGTAATTTGGTAATATCAATAAATTGAAACAAAAGTATATATTGATGAGAGCAATTTGAACATAGATGCATATGTTTGGTTAATCAAAGATTTGAGGTAGATTCAAACCTGACAGATGCTCTTCTAAGTTCCCATTAGCCATGTACTCATAAATGAGTCCCATGTTGGTGCCTTCATCACAATACCCAACAAGTGTTGTCAAGTTTCTGTAGTGAACTCTCAGAAGAAGCTTGACCTATTATTCGAGAACCTTATCTTTTTTTTTTTCCAAGAAAAAGAAGAAAACATCATTCACTCAAAACTTTTTTAATGAGTTTAACTGAGTTCATTTTGGATACCTCAGCCTGAAATTGCTTATACCCTTGAACGGATGATTGAGAGAGCATCTTCACAGCCACTTCAGTGTCATCTAAGTATCCATGATAAACTGTTCCGAATCCTCCCTTGCCTAGAACCCTCTCAAAGTTGTTGGTTATTCTCAGGACCTCAGAGTAAGTGAATTGTCGATTGCTCTGTTCCAGGGACTCGTATGATTTGTTGGAATTTGCATCCGCCTTCCTACCTGATGATCTTCTAACAAGCTATGTAAGAGACTCTGGATTTGAAAACTGATTGGCAATACGTGGAAATTTAAATGTTAAAATACCACAACGTTTTGGTCAAACCTGGTTGCATTCTTCTTTTAATGCTCCAGAAGGTGACCGATGCAGTTAAGATGACGAAGACCGCAGCAGCCGCTGCTACTACAGGGATTATGTACTTCTTCTTTTCCTTCTTACATGAAACTGATGGACAAAGATCTGGATTTTTGCCAACTCTGGAATCAATTGACATAGAAGTTATCTAATCTAAGTGGGCCTTTGAATTATAACTTGTAGCTATTAATAGACTTTTATTTGGTTTTTCTGTCAAAAACACATATGACTTCTTTTTGCTCGAAACTGTTTTTGTCAATTTTAAGAAATAAAAGAGAACACACAAACAGAGAATTTGCAATTTCTATGGTCACTTCAACTCTAATATTAACTTAAAGCAGACCTTAATGTTAGTGACCCATTATCCCGTTTTTGAATGAGTTCAATGGGAACAGAGCCTGTGAGCTTGTTTCCTTCCAAGTTTCTGCAAACGGATAAAAGAGTTATGAATTTCACTTTTGCAATCTAGTAACTTCACAGTTAATTTTAATCTTAAGTAACTTACAAGAACGTTAATGAGGGCAACTGAGATAGAGTTCCAGGCACTGACCCCGTCAAATTATTATTTGACAAGTCCCTAAGATAATGATTGAAAAGAGCTAGTCAATTTGCTTTCCATCATCCATATGTTTATATATTACTTAGGTAAGACTGATAAAATACTTACAGAGATTTAAGCATTGTGAGACTAGACAGATAAGGAGCTATCTCATTTGTCAATCCACTTAAGGATAGATTTCTGATTGCAATTCAACAATTTCGACAAAGAAAGTTAGGGTTTAGAAGAAATGACAAAAAAATATGCTAGAGGATTAAATTTTAACTTACAAGGATGTGATTCTTGGTGGATTATCATTCTCATAGCTGCAATTAAGACCTTCCCACAAGAGCTCTAGAGGAGCACATGGATCTCCTTGCCAGTTTTTCTTCAACCCATAATATGACTTGATATTTGTGATAGCATCAACTAATTTTCCCACGTGAATTTCATAAATTAGCATTTGAAGCTATGATCCTAGAATAAAATTGGTATCGAAAATTAACCTTAAATGCCATATGTTGACAAGAACATACCATCTTGTTGGTCTGTCTGTGACTGCAAGAATTCCTTCACAAAATAAACTTCAAGGGCATTAATGATGGGAGGATGAGTTGAATCTCCCGTCTTGAAGAGTGAAAAGTTATATTTTCCACCACTCAAAGCCGATGGGGAAAACACTGTGGTGGTGTACAAGAAATCCGGTTTCAAAGATCCATACCAAAGTTTTCCATTCAAAGAAATATTGAACTGTCTGGACTCATTTGCTTGCAGCTCTTCAATTTCAGCAAAGTGCATGTAAACATAGAATTGGGAACTCGGATCATTTGTTTCCAGGTAGAAATCCAAGGGCTCGCTTTCATTTGTTGGTTTAACGGCAGTGCTCATGGCACGACGTGCTGGCTGGTAATAATTACTTCTGTCTGCATCAACTATAAGCGAAGTACTTATCCGTGTCCAGTTAATGAAATTGTAAGGCCACCAAACACGATCATAGACATCGTCTCTATACCTGAGGAGACAAATTTAACAGCAAATTTTAGCAATGCAATAGTGATCACTTAAAATTTTCTTCTAACATATATTAAGAATATGCAACACAAAATCTCTGACCTGAATGTTTCATTTGTTCCTGACCCTATATCCAGCCGGACAAAGAGCTCTAGCGACCCAATTTGAGTTATGTACGTGGTATTTTTCAGAGGCCTTGCTTCTAATGCTGATATAAACGGCGTGCCTTTGCCCGTATTAACAAGACAGACAGATAAATTATCTGATGACATGACATGTATGATCTCCGGTGAAGTATCAATGGATACATTTGTAATGTTCACTGTACGCCATAAATTTGGTCCTAGATGAAGATCAAATTCCGGCAGTATATTTTTCTCGTCGTAATTTCCATACAAGAAACTCGCTCTGATTAAATATTTCACACCCCTGGTAAGATTCAGTCTGTAACAGTTTCTTGTTCCTTCAGGAAAGCTCCTGACATACCAAACCTGCCGTTGATTGTTTGCTTTGTATTGAGGTAATACACTCTTCCCGATACCAGTGTCAATATAATTTGCGTCAGAAGTATAATTTATTCCTGTTTTCGCTTCAGTATAGCTAGAATCTTTTGGTAATCCACAATCCAAACTAATGAATCCTGACAGAAATATGCAGAGAAAAATCAGCCCTTATAATCACTTCCCTGTCACAAAAAAATTCACCAATAAAAATGGTCTTCATGGATTCAGATATGCAAACCTGATTGATCCTGAGCGTTAACAACAACTATAAAAGCAAAACTGCAGAGAAATGGTAAGACGAATTGCTGCAACATTTCCACAACCGGCCTTCTCCTTTTCTCAGGAGAGAAACTGTAGAACAAATAGCATCTGGTAGTTTATACTGTTCAACTAATGTGAAGGGAAAAGATAGTAGGTTTATGACATGGTCAATTAATTGTACTTGTAGCTTATTAATCAAATGTTCTTGTCTTGTACAATGTAATGAAGTTTCTGATATTTTATTTTCAAATACATATGGAGGTCAGCAACAGGTAGTTGAAATTGTTGAACAATGAATTTGTAAACTTTTCACTTTGTTGAATTTATCCAAGGCGCAAACATAATGGAAATTGAAAAGACTGCCTACTTTAATCAGCCCGCGAGCCCTACTCTTTATTATTTTTTCTGAAAATTGTGTTATTATTTGGAAAAAAATGATCACAATCTCTAGAAATAGTTACTATATCATTATTACAAAAGATATTTAAAATTTTTTATTTTATTTTAATATATCTTATCACACAAGTCAATGGCTCTGTAAATTAAGTCAAGCCCAGTGGGGATTCATCTTGATTCTTATCTAAAATTTTGTTACTAATTAAAGTATAAAAAAAAGAGTTGAGTATGATCAATCCTGTGTTTTAATGTATCTAAAATTTTATACAAATTAGGTTTTAATTTCTACAACTCTCCTGCAAAATTGTGCCTTCTAACACTTGTTTTTTTTTTATTTTAAAAAAAATTCATCATATTAACAAATGTGCCAGAGTTTATTTAAAAAACTTTGGTTATTATTTGTTAAGCTTATATATACTCCTTTTACAAGTAGAATTTGGAAACTACCTATTTATATAGAATTTAATTGCTCCGGAAACAGTCTAATCAAATAATGCTTGACTAGTTCAGGGGAAAATATTCAAAATAAATAAATAAATATATATATATATATACACTATTATTTTCAATAGGTTTTTCTAGGGAATTTACATAGAAAGTCGATGCTAATGTATTGGTCAAAATACAAGACAATGTGAACATGCAAAATAAAATATTCCCATTAGGACCACGTCAACTGCAAAAGATTCTGTATAAATTAAAATTGAATGTTACTTTGTTGAATATATAATCACCAGTTATATAATATTTCATCATATCATTGTAATGGGTGGGCATAATTCTCGCTTAATCAGCATCAAATTAATTAAGGAGCTGAGCCCCACAGTTTAGCATATGGCATACAACTTGCACCTGCAGGAGGACCATTACAATCATTTGCTAATAATCCAGTTGAAGAGGAGCAATATTAAATCATCTTATTGATCTGGTTGTGTTTACTCTTTCAACTCCTAGGCCATACATACAACATGAAGCAGGCAGGCAAATTGAGATGATAATCAAGAAAAGTAGTTTGAATTAAGATAATGGCATGCTGACAGGACCTCCGAGCCCTCTTCAAAAATTGAGGTGTATTTTGCAAAAAATTGAACTAATATACTTTTTATTTTTTGCATCTAATACAATAAGGTTATAGAATTCAATAAAAATGTATGTGTACAAAAATTACAAAATATAAGAACTCCTGCAACAATGCATGTTATGGGCTAACCTGTGATAATTTTTTAAAAAAAAAAAGTAATGAGCTTATAGTTTAATGAGTGGACATAATATAAAAATATTATATAATTTATATGTATTGTACATAATAGTTTTTTTAATAATAATAAATAATATATATAATGTACACGTATAAATTCATAATATAAAATAATCATAAAATTATATATTAAATGATCAATAAATTTGTACTGAAAATATGAATTATCATAAAATCTGTACTAAAATTAAAAATTATAATATATTATTGAGAATCTGAAAATCAAGAAGCATATACTATTATGAAATTTATTTTGGATCTAAATATATATATATAACGTAGCTTTGGGAACATGTACTATATATATATTGAAAATCATACTAAACTTGTACTCAGGAAAAACGTGGTCTCACCTGACAAAGTAATTTACGCATAGACAGAATGGGAGAACGTGATCTCACCTGGCGAAATGCTTCATTGCTCGGATAGAACAAATAAACTGGTCTAATGCATGCGCAAAACAATTACATTAAAAAAGAGGATACGTATATAGTGGTTTAAAAACTATTATTATATAATATCATGGAAATATACTTATTTTAAAATAAATATTTTTGTACTCAACGTAATCATAAGTTATATTATAATAAATTTTAAAAATATTTTTGAATATACTAAATAGCATAAATATTTATTTGTGTAAAATAAAATATGAATAAATCTAATAATATGTAATTAAAACATAAATTACTATATTAAAAATATATAAAATATATATAATTATTCACTCACAAAAGTATAATAGTTTTTAATTAAGTCTGAATCTTAAAATTTATTAACTATCAATACTCCTAAATTGTAAAATATAAAAATATATTGTTACAACTAATTTATATCATAAAAATTAAAACATAAATATTTTAACGTCATAAGACTGTTCCCTATTTCTTTCTTCTTCTTTTTTCTTTTCTCAAATTGCCTAGGTTTCTCTCTCAGTTTCAATCCAAATGAAATGGAGGAAAATTGCTTCAATTTATAATGAAAATAGCCGCCCTTTTAACCAATCATAAAAGTTGTTACCTTAAAATTATTTCATTTGTTAATTCTTTTAAGTGTTTCATTTCTCTCCACATGTCCTGCAAAATCCTCATCAATACAATCTACTCATATAATCTTCCCCACGTACTATCCACTTGTGAACCAAAAGAGCTTGCTCATCTCTATTTTATATATATATATATATATATATATATATTAAACTTAAAGGTACATCTTTAATAAGAACTCAAGAGGAGGGATAATCCTTCATTATTAGATGTTCATATTGGAGTGAGACTTTTACAAATCAAATAATTTTAGAAGTCAGATTTAGAGCCAAATGTGTTAATTCATAGGTCACCCGATTGGTGGACCGATGAGAATAATTAAAAGAGAAAAAAAATGAAAGATGCAGATAAGGTTCTAATATCGTACAGTATCAAACCAAGTTTTAAAAATGAGTGGGTAACAGTATTGATGTTATGAATAACACCAATAGCATCAGAGGCAACCTCAATAGCTGATAAATCCAATAGTCTAGCTAGGTAAAGACTTCGGAGTATTGTCATTGCTTCAAGGATGGCTACTGAGGGTTTTGCATTCAGTAGAACAAACGAAGATGCCAAGATAGCTTTATAGTGGTCACGCAAAATCACACCTAAACCAGCCTTAAGATGCTTTGAGGAGAGACTAGCATTAGTTTTAACTTTTATTAAGCCCAGTCTAAGTGCCATCCATCTAATGCTTGGTGCACACTCAGTTTCAATCTTTCTTATTAAAGTAGTTATGAACTCATGCCAATAACACTTGGACCAATTAAGCACTTCATCAACCAGCATTACTTTCTTTTCCATAACGAATTAGATTCTAAAAAATTATAGACTCCAAAACGTGATTAGCACTACCTCAAAATTCATTGCGGATAAGCTCGCCTTGCATTCTATAAGAAGATCTAGAATATGTGTATTATGAAAAATACATATGCCGTGCAAGAAGAAGCAAGTCTGGCGTACCTTTTTTAATGTGTCACATAGCCATAATGTATGTATAGAGTTTTCAGCTCTTTTAGCACATCGGCTACAATGCTCATCAATAGGGACATGGTGCCTTTTGAGGTTTGTAAAAGTTGGGATCTAACCATGTATAAATCTCTAAGCAAAGTGCTTTATTTTAGGGGGGATCTTTAAACATCACAAGTGCTGCCACCAAGATCGGGATTTAATATTATCATTACTGGGTGAGGCTTGGTTTGGAAAATAGGATAGCAAATATTCACTCTTTATAGAATACTGTCCATGTCTATCGAAATGCCACATAACCAAGTTAGTCTGTTGTTCCCAAGATAGAGAGTGCGGGATGCTGAGTATTAATTCACATTCTTCATTTGGGAAAGAGTCATGAACTAATTCACAGTTCCATGCCTCCGATGGGAGTAGTAGTTCTATCACTAATGAATGCTCAGGCAAATTATGGGGGAAGGATGATTTAAAGGAGAGTGGTCGCGGTAGCCATTGGTCATGATAAATTGATACAGCTGATCCATTACCAATACGCTAGCGAAGCCCTTTTTTAAGCAGCTCTCTACCCATATAATACTTTTCCAAACCAATGAATTTGATTGTCTAAAGGATACCTGCAAAAAAGATGAGTTAGGAAATAAATGCTTTAGAGAGTTCTCGCCACCAATGATTCGGAATTGGCAATCACTCTCCAGCCTTGCTTAGCTAACGTGGCCTGGT
Organism: Ailanthus altissimus; assembly: GCA_946807835.1. Classification (NCBI taxonomy): domain Eukaryota; kingdom Viridiplantae; phylum Streptophyta; class Magnoliopsida; order Sapindales; family Simaroubaceae; genus Ailanthus; species Ailanthus altissimus. The sequence goes on along the minus strand of OX327710.1, from coordinate 19,552,746 downwards.
TAAAAAAATTCAGTTCCCTAAAACTCAAACCACCATCCTTCTTGTAGCGGAACAACATATCCCAAGAACACCAATGGATTTTTCTGAAACACTCATCACCTCCTTAAAAGAACCTGGAACATAGTCTTTGGATTTCTTTAGTTAGGCACTTTGGGAGCTTGAACAGGTTCATAACATAGGTCGGTATTACTTAGATAACTGCTTTAACAAGAATCTCCTGACCCCTAGCTGAAAAAGGATGCCTCTTCTAGTCTTTCAGTTTATTTCACACTTTCTCCTTTATAGTAGCAAAGAGATTTTGTAGGATAAAAACTTTAATTGGTGAAAGAACCACCATAGGTAGGATCTCATGTTAAATCATCAAGAAAAAATAAAATCGGAAGCGTACCTAAATCCATGGAGACGTAAAAAATTGGGGTTGGTACCTTCCACGTCTAAACATTTTCTTTATGAGAGAAAAGCTGTCGTCACTCACTGATGGGATGTGAATGAATAATACGTTAGACTTTAGACTGGGGATCTCAACTTATTATTTATTGTATTTTTTTTTATTTTATTTTATTTTGGCCAATCATAAAATAAAATAAAAATAACTGAGCCTCTACAAATTAAAGTCCATGCCATACATGATGCCCTAAAAGTCCAATGATAAATAAACTTTATTTGATCACTTTTAATGGGCAACAAAAATAGATAGCTAATAATGTACAATTAATTGATATATATAGGCTTACTTTAATATATAATACCCAACAATCTTCCACTTAGTTCATATATGTCACTTTACAATTGTACATTATTAAATAACTTTATTAGCTCAATATTTGCTATCTTAATAAAAGATATCTCTTAACAATCTGGTACATTAATTATACTAATATAGGATCAAAGCGGTCTTCGTTATCTTTCTTGTAACTAGACCCATCAATGGTCACATACATCAATATAATTAATGACATAGATCAAGCATGGATGTGTAGCATAAAAATTTTATGCAACGTGATCCCTTAACATGCCTATTTTCAATTGGTCCTACTTTATAACTCATAAGAGTTCAACAATATACTTTCAAAACTTTATGCAAAACTGTAATTGAAAGAATATAACTTTATTTTAGAGTTTTAATAAATAAACAAAACGTAATACTTTAGTCTGATCAGAAAACATATCAACTGTAATTGAACATCAAGAAACAAACTCCCACTATAAAAGCATATCATCATGATGAAGAACACCCATACAAGCTATATGCTTATGAAACACCTTAAGTGGTATACTTTTGGTAAGTGGATCCGCAATCATTAAGTTTGTACTGATATGTTCAATAGACACCTGAAGACTCTTAACTCTCTCTTTAACAACAAGAAACTTGATGTCAAAGTACTTCGATTTTAACGAGCTTCTATTATTCTTAGAATATAATTCAATGATAAGCGTAAATTATATTTATTATTTTCACTCCCTTAACTTAATTAATTGCTCATTTTAATAAAAATATTAAATTTTTTATATGTTTAATTGTTATTTTGTAGGTTTGGAGTCAATGGAGCAATTGGAGATGAAAATCTAAGAAAAACAAGGAAAAACATATGCTACAGTGTCTACAAACAGTAATCTGTGAACAGTCCGCGCTACAGTGCTGTCGCCCCAGTGATGAACAGTGATCGCGGCAGCGGTGAACAATGCAATTTTCCTATTCCTAAAAGAAATACAACTCCAAGGCTCTAATAAAATCTTATATAAAGGTCACTCGTTTCATACCTCAGAGAACACATAACTTAGGGCTCTTAGAGCCACAACACAGTGAAGAAGAGCAATATTTAGAGAAAGAAGCAAGAGGAATTCAAGGAAGCAAGAGATTATTGGCGAATCTTTGGCGTATCAACCAACTGCGAATTAACATCTATATTGGTTTATTTTTGGTTGTATCATATTTATTTTATTTTTCAGCCATAATTTTCTTGTTATCATAAGCTAAATTTAATTTCTAGGGTTATTACTTGAACTCAATATGTGAGCTTAATTGTTCGATCTTTTTAATATTTATATGAACTCAATTCTTCATTATTCAAATTATTTGTTCTTAATGCTTCATTATATCTAATCAATATTGTGATTGCTTTAGTAATACTTTGATAAACTCGGAAGAGGCATCATTGTATTTAGACCTAGATAATTTGATGCATAATTGTAGAGTAACATTCAATGTTGCATATGCAAGTTTCGAATTAGGATAGTAATATACCTAATTGGCATGTATGGTCAATAAGACTTATTCTTAATGAATCTTTATTTATTACAAGCACCATAGGAATATAGGTATTTGGTAAATTATGATATACTTGCATGACCTTAAAAGAGGCTTGTGAATACATTAGTGTCTTGACCAATAATAAGAATTGAGGATATAAATATTAAAAGGATTAATCTTTAGAAACCATATTAAAGAATAGTAATTAACCCTAGGCTTTCTCTATATTACTATTTTCTTATTTTATTTAAGTTGTATCATTTATTTTATGCACTTTTATTTTATTCAAATTTATTGCAAAATTAAGATTTGATTTTTCTGAATAATTATAAGAAATATATAATTTTAGTACTTGGTAGAAAATAAAAATTATCCATGTGGGTTCGACATCCGACTTTATAAGTCCCTTTATTACTTGTTACGATAGTGTATATTTGCGCTTAATTATAAGATATAGAAATATCGCATCACTCAACGGCTTTATTATCACAATTTATTCTCAATGGTCTCTCAATGCCATCGACAATTTGTAGCCCAGTGATAAAATTTCGCAACCATATTGCTTGATTTAATGTCTTGTAGCAAACTACAAACTCTGCTTCCATGGTGGATGAAGATACGAGTGACTGCTTGACACTCTTCTATGACACAGCTCCCCCGGCTAATAGGAAGACATAACCTAAAGTGGAGCTTCTGCTATTGAGACAACTAGTAAAATCAGAGTTTGAATACCCAATGATCTATAAATGATTTGATCTCCGATATGTGAGCATGTGAGCATGTAATATTTTGTTCTCTGTAGATATCGCATAACCTTTTTAACAGCTCTCTAGTGATCCATTCTTGGATTACTTAGATATCTGCCAAGCATTCCAACTACATACGCAATATCCGGACGCGTACAAATTTGAGCATACATGAGACTCCCTACTGCCAATGCATAAAGGATGTTCTCCATCTCTTTCCTCTCAATCTCATTTTTTAGGCATTGAAGTAGACTAATTTATCACCTTTAGCAATGAATATATCTCTTGATGCACAATTCTTCATATCAAATCTACTAAGCACCTTATCGATACATGCCTTTTGTGATAAGCTAAGCATGCCACGAGAACGATCTCGGTGAATCTGCATGCCTAACATAAAAGAGGCATTCCCAAGATCTTTCATTTCAAATTTATTTGAAAGCAATATCTTGATTTCATGTAACAATCCTATATCGCTGCTTGCTAGTAGAATGTCATCCACATATAAGACAAGAAGACTAAATTTGCTCCTACTGATCTTGTAATAAATTCATTGATCAACAGTATTTTTCTTAAAACCAAAAGAGATAATCACTTGATCAAATTTTTGATACCATTGACGGGATGCTTGCTTTAAACCATAGATGGACTTCTTTAATTTGCACACCAAATGTTTTGAATCTTTGGATTCAAAGTTCTCTGGTTGAAATATGTATATAGTTTCTTCAATGTCACCATTGAGAAATGCAGTCTTTACGTCCATCTGATGTAACTCTAAATCATAATGAGCTACAAGTGCCATAATAATTCTAAAAGAGTCTTTCAATGAAACCGGAGAGAAAGTCTCTTTATAATCAACCCCTTTCTTTTGAGTGAAATATTTTGCGACTAGACGTGCCTTATATCTTTTGACATTGCCTTTCGAATCCCGTTTGGTTTTGAAAATCCATTTACAACCAATTGGTTTCGCTCCTTTAGGCAATTCTACAAGATCCCAAACGTTATTGTCTTGCATTGATTTCATCTCATCTTTCATGGCATCTATCTATTTCTGGGAGTTCACACTTTGTTTGACTTGACTGAAAGTTATTGGATCATCTTCCAGTCCTATATCAAACTCATGTTCTTGGAGATACACGACATAATCATCTGAAATAGTTGATCTCTTTTTCCTGGTGGATCTTTTTAATGGCACTTCCAATTGAGGTTGTTGTTGTTGCTCCTCTACATGAGTAGGAGCAGGTTCTTCAATATTAGTGGGAGGAATCTCAGGAACGTCTTGATTATTTATATTTGCATATAGTATAATGACAGGTGCAATTACCTGGCCATTATCAATTGCAATATTAGGAATAATTACATATTCCTCTTCAAAGACAATGTTTCTGAGTTTAGCACTCCTACTATATTCAACATCCTCAATGAACTTAGCATTCTCTGTCTAAAAAAAAGATCTACATGAAGGATCATAAAACTTGAAACCCCTCAAACTCTCCTAGTTTTCAATAAAGTAACAGTTTACTGTTCTCGAGTCCAACTTTCTTTCATTAAGCCTGTATGGCTTAGCCTCAGCTGGATAATCCCAGACATGTAAATACCTAATACTAGGCTTCTTTCCAGTCCATAGTTCATATGGGATTTTAGCTACTGCTTTACTTGGAACTCGATTAAGGATATATACTGCAATCTTTAAGGCTTCACCCCAAAGAGATTCTGGTAAAGAATAATGATTTATCATACTTCTAACCATATTCTTTAGGGTTCGATTTCGTCTTTCAGCTACACCATTTTGGCTTGGAGTCCCCGGTATGGTGTATTGAGGAATGATGTTACATTCTTGTAAATATATCGCAAAAGGGCCTGGATGTTGTTCACCTGATCTGCCATATCTGCTATAGAACTCACCACCACGGTCAAATTTAAATGGCTTTAATTTTCTTACAAAGCTAATTTTCAACTTCAGATTTATGGGCTTTGGAAATATCTAATAATTGAGACTTCTCATGAATCAAGTATAGATACCTATAACGAGAACAATCGTCTATGAGAGTAATAAAATATTATTGACCATTCCAAGAAGTCGTAGAGAATGGACTACAAATATCAATATGAATTAATTTCAAGACGTTTGAACTCCTATTGGCACAAACTTTTTTAATATTTGTTTGTTTTCCCTTAATGCATTTAATACATATTTTAAAATCTAAAAAATCAAGAGAATTTAGAATTCTTTCTGATACAAGCCTTTGAATTCTTTGTTTAGAAATGTGTCCTAAGCATTTATGCCGTAACATATAAGAATTCGCATTAATTAATTTGCGCTTTATACCATAATTGCTTACATGCAACATTTTATTAGTTTATGAGGGATAAAGATCTAATTGATATAAATTATCAACTAAAGAACCGGTACCAATAATATTTGAATTCTGAAAGAGACTAAACTTTTCATTTCTAAAAGAACAAAAGGAACTAAATTTGTCCAAACAAAAAATAGAAACTAAATTTTGTCTCAATGACGATACATAAAAAGTTTCATGCAAATTCAAATAAAAACCAGATTCTAGTTGTAATCTAAAAAATCTAATTGCCTCAACAGGAGCTTTATTGCCATTACCCACATAGATGTATCTTTCAACATCAGTTGGCGGTCGGCTCTTTAGACAACCCTGCATAGTCACACTTATGTGAGTAGTTGCACTCGTATCTATCCACCAAGTGTAACTTAGTACTAAAGCCAAATTAACTTATGAACAAACAAAGTTGAGAAGTTTACCCTTTTTGTCAAGCTATTTTGCATACTTGGAACAATCTTTCTTCACATGTCCAGCTTTCTTACAAAAGTAACAAGAGATTTCAGTATTCTGTTTCTTTTGTATCTTAAGCTGTGAAGTTCTAATGTCTGCAACTCTTTTTCCTTTATTATTCCATTTTCTTTTCTTGTTAGCAGCATTGTCATTAGAAGAAGTTGCTAAATGAGCACTCTTTATCTTTTCTTGTTTCAATTTCTCTTCCTCTTACACACATTGAGTAATGAGCTCATTAAGAGTCCATTTCTCCTTTTGAGTATTATAACTGATCTTAAGAGGACTGTATTGTACAAGAAGAGAGATCAATACCAGGTGCACTAGAATGTCATCAGACAACTCTAACTTTAGTGCTATTAATCTTGTAACAAGATTAGACATTTTCATAATGTACTCTCTTATATTTTCTTTGCCTTTATACCGCATTGAAACAAGCTTAGACAAAATTGTGCTTGTTTCGACCTTTTCATTACTAGCGAATTGATCTGCTATTTGGCTCAGGAACTTTTTAGCATTTGTTTTCTCAAGCACTGCTCCTCTGATGGTATCTGGAATAGAGTGCTTCATGATCATCAGACTCATGCGGTTAGAACACTCTCATTTTTCATAAAGTGCCTTTTGTTCAGCAATACTACTATCAATAGGGGCGAGAGGTTCTTTCATCTGGATTACATAGTCTAGATCCATACACCTAAGCATAATGGTAATGTGCTCCTTTCATTTCCTGAAGTTAATGCTGTTAAGCACTGAAATGTTGTTCGAGTTGGCAGATAAAGAAGAAGCATTTATTGTATAAAACAAACAAAAAACTCACAATCAATAACTATATCATTTAATCATGCATTCATATATACATATGGCATAAGGTATAATAAATTGGGCCATTATAAGATACCAAACACAACATTGTTATTTAGTCTTTAGACAGAAATATCAATTTATAAACAGTACTCTAAACACTTGGACAATAAACATTGATAATAAATCCTGTCAATGATACGTATTTCTTTGGACCGACATATTATATGCATAGAAAGTGCCAAAGTTTGTCACATATTTACTATCATATATGTTTATTATCTAGTCCAAAAATAATCTTCCTTTGGGCCGATTATTTTTTTCATAAATTTAAATACAATTATTTATTTTCTTTAATAATACCCATATATTTTAAAATAAATAAATCTGCATAAAATATATCACTTTGATTGTATTTTAATTCAATTTAATCTACTTTAAAATACTCGATATTAGTTTACAAGAAAATGGAGAAAAATAGAATGGTCAAAGTCAACGGTCAAAAGTCAATAGTCAAATCATGTCAAAATTAGGACAAGACCGAAATGAATAGGGACTAAAGTGGTTAAGTCAAGTCAAGTCTAACCTTTTCGAATTATCTAAACTCTAAACTTTATCTAATAACATAACTCAAAATGGGCTCAGGTCCATCCTAACTCACTTGTTTAACTAGTATGTTGAGTATAAAAAATTTAGGCCTTGTAAAATCTTTATGAACCATATAAATTTGACTTGATAAACTCTTAAAATTTATACACACTAACTACTAGACGTGCACTATAATTAAAAAGGAATCCCATCGAATTTAACATTATCAATTTTACTTTGAATAAAATTTAACTTCATCTCTTTTTTTTAATTAAATATTTTAAAATTAAATGCAAAATTTAAAAAACAAATTACATTCAATTTCAATTAAATCCGTCCAAAAGATTTAACCAATATAAATCCGTAGCAATCAATGCAATCCGTATCAAAAAAAAAAAATTTATGCATTCAATCATTGCATCAAAATAATTGATATAAAATAAAAATATTGTTATATAACAATCCGACATATGCATTGAATTTGACATATTAATATAATATATATAATGGCAAATCAATTCAGCATATATGTTAAGGCATATATATATATATATATATATAATGTGAATTCAACTTACGCTTTTGTTTTTGTTGTTGCAGGGAGAATAAATTGCATGCCGCATATATTTTTTTTTAATATAATTCAATGAATGTACAATTTATATATTATAATTTAATCTTAATGATTTAATATGAGATGACTTTGATAACACTTGTAGGATAAAAATTTTAATTGATGAAAGAATTATCATAGGCAAAATTTTATATTAAATCATCAAGAAAAAATAAAATCGGAAGTATACTTAAATTTATGGAGACGTAGAAAATTATAATTGATACTTTTCACGTCTAAACTTTTTCTTTATGAGAGAAAAGATGTCGTCACTCACTGATGGAATGTGAATGAATAATACGTTAGGGTTTAGACTGGAGACCTCAACCTATTATTTATAATATTTTATTTTATTTTAACCCATTATAAAATAAAATAACTGAGTCTCTATATATTAAAATCCATAACATACATGATGTTCTAAAAATTTAATAATAAATAAATTTTATTTGATCATTTTTAATAAACAACAAAAATATATAATTAATAATATACAATGAATTAATATATGTAAATCTACTTTAATATATAATATATAATAAATTCTGTTTGTTTTTATTAATAACACAAAAGACCCCCAAATATTTATTATTGTAAAAAACTTGAACCACTCCAAAGATATCACGTAAGATAGAAAGCGACATCCCTAAAATAAATTTCTCATCTCTATTATATTACTTCTTTATTTTATTTTATTTTATTTCTCCTTAAATCTTAAAATAGCACTTTGCATTTTCCCATCCTATATAACTCCACCTGATGAAGCTATGCCACTCCATTTAAAATTCAAAGCCACGCGTATTTCAATTAATAATTATAGGCATATAACTAAGGCACGTGCATTACACATGCTGTTGTAGCTACAATTATACTAAACTTCTAAAATCCGAAAAAGGAAAAAAATGTTACAGTGGCAAAAGTTAACGATCTGAAAACGGAAAATATAACTTGTTGGAAAGGTAAAATAAAATTGCTGAGAATAATTTATTGAAACAACAGAAAATTGGTTTTTTGGGGAAAGAACAGAAAATTTGCCTTTTATAAAAGAATAAGAAAGGAAAGAAAGAAATAATAGAAAATTCCCATTTCAAAGCCAAAATGATAGATCCTGATAAATTATATTAAATTTGCCATGAATCCCTGATTTACACCAGATTACATGTCAAACCATACATATACAAAATCTATGAGCTAATTAGATGAACTAGGTGAGATTTAGTGAATCGAATTTATGACCTTGAGTATTTTACTTACTTAATACTTCTGCTTTTTTTTTTCCCTATTTGGTCAAATATAATTCTGCCAAATTTTGTACAATATCATTGTGGTGGGTGGCTGAGAACTTGTGAAATTGAATTATCACCGTCAGCATTGTAGTGAAAATTATCCATTTGAAGTTGCCTCTCCCTCCTTCAGAAATATGATTCAGTTACTGTCAAAATTATGCTCAAGTATACATACCAACAATAGAAATAGCTACAATAAAAAAAAAACAATGAAATAGGTAGCAAACAATTAATCCCAATTGGATTTAGGACCAAATATATATGGCAACAAATTTCAATACAACCATTGTCTTTTCTTGAACTCCACACATCAAGGGTGGTTATGGGAGATTTGAGACTCAAAAACGCCATCTTCTGAACTGAACTACTACTACCTTGCATGGGGAGCAAGTTCAGTATTTAAATTTAAAGTTACCATTACAGGCTGATCATTTGCCTCAAATCCATGCCGCCCCTGGGTTCGAGCCCTCTCCATAGCTAAACACTCCTTTAGTTCCATCACTACACGATTCATGTTTGGCCTTTGTGTCGAAGAAGGAGATACACATTCCATTGCTATTTCAACAGCTATCCAGGCAGAGTTAATGTCAAAGTCCCCTTGTAATCTTGGATCAACGGAATTTGCAATATCACCTTGTGAGAGCATGAAATCAACCCATTGTCTTATGTGATTATGCTCACCTGTATTCCCGTTCACTGGTCGGCATGTGATTATCTCCAAAAGAACAACTCCAAAGCTGTACACGTCGCTTTTTTCAGTTAACCTATTTGATTGCAAATACCTGCAAGCAAAAAAGGAATTACTCAGTCCACACCTGTTAAAAGACAAATCAAGAAAAAGGATTATTTTCTTTTAAGGAAAAATAGGTTGAATACAGATGTTCCGATGACAATTCAAACTTAGAGGCCATCTTGCAAAATTTAGTAGAAAATAAAGACGGGGGGATATGGGTTGTCTTTCTCACATACTCTATATTTTAGTGATGTTATATTCATTTATATAGAGATTAGAAAAGAGAAATCAATGAGACAATGACATAAAATAAGAAACCTAGAAAAGAAACATACTTAGTATATGCTAGACAAATTTAGGGCTAATCTGGAGTAAATTCCTTAACTGCCTCAATACAAAGGATTTTATTGACTTTCTTATTATTACTCAAATCTTCCTTAATATTGTTGGATTCATTCCTAACATCATATACTTGAGTGGAGGATTAATTTGTTAGATAAGGGTCACCAAACATTAGTATTAAAAATGATATTAGAGATTTGGTGATTTAACAATTTTGTTCGGACAATAATTGTGAAGAATATCAAAGAGGAGAGTCACAAGAAGATTAGAATGTGTGGAACATGCATGAGGAAGTCTAAAATGTGTGGGGCATGCATAAGGAAGTGAAACGGGACTCAAAGACTCGAAAGGAGACGAGAAAAGTGCAGAGGCTCGGTACAGGACTGAGCGTTGCGGCGCTCAGGGTTGAATGCCGCTACGCCCAGTGGCAGTATGCCCAGCGCCGCAGCGATAGGAGTCTGCCACCGTAGCGCTAGCTGCGACATGTCGCAACGCCAAGTCCTTAGAGCCGCGGTGCCAAAGCAGAAAAAATCTATTTTGGCTTTGGACTTCTAAGTTTTAGGGAGTTTTGGACTTCTAAAACATGTGAACTCTTATTTCAATTAGAATTAGAGTTAGTAGTCACAAAATAACCTTTATATAAACCATTGTAAACCCTTAGGTTAATGATCAAGAATTAAAAGAGACTCTAAGAGATGAAAGAACTAGATAGATACTAAGTAATTGCATATGCTAGAGTGCAACCGTTGTTTGGGTGTTTATTGTTCGTGGGAGAGTAAGGGTACAATAAAAAGTAGATTCTTTTGAGGGTTCTTCATTATGTTTCCTTGTAAATTCTCTAAGGAGTTAATAAGAGAGGTTAGGATCTTTGGTTCTACTGAAGACGTAGGCAAGTGGCCGAAACACATAAGTGATTGTGTTGTACTCTTATTTATCTACTTTATGTTCTTACTATTTTTGCTTGATATCTTGGTTATTCCGTTACGCAAAGTGGTTAGGGTTCAAGGTTGAACTTGATTAGGGTTCTTAACTTAAACCTAATCTCATAGGGAGAAGGACGATTCATCCAACGAACTGGTATCAGAGCAATGTTCGATAATACACATCAGGGGTATTTAAATCACGACTTCAATCAAGAAAGAAATAAAGAAGATTAATGAGATGAATGACTTTAATCTTTAGAAGAATAAAGTTAAGACTCTACTAGTGAAGGAAGAGCTAGACTTAGCCTTGGAGGAAACTGGTTCCACAACTAGTGAAGGGACGACAACCTTAAAGTCCAGGAGAAAGATTGGGAAACAATTCAGAAAAAGGCTTACAACACCATAATCTTGGCGTTAAGTGACAAAATATTAAGGGAAGTTAGTGATGAAGAAACTACTTTGAGGCTATGAAAGAGATTCAAGGCATTATACATGAAGAAGTCTCTTGCAAATAAACTTCTTGTGATGAAGAAACTGCATCAACTAACTTTGCATAAGAGATCTTCATTAAGAGCTCACATTGATGAGTTCAATAAGATCATCATAAGTGTTGAGCAATTGGACATCAAGATTGAGGATGAAGGCAAGGCTACAATCCTATTAAGTTTGTTGTTGAAGAGCTATGAGAACATTGTAGATACACTGCTGTATGGTGAGGAGTTTTTAACGATGAATGATGCCAAGATATTATTGAACTCAAAAGAATTGATAAAGAGATCCGAATCCGAGAGTAGAGCAATGTTGCTTACACAAGGGAAGAAGAACAACCAATCAATGAGAAGATCCAAAAAATATTTTCTTTGTCATAAAGAAGGGCAGTTTGTGAAGAATTTTCCTAGATCAAAAAGCCGTGATGGGTATGTTGCAATTGGTAGTTTTAAGGAAGATACCGAAATTGTGCATACGTTGGTACCCTCAAGAGAAAAGTATGCTAGCAAATGGATACTAAATTCGGGGTGTAGCATCTATATATGTCCCGACCGATCGTTGTTTACCAACTACAAAGCCATAAGAGGTAAAGCGCTAATGAGGAATGACATGACTTGTGAGATTATGGGTGTTGGTGACATAAGGCTGAGGATGTAAGGTGGAGAAACTAGGAACTTACGTGGTATAAGGCATGTTTTTAATTTGAGAAGGAACTTGATATCCCTTAGCAAACGCGATGAGGAATGGAAAAACTGAGCAGAAAAGGAACTTGATATCCCTTAGCAGAAAAGGAAAAACTGAGGGTAGAAAAATGATCTATAAGGTTTGAGGATGAGAAGCACAATAGGGGGCTCTATGTGCTTAATGGGATGGCCATGAGTAACCAAACGTGGAGTGTTGGAGCAATGCAGACCATTAGACGACATCCAAACGGTGCTCATCGAGGTGATATGGGTCGAAAAGGAATGTAATACATAAATATCCTATGTAAGGTGCACGAATGCCCTTAGAGGCCAAAGTCACTAGCTTGGAGAAAGTTAAGTCTTAGTAGAGACTTAATTAGGCTCAAATTTATGTGGTAGAGTATTAATGTGAATCAGATCTAGAAACCTTCTTATTTGGAGATTTTGAATCAAAGAAGGTTTTATTAGAGTTTTGGTGATTCAACAATCTTATTTGGGCAAGAATTGTGAAGAATATCAAAGAGGTGAGTCACAAGAAGATTAAGATATGTGGGATACACATAAAGAAGTTTAGGATGCGTGAGACACGTATAAGAAAGGGAAAAGGGACTCGAAGATGTGAAAGAATGGGAGAAAAATACGGAGGCTAGGTATAAGGCTGAGTGCCACAATGCCCTGGGCTAAACGCCTCAGCGCCCAGTGGCATGACACTGGTTGCTGCATGTTGCAGTGCCGTGGCGCTAAAGCGGAAAAAGTTTGTTTTAGCTTTGGACTTCTTAGTTTTGGGGAGTTTTAGACACCTAAAATGTGTGGAATCTTATTCCAATTAGGATTAAGGTTAGTAAGCATGAAATAACCTATATATATATATATATATATATCCTTGTAAGCCCTTAGGTTAAGGATCAAGCATTAAAAGATACTCTAAGAGAGGGAAGAACTAGGTAGACAATGAGTGCTTATATACACTGGAGTGCTACCATTGTTTGGGTGTTCATTATTCATGGGAGAGTAACGGTGCACTAAACATTAGATCATTTTGAGGGTTCTTCACTGTGTTTTCTTGTAAATTCTCTAGAGAGTTAATAAGAGAGACTAGGATCCTTGGATCCACCATGGATGTAGGCAATTGGCCGAATCACGTAAGTGATTGTATTATGCTCTTATTTATCAGTTTAACGTTCTTGCTATTTTTGATTGATATCTTGGTTATTCCACTACATAAAGAGGTTAAAATTTAAGGTTGAACTTAGTTAGAGTTCTTTACTTAAATTTAATCTCCCGAAGAAAATGGTGATTCCTTCAACAACAAGTTTATACGCTCCAAGTACAAAAAGATGAGGTTTAAATACAAGGCTTAGGTTTGAACCATTAGAAAAGTATTCAACCTAAAATTTTATATTATCAAGCAAAATTTTAATATTAATATTGTTCCCTCCCCAAAAAACTCCCCTTTGTTTTTGGGCCCAAGTCCTCTAAACTCGATCGAGGCCGGTCCCTGAGAGCCCAGTCAGATGCCTCATTCAAAAGACTACTTTTCTCAAAGGTTCACCGCTGCTTGGGTAGAAAGTCTAGTTCAAAGCAAGGCCCAGAAATGATGGCCAATGGGCCTAATCCCAATAAAGATGAATGGCAAATAACCAGCTCAGACTCGGAGGAATCTGATTGGCCAACAGGAGCACCTGTCGGCTAGGCCGACCCGAACAGAACCACGATCCCCATCTATATTCTAATCAAGTCAGCTTGACCTGAGGCCTATACAGTTAGAGAATAATTCAGTTGATTATCTACCAGATAGGTCGATCAGGTACTGTCAACACAATCAAGAGGTTCACTCTTAAGAAATCCAAGTCATAATCGAATCGATAGTGGAGATGCCGCTTGAAATCTAACCCGAGCCACTTGAATCTATCTTCACATTTAACCAAAACCACCAGCGGAGATGAACCCAAGGAATATGCTTAACACATCAGAAAAGAATCTAACATGCGGCAAGATCAAGAGATCTGTAAAAGGATATTTGGCGTGTGTTAGATGCACAAGATATTTTACGTGTGTCAGACGTGTAGCATGGGATATTTGACGCAAGTCAGAAATACAGAAAAGCTAGAAAATCCAATAGAACCTCGAAATCCAATAGAAGGAAAAATGAGGATATTGAGGGGGATGATGCCAAGTAGCGAAGAAATTAACAGAGAAAAAAGGTTTTTCTTCTCCCATTCTGAGCATATTTTTTACTTCTTTCGTACCATAACTCCGATAAAAAGGAATGTAAAGACTCATTCTAACTTAAGCATCGGAGAGTCTCTGTCGAAACCTACCGTGGTGAGACTGTCATTGACCTTGTGTCTATATTTCTGTAGGTTTTTCGCAGCTCATAGCAAAATAGGAAGTCCCAGCCTACGTTGGTCACTCCCGTCAAGACGAGGCCCAAGTTTTATTTCTATTTACAAACAAATTTAAGGCTCGTTGGCCTGAGAAACCATTTTTTCAGGTCAACAATTTTTAGCATTGTCTGGGAAAGCAACAACTGACTATGGTAGAACTGTTATCCGCCAATAGGAATCACGTTGTTGGAAGACGAAGCTCAAAGCCAAACCGACCCCTCCCTTGAATAGAAGACTCTTTGCCACCTAAAATACGAGTAGAACTAAGAACCCTGAACGAAGAGAGAGAAGAATTAAGACAGTTCATGACTGAGCTGATTAGGAGTAAACAAATGAAAGAATGAAATCACAGAAGTGAGTCTCAAGATGAGATTCGAGAGTAGATAGAGCGAAGGGATGGACCGAAGCCTTCGCATAATTTAGCCGGGACAAACAAAGAACCATAAACAAAGAGAGAAACAATTGAGATAGCTCATAACTGAGTTAATTAGGAGTAAACAAATGAAAGCAAAAAATCATGAAAGTGAGTCTCATAATAAGATTTGAGAGTAGATAGAGCGAAGGGATGGACCGGAGACTCTGCATAATTTAGCCAGGACAAACAGGCCAAGCTAGGCAATCCCCAAGAAAGGAGAGGCAGAGTCTAGAAATTTTGAGCTGACAATGGGAAGAGAACTTCTACAGAATCGCAACAACACCGATGAGGTGAATCGGGCCTAGAAAGTAAGATTCGTAGTTTGGAGAGAATGTTGGAAAGCCTCTTAGCAGAAAGAGGGAAAAGGGATCAACCCTTTGTAAAGAAGACGGAATGGGAGAAGAGGTTACTGCTAACAGACGAGTTGAGAAATATGGAGCTTCTGAGTGGTTTTCAACTCCCTAACCTACCCATCTACAACGGAGTCACTGACCCTAACTCACTGAGTCTTAAACTATTTTGAAGTCATTAACGACGAGCTGATAAAAGGGGGATTGAACTTAGTAGAACAACTTAAGGACCAAACCCAGATTCAAGCGGCAATCTACCAGCAAAAGGTAACCAAATAATATAATAAAAGGGTTAGGGCCCGATATTTCGAGGAAGGAGACCTAGTGCTAAGGAGGGTAGTACTCAACATAAAGAATCCACGAATGGAGTTCTTAATCTGACCTAGGAAGGACCGTACAAGGTCCTCATATGTATTTGAGGGGCATACGAGTTTGAAGGGACAGATGGACGAACTGTTAACAAATCATGGAACGCTGAGCTGCTAAGAAAATATTACCTATAAACCTTTTATGCTACCGTTTCCTAAGTATAAATATTGTGCCTAAATAAAAATGTCTTCATTTTTGCATATATGCCCACGAGAAACGAATGATCTGGAACGCGGAATTGATTGCTCCCATACGTCGCCTTCAGGCTATTTGGCAAGGGACCTACAATGATTACTTCAAAAACATTGTCTGGGTTTATCAAAGCAAGTCGACGCTCCTTAAAAAGGTACGCCTCAAACCACTTGACACATCATATATCTCATTATAGCATCATCCTAGTCACGACATTATCATTCGCATCATATTACTTTGACAATGCTCATATCGCTCGCACTTTACCGTGATCGGTTTGACACTCACGAAACATTTCACCGTCATCGGTTCGATGCTCATGGAGCACTTCACCACCACGACATTATCATTCGCATCATATTGCTTTGACAATGCGTCTTATCGCCCGCACTTCACCGTGATTGGTTTGACATTCACGGAGAATTTCACCGTCACTGGTTCGATGCTCACGAAAAACTTTACTGTGATCGGTTCGACGCTCACGGAGCACTTCACCGTCACTAGTTTAATGCTCACTAAGCCTTTTCACCAGTGTTCGATTTGACGTTACTGATTCCACAAGAGGGCAATTGAGACGGCTCGGCAGGGCAAAGGCTGTGGCATCTCCACAGCGTCACCATGGGTTACACTATGGTGCCAATTGAAGAGGGTTTAATCGTGGCCTTTCTACGGTATCACTGTGGCCTTTTCACAGCACTTATGGCACGCTATTCTGGGTTATTATGTCGAGCTAGTCTCCTAAAGATATCGCAAAATTGCTCAGTAAATATTTTAATTGTCATAAAGCTGCTTGATCAAGTCAAAGCTAGTACTTATTTCTCAATGGTCTCTCGAGTGACCGCTCACAGCCCATTCAACATTATCATGCCAGGTCAGTTATATTGCAACATGCTCGCTGTTGTTAACAACTGCTCTACCATCTCTTTGCCAGGCAAAGCATTATTCTTAAATTCATTTTTGAATAACTTAGACTCGGAGGAATACCTTTATCCCTGCACTGATTCGGTTATTGTGTGGCAATCGTTATTGGCGATTGGTTAGTCTCGTTTACTCGTCAAATTGGCTCTCATAGTGGAGCACACCATGCGGATCTCTACGAATTACTCAAGATTAAAGTCGCATGATTATTATTGGCGTTCGGGCCATTGAATAGAACTAAACGGCCATGTAAGAGTTGCTCGGTCCCAACTAAGGTTGTTTGGCAATACAGACATCCTTTTTATCACAAGCCTTATTATCATATGTAAATTATATTATTTGGAATAATGATTATGATTATTATGACCAATGTAGCTATTTTAATGCGTTCGATGTTTCATAAATGGCCCGGCTATGTTACCAAGTTTTGCTGCGGTGAAATAAACTTACTTTGAGCTGGTAAAGAAGAACAGATTCGTGCATATGAAGAAAGACATACAATTGTCAATTTTTTAAAAATATTACAAAGATCGGCTACAAGGCAGCCTAAACATTAAAAATCCCACAAAAAATAAATCCTACAAAATGGGGGAGGAGAGATCGCTCAGACTGTGGGGGTAGTGTCAGGCATGTCCAAATCCACAATAGGAACAGCTTCAGGAGCAGCACCGATTGAAGGAACCACGACAATAAAAGGTTCGGCCAAAACTTAAACTATCCCCTATGGCTTGGCATGAGCAACACCACTAGCCTACCTTTGGTCGGTAAGGGGGGTAACCTTGTCGCCACTCGCAATAGCAGCACCCTCAGCAGGGACAGGCTCGTTGGCTGAGGGAGCATCATCACCACTAGCACCAGCGGGCACCGGTGCTTTGTCATCTCAAGGGCTATAAGTCTCCTCTTCATGGAAAGAGCCACCGGTGGCTAAGGACCACAACCATTGAAGGTCAATCTTCGGGTAGTGCTCTTCGAAAAGGGCAATGGACCTTTGAAATCCTTCCATCGCATCTTTGCGGAAGCCTTTTTTATAACCAGCTGACCACTAGTTCCTTTGCTACTCGAGCTGAGCTGCCAAAGAGGTCCGACTCTGCTCAATCCATTCCCTCTCTCGTTGAGTCGCTTCAAGTTGCGCTTCAAGTTCCTCATTTTAGCGCGTCAGCTCAACGACTCAGGCCCCCGCCACAGCCAGAGAGTTCATTATCGTCTGCTCAACCAACCATTTTTAATTATCAAGCTCAGACAATCTGCTCTCTGTCTCGACCTTGGCGGTCGTCATCTCTTTCAGCTTGGCCCCCGCTTCATCCGCCATCATTATTTCATGTTTAGCGATCCTTCTCGCCCGCTGGGTTTTAGCTTTGGACTGAGTGCGGTCATCCTCTGCTTTCTGGGCTCGGGCTGTAAAACCCAAGATCTCGACCCGGAACTAAGAAAGAAGAAAGACAGACTATGAGAGATTCGGAGTCAGAACAAACAGATATGAGCAAAAAACTAAGGGCAAAATAACTTACGTCAATAATAGATCCCAGCGCGACGTTGAAGCCTATGGCAGGATCTAGGGAAGACACCTGGCTTACCTAGATGGGGGTCACATACCTCTCCAGCTCCTCCCTAGCTTCCAGGACCAGAACCAAGGCGGACACGCAAAAAGGACCCTTGCGGGATGACAGTCCTTCCGCCTCTAGAGGCTCGATGATGCAGCAGCTCGACCGACTTGTGTAACCTATATTGAGGGATGAGCCGGTGAGTCCTACCCCCTGCTTTGCATTTGGGAGGTGAGAGAGTCTTGTGGCCGAACCTAGCGGGAGCCCGCTTCTTCGATGAAGAACTGCCTTGGCTGGACCCCTTTCTTGAACAGGTAGAGTCCGAGTGACCTTATCCTTGCGAGCCCGCTCCTTGGCAGAGTGTAAAGATAATCCCCTCCCTTGTGAGATCCCCCTCGCTCAGTTTCACCCAAACTCAAATAGTATGCCCATAACGTTGTTGGGATTTAGAGGCCCCTGACTGCTCGAGGAAGAGCCTTCGGTCTAGCTCCTCTTTCTCCTCTCTCCACTACCTTGCTCAGACATTCTTGCGTTTTACACAATGTAAGATCGAGAAAAGTGGGAAGAAGTAGCCTGGAATGAAAGGACAAGAACTCACTTCAGGTACAAGGTAGGAACGGAATGGAGGTGACCAGGACTGATCCGATGAGGCTGGATAGGGATAACAACTCTTGAACCAGACAGATGTATTGAAGTGCTGTGTTTATCCAATTGAGGTCTGCTCGGATACTTCCACGTTAGTAGCCCAGGTAACTGCTAAAAAATAGGCAAATAAAGAAGATTAAGCCGAGTCGAGCAAGTTAATGAAATATACACATACGAAAGGATTAAAACTTGCATTTGTGAAAAAGGCAACAAGAACAACCCACTCTCCTCTGTCCCTCTCTAAGACCCTCTGACCCTACTTTCCCCCAGTAAAGAACTACTCCTCATTCCAGTCCTTTATAGTGGTGGGTCGACCAGGAGCCAGGTTCTAGAGACCATGAAACGAAAAGTAATAGAAGCCTCATTTAACTCTTGGCGTTACTCCTGAAGTGGTACTTATAGCATAATTCCTAAAAATAGAAGGGAGACTGCCTTGCTCTTACCTACAAGAGAAACATGCCCACCATGAATTGGGGCCTAACTTGGATAGAGCTATACCAAGGCGGGCTAACATCTTAGCGAAATATTGCTGCATAGAAAGCCTGAGACTCAACTTCAAAAACTCTACGTGAATGGCCACCTCACCATTGGTAGGACTGCTTGGGTAATCCTCATTGGTAGGCAGTGTGAGGGTGACCGTCTTAAGAATGTCGTACAAGTATCTGATAAGGTCTAAATGGTCCTCGTTTCACCTCCCTGGCACTTGAGACCGGCTCGACCTCACCTAGAACTACTTTCGATAAGAGAGGAGAGTCACCTGTTAAGGTGGATGCCCCCTCACTCCTATTGGCTTCCCTTCTCCTCCTGACCAATGGAAGTTCTGGGGACTGCTAATTTTTTTCACCAACCATGTCCATGATCGGAAAGCCTAAGTTGTCCCTAAAAGCCATCAATGCATAGAAGATACTTCATAAACGAGATTACGGATTACTGGGTAAGGACAAGGACAAACCAATCATACCCAGGAAACGGTGAAAGTAGGCACCAACCATCAGGACCAAAAACTACAAGAAAAGTCAGAATAAAGAAAGCACAAATGAAAGGCCAGAAAGAAAGCCTAAAGAAACTATCTGGCTATTGAGAAAAGTAAGGCAGCAACGAACACGAATAAAGCAAACACGAAGAAGCTAAAAGGGAATAAAGGGACATACTTACCTACAAAAAATGCAGAAAGCCAAGGGATCGACGCCAACAGAGACTGAGAATTGCCAAGTTAAGAAAGCGCCTTTAACACTGAAAGAGGGGAGCAACGATGAGATAAGATGGTGATAGCAGAGGAAAAGAAAGCGAGATAAAAGAAGGAGCGAGTGGCTATTTATTGCAGCAGTAAAGTGATCCAGACCATTTAAAATTGAAATAAATGGACGAGATCAAGGGGAAAAATGAAGAGACGTTTAATGCCAGAAACACGACGCCTCGAATTCCTAGGTGTAATAAATATGCATCTCTCCAGAGAACAGTAACCTAAGTCATTAAATTCAATAGATCAGATGGCCTAGGACATTCTAGTCAGTTAAACGTCATTCGAAAAGTGAGAAGGACACGACTCTTGGGTCTCAGCTGCTATCAACCGCACGATCGAAAAAAGATCCATGAATAATAATGGGTTTCTTGTTTAAGGAGACTTTCACAAAAATCAACGACGATACTTGAGAAGACCTACCATTAAACCTGAAGAAAGTCTTGTGAGAAGCCGCCATTACGTGGTAATAACTCTTCAAATCACCATGACATCACCACGATGAGCCAACCAGCTCAAACGTCCCCAAAGTTTAGACCGAATGACGTGACAATACCAACTATGGAGCAGTTCAAATTGGCTCGGGCGAGAGAAACAACAAAAGAAAAGAGACAATAAGGACCCGAGAGACAATCTAGGCCGACCAGTCTGGAGTAGCATTTCTAGTTTTGATAAATCAAAACTAGAAACTGGCGGACCTCTATTCTCCCCCAGAAAACTCCCATTTGTTTTTAGGTTTAAGGCCTCTAAACTCGATCAAAGCTGGTCCCCGAGAGTCCAGTTAGAAGCCTCTTTTAAAAGACCACTCTCCTCAAAAGTCCACCATTGCTTGGTCAGCAAGTCCAGTTCAAAGCCAGGCCTAGAAGTGATGGCCAATAGGCCTAATCCCAACAAAGACGAACAGTAGAGAACCGGCTCAGACTCGGAAGGATTTGATTAGCCAACAGGAACACCTGTTTGACTACGCTGACCCGAACACAACCATGGTCCTCATCTACATTCTAATCAGGTCAGCTCAACCTAAGGCCTGCACAGTTAGTGAAGAAAGTCAATTGATTATCTACCAGTTAGGTCGATCAGGTACTGTCAACGCAAACAAGAGGTTTGCTCTTAAGAAATCCAAGTCACAATGAAGATGCCACCTGAAATTTGACCTGAGCCACTTGAATCTAGCGTCACACTTAACCAAAACCACCAGAGGAGACGAATACAAGGAATATGCTTAACACTGTTAACAGGGATCTAATATATGTAGGTGTATGCATGTACAATTGTGTCCATTGCTTAATATACGTATCATATACGAATTTAAACGCGACAGAAGCGTAAAACATGCAATAAACACAATAAATAAATATATTAATCACATTAATATATAAGTATGGTTTTGAGAACTGACCTCAACGTGTAATGTTATACACGTATTTCCTCAGAGTCCGTATGGAGACCATTTTGCAGGCAGTTCTAGTTACCAACACAGTGGGCTTTGTGAGCTAGAATAGCAACCTTGTATTCTAGCACGGGATTAACTCTTAATCTCCAAAATGGTCGGGTGTGTGTTTAATATTCTTTTCTCCAAAAGAATAAGAAATGGAGAATTTGAAGTAATTCACCATTGCTTCAAATGGAACCATAGAGAAAAATGAAACAATTTCATTTTTTCCTATTTTTTTTCTTTTTTTTCTTTTCTTTCTTCTTCTTTCTCCATTTCTCTTTTCCTTTCTCTCGGCCACCAGCACCCCAATTTCTCTCTCTCTCTCTCTCTCTATATATATATATATATATATAATAAAATATTAATATAATCTTATAATATATATAATAATATATTATATAATATAATAAGAGAGATATTTTGATTATTTAACCATTAAATAATCAAAGTATAAAATGATTATTTTGTCTTTCATAAATAGTTACCAAGCATACCCTTAGTGGGTTCCATCAAATCTCACACTTAGGTAAACTCAACTAAGGGTCCACAATACGCCACTTGTCATAATATAATTAGTAAATAAAAATTATTAATTATTGTATTTAACACTTAAATACAGACACGCATGTATTCCTGTGGTAGTGCTCAATATTGCTGGATTAAACACTTTAATCCGGCACGTTGCCCCAGTGCACAATGAGTACACTCCATATCGCGAGACTCCCTAGGTCTTACGCCTGATTTATCAAATGAAACTATTCCATGAGTCCGTGAGTAATTCCACACGCACACATCACGGATATATAAATCAGCGTGTTGAACCATACAAGCTGAGATTACAACGTATACATATAGTCATTTCGTCATAATATCCTGGATGTGCGAGGATATAGATTATCACCGTCAAATCTCCTAGTGCTCATCCATGTTTTATCTCCAGACTTGTATCTCACTGAACAATATGTGCAAATTGCTTTATCATATTGTTCTACCCTGGCGGAACTCTTTCCCAGGATTTATGCTTATGGCCACAAGACTTTCCAAAATATAGTCTCAAAGCATCTGGATATCAAACTCCCTATGTGAGCTGACGGATCCCATATCTGTACACACCTAACTTTATAAGTATCGGACCATACCCAACGACACTCAGCAATTACACCATAAAAGATTTGTGACATACATGGAACTAAATTATGGTGGATCACTTACAAGCCCATCGTGGCACTCAAGTCAAAGAACCACGTATACTACTCAACTCAAGAGGACCCTCCGTTGATGGCTTATATAGAATGTCTATCGGAGGCCCTCATGAGTCTATCTCATATCCAGTCTTAACTGGATACCCATATGTTAATATGAGCTACAAGCTCACGGTTGGCTAGGAACGACCATCTATACGCTATAGGAATGACATATGTTGATCTATATTTAAGGTATCCACTGACAGACCCGCATCGACAAAAATAGATCAGGGACAATTATTCAAGAACATATTTGTGCAATTAGCATTTTCTTGGCACCCGATTGCAACTCTTGTAACTATACAGTTACTAGTATATTCCCAGGTCTATATCCCATTACAGACAAGACTCAAACTCTTAAATATGCTGAGTATTATAACCAGCTAACCCTTAACTGTACTAACATTTAACATTTATATCTCTCAACGTGGCTAACTATGAGCCCTTATCTAAACTCATTTAGATTTGATTCGAACTCTTTCAGATCGTACAATGTCTGTAACGTTACATTGTATGGTACTATATTAATGGGTATTAGCGATTTAATAAAAATGTACACTTATATAAATACACAAGTATATGTACATTAAGCATCGACCCTAACAAACACATTAGAAGGGAATCTGACATGTGGTGGGAGCGGGATCAGGAGATTCGTAGAAGGATATTTGGTGTGTGTCAGATGCACAGCAGAAGGATATTTGACGTGTGTCAAATGCACAAGATATTTTACGTGTGTCAAATGTGCAGCAGGGGATATTCGGCGCAAGTCAGAAATATAACAGAGCTGAAAAACCCAAAATGACCACAAAATGCCAGCACTATAAGAAGGAAAAATGAGGATATTGAGTGAGATAATGCCTAAATAGCGAAGAAATTAACAAAGAAAAAAGGTTTTTCTTCTCCTATTCTGAACATATTTTTTACTTCTTTCGTACCACAACTCCAATAAAAAGGAATGAAAAGACTCCTTTCTGACTTAAGCATCCGATAGTCTCCGCCGGAACCCACTTCGGCGAGGCTGTCATCGAGCTTGTGTCTATATTTTTGCAAGCTTTTCGCAGCTCGCAGCAGAACAAGAAGCCCAAGCCCGCACTGGTCACTCCCTTTAGGATGAGGCCCAAGTTTTATTTTCATTCACAAACAAATTTAAGGCTCATTGGCTCGAGGAAACATTTCTTTAGGTCAACAAATATAAATACTAGTATCAATACAAAATTTGGGACATATGAGTTACAAATGAAAATGCAAGAGAAATTGAATATAACACTTGATGATGGACCTCAAATTCTAGAAGTCGCACCAAAAAAACTCTTAAAAAACCAAGGGTATAAACTAGATTTTATTGAGGACAAACTGGTTTGAACACCATTCTTGCAGACCAAAATTGCTTTTGGATTAATGACAAACAAAACTATATAAACGAGAACCTAAAGTTTAATCAAGAATGAAGTACTCGTGGATCATACAACGTAAATTTTGTTATTGACAATGTAAAACTTAAGAGAGGTGATCATAATGTAAGATCATGTTTAAAATACTTGAGGCATTGTTGAAATATATAAATATAGTGTTAATTACTCATTAATTACTCAAATGTAAAGAGGAAGAAGAAAGAAATGCAAATAAGAAGAACAAAGAAGAAGAAGAAGAATCGGTTCTATCTTGCAAAAGTGAGAGCAAAATGATAAGAAACAATACATGTGGAAAATGAGAAATAAGAGAAATATAAACAAACTAGTAAACGACTAAAATACCCTTCTAATAAATATTCTAATACCCCCCCTCAAACTCACGATGCAGCAGCAAGAAGCATCGAGAGTTTGCTAACTAGAAAACGAAAACGTGAAATAGAATGCGACTTAGTAAAAAAGTCAGCAAGCTGCAAGGATGAAGAAACAAAAGGCAACGTAATGGTGCCATTCTTGAGGTGATGACGAGTAAAATGACAATCAATTTCGATGTGCTTAGTCCGCTCATGAAAGACTGAGTTGTGAGCAATCTGAATAGCACTTTTGTTATCACAATACATAGGAGTGGGAGAAGAAAGGGAAACACCCATATCGGCAAGTAACCAACGTAACCAAACAATCTCTTTGGTAGTAGATGCCATAGCACGGTACTCTGCTTCAGTAGAAGATTGAGAGACAACAGTTTGTTTCTTGCTTTTCCACGAAATAAGAGAATCCCCCAAAAAGATACAAAAACCAGTAACAGACTTGCGACTTGTAGAATCACGACCATGATCAGCATCAGAATATGCACACAGTTCCAATGAAGAAGTGGATGGAAGTAAAAGACTATGAAAAATGGTACCCCGCAGATACCGCAAAATACGAAGAACAGCTGCCCAATGAATGGTAGTAGGAGAAGCAACAAACTGACTAACAATATGAACAGCATATGCAATATCTGGACGAGTGATAGTGAGGTAGACCAAACTGCCAACAATAGTGCGATATAAGGTAGGGTCTGACAAAGGATTACCATCTGAAGGAGAATACTGAACATTGAGCTCACAAGGAGTATCAACAGTTCTAGTATCAGTGAGACAAGCACGCTCAAGAATATCAGCAGTGTACTTAGATTGAGAGAGAAGATAGCCTTTTGGAGAGAAGGCAACTTCAATACCCAGAAAGTACCGTAAAGGGCCCAAATCCTTCATTTCAAACTGATGAGTTAATTCTGACTTTAATACTGCAATACCATCAACATCATCACCAGTAATAATCATATCATCAACATATAGAGAAAGAAAAATACGACCAGTAGTGGTGCACTTGACAAAAAGAGCGGAGTCATGATTACTGGAGGAAAACCCAAGAGAAGTGATAACAGTAGAAAACTTCTCAAACCAAGCTCGAGGTGCCTGTTTGAGACCATATAGAGCTTTCTTAAGCTTGCAAACTTCACCATGCTTATGAGAAATACCAGGCGGGGGAACCATGTAAACTTCTTCATGTAAATCACCATTCAAGAAAGCATTCTTAACATCCATCTGAGATATATTCCACTGGCGAACAGATGCAATTGCAATAAGAGTACGAACAGTAGTCATTTTTGCAACAGGAGCAAAAGTCTCCTCATAATCCATACCATACTGCTGAGAAAACCCCTTTGCTACCAATCTAGCTTTTTAGCGTTCAACAGACCCATCAGACTTGGTCTTGATTTTATATACCCAACGAGAACCAATTGTACTTTTACCAGAAGGTAAAGGTACCAAATCCCAAGTACCAGTTTTTTGCAAAGCAGAAAGTTCGTCAGTCATAGCATGCTGCCAAAGAGGGTCAAGAATTGCCTCTTTATAGGATAAAGGCTCAGAAAGACAATGAATAGATGCTAAAAAGGAAGAAAATGAACTGGAATAACAAGAGTAAACAAAATCTGAAAGGTGAGTAGACTTACGAGTACGCTGAGGATAACGAGAAGTAGAGTCCACAATCTCAAGAGGAGCTTGGGCAACTGCAGGAGGAGTGGGATTATCAAGAGCTCTAGACTGCAACGCACCAGTATCTCCAGAACTAACAGTGCGAACCTTGCGAGAATAATAAAGAGGAAAAGGGACTATAGGAACAATAGATGAGTTAGAGTCTGTAGTGGAAGGGACATGTGGAGAGAAACTATCTGTATGGTTAGAGAAAGGATCAATATGAATGAGATCAGATTTGGTCAAATTGTGAGTAGTAGCAGGAATAGAAAAGAAAGGTATGTGCTCAAGAAACACAACATGACGAGAACAATATAGTTTTTGTGACACTGGGTCAAAACAACGATATCCTTTTTGCCCTTCACCATAACCAAGAAACACACAAATGGTAGAGCGGGATGACAATTTAGTACGCTCTACATGAGGAAGAAGGACAAAACAAGTAGAACCAAAGACTCTTAAGGAAGAATAATCAGGAGCATACCCATATAATTTTTCAAAAGGTGACAAACCTAAAGTATGAGATAAAGGGATCTTATTGATGAGGTTGACTGTAGTAAGAACTGCTTCTCCCCAAAACTCACTAGGAACTGAAGATGACAACAAAAGAGAGCGAGCAGTTTCAACAATGTGCCTATGTTTTCTTTCAGCAACACCATTTTGTTCAGGAGTATCTGTACAAGAAGTTTGGCGAATAGTTCCATCTAAAGCAAGTAGATCACAGAATTTATTGGAAGTATATTCACCACCCAAATCACATCTAAAACACTTAATAACTGCAGAATGTTGAGTTTTTACAAGAGCTCGAAAGTTACTATAAATGCCAAAGAAGTCAGAACGACGTTTCATAAGATAAATCCAACAAAAACGAGTGTAATCATCAATAAAAGAAACATAATATCGAGACCCCCCTTTTGTAGCAATGGGAGAAGGTCCCCACACATCAGAGTGGACTAAATCAAATGGTGCAATAGAACAAGAAGTACTTCGATGAAAAGGTAAAGCAGAAAATTTTGCAAGTTTACAACCACTACAATCAGAAATATCATGAGTTTGCAAATTTCCTAAGGCACCCATAGAAGCTAAGAATCTTAAACGAGAAGATGATACATGACCGAGACGAGAATGCCATAAATAAAAACTAGATGATGAAGGAGACAAACGAAATGAAGACAAGTCAACACTAGGAGCTGCAAATACTGGTAATCTCAGCTCGTCCAAAACATATAATCCCCCTCGCCTACGACCTGTCCCAATCAACTTCTGAGACTGCGGATCCTGCACATAACAAGAGGTAGAAGAAAATGACACTGAATAACCAGAATCACACAATTGACTAACAGAAACAAGGTTCAATGTAAGCTTAGGAATGTGATAAACATTAGAGAGTGACAAATGAGATGTGTCAACAGAACCAACTCCTTTTAATGGTAGAGGAGTACCATCAGCAGTCATGACAGACACAGAGGATGTAGGACATAAAGAAATAAAGGATTTCGAATCAGGAGACATATGATGTGAAGCTCCAGAATCTAAAACCCATGTGGATGACAACATACCTGAAGAGCTAGAGGGTAATTGACTTTTCGAAGAAAAGGTGGACATAGCATGTGGCTGTGTAGCAAGAAACTTCTGAAACTGTTCAGAAAGGGCTGCAAATGCGGGATTTAAGGATGAGGTTCCGGATCCAAAAGAATCAGATGGTGGTACAACTGCTGCAGTGTTAACCTGTGGAGGACGATATGATCGTGGTTGAAATTGACTTCCAAACTGTGGAGGCCTGAATTGATGCCTTTGCTGGTGTAGTTGTGGTACTTTATTTAATAGCTTAGGGCATTGAGCCTTCCAATGTCCTTTTTGCTTGCAAAAACTGCATTCATCAATCCCAACCCTTGAGTGAGGCTTATTTTCATAGTGAGCAGGAGGTTTAGAAGGAACTACAAAAACTGATGCATTAGGTACCGGGAGAATTCCTTTTCCTGTCTGAGTCTTAAGGCGTATCTCGTCAGCCAAGAGTTCACTAACTACTGAATCAACAGATGGAAGCGGGCTACGATGCAAAATAGAGCCACGAAGACCCTCAAAATCATCACGAAGTGCCATCAAAAATTGAACCAGACGTTGCTCTTCTCTACGAGCAATATAAGCTGCACAAGCACGTAGTTCTTCCGATTCTGTAAGAGCCAACTGATCCCAAAGATCTGTCATTGCAGAATAGAACTCTTGAATACTCATGCCTTTCTGTTCAAGAGCTCGAATATCATGTTCTAACTGATATTGTTTTGCAAAGTTAGACTGTGTATACAATCTTGCCAAATGTTGCCAAACCTCCTTTGCTGTTTCATACTTTGCCAATTGAGTACCTATTGAGTGTTCAACAGAATTGTTTATCCAAGTGATAATTTTTGAATTATCAACTTCCCAATTATCTAATAGTTTTTCATACTCTGCCTTATCACTTGTACTTGTAGGTTTACTCACAATTCCAGAAACATAACCCCACATTTTTTTGCCTTTCAAAAAGTTCTTCATCACATAACTCCAATACGAATAATTTTTTCCATCTAATCTTACACTAATGGACTGTAGCGAGTCATCTCTATTACTAGCCATTGCAAATACAAACAGTGCTTAAATTTCCAGAATTACAAATATGCCCGAGTTTTCCAGAAATTGCAAAAACACCCCTGAACTTTTTGAAATGGCAAAAACACCCCAAAAAAGCTAAAATTTTGACAGAATGGTCCCTGCAAATCTTTCAATCCCCTCAATATAGAGTACCCAAAACCAGAATATTTTCCTTCTACAACTAATTTCTCACTAGAACAATACCAATCCAAAATACAACCACAAATTCGAAATAATCATAATATGCCAAAATTAGGATCAATCTCTATGCAAACATGCTTGACCTTTGTGAAACTTGAAAGGAACTGGTTACCCAATGTTAGAATAATAAATCCTTACTTGATTGAAGCCACAAAATAAAGTGAAGAAGTTGAATCAAATGAGAATCTTGAACCCTCAAAATTTGCCCTTGTTCTTGAAGAGATAAAAAGACTACCTTCCATAACCTTGCTCTGATACCATGTTAATTACTCAAATGTAAAGAGGAAGAAGAAAGAAATGCAAATAAGAAGAACAAAGAAGAAGAAGAAGAATCGGTTCTATCTTGCAAAAGTGAGAGCAAAATGATAAGAAACAATACATGTGGAAAATGAGAAATAAGAGAAATATAAACAAACTAGTAAACGACTAAAATACCCTTCTAATAAATATTCTAATATATAGTACGTATGAAATAGAAAATAGAAGGAAAAAAAGGGGGTTAAATGAAGATCATTGATATACTTACTCAGGGTCAAGGTACCCAAAAGTCCCAGCAACACTTGCTACAAAAAGATGACTAGCACCTTCAAGTGGAAAAGTTTTTGACAGCCCAAAATCAGCTAATTTGGCTTGGAATTGATCATTTAATAAAATGTTTGCTGGCTTCACATCTCTGTGTACTCGGGGTGGCTTACAACCGTGGTGTAGATACTCCAATCCTACATTTCAAATTCCTATTCAATCAGTTCGTTTGTATATTTATAATATAACCACTAACAAAAACTGAAAGCTCGAACTATGCATATAATTTGTAACCTTGTGCTGCCTCGATTGCTATTCGAAGTCTCCCTTCCCAACTCAAGACATCTGCATTGCTCTCTACATACACACAGAAAATGTCTAAACATTTGTGTCTTGTTCAATTGAGACACTTCCATTTTGTTTGAGATAGTTTTTATATAGAAAAAGGAATTGAAACTCATATATTTACACATATGCTCTGTTGAAATAGATATGAAGAATGTGCAAGCATTCATAACAAAAAAGATCTTTCAGGTAAAATAAAACCTGATAGACATTCTTCTAAGTTTCCGTTGGCCATCAACTCATAGACAAGCCCAATTTGGTTGCCTTCATCACAATAACCGAAAAGGGTTGTTAAGTTCTTGTGATGAACTGTCAGAAGAAGTTTTACCTGTAAATTTAATCTTTTTTAGCTGGATGTATATAGACTTGAGCGCCAACTTTTGTTTAAGTTAGGTCTACATTACCTCTGCTTCAAATTGTTGATACCCTTGTTCAGATGATGCAGAGAGCATTTTTACAGCAACTTCAGTACCATCTTCCAAGTAGCCACGGTAAACTTTCCCAAAACTTCCCTCGCCAAGAACCATGTCAAAGTCATCGGTAATCTTAGAGATTTCAGCATATGTAAATCGTCTCTTCTTTGTTTCCAGTGATTCATCTATTAAGCTAGAATTCAACCTCCCTGGTGACAAAAATATAGCTACTTAAGAAAATTCATTTTCTGCAAAATTGTCCAAGAATTACAAATGAAATTTTCATGCTTGTTGCATATCCTAAAATATCTCTGCCAAGAATATGTAATTTTGATCTTACGTTTTCTTATTGTTTTAATTCTCCACAAGATGGCCAATACAGCTAAGGTAATGAACAATAATGAAGCAAATGATGCAACCACTGGGGCAACAACATTGTTCTTCTTCTTCCTCTTCTTATTTGTGCATGAAGCCAATGAGCAAAGATTTGGATTTCCATCAACACTTCAATCAAGCCAATTTAGACAATATTAAGACTTAATATTTTAACTTCTACTGAATTTATGCACGGTAAACTTCACATGATTCTTAGATAAAAGAATTAGATAAAAGAAAGCACACCTCAATAACAGTGAACCATTTTTTGATTTCTCAAGGAGCTCAACTGGGACTGAACCTGTGAGCATATTTCCACTCAAGTTTCTGTGAAAGCATATATAGCGGAAGAAAACTTTAGTTTTTCATAGAAAGGAACATGCGTGTTCTGTTTAAATACCATGAAACTTACATGACCCTCAAAGATTGCAGTTTAGATAGAAACTCAGGTACTGCTCCAGTCAAATTATTGTTCGATAAGTCCCTAATATTGAGATTCAAAAACTTCAGCTAAACTGGTCTTCGTCATCAATTTAGCTTATATAGAATGACAATGTAATTGTACATCTGAGATTGAGGTACTTACAGATGTTCTATCATTGTGAGATTGGATATATGAAGAGGTATCGCCCCAATCAATCCCTTTGAGGACAGGTTCCTGAGCATTCCAGGTTCATTGATTTGATTAACTAAGAGTGGATTAATAATAATAGTAACAATAAGAAACTAGAGCTACTTAATTACTTGAAGGCATGAATTGAACTTACAGGGAAATGATTCTGGGAGGATCATTATCATTGTAGCTACAATTGAGGCCAGTCCACACGTATGCTTTAGGGGCACAGGGATCTCCTTGCCAGTCTCTTCTATTATACATCGTCTTGATACTCATGATAGCATCAACTGATATGTAGATGCAGTATATCAAAAAATTATGTCAACCCAGATAAAAGGAAAGTATACTGAGTGAATCATATGCATATTAAGAGGAACTTACCATCTACTTGCTCTGTTTCTGATTGGGATAATTGTTGTACCAAATAAAATTCAACGGCATTTAGGATTGGCGGCAGGGTTGAATTTCCAGTTTTTTGGATTGAAAAGTCATATTGTCCTCCACTCAAGAATGAAGGAGTGTATATAGTGCTTGCGTATAGATATTTTGGGACAACAGGTCCATGCAAAAGGTTTCCATTCAAAAAGATGTTGAATTCTCTGGACTGGTTGGCTTGAAGCTCTTCAAGTTCAGCAAAGTGCATGAAGACATAAATATTTGTAGTGGAATCGGCAGGGGCTATGTTGATTACCAAGGGCTCACTGGCATTTTTCGGCGTTGCGGCACTCCCCATGACAATTGATGGTGGCTGAAAATCATTGTGATCATCAGCGTCAATCTTTAGTGGGGTAGTTAGTTGTGCCCATTCAGGATCACTATACGGTACCCACCTCCGATCATAAACATCGTCCGGATATCTGTAGCATTTTTTTTTCTAGTTAAGATTCTCTTACAATACGAACTTAAATAATTCCGAAAGGGTAATTGTTAGTTACTTCTTTGTTGTTTGGCAATTTTATCAATTTCTTTTGAGATTTTTTAATAAATACTATTATCTCTAAATAATCACTTTCAAGCAGAAAAATAGTATTATCAATAAGATATTAACACTATATTATTGAAAAATCAGAGAGAAACCGATAAAAATGACAAAAAACCATTTCTATAAATATATATATATATAGATAGATATAGATATATATTACATGAATTTGTAGAAAAGAAAAAAGAAGAAATATGATGATATAAATAGCTAGCTCACCTGACTGTTGCATTTGCAACTGAAAGAACATCGAGCCTTGCTAAGGGGTTAAGTGACCCAGATTGGGTTATATAAGTGTTAATATTAAAGAGTCTGAATTCTAACGAAGATATGAATGGCGTCCCGGACCCAGTATTCACAAGACAAACTTGTATACTATTTGACAATGAGAAGTGAATAATTTCCTTGTTCATGATAGTAGCTTCAACTTCCAATATCACAGACTCCCACAGATTTGGCCCAAGATACAAATCGAACGCCGGTACTTTACCTATGCCATCATAATTTGCATATATGAAGCTCGCCCTGATCAAATATCTAACACCTTTCGCCAGTTTTACATTGTAACAGTTTCTCATTCCTTCAGGAAAGCTTCTGAGATTCCATAAGGGCCTCTGAAGAAGATCATTTTGGTATGCGAGTGATATATTCATGCTTATGCCGGTTTCTATGAAGGCTTCATCCGAAACGTACTTTATGCCTGTTTTTGGATCAGTGTAGCTTGAGTTTTTAGCTCCACAATCTATGCTAATGAAACCTGAAACACAAGCAAAATTATATTTGTTACTTACAAGGACTGTGAGATAAGTTAAATGGAAATAAGAAGTTGAAAATGCAAACCTGATTGATCTTGAGCTTGAACGAGAACTACAAGAGCAAAACCAGCAAGCAATGCGAAGAGAAAACAATCAAAGATCTCCATCACCTTGTTCAGTTTCTTCCAGGGAAGGTGATTAAAGAATTAATCATTATCTTTTAATTTGTACTTGCCAAAAGTACTGTGTGGAATAGAATAATAACAACTTGGCCAATAATATATATCTAGACTGTTGATGTAATCATGCATGCAAGTCAATCAAATGTGCAATGAATATCGTTATTTATTGACCAAATCAAATTTGCACATCCAGCAGACAATTAGAGCTTATAGCCAACCAAAATTTTCAGATACCCGGGGTTAGACTTTTGTTACATAAGGATTTTCAACGAGATCCTTAAAGAGAGAAATAGCCTTTAAGCTACTTGTGAATTGAGGATAAATCAAACGAATGACACGAAACATCTTCGCTTTTATATTCCTGAAAAAAAAAAAACGAGAGAATTTGAAAAAACATAAATCTCTTCTTTTATTTCTTCAAAAATATCCAAACTAGTGTTAGATTCATTTTCACTTTTCCTAACTCTCAAACTATAATATGCATTAGTAGATATTGGATTCTTATTTCTTGAAAATAAAAAACCAATTTCTAACTCTCACATTATAGTCGATATTGTTGCCTTTTATATGTACTCAATTCATATTATAATTGATATTGTTGACTTTTATATATGTTTACATTATAACTAGTTTAGGATTAAAGCCTATGCAAAGGCTTATTCTGTAATCATTTTAAATATAACAAATTATAGTAAAAATGTAGTCTCTCAATTCTTTATCATTTTTCTCTCTATTTTCTTTTCCTTTCTTCTTTTTTAATATAATATCAGAGTAATTTATTATCTTTTCTCACATATTGATAGGTGAAATTGTTTTTTGAGTGGAACCCTTAATTCCTTTAAAAGGTGCATATAAATAAATTAAGCCAGATAGGCCATCATTTATATTAATAAATGTAAATCTTCAAATATCACACTTGATGTGGTATTACTAAAACAGATAAAAACTCACACTAATCTGATCTCTCCATCATCAGCAAACCAGGCTTTTAAATGAGGATTGAGGGAAAAAAAACTATAGTTTCACTAAAGGAATATAGATTCATACGTAGAATACAATTACAAACTTTACTTAGCAACCGGGCAAGGTTGCATATTTCCAGCTTGCAATGAGGTCCATTTGCTTCATGAAAGTCCAATCGTTTCTTCTTCTTTTTTTTCTTTTTTCCCTTTTTCTTTTTTTTTTATAAACATACTGCATTTTTTTTATTCAAAAACAACGAAATTCCAAGTCCAACAAGAAATTATACGATATAAGCTTAACTTTGAGAACTCAAAAAATATTCTACTAATATTTTATGCCACTAGGCCACTACTTAAATGGTAGTTGAACTTCTGAATTTTGACTTGTAGGTTACTGGTGATGGCTGCCAATTTAAAGCGGATGGTTTTATGTTATCTATACAATAATTTAAGAGTGTTGGGTATAATTTTTTTTAAAAAAATGATCAAATACTTTAGTAGTTATAATAAATTATATGTTACAATATTATTAAATGATTTTACTAACTTAAATGTCTGATTAAGATTGGTTGAATGTCGCTGGCAAGCTTATCTTTCTCGATTAAGGAAGAATTACAGCATCCCAAAAATGTATTAATTCCATTGGTTGACTTTTCGTAATTCTCATGGCACACGCAATTTTATAATGACATATTGTGTCTATGTCATATATTATATCCCCTACATTTTGTTTGCATGTTGTTGCAGGTTCCAATTAATCATATCATGCTATTGACATATACTCACGATACATATACACCGGGATCTTAACTCCATACATGAATGAAAAAAAAAATTAAAACAATTTTGATGATTGAAAAAAATAATTTTTAGATAAACGAATTTTAAATTTTTATTATTGTAAGAATTAGCATGCTAAACTTCGTTTTATTGGGTTTGCAGGCTAAAATTTAGATCTTCTTTTTTCTATTGATAATTAAGCATCTGTAAAACACTTAAAACTATTATTAAGGCCCTATCCAGATAGGTTTTGCCGAAGATTCTTTGATGCTTAAGTAAAAAAAAATTATTTTTGTGAGGTTTGAGAGAGCAATAAGAAGAAGGTCGAAAATATGCCCAATAGAGAAAAGCATTGAAGTCAGAATCAAGAATTTAGTATCAGAAGAAGTCTTTGAAATCCTTTCTGTTGTGGTTTTCTCACCTATTTATAGCATTGATCTTAAGGGAATATTCATTGTGCTTATCTTCGCCAATGTTATGGTTGAGTTGGGTAAGTCTTACTAATTTTGGGTTATCCTAATCTCTTGGCGTGATTTAAGGGATTCTTTCTTAAAGACATTGTAGTTCTTCTCTTCCTATAACTTTATTTCATTTATAACACTGGTTTCCTCTTTAAACATATTTTTGTAATAAGCATGATTACTCTCTATTTGGCTCGCTAATAGTCTAGTTATACTTCTGCTGTCATAGCAGTTTGGCATCTCTTACCGAGCTGGTCTTCTTATAACATATTTCATCCTTACTAGTCTAAGTCTTATTTTTGTTCATGCAGCAGTACCTAGATGGAATGTATAAGTTGTTCTGCATGCGGTTAACTTGGTACTTCTGCTGGGCCAATTTCCTTGTTAATCTTAGTCAAGTGGTCTTTTCTGATCTTGGTCGGCTTGGTCGGGAGTATGCAGAGGTGATATGTATACGTCTCTAGCTAAACCTGGTTTAAGCGACTGAGCTGGTTCCTCGTTAAAAGTCTATCCTTAAGCTTGGTTCTAACATCTTCCTGGTGGCCTCTGCTGTCTTAGACCTAAGCTCTCGAAGTTGGCCCTGAAGGGCTTCGTTTGAAGAGCTAAGCATTTTCGGCCTATAAGGGTTAGGCCTCATAGTAATTTTCTTGGGGGAATAAAGGTTCACTAGTTTCTAATTTTGATTTATTTGAAACTAGAAACTATATTTTTTTGTTATGCTTGCTTAGAATCTTTAATTCTGATACCTGCTCGGACTCTTCACTTCTGATACATGTTTGGAATCTTCACTCTTGATATCCGTTCGAAATCTTCGTGTTTAAGCGTATTTTTGACTTATACTAGTATTGTTAGTGAGTAGGTCTGAACAGGTTTTCTAATATCTTGATCTTAATGATACTGTGCTGAGCAGCTCAGTTCGACTCTATTGTTGCAAGTGCTTTCTAGAGTACCTAGCTGATGGTTACTTTCTGAGTTTTTCTTAGGCTCTTGTATAATTGGAAATATTTCTTGAATTTTAATTTTGTCAGATAATGCTGATAGAGATTTTAAGACGTCATCCTGGATCTATGCGAAAAGATGTTTTAAGAGTAGGAACTGATCGCAATCGTTGATTCTTTTTTGATCGTATAGTAGAGGGAGTAGAAATCAGAGCGTCACGTTTTCTATATTTTTAAATGACGCTTGGATGATTGAGATGATCTGGTCTGTTGAAATTTTAAACTTCAATAGTCCAGGTGAAGAACTCTAAAGAGATGTGCTTTTAATGCTCTGGGAACTTGAGGTGTCGTCTATTTTAAGAGGGTATCTGTTGGGCTTCTGGTGATCTTGTCAGTCTATTTAATCTAAACGGCTATGATTCTTTAGCTCTGTTTGTTATAAAAAGCCACATTCCACTTCATTTTCATCTTTACTTAACATTTTTCTCTTATCTCATTTTGATCTTAACTTCCTAGTTCAAGTGTTTTTTCTGGTGATTATTGCTGCTATTTTTACTATAGTGATTTGATTTTTGCTCTTTCTTCGAATAAGTTCTTTTTTTTTTCTAGATCTTCAAGTTTGGTTTTCTCTATTCCTGCATCTTTAATGTAAACGTTATTGTATACGGGTATGCTTTTCTTGTTTCGGTTTCTTTGGGTTTTTTTTGCCATTATTTCTTATTTTATGGGTATTTGTATGGCTTCTCAATGCTTACTGTTGCTTTATTTTTTATTTTTTTTGGGTATGATTGCTTTATCCTTGCCCATGTGTGTCACTTTTAGACTTTAAGAAAAATCCTTATTCTAAATGGCGTCTAAAAGAAACCTAGGTTTCTTAACAACTAACGTGGCTGAAGAAGAAGATGAAGTAAGCCCAGAGGTCTCATTGGTCAGGAGGACTGGTGGGGCTAGAGGTAGTAAAGGAGCGTCCACCTCAGTAGGTGACATACCTTCCTCCTCTTTAGCTATTATCATTAAGGCCGAGCTAGTCTCTATTTTTAATTAGGACCAAAGAAATGACCTTAAGGATCTTGATCAAGAAGTAGAGGTTGTGGAGTTTGAGCTGGATGTGAGATACTATATGTTCAGTTTGAACGAGGCTGACTTAGAGTCTATTAGGTCGACATATAACATCCCTAGGTCGGTTACACTTAGGTTGCCCACCCAAGATGATTACATGAGCAGCTCAATAAATAGCGAGGTGGCCGTTTATGTGGAGTTCTTGAGGTTAGGCCTTAGGCTTCCTATGCAGTAGTATTTTGCTAAGATGTTGGCCCGTCTAAGAGTAGCTCCATCTTAGCTAAGCCCTAATTAGAGTTTTGATTGGTCTATATGTCCTTTGGGCAAGGGCAGGGCTATCTTTGTTAGGATGCCAATTTATCCCGGTTCATAACCTAAACCTATTGGATGTATGCATGTGGTACATGTGTCCATTTTATAATTTACATATATATATATATATATATATGCATCAAATACAATATATATACACTATTTATGTAATTTCTAGCTTCCGTTGTGAATATTTATATATCTCATACATAAATGTTCACAACGGAAACTAGAAATTAAATTTTCTAAAAAATGAATAAAATAAATTTTATTCAATTACACTAATGAATAAAATTAAACTATATTAATCATATTAATACATAATTAAGAGATATAACCTATCAAGCGTTTGGAACGGATTTATTTTGGAGTATCGCCTGAAGCAGACCAGTTGGCTGTTCTAGGACCCAACATGGTGGGCTTAAGTCGCTAGAACAATAGCCTTTAATTTTTCAACACCGATCAAATACTTAAACTGTAGAATTAACTCTTAATCCTCATAGCTTAACACTTAAACTATATTTATTTTATTTTTGATGTATTCAACATTTAAATTCATCAAAACACAAATAACTCATATACAATAACAGTGGCCATTTGTTTAAGAGAAGAAGATGAATAACAAAACAACTTTTTATTTTTATTTTTAACACTAAAAAACTTAAAACAAAAATAATTCTTCTTACCTTCAAAAATGCCTAGCCACCTTGTTGGCTTCAAAGGAAAATGAAAACCCTTTTTCATTTTTTTTTTATCCTTTATTCCAAGAGCCATACTTAAGCTATCATTTGATTTGTTTCAAGCATAAAATGAATTACCAAAAACACACCACCCATAGCCGACCACACCCCATCAATTATATATTCATCAAATGAATATATAAATATATATAATAATGTGAAATATCTTTTTCATTTGACTAAAATATTATTATTTAAATATTTTGACACTATCAAATAAACCAATTAAGTGTCCAACAAATGGACAAGAGGGGATGGTCAGCCGTCACTTGTCTTTGACAAAGAAATTTTCATTCAAGTCCTTAAGGTTTCATTTAATTTTTCTTTTAAGCAATATTTATTTTAACTTAATTAATTGCTCAATAAAATCTCATTTTATTTAGTAATTATGTCCTTAAAAAAATTTCTTTATTAATTTAATCATGAGCTAACAATTAAATATAGTTAAATTAATTATTCACTTAACTCTTAAGTGATAACAAATATTTAAATTATTTAACACTTAAATAATTATTTTAGAGAAACAACTCTTAAGCCTTTAATTAACCCAACGTAGGTCTCATCATATCCAATGCTTGAGTTAATTTTCGTTAAAGACTCATCATGCGCTACGTGTCATTATTTAATTAGTCAACAACAATTATTAACTAATTATTGTACTTAATACTTAAGTACTGAAATGCGCGCATCCCAAAGGTTCTTGAAATAAATATTCAGTTCTGCTGAAAACTATTAGATTTAACAATTCAATCCAATAGGTTATCCTAGTGCACAACTAGTATATTTTATATTGCAGGATTTCTTAGGTCTACGCTCAGTTCGTCAAAATGGAACTATTCTATAAGTTTGTGATCAATGCCCCACGCACACATCAAAGATATTACAAATCAGCGCGTTAGACCATATAAATTGAGGTCACAACGCATACATAAAATCTCTTGGTCATTGATATCCTGGATATGCGGGGATATAGATTTACACCGTCAAATTTCTATATGCTCATCAATGAAATAATCTCCAAATTTGTACTTCAAAGAACAATGTATGCAAACACTTTTGCTACACTGTTCAACACTTTGAGAAACACATTTCCCAAGTTAGTACTCGTGGCCACGAGATTTTTTAAATTATAATCTCGGAGCATCTAAATATGTTATTCCTCTATGAGAGCTGACGGATCCCACTATCTATACACATCAGACTACATAAGCATCGGACTATACCTAGCGACACCTTACGGTCACACCGTGAACGATCTATAACATGCGTGGAACTAAAGTATGGTGGATCACTTACAAGCCCACAATGGCACTAAGGTTAAAGGACCATATATACTACTCAACCCGAGATGACTCACCATTGATGGGTTCATAAGATGTCTATTAGCGTCCTCATGAGTCTGTTCAGTATTCAATACTGGTTGAATACCCATATGCATATACGAGCTTCTGGTAAGCCTATGGTCGGCTAATAACAACCATTTATATCATATAGATATACTATACACTGATCTTTATAAAATGCATCCACCGACAGACTTGCATCAATGAGGCAGATCAGGAACATTAGTATTTGTGAATATACTTACATAATGACATCTACTAACACCTATTGTAACTCTTTGCAACCATGTTATTACTGATATACCCTCAGGTCTTTATCTTATTGGAGACAATAATCTAAGCTTTTAGATCTAGTTGAATCTTATAACTTGCTAACTCTTAGGAGTGCTAATTGTTAGTATATATAACTCTCAACTCTACTAATTCTTAGCACTGGTCTAAACTTCTTTAGACCAAATCAAAACTTCTTCAAATTATACAATGTCTGTAATGTAACAAGCATTGTACCATGTATTTCTATTGTATTAACAATTATATGAAATGTTTACTGTATAAACATTAAATAATTTAATATTCATACAGTTTTGGAATGGCACATAAACACCATCTCTAACAAACTCCCACTTGCTTTAGTGTCATTCGTACTAATATCTCATATCAATACACCAAATATTTTTCAAACACAGTAGAAGTTTAAGCCTGAGTGGGTCTACTATATCATCTAAGGAATATACCATAGATACTATCACATCTCTAGTAGCTAAAACATTTACAATTATGTGGTATTCAGAGTCCATATCATTAGATTACTGGTGTGCCATATGGCTTCATGGCTTAAGTAATTATTCCATTATTGTTTGGATTGTAATGGGATAGGATCCACTAAGCTTTGAACTATTCTAAGCTTTGCAACTAACTTGAATATCCATAATGCTTCCTTTACAGACTTCT
This sequence comes from Ailanthus altissimus, assembly GCA_946807835.1. Classification (NCBI taxonomy): domain Eukaryota; kingdom Viridiplantae; phylum Streptophyta; class Magnoliopsida; order Sapindales; family Simaroubaceae; genus Ailanthus; species Ailanthus altissimus. The sequence continues at coordinate 19,511,756 of OX327710.1, read as the reverse complement.
CAAGCTACAACTAATTCTTTCTTCAAGGGAGAATTAGCTATGGAAATCTAAATTGCATGTTTCCAACTAGCTCCGGTACTAATGAGGAAGAACATATAACCAGATTTAAACTTTCTACAATTTGGGTTAGACGAAAAGTCTAAGTACATGCATTCCTTCACTTGTAAGAAACTTTCTTCATATTTAAAAATTTATCCTTTATACCTCTAAGGTATACTAGATATATTTTATAACTATCTAATGGTCAGGCCTAAATCTGACCAATACCGGCTCACAACTCTTGGAGCCATCCAAATCCATGTGTCATACATAATATGACATGCATCAAGCTACTTCTAGTTAATGCATATTATAAGTTGGACATTCCAACTCTTTCATTTTCTACTCGAGGATAGTTCTTTTTAGAGATATGAATGTCATATCTGAAAAAGTACATTAACTATCTTACAGTTAATTAAGTTGTACCTTTCTAGGACTCAGTTTATGTACGATGATTGAGAAAGTCCCATCAGCCTCATAGTTTTATCTTTATAAAGTATAATAAGAGGTCTTTAACAAATCTTTTATGAAACATTTCTTACTTAGATAACACTTATCTGATTGACTTGTAATATACCAACGTTGTTTTCAACATCAAGTATGTTTTTCATGTAGATAATTAGATAAATAATCATGCTCTCATTGTCCTTTCTGAACACACATGCTTTTTCTTCATTACTAATGAAACTAGACTTTCTAATTTTTTTCATTTAAACAAAGATACTAGCTTTAGAAAAACTACTTAAGGACACTAATAAACTTTCTTAATTTGTACACTAGATTAGAAGTTGAGTTAGATGTAAAACCTTCAAGCAGCTCTATGCATATTTCTAATTCGAGATATACATTTTAGAATGCCATGTTTGTGTCCATCGCCCATACCTTAAAATTTTAATATGCTGTGATAGCCAACAAAATTTGAATTAACTTTAGCATGATTACTGATGAATAAGATTTCCTTATTACCAATCCCAAATCTATAAGTATAATCTTTCCTCACTAGTTAGGCCTTGAAGGTATCTACCTTCAAGTGCCTATGCGTTCACTACATAAACACTTTTACAACAACAAGAAGTACACCCAAGTCCTAAACTTGACTGTCATGCATAGAGTCAAATTCAGATTCTATGGCTTCTTGTCATTTTTCCAAAATGATGTCAAACATCACCTCTCTATAAGTCAAATGATCATTTTCTTCAACTAAGAAAACACCAAAGGTACTATAGGCATCAATTATACCTAAATGACGACCTTAATATCCTATTTGACCTATAAAGAAAGTATGTTCAAGGTATATCATTCATTTGAACTTTAAGATTCCACTGTTGGTTCATATACTTTCTGATTGACTTCAATAAGTATAATCATTCTATAATCTCCATGATCCAAGAGAAACTTTTTCGCGTGGAAGATAGTATTACGAGCAACGAACATGTTTCATTACTTCGGATCATAGAATTGATATCTAATAAACCGATACTTGTACCCATTGGGTGCAAGTATATTATGTTGTATAACTCTTATGTGAACAGAACAACCTCCAGGCCTTAATACTTAAGACTCGGCTCCATTTGATCTATATCTCGTATAGAGTAGAAGGAACTAGTTTTGGTAGAACTACATTCAATAAGTGAGTAGTAGATTCTTATAGCATAATCTCATAAATATTCTAAAAGATCATTGAAGCTCAACATCAATCAGATCATATCAAATAAAGTTTGATTTCTCAATTCCTTAAACACTTTTGTGTTGAGGAATATCTGGAAGACCATGCTGAGCGAGAATTAAATTCTCCATTAAATATTATATGAATATACTATTTATGTATAAACAGCCTCATCTATTCAAAGGCATACACAAATATTTTTTTCTTTACATCCTAATTAGAAGCCTTTGAACACTTCAAAAGTTTCCAACCTGTATTGCCAAAAATATATGTACATATAGTGTCAAATTACTATACAGACTTTAAAATATTGAAATTCACCTAACAATATGATTCATTGGATTAAATACATCACATGTACCAATTTTAATAAATTAATAGCCCAGTGTCCAACATCTACGCTACGATTCTGTTCATTGCACTGGATAAATGCACAAAGAGTTTATGAGTGGATATATAAACTACTTTTATGATTTCTACTTAATGATTTCAGAAAAATATATTTTAAACCATGATGAGTATGGTTCCTTTTTATGTATTTTTTTCTTTAATGATCATTTATCTTGAATTATACTTTATTTCATGAAATGATTTATTTTATATTATAGAGAAATCATTTGTACTATGGTTTTGGATATTAAAATTTTTATTATGATATTGTATTTTTCTTATATTAGCAGCAATTATTTCTAAATAGTTTAAGATTAAAAAGTATGAATATCATATAATGAAAGGGATAAGTACAATTTTACCTTAATATTTTGAGCTAATTAATAATTATTTTTCGGTTAGATTTAAAATATCCAATTTTGTTATAATCCGTTAATTGTTACTATCAATTTGGATGAAAAATTTATATTTAATATACTTTTACCATTTTACCCCCAATAATAACACACATGCAAAAAATATATTAAATATATGTAAATGAACATGTGTCATTATATGATTTGTTACAAATGACACGTGTCATCGTATAATTGATTATATTTTTAATAAAATAAATTTAAAAAATTAAAAACAAAACTGGCATTATTGTCAGAAAGTGGTCGTTGGTCGACTACCATTTTTCGGCGACAATGGTAGTAAAACGAAATCAAAATTTATATCATTGAATTCTATTTTTCTTGATTTATACAGTAGTGGAATTATTTTACCGGCCGCTGCCACTCTCCACCATTTTAACCATTTTCTAGTCTTGTTTTACCAAAAATGATTCCACCACTATGTAGATAAAAACAAAATGGAGTTCAATGATGTAAATATGATAAATTTTTGTTATTGGCGTGTCAATTTTTATTTTTAATTTTTTTGTATAATTTAATTTATTTATAAATTATTTTTAAAAAATAAACCAATTACATGATGATACGTGTCTAAATGGGTAATATTGTTACACGTGTTCAATGTGTAATTTATTTGTATGACTAGATTACATTTTTACCATTCTACTATTAAAACTAACGGCAAAAATTAACGGATTAGGGTAAAATTGGATATTTTAGATCTAACTGGGTCAAAGTTGTTAATTAGTCCAAAATATTAGGGTAAAATTGTACTTATCCCTATAATGAAATGTTATAAGTTCATATGTTGTATAAAAGAAATGGTTTTGAAACCACTAGGTCGTACCATCTTTTAATGAGATATAAGATTTAGGCCTTTGTAGCCCGTCTTTACACACATATAGGCTTTGAGCTGTGTATATGGGCACTTTATTCTTTGAGAGCCAGTTTGCTATGCGTATACGTACGTTGAAGATATGAGATGAGTGCGTCTAATGCTCTGCTTGATGGACATTTCGGGAACAACGAGGTTTCCCTTGGGTACTAGTTTAATATGGTTTTCTGTATATAATAGTATACGATATTTTAAAATACCAAATATGTTTGACATACTCAGCTAAGAAAATGTATGACAATAGATTTTAAATATTTATATTCGAGTACACGATTTTATAATGATTTATATTATTTGTGATTTAGCCATTATTTGTACATAGAGATTTAGAAATGCATTTTTTTTATAAGCAATTTTATATTGTGATTTCATACTTTAAAAAAAAAAATGATCACTTTGTGCACTTAATCATTTATCATATGTTTTTAAGATTATTTCTATTTTTAAACCACATCCACTCACTGGGTCAATTGACTCACCCTTTTGTTTATATACCCCTCTTCTTTTAAGAGATTGCAAGTACTAATTAACTCAATGAAAGTCATTATATTCGAGTTGGTATATTTATAGAGTTGTAATAGAGTTCATTGGACGATAATTATTGAATATTGTGTATTTAATGTTAGATGTATAATTTGGAGTACTAATATGATAATATTTAAATTGTGAAAGATTAATATTGTTGCTATTGATGGATTGTTCTTATTAATAGTAAAGGATAATAAGATAGAGGTTATAGATGAATATTTGTTGAAGTGTGATGAGCTAAATATTGCAAGTGGATAAGGTAAGATAGGCAAGGAAACTATACCAGATTTATTTGGAAAACAAACTATTAATTTTGATAACTAGATCATTTGCTAGAAAAGAATGGTTTAGGACTTGTCTTGAATTCTTAGATAATTTGGGAGGATTGTCTCAACAGTGCCCAAAATAGAATGAGTAAGGGACATGCGGAGAAGATGCAAAGAGCTTGGAAGCATAAGGAAACAAGTGAACACCGTGGCACTGGAAAGTCACTACCGTAGCACCTGAAACAGAATCTACGGTGCCAAGTGTCATGCCCCAAATATTCTCAAGTAATGACTTGAACATTTGGTGCGCAACAGGACCACCAAGGGAGTACTTAGTCCATTTTGGGTTAAATGGGCTAGAGCTTCTAGAAGGCCCAATAGAGTTGGGTTGAGGCCATATTATTGTGGTAGGTGGGAGAATAATCTAGAAAAGGCATATTCCTTGGGATATACTTTTGGTAGTTGGCATCTTTGAAATATTCCTTAGGATATTCTCCTCTTTAGATGTGGACCATTGGATTAGAGTTAATCCTAGCCGTCTATTGTAAATAGCTTTAGCTATAAATAGGTGGAGTTCTCATTTGAGAAGCAATCCTCCAAATACTTCAAATTGTATAGCTTTGTAATCTCTCTTTAGTAATAAAATACGAGAGCATTCTCTCAAACACTTGGTGTGCTTCTTCTTCATCTCTTTCTTTGGTTAATTGGGTCTTGTAGGCTGCTTAGCGCTTGTAAAGTGTCTAAGGCCGCGGGAGTTCGAGAAATCAATTTGTTACAAGTGGTATCAGAGCCAAGTTCAAAGAAGATGGTGAAGGGAGTTGCTGGATCATCAGGGATTACTGAAGGGAAGGGTAGAGACCCCAAAGCTAGGAGACATGGGAGTATTTCGCCAGAAAAGTTCATTGATCCGAACTATGATCTAGGGGACATAGTTATGAGGCTCGGTGGTGCTATGAGCAAGGCAACAGATCGCCTTGGGGAGCTGGAAGAGTAGGTTGAGAAGCTTGAGGTAGGCCTCGATATTCAAGGGGACGAGCTGCGCTCCCTCATCGACAGGTCCATTGACGAGCATGATGACAAGCAACGGGACTGGATCAAGGATTTTCAGGAGAAGGTCTTCAACACCATGGACAAAGTTCAAGCCCAAGTGGAAGAGCTGCGTAGAGGGTTTGAAGATGTCAAGGAGGATGTGGTGTTGTGCAAGTGAGCGGTCGCTAATGGCACAGCTACTCAAACTGTGGTGGCTGCACCAAGGGTTGAAGCCCCTAAACCGAAGGAGTTTAGCGGCAAATGGGATGCCAAGGAGTTTGACAACTTCTTTTGGCAAATGGAGAGGTATTTCAGCGCTATGGGCGTGCGGAACGAACATAAGGTAAGTACCGCAACTTTATACCTTTTCGATCATGCAATTCTTTGGTGGCGTTGGAAAAGCGAGGAGATTCACAAGGGTACCTACACCATAGACACATGGGATGAATTGCAACGGGAGTTAAAACGCCAATTCTATCCGGAGAATGTGGTGCACGACGCTCGTAAGCGGTTGAAGGAGTTGAAACAAACAAAGTCCATTGGGGAGTACGTAGAGGAGTACTCTTTGTTGATGCTGTAAATCCGCAACATGACCGAGGAGAACTTGTTGTTCAATTTCCTAAACGGGTTACAATCCTGGGCTGCCAATGAGTTGAAGTGGTATGGAGTGCAGAATATATCCGACACCCTTACAATGGCGGAGACGCTTATGGATTACCGTAAGGGGGATTTAAAAAAGTTTCAAGAATTCTAAACCCAATCACAGTAAGGGTGGGGAAGCCAAGGCGTTTCAGTCTTCGGAGAGTAAGGAGGAGAAAGGCAAACCGCCCAAGTGGAAGGAACAGAAACGCAACGGCCATAGAGGTAATGGTCCGAAGTCTAATTGTTTCCTTTGTGATGGGGATCATTGGGTGAAGGACTGTCCGAAGAAGAAAGCTTTTAATGCAATGTACGAGGCACAAGAGGAGGGCGGACAGAGCCGTATGGGTTGCATGCAGCTGTTCAATTCCCTCAAAGCCAAGCTGTGTGCAGACGCACCAACGGGGACGGCACTCATGTATATTGAAGCCTATGTCAATTGCATCAAGACTCAAGTGTTAGTTGATACGGGGGCTACGTACAACTTCATTAAGCGTGCGGAAGCGGAACGCTTGGGCCTTTATGTTGGGATTTGTGCTTACGTGCCATCCCTTTTGTGTATAAATATTTGCTTTATGTTTATACAATTATGATTTCAATATATCACTAATTATTTTATATACAAATATGGTAAGATGTTTGTAACGTTTTAAACATTGTATGGTCTGAAAGAGTTCAGATCTGATCTAAAGGAGTTTAGATCAGAACTAAGAGTTAGTAATGCTAAAATATATAAATGCTAAAAGATAGCACTGATAAGAGTTATCAGGTTATAAGAGTTAGCAAAATCTAAAGAGTTAGAGCTTTGTCTGAAATTGGACAAAGACCTAAGAATATATTAGTAATGACGTAGTTGCAATCAGTTGCAAATGGTGCTAAGAAATGTTGTTATGCAAATATGTTCTTAAACTTAATGTTCCTGATCTATCTTCACTAATGCGGGTCTATTAGTGAAGACCTTAATAAATATAGATCAGTGTATGTCTATATCTAGATAGTCCAGATAGTTAGTCTTAGCAGACCATGAGTTTAGTGGAAACCCGTATAGAGATACAAGTATTCAGTAAGGACTGAATATTGAACAGACTCACAAAGATCTCCAATAGACATCCCATAAAGCCGTCAATGGAGGATCTTTCAAGTTGAGTAGTATTCATGGTCCTTAGACCTGAGTGTCACGGTAGACTTGTGAGTGATCTATTATACTTTGGTTCCACACATGTCAGATACCTTTCATGGTCTGACCGCTGGGTATCATTGGGTATGGTCCGATGCTCATGGAGTCCGGTGTGTACAGATATGGGATCCATCAACTCAATTGGGTGAGTAAAATATCCTGTAACTCTAAGATTGTATTTCAGAAAGTCTTATGGTCATAAGCAGACATATCCAAGAATTAATTTTTATTCTCGGAAAAATAATATCGTAAAAGTGTTTACGGATATTATTTATTGAAATACTAATCTAGAGATAAGTTTATGGTTGAGCACATGGAGACTTGACGGTGTTGATCTATATCTCCGCTCTTCTAGGATATTGATGATGGAAGGATTATACGAATATGTTATAACCTCAACTTGTATGGTCTAATGCACCGTTTTGTAATATCTGTAACATGTGTGTGGGACATTATTCACGGACATGTGAAATAGTTTCATATGACAAATTGGGCATGGACCTAGAGAGTCTTACAATATGAAGTGTACTCGTTGTGCACTGGGGCGGCGAATTGGATTGAACAATTAATCCAACAATTTCCAGCAAAATGAAAAATGTTTCAAGGTTCCTTTTATTATTCACTTGTCAATAATTGAAGGTAAAATACATTATTGGTTTACAAGAGTTGTTAACCAATAAGAATTTGACAAGTGATATAATCTTGCTCCATAAATTATTTACCATGTATTTACCTATTTACCTTGCTTAGTAAATACATATATGGTAAATGTAAATATTCAAAATAGTTTTGAATTATTAATATTTTATATATTAATCAAATTATTATTATTAATTGGAATAAGTGGCAAACACCATTTACTAATGGAGAATGCACTTGTTATTAATAATAAGGAAAGTTTACCACTTAGTAATTCTTAAATGATGCACTAAGGAAGTGGTAAAACCACTTAACATTGATTAAATGCCATTTACTCTCTAGAAATTGATTCAATTGATTGAATCAAATTGGTGAGTAAAAAATATGATAGATTAATGTTTGTAATGGCAAACATGGTTAAGTGGTGGTGGAGCACTAAGAGAAATCATTCTTTGCACTTAAGAAAGAATTGAAAGAGTTCAATGTGTGCAAGATATAGTGAAATTCGTTCTAGGAGAAAAGAGAGAGAATTGAGAGCTTTTCCTAAGTGTTTTTCTCAAAGTGTTGAGAGAAAATGCAAAGGCTTACCAAGGGACAACATATAGAGTTGTAAACAACTATAGAAAACACATAATTCTTCTCATCTCTTGGTAGTAATCATTCATAAGGACAAATTGTTTTAAGTGTTAAAACAATCATTTGCTGGAAATTCAAGGCTGCCATTCTAGCTTTACAATCCCACCGAATTTAGTTGTGAACTAGAATTGTGCAAGGGAACACTTCAAGGTGAGCTTAACAAATTGAAGCTTAGAGTTCTTGAAGAATTGCAAAGCTACCTTCATATCCGGGTAGGTTATTTATTTGTTATTCATTTTATATCATGCATGAAATATATATGAGATATATATGTACTTGAATGATCATACATGCTTGAATATGTTACATATTGTTTAATATGTATGAATACTTCCGTTGCGTATTTAATTTTTGAAATTATACACATCTATACACATCACACACCATATCACACAACACTTTATGTAGAGAAAGGAGAGGGATACCTCAAGTCCGTGAATGCAAGAGCCAAGCCGCTGGATGGGGTGGTTCGTGGAGCTGAAATCCATATTGGCAAATGGCACGGTGAGGTAAATTTCTCGGTAGCACCTCTCGATGATTTTGATGTGGTGCTAGGTATGGAGTTCTTACGGCAGTACAATGTGGTGTTACTTCCTCAACAAAACTATATGTATATTTTGGAAGGAGGGCCTCGAATGATACCGACGGTAGACATGCCCAAGGGTGGGCGATCCAAGCCAAACGCCAAGGTCCTTTCCGCAATGCAACTAAGGGTAGATGCTGAGCGCAAAGGAGGGTTACATTTAGCCTTAACAACGGGGATGTATGATGCGGCAAATGAGGGCAAGGATGACATACCGAAGGTTGTTGCAGAAGTGCTCGGGGAGCACAATGGGGTCAAGCCTACTGCCTTACCGGAAGAATCGCCTTCAAGAGATGTAATTGAGGGCAAGTTGGAGCTTGAGATTACATTTTCAACTGTGGGGTTGACGCCTCCATCGGAGATGGGAGAGTTGCTAGGGCAGCTCGAGGAGTTGTTGGATGCGGGTGTTATCCAAAAGTTCAAGGTGTCACATGATGTGCATTTTCAGCACAAGGAGTGGGTCGAAGACAAGCAGCGGCGTGTCAAGCATAGTGCGGGGGACTTGGTGATGGAGACGATACTTCTACCACAACGCAAGTCAGCACGCCCACTTCACAAGGGCCTTGATCATGGAGACAAGGGGCCGAGGGTTATTGCCAAGGGAGTTGGCAATGTCTCGCATAAGGTGGGGATACCTTCGAGACAACGACAATGGCTACATCAAGTGCTTTCCGCAAGCTGTTGGGAGCAGTACCGTGGAGGTACGAGAGATGCAGAATTTGAGCCACACAACCGGGAACCTTTGGGGATTTCCACACATCGTGACAAAGTCGAGAAACTCAGGACGAGCATTGAGTACTTTGTTGAGTGGAAAGGGTTGCCCGATGGGAGAGCACGCTCGGGACACGAGAGCGCACAGCCAGAGTTTGAAGACCGGGGTACGCAAGTTCCAGCGAAGACGCGACGAGGGCGTCGCGTGAATTTGGTGGGGAAGAATGTCACGCTCTAAATATTCTCAAGCAATGACTCGAACATTTGGTGCGCGACAGGACCACCAAGAGAGTACTTAGTTCATTTTGGGTTAAATGGGCTAGAGCTTCTAGAAGGCCCAATAGAGTTGGGTTGAGGCCGCATTATTATGGTAGGTGGGAGAATAATCTAAAAAAGGCATATTCCTTGGGATATACTTTTGGTAGTTGGCATCTTTAGAATATTCCTTAGGATATTCTCCTCTTTAGATGTGAACCATTGGATTAGAGTTAATCTTAGCCGTCCATTGTAAATAGCTTTAGCTATAAATAGGTGGAGTTCTCATTTGAGAAGCAATCCTCCAAATACTTCAAATTGTATAGCTTTGTAATCTCTTTTTAGTAATAAAATACGAGAGCATTCTCTCAAACACTTGGTGTGCTTCTTCTTCATCTCTTTCTTTGGTTAATTGGGTCTTATAGGCTGCTTAATGCTTGTAAAGTGTCTAAGGCCACGCGAGTTCGAAAAATCGGGTCGTGACACAAGGCACTCATTGTGTGGCACTGCAGTGCCCAGATATTGGTGCCACAATGCTGGAAGCTATAATAGCAGTGCTGTAGTGCCCAAAAGCTAGCGCTGTAGTGGTAGTGCGACTTGTCCTAATTTTAAGACTCGTAAGTTGTTTTAAACATCCTATTTTTGTTCCAACTCCGATTAAGGTTAACTTACAACATATATAGCCTATATAAGGGCCTTATTTTTTTGCTTGAAATATATCCCAATAGATCATAATAATATAAAACACATTTAAAAGACCAATTATTGAAATCTCTTTTAGAGAGAGAAAGTATTCTTTATGAGTACTTTCTAAGAATTTTTTGTGAATTTCTTTTTAATTTAATAATAAGAAGCATAGATTTTGATTCGTTGTGGATATAAATAAATTTCTAACAACATAAATTGTTGTATTCTTTCTTTTACTCTTTCTTTCTCTATTATAATTTTTTTATTATTTAATGCATTATTCATATTTATGTGAAGCATTTCGGCCAACAAAAAGAAAGAAATAGAGAGTCAAAAAGCAGACATAGAATGCATAAATCCCTGAGAGCAATAAGTAAAATTAATATTAGCGTGAGCAAAATTTTATTACAAGCTCAAATACCAACAATGCAAGAGTGAAACCAGAAAGCAATACAAGGTGTAAAGTCTTTAGCTTCTCCATTGAGCTATTGGTTTAATTGTCCACTAAGGGTTGGCTTTCAAATAAACCTCTCGTGGAAAACCAAGATTTCATGGACTGATGTAAGATGCTCTTGTTGCTAAATTATGCGGATAATAATCACAAACATAGCTGTCTTTATAATTTTTATGTTTATACTAACTAGGAAGGAATAATGTGAAGTTACGTAGAACGCGTTCTAAGGGGCATAGATTTTAAACTTAGAATTAAGAATAATATATATATATATATAAATAAAGGGACTCGAGGAAATTTGGGATCCTAGGCAAATATAAAATTTGGGGTCTAAACAAATTATTTTAAATAAAAATTTTTTTAAAAAAATATTATCATCAATATCTTTAAAGTATGACTTAATTATAATAATACTTGTAAGTTTAAAAATTTGATATTTGTGTTCAATATTTTATTAAAATAGATACGAATACTTCAACGTTAGTGTTTTACTGTTAAAATTGACAGATCTATGGGTAATTATGTCTTTTTATATTTAAATATTTAAAATTAAAAAAATAATATAATATAATAATATTATAAAATTTTAAAAAGTAATACAACCGTTAATAGTTAATTCTAAATTTCAATTGAGATTTTGATTATTAATTTTGAAAAGCATCGTTAATTAAATAGTTATAACAGGAAAACTTAATAGCTAATTTTGGGAAATAAACGTTAATTAAATAGTTGATTTAGAAGGGAAAATATTTAAAATAATTATTTGACTAGAATTAGAATTAAAATTGATTATTAAGATGATTTCTAAAAGATATAAATATTTATTTAGTAGAGCCACCTTTTTAAAAAAAATAGGGTCTTACCTCAGAAAGTATTAATCATTAAAAATATTTTAAAATGATCAACGTATACAATTTAGTGGCATCACCATCCTAATAAATGGGGTCCTAAGCAACCATCTAAACTGCCTAGGAGAAGAGTTGCTACTGCATATATATTTTCAAAGATTTAGATGAAAATAATCTCTAGTTTATAATATATTTTTTAAAAATTATTCACAAGGGAAATAAAACTCACTACTACATGCTAAAATTCAAATTGCATTTGAAGTCATTTAAGTCAATTTTAGGATATTTTGATAATTTTATCTTTTACTAAGAAATTTGGAATAAGTTGTAATTTTTTCTTCGTTTGAATTTTTAACACTTGATGATTATGTCCTGTTTTTTATACTACAAAATTTCACTGTTCAAAACAGAATTTTGATTTCTCAATATTTTTAGGCATTTCAATTATCTTAAGATTGAAGTAGCTAGTTACCCATGTTATTTGATATTTTTATTAGGATAAAAGACACTAAACCCCCCGAGTTTCTTTTGAAAGTGCAAACCCTTGAGATTCTAAAAGGGTCATAAAGACCTTTATCAAAAAATAATTTTTGTCTGATTTAACAGTTAAAATGATAAAATTATCTTTTGACTATCAAATGGGTGAAAAATATTGTTTTGCTTTTGTTTTTCTTAAATAGATGAATAAAAATATGTATTTAGTAAGACTCGAACCTAAGACAATTGGTTAAAAATCAAGCAATATAATTATTATGCTACAAGCACTTTATTAACACTAAGTTTATTTATTTTCTATCAATACAATACATGACCAAAAAATATTTATTATGCATCTTTTTTTTAAAATAGATAGATAAAAATATGTACTCGGTAGAACTTGAACCTAAGACATTTGTCTAGAAATTAAGCAAGTTAATTATTATGCTACAAGCATTTTATTGACATTAAGTTTACTTATTTTCTATACATACAATACATTACCCTAAACAATAAATTAAATAAATTAAATTTAATATAAATTAAATTAAATAAAAAATTATAAATAAATTCAATAAATAAAAATTAAAAAAAAATTAGGCAGCCACCAGCCAGCCGCTAGTGAATGGTGGTGTGCATGTTTTCATTAATAGATCATCGAAGAAGGGCAAAAATTGTGAATAAAGTGACAACCACCATATTTATGTTGCAAAATAGCAATGAGTGGAGGTACACCATCACCTTCATCCACTAGATCATCGATCAACAATCACAATGGTGGTAGCGGTGCACCTTCACTTGCCACCATTTGGTAATGAAGATATGATGGGCATTATTTTATTTTTGATTTTGACCTTCCTCCGATGATCCATTTACGAAAACAACCACATCATTGTATAGATCTCGAAATTTGGAATTAGATAATATAAATTTTGAATCATCTGCCACCTATCGCCGATGGCCGACCAACAATTGGCAATAATATCAAGTGTTGTATTTTATGTATTGAAAACAAATAAACTTAATGTTGATAAAGTATTTGTAGCACAATAGATAAGGTGTTTGATTTCTAGTCAAAAGTTTTGAGTTCAAGTCCTACCAAGTGTATATGGGTTATTTTGAACTTATTAAGAGTAAAATGAGCTTATTTTGGACTCATTAAGAGTAAAATGGGCATAACAATCCTAATACAACTATTAAGTGCATGTGGTTTGTTTTGAATTCATGCATAACAATCCTAACAAAAAAGCATAATGGTACTTGGGAGTCCCTAATGATTAAATAAATCAAGATTTTACCATGACTGCAATTTTAGAGAAATGCGAAAGCAAACGCTTATGGGGTCGCTTCTGTAACTGGATAACCAGTACCAAAAACTGTTTTTACATTGGATGGTTTGATGTTTTGATGATCCCTACTTTATTGACCGCAACTTCTGTATTTATTATCGCCTTCATTGTTGCCCCTCCTATAGATATCGATGGTATTCGTGAACCGGTTTCTGGATCTCTACTTTATGGAAACAATATTATTTTTGGTGCCATTATTCCTACTTCGGCAGCTATAGGTTTGCACTTTTACCCGATATAGGAAGCGGCATCCGTTAATGAATGGTTATACAATGGCGGTCCTTATGAGCTAATTGTTCTACACTTCTTACTTGGTGTAACTTGTTATATGGGTCGTGAGTGAGAACTTAGTTTTCGTCTGGATATATGCCCGTGGATTGCTGTTGCATATTCGGCTCCAGTTGCAGCAACTACCACTGTTTTCTTGATCTACCCAGTTGGTCAATAAAGTTTTTCTGATGGTATGCCTAATAAAAAAACATAATGGTACCTTTTTACGATTTTAACCCATTAATTGTTAAATTAGATGAAAATCATTTTTTGACAGAAATTTTTATGACCCTTTCAAAACCTCGATACTATAAGTCCTTTTAAAAAAAACTCAAAATTCTTATATCCTTTACTTATTTTATTAAATTTTTTAAAAAGGACCATCTGGGGTAATTGATTATATTTAAGTAGAAACATAAAACTAAAAAGAGAATATTGATAATTAAACAAATAGCGAAAAAAACTGGTAAAGATATCAAATAATAAGAGTAATTGACAAAATTTTCGTTTAAAATTTTTATTTTATTAAAATTTCGTGGTATAAAAGGATTGGCTAACCTTGAACGTCATATATATATATATATATATTTTTTAATTTTATCAACGATTTTTTCTTGCAGAGAATTTTTTTCTTTACGTTTCCGTTAATCTAATCATTTTTTTTTCTTTAATAAAAAAGATTATTGGAGTGTCGCCTATGATTTTGTCTCGCTGTATTCATTACTTGCGTTGCTTGTAATAAAAGCCCTACCATGAGTTGACTTAGGATATTGCGTTGGAAGACTTATTATGGATCAAGTTGTCATTGATTGCACTTAAGGGTGGCATAAAAAACCACAAATAAAAAAACTGAATCAAATTAAATTGAAAAAAATCGGTTCGACCCCATTTAATTTTGTATTTACGTTCAATTATCTTTTGTTTTTTTATAAAAAAATTGAATATCTATGATCAAAATTAATTCCAGTCAAAATCGAATTGAATCGGTCAGTGACGAGAAAATCAACTAATTTGGCTTTAAAATTTCTGTTCAATAACATATTTCTGGATCGAGTTGATGATAAATTTTGTCCTCATTTGATCGCTAACCTTCTGATGCATATGTTGCTGTTCAATATATATGTCTTCCCAACCCACGGAATGAATTGTGAAAAGACGTGTAAATGTGTCCATGATTCGAAATCTTCATATCATTTCAAAAGATATGACTAGTTAAACCAAATTAGTGCCCACAAATTGTGTTAATATCGTACACATTAAGGATGTTAACAAAGTGATACACTTAATAAGATGTACAAGTAGTTGCACCCTTCTCCCATTTCATTGATTATGATACGGTAAGAGAGTTAACTCTGTGCAGTTTGGACTTGTGAGTAGTCGCTCGCTCGACTTTAAAAGAAATGAGAAATTACCATTGAGTTGAGTCAACAACTATAAACGAATGCAATGAACCATTCGTGAAACAGAGATAATCTCAAATGTGATACAAAACATATATAAAAGGATTTTTTCAAATAATAGTAGCTTTTTTTTTGTTTTGTTTAGAAAATTACAAACACAGAGCAAATGATGACAATATTCATATTAGATAATTAAAAAATAACAATATAAGCCCTTAGGGCAAAAATACATAGTTATATATATATATATATATTTTTTTTTTTTTTTAAAGGATCAAATTAAAAAGAAAAGATTTTAGATGAAAATTGCAGGCGATTTTGTAATTAAAGCTTTTAAGGTCATAAGTTTGAGTCATCATATATAACATATTCTCCTTCAATGATAATGTAAATCTCTAAAACGAAAAAAACTTTTATTTAACAAACAAGAATGGAGTCGGTGAAAATTAAATACATACAACACGCTTTCAAATTAGTCAGTAAAGGATAAAGCCGAGTACACATTTTTGTTTTTTATTTTATTTTATTTGTACAAAATTTACCTTGCTCGGGGACTCAATTCGGTTCCAAGATTCATAGACATCATATGATCAATCGAGTCCTTTGAACCAAAACCATGGCCTGATTTTACCCTAGCCATCTCTGCTGCCAAACTCTCATTTAACTCCATAACGACTTGACTCATGGTTGGCCTTCTATTACCAGTAGGAGCTAAACAAGCTGTCGCTACTTCTACAGCTTTCCAAACAGAATTAGTGTCGAATTCTCCTTGTAATCTCGGATCAACGATGCTTTTGATATCACCTTGAGCAAGCAAGGAATTGACCCATTGGCCTAACCGAAGGCACTCTTCATCACTTATTGTTATAATTGCTGGTTTGCTAGTTATTATCTCCAGTATTACAACTCCAAAGCTATAGACATCACTCTTTTCTGACAACCTGCCTGATGTGTAATACCTGCAGCAGACCAAATTACGTACAAAACTGGTTCACACTTATATTTCTAAAGAATTATTAAAAATTTAATTCTCGAAATATTGGGTTCTCGACTATGATTTTCAAAATATGTATATTTTTGGCTTTCAATTGCTTTCTCAAATATTAACATTGACTTTGCATATGTTGACTTCTGCTCATCAATTTTTCATGTTTGACATTACACGGCCTGCCAGATTAGATTTACGCGGAACACAATGTAATAATATAATGACATACCTTAGCATGCATGTATCTAGCCTCGAAGTGCTACTTTTTATTTTTTTTACATAATATAAAGTAAACTCTTTGAATTTGGTGTGAGCAGAATTCGAACTTTGAATTTTTTATATCTATTAAAAATTTCATCAGTTAAATTGACTAGCACCGAACACTAAGACAACATTTATGATTTTTTAGGTAGGCTAATTAACAACTATGAAGTCCTTTCTACAAAAATTCAAAACCAAATCTACTACACAGTTCTTTGTTTTGTTACTATTTTAGTAGGGAAACGCAGTAACAATGACACTGCCAAAATATAAAACTAAAAGGTACGAAGTAAAAGTTCAAATATATGTACTTACTCCGGGTCAAGGTATCCCAGTGTGCCGGCAACAACAGTCGAGATATGAGTTTTGCCTTCGGTTGGAAAAGGCTTTGACAACCCAAAATCAGCTATTTTAGCCTGGAATCTTTCATTTAATAATATGTTTGCGGACTTAACATCTCTGTGGACTATTGGTGGCTTGCAACCATTGTGCAAATATTCCAAACCTTCAATATTTAATTCCAAGCGGATGAGTTCTCTTCACAACTGTACAATTAATAATAAACAGGAAAAGAGAATCATTCAAATCATTTGCTATCTGACCTTGAGCAGCCTCCACCGCTATTCTGAGCCTCTCTTCCCAACTCAATATTACATTTGTGCTACTATCTACATCCATATCACACATAAATTTAGTCATGTATGATCATAAGAAAGACTCTTAAAAGTATAAATTGCACCAAAATTTGAGAGACCAAAGACCTGATAAATGATCTTGCAAGTTTCCATTAGCCATGAATTCATAAATGAGTGCCGTTTTCTTGGGGTCGTGGCAGTATCCAACAAGGGATGTCAAATTTCTATGATGAAACATGAGGAGTTTGACCTACAGACAAATTTAATTCAATATATCCGACGAAAATCGAAAGATAAACTGAGGACATGGTTGAATGAGTTGTGGTTGTGTACCTCTGCTTGAAATTGCTGAAGCCCTTGAACAGTTTTTTCGGTGAGCATCTTAACAGCCACTTCGGTTCCATCTAAGAGACCATAATAAACTATTCCGAACCCTCCTTTCCCAAGTATCCTTTGGAAGTTATTAGTAATTTTCTCAACATCAGAGTACGAGAGTTGTCGATTCTTGGTCTCAAAAGACTCGATTTTATTTTTAGATTGTGTCTCCATCTTCCTGTCTGAAATGTCATCACAAATTTCTGTCGCAAATTACTTAACATTCAATTAATACTTTAAATCTACATTGATTTTCATATAGCGGGAGTTCATATTCTCTCTTTTATGAGTACTAAAAAATTAGTCACAACGATATATATACCTTGCTTCTTTCTTTTACGAATGAAAAAGATTGCCAATGCCGCTGCCACGAGGAAAACGGAAGCAGCAACTGATGCTACCACAGGAACAACGTTTTTTTTCTTCTTTTTGCATGAAATCGAAGAACAAAGGTTCGAATTTCCATCAACACTGGATTGAATATAGAAAATGAAATTATGTGTTTAATGAGTCACTTTATGTAGTGTAAAATTTTTGATATACTTATCTATAATCGTTAGGAGAAAGGACAAAGGAAATACAAAGGAAAAACTACTAAGCATTAACACAAGTCATGGTAAAAAAGTTCATGTTTTGCAAAAAAAACAGACCTTAATGAAAGTGAACCATTCATTGATTTTTCAAGGAGTTGAGCTGGAAGCGAACCAGTGAGCTTGTTTCCTTGTAAGTTTCTGGAGAGGGCAAACAGAAAGATTAAAATTTATTTTGTGTCACCAAGAAAATTTAATCTTCTTTTTTCTTTTAATTTAATTTTATTTCTCAAACTAGTAACTTACAGGACCCTCAGTGGTAGCTGAGATAGAAAATCCGGCACTGATCCAGTCAAATTATTGTTCGACAAGTCCCTGACATATTGTCCACAAAAAAAAAAGGAACAGTGAGCTGATTATTAGATTATTGATCGTAAGTACAGAAAGTACTGGTTCAAATGAGGTTGAAATACTTACAACAACTCTAGTGATGTGAGATTGGATAAGTAAGAGGCTATCTCGCCATTCAATCCATTTGACGATAAGTTCCTGATGGTATGTTTTTAAAATTGAGTTTACAACAAGCTTAAAAATCAGTATGTTTACTCAATAAAATAAACTTACAATGATACGATTCTCGGTGAGCTATCACCATAGCTGCAATTAAGTCCCTCCCACAAGAAAGCTTGAGGGGCACAAGGATCTCCTTGCCAGTTTCGCTTCAAACCATACATTGCTCTGATGTTTGTGATAGCATCAACTAAAATTTTAAAAGCATATGAGAGAAAGAGATAGATAAATAGTTTTCGTAGTATAGGGTAGGGTTTGCCTAAAATGATATATTAGGAAGAAATTATGCATACCATCTATTTGTTCTGTTTGTAACTGTAGGAATTCTTTCACTGAGTAAATTTCGATGGCATTGAGGATAGGTGGAAGACTTGAACTTTGAGCTTTATAGATCGAAAACGAGTAATTCCCTCCTGTCAATGCTGATGGACTAAACACTGTTGATGTGGACAAGTAAGTTGGACTAAAAGGTCCATACCAGTGCTTCCCATTCAAAGAAATGTTAAGCAGCCTGGACTCGTTGGCTTTAAGGATCTGAATTTCAGCGAAGTGCATGTAGACATAAAACTGGAGTGTGGTATCATCAATATCCAGATAAAAATCCAAGGACTTGCTAGCATTTATTGGCGCTGCGGCAGTATTTATGACAATGGGAGGTGGTTGATAATCATTGCTGCCTTCAGCGTCAACAGTAAGCGAAGTACTTAACCTTGCCCAATCAACCGAGTTATAGGGAAACCACATTCGATCATAAACATCATCTTTATACCTGAAGCATTGAAAAATTGTTCGATAAGTAAGCAAGAAATGTATCAAACTTCTAAATTTAGCTAGAACATATTGATGATAAGAAAAAATGGCTCACCTGACTGTCCGATTGGTTAATGAAGCAAAATCCAACCTTGTGAAGACATTCAAAGATCCAGACTGAATTTTATAAGTGGTATTTTTGAAGAAAGGCCTCAATTCTAATGACGATATGAATGGTGTCCCAGAACCCGTTTTCACTAGACAGAAATGTAAATAATTTGATGGGAGGACATAAAGGAGCTCCCGGATTACAAGAAATGATGCATTATTCTGTAATGATACCGATCCCCATTTATTAGGCCCGATAAACAGATCAAATCCGGGTACTACATTTTGCTCATCATAGTTACCATACATGAAAGTAGCTCTTATCAAATATCTACTGCCTTTTGTGAAGTTGAATTTATAGCAGTTTCGGATACCATCAGGAAAGCTTCTGACATGCCACATCTGCTGTTGCTTACCTTCTCTGTATTCGGGCAATACACTCTTACCAATTCCAGCTCCGATTTCAATAAATGCAGCATCTGAAATATAATTAATGCCGGTTGTTGTTTCCGTGTAGTTAGAATCTTTCGGTAGCCCACAATCGAGACTAATAAATCCTGTGCAAAAGAAGCATAATTTGGAATTACTATTAGCTTCATTGTTATTAAAAGGCAAGTAAATCTTATTCAAAAATTTAGATACTCATCAAACCTGATTGATCCTGGGCATGAACCAGAACTGTAAGAGCCAATCCACCAAGCAAAGCAAAGAGGAAATGTTTAAACATTTCCATCAACACCTGTAATTTTTTGTGTAGAAAAAACAAAGGCAAGAAAATGAAGTGGCTATCACCATCTTTTGTTTTATACTGGCGGAGTACTATTTTATAATTTTTTGGCAAACTTGGTCAAATGTAGGTGCAAGGATGATAATTGTTTGTCTCAATTCGTAGATTATTCAAATATTCCCTGTTACATTAACTATTTCATATTTGTACGAACTTAAAAGATATTAACTTGTGAGTCAATTTGGAATTTTTAAGCGATGTAGTAAACTTGAAAAACTGGACTTGGAAAATATTAATATTGAACCTGAATTTTTAAGGCCCAAGTTGCTCAAAATTAAGTGCGCGTTTCAAGTTTAATTTCTACATGATAATCAAGATGTAAAATTATGCTAATGTATCAGCAAGTTGATCAATTAAAGTCCTCTTGTATTTTAAAATTCCAAAATGGTTGTAGTTGCTTCAATGATAAGATTGAGCAAGTAAAAGTCTACGAGAATATTTGATGTCCCAAAGTTGTGTTAAATATTCGCTCTCTCCAACTGGTAGGTAGCTTGTATAAAAATACTTAAAGCAGTTATCTAATATTATTCTGCTTAGCTGTTTAATTCAACGAACTAATCCTCTTCAATAAGCTTTTTATTTATAATATTTATAATTGTTATTCAAAACATTTCACGGAATTTATCAAGTTTATGACTTACCATTAATAGGATATATTATTCTTTTACAAATGAATAATATATCAGTTTAAACCTTTTTTAGTAGAGAATTTTGTAATAGTTGGGAGCACATTGATGGTTTACATTTGTAAATGTTCCACAGATAATTATATCAAGTCAAAATGGTGAGCCAGGCAATTCAGGGATTCAGCGTGTATGAAATCTGTATCATCCAATAAATTTCTTTGCAAAGTTTTAACTTTTAGGCTGCTTAAAATAGTTGACCGCATGGTAAGAACTAGATCTATCATTAAATTTTTTTTTTAGGGAATCATGAAAAATTTTCATCCTTGAATTGGATGTTGTTCAAAAAATAAAAAAAGTTCTTGTGCCCATAAAAGAAATTATCACCCAAGAAGTTAATTTCATCAAAAGATAAAAATTTGTAACAAGAATTCATGTCGTGGTCGAGAATTTGTTGGAAGTTATCTTTTAGTTACTTAGATGGGATATTATCATTTTACCTGCACTTGTTTTAATACTACCAAAAACTTCGTACATAAAAGTAAATATTGTTAGTTCCAAAAGCAATTTAAAGACAATGAAAGGATTAGAGTGATAAATATTTTTGCTTTTAAAGAAATTCATAGAAACAGTAAGAGCTGAGATGATGATTTCTTAAAAAATCTAGAAGTTCCAAAATGCGTTGTTTTATTAATGGCAATTTTGAAATCACTGAACCTATAAATGATGTCATTTTGTGAAAACTATTTGAGAAACAATTATAAATTATTTTCAGCCCAATTCTTTTCAGCTTTTGGAAATAGGTCCTTATTTTATTCTTGGAATCGTTTCTGATTGGTTCAAGGGGCATCAATTTCTGTTGTAAATAGTGCCATAACAATTAGAAGAAAGAGGATTATTGATGATCTTTCATTCTAAGTCATTTTTTTTTCAGAGAGAATCAAGATTGAGAGTAACCAAAAAGAGGGTTAGAGATAGAAACTGTTTCTTAGTGTGTTCTTAAGTTGTGATTCTATAATTATTCTTCTTGTACTGATTTTTATAGTGGATTTGAGCTTACGATAGAGCTCAAAGTAGATGTAAATTCTTGTTTGAGAACCAAATTATTATAAATTTTTATGCCATTCATTTATTATTTTTGCACTTTTTCTTCTTTTGGGGCTTGTGTTCTTTTTTTTTTTTAAATTGTTCTTACAACTGGTTGAATTAATTAAAGATCTTTTAATTGATTTGGTGAAATAACCTGTCACCACTTTTTAAGAAATTGAGAGAGTGATAATGACTACGTAATTATAGCAAATAAAAATTTTTATGTTTGTATTTTATGATAAATATTATATATTTACAGACTATGATTTTATATTTGGTATTGAGTTGATTTCTTTTATGATTTTTAAATTTATTTCAAAGACCAAATTGAAATGTTTCGAAAAGATTAGGGGTTAATTTAAGACAATGATAAATCTTGGATTTGATTGATAACATAAAATAAGAGTGTTAAATGAAAATTTTCAAATATAAAATCACCTCTTCTTCAAAGCCCTTATTCTTGGCCAACATAATTATGGAGAGAAGAGAGAAAGAGAGAACATGAAGAAGAAGAATGAGAGAGAAATTGAATTTTTAAATTTTTAAAAGGTATATCATAATCCTCTCTAAAATTCTTTGCATTAATTGTGCAATTTTTGTTGGATTTGATTTCTAAAAATATATTGATTTGAAAATTTGATGAGGATTTAATGAGATATATTTAGAGTTAGTAATAATTAAATGAATAAGAGAAAGAATCATAAATGATCTACAGATTTTCTTTATGATAGTACTTTGGTTTGAAACATTTGTAAATTTATATGGTTGGATTTTAGCTCAGCAATTAAAATTATCAAAATATAAACATGTTTATGACCCTTTAGAATTTTGAATTGTTTACAAATTTTATATAGTCGGTCTTTAGTGATTTTTTGAAAACAACCATGAAATTCTAAAAGTTCTTTAGTTCTATAATATCACCAAATGACGAATTGCGTTTGATCTAACAAATGATTTTACTTTAAATTATTTTTTAAAAAATGATATTTCTATATAAGAGTCGACATATCCTCTTACCATTATACTATTGTCTTCAGCTCTTTTATACATTAATCTATGATCTGACATTCCCTTGAGATATCTCAATATCTACTTCACTGCAAATTAGTGATTCTTTCCTCGATTTGTCATGTATCTACTCATAACACTTATATCTTATGCTATGTCTTTTATTATGCAAATCATTACATATATGATACTCTTCATAGCGCTTGCATACCGTATTTTTTTCATTTGCAATTTCTCCTCTTCGGATATTGGTAATTATGCTGCTAAAAGTTTGAAATGCATAGCCAAATGAGTGAAGACAGTCTTTGCATTGGACATACCAAATCTTTTTTAGATCTTGAGTATATATCGCTGTTGCGTCAAGAAAATAACGTCCATTCATTCTCTTATAATATTTATACTCAATATCCTCTTTGTTGCTCCCAAATCTTTCATCTCAAACTTACAAGTCAACTACTTTTTGAGTTTATGTATTTCTTTCATATTTCTACATGCGATCAACATAACATCATCGTATAGAAGTAAATACATCATTCCTTTGCTTAAACCCTTAAAGTACACGCATCCGTCATACTTGCACTAACTAAATCCATAAGCCATCATAAATGCATCAAATCTTCAATGCCATTGCCTAGGTTATTTAACCCATATGATGACTTATTCAGTAGTAAGTATGCTCCTCTTTTTCGGGCTCTATAAGTAGCCAACTTCTTATGATTACTAGATGACTCCTCCAGCTGGAGTGATAACACATCAGCTATTGAGGTTGCAGCACCCAGGGTCAGCTTTTTAAGAGCAGGCTTTCCAAACGGTTAAGGTTGATGAGCCTGAGGAGACTCTAAAACAAAGATCAGGCTTGGCCTTTCACTCGTAGCATGAGGGGCAGGAGATCGACTCGCTAGAGTTTGCACAATTGGAGTACCCGATTACAGTGAAGCGGTCGATTCTTAGGGTGTTTTGAAAGTATAATCTTTATTTTTATAGGTTTCTTTGGAGTCGTTTGCATAAAAATGGAAAAATTATTAAACGATGCCAAATACAATTGAATAGACCAAGTGGATGATTATTTACCTTGACACGCTTTCTAGGTAGAGCCAAGTCCTCCTCAATTCCTGGTAGTAGGGTGTCCAATGTAGTGGGGACAGCCTCTGAAACATGGACAAGAAAAATCAATATCAAAACAATAGCCATGAAAAGAATAGTTTCCGATTATTGAAACCAATATGGGATCTAGGGTTGGTTTAGAATAATTATTTAAGTAAAAGTTGATCCAAGAAGGCTAATTTTCCCCCTATTAGGAATGTGACCAGCTATTTTGAATTTGGCAGCTAGAATTGGCAGCCTCGGGTCCACAAAATGCTGCTCAAAGAACACCTTACCAAGCCATGGGCTGCCTTCGCGAACCCACTTAATTTGGTGTTCAGTGGCTGCCTAGTTGTGTTCCAAGACTAGTTCTCTCTTTCTTTAATAACTTAGTCTTTTTATTTCATCTAAGTTATTACAGTTGTATTTAAAACCAAAAAATCATTCAAAATCAAGGATCTCTTGGATTCGTTTATCCTTTTTTTTTTGCGGTCGACTTGTACAGCATCAACAAGAACATTGTGTAAAGGAAGAACTTTCTTTAAAGGTATTGTAAAATAAAGGTTGACTAGTTCCTCATAATACTGGCTGAAAGACTCTATACAATTAGAAGAAACCAGTAGATCAGTTATTTGGAGCCATTTTTGTAACTCATTATTTACAATGATAGTCTCTTGAACAAAACTAAGACTTCTAAAGACTACCGTACCTCTAAATTTTTGGTTGGTCGAGACGAGATTAAGGTGAAGAACAGCCAAGGACAAGCAAAAATTGGCAACTTACCCATTAAGGGTGGTAAGTCTTAATGCCACACTTATTATTACCAGCGGCAATAACAACGTCATGGTAAAGATCCTTGGAAGTTAAGCAAGCAACCCAAGACTTATGCCAATTGATATCAAATTCAACTGCCTCCGAAGAAAATGATCGACTCTAATAAGCTTAACACGTCTACTTGAGGCCAAAGAGGAATGGCTTGAGGTGACAAAATAGCTTATCATATAGAGAAGGGGTTGAATAAAAGAAAGTGAAGACATCTTCAAAACTCCCTTAGTCGAGTTGCCATTGGATTAACCATAAAGCATAGTAACAAAGGCAACCTTCAAAGGGTTAAGAGGTAACTTTAACAAAGTGAGGAAAATATGTGACAATCTAAAAATAAAGTATCCAAAGAGGACCACTCATATTAGGAAAAATATCTTCATCTTTACTTGGGAAGATTTCATATAGAATCATATAAAGACAAGAAAGAAGAAAATGTCTTACAACTAACTTAGTGCCATTAGCTATGACAATTGCCACCTTTAAGTACACCCTGGTTAACTTTTGTGAAGGTAGGCAAAAAGCATACTTACTCAGCTAAAAGAGAACAATCAAATTATATAAAATAAATGTCATAATGCTGAACCTAAAGCAGAAAACATTCAAAGCCCTAGACCAAAAAAGTAATGTGGCGATATCAATCTATTGCGAAGAGGGAATTGATACCTGGAAAATTGGAGTAAATCATAAACTCCAATCGACTTCCATACAGATTTAAAATAGGGTTCCAGGCGATTTAACCATCCTATATAATCACTAGACATTTTTGGCCAAGACCTAACAGACTTGGAAGTCACCCACAGACATGTCATGTGGTTAGCTAAACCTATGTAGGTCATTTTTGTGAGCAGGAAAATAATCAAAATAATAAGAAATTACGAAAGAATTGTAAGGACCTAGGATATATTGGAAGAAGTAGGATTTATAAGACAATACCTTATAGACAACCTATTCATTGACCATCCTGGATTTGGAAAGAAGGTCGAGTGGCATCTCTTGAACGTTGATCGATTTGGATTTCTTATAACGTGGAGGAGTGGTAGATTTAGAGGCCATTTGGAATGCTACATTGAAAGATAAAATCAAGAATAAACAAGATAAACGAAGAGTATAGCAAGTAAAAAGATTAAAAATAAAAAAATTTAAGTTTTTACCTGGAAGATTAACGAAGAACACTTGAAGGTTAAAGAATGCTTGAGAGTGGCTTGCTTTGGAGAGTTGAGAGAAAACCTTAAAGAAATAGTAAAAGTTAAAATAAAGTTCTTCTCTTCTTATAGTGGCATAGAGGCAGTTAAAATAAAAGGTTATACTCGAATGGTTGGGCATTTAATGAGAAGTTAATACATATATTTTTACTTTTGATGGATCAATAGGAGTAATGATGAGATTGTTACTAATGATTATTGACATTTAATAACATGACAATTATTAAAATAGCCAGAAGATTAAGAGTTTAGGCCAAGGTAAGTTAACTCCAAAAAGAGAAATCAGCCTAAGAATCCAAAGCAAGTAATAATCTTGAGGATTAAAAGAAAACGGCTGATCTAGATAAGAGTCTTTAAAGAATTGGTGATGTATTAAAATACCCAGGTCGCCTGATTGGCCCCAACCAAGGAAGCTGAGTAAACCTCATTGGTCATCAGGAGATTCCTTAACAATGTAATAAATAAGTGTATTCAAGCAATTTCATCAAAGGGTGACCTATAGGCCAAAAGTAAAGGAAACTGGAGCGATCAGGCCACTATAGACTAAAATGAAGACTAGTTTGACGTACAGGTAAAGCAGTCGATCGATTAGGTTAAAGACTTTCTTCAGGCAATTTCAAAATAAATTAAAAGAGTTATCCAAGCAAAACTCAAAAATCAAAAAAAGTTCCAAGATGAATCAGATGAGTCATGTTTTGCCAGGCCGACCAAAATAAGAAAGGGCAATTAAATTAAAAGAAATGAAGACTGGGTGATTTTTGTATAACAGTATCTTGATCTCGGACAGAACTATTATTGAACTCAAGACTTCGGAGCATGGTTAAATATAGAAAGGCACATGGGTGATATTAAAAGAGAAGACAATTTTTAGGCATATTTGGGTGATCCGGGCAGTTTTGAAACATCAAAATCTGAGCATGGTACCTAGCGATTTTGATTGATAAAGCTTATAGCAGGTGATTTTAATCGGCTAGGTGTTATAAGTCTTGACAAAATCATCCTTTTAATTGGCTTGCATGGGGTATTGTTGATGCCAGCCCAAAAAATATCAATTGGGCTTTTTCATTTTGGGATTCTAAGCCTAATTGTGTGTTATAGCCTATTTAAGAAGCTGTACATAAAATGGAGTTGTATTATATTAAAATTACTTTTCTTGTAAAAATAGGTTTTGTATAGGATTCTATAGCCTATAAATAGGCTCAATTTCTAATTGTAAATCACCAACTATTCAATATACATAATTTACACACGCTCCTTTGCTTTTATCCCTTTTTTATCATTCGACCCACGACTCCGAGTCCTTACTTATTGAAAATTCTGCAGCCCAATTGTTAAAGTTTCGTTGATTCTTCTTTGCGAAGAACTCAAGCTCTGTGACACGCTTATTACACTACAGCCCAAATCTAACAATAGATCTCGCTTGTTGTATCCCAACCTAGGTTAGTGATAAACCTTGCTTGTTAGCAAAAATCCCTAGTCTCGACTTTTCTTGAATCCATAGCGACCTCTATCTAATCGTACACAAAGCATACACAAATCCAAAATTTATTCTTGTGAACACAAGCTTTAATTCTTTACACCCTTTTAAAATTTGAAAAATCCTCGTATCAAGATATATCAAGTCAATAAGAACCTGGAATGCTTGTTTATAGCTAGTGGTGCATGTTCTTCGGTTGACTGACTTAAATAATTTTTAAGTAAGAACCTTCCCTCTGCTACGAGTTGTCGGAAGCCCAACAATATGGTATGAAGCTTATCTCTTTGGGATGTACACACCAAATTGTCTTCATCAAATTGCACATTATACTTTGTTTATTTCCATTTTGTTTTTTAAATGAAATATGTCACAATAATTTATAACTTAAGTTAGCAATTTGCTGAATTTATAGGGGAGCACTTCGCGTTGTTATTTTTGGTTAATTACCCATAGTTTCTAATATTTTAAGAAAAGAAAAACCACAGTTGTCACTTGTCCCCCGATATTGAAGGTTTTCAAATTGCTCATTGAATAAGGAGGAAATAGGTAGCTATACCGAAATTTGGAGGCCAAAAATATTTTCCCGTAAGATAAAATTGATTGTCGTTTCTGCTGATGTACATGTTAATTAATGCTATTCTCTAGTGATTTTTTATTTTATTTTCAGAGTAGTGCTCCACATATAGAGTGGGGATGCGATCCCAAATAAGGTGTCACTCCAGTTAATAATTATCATTAGTTAGTTGTTGACTTTCTCTTTTTTATTAATGAGTAACGCTATGTATAAATAGTTGAGAAATAAAATTTATATTTAAAGTAATGTGGTATTTGATGTGTTAATTATTATTTGATATTATATAATTATTATATTATTAAAAAATAAAAAGTTAATAATTATTTGATAAGTGATAGTCCCTAAATAGTAATTTTATAATTTGGAATACAAATTTTATATTTCAGTTATATATATATCACTACTCCTTATTGATATAATAATGATATAATACTAATTAACAATAAACATGTCTACTATTTTTTATTAATATGATAATTACATAGTACCAATTAATAATAGATGCGACAAATGTCACATTAATTAGAATATAAACTATGTAAACATAGCATTACAAAGAAATTCTCCAGTGCTTTTAAATCACTCCTTTATGAGATGACATTGGAACTCACCTTAACTTGAAAGATCTCATGATATGTACCAGTACTATCGACATGGTGATAAGGATTTTTCCTTAATCGTAAATCTTATGTATAAAAAAAAAATCATTATCCGAAAAATAAATTCTTATAAACTATTTGTTTTCGCCAATTAACTTTTCAGAAAAAAAAATCACAAAGAAGCCACTTGCATTTGTGAAATTGATTACCTTAGTGGCAAGTTGGATACAGTGAACTTTTCTAATTTTTTTTATGTATATATTTTCATGAAAAATAGAAGTCTCTAAACTCATAGTCATTTATTTATTGTTTAATGCAGGACCCAATGGCCCCGGGACCTATCCTGCCGTATGCTTAATTCATCTATTGAAAATATTCTATAAATTACACCGAGTATATGGAATCAACCTTGCCATCTTGGCAAATGTGATGCTAGTAATCTCAAGCTATTATCGGTGTTAACTAGACAGAAAGATCCTATGAATTTCTATGTCGTCATTGACTTTCCCAGCAACACGTCTAATGGCCGAACTACCATACGGCTTGGAGTTGGAGGGGGCTAGGCTCAGTTTTCTTCAATAAAGCTCTTAAGAGTATAATTTTTATATTTCAAGTCCTTAATTTTTCAACTTAAATATTCTGACCCTAGAATATTAGATTTTAACCTATATTAGTTTATTTTGATTCTCTCGTAATATTGGCTCTGATTTTACCCCTGTATAAATCAATATTGAATTCATCGAAGATGCGAAAATGCCTATAGCAAGGCATTAAAGATTTGAATTTCCAATATTACAATTGAATTTTTATCTATTTCAACTTCTCGACATTTATGACCCACGAGATACATCTAAAAAATACACTACCTTGCTGAAGGAGAAGATTGGTCACTATCCAGATTAATCGAGACCATTCTTCCTGTACCTGTAGTTTTATTTTCTTGGCCCTCATTCCGGGCAACCTCTAATGCCAAACACTCTTTTAATCCCATCACTACCTCACTCATTGTTGGCCTTTCAGAGGAACTATGAGACACACAAGCTAGAGCTAATTCAACGGCTTTCCAAGTTGAATTGTTGTCAAAACTGCCCTCCAAAATCGGATCAACAATGTTTCTGATATCTCCTTCTTCTACCATGGAACTAACCCATTGACAAATATTTATACTCTCCTCCTCAGACCTCGTTATCACCGCCGGCTGGCCGGTGATTATTTCGAGAAGAACAACCCCAAAGCTATAAACATCACTTTTCTCATTAAGCAAATTTACTATGCAGTACCTGCATATATGAATTAAAAAAACAAAGATTTCATAGATAGATTTGATTGGAAATTAATTTTCAAATATACAGTCTAATCATACATGGGAATATTAATGGCCAAGCACTTACTCAGGATCAAGGTAACCAAGGGTTCCAGCAACACGTGTGGCTATATGATTGCCACTTTCAGTTGAAAAAATCCGAGAAAGGCCAAAATCAGCAATCTTAGCTTGTAATTTTTCGCTCAATAAGATATTGGATGACTTCACATCTCTGTGGACTATGGGTGGCTTGCAACCATGATGAAGATACTCCAATCCTATATTTCAAATTCGATGTGGGGAATTTTATAATTAAACCAAAAACGTAAAAAGATGTTTTGATGAGTAATTATTTAATCACTAATGAATTACCTTGTGAAGCATCCACTGCTATTTGTAATCTACCTTGCCAACTCAAGGTAAATTCTCTTTCACCTGTACATCAAGGCAAAGTGTTAGTAAAAGTTTTTTATTTTTTTTCTAGTATATCATAGATGGTGATGTCTGAAATTGGAGCCGCTAAAGATTTGAAACGACATGCATAAATGCAAGAGCAGAAGGTTTTGATTAAAAAGAACTCAATATAATGAGCTTAAATGTCAAGTGACGAGAATCGGAAAAAACTTCTTAAGTTATTTAATATGTTTTTGAACTTAATAGTCAGGTCCCTACTTTTATACACTTTCTCAAGTAAGGATACAATGTATTCATTTATATCATATATGTCCTCATATCCTATTTAAATGATAAAGCTATCCTTATTATATTCAATTTTGACAAACACTATGTAAAAAAAAGGAACCTAAAACTAAGGGGTATTTCAGTTATTAAGTAGGGGTTACGGACTGTTTTTAATAAAATTGAAGAAGCTGTATCTTAATTTTGAAAATCATCAAATCTTAGGAATCCAAATGTTATTGGCTTTTCTAAATTAATCCCGCAACAAGAAGATTTTTCTTACTATTAAAAAAATTAATTCCCATCCGGGGAACCCGGTGAGCTTTAAGCTACCATAGTTCAAAAGTTATAAAGAGAAAAAGAAAAAATAAATAGGAAATTAATTGATACAAGAGCTATTAGAAGTGACCTTTTAAATATTGGTCCAGGGTTCCGTTAGCCATGTACTCATAAATAAGCCCCACATGGGTACCTTCGTTGCAATACCCAACAAGGGTTGTCAAGTTTCTGTGGTGAACCCTCATCAGAAGTATAACCTGAGATTCAAAGCAACATTCCATTGTAAGAAATGTGAATGACCTCAAAAGAACTTTTTAAATGAATATTTACTCTATTGTTTTACCTCTGCATGGAACTCCTTGTATCCTTGGGCAGACGATGAGGAGAGCATTTTTACAGCTACTTGCTGATCATCATTCAAACAGCCAAGATAAACTTCTCCAAATCCTCCTCTGCCAAGGCGTGTCTCAAAGTTGTTGGTGATTCTCATAACCTCGGCATACGTAAATTGCCGACTTTTGGGTGCAAATGAATCATTTCTATTTTCAGATTCGGAATCCACCTTTCCAACAACTAATTTAATAATCGAGGGCATCAAAAATTTATGAATTATTAAGCATCTACTAAGAAACTTAAGGAAAATAAAATTATATTTTCTTTTTGATTGAAGTTGTACCTCTTTTATTTCTCCGTTTAAGCCCGAACAAGATTGCTAGTGCAACTAAGATTATTGAAAATGAAGCAACTGATGCTACTACTGGAACAACAAACTTGTGTTTCTTCTTTTCGCATGACGTCAACAAACAAAGATTTGGATTTCCCTCCACACTTACATCAATATGGTTGATAACAATATAAGACATGAAATAATTTAACAATATAACCAATTATAACATTTATGATTTTGCTGGTTTAAATTAAAAGTAAACCTCAATGTAAGCGATCCATTCTTTGACCTTTCCACAATTTCAGCTGGAAGAGATCCTGTGAGCTTGTTTCTTTTCAAGTTTCTGAAGTTAATTTGCATAGAAAGATCAAACATTAGTTGTCTCATTATATTAATTGTCCCATTAAATAATTTGCAATAACAACCATATGAAGTAAACTTACAGGACTTTCAAAGATGGCAGCTGGGATAAAAAATCAGGAACTGTTCCACTTAAGCTATTGTTAGATAAATCCCTGTATCGAAAAAATTCTAAGATCAATTTCAGTGGTCAACAGTTTAGTACATTGCTCAATTAATCTAACTAATATTTTATTTTTAGAGAAAGAAAGTTATTGTTAATCATGGTTAAAGCAAGAATACATTACTTACAGATACTGTATTGCCGTGAGATTGGAGAAGTATGGAGCTATCTCCCCGCTCAGTCCACTTGAAGACAAGTTCCTATTTATTGGTTAAGCTTTCAATAAGAGATAGCTTGTGAAATTAATTAAACTGAAAAGATAGCCTAATTTGAAGAAATGAACTTACAAAGATATTATTCTAGGGGGATTGTTATCCTCATAGGTGCAATTAAGACCGTCCCACCGGTAACCTTTAGGAGTACATGGATCTCCTTGCCAGATTCTTTTCACTCCATATGTTGATTTTATATTCATTATAGCATCAACTGCAATTTTAAAAACATTCAAAACAATATCTCCAATCGCGCATAATTTCAAATTATATACGTTCACTGAAAACAAGTCAGAACATAAAACATACCATCATCATCATTTGTCAGCAATTGGGAGGGCTTTTTAACCATATAAATTTCAATGGCATTGAGAATGGGTGGAAGAGTTGATCTCTCAGTCGGATAGATTAAATACTCGATTCTTGCTCCACTCACAGGCACTGAGCTATAGGCAGTTGTCGAGTATAAGTAAGCAGGAACAACGGTTCCAATGTAGGGCTTCCCGTTCTGAGAGATGTTGAATTCTCTTGTTTGGTTGACTAAGATCTCAACTTCACAGAAATGCATGTAAACATAATATTCGGAATTTGGGTCCGTAGGGTCCCAGAAGAACAGTAAAAAATTTTCACTAACATTTTCCGGGGTCACAGCAGTACTCATGACAGGTGGTGCCGGTCGAAAGGCGTTGGGGTTTTCAGAATCAATGGGAAGCGACGTGTTCAGAATTTTCCAACCCAGGTAGTTCTTTGGCATCCAAATTCGATCATATATATCATCCTTGTACCTAATGAGACATCAAATCAACAACTAAGGCCAAACATTAAAGAAAAATAAAATAAAAGGAAAAATATGTGTTTTCATATCAAATATAAAATGTATCACCTGACTGATTTATTGGTTATGGAACCAAAATTATATCTTCGGAGCAGTGAAAGTGATTCATCCAAAGAATGAGTCTCGTAAGTCGAATTTTTCAAAAGCATCAGCTCGAGTGATGAAATGAAAGGTGTTCCAAGGCCCGTATTCAGAAGACAGACATATATATCATTTGTTGTTGGAACATGTATGATTTCAGTGGTCATAATGCTTGAAACATTGTCCAATTTTATCGTATCCCAACTAATAGCTCCGAGATACAGATCAAATTGTGGCACATTATTTCGGCCATCATAATTTCCATACATGAAACGGGCTCTGATCAAATACTTGGAGTCGATTCCTTGTTGAGGATTTAGAGTGTAACAATTTTTTGTACCTTCAGGAAAACTTCTGACGTTATAAAATTGGCGTTCAAGGGCATTGCTCTGAAATTCAGGTGATATGCTCTTAGATATTCCGGTATCGATGAAGGTTTCATCCGAAACGTACTTAATGCCTGTACTCTCATCGTTGTAACCAGAAGCAGGCGGTATCCCACAATCTATGCTAATGAAACCTGAAAAAGAAATAAGGTCGATAAGAGTCAAAAATTTAGAAAGATGAAGAAAATAGAAGGGTTATTTAGCGACATATAATGAAGTTAATTTCTTTTATAAAGAAGAGAATTAGAAATTCAAACCAGATTGATCTTGGGCATTAATCGATACTGCAAGACTTAAACAAGCTAGCAATGCATAGTGGAATCCCCTTAATTTCTCCATCATCCCAGCTCCCTGTTTATTTGTTCTCCAGTAATAAATTAAACGGAGAGACGTCTATTTATTTCATTTTTGATAGCTCATGATATGAAAAAGATGCAACAACATGAAGCATTCCATCAAATAAAAAATAATTTTGTTCCGTCATACGTCTTTCTTCCGTTGATTCTTTATTAAATTTATCATTCGGAGGAATAAAATTAAAGTCAAAAGCATGAATGTTAAATTAGTGTATGCAGAATTAATTTCGAGGTCAGTCAACGTTTCCAGGCTCGCTACAGAGTAAAACGAGTTATTAAGTTTCTTATTCACACACTTAAGGATTTTAATCTTAAATCAATTATACCTTTTCGAAAGAATCTAGAAGATAGAAACGGCATTGATGGTAAAACATGAAATATTTTATAGTGAAATTGTCAGTTATCGTTGTTTTGCCTTTTTATTATTTTTCTGTATTTTTTTAATTAATATTAATATTTTTTATTATAATTTTTTTTATATAAATGTAATCAATTACTCCTGATGGAGAGATATTAATGCTTATTAAAAACAAATGGTAAAAACATAAAAGAAAAAGGGACAACGGACAAATTTCATATTTTAATTTGTTATAAAAATATTTAATTTATTAATA
Source organism: Ailanthus altissimus (assembly GCA_946807835.1). Taxonomy (NCBI): domain Eukaryota; kingdom Viridiplantae; phylum Streptophyta; class Magnoliopsida; order Sapindales; family Simaroubaceae; genus Ailanthus; species Ailanthus altissimus. The sequence goes on along the minus strand of OX327710.1, from coordinate 19,477,005 downwards.
ATATTATATTTATATAATTAGGATACAAAATTTGTATCTCGACAAATATGGCATCTGATGTGTCAATTATTAATCGATATTGTATAACTACCATATTAACGAAAATTAAAAAGTCTACAATTACTTGACACATGATAATCAACAATTAGTGACATATCAATTAGAATATAAAATTTATAGAATAATGCTATATTTTTTAAATATTATTTCAAAATTTTTATCACAAATAATATGTTCAGTAATTATTAAATGATGAAATGATATAAAGATTTTTTTTTAAATTACACCATTTTACTAGACACCTAAATTTTGGATGAAAATTTTGAGATAATATTTAAGAAGTGTAGCATTATTCAAAGTTTGTATCTCAACTTTTTAAGTGTAGCACTACTATTAATTTATATATTATAATTAAAGTGAAATTAATATTAGTACTCTTCGAATATTTAAATTCTTTGTGAGAACGTACATGTATTTTACCTGCAAATTGTGCTTTTTTTCTCTATTGCCTCTCATTCCTCTACACTTACTTAATAGAGATAATATAACTTTTTTGATCATCTGTAAAACTATTTTAGTCTTTTTCAATTACAATTAAACAACACAAAAAAAATACCTAAAAAAATAAAGAAAAAACTCTTTTAATCACTAAAAAAAAGCATATTAAAAGACAGTAAAAATAAATTGTCAATTATGTCATTGTTATTTACCATTTTTACCAACAAAATTTCTTGATTCTTCAAGAAGTAAAAATATCCTCTTTTTTTTATTTATTTGAGTTTTTTTTTTTACCAAAAATGATCAATTATCCCCTAAAAATTAATATAAAAAAATACTAAACAACAAGATAATTGGCAAACTCCCCTTAATAAATAGAAGATTCTTCCTGTGATATTCTATAAACGACTTGATGGGAAGCAATCATATGCCAAATAATTCGGTAATCTATTATAAACAATCATAGGCAACGACGTGGAAAATAATCAATATAACTAAACTGCCGAAAATTTATTGTTCGTAATCATGATGAATTCGAAAATTAAAAAGTGAGAAGTCTAGACTATCTTTAATATGACCAAAACAATCGGAAAAAAATGAGAAGATCACTTGCTTTCTCAATTGACTTTCTAGGATTAAAACTTGGAATAAAAAAGCCACCTACCTTATTATATTTAATAAACTTAATAGTGAGCTGGAGAGGAAGAACTTATCCTTTTTCTCCTATTATTAATCACGAAAAATGATTGCCCCAAACTAAGAAAATCTTTTTTTTTTGCAAATGATCAAATACAGGGGGGACCCGTCATGTGATTCGGTTCTCTAAAGAAAATATTTCACCAAATTAAAAAAATATGCCAAGCAAAACGTAGTCAACGATGCCATCTTTGAAAACTGAGTAGCTTGCTAATTTTAGGTGATTACTCGACCGAATCATGTGATGGATTTCCGAGTTGACTTGAATGGGAAACAAACAATGACTAAAGCCATGTTTGAAAGAGAGAGAGAGATGGAGTAGAAACTGAAGATAAAGTATATATACCCACAAGCTGTAGATAGATTGTTTTTATCAGACTTGCACCATCTTAGTTTTAGATTTTTCACCCAAAACAAAAAAATTGTATTACATTCATACTTTTTTTTTTTTTGAAAGGAAGAAAACTTCATAAACTAACTGCAAGTTGTATGAGGAAGATCCTATACAGCAATGTCTCAATAGTTAGGGGAACGGAATCACTCTGATAAACAGCAGAGCTCATATAAAGAGCAAATTATGCGCCACACAATTGGCTTCTTTAGGAATATGCATAAAATTAAATACATCAATGTTGAGGGAGGAAACACTCTTCTCCCCCTCAAGGTTATATTGAAGCGTAGAATCTAAAGCGTTTTCTTCGCATCTTCAAGTCCTGTTTCGCTTCTTTCTTTGTGTCTCACAGATCCTAAACTTCTCTATACATGTCTTATACATTTTAAATTTCTTGTGACTCTCCATTTTAATATTCATCTCAATTCTTATCTAAATAAAATTATTGAATTACCAATTTTTCAATAATCTATATAGTTTTGACAATGAAAAATGTCATCACTAAGAAAACCAATCTTAGAAACAGAGATTTGTCTATATAACCAGTCATGTAAATTTTTGATTAGATGCGATCTCATTAATTTAAATCTTACAATTAGACTGTAACGAGATTAAACTTCCGGTAAATATATCATTGAAAGATTCAGAAATTATATCCTGAAAATCTTTATTTTTTCAAATAAGTTAAAACCTACAAGTATTTTAACATGATGAATTAAATTAAGAATATGAACCAAAGATGATAACAAATTTACTTTGTTTCTCATTGTTATCCGTGCACTCATTTATTGAATTTTGTCATACGTGCATCTATTTTAAAATGGACCAATCATATTATATATAATGATAATAAACGAAAAATTAGAATAAATATTAAGATTTTACAAGATGATTTAAATGGAACCGTCCACTCTTAAGTTTTTTTCTCTTTACAAGTACCACTGTTTGCCATTGATGCAGGAAATCAAGATTTTCTTTAATTTGATTTATTTCCTAATTCTTTTTTCATTAAGTCCTCTTTTTGGACAATTCATATAAAGAAACCGCCAACAATCAATCAAGTGATTAGTAAACTTACGAGAGACGCTTATAATTAATTTCTTTTTTTTATTTATTATTCACTAGAACAATTATGTTTGAAAGTTGATCCACAGCAAGTGTTTGAATTTATTATGACATATTCACGAAGTGTTTAGCGGACATTTTGAATTTTTTTTTTAATTTTTTATTGGTGAAGTATGGATTTTTTTTAAAAAAAAAAGAGTTATGAGTTTATTCAAGAGAAAAGTTGTATTCCTTATTAGAAATTATTACTTGGGAAAATGAAAATTTGCCAGCAATGTATAGATTAAACTAGCGTTGCCAGCAGTAATATTGTTTATACGAACAAGAAACATAATAGTTTTATCAAAACCAAGCCCTGAAGCAAAAATATAAATAAAATAATCATCAAATAATGGGCACACAATTTGCTCAGGGAGTATTCAATTCAGTCTCCTAATTGATATTTTGATCGTTTCCCTTCCATAACTGGGTTCAGTGCCATGACGTGCTAACTCCATTGCCAAGCACTCTTTCAATATCATCACCACCTCATTCGTTGTTGGCCGTTTGGACGACGTATGAGATGCACAAGCCACTGCTAATCTCACAGCTTTAGACACAGAGTTAATATCAAAATCTCTCCCTAATTTTGGATCAACAGTGTTTCGATATCCCCATTTCAGCAACCCACTGACTTATGTGAGTATTCTCATCATTCTCATTTCTAATCATCACAGGCCGGCTTGTTATATCTCCAGAATAACAACCCCAAAACTATACACATTACTGTTCTCATTCAACGAGTTTATAGCTACATAATACCTGCACAAATTATAAAATAAAAGCATCTCTTACTTTTCTTTTTCTTTTTCTCTTTTATGTTTGCAAGCTTCAATTTCGTGAAATATGCTAGTGATAAGATACATACAGTTGAAACGGAAGCACTCAAATGAATAATATAATTCAAATAATATAACACAGAAAATAAGTAATTAAGAAATTAAAAAGAAAAAGATAAAAAAAAAACACACAGAATTTACGTAGTTTGATAACTTGTTTACGTTCACAGCGGATCAAAATCACACTCTCTTATTATTGAATCTCAAAATATTCACAAAGTATGCTTTTACAAGAAAAACTTACAAAATAACCACTCTCTCTTGCAATCAAAAGGTTTCTCTCACCAAGAACCACAAAGTACTTTTGATTACAAAGATCTCACTCTAATGCACAAAGATTATGTGTTTTATCACTAACATTTACTCCAATTACTAAGATTGTGTTTACAAGCCAATAGAGAGCTTTGATATAAGTTTTAGGACGACCTAAGTATACCCTAAACATGTGGGAGTCATTTTAGGGAGTCATAGAATAAGTAGGAGTCAAAATAAGCCGGATCAAAATGGGAAACATCTCTCCGGGCTGGGCGCCATGGCGCTGGGAATTTCTTGCCTGGGCACTGCCACTTGTGTCTTTCAGCTCCTTTCGTATCTGTCTTTGATCCTCACATACCCAACGCATTTGACTTGCTCTCTAAAACATACCCCCGATGATTTTTAATCAACTTTCTAAAAATTCTCCTCCTTGATTCCAAATCATTCACAAAGTACCTCGATCTCTCATCTCCGCATCTTCGATTACCCTCACATATTAATGACTTCGGTTAAATCCTTGCATAGGATGAACTTAACCGAAGGTAGAGGCTTAGTCAACATGTCAGCATGGTTTTTAGACGACGCTATCTTCGTTAGACTAACTTCACCACTTTAGACAATCACTCAAATGTAATAGAGCTGCACATCATTGTTTTTAAACCTCTCGTGAAACACTTGATGCTTGCTTAAGTGTATGACATTCTGGCTATCACAATACACACTGGTGTTCACATCTTTATTAGTCATTACCTCCGTGTACATGCCTTTCAACTATACGGCCTCTTTAATAACTTCACCAATAGCTATATGTTATGCCTCTGTGGTAGATAGAGCAACCACATGTTTTAGGACTGATCTCCAACACACACTACACCTAAACACTGTGAATATATAACTCGTCAATGATTTTCTCTTATCTAGATCACCTACATAATCTGAGTTTACGTATCCTCTTACCATTACACTGTTGTCCTCATCCCTTTTATACATCAACTTGTAATTTGACATCCCCTTGAGATATTTCAAAATCCACTTCACTGTAAGTTAGTGATCCTTATCCGGATTTGCTATGTATCTACTTACCATACTCACAGCCTATGTTATGTCTGGTCTTGTACAAATCATTGCATACATGATGCTCCCCACAATGCTTGCATACGGTACTTTACTCATCTATAGTTTCTCCTCTTTGAATGTCAACGACTATGCTGCTGAAAGTTTAAAAAGCATAGCCAAAGAAGTAGAGACAGCCTTTGCCTTGGACATACCAAACTTCTCTAGAATTTTGAGTATATATTACTGTTGAAACAAGAAAATAACATCTCTTCTTTCCCTTACAATATCTATATCCAATATCCTCTGTTGCTCCCAAATCCTTCATATTAAACTCGTCACTCAACTGCTTCTTGAGTTTTTGTATCTTTTTCATATTCTTGCACGCGATCAACATATCATCGATATATAAAAGCAAATACAACATCTCATAACTTAAGTTCTTAAAGTACACGCATCTATCATACTTATTCCTACTAACGCCACAAGCCATAATAAAATCTTTAAATCTCATATAACACTATCTAGGTGATTGCTTTAACTCATATAACAACTTCTTTAGCAAAAAACATGACCTTCTATTTTGGGTTCCTCGAACCCTTGTGGTTGTGCCATGTATATCATTTCTTCAAGCTTTCCATGTAAAAAAGTTGTCTTTACATCCATCTGTTCTAGATATAGATCACATTTTGCATACATGGCTAACAAACTCCTAATATGTGCTTGACAACTGGAGAGAATATCTCATAAAAGTCAACTCCTTCTCTCTGAGTAAAATCTTATGCAACTAACTTAGCCTTAAATCTCGTAGGCTCTATCTCCAATATCCCCTTATTCACCTTATACACACACTTGTACCTAACTAGTTTCTTTTAAGGTTTTTCCACTAACTTTCAGGTATTATTCTTCCTAAGAGAACTAATCTCTTCTTCCATGGCCTGTGGCCATTCATTTTTGTATTCACTCTTCATATCCTCACCATATGTTCTAGACTCATCAAAGTTATGAGTGTAAGCAAAATTAAAAGTATGAGTAATTAAATCTACTTGTCCATACCTGATTTGTGGGTTAATCATTCTCCTTAGCTTGTTTCTAGCTACCTGGTACTCTTCAAGTTCCATCTCAGAAGTCCTACTCTTACCTCGGGTGAACTTGGAGGAATTTGTCAATGATCTTGGTTTATCTTCAAGGATCTCCTTGTTGAAGTGCTAATCTAGAGCATATCAAATATACTCTCAAGCTTCATTTCAACTTCTATTGACTCGGGTACTGAGTTTTCCTTAGACACAGGTTCTTCTTTATCATCATTTTGGGAGGCTTTCAGCATGGTCATCTCATCGAACATCATATCACGGCTTATAATACTTCTTGGTGGTGTCAAGTCTTTATACCACACGTTGTATCCTTTCACTCATTCAGGATAACCTATGAATACCCATTTGATAGCTCTAGGTTCCAATTTTCCCTCCTTAACATGTACAAAGGAAGGACAACCAAATATTATGAGGTGGTCATACTTGGAAGGGTTGCCAGACCATTTCTCTTATGGTATCTTGAAGTCAATTACTGATGAGGGACTTCTATTAATCAAATAAGCTACAGTCACTATAACTTTTTTCTAAAATATCTTGGACATCTTCGCATTGATAAGCATGCATCTAACCCTTTCAAGTAGGGTCTAGTTTATCATCTCAGCTACTCCATTCTGTTGTGGTGTTAATATTACTGTTCTATGCCTTACAATTCCACGTTTGGCACAAAACTCATCAAACTCTCTATTACAAAACTCGAGGCTATTGTTAGTTCTCAGCCTATTCACCCTTTTGCCAGTCTGATTCTCAACAAGAGCCTTTCAAGTCTTAAATGTATCAAACATTTGATCCTTTCTCTTCAACACATAGACCTACAGCTTCCTTAAATAGTCATCAATTAAACTAAAAAAAATACCTAGCACCACCACGCGTAGCTATCTAAATTAGTCCCTAAAAATTCAAATGTATGTAGTCAAGAGTCCCCTTAGTCTTATGCTCACCAGTACTAAACCTCATCCTATATGCTTTCCCAAGCATACTCATAAAACGCTAATGGCTGGAACTTATCCTCACCAAATGCTTTCTGACAAAATAACTCCTTTAGATTTCTCTCGCTTAGGTGTGCCAGTCTTAGATGCCACTACTTGATTTGCATATTCTCATCATCTACACAGAATGATGTTGAACTACTCACAACTTCACCCTTAAGTACATAAACACATTTGTGCTTCTCTCCTCTCATTACCACCATAGAACCTTTTAATATTTTCAAAACCCCTCCATCCTGATGGAATACCCATTCTGGTTTAAAGTTCGTAGTTAGATTAAGTTCCTCTTGAGGTTAGAAACATACCTAACATCTGTTAACTCTCTTACTTGCCTATCATGCAGTCTAAGTTTAATATTACTAATTCTCATCATCTGACACGCAACGTCATTACCCATTAACACCTTACCACCACTAATGGGCTGGAAATTTATAAACCAAGACTTGTGTGGGCACATATGAAATATACAACTAGAATCAAGAATCCATTGTTCAGTATTCTTACCATCAGTAGCGACGAGTGTCTCTACGCTGTTGTAGCTATCATTATAGGCAAGCGTAGCATCCGCTTTCTTCTTTTCTTGTGCTTTCTTTTCTAGACAATCTTTTATGAAATGTCTCTTTCTCTTGCAGAAATAACACTTTCTATGAGTCTTGGACTTCGATCTTGAACCATTTTTCCTTCCATCTCTATATAAGGGTCTTCCTCTTATAGATAGACTTTCTGCATTATCCTTAATCTGTTTTCCTAATAACTTTGAGTTTAATGATGATTTCACATCGCTCGTAGTTAAACTTTCTCTGCCATAAAGTAACGTATCAACAAAGCTCTCATAGCTCTTGAGAAGTGAACTCAGCAAGATAATCACCCCATCTTCATTTTCGACCTTGATGTTGATAGACTCAATATCAAGAATGATCTTATTGAAGGCGTTTATATGATCTTTCATTGGCATCCCTTCTGAAATAAACAATTGATACAACTTCTTCTTTATATGCAATCTATTGGCTAACAATTTCTGCATATAAAGGGAGTCAAGCATCTTCCAAAGACCAATCATCGTCGTCTCACCTGTTACTTCCCTCAGTACTTCATCACTCAATGATAGAACAATTATGTTGTGAGCTCTTTCTTGAATGTCCATTCTTTCTACTTCAGCCTTAAATAACTCTAGCGTCTTCCTTGATACCAATTTGTTAAAGCGGAAGCACTCAAACGAGCAATATAACCCAAGTAATATAATGCAAAAAATAAGTAATTAAGAAATTAGAGAGAGAAAGTTATAAAAATAACAGACAAAATTTACGTGGTTTGGCAACTTGCCTACTTCCAAAGCTAAACAAGATCACACACTCTTATTATTGAATCTCAAGGCACTCACAAAGTATGCCTTTTACAAGAAAGACTTACAAAGTAATCACTCTCTCTTGTAATTAAAAGGTTTCTCTCACTAAGAATTATAAAGTATGTTTGATCACAAAGATCTCACTCTAATGCACAAAGATTATGTGTTTAATCACTAAGATTTAATTCAATCAATAAGATTGTGTTTACAAGCCAATAGAGAGCCTTTATATAAGCTTTAGAACGACCAAGGTTTATCCTAAATGTGTGGTAGTCATTTTAGGGAGTCTTAAAATAAATGGGAGTCGAATTAAAATAGAAAACAACTTCCCTCACTAGGCGCTGAGTGCCCAGCCCCTGAGGCTGTAGCGCTGGGACTTTCCCGCTTAGGCACCGAGACGATGGGCACCTGGCGCCGTGGTACTCAAGCTCTGTTTTGGGCACTGCAGCGCCCACAACCTAGCACTGCAGCACCCACGCCTGGGCACTGCTATTTGGGTCTTTCGCCTCCTGTCGCGTCTATTTTCGATCCTTGCATACCCAACGCACTTAACTTACTTTTTAAATCATATCCCAATAATTTTTAATCAACTTTCTTATAAATATTCAGGGCAAGACAACCGAGGATTCCATCAACAACAATTGATGCATGAATGCCACTATTTGAAAACATTATGGACAGACCAAAATTAAATCAGCTAGTTTGGCTTCAAAATTTTTGTTCAATAAGATGTTTGCAGACTTTGGTATCTCTAGGTGGCATACAGCTATTGTGGATTGAACCCTAGTTTACTTATAAATAAGAACCAAAAAAATAATTACAAAAAAAAAGTATAAAAAAAAAAAAATACAAAATTTATGATGATTCACCCTTAACTTAACTTAGGCCTACATCCATTGTAATCTTCTAATATGATGTGAAAGAACTATGAAATACAATATTTGCCTTTACACCATCTTTTTATAGGCACACTCATAAAATTTTATACTTAGTAAGAAATAAATTAGAATACTACATTTTACTAGTAAAAAATAAACTAAGATAATTTTCTTTCACTAATAAAAAAATAAATTAATATAAATAAAAATAAAAATAAGATGATTAATTAAACTCCATAAATATCTAACTAAAGTTTGTATAGTGTTATGAGCACCTGAGACACAGGGACCATAATCAGCACATAACATTATGCATATCTGTCCAACATAACTTGTATCTGTCCAACATAACTTGTATTAATGAAAAACAACCGAAAACAAAAAATATTGACCACGTAACACTCCTCAGTAGCCAACATGTGTTTAGTCCAAATGGAAAGTTAATAGAAATGGAAAAGCTAAATAAATTGAGCATAACGTCACCCACACCGCAACCTCGTTCTACAATAGAATTGGCTACAGCAGCGAGGAAGGCTGTGCTTGAACCACAAGGGACAGACAACGTCACCCACACCGCAACCTCGTTCTACAATAGCAGACATTGGCTCACCGGCATAGCATGGCTCCTCACCTGCAGATTGATATAAGAAGAATTTAGGATTATGTTTAATCCAAACACCTGATTGCTGAACAAGCCATAAAATAGGTCCGAAAAGTACCTCTGTCATCTGAGATGGTTGAAATAATATGAGTTGGAGCTCGAACTTTCCCACTCTTAATAGTAGTGTTAAGATCCTCTGGGCAGAAATAAGCTAGACGATGATAGACATTTGAAGACGATTTCCAATTACAAGCGCCTAAATTCTAACTCCATTTCTTAACAAAAACCGAGGAGCAAAACCCTAGAAATTACCTTACGCTTAAGAATCTGAGCGGCGAAGAACTTGACTTCCAAAATGCCTAGCAAATTACCTTAGCTTAAGAATGTTTTCAAAATATTTTTTTATTTTCAAATCGCCAAATGACGTCGTTACATATATATTTAAAAAATTTAAACAGCATCGTTTGACATTTTTAAAATAAGAATATATATTTGATATGTCGTGTATATGTATTGACAAGTCAAATTATTTTAAAAAAATTTTAAAATTTTGAGAAAAAAATATATCACTAATATATGCTACACAATATTTTATTACATTTTATCACAATTTTGTAATATAACATATTGTGATAGAAAATTAAATTTTCTGTTTATGATAGAATCTATCATAAATTATTGATAGCGAAAAATTCATAATAAAATTTATTACAAAATTCTGATAACGTTATCATAAAATTTTTATTATTAAAATCTTTTTTGTTTACTAGTGGTGAGAAACCTATCTAGATACTTAACAACCATAAAATGATATTGTATAATAAAACTATTTTTGTTGGTTAAAATATTATAGAGGAATCACATAACAAAAAAAAGCTACATGATAGTAAGGGTGGGCATCTTGGGATTGGGTTGGTCTTGATTGGTCCCGAGCTCCATTCGGGACAGGACGGGTTAGGTTGGGTGGGGACACGGGTCTAAATCGGGACGTGGGTAATTTTTGCCCATGTCCCTAATTTATTTAAATTTTATAATTTCGTTTAAATATTTTAGATTAATTCGTAGTCTATGATTCTAATTGCTACAAATTTGTATTTTTAACCTAAAAAATATAGTTTTGTATTCTTTTAAACTTTAATAAAAAAATTTATTAACTTAATTTCCTATCATTAATATAATTATTGATTTTAATTTAATATAAGTTCAAATTACGTTAGTATAGTTTTAAATATTTTAATTGTTATTAACTTAATGTTCTATCATATAATTGTTATTTTAATTTTAATTTTATATATGGTAAATGTTTTAATTTTAATTTTCATTGAAAGTAAATAATATAAATCGGATTCCAATTTGAATTTCAATTACATTAGTATTAAATGTTATAATTTTAAATCTAATTTTAATTTGAATTATGCTAACTACGTTAAATGTTAAACTCTTAAATGTTACAATTTGGAATCCAATTTTAATTTTAACTATGTTAAATATTATAAGTTTGATTTTAACGTCTATTACGTTAAATCACAAATATTGTAATTGTAGTACCCAATATCCACAACCGGTAAGAATAAGTATATATATATAAATATACGTATTTTATTTATATGTGGATGATACTTGATTTATATATTGTTATTATTAGTGTTTGTATAGGTTAAGAACATACTATTAGCATTGAGTTTATTTGCAAGACTTTAGATTTATTTTAGGGATCAAATTATAATACTTTAAAAATTTTAGGGGCAAATTCATAAATACCAAAAATTAGCCTTTTAGTATAAAAATATACTTTTGAAACCCTAATTCTCTCATTTTGGTCAAGCTATCCCTTTTCGAGTTAGAAAAGAGAGAAAGAAAGGGGAGAGAAAGAGAAGAAGAAAAAGAAAAAGAAGAAGAAATTAAAATTTTGAATTTTAAGAGGTATATCACAACTATTTCTCAATTTATTGGTATTAATTAAGTTAATTCTTTTAATTTTTTATTTCTGAAAATATGTATAATTGAGTATTTGATGTGTATTTCATAAGATATTGTGAGAATTGATCTATGTAGAGAGCTTGATAAATCATAATGAATTGCAGAATTTCTATTTGATAGTCTCTTGATCCAGAAATTTAATAAATTGTTGTGATTCGATTCTGATATTGAATTTTGATTAGATTAAATTAGACATGTTTAGAATTATCTGAGACTTTGAATCAATTGCAAATTCAAGAAATTGAATTTATAGTGAATTTACCAAAATGACCTTGAAATTCTGAAAATTTCCTGTGTGAACAGTATAATACAGTGGCAAACAATTTTTGGCCTACTGAATGATCTTCAAAAATTACGAATTTGTGTAATATGATAAGTTTATATGTTTAATAGAATATACTCAAAATCAAGAAGTTAGATCAATGTGGTTAAATTATTATGATTTTCTAAAGAGTGTTAACTCATTGTAGTATTTGATTAACAGATTTTTAAAGCTATGGCATAAAATAATTTTAAAATATTTTTGGTAGTGATTTTGAAGTAAAATATTTATCATGGATTTAGATATGTGTTAAGAGTAATTATGTGATATGTTTATAATTTTTGAGTTAGTATATGATTTTATAAAATTGGGAGATTGAATACTGTTCAGTAGGTATCTTGATCTTGTCAGGTTAGTAGTTTGGATTCGATGGTGTGTATGGAATGGATTGTGTAGGAATTTTGATATAATATTCATATATAAGAAAGATATATGAGTCAAGAATGATATATTCTGATTTTGGAGTAGTTGGACATCATTTGATGTATTTAAAAATTTTGTTAAGTGTAAGTGGTCAGAATAATAGGTTTTGAGAAACTAAGTATTTAGACCAATTTGATGTGATAAATGCATTGTGTATAATTTTGTAAGCTATTTAAAGTATTTTGTGTAAATTGTGAGGCTTATGAAAGGATTAATCTTCATTGATAGGTTAAGGAGATTTAAGCCTTGTAACTGAAAGTGGTAAGAGGTAAGTATACTAGACTTTTTACTGAAATCACAATAAGCATAGTAATTGTCTATGTACGATTTTGTAAATGTGCTTAGAAATATGTTTATGTTATGCCAAAGTGTATTTGATATGAAATGTAAAAGATATATGTTTATGAATGTGAGCATTGACATTGAGTATGGACATACATGTGTTTTTGAAAGTGAGCTTTCAAAATGAAATGTGTTTAACAAAGAAAGCTTTGAAGTGTAATATGTCTATGAGAAATATTTTGTGTTTTAAGGATGATTGAACTCACTGTTGACTTAGTAGGCATCTTATGTGATTTGTGGAGCTTTTATGTGTGGCTTTTCCTTCGGAATTGGTATATGTTATGTGTTTCGTATGTAGGGAGGATCCTATTGGTACCTAAAGGAAGATTGAGTCATCACATTCGTATGGTGGCGTATTGGTACATGTGAGAGGACTCACCGATGATCAGGGTGAGGGTTTGGCTCTTACCTTCGGGCTTGAGCATTATATATGTGTAATTTAAACCTCACTTATACTATTCCTCTCATACGGTATGTCACTTATAAGTGACATTTGGCTCATTATGTGATATGTGATGTGTAAGTCCTACTAAGCAGTAGTTGAGTGATGGTATTCCTGTAATATGTTTTGAAAGAATGTGTAAGCGCTTATATGACATGTAATTTGATAAGATTATGTTTTTGATTTATCACAGCATATCATACACATGCATTGTGTACATATATGTATTTGTATTTTGATATATGAAAAACTAGTATGCTTACTGAGTTTTATACTCATTATAGTTTATGGTGATTTCAGGTAAATAAGGTACATGTGTGCTTAGCGGATTTGGCAAGGCTTCTGCTATTCCTTGGGTTCCCTAAGTTGCTAGGTTGCTGAGTGTTTTATTTGAGGACACGTGGGATAAGATATTTGATTTGTCCCTATTGAATAAATACTTAGGTATTATTTTATTATGTGTGGTTGGATTTAGTTTAAGTTTTACCAAGTATGATTATGGATTGATTTTAAGTAAGAATTTGCAATGAATATATTCTTGGCTTCCGGTAACAAAGTTGCTACTGGTGACGGAATAGAGTGTTAATCTCTGAGAAAACTCTGCGTATCTCTGGTTTACTAATTGTCCCAGTCATAATTCAATTGCTATAATTCTAAAAGAAATTGAAATGAATGTTTAAATATTGTCAATAGAAGTTTATGTGTATATGTTAAGTTATGGGTTGATTTTTAGTATTGAACTTACTAGTAACTTGCTAAGAATTCTTACGTGGAATTAAAGTTTGAAATTTTATGTGATATTATTTATGAGTGCACATTATTGAATGAATGTAAGCGATGTCGTGTGTCGAATCTTTTGGGTCTGGGGCGTGACAGTAATTACGATTTAGCAAATCCTAACGTGACATTAATTGTTCAAGTGTTATAATTTCAAATCCAAATCTAAGTCCAATTTTAATTTTAATTATGTAAATTTTATTATCTGAATAAAAAATTTCGACAGACCCTCCCCTAAAATTTGGACATTCTATAAACATATATCTGCACAAAATTGACACTCCATTATTCACCACATCAAATCAATTCACTCATAATGCCTTTCGTAGTGGCCCACTACCAACGAATAGGTCCAAAATAATTTTAATAGCTAATATATATGAATAAACCAAGCCAATTAGCCAATATTTTCACAAAATAAAAACAAAGTGCAATATTTAGAAAATAAATACATTAAGTCCAAAAGGCAATTGCTAAACAGTAAATAAATAAAGTCCAAAAAATAATTACAAAAATACCATCAAAATTTGGATTCTTTATTAATCTGCAAAACAAAAGTATAACAAACATTAAATATTACAATATAAAACTTTATTACACATATTTATTGATTTAATTGAACTGTTGGAGAATTATATTAAAATTGAATTACCCACAAGTAACGTAAGTAACCTCTTTGTAAATTTAATGACGTGGAGGTAACGGTTGCATAGTATGTGTAAATTTTACATGAAAGAAGTAAGAAAATAATTTTTGCATTATAAAAACATAAAACATTAAAAAATAATAGGAAAAAATCAAAATGAGAAATAATAAAATAGTAGAATAATATTTTTTTACTTGCTTCGACTTTATCATAAAATTCAATATCTTTCAAAAATTATTCTTTCTTCGGTCTATTCAACAAAAGTGAAGCTTTTATCCAATTTTGTGTGCATATCAAACTCTCAACTATCTTTGCAGTAAATGAGCTACGAAATGAATCTAGAATACATCCCTCGGTACTAAAAGCCGACTCAAAAGCCACAGTAGATACCGAAATAGCAAGTATATTCCTAGCTATTTGTGCCAACATTGGATACCTTGAAGAATTCACCTTCCACCAACTTAAAATATCAAAACGTTAATTTTTGGGATTCTTAACTTTCTCAATCACGTATCTATTCATTTTAATAGATTCAGCCAAATCCATTTCATCATCTACAGACCCTACGAATTTGGCCCAAGGGTCATCATCCTCCACATCAAATTGTATTACATATGAATATAAACTTGATGGACCAGATTGTTGTGACTGTGACCCATACATGTTAGTACTACTCTCAACTCTACTCCCAGACCCATCAACACTACCAGCACTACTACTTGGACCACCAACTGCTCTACCATACGATGTATTATAGGCTTCGTAAAGCCTATACAATAATTTTTTACTTATTCTCTTTATGTCTTCGACTCTAGTGCTGTAATCACTATATAAAAATCAAAACAAAATTCAACAATTTGTATCTTGCGTCTTGGATCAAACACTATAGTAAGTATCAACAATTTATTTATTTTCTCTATAGAATCTCAATTTTTATCATATTTTGCATACATCTTGCTAGTCATGATGCATAAAGAGACCTCTTTACTCTGACTTAATTTAGTTAAATTGAAATTAATCTTACAAATCTTGCTGAAACAGATATTAGATGTCACAAACAATGAAGCACTAAATTTTAACGTGAACATTCTTTTGCTGAAGGGTATTACTGAGAATAGTCTCTACAAGCTACTACTGGATTCATAAGCCTATCTAATCTATAAAAACACTAGTTCTTTCTTGTGTCCAAAGTCCATGTTGTCAATGTTTCATTCTAAACAATCTTTTCATATAAATAAGTCTCTGCAAATTTCAATACTTGTCTCTGCTAATATGTCTATTGTTATAAACTCAAATAAAAGTACTAATATTGATATAAGAAGTTGTAAAAACCTTAATTTGTAGCAATTAAGGCTAGGACACCTCAATTCCTTTACCCTTATGAATGTACTAAAAACTTGTAAACTCTTGAAGAACAATGAGAAATATTTTAAACCAAGTTTCTGCAGTGCGGTAAATTATACAAGCTTCACTTTCAATCAAATTCTATTAAGTCTATTGCATGCTTACAACTTATTTATACTGACCTTTAGGGTCTTACCCCCTATTATTTCAAGAAAAGGTTATAGATATTATATAAGCTTTGTGGATGATTTTACTAGATATTGTTGGATGTTTACTTTGAAGAAAAAATTAGAAACACTTCAAGCCTTTATTTCTTTTAAACTATAAATTGAAAAACAAATTGATCATTCCATTAAAACCCTACAATCTGACTGGAGGTGAGTATAGACCGTTTGCCAATTGTTTATCTTCACAAAGGATACAGTTAAAGCTCACTTGTTCGCATATGCATCATCAAAATAGATTTATTGAGCAAAAACACATGCATTTAGTATAAATAGGTCTGACTCTTCTTGTACAAGCCACAATGCCTCTTTATTTTTTATAGAAAGCTTTTCATATTGCTTCTTATCTTGTCTATAGACTTCTTACTCTAGTATTATTCAATACTTCTCTATTTTTTTTTATTATATCACTAATGTCCTGACTATGACTTTTTAAAAACATTTGGATGTGAGTGCTTTCCCTTACTTAGATATTCAGATGTGAATGCTCTCTCTTTTTAAAAACATTTTTAAGATCCAGTGTTATCACTCATGACCTTTAAAACATTTGATTTTTATACTTCCAAATGTCTTTTCATAGGCTATAGTAGTCATTATAAAGGATATAAATGCCTTTACTCTTCTAGTAAACTTTATATAGCCATGCATGTTTTTTTAATGAAACATCTTTTTCTTATTAAGAACTCTTCAAATCCACCTTTCTTCATCTATTTCTTCTATCATTTCTCCTTCTACTTCTTTCATCATTCTAAAAATATCCTCCAACAACAGTAGCAATAGAGTTAATCATTTTGCAAATATCACTTCGTTAGCTTTGGATGTCTCATCACCAGTGACTGCTTCTCCTCTTTCACCTTGTCCAGTAAGTACTACTGATATAGAAGTCAAAATATTCCTCTGGTTTTTAATCAACATCATATGGTTATTAGAGGAAAAGTAGGTATTTCCAAGCCTAAAAGGTTTATTACTTAAGCATCCACTTCAAAATCAACTACTATTAAAGCTATATTACTTAATAAAAATTGGAAGTCAGCAATAAAGGATGAATTTTAGGCCTTATTAAAGAATAAGACTTAGACCCTTGTTCCAGCCTTTGAAGCAACCAAAATTCCGGCATAAAAATGGGTCTATTTTCAAATATAGGGCTAAGTTAGTAGCCAAAGATTTTCTTCAAATACCTGGTATAGACTATCTTGAGACCTTTAGCTCAGTTTTTAAATTGTCAACTATAAGAATTATACTGAGTTTGGCAGTAATGCACAAGTAGGTTATAATCTAGCAGGATGTTAACAATGCCTTTTAAAATAGAGATTTGTCTGAAACAGTCTATATGCATAAACCAAATGGTTTTACCAATGTTACATATCTTGATTATGTATGCAAACCTCACAAGGCTCTTTATGGCCTTAAAAAGATCTTAGAGCTTGGTTTAAGAATCCCAAATCAACCTTGCTTCAATGGGGTTTTATCAATTCTAAATCAGACACTTCATTATTTTTCAAGAATTCTAATGGTTTACTTGTTCTTATCCTCATCTATATGGATGATATTCTTATTACAGGTCATAATTCTTCTGGTATTGAGCTGTTGGTTGCTAAATTACATAATACATTTGCTCTTAAGGACCTCGGCCAATTTTAGTATTTTTTGGGGCATTAAAGTCACTGCTACCGCTGATGGTATACATCTGTGTCAGTCTAAGTATATTCATGATCTTCTTTGTAAGGCTAATATATCTACTTGCAAATGCAGTGATACACCAATGACTATTGGTCAAAAGATATTCCAATCTAATGCAGAACCATTTGCTGATGCTTTACTTTATAGAAGTATTATTGGGACTTTTTAATATATAACCATTACCAGGTCTGAATTGTCTTACTCAATGCACAAGCTTAGTCAGTTTCTTTAAGCCCTTACTGTTAAGCACTGGCAAGCCTGTAAGAAAGTGCTTTGGTATTTGTAGTCCACTACTAATTTTGGTCTTACATTTGTTCCCTCAAGTTTCTTGCATCTCTCAGATTTTTTGATGTTGATAAGGGTACTGATCCCATCAACAAAAAAATCCATCAGTGGTTATTGTATTTATCTAGGAGACAACCTTATTTCTTGATCTTCAAAGAAGCAAAATGTTGTTGCATGGTCATCTATAAAGGTGAATGCAAGGCACTTGCTCTTACATATTCTGAACTAATTTGGATCAACTATCTTCTATCTGAATTATCCATTACTTTACCTCGTGTTCCTGTTCTATGGTGTGATAATCAGAGTGCTAAAGTATATACTCTCAACCATGTTTTTCATTCTAGAATGAAACATATTGAACTGGATGATCATTTCCTCCGAAATAAAGTCCTTACTAAAGCTCTTGAAATTTGTTATGTTCCTAGTGAAAAGCAGGTGGCTGACATTCTTACCAAGCCTTTATCTTTTCCATCATTCTCTTATTTTCATAGTAAGCTCATGGTCTCACCTAAACCTTGAGCTTGAGGGGGGGATATTGGATGCATATAGGCTGTAGCAGAGTGGTTTATGTGTAAAACTTTCTAATATGTTATGTGAAGCTTTCTGATAGAATATGAAGACT
This sequence comes from Ailanthus altissimus, assembly GCA_946807835.1. Taxonomy (NCBI): domain Eukaryota; kingdom Viridiplantae; phylum Streptophyta; class Magnoliopsida; order Sapindales; family Simaroubaceae; genus Ailanthus; species Ailanthus altissimus. The sequence continues at coordinate 19,458,178 of OX327710.1, read as the reverse complement.
TGGTGCTGTGAGATTACAAAAATGTAAAAGCTAGTGATACATATGTTGTTAGGCTGATATGTGCAGATGTTGGTGAAGTGGCATGCTGAGTTAACAAAGTAGTTAGAAGATATTTTTCTTTTCTCCTGCCAAAATCACTTTTATTTATCACATTTTTATTCTCTCTTCTATGTAATATAAAAAGTCCTGTTTTGTTTTTTCTTTTCTAATAAGTACGAATGTATTAAGAAATTGAGAGTTGAATAAAGGTTTTCTTTCAAATTTTCTTTTCTCTGAAATTTTCTCAGTTGCCAAACAGACTTTAGTTCAAATGTTCATATGCTTGCATGTGTGTTTCTCTTCATGGTTGAAAGTTACATTTCCACAAGTATAACAATAACCAAATACTTACTCGGGATCAATATAACCAAAGGTACCAATAGGATTACCAATTATGGATATGTGAGTCCTACCATCGGTAGGAAATATACTGCATATGCTAAAATCTGCTTATTAGTTAATTTAACATAATTTTTTTATAAATTTACAAGTTAATTAATAAATTTGAAGCTTTCTTCTTTTTTTTTTAAAACACATCATCTTAATTTGTTCGTGACATTATTTAAGTAAATTGATATTGAAGATTAATTAAACTATTAATGCTAAATTATATTTAAAATTATAACATTTAATATAATTAAAATTAAACTTGGATTCGGATTTATATTTAATATAATTGAAATTGAATTTAGAATTATAACATTTAACGTAGTTGAAATTAAAATTAATTATGAATTATAACATTTAACGAATCTAAAATTAGAATTGGAATCAAAATTATAACATTTAATGTAGTTAAGATTAAAAATGGATTTGGATTATAATATTCAACGCAATTCATATTAGAATTATAATTATAATATTTAACGTAATTGAAATTGAAATTTGATTTGCGATTTGAAATTATAACATTTAACGTATTTGAAATTTGAAATTGGATTTGCGATTTAAAATTATAACATTTAACATAATAGAATTTGAATTTGGAATTATATCATTTAATGTAATTGAAACTAAAATTGAATTTGGATTCTAACATTTAACAAAATTACAATTATAATTAGAATTAAAATTACATTATTTAACGTAGTTGAAATTAAAATTAGATTTGGATTAAAACATTTAACGTAATTGAAATTTGAATTGGATTTGAAATATAACATTTAAAGTAATTGAAATTAGATTTAGAATTGAAATTATAATATTTAATATAATAAAATTAAAATTTGATTTGCGATTTGAAATTATAATATTTAATGTAATTGCAATTAGAATTAGAATCGTAATTATAATATTTAATATAGTTAAAATTAAAAGTAAAATTAGAATTATAGTATTTAATAAAATTAAAATTAAAATTAAATTTATAATTTTAAATTATAATATTTAACGTAATAAAAATTAAAATTAAATTTAAAATTATAACATTTAATGTTTAGTATAAAAATATTATAACTTTGTAGCCACCATTATTGTAAAGTGAAAAAGTAGAAATACCTGTATACAAAACGAATCCTCCGACTGCATTAGCAGAAACACAAGAAGCGGGAGAGCAAGTACTCCCCTTGATCTCAATCATCCAATCATTGATCAAGGTCCACATAAAAGAAATGAAAATTCGGAAGTAGAGCTAACAGCATTTTAATTCTTCAAGGCCATTTAAGTTGGTTAAAATTCTGGTAAAATTAGATGGTGAAACTTCCTGACGTGTCAAGAGCAGCTGGTGTGGCATGACAGTTAAGCAAATTCCATTAGAAGCAGCTGAAGTTAGTTATGCATTCTGTTTATTAATACAGAATATGAAAGCTGGTTAATGGGAAGTTTTTCCTTGATCATTATCGCATTGTACATTGAGATAGAGTAATCTTCTTGTACACTCATTCATAGTGATTAATAATTAACTCTCTTGGACGTTCTCTCCCTTGATATAGGCTTTATCGAACCACGTAAAATCCGGCTACTTTGTTGTTTTCTTTTTTCAATTCTCCATTCTTAATTGATCAGTTTCAACTGACCGTCCTTTGTTTTGCTATGATCAAAACCCAATTGTAAACACTTTCAGAAATCAAAAATAGCAAATAGAGAAAAACACTGCAATTACGTGGTTGAGCTTAGAGCCTACATGCACTAGAGAAACTTTACTAATTCAACAGCAATACAATCTTCAGAGATCACAGTATAAGAATCACCATTTTCACTCTTTGTATCGAATGACAAAAGAAACTCATCAAAACTGCCTGTTTTATCAAGTACTTAGGAGTAGACTCAATTTAATAATAAATTTAAATATTTTTATTGTATCACAATAATTTTATTAGGTCAATTTTTGATAGTTCTATGATGGTGTAATATAATATATATTATATTTTATTAGAGTTTGTGTTTACGTATCATCCTATTTTATATGAATATATTGTTTTAATATTTATGTAATAAATATTTTGATAAATCGCTAATTACATTTATTATATGGTAAATATGCTTGTAACATTTCAGGCACTGTATAATCTGAAGAAGTTCAAATTTAGTCTAAAGAAGTTTAGACCAAAACTAACAATTTGTAACGCTGAGAGTTATAAATGTTAAAAATTAGCACTACTAAGAGTTAGCATGTTATAAGAGTTAGCGAAGTCTAAAGAGTTAGATTATTGTCTGAAATTGGACAAATACATAGAGGTATATTAATAATAATATAATTACAAACAGTTGCAAACAGTATTAGAAAATGTCATCGTACAAGTATATTCTCAAATGCTATGTTCTTGATCTATTTTCACTGATGCGAGTCTATCGATGGAGACTTTATCATATATAAATCAGTGCTTGTCTATATCTGAATAATCTAAATAGTTAGTTTTAGCAAATTATGAGTTTAGTAAGAGCTCGTATAAACATACGAGTATTCAGTGAGGACTAAGTACTGAACAGACTTAATAGGGACTTTCAATAGACATCTCACAAAGTTATCAATAGATGGTCTTCTCAAGTTAAGTAGCATTCGTAGTCCTTTAACTTGAGCACCATGATAGACTTGTGAGTGACGCATCATACTTAGGTTCCACACATGTTAGAGACGTTTTATAGTTTGACCGTTAGATGTCCCTGGGTATGGTCCGATCCTTATAGAATCTGGTGTGTGTAGATATGAAATCCGTAAACTCATATGGGTGAGTTGTATATCCTGATGCTCTAAAATTGTATTTCAAAAAATCTTATAGCTATAAGTAATTGACACGAGAAAGAGTTTTTTAAGAATAAATAATATCGCAAAAGTATTTACGAATATTATTTATGGGAATACGATTTTAGAGATAAGTTCATAGTTGAGCATATAGAGACTTAACAATGATGATCTATATCTCCGTTCTTCTATGATATAAATAATGAAGAGATTATACGAATATATATTAACCTCAATTTGTATGGTTTAATACGTTATTCTATAATTTCTATAACGTATATGTGGGGGATTATTTTTAAACTTTTGAAAAAAAATGAGTGTGAACATAAGGAGTCTTATAATATAAATTATACTCATTGAACCTTATGATAGCGTATCAAATTAAATAGTTCGATATAAAAAAATCTTAAAAAACAAAAATTATTTTCAAAATCACTCGAAAAGTTGAACAAATTTAAATATTATGCCTAAAACGTGGACAAGTGATAAATAAAACTTGTCATTTCATCTCTTAAATTGTTGTTGCATGTCATGTCAATACCTTATAATGGCATGACATATATCAATAGACACCATCGGTCAACTTACCAAAGCATGAAACATTGTCATGCTTTAACATTTAACATAAGCATTATCATGATTAATATAAAAGCATGTGGTGGCAATTATATATGGCCATCTGAAAGCATGCGGTGGCAATTATATATGGCCATCTGAAAGCATGAAGCTTTTTCATGCTTTAAACAATTCGGCCACTAAAAGAATCAAAAGGCTTGTCATGCCTTAGTACAAGCAAGGTGGCCATTAACTAATGTTTTGAAAAGCATTTTTGACCACCAATTTCCCTTGTATTCGGCAGTTAATACACCATGTCACTAAGCCTAAATTGGATGCATGAAATGGCAAAGTTAAAAGCATTGTCATGCTTCAAATAAATAAGTCACTCATATTAATTTGATTGGCTTAATGAGCGATATGATGACTATATAAAGGTGGTTTCTTCAATTGATTATGTAAATTAAAAAAATAAGATAATAAAGAGTTGCCAAAAAAAAATACTAATTATTAGTGTATTATTGAGTAATACAAGAAGTAAAAGTTGCTTCAATAATAATTCTTGTTAAAAAAAAAAGTTATTATTCTAGCTTAAAAAATTTTATTTCGTCTTTAATTAAAATTGTTCAAAGTACACTTTATAAGTGAACTCCTTTTATCTCGTTAATGTAATGAGATATATATTTATATTTCATTGCGTATATTTTACATACGAGACGTGTAAAATTAAAAATTAAAATGTACACACTCACTCTGCGCACAGTACACTTACACACACATATATAATGGGGGATAATTTTAAAGTACTTACATGGATCAATAATGGGTTGACATGTGATTCATTCAAGGTAAGATTAAACTCTACTCAAATTGACCACCACAACCTCACAAACATTATTTCATAAGGCTACTCAACTCTTATTAAAAATAAAAAGACTTTACTTAGTAGAAATTAGGCTAATTAAGATTCTCTAATCAAGATATGGACATTTAAGTCAAGCCTACTTAAGGATCCACTTCAACAAAGCTCTACAAGTGTTCTTTTGCAGAATCCATGTCAGATGACAGTTGGTAAAGAAAAAGATAAGAGGATACAAAAATATAGGTGCAACCTTAGTAGGAAATCACCAGATAGCTCTCTTTTACTGCAGATAATATTGTAGAAACTGCCATCCACCTCATCACTTTATTAAAGATGAGATCATATAAGCAATCAACAAAAGACTAATCCTAAAACGTCACGTTATGTTGCACTATTCACATAAGGGGCAGATTAGCACAGGATTGCCAAGTGGCATTGAGTAGCGACTACATTGTCCTAATTTTCATTCTCCATGTGACATATGTCAACATCATACTTAAGATAATGACATTTCTTAGGCATATTTGTGGTCACTTAAGAAAATCTAGATCAAAAAAGTTTATTAAAATATTGTTGGTTGAGTAAGATATTCCTTAATATAAAAGTAATATTTTAACACTCTTTCCCAAAATATGACATATAACTCTAAAATATTCTCTTCTTTTCACTTGAGCACAACTCTTAGCTTTAAAGATATTACATTCTTTTCTCTACTAGAAAGCCTCCAAGTGGCCAAATGAGATCATCTTAACCTTAAATATATAAACATTACATATTAGATTTGACTTCTCTAAGAATTATGTATGAGTGTGTGTGTATTTTTTTTAATATTATTAAGTTTAAATTAAAAGTAATAAATTTAGAATGATGAATTTCATATATAAGACAAGGGTATTTGTGTCCATTTACTAAATATTTAGAAACAAAAATTAAAAATTTTCATATTTAATTAAATTAAAAAACAACCCAAAAAGTTTGACTATTTTCAAAAATTTCTCAACAAATAAATCGTCAATTATAAATACTAAATGAATTAATTTATGAACTAAATAAATTTAAAAAACCTTTAAAATTCAAGTTCAATTAAATAAATTATATAAAAAAATTTGTGTAAGGTTTTATTTATGTTCTTCAATTTAGTTCTATTTAATTTATGTTAAATATAATCGAAAGGAATCTAATTAATTCAAAGATTGATTAATATATTGAATTCAATTTTTTTTAATTCAAATACCTTACCTAACTCTACTCCGCGTGGCTCGTTAAATCATTTATTTATAAATTCGGAAGTGTCCTGCCGACAATCCATGTATGTATTCTGAGGCAGACGTCCAAGAAAACTTATGAATCATATGATGGACTCTTGTGCTGCTATATAGACCACAAAATCTATCAAGTACACACGCACCACCAACTGAATTATGTGGACCAACGTATACAGTGCTTTGATTTTCACAGAAAAATGAAAACAAAAACAAAACAAAACTACTTTATATTGCGAAGGAGAAGATATTTTGTTGGAAGTAATTGGTTTTACTTGGAGATGATAGCGAAATGAGTTTGAAAGGGATATTGTATTTGTATTTGTTTAAAAATTTAAATATTAAGTTTTTAAAAATTTATTACTGATTTAAAATTTTATTATCAAATTTGTACTAATGGGTGTGTATTTATTATCAAATTTGTAATGGATTATTTGTGAATTTTAAGTGAATTTTTTATTAATATAATAAAAAATAAAATTATCATCTTAATTTAATTAAAATTTTATAAAATATAATAATTAAAATAATATTGATTATAATTCTAAATTTAATTTTAATTACGTTAATGTTATAATTTTAATTTTAATTTTAATTTTAATTATGTTAAATGTTATAATTTTAAATTTTATTTTAATTTTAATTACGTTAAATGTTATAATTCAAATTCTAATTTTAATTACGTTAAATATTATAATTTTGATTCTAATATTGATTTAAGTTACGTTAAATATTATAATTTTAAATTTAATTTCAATTTTAATTACGTTAAATATTATAATTTTAAATTTAATTTTTATTTCAATTACGTTAAATATTATAATTGCAATTCCAATTTTGATTTCAACTACATTAAATATTATAACTCCAAATTTAATTTTGATTTCAATTACGTTAAATATTATAATTATAATTTTGATATTAATTACATTAAATATTATAATTCTAATTCTAATTTTGATTTTAATTGCATTTAAATATTATAATTCTAATTTTAATTACATTAAATTTAATAATTTTAAATTCAATTTTGATTTCAATTACATTAAATTTAATAATTTTAAATTCAATTTCGATTAAGTTTAATGTTTTAATTCTAATTCTAATTCTAATTCTAATTTTATTTACATTAAATATTATAATTTTAAATCTAATTTCAATTTCAATTGCATTAAATGTTATAATTTTAAATTCAGTTTCAATTTCAATTGTATTAAATGTTATCATTCTAAATTCAATTTTAATTACGTTAAATATTTAATTCCAATTCCAATTACGTTAAATATTATAATTCTAAATCCATATTCAATTATGTTAAATATTAAATATTTTAATTTTAATTTTAATTACGTTAAGTACTATAATTTTAATATCAATTAAAATCATTAGTTACTTTGAACTAATTTTATTTATTATTTATTAAGCGATACGAGCGACGTCAAACCAAATCTAGATCTTTTGATGTGAGCTAATAAAAAATATAAAAAAATCAATTCATATTTTTATTTTTTTAAAAAAGATTTAAAAAATATAGTATGTACGATACCCGTTGTGAGTATTTACAAATTTTTTACTAAATTCATATTCATACTAAATTTATTATAAATTTTAATTTTATATATCAAATTCGTATCAAATTCACTTTTAATTTTACTAAATTTTTTCTAATATAAATAAATTTTAACAAAATTACGAATTTATAATTAATTTTGTCATTCTAATCATACCACAGGAAAATAAAAATGGACAACTGGGTTTGTTCAAGCGAATGATGCAAGAGCTCACGTACCCACCGCAAAGACAAAAAGAAAAGCAACATATAAATTTACATTATCCCACCATATCTGGTATTGGTTTTGTCAACTAACAGTTAACAACTTGAGATATTTTATAATAAAATTAATATTTGATGGCTGTGTGTCACATTTTGGATCGTTGGAAGAGAAAATTTCATCTTACAATTTATAATTTTGAGACTTGTGAGAGCTTTAAAATTAATGTATAACTTATAGGAACATTCAAACTCTGAGGGTGAATAGGCCAAAGTTTGTAAAACAAAGTTTACACGATTCAATTATGTTTAATTCATATATCATATAGTCGTTGTTCCTTATCTTTTCGATGGTCTACATGAACTCATCATTTAACGAGAAAGAAGATGATGAGACACTTATCATCTCTCTCTATATATATAAAAGGACATGGTTTATCAAATGTCAAATCACAAATTAGACAACAAATTATTAAAAAAAGAAATAAAATAAATTCCAAATTAACTCGCTTTGAACTCAGTCAGTTGATTACATATGTATATGTAATCAATAGAAATGATAACGAGTTAGAATTTATTTTTTTGGGAAATTGAACTACGTTGTAGTCGTTTTTTACATGGATCTATGAAGTTAAGCACTGCCAAATAAAAACTTAGTGATAGTCTCAATGGTCGGAGTGTCGGTAAAGATATTTAAATCAGTCTAAAAAATATGAGATATGTTAAGAGAAAAAGGAGAGAGAGAATAGAATCTAAAACTTGTCTTAATTTTTTTTTTTATATAGTGATGAGTGTGAATTTTTTTTTAAAAAGTCGTAAATATGATTTATTATTTACATTATTTAAGTATTTATAATCAATGACTATAATTGCTTTATTATTGTCATGATTGTTTTATTATCACCTTATTAACTCTTTTAATTGGATTGACACAAAATTTAGATAAAAACTATATGTATTTTTACAAAAATGGTTGAACTAAATTTCACATCACTGTATTTAGTTAGATAAAGTTCTAAATTTTTTTAGGTGTGGTTATTTGCATTAATTTTAAATGCGGACACCGAATTATTTATACAAACAGTTAAGTATCAATATATAAAATTCAATTATGTATACATATAATTGAATTTATACATAATTGAATTTTCATCTTTTAAAATGTATTAATATCCACCTTACAAATGATTATATAACACCATATAATTTAATATTTAAATTATATAATACTTCTAATTTTCTACTAAAGAGTACTATGCAGTTATGATATTATATAATTGATTCTAGAATAATTAGAATGTGAGGAGAAATAATTATTTTTCTTGGATTTTGACTCAAGCTCAATCTTTCAAAAGGCTTACAACTCATCACAAGACTTATCACCAAGGCACTCGAGATTTTGGCCCATAAAAAAATGTCTTTAGTCTCAAAAAATTTTCAAGAGGTCAACCATTTAAAATTTAAAAAGTAAATAAGAAAAATTTTATTTATTATTGACAGAGGATTCACATTGTTCTTATTCTTAATGACCTTAAAGTTGTAAATATATATATTAATTCCAATAGAATTTTACAATCCTAATTTTTAAAAAAGAACTCAACATATTTAAAATTCAATTTTAAAAGGACTTTATAATCAAGTACAACAACACCTATAAAAAAAAGGCTAAAGAGTGTAAAAAATGAGAGATTCCTAATGATTGATAGACTGTCTTCTTCGACTCTAATTCTTATTGAAAGAAAACCTAAGGCTTCATTACTAGAATTTGCATATGTAATTGCTTTAATTTCATGCGCCCTTGTTGTAAAAATATTAGTTAATAATGCATTTGATTTAATTGATTATGCTTGTGAAGTGGATGAAGGTTCATATTAAATTGAACACTATAATATTACTTTTTTTGTGTTTGTTTTGTATGAGTTAATGGAAGAGAAGCAAAGACTTTCTTCCCAGAAGAATACCGAGAAAGAGAAAATATGTCCTTACTGATGAACTCAAATATATGATTCATATGAAATTGCCTTCAGCCTTTAAATTGCTTAATCTCTCAACCAACAAAGGCATGATCGACCCAAATCACTATATGAACCAAGTGACTAATTTATTTTCTATTACGGGATTAAGTCAGAATCAAATGGGTTAATTATTTCACATGAACCTAGAATGATAGGCCCTCATTTACTAATGGAGTTTGAAATGGAGGAGTAGGTTTTATGAAAATGCTGAACAAAATTTTAAATCAACTCCTTAAGAACCTACAAGTCAACCAAAGGCCCTCAATAGTTAAAGAAGCTGAAACAAGACTGAACGAAGACTTTATTGATCGATTTCATCGAGGAGTTTTTCAACTTAAGGAATTCAACCTAGCATTCATCTTAGAGGCTTTGAGAGTAGAGCTAAGGTTGAATTGATTTTGGTACTATTTAACTGAGACTCCAATCATGACCTATACAATCACCTATGATCGAGCACCTAAATGTATAAAGATCAAGAAAGATGAGGAGTTTTTTAACTTAAGGCATTCAAAGGCCCCCAATAGTTAAAGAAGCTGAAACAAGACTGAACGAAGACTTTATTGATCGGTTTCACCGATGAGTTTTTCAACTTAAGGCATTCAACCTGGCATTCATCTTAGAGGCTTTGAGAGTAAAGCTAAGATTGAATTGATTCTGATACTATTTAACTCAGACTCCAATCACGACCTATACAATCACCTATGATCGAGTACCTAAATGTATAAAGATCAAGGAAGATGAGGAAGCGAAGGGACTAGTGGTACCAAATGCCCGAGGAAGTCTATGACCTAGTTGAGAAGACCATTATAAGGTGTTTGAGATAATCAAACCACGAGTATATGAGCTTGGGCATGCAAAGACAAATAGTCAGAAATCACAGAATACCAAGCACCTCAAAAATACTATACTATATTTATAATCAACTGGTTTTCTTTTACACTTTCATTCATTTATGTCCATTATTAAAATGAAGCACTTATAGTGCTCGAACTTTCTTATTTAATGCATTTAATGATCATTATTCTCTTTAGAATCCTCATTCGTGCAAAAATAATGTTTATAAGATAAAAGGATTAATGACCATAACCATTGCTAAAAAAACATATTGAGAATGATTTCCTTCACCACTCAGTAGATAAGAGAAAAATAACAAAGGGTTGAGGCAATAGCCACCTAGGACCCTCATAGACGATTCGAGATCCCTACAAGGATTGTTCGAGGATCTTAAAGCCAATGCTTACTTAGAAGATCCGAGATCCCTACAAAGACCATTCAAGGATAAAAAGCTTAAAGATGATTTAAGATCTCTATGAGGATCGATCGAGGATCATGAAGTCAAAGAAAGATAGAGATGTTATCACCAAGTGACCATCCCCATTCAGTCATTGAGAAAATTTTGAAAAAATCAAGAGGATAAAAATGAACAGCCACTAAGTAACCTTCTCAGTTAAGTCCATAAGCATGTCTCTATAGATATTAAAAGGGTAGAGGCAAACAGCCACTAAGTAACCCTCCCAGTTAAGTCTTTAAGTAGGTATCTTAAAAAATTAAAAAGATAAAGGTAGATAGCCACTAAATGACCCTCCCAATTAAGCCGTCGAGTAAGTCTTAGAAGAAATCAAGAAGGTAGAGGTAATAGTTACTAAATGACCCTCTTAGTTGAATTCCCAAAAAGCTTCAAAAGAATATCGAAAAGGAAAAGGTTAAGGCGATAGCCCCTAGGACCCTGGGTTGAAGTGATAACCACTAAGACCCTCTTTGTTAAAATTTTTTAGAAGTCTCAAAAGAAAATCTAGAAGTCAAGCACTTGAGTTATTCATCTAAACATGCCTAAAAAGGTTGAAGAAGTGGAGTGAATTAGAGCTGTACAGTTTTAAATTAAAAAGTTGTTATTACAACAATATTTATCTTATTAAAAGATCATGCTCGACCAACAAAGGGATCATATACATATAACTTAATCAAAGCATTTTAAACATCGAATGATTTAAAATTGAGCTATAAGAATTTTATTAATTACCCTAGTAATTATTTATGATCATAACACTAAGTGTAATCAATAATATAGAATACTCCAATAAAGAGCACACAACTGATGAGTACTCTACTCCTAACAAAGACCCAACATGTGGTTACCAGAGCAAGAATTACTATTAGTTTTCACCATTAACAATTCAACACTAAAAATTGAGAGACCTTTGGTCCTTTTTAAGATTTTGGACTGAGGTCAATCCCCTAAAGGCTAAGTACAACCCACTAGAAGACTCATCACAGAAACACTCAAGATTTGGCCTATAAAGGAATATCTTTAGTCTTTAGAGTCCTCCAAAAAGCCAACCACTTAAATCCTCAAAGGCAAGCGAGAAGGTGCTTACCCATCATTAACTGAGGACTTACATTACCATTATTCTTGAGGACCTCAGAGTTGTAAAGATATGGTTTAGTTCCAATGGAACTCAACAATCTTAATTTTAAAAAGAACTCTACATGTTCCAAATTTAATTTTAAAAGGACTCTACAACCAATCATAATAACACCTATAAAAAGATATTAAAGAGTTAAAAAAAAATAAGGGATGCCTACCCATTAAAAGATCTTCTTCTTTGACTCTTCTTTTGGTTAAAAAAGGATAAAAAAACCTAAAACTCCATTACTAGAAGCCGCACTATAATTGCTTTGATTTTTTGTAATTTTACTATAAAAATATTGTTCAATAGTATATTAAAATAAAATAATTATATTAAGTGAAGTGGATATAAGTTTATATTAAATTAAATTATTATAATTTTACTTTTATTTGTGTTTGTTTTATTTTCACGATCTTTAAAAATTTGACACTAAAAAAAATTTAATATACACTAAATAGTAATTATTTTAACCCAGTCTTTTAAGAGATATAATTACTATTTTTAAAAAATAAATTTAACTTATAGATTAATTTTTTTTTAAATTTTAGGTCAACAATAACAAAAATATGATTCAAAATAATGAGAGTAAAAAAGAAACTACCATAAATTTTATCACCAAAGATGGCAAGATTTCGATCTTTTTTTATAAAAGGGCAGTGAGATTTTTGTCCCATTTTCTGTAAATGATTCATCACTTTTTTATTCAGTGCCTCGTTATTTTTAATTACTTTCTCATAATCGATTTTTAGTCACATTATTCCCATTTTTTTTAATCTTTTCGTCAAATTTTTTATACTCTCATATCTATTTTTTTTATTTAAAAAGTTATAAAAAAATTTGTCAAGAATTAAAATGAATGTGACTCAAAAGATTAATAGATGCAACTAAAAGGCTATTAAAAATGACGAAACAGTGATATAAAACATAATGAGAAATTCATCAAATTAAGGCGAAATTCCCACTTTATTTTGGTAAAAAGCAGCAAGATCCTTGTAATTTATTTATTTATTTACTTTTTTATATTTTATTATTTTAATTTTTAATAATATTACATATTTTAAGTTTATATTTTGAATTATATCTTAAATAATAATATATTAAATAATTATTAAATATAATTAATAATTTTAAAATTTATATTATTTTATTTTTTAATAATTACTTAATATATTATTATTTAAAATATAATTTAAAATATATAGGATTACTCCTTGATCGTCGTATATTCAAGTCACTTTCTATTCATAAATACCTTTTTAGAAGACAATGAAAAAAATTATGGTTCTATAAAATACAAATGGTACCATAAAGTACATACGACTGTTCCCTTTTCTGCGAACTTAAAAATATCTTAGCTGTAAGGCTTTATCCTTCACTACTCATTCTGAAACACCTCTTTTAACACGTGTGTCATGTTATGCACGTGTCCGATAAGAAGCACACCCCATGCAGACAGAGACACGTCGCCATCTCATAATCGCTTTGGGACCGTCCGATCACTGTTCTGGCTAGCACTGGTCTTCGACGTGGCGCTGGCAAAAACCGTAGACTTTGATATTAGCAATTGCCATATAAAGACAAGTTGCCAGAACAACGCGTACAGAAAAGTCATAGTCATTGACTCGATGCCACGTCGTCTGGGCCCCACTGGTAGGACACGGGAACGGGACATTGCAGATTTGTGGTATCCAACTCAGCTGACTTATTATCATTTTGGACACTACAAGATGGTCATTTTTCCAAAATTATTTTCCTTTTAAATAAATATGTAATTGTAATTTCTATATTTTTTTTAAAAATATTTAAAATTTTCTTTTTTAATATTCAAATTTTTTATTTATAAAACAATGGGGAAAATGGGATTTAAAATTTTTTATAAGTATAAATACCCATATAAACTTTATCTTAGATTCATTTTAGTTAAATATTTTCTTGTGATAATTTCTTTTACAAGACTTGTACATTATTTTTGGCAAAGACTTGTGATAATACTTATTAAAGATACTTTTAAATAATTTTGTAATAAAGTGGGTCTACTTTTCCTTTGTTTATTTTCATTTTAACCAAATCTTATTATATGTGTTAAGAAAAGCCCCGAGAAAATAAAATTTTAAAAAAAGAAAAAGAAAAAAATACAAAACTCCCAAGAATTTTGGAATCACCAATCAAGTAACTCTTATTCTAATCCAACGACCCATTATTAGATTAGGTAGCAAAGTAGCTTAAAACAAAGCTAATGGAAGTAGTAGCAAAATCTAAATCAACAAGTTCTTAGATGGTAGATTTTAGTTGGTTTGATCATTAAGAACATTTCAGATTAGTACAACTACAAGAGGTTTGAATTTTGATTTTCTAATCCCATTTAAACCTAGAGTTGGAAAATGATATAATTTATATTTACAATATCCTTTTTTTTTATAAAAAAATTGAAAGTTTGAAGTTTATTGTAAATAAAATTCTTAAAACGACATGTATGCAATCCGACCCAAATAAAGAAAAATAAAGTAAACCTTCTCTGTCACAGAGCCGTCTAGTTGCCAACTTGCATGGGATTGGGACTCTTCTTCCTTATATTACTTTGCTTTCTGATTACTTTTGTCGTAAGAAAATAATAATAATAAGATAAATATTAAAGAAATAATGGATATAGAGTCATAGATATATAGTAAAATACAAGACACAAAGTTTACAGATTTTCAGGGAAGGACACGGGAACTACGAATTCTCAGAGAAGGACTCTCCGGCCAATATAAATACCTCAGTTTTTGCTAACCTACAATGCAACCCCAACATCAATTGTATTTCTATTTCACTATAATATTTCTTGCATTTTCATTTTCTTTTTTATTTTCTCTCTTGGGTTTTGATTCAGGATGACTATCCTCGTTGATCAGCCTCAGTTTGGTAAATTTCTTAGTTTCTTTCTTCTTTTTTTTTTTTGCATTTTTTCTTGTTTCTGCAGAATGGTTCATTAATTATTCACCATGCATGCATTTTTTCTTTTGAAAAATATTAGAGTACGTTAAATTTCTTTCCGTAAACTAACTAGCATCCTGAGAAATTTTCTTCTCGGGTAAGTTTTTTTTTGGTTTTTCTTTCTCTTCTCCTTTCTTTTATCATATTTTGTTTATATATCATTTTAATTTTTTCGCACTATTTATTGATATATTTTAAATTACCATATTAGTTTATGTTTCCATTAACCAAGATAGCATTCTGGGTATTTCTTTTTATTTAGGAAAATTTTGATTTTCTATTTGTTTCACTTGTGCTGAAATTTTAGCTAGTTTCCATTTTAAATCTTTTTCTCACCCCTAATTTTGCTCTCACATGTTTGAGTTAATAAAAGAGTTTTCAACAGTTTATTATCTAGTATCTAATCTTTATTTATGCACGGTTTTCATATTATTTTTACTGTGTTATTATTTGTTTGTTCATATCAGGAGTTGAGGGCCTTGAGTCAGAGGGAAAGAAGGTCCCTCTTGATGAGAAAGAACTTTTGTTAGATGGTGGATTTCTGGTGCCACAAACCAACTCCTTTGGCCACACCTTTAGGTAGCACTAGCACTTTTGTTTGACCTAAAAAATCCGGTAACAGGAAATTAATCTGGGAAATAATTGATCTGAATAATTATACAAACTATGTGCCTTGATTCAAAACTTGACTGCCAGGAAACTTCTCACTTGAAAACTTTGATGAAATTTCAACGACTTGATGATGATGATGGATTGTTGGACTTGATGTTAAAAGATTTGTCTCCATCTGCTTCCTGTTATATGTAACGTTAATATTACTCTTGGCGTAAAGACATCTGATGTATTGTTGATATTTTTAATAAATTGGAATCAAACTATTGTGCCTAAAATATGAATCCGTTTAACACCTCACATTTTTCGAGTCTACTTTCAAACTTGGCCCAGAATGACAAAATCAGCATGCCAACTTATTTTCGTTCCAGCCCAAGGAATTTGGGCCGGACTTGTTAATTTTTATCAGGCGAAAGAATGCAATTTAATATTTTGTTTTTCTCCACCCGAATTCTTTCTGAATTGCCGAGGGTTGATTGATCTATGATATGCATGTCTAAACAGAGATTATGATGCTGAAAGTGAAAGGCAAGAAGGAGTCGAGAATTTCTACAGAAACAATCACATTAACCAGACTTATGACTTTGTAAGCAATCCATTTCTCGCTCACATTAAGAAAATAAAATAATTCAATACTATATATTTGCAACTCTTACATAATTTTAACATGTAACTCAACTGAATCATTCCAGGTTAAGAAGATCAGACAAGAGTATGGAAAATTAAACAGAGTAGAGATGAGCATATGGGAATGTTGTGAACTTCTCAATGATGTTGTTGATGAGAGTGATCCTGACTTGGATGAACCTCAAATTGAGCACTTGTTACAGACTGCTGAAGCCATCAGAAAGGACTATCCCAATGAAGATTGGCTTCACTTGACTGGCCTCATCCATGGCACGTTTCCTTCCAATTTTTGTTAAAACCCTAGAATGATAAGCCCTTGTATTAGGTTATTGATTAACTTGGTTGTTGCATGGCCTGCAGATCTCGGTAAGGTGCTGCTTCTTCCAATCTTTGGAGAGCTTCCTCAATGGGCTGTTGTTGGTGAGTTGCATATAAATTTTTTCTTAGTCCAAAAATGTTATTGATGCTTTTAGAAGAAATAGAAGCTAATTATGTTATTAATATTTGCAGGTGACACCTTTCCTGTTGGTTGTGCTTTCGATGAATCAATTGTTCACCACAAGGTCCTTGTTTTACCAAATTTTTAAAAATTAAAGATACATTCACAAGCTTTTGCCATTTGCAAATTCTGATTTATGTTGCTTTTGTTGTTTCAGTATTTCAAAGAAAATCCAGATTATTACAATCCTGCTTACAATGCTAAATATGGAGTTTACTCGGAAGGATGTGGATTGGACAATGCACTGATGTCATGGGGGCACGATGACTACATGTACCTGGTATTTTTTACAAGCCTTAAAATCAAATTATTCATTGAAGCTCATAAATTTACAATATTGGTCAGAACTAAATCTGGGATGTCAAATTAGGTGGCCAAGGAGAATAAAACAACTCTGCCTTCAGCAGCTCTGTTTATCATAAGATACCACTCATTCTATGGTAACTGAAATTCATTAAATTAATTTCATTTACAAGTAATTATACATAAAGCGTTTGTTATTTAAGTGATATTGATGCGAGTAATGTTCATGTTGCAGCACTGCACAGATCAGAAGCATATAAGCACTTGATGAATGAGGAGGATGTTGAGAATCTGAAGTGGCTGCAAATATTCAAGTAATTAGCATATAAGTTACTTGCATCAAAGTTCAAAATTGTTTCCAAGTCCAAGTACTTACTCATTTGTTCCTAATTGTTTTTCCTGCACAGCAAATATGACCTTTACAGCAAGAGCAAAGTCCGGATAGATGTCGAAAAGGTCAAGCCTTACTATCTCTCCCTAATTGAAAAGGTGGGTGCCACTTGATTAATTCTCTATTATTTAGCTTCGTATTTTCCATGAATATAACTGTTCTTAACATGAAAATTACCATCTTCTTGTAGTACTTTCCGGCGAAGCTAAAATGGTGAAATGGAGAAGCACTAGCTCTGAAGCTCGATGGCTCAATAAGCATAACAGGGTGTGATTAATTACCAGAAAAGTTAGCTAATTATGAGTAGATGGGGAATGGGATTTTGAGATGTCACCATAGTTACTTTGTCCAATAACTAGCTAGTTTGAAGATGTTGTAAGATAAATTATGTTAGTAGTTTGTTGTTTGAGTGAGTGAGATAATTTTGTATCCTGTTTGTTTCTAATAAAGCTATACTATTTGTTAATCTCTAGTATGGTTGTTGATCTAGTGTCTGCACTTTCCATATTCAGCCCAAATGAGCAGAAAACAAATTGTTAACAACTTAAAAATTAATGTGAAAATCTGGCTTCTTAATCTTAATCCCTCCTTAATCATGGTGTAATGAAATTCAAACCTCAAACGTTGATAAGATAATTATATTGAACATAAATGTTGCAGTCATTGCAAAGATTTCTACCACTTCTATCAAAACCAAAAAAAAAACAGAAAAGAAAAGAAAAAAGAAATACTTAATCACTGCTTATGCATTTTTTATAAAATTATTTTTCATGACATAATAAATGTGATATATAAAGAGTAGGGTTAGGCTCAGTTTCTCTTGCTCATTCAGCCAAGTTGAGCTGGGCTTTCAGAACTGAAATATTGTTAGCAATAGCCCAAAACAAACATGTTGAATCCATTTCATAAATGCGAGATGATGTTTTGGCTGCTTGAACGGTTTGTCGTGCGCATTACTCGATCATGTCGTAAAATCATAGAAGAGATGTCGTTTATTAGGATGAAGTATGGACGACAATATCTTTTCCTACTTTTCAGTCAAATTCTCGAAGTGATGTAGGATTCACAGAAAATTTACATATGGGAAATGGTCAATTGAAAGTGGTCTCAAGCTTTCATTTTCTGTCAAAATCAATATCGAGTAAAAGTCCTATTCTTGATTTTTTTTTTCTAACAAAAATTAGAAATACGAAAAAGTTGAAGAATAAAAAATATTAAAGTCCATTTACTAAAAATATTCTCTTATATGTGATATTATATCATGTTATGCTTGTTTAATAAATTTTTATCACATGTATACTCATTTTAAAACTAAGCAACTAAGATGATGGTTAGGATTAATGTGAGCAAAAAATCAAAACATGTGACATGAATTTCTTAAATAAGTGTCCAGGACTTTTTGTATCATGAATTTTTCACAATAAGTAATCAAACAAGCAGAATGTCTATTTCCAATTTACAGAATAAAATTCAATTTGATGGTTCTTCTCCTAAGATTATCTCTTTTTTTTTAATTGCTAATATAGCCTTACCAATTTATATTATCATAAAACTATTAATTTTTAATAAATATTGTATAATTATTCTTAATGCCAAATAAGTTCTACAACTGTTTCTCTAACTAAAAAATAATCATAAACAATTGACTCTTAATGAAAATGTAATAGGACCAAACATTATTCCGTGTTTTAGTTATAGTGAAGAACAAAAATTAATAAAAAAAAAGTTAAAAAAAATGAAAGTTCGAGAACTTGGGAATTAACTCACTCAAATTTAGAAGAAAATTTAAGATCACTTACTTGATAAATTCAATCAAAAATAGAATCATATAATAAATAATTTGATCAAATTAATCAAAATATAACGGGCGTTTAAAAATTTAGTAAAATAAACACTCTTGACCTTTTTTTAAAAATAAATACTTTGACTAACCACATAAAAAATTATTTTTTTTTGTGATAAATAAAATTTTTCGATCATTCAGTCAATATTATAATGTTTAGTTTTAAGTAAGTAAATTTTGATGGAGAAAGGATTGTAAAACTTATTTAGCATTACGAATTTATATATGTATTTAGTAACAATTAATTTTGTTATAATAATTTAATTTAGTAAGTTAAAATTTAAATTTTTGTGTTTTAATGGTGAGTTTATTCATTGCTTTGGTGGGTTTAAATAGCCCACCCATATTAATATCCTCTTTTTTATTTATATATATATATTTCTAAAAGTGATTTTTATCTCACTAAAAAGATAATCGTGCATATTAAAAAATTAGAATAATTAATAAAAATATTAAACAAGCAGAGGGTATTTGACAATTTCGTAAATAAGTTACCTTAGTACTCAAATATCTCTCAACATACATGCTTATTACTAGCAATGCAAGATGAAGATTTGTTCCCTTCTATATTGAACTTGTTTTCAGAATGGAGTAAGCAACGACCTGTGTGGTACTATTTTTCCGAAAAACAAAAAGCAATCCATTTTACTCATTATGAAAATTTAGCACTGATTTAATTTCAGAAAAATTAAAATGGACAAGAATCCTATTCTACTCTAGTTCTTACCAAAGCAAATTACAATCAAATTTATTCCATCAATCCAAATTAAATATTGATGGAATAAATAACCTGAGAATTATGTTATTACATTGAAGATGAAATTCATAATTGTCTGTCGATTTGTCATCCTAATTATTAAGCAATGATATGCATGCCTTAGGATAAATTATGAATTAACCGCGATATTTAATTTCTACCTTTTTATTTTTTTAAAGGTGTCTCGTGGAGTCCATGGAAATGGATGCCATTTGGGTTCGTAGAAACTTTGTTAGGGATTTATGAACTGGTCCCATTAATTTCATTTCCAGTCACTATCGATATTCCCCATAAGGATTATTCTACTATATTGTGAAAAGTATTACGGTGTCAATACTGTATTTATTATTAACCCATTAATCAAATAGTTTCCTCCATTAATTATTTATAAATAAAAATTAACTTCTTATTTAAATAACAGGTCACCTTGAATTTTTTATTTCCAAATAATTTATGAATCCAGAAGAATTTTATTTCCACCCCACATTCTACTTCATCCATGCCTCTCATCGGGGGTCGCCAAAAAGTGTAAGAAATTTTGGTATGCTCTATTATTAATTGTAAGAAATTTTGATATGTTATGATACCATTTTGTTAGAATGTATTTATAATTGTGTTTGAAGTGTTTAATTTTAAAAGATGAATCTGTAGAAAAAATAACACAAAATATATTTTTTTTTATAAGTTACTGGAGAGCTCTTTTTTTATATAATTTTTTATATTTTTGTTATGCTTATAACAATAGTTAACACACCTATTTGTAGCTCTCATAGAGCTTATAAATTCAAAGTTATCTTTCTAGATATCAAATGATAATCAAGACATACTAAAACAAACATGACAACTTGTAACCAAATACAAATTTGTTACTATTTACTTAACAACTAAGTATTCACCACTTTTGAAAATTGTACATTTTCATACTAGCTACCACCATTCTAGAAATGTGTAGAATATTGAGTAAGTTGTAGAGAATTTGGATTGAAACTCTTTATAGAAAGTTGTAGAGAAATTTTGCATTCATATTATTTTTATTCTAGAATTTTAAGAGGTTTGGAGAAGATAGTTTAAATTTTCAACACTCCCGCTTTAATTCAATTTCTTCACAACTCATATTCTTTCTCTTAAATAGCAGAATTTGTCTTTTGGAAGTGCCTTAGTCAAAATATTAGCTAGCTGCTCCTTTGTTTTGCAATGTTCTTTTTAAATATCTCATTTTCAATGGCTTTATCTAATAATATAATATTTGATCGCAATATGCTTAGTGCGATCATGATGGACTGAAATTTTGGCAATGGCAATGACTGATTTATAGTCATAATGCAACTCCGTTGGTTTGCATTGCTTCTCTTTAAAATCTTCAAGAATTCTTCTAAGCCAAATAACTTGAGAAGTTGCTTTGGCAGTTGCAACATATTCAGCTTTCGCAGATGATTGTGCCATGATCTTTTACTTCTTTGAATTCCATGAACATATGCCAGAGCCAAGTGAAAATACGTAGCCTGAAGTGTTTTTTGTATCATTTAAGCAACCATCACTGTCTGAATATCCCATTAATCTTGAGTCTTCAACTCTCTCATATAGGATACCATATTCCATTGTGCCTTGAAGATAACTCATAACTCTTTTTGTTGCTCCATAATGTGTTTGACTTGGTTTATGCATGAACCGCAATAATAAACTTGTCATGAACATAATATCTAGCATTGTTGCAGTGAGATACAAAAGACTTCCAATAAAACTTTTGTATCTTGTTGTGTCAACCTTTTTTTCTCCATCTTCCTTTAATTTTTCGTTTGTAGTCAATGGTGTAGTTATTGATTTACAACGCAACAGGTTGAACTTCTACAGCAAATTTTATGCATATTTCTTTTAAGAAATAAAGATCCCAATTTGTGTTTGAGACACTTCAATTCTAAAAAAATAATTAAGCAAGCCCAAGTCATTCATTTCATGAGTGTTCATCATGTCATTTTTTAATTCCGAAGTCAAGTTTTCATCATTTTCAGTGAAAATCAAATCATCAACATATAAGAAAATAATGAGAACACTGTCATTTTTCTTTAACATATAAAGTGTTGGTTTATTTTGGCTTCTTTGAAAAGTCAAGAAATATTTATTAATTTCTGCATACCATGTTCTTGAAGCTTGCTTTAGCCCATAAAGAGCATTTCTTAACTTGTAAACTTTATCTTTTTCTCATTCAATTAAGAAGCCTTGGGGCTGCTTTACGTAGAATTCTTCTTCAAGGACACTATTCAAAAATGCTGATTTAAAGTTCAATTGATATAATTTCCATCTTCTTTGAGCAACATAAGCAATTAAGGTTCTTATAATTTCTAACCTTGCAACTGGAGCAAAAGTTTTAAAAAAATCAATACCTAACTTTTGAGTTTATCCTCTAGCCACAAGCCTTGCTTTGTGCTTTTGTATGCTTCCATCTTAATTTAGCTTTGTCTTGTAAATTCATTTGATTCCAATGACAGCACGATCTTTCGGTCGATCAACGATCTCTAAGTTTAGTTCTTCTCGATCATATTTATTTCTTTCTCCATAGTTTCACCCAAACTTCTTCTTTCTGAGCTTTTTCAAAACTTTCTGGTTCAAGTGCAGAAAAATTGCAAGCTTCATATATCTAGCTCAGTAATTTTGTTTTTCTTGAAGGATAATATTCATTGTAGTCTAGAGTCATTTCTGAAGTAGGTTCTTTTTGAATTTTTGGTTGTTTATGTAGAACCACTTACGTGAGCACTTGAATTTTGTATTCTTCCCAATTTCAGGAAGCATTTTCATTGAAGATAATATCTCTACTTACTATTAATTTGTTTGACTCAACTTTATATAATCTACACCCTTTGGTACTAAGAATATACCTTGTAAAAATATATTTTTTACTATTTTCATCAAGTTTTCTTCTTTTTTTAGCAAGAATGTGAACATAACATATTGAGCCAAAGATTCTAAAATGCCTTACCAAAGGCTTGATTTCACTCCATGCTTCAAACGGGGTCTTGTTCTTCACTAATTTTGTTAGGCATGGATTGAAAATATACATTGCTATATGCACAGCTTCTGCCGAAAATTATTTTGGCAAGTTTTTCTCACTTAGCATTGATCTTTCCATCTTCATGATCTTCCTATTATTACATACTGCAATGATATTTTTCTATGGGCTATAGCTTGCTGTCATTTGTTTTCAAATTCCTGCATCTTGACAAAACATTTAAAATTTTTATTGAGGTGTTTTCTCCCCATTCTATCATTGCAGATAGTTTTAATCTTATGGCCACTTTATTTCTCCACAAGTGCTTTGAATTTTTTAAACACTACAAAGCTTTCTGATTTTTTTTTCAAAAAATACACCCAACTTATTCTTGAATAATCATCAATAAACAGAAGAAAGTACCTGTTCTGACTAACTGATGGGGTTTGCATTAGACTGCATATGTCAGTGTGAATAAGCTCTAATGGTACTTTCGCTCTCCATGAACTTTATCTAAAAAATGAGGAACGATGTTACTTTCCCGTTATACACCCTTCACATAGCTCTACTACCTTGTAAATTTTTTATAGTCCTTTTACCATTTTCTTTTGTTGTAGAAGTTTTATTCCATCAAAATTTAGATGACAAAACCTTTTGTGCCATAGCCACTTGTCTTCAACAACTTCTCCTTTCATTGCAACAATTTGATTACAACGAAGATCAAGTGCAAAATTTTTATTTCTCTCAATCTTGACATGTGCAATCATATATCTTTTTTTTTTTTTATCATAAATGGTGCAGTTATTATTTTTAAAGTGTAGGCTATAACTATTTTCAATAAGTTACCACACACTAAGTAGATTTTGATTTAAATTTGAAACCAACAACACATTGTTGATAATCTCGGTTCCCATTTTAGTTTGAACAATAACTTTTCCTATCTCTTTTGATTGCATAATTGTTCCATTACCCAACTTGACTTTAGGTGTGAAAGAATGATCCACCTTTGAAAATATTTCTTCATTTCTTGACATATGGTTGCTGCATCCATTGCCAATACACCAAGAGCTTCCAAGGAAGAGTGTTGAGGTTAAATTGAGGGTTGCATTTAAGTGAGAAGAATCAGCATTTGAAGAAGTTAATGCATAATGTTTTGCTAGCGCTATCGTGTTGTCATTTGGACACCGCAACATTGGGCATAAATTTTCTCCGAGTTGTGGTTTTTGCTCTCCAATGTCGCATTCTTCTTCTTTTGAGGCTACATGTGCTTGATCTACATCTTCCATGATTGAATGAGAAATATAAAATGTTCCCATTATGTTCATCTCTATTTTGAATAAAATTTACTTCATTAATTGATTTGAACTTGCATGCTTTTTTTGTGTATCCAAACCTCTTGCATATATAGCATTGAGGCTTCCCATGATTCCAATAATTTAAAGTTGCATTGTTGGTCTTCTTACAAAATTTGCATGAAGGTTTATCTTCATTTCTAGCATTTCTTTTACATGATTCTCCTATCCTCTATTTCTTTTCTTTTTTTGGATTTCTTTGTGAGTTGAATGAGAGCTTTGATTGAAAGGCATTCTCATCAAAGTGGTCATTTCGTCTTAATCTTCTTTACTCATGATATTCTAAAGATCTGATCAGTTTTTCAACTGATAAGGTGGTTAGATCTTTAGACTCTTCCATCACAGTAACAATGTGATAAAAATTTTCTAGCAAGCTATTCAATATCTTCTCAATGATCTTTTAGTCTTTGAGTTCTTCACCAAAAGATTTTAATTTGTTTACTACTTTAGTTACTCTTGAGAAGTAGTCTCTAACAGCTTCTGAATCTCTCGTCCTCAGGTTTTTAAACTCTTTACATAGAGATTGGAGTTTAACAATTCTTACTTGGTTGTCTCCTTGAAATTCTTGCTCAAGAATTTCTTAAGCTTGCTTTGCTGTTGTAGCTCTTATAATCCTGAAAATATTGCTGTCAAAACTAAATTTTGAATTTTTGAGAAGGCTCTCGCATCAGTCCTCCTTGTTGTTTTAAGAATTTCCTTTTGTGTTGTTATAAGTTAATCTTCATTTTCAGGATCATTGAATCCTTTATCAACGATACTCCATAAACCTTCTGCCATGAGTAAGGTCCTCATTTTAAACTTCCAAAAATCATAATTCTCTCCCCAAAAATTGGAAGGACAGAATATAATATTGATGGATTTTTTGCTCCAAAGGAAGACATCCCTTAAATGCTTTATGTTGCTAAAATGTCTAGATTTTGATATTCAAAACCTGCTCTGATACCAATTATAAGAAGTTTTGGTATGCTCTGATACCAATTATGTGAAATTTTTGGATGCTACGATACCACTTTGTTGGAATATGTTTATAATTGTGTTTGAAGTGTTTAATTTTAAAAGATGGGTGTGCAGAAAAAATAACACAAAACATATATTTTTTTATAAGCTACTGCAAAGTTCTTTTCTTTCATATAATTTTCTGTATTTTTGTTATGCTTACAACAATGTTTAACACACCTATTTATAGCTCTCATGAAGCTTACAAATTCAAAGTTGTCTTCTTAAATGTCAAATGACAACTAAGACATGTTAGAACATATATGACAACTTGTAATCAAATACAAATTTGTTACCATTTACTTAACAACTAAGTATTCACCACTTTTGAAAATTTTGCATTTTCATAGCTGCTACCATTTTAGAAATGTGTAGAATGTTGTGTAAGTTGTAGAGAATTTAAACTGAAACTCTTCATAAAAAGTTGTGGAGAAATTCTGCATTCATATTGCTTTCATTTTAAAATTGTGTGGAGGTTTGGAGAAGATGATTAAATTTCCAACTTTTTATGCATCGTCGAAATGACTTAAAGAAATAGACTGATAAAGAAGTCTTTGAAACTAGAATCAGTTTTTCAACGATGGCTAGGGGCCAGATGAATAAACCAAATACCAATTGATGCAAGCCATAGCTCCCAACCGAGTCTCACAGTGTCGGTAAACTTTCCAAGAAATTCAATGATGATTATCTGAAGTACACAGTAATTCCAATTATTCCCATAACGAGAGTTTTTGGTTACTCCGCCGAAGACGTTAATTTCATCAGGCTTACGAGGATTGAACTCATTGAATATTTGATACAGGACAAATGCATTGAATCAAAGCATTCTTTACATCATGTTGCCTACTTTCGTTCTCCAAATGAAGAATACTAGTGCCCTTGAACTTGAGCACAAGGAGGACAGTAACTTGATATAAGGCCTGTAGAATTAAGTTTCTCCACATGATGTTTGTTATAAGAGGCTCTTTTCTGCTAACTGGCAATCTACGCATAAGGTGATCTGTTGGTTTCTCAGTAGCCAATGCAAGCGCTCCAAGAGTATCCATTATAAGGTTAACCGACAGTAACTGGGCTGCATTTAAAGGAACGTCACCTTCGCACCAAAGAGTATCTATACCCTCTTGTTCCCAGTGCCAATGAAGCTATGACAGCCACAATCAAGATGATGAAGGTTAAATCTTGCCAAGCCTCCCAAAGAAAATTCATAAAGCTTCGTCCTTTCTTCAGAGGATATGTATTTGACCCAAATGAAAATCTCCTCTCTCTCTGACAAATCAGTATCATCACCAATTATTCCTGTCCCTAAGTTTGTCTTCAATAAATTTGATAACCCTTTAAGCCTACCATATTGCTCTACACTGAAAAATTATGATCCCGGGTCATCGAGGCAGGTTGTTCAAGTCCAATACCAAAATCACCATTACGAGTAGCTGGTTTAATTACTGTACCAATTTTCTGTTCTTCAGCTAATTTGAAACGAACTGCTGCCCTTATAACTTGAGCATGGGCTTTAATCATCCTCCTCCTTTTTTCGTTCTCTTCTTCCTTTTGTAAGTCTAAAGTATATCGAAATCGACGGGAAGCATTTAGCACAAGAGGTGCTTGCCTCTAGCGCTTTAGACTTTCGAGGGCACATGTTTTGCCTATGGCGTCGTCACCGAAACCAAAGTCCTTGGAAGAACTAGACTCGATGTCACGACGCCGCAATAATGGGAATTTTGATAATTACCGGTTGTACCGGTTAGATATTTGATAGGAAAATAATTTTTTATTTTGATAAATATTATGCACCATTAATTTTATCTAACAGTCTCAAATTTGTTTTGGTATTAATACTGGGAATTTTGATCCCAGTATCATAGAATGACCCCATTGTAAATAATAAAAAAAGATTTACTCTACGACCAAGTTCCATTATAAAAACAAAAAAAAAAAAAACATAAAATTGCATATATATTAACATCAAGTTATTTATTTATTTATTTTTGACGACATGAAGTTACTATAACTTATTGTAAAACGTCTTTGTAAGAATATTGATTAAAAATTATTAGAATATGATTTGGGGATCAAGCCAAGTGCGTAGGGTATGCACGGATCGAAGATGGACGCGAAAGGAGGCAAAAACCGAAGAAGGGCGCGCATCAGGCTCCAGCGCCGCGGCAACCAGGATGAGCGCCGCGGCGCTGGGATCCAGTGCTGCAGCGCTCAGTAAATATCGGGCCAGCACCGCGGCGACGCGAACCAGTGCTGCGGCGCTGAACGCGGGAATAGTGTCCCGAAATTAGAAAACTTTCTAATTTCGTCTCCCACTTGCTCTAGGACTCCCTAATACGACTCCCACACGTATAGGGAATACCTAGGATGTCCCAAGGCCTATATAAAGGCTATCAATTGGCTTGTAAACATAACTTAGTGAACTTGACAACCTTTGTGATCAAGTTAGTGAGATCTTTGTGATCTTAGAGAGATCTTGGTGATCAACAATAATCTTAGTGATTATTCTTAGTGGTTCTTTGTGAGAGTAAATCTCTAGAGAGCAAGAGAGAGTATTCTTTGTGATCTTTCTTGTAATAGGCATACTTTTGTGGTTGCCTTGTGATTCAGAATAAGAGAAGAGTGTGATCTTGATCCGCCATGGACGTAGGTAAGTTGCCGAACCACGTAATTTTTTGTGTGTTCTTCTTCTACCCTTTCTCTCTTTTATTTCTTAATAACTTGTTCTGCATTATTATATTACTTGGGTGAATTGTTTAGCTCGTTTGTGTGCTTCCGCTTCCACAAACTGGTATCAGAGCTTTGGTTCTAAGTAAACATGGCCATACCCAAGTATGAGGTAGAGAAATTCAACGGTACGAATGACTTCAATCTGTGGAAGATGAAGGTTAAGGCGTTATTGGTGAGCCAAAGACTTGGTTCGGCATTAGAGGAGACTGTAGCTCCATCTAGTGATGAAGAGAAGATGCCAGAGTCATCTAGAGTAGAAGCAGAAAGAAGGGACATTCAAGAAAGAGCTCATAGCACAATCGTTCTATCATTGAGCGATGAAGTACTAAGGGAAGTAGCAGGTGAGACGATGGCAATAGATCTTTGGAAGAAGCTTGACTCTCTTTATATGAGGAAATCGTTGGCCAACAGACTACATATAAAGAAGAAGCTGTATCAGCTATCCATGTCAGAGGGGACGCCGATGAAAGATCATATAGACGCCTTCAATAAGATCATCCTTGATCTTGAGTCTATCAACATCCAGATAGAAGATGAAGATAGAGCAATTATTCTGCTGAGTTCACTCCTCAAGAGCTATGAGAGTTTTGTTGATACGCTACTCTACGGCAGAGAGAGTTTAACGATGAGTGATGTGAAATCATCATTAAACTCAAAGTTATTAGGAAAGCAGGCTAAGGGCAATGCAGAAAGTTTATCTGTAAGAGGAAGGCCCTCATATAGAGATGGGAAGAAAAAAGGCTCAAGGTCAAAGTCTAGGACTCCTAGGAAGTGCTATTGCTGCAAGAAAGAGGGGCACTTCATAAAGGACTGTCCTGAGAAGAAAGCACAGGACAAGAAGAAAACGGATGCTGCGCTTGCCTATGATGATAGCTATGACAGCGTAAAGACACTCGTCGCTACTGATGGTATAAAATCTGAACAATGGGTTTTAGATTCTGGTTGTACTTTTCACATGTGCCTGCACAAGTCTTGGTTTACAAATTTCCAGCTTATTAGTGGTGGTAAGGTCTTAATGGGTAATGACGTTGCATGTCAGATGATGGGAATTGGTAGTGTTAAGCTTAGGCTGCATGATGAGCGAGTGAGAGAGTTGACAGATGTTAGGTATGTTCCTGACTTGAAGAGAAACTTGATCTCACTAGGGACTTTAGACCAGAATGGGTGTTCCATCAAGATCAACGGAGGGATTTTAAGAGTTTTGAAAGGTTCCATGGTAGTGATGAGAGGAGAGAAGCACAAAGGTGTTTATGTGCTTAAGGGTGAAGTCGTGAGTGGTTCTGCACTATTCTCTGTAGATGATGAGAGTATGCAAACGAAGTTATGGCATCTTAGACTGGCACACTTAGGCGAGAAAAACCTAAAGGAGTTATATAGTCAAAAGGCGTTTGGTGAGGATAAGTTCCAGCCCTTGGAGTTTTGTGAGCATTGTGTGCTAGGGAAGGCACATAGAGTGAGGTTCAATACCGGCGAGCATAAGACTAAGGGGACTCTTGACTACATACACTCGGATCTTTGGGGACCAGCTCAGACAGCTACTCGTGGTGGTGCTAGATATTTTCTCAGCTTGATTGATGACTATTCGAGGAAGCTGTGAGTCTATGTGTTGAAGAGCAAGGATCAAGTATTTGATGTGTTCAAGACTTGGAAGACTCTTGTTGAGAATCAAACTGGCAAAAGAGTGAAGAGGTTGAGAACTGACAACGGCCTCGAGTTTTGCAACAGAGAGTTTGATGGGTTTTGTGCCAAGCATGGGATTGCAAGGCACAGAACAGTAAGATCAACACTACAGCAAAATGGGGTAGCTGAGAGGATGAACAGGACCCTACTTGAAAGGGTTAGATGCATGCTTACCAATGCGAAGATGTCCAAGACTTTCTGGGGAGAAGCTGTAGTGACTGCTGCTTACTTGATAAACAGAAGTCCCTCCTCAGCAATTGACTTCATGATGCCAGAAAAGAAATGGTCTGGCAATCCTCCGAAGTATGACCATTTTAGAATATTTGGTTGCCCTGCCTTTGTACATGTTAAGGAGGGGAAGTTAGAACCTAGAGCTATCAAAGGGGTATTCATAGGATATCCCGGAGGAGTAAAAGGATACAAGGTGTGGTGTAAAGACTTAACACCACCAAGGAGTATCCTAAGCCGTGATGTGACGTTCGATGAGATGACGATGTTGAAAACCTCCCAAGTAGATGAGAAAGAAGAACCTGTGACCAAGGAAAACTCAGCACCCGAGTCAATAGAAGTTGAAGTAGCGCTTGAAAACGGATCTGATATGCCCCCAGATCAACACTTCAATAAGGAAATCCTTGAAGATGAACCAAGAACACCGGCGTGTTCCTCCAAGTCCACCCAAAAGAAGACTAGAACTCTTGAGTTGGAACTTGAAGAGTACCAGCTTGCTAGAGACAGGATAAGGAGAACGATTAACCCACCAGTCAGGTATGCATAAGCAGACTTAGTTGCTCATGCTTTTAATTCTGCTTACACTCTTGAGTATGAAGAGCCTAGGACATATGGTGAGGCTATGAAGAGTGAAAACAAGAAAGAATGGCAGCAGGCCATGGAAGAAGAGATTAGTTCTCTTAGGAAGAATAATACCTAAAAGTTGGTGGAGAGACCTCAAAAGAAGCTAGTCGGGTGCAAGTGGGTGTATAAGGTGAAGGAGGGGATACCAGGGATTGAGCCTACGAGATTTAAGGCTAGGTTAGTAGCATAAGGTTTTACTCAGAGAGAGGGAGTCGATTTTCATGAGATATTCTCTCCAGTTGTCAAGCATACATCTATTAGGATTTTGTTAGCTATGTGTGCAAACCTTGATTTACATGTAGAGCAAATGGATGTAAAGACAGCTTTTCTACATGGAGAGCTTGAAAAAACAATATACATGGCACAGCCGCAAGGGTTCGAGGAGCCCGGTAAAGAAGATCATGCTTGTTTGCTAAAGAAGTTATTATACGGGTTAAAGCAATCACCTAGACAGTGGTATAGGAGATTTGATGAGTTTATGATGGCTTGCGGCTTTAGTAGGAGCAAGTATGATGGATGCGTGTACTTCAAAATCATGAGTTGTGGGATGATGTATTTGCTTCTATACGTCGATGATATGTTGATCGCATGCAAAAATATGGAAGAAATACAGAAGCTCAAGAAGCAGTTAAGTGGCGAGTTTGAAATGAAGGATTTAGAAGCAGGGAAGAGAATTTTGGGTATGGACATTGTGAGGGAAAGAAGAGATGTTATCTTCTTGTCCCAACAGCGATATATAGGCAAAATTCTGGAGAAATTCGGTATGTCAAACGCGAAGGCTGTCTTTATTCTTTTGGCTATGCATTTCAGACTGTCAGCAGCACCGTCGCCGACATCCGAGGATGAGAAACTGCAGATGAGCAAAGTACCGTATGCAAGAGCTGTGGGGAGCATCATGTATGCAATGGTTTGCACAAGACCAGACATAGCACAGGCTGTGAGTGTGGTGAGTAGATACATGGCGAATCCAGGTAAAGATCACTGGCTTGCAGTAAAGTGAATTCTGAGATATCTCAAGGGAACGTCGAATCACGGGTTGGTGTATAAGAAGGACGAGGACAGCAATGAAATGGTAAGAGGGTACGTAGACTCAGATTATGCAGGTGATCTTGACAAGAGAAGATCGTTGACAGGCTATGTATTCACAGTGTTTGGGTGTAGTGTGTGTTGGAGATCAGTTCTACAACATGTGGTTGCACTTTCTACCACAGAGGCAGAGTACATAGCTGTTGGTGAAGCTATAAAGGAGGTCGTGTGGTTAAAAGGCATATGCGTGGAGATATTGGCTCACAAAGAAGAAAACACCGGTGTATACTATGACAGCCAGAGTGCCATACACCTAAGCAAGCATCAAGTGTTCCAT
This sequence comes from Ailanthus altissimus, assembly GCA_946807835.1. Taxonomy (NCBI): domain Eukaryota; kingdom Viridiplantae; phylum Streptophyta; class Magnoliopsida; order Sapindales; family Simaroubaceae; genus Ailanthus; species Ailanthus altissimus. Next base: position 19,426,124 of record OX327710.1, on the reverse strand, counting down.
GAGAGGTCGAAACACATTGATGTGAAGCTCCATTACATTCGTGAGATTGTCCAAAGTGGTAAAGTTAGTCTGACAAAGATAGCGTCATCTAAAAACCCTGTTGATATATTGATTAAGCCACTGCCCTCGGTTAAGTTCGTCCTATGAAAGGACTTAACCAGAGTCACTACTTTGTAAGGGTGACCGAAGATGCGGAAATGAGAGATTGAGTTACTTTGTGGATGATTTTGATTCAATGAGGGAATTTGTAAGAATATTGATTAAAATCATTGGAATATGATTTGGGGATCAAGCCAAGTGCGTAGGGTGCGCACAGATTGAAGACGGACGCGAAAGGAGGCGAAAACCGAAGAAGGGCGCGCATCAGGCTCCACCGCCGTGGCAACTAGGATGAGCGCCGCGGCGCTAGGATCCAGCGCCGCAGCGCTCAGCAAATATCGGGCCAGCGCTGCGGCGACGCGAACCAGTGCCGCGGCGCTGAACGCGGGAACAGTGTCCCGAAATTAGGAAACTTCCTAATTTCGTCTCCCACTTGCTCTAGGACTCCCTAATACGACTCCCACACGTATAGGAAATACCTAGGACGTCCCAAGGCCTATATAAAGGCTATCAATTGGCTTGTAAACATAACTTAGTGAACTTGACAACCTTTGTGATCAGGTTAGTGAGATCCTTGTGATCTTAGAGAGATCTTGGTGATCAACTATAATCTTAGTGATTATTCTTAGTGGTTCTTTGTGAGAGTAAATCCCTAGAGAGCAAGAGAGAGTATTCTTTGTGATCTTTCTTGTAATAGGCATACTTTGTGGTTGCCTTGTGATTCAGAATAAGAGAAGAGTGTGATCTTGATCCGCCGTGGACGTAGGCAAGTTGCCGAACCACGTACTTCTTTGTGTGTTCTTCTTCTACCATTTCTCTCTTTTATTTCTTAATAACTTGTTCTGCATTATTATATTACTTAAGTGAATTGTTTAACTCGTTTGTGTGCTTCCGCTTCTACAATCTTTGGTGGGACATAAGGCTGAGCCAGAATTCAGATGTGGGGGCCAAAAATATGAATGTTGAAAAATTATGGGAGCAAAGTTTTTACTATGGAGACTAGAAATAAAATTATAAATTTCAAAATTTGCAGAAATTAAGTTAAAATTTTTTGCCGCTTATTTATTTAAAATTTTATGTGGGGCCTAGGGAACGTAGTTCCGCCCCCGTTGGGACATCATTCATCCGATCATCTGTTAATTTCAAATTTTTTGTTTGATTTAAAAAATGGTTAATGAATTTTAAATTTATTTATTAACAAAGGGTAGCTAAGTTTTTGTTGCTACATAGTGTTGGGATAAGTTTCGTTGGATTATTTTTGATGTTTTTAAAATAAAAATAAGTAAAATTAAGTCTTATTGATAGTCATTTTAATAAAGACTTTCTAATATTTAAATCAACAAATATAAATATGATTGAAAGAGTCAAAGAATTCAAAGAATATTTTTTGTAAAAAAAAATATATTTACCTTTGATTATTATAATTTTACTTTTTTATAATTGGTCTTTATTGTTTTATCTCAAAAAATTTAAACGAAAAATTTGAGTTTTATTTTCATTATATTATGTGGTGGGTTCAAGGTTAAAATGATTAATTCTCATCCTGAGATTTTTGAGTCTTTCCATTGTTTGATGATGATTGAGAGGATTCCTAAATCATGGGATTTAATGTAAATGCAAGCCTTTAAATTACTGGAGGTCTAACGCATTTGAGAATGTATAAATAGCCTCTTTGAGATTTAAACCTTAATCGAGTAGGTCTTTGTCGGAATGGACGAACTTTCGGGTCCTGGTCTATGTATTGGTCAGGGCCAAGTTTAGGGCATAACTCTCCTCTGGGCTGGTGTGCTTGAATTGTTTCTTGATCTTGAGTCGGGGAACATTTCCTTAAATTAGAAATCAAACAAGTAAAAATTAATCTATCTACCGATACAAAGAAGATTTTATCTTGATGTTTCTTTCTCCGAAAATTATCGTATAATTTCGTTCGTGTACATGTGTCATAAACATAAATTAAGCTACCTTAATTATTAAATTAACCAATTGCCAAATTGCCTCTGATATATCAACATTCTTCTTATGAAGATTAAACAAAATTAAATCAAGCAAATTGAGAGTTCATCAATCTTAAGAAAATATAAAATTTAAATACGGTATGTCAATCAATTCAAAAGGTCTGTGCTGCTGACCCTCTTCATATTCGTCAATGATACCATGTGAAGCAGCTAGATTTACTGCTAATGGTAATTTGATATACCATCCCACATATATATATATATATATATATATATATATGGTACCATTTTTGAAGAAGTATTTTTGAATAAAAATGATTTTACATATGCAAATATTTGGAAACCACTTCTGAAATTAATGTGTAGAAGTGGTTGGTTTCAAGTCAGAGCGTTTGTTATAGAAATAAAAGTAATCAAAAGCGTTTTCTGAAAAAAGCACTTATCAAAGTGTTGGTGGCCAAAACTTGTTTTGAAAGCGATTATTGTTTCTGCAGGGCTCAGTGAAGTGAGGCGATTACAGAAGGCACCTTCGCCAACAGCAGTCAGCTGTCCACTTGCGTGTCATGTTGCGCACCTGCACCACCGGGAAAATGTTGCTAACTGTAGCTGTTGATGCTGAATATTTATCCAATAAAAAATGATCGGTCTCCACGTATGAGCTTAGGCTCTCTAATTCGATATTATTTAAATATTAATTTTGTTGAGTGTTAATTTATATAAAATGTTAATATGTGATTTATGTGTTCATCATTTAAAATATATATATTTTATATATATGTGTATAATAGAAATATAAAAATTTACATTGAATATAATTATTATATATTAACAAAATTAATAATAAAATTAAAAATTAAACCTTTAAATTTTTTAGATTAATATTATTTAAAATTCACCTGAAATGTAAACACTGTTAATCCCAATAATAAACAAGGGTGAGATTGATTGTTTAGAATAACAGTATATCAATTTAGCAATTATTTAACAAATTAAACTTAAGTATTTGATTTTTTCTTTGATCAACACTTAATCAATAATCAAACACTTATTTTTACTTAATTGATTTAAGTTTAATGGAGAAGAAGATTAATTATAAATTCAACAATTGAATTTAAAATAAGAAAACAATTTTTCTTTTTCTTTCTCTTTAATGATCGGCAAAACACTTAGCAAAATAAAACTTAACTTTATTTTATTTTATTTTGCATATATACAAATGAACTTAATTTTATTTTAATTTCACTTAATTTAAATTTATATTTAACTTAACTTAATTAAAGTTAACATTTAATCCTAGTTATGTTAGTTTAACTTAACCCTTAAGTTTAGTAAATATCTCAAAATCTAATCCTAGTTAACTAACTTAATTATAGCTAGGTTAACCATTACTTAACTATTAACTAAGGTTAATATCTTATTAACTTAATTAAATGGTTAATTTTTAACCATAATTAAGTTAAATTATTTATTTAACTATTAAATAAATAAATATTTATATTGATTATTTAATAATTAAATAATCATTAGGTAAAATTACTTTTATATCCTTTCTAAGTTACCAAGTTTATCCAAAGTGGGTTCCACCATTAACCATATACTTTAGTTAACTTAACCATAATAAATTGCTAGATTTTGTTGTATTGAACTATTCAATATGATATACTGCTCAAGTGCATTATGAGTACATTTCATATTGGGACTCTCTAGATCCATGCTTGATTTATCAAATGGAACTATTCCATAAGCCTGTGTTAATGCCCCACGCACACGTTACGAATATTACAAATAAGCGCAATATATTATATATGTTAAGGTTATTACATATTTGTATAATTATTCATCATTATATCCTAGATGGTCGGGGTATGGATTATCATCGTCAAATCTTCATAAACTCATTCGTGAACTTATCTCTAGATTCGTATGTCAATGAACAATATACATAAACACTTTTGCTATATTATTCAACCTCGTGGGAAACTCTTTTTTGGGTTCATTGCTTATGGTCATAAGATTTTATAAGATACAATCTTGGAGCATCGGATATATAACCCACCTATGTGAGCTGGCGGATACGGTATCTACGTACATCGAATTTTATGAGCATTAGACCATACCTAGCAATACGTAGTGGTCAGACCATGAAAGATCTCTGACATACGTGGAGTCAAAGTATGAGGGACCATCCACATGCTCACTATGGCGCTCAGGTTAAAGGTGTTGGGATATGTACTTACGTGCCATCCCTTTGTGTATAAATGTTTGATTTATACTATTATGATTTCAATATATCACTATTTATTTTATATATATATATGGTATGATACTTATAACATTTTAGACATTGTATGATTTGAAAAAATTCAGATTTGATCTAAAAGAGTTTAGATAAGAATTAAGAGTTATAAATGTTAAAAGTTAGCACTGATAAGAGTTATCAGGTTATAAGAGTTAGCGAAATCTAAAGAGTTAAAGCCTTATCTGAAATGGGACAAAGTCCTGAGAATATATTAGTAATGACGTAGTTGCAAAGAGTTGCAAATAATGCTAGAAAATGTCATTATGCAAATATGTTCTCAAATATTATGTTCCTGATCTATCTTCACTAATGCGGGTCTGTCAGTGAAGACCTTATTATATATAGATCGATGTATGTCTATATCTGGATAGTTCAGATGGTTAATCTTAGTAGACCATGAGTTTAGTAGAAACTCGTATAGGGATACAAGTATTCAGTAAGTATTGAATATTGAACAGACTCATAAAGATCTCCAATAGACATCCCATAAAGCTGTTAATAGAGGATCTTTCGAGTTGAGTAGTATTCGTAGTCCTTAGACCTGATTGCCACGGTGGACTTGTGAGTGATCCACCATACTTTGGTTTCACACATGTCAGATACCTTTTATGGTCTAACCGCTGGGTGTCGCTGGGTATAGTCCGATGCTCATGGAGTTCAGTGTGTATGGATATGGGATCCATCAACTCAATTGGGTGAGTAAAATATCCTGAAACTCCAAGATTATATTTTAGAAAGTCTTATGGCCATAAGCAGAAATACCTAGGAAATTAGTTTTATCCTCGGGGTAAATAATATCGTAAAAGTGATTCTAGATATTATTTATTGAAATACAAATCTGGAGATAAGTTTATGGTTGAGCATATGAAGACTTAACGGTGTTGATCTACATCTCCTCTCTTCTAAGATATCTATGATGGAAGGATTATATGAATATGTTATAACCTCAACTTGTATAGTTTAATGCGCCATTTTGTAATATTCATAACATGTGTGTAGGACATTGTTCACGGATGTATGAAATAGTTTCATATGACAAATCGAGCATGGACCTAGAGAGTCTCACAATATGAAGTATACTCGTTGTGCACTGGGGCAGAGAGTTGGATTGAACAATTAATCTAACAAATTCCAGCAAAGTGAAAATATGTTTCAAAGTTCCTTATATTATACACTTGTCAATAATTGAATGTAAAATACATTATTGGTTTACAAGAGTTGTTAACCAATAAGAAATTAACAAGTGGCACAATCTTGCTCCATAAATGATTTACCATGTATTTACCTATTTACCTTACTTGGTAAATACATATAAGATAAATATAATTATTCAAAATAATTTTGAAATATTAATATTTTATAAATTAATGAAATTATTATTATTAATTAGAATAAGTGGCAAACACCATTTTGTAATGGAGTAAGCACTTGTTATTAATAATAAGCATTGTTGGCCACTTAAAATTACTTAAATGGTGCACTTTTGAAGTGTTGTAACCATTTAGCATTGTTTAATGCACATTTGCTCTCTAACAATTGATTCATACGGATGAATCAATTTGTTGGGTGACTTATATGTTTGCTTAATATTTGTAATGGCAAACAAAGGGAAGTGGTAATGGAGCACTAAGTGAAGCCATTATTTTACACTAAACCAAAATTGAAAGAGTTCAATTTAGTAGAAGAGAGAGTGTACGATTCGGCCAAAGGAAGAGAAGAGAGAATTTAGAACATTTTCCTAAGTGTTTTTTCAAAGTGTTAGCTAAGGCTAACAAAGGGTCATAACAAAGAGTTGTGAGGAACTAAAGAAAACACTTAATTCTTCTCATCTTTTGCTAGTAATAAATTATGAGGACCAAATTGTTTTAAGTGTTAAAACATCAATTGCTGAAAATTCATGACTGCTATTCTACCTTCACAATCCTACCAGTTTCAGTTGTGAACTAGAATTGTGCAACGGAATACTTCAAGTTGAGCTCAACAAATTGAAGCTTGGAGTTGTTGAAGAATTGTAAAGCTACCTTCAAAATCGGGTAGGTTATTTAGTTACAATTCATTTTATATCATGCATGTAAAAATATATATGAGATATATATTTGTGCTTGAATGATCATACATGAAAATATATGTTTGAGTATGTTATATAATGTATAACATGTACGAATACTTCCGCTGCATATTTATTTTTTAAAATTATACGTATCTATACACATCACACACCAAATCACAACAAGTCGGCCTTTTTGATAGAGTGTGTGGGACCCACCAATACCTTGGTCCACCAGTTGGATGACACCTCAGAGCCACTAATGTCCCAACACACAATTAAATCTCATACATGACCCCCAACCGTGTTGAACCTGGGATCTCATCCTTTATAGACCTTTAAAGTTCAATTGTTATACCTATTGAGCTGGACCTCAGAGCCACTGGTGTCCCAACACACAATTAAATCTCATACATAACCCAGCTAGTGGACCAAGGTGTTGGTGGGTCCCACACACTCTATCAAAAGGACCATGAATACTACTCAACTCTAGAGGATCTTCATTTGAAGGGATTCATAGGGTACTTATTAGGGTCCTCGTCAATTTGTTCAGTATCCAGTCTTGACTAAATATCTGTATGTCTGTAAGAGCTTCTACTAAGCTCATAGTCAGTTAAGAACAATCATTTGTACTATACAGATATAGACATATACTAATCTATATAATAGTGATTCACCATTAGACCCGCATTGGTGATTATAGATAACAAAATATTATATTTGAGAACATACTTACATAATAATATTTCCTATGATCTATTGCAACTCTTTGCAACTATGTTATTTGTGAGGATACGCACCGTTTAGTCTGACAAGCCAGGACATACCGGTCCTAGTGGGCCATCACTGGTCCATCCCAAGTGGCCTCCATTCACACAAATGGTACCCCCAAGGAATCGAACTCGGGTGGGTTATACCACCTCAAGATGTCTAACGAATCCGTCTTTGTACCACTTGAGCTGGCCAGCTCAAGTGGTACAAGGATGGATTCGTTAGGCATCTTGAGGTGGTATAACCCACCCGGGTTCGATTCCTTGGGGGTGATCGTTTGTGTGAATGGAGGCCACTGTGAGGTCTGGACCAGTGATGGCCCACTGGGACCGGTATGTCTCGGCTTGTCAGACTAAATGGTGCATATCCTCACATTATTACAAGTAAACTCTCAAGTCTTTGACCCATTATAGACAAGGTTCTAACTCTTTAGATTTCGCTAACTCTTATAACCTGCTGACTCTTATAATATTTTATTGGACTAATCTAACTCTTATGACCATAAGCAGAAATATTAGGGGACGAGTCAAAACTCTACATTATCTCTATTTGAGAATTTTATCTTTTGCTTTTGTTTAGTTTAATTAATAGAGTTAGATTAGTTAATTAAATTTTAAATTGTGATTTTCTGAATAAGAGTTAAGTAGGTACGATTTTAGTACTTGGTTTATAGATTTAGATGGCATAGTCCCTGTGGGATCGATATTTAAACTTAAAATCCGATATTACTTGATACGATAACGTGCGTTTGCGCTTAACTAGTATAGCATCAATCACTGTCATATCTCATAGTCATAGTATCCAGCAAATACCAATAATATTTAAACGGACTTAAACATCACAACTGGTGCAAAGGTTTCCTCATAATAGATTATAGATCGATGAGTATAACCTTTAGCGACTAGTTGAGCTTTAAAGGCTTTAACTTTTTCATCGGGCCCACGCTTCTATTTGTAAATTCATTTACAACCGATATGAACTGTTACTTCAAAAAGCTAAACCAAGTCCCAAACTAGATTCTGATGCATTGAGTTAATTTCAGATTTCATGGCATCTTGCCATTTTCTTGAGTCGATGTCCAACATCGTCTCCATATAGGCCAAATGATCATTTTCTTCAATTAAGAAAATTATAAGTGCACCTTTAAGCATCTGACCATACCTAGTAGGTGGAGACATCCTTTCTGACTTACGTGGAAGGTGTGTTAAAGGTATCTTACTCGATTGAGCCTGAGTTTTCATCAGTGGTTCATCTTTGATTGACTTCATCAAGTTTAATCTTTTTACAATCCCCATGATTCATGAAAAATAATATTTTAATAAAATATACATTGTATAAATATTACAAAATAAATATTGATACAAATAGGGATGGCACGTAAGCGCAAACCCTAACAAATTTAATCACAACTTTGATATCAGTTTGTTGAGGATTCTTATGTGCTCTAATACCTTTTAACCCAGTATTTAACTACCTAGAATTTTATGCGCTTTGTAGAAGCTTTGCCTTATAAAAAAAAATAAGAATAAGCAAAGATTAATCAAGAAATAGAGAAAATAATCACACACATGGCATAAAAAATATACGTGGTTTGGCAAAATTGCCTACGTCTATAGTGAATCACAAATTCAATTTCTTTTTTTCTAGTTCATTAATACTCAAAGAACCCCTTACAAGAGAAATCCAAAAAATATAATTATAGAGAAACTTCTAAAGAATCTACCTAGTGCTTTCTTGTGCTTATGCACCCAATATTCAAGCACTCCATAGTACTATTCTGCACTTGTGCTCAGCATTTTAGAGCTACCCCAGCCATCTATTCTTTCTTTTATTGATGCATTGACAATTATAATATATTCTAATAGTTTATATAGTATTCATAAAGTCTTTATAAACCCTATTTTTTGATAAAATAAGAGTCCACATAAAATGAAAGTCTAAAATAGGACTTTCCCAAACAGGCAGCGCCATATAAATAGTACCACGGAACAATAATCATGTGAACAGTAGCTGCGTAAATAGTACATTCTTTTTAGCTTTCCGTTTTGCACCTCTTTTGTCCTTTTACTGCGTCCTTGACCATGTGTCCGACTTTCCCTTGGTTTTCAACTCAAAATCAAATTTTCTTTGATTTTGAATCACCAACAGTCTCCATAAACAAGTTTTTATGGGTGTTTCGCGACCTATATATATATATATATATATATATTCATAAAAGTTGATTTGGATAAGAGAAATTATAACAATATATTTTATTGTAATTTAATATGGATTCATAATCAGATAATACCTCTTGTCATTGATTAAATGTTTTATCATATTAATATCCAATCCGTAATTGTATCATCTTAAATATAGATTTATATTTCCTGTGTTATGGTATCATTCTCTATTTAGCATTTTCAATTGCTCTCTTTTTGAGATATAGGTTTTATGATTGAATTTTTATCCATTGCTTTGACCTCTAAAACCAAGTTCGTTAGTAAGAATGTATAATGAGGATTTGTTTTTGTAGAGTTTTGTGATTAAAAATAATAATTATATGTAGTTTTAAGTCGAAGACTAATAAGGATATAACATGAGACCAAAAACGCATTGAACTGATGAGATTTAAAGCCAAATAAAAAGTTGAAAGTAAGGAAGAGCTCAGAATTTGCAAGGGCACATTTCTAGGCCTAGAGGCCATGGAAGCCAAGTCACGACCCTAGTTTGGCAGAACCTGAGTGCCATGGCACCAGAGTCATGTTTTAAGTTCATTTTGACGTCTTTAAGTTAGTTTTGGATTCCTTTAATCCACGGACTTTCATTCTAAGTCAATATAGGATTTTTAAGGACGTCAGCTTGTATAAACCCTTGTTATGCCTTAGGGTGTCAATGCATCAATAAGAGTGAAAATAAGGAGTGCTTGAGAGTTTAGTACACGATAGTGTGTTGTTATAAACCCTTAGAGAGCTCGTTCTACTGTGTATTTCTTATAATCTCTTAAGTGATTTTTGTGATCATTAAGTAACTCATAGTAATCAGTAATTAAAAAAGTTAAGATCTTTGATCCGCCGTGGATATAGGCAATATACTGAATCACATAAATCTTTTGTGTGATTGATTATTTTCTTTATTTTGCTTGTGTAATATTTTACAATTCTTAAATACTTGTGGGTGAATTCTTCTGCAAAATTTCTAATAGTTTCCTTTAACACCTACTTTTTTCTATAAAATTAAGCAACCCATCATTCAAAAAGAAAAAAAAAAACACATATCATTCATTAAAAAGATTTAGTACCATTTTAAAAAAAATTATAATATGAGCAAAAATCAATGTTGATCAATCAATCAGTCTATATATAATCTGATAATCATGTGGTTGTTTATGTTATAAATATGAGCATAACATAGCTCAACAAATGAAGTGATAAGCATATCCAAAATTATTGAGAGTAATAAAAATGCATGCTTCTATAATATTGCTTTCATCCATGAGAGATGTTGGAAGATAAAGGAGTTCTAACTACAACAAGTTCAAGACAAGATGGTAGTCTAAGCAGATAAGGACTCTAAACAAACAAAGAAACTCCAACAATTAAAAATATGAAGAGCTTATCTTATCTCTCTACAGATTTTATGAAACTATTTTTCTCTTTGTTATGTTTAAATATGAGTCTCGTGTATTCCTTGTGCTCACGTTGCCTATTAATACTAAGAATACTTTTTTTTTTTTCAGTCAAGAAATCAAAAGTCTTTCTATTATTTTTCTTTTTATATCAGAGCTCTTGGAGCACTCAGTACTATACTCAGCATAACACAACTTTTCTCTTCCACTTTGACTACCCTATCGCTTAAAATTAGTGGCTTCATTACACTCAGACTCACTACAACAAATTATCTCTTGTGGCTTGAACAAGCCTTAACTCTTGGTAAAAGCTAAGAACTGGTCAATCATCTTACTAATGAAGATCTTGCTCCCACTAAATACACCAACCAAATCCAAACAATTCTACAGATGCAAAATATTTCATACTAAAATTAATTGATGAATTCATTGCCTGGAAAAAATCTGATCATCTTCTTCATGGGTGGATCATTGGAACACTCTTTGAAGAAACTCTCAAACTTGTCATTGGCTTAGACATAGCCCATGCAGTATGGGAAGTACTCAAGAATACATATGCTCAAGATTCGCAAGAACGCAAATTTACATTACGAAAACAGTTAACATATCCTTGTAAAGAAGATGAAAAAATCATTGGAGAACACATACACACCTTCAAAAGCTTATGTGACAATCTTGCAATCATTGAAACACTTGTCCCTCAGAAAGAGAAAATCTTCTATCTGCTCACTAGTCTTGGTCCACAATATAAAATATTCATAAGAACCATGTTAAAGCTCTTAAGAATATCATACTCTGAGCTAGTGTCACAACCTTAAAACTTTAATCGAAGGTGTAATTAGTTCTTCAACCATGCATATGTAACAACCTCACAATTCACTCCTTAATTGATATTCTATAGCTAATACCAACAATATTCTTAGCAGCCTTTCTTTGAAAATCATGGCAACTCACAAAAATTCACGTCTACTGGGTGTGGATTCGAGGCATAACAATCTAAGGAACGTAAAGGAATTTACCCCAACAGTTCCATCTTAGCCACCAAACAACGACGTCCTTCACCACTACGTTAACGACGTATGACTTCTATAGGGAGGAAACTATATTGTGAAGATCAATGTTAGTACTGTAGGACTATAGGTCATATTGCCAAAATCTGTTGGTGGGTGCTTAAGAAGACTACTCAACAAGATGAAATTCCTCAAGCTCTTGCATCACTTACCTTGGATAACACTATCTCAGACACTGATTGGACATTTGACATGAGAGCTTTCAATCACACGACAGGTAAGTCAAGTATGTTAACCAATATTGATCAATATTTTGAGACTGATTCAATTTTAATTAGAGATGGTTCTTTTCTTCCAATCCTCGGTATTGGAGATCTTTTGTATCAAGCAAAGTAAAATTGTCTTACCTCTTCATGATGTCTTGCTAGTTCTTTACTTAATAAAGACGTTTCTCTCTGTAAGTCAGTTAACTACTCAATTTCCTGTTAATTGTGAATTTTTTGAAGTTGGTTTTTATGTTAAAAAAAGAGACACACAACAACCAATGATAATAGGGAGGTGCAATGGTGATCTTTATATTCTTTTCACTTTACCAAAATTACATTTCTTCTATCATTTTAAATCTGGCTCAACAGAAGTTTGGCACCAACGCTTAGGACATCTTCAGTTTGGCTTTATGTCTATTAAAAAATAATGGGTTAATTAATATCATAGGGGCTATTAAGTCTCAACATCTATTTTATAGTTTTCAATTAAGAAAGCTTAGTAGATTACCTTTTTCTTGTTCTGAACATTTAAGTTATGGTATCTTTTTAAAAATTCATTGTGATTTATGGGGCCTTACTCTTATTTTATCTATTGGGAAGTTAAGATATTATGCTTGTTTAGTAGGTGATTTCTTTAAATATACATGGATCATTCCTTTAAAACAGAAATTTAAATTTGTTAATGCCTACTAAGCCTGAATTAGAATGCTATGAACTCCTCAAATCACCCGTTGAGATCAATTTACTCATTTCTATAAAGAAAGTGATTTAGAATGCAGTGGAATTTTGCCAGGTAGTTCAACAAACAAATCAAAATCTTTTACTCAGATGGTGGAGGCAAGTTCATCAACTCAAAACTATTATCTCATTTTCTCTCTATAGGTATTATTCATCAAATATCTTGCCCATATACTCCTAAGCAGACAGGTAAGGTAGAAAGACATCATAGGATTATAAAAAAACTAGGTATAACTATGTTATTTTATTATGGTTCTCCTCAATTTCTATATGTAGAAGTTTTCATTGTAGTGGTGTACCTTATTAATCGACTACCTTTAAATGTTATTCACTTTGACTCTCTATATTTTACATTTCATGGAACCTATCTTGATTACTCTTCACTTCATATTTTTGGCTTTAAATGTTTTACCTGGTATACACGTTGTCACAAATTTAATACTAAAACTATTCCTTACGTTTTCATAAGGTGTGAAAAATATAAGGGATACAAATGTTTGCACCCTTCACGAAATTGTTTTTTATCTCCCAACATATTTTTTTAATGACTTAGTTATCTCTTATAGGATTGCTCAAAGTCCCAGATCACATGTTGTACTACGTGTTATTAGCATATTTGACTTTTAGCTGCCACATACTGATATTAACCTTTCTACAGATCCTCTTTTGTCTTTATCTACGCCACCATGTTTGAGTCCCTTACCACCAACAAACATATTTCATCCCCACAACCTGTTGCTTCATTACCTTTATTTGAAACTTTGGATTCGACTTTCGATGATCTTTAACTTGCCCTTGACTCTACTCCTCCAACACATTCATCGCTCACTTCTTAAGCAACTAGCCCAACACGGTTCGAGTCTGGGCATTTCAAACTACCTCAATCAACACAACCTTATTAGCCCGAGCTTGCACCAACCAGCTCAGCTCCTTCTAGCTTGATCTTTTAGTTTATGGTCACTTGGTCGCAACTTGGTGTAGTTAAACCCAATCCAAAGTATATATTGACTATTATACTATTAGCAAATATTTCTTGCGAGCCACATTATATTTGATCGACCTTGGCTCATCTTGGCTAGAAAGATGTTATAGAGGAGGAACTCACGACTTTACACTAAATCCAGACCTGGCTATTTGTTCCTCGCACTTTTGACATGCACGTCATTGGCTCTAAATGGGTATTCAAATTAAAACTCAAACCTGATGACTCTTTAAATCACCTCAAAGCTTATTGCAAAGGGTTGTCATCAAATTGATGGAGTAGATTACATCGAAACCTTCTCTCTAGTCATCAAACCAGGCACTATTCCTATGATCATTTTTATTGCACTTGTTCGGTATTAGCCTATTCGTTAATTTGATGTAAAAAATGCTTTTCCTGCATGGTCTAATTTCTGAAGATATAAATATGGAACAACAATCAAGAATGATGGATCCTCAACATCCAGCACATGTTTGCAAACTTCAAAGGCTTTCTATGGTCTCAAACAAGCACCCCATACTTGGTATGATTGATTCAATGCCTTTCTCCTTCAATATGTCTTCTTCTTTTTTTTTGCAGTTTAGCTTGTCCTTCATTATTCATTTTTCATTCTAATCATGGTTTACTGATTCTACTTTTCTAAGTAGATGACATACTTCTCATAGGATTTGATAAGGGTTAATTAAGTCTAATATTTTCATCTTCTAAGCTTAATATTTGTTCGTTGAAATTAATATTATTTAGCTTTTTTTATGTATATTATTATTTTATAAGTTTGGAGTCAATGAAGCAAATAAAAATAAAAATTTAATGAAAATAAGCCAAAAACATCAAACTGCTATAGTACCCTATTATAGTAGATTAATACAATAATGAACTACAGTACTAGTGCTACAACGTTTAGAAACAATGCTCAAAACAGTGTGTACAACACCCCAATGCCTAAAATCTAGCACTGTAGCGTTGCATGAACATTGTGTATGAACAATAGCTTATGAATAGTAATTTTGATCTGACTTGTATTTGATGTTTTACCCTAATTCGAAGAATAAACCTATAAATAAAAAATCAAAAAGCTCAATTCAAGAATCAAGAGGAGAGATAAGAGGAGAGAGAAAGAAGAGAGAGTAAGAGCAATTTTTAGAGGATTAAAAAGACTAGAAGATTGAAGACTAGAAAAAATTTATTTTTATCTCTTCAACTATTTATCTTTATAGTTTTCAATTATTTTCATGATGTTATTTTTTATAAGCTCTAGAAACTCTTTATTTTACTATGACCTAAGTTTTTATTTCTAGAGTTATACTAATGAACCAAGTATGTAATTGGATTTTATTGATGCTTAGTTTACGAACTTAATACATATAATTAATTTATTCTATCTTGTGCTTATTACTTTCATTATATATACCAATATTTTGAATGATTAAGGAATCACGATGAATTTGACAAAGGAATTTATGTGTTTAGTATAGGATAGTTTGATGCATGATAATATGGTAACAACTATGAGTTTCATGTAGGATAGACATATACCTAGATGACATGTATAGTATAATTTAGACTTGATCTTAATGAGTTACATTTTATTCTGATTGCCATTGACATATAGGTAGTTGTTAGAATGTGTAATATAGTTACTTGACCATCAATAAATACTTGTGATGAAATTAGTATCTAAGCTAATTAATTTATATTAAGAAATTAACTAAGAGATTAAAGAATCCAATGAAATACTAGGAGATAAGTCAAAACTCTAGATTATTCTTAATTTATGAGTTTAACTCTAGGTTTATTTATTAATTAGGTTCAATTTTATTTGATGGAATTAGGTTAATTCATTAAGTTTTGGATTTTAATTTTTTTCTGGATAAAAGTTAAATAAATATAATTTTAGTATTTGATTGATAGAATTAGATCGAATAGTTTATGTGAAAACGATATCTGGACTTAAAATTCTATATTACTTAATACGATAGCGTACGTTTGTACTTATCTACTATAGCATCAATCAAGTTTTTGGCGCTGTTGCCAGAGATTATTCTATTTATTCTTAGATCAATGCTAATACCAAGCTACTTGGTAGCTAAACCCAAGCACATGTTATCGTATCAGGATCCATTTCAAAACTTATTACAACTTTTGTTAAACACATGAGAAGTGAATTTATAATGAAAGACTTAGGCTTGTCCATTACTTCCTTGGCATCAAAATCTCTCAAACAACCAGCGGTCTTTATATGTCCCAATCATACAATGCTCTTACCATACTCAAATGATCAAACATGTAGACTATAAAGCCCATAAGTACACACTTGTAGCAAAGACGAAAAAAAAACTTCAAATGATGTTTTCTTAAAAGAACCAAGTTATTTTCGAAGGTTTGTTAGTGCTCTACAATACTTTACACTCACATGTCCTGATTTTTCCTTTAGTGTTAAATATGTGTCTCAATTCATGCGTGCACCCACTATTGGGCATTTAAAAATAGTTTGAGTATCCTATGATATGTCAAAGGAATAGACCTCAGGTTACATTTTTCTTTTACCACTACACTTGATCTGTATACTTTAAATGCAAACTAGGTAAGCTATCCCATTACTAGACGCTCCACTACTAGTTACAACACCACCTTTCTTAGAGGAAACCTCATCTCATAGTGTGCGAAGAACGAACATATAGTCTCACTATCAAGTATCGAAGCTGAGTATCGAGCCATGGTAAATACTGTCAGTTGAACTTATATGGCTAACTTTTATTCTTAATAATCTTAACATTCCAATGACATCATCTCTAATACTCCATTGTGACAACCTTAGTGCTCTTTATTTCATGGTTAATCCTGTGCCTCGTGCTTATAGTAAACATATCGAATTAGATTACCATTTGATTCGAGAATGAGTTACACTTGGACTGCTTATCACTCAACATATATCTATTAATAACCGAGTTTCTAATCTCTTCACTAAACCTGTGTCAAAGATTGCGCTAAATTATTTACGAACCAAACTCTGTGATACAAACCTCACCAACGATGTGATGAAACCCAACACCAAAATATAGAATCGAACCCCAAGATCTTTAAGAAGCAAGTTTGATAAGTCTTGGCCCTTGACTTAGTAAGGTAAGAACCAAGAATATAGTTGAATAGGGGATGCCACACCAAGAAACTCAAGGACACTCAAGAATCAAGGTGATAAGTCCAATTGTTTGAACGCCATAAGAATAATCTTGATAAGTTCAAGTCCTTTCAAGAATGAAAGAAGAACACAAAAACTCTTTAATATTATTCTCTAAATTCTGTATTGCATAATCTTTCAATCCTTATCATATTTATAGAAACCACATGGGATGTCAAGTTACAAATTCAAACTTACAACTACCCTCATACTCAAAGTCTAAAAATACAGCTAACAATACAGCAAACTTACAATTACCTTCACATCCAAAAGTGCACAATTACAACTAACACAACAAATGCAATTACAAAATTCAAATATAATTTTTACTAATTCAACAAGCATGTTCTTAAGTCTTAATTTAGAAAGAAAAGTCTTCAATTTGAATAAAAATGTCAAGCTTCACCTACTAAATGTCTGACTTTCCTTCTTAACTTTCTCTAGAAAACTTAGAAACATGTTCTTGTAAAACTTATTCCTGAATTTATAAAGCAATTAAACTTCTAGAAAATCTGCTTATATCAAATTTAAATTCAAAATTAATATCTTGGGCTTTTCAAAGTTGTGTAGATCACCAATTTGACTCTTTTAGAACCTTAATCAAAGTGATTAGATTCCCTTAAATTTGATTTGAACTTATTTGAAACGAATTTGGGCTTATGCCAGACTTTCATGTGTTTACTATCTCACCAACTTGTTGAATTAGCTCATTTAATGCTTCTTTAAAATAATTGACCTACTTGACAAACTTGATGAATGATGTGATTGCTAACCTTGAGCCCCTCTAAGTCCATGTGTCTCATGAGTCCCTATAGGCCCACATGTGAATTCTTTATTTTGTATGCATATAGGCTATACAGTTGCCTTTGACTCCAACATCGTTTGCGGGAGGATATTAGAGCAATACAACTCGGCAAATGGAGTGATAAGAATATTCAAGATTATTCGGAGTGATAAGGGTGCGTGCTCCTATAATATTGCTTCCATCATTGAGAAACGTTGGAAGATAAAAGGAGTTTTAATTACAACAAATTCAAGCCAAGATAGTAGTCTAAGCAAATAAGAACTCTAATCAAATAAGGAAACTCCAACAATCAAAAATATGAAGAGCTTATCTTATCTCTCTGCAGATTTTATATATGGAACTGTTTTTCTCTTTATTATGTTTAAATATGAATACCATATATCCCTTGTGCTCACGTTGCCTACCAATACTAATAATACTTTCTATTTTTCATTCAAGAAAACAATAAGTCTTTCTCTTATTTTTCTCCGTAATTATCGAGCTTAAGTAAACGATCGAGTTTTTTCGTAATTATGATGCAAATAACGAAACACATGTGCCCCTGAGATGAAATATTGACCAGGTCATATTTTTCTACTTTCTATTTCTCAAAAGGTGACTTGGGTCGATGAAAAGATGTGCTTCCTAGAAAACATGTATAGGAATTGGTCAAGTATGGTGGGTGGTCTTCCATTTCCAGTCATCGCCAGTATAACAAAAGTTTAGTCTGCGCGGCCAATCTTCTATTTAAAAAGAATTAAAAATTCAAATTGCACGTCACCATCAAGTTAAGAATTAAAAATAAAAATATGAAAGTTTAAAATACAATGTTGCGAGTTTGTAAACTATTAAGGATGAATTCGTATAGAGGTGTTTCTGCCGTATTAGGAAAACACAACAAATAAATGTTTAATAAATATTATTCTTATTTTTATATTTATATATTTGTCAAATGCTTTCTTCCACATTAATTATGGTTTCAAAACTACAACACCTTTATATTACATGCATCTTAAATTTTATATGTAAAGAGAAGAATCTCGAATGGTGATAAGATTTATGTCATTGCGCCAAATTCATTCAATAAACTTCTGTTAAATATACATTGCTTTTGGAATTAACCAATTGTATGACTATGGTGATGAAAACGATTGATGATTGGTGAAAAGAATTTGAAAATATTGACCTCTTATTTTGGGTTTTTTTTTGTCAATTTGAAAGTTAAGCCTAAGATTTTTGGCCAATGGTTGAATTTGTATTTAGTGAAAATTGTGAGAGAAAAGCTTTGAAAAACCTTTTAAATGTTTCATAAAATTACAAATTGTCATTATATATTAGTTATAATATATTTAAATTAACCACTAAACCTAAGTTAAATATTTGAGAGTTACAATATTTATTTAAATATTATAATTAATTATTATTTGAGAGTTTTGCATTTTAAATTATTATAGAAGTGACAATATTTAAATTATACTTATTAAATATTAAAATTAATATATAGACTACCTACTACTATATAAAGTTTTCTAGTTCTTTCTTATTAGTAGTTAGAATGAGTGAGAATGAAGAAGAAAAAAAAAAGAATAAGTGTTCTATGTATATACTATTATAAATATATACTCTTCATATTATGTTTTTGAGCAATTATAACAATGAGAAATTATTATGATCTTTTAGTGATTGTGCTCATCAAAAAGAGCGGCTACGAGTATAAAGTTAAACTTAGAGTTATATAGATCCGTTACTACCCACACAAAAGTAGGACTATTTGTCTTTAGGACAATGCTTTTTAACATGCCTCTTTATACTCAAGGCTAGGTTTTATTTTTTTTACTCCTTATTTTACTTATATATATTTTAATATATTTTACGTCTTTTATATATGATAACATATAGTATAAAAATATGATTGAAATAGTATATAAAATAAATTATCCAACAGAAACAACTATGGTGAATTGAGGGCTGTTGTTCTTCACAAAATTTCACTTGATATGAAATCTTTGATACTGCAAGAGAATAATCGATCAAGGCTAGTGGGTGGTGGTTTTAGCAAAAACTCTTTAATTCTTAAGTCAAATTAAGAGTGTCTTGAGAGAAATAATAACGCAAAAGAATTACCATAAAAAAATATTTTTTTGGATAGAAATTTTTTTACCTCTCGTGTGGTGATCCCCTATTTATAGGATTGTGTATGGTTTTTGGGTTTCATGAAGGACTTTACACCCTTTTGGAATTCTAATCCTCTTTGGACTCTTTTGAAGGGTGTATTTAGTTTATTTATGAACTCTTAAATGTCATATTTTATTTATTTTTAGAATTTACGGAGTTATTTTTAGATTATTAGTGGTGCTCGTCCTGATGAGAAGTAATTGGCCCTAATAAAGAGTGCTCGGTCCTGTATGAAGAGGGTTCTTGGTAGTCTATAATTTTTTTTATAAAAAAAGAGACTCTTTGGCTATATGTTTAGGACTCCTCAATGATGTACTAGGGCGGGTTTCATGGATTGATGAATGGGATTCATTGGTCACGGTTTGGAGAGTATTTATCCATATTGGAGGAGAGTTTTTTTGACGAGTGATGCCTATTTGATTTTAATAGGTGCTTGAGGATGTAATCTAATTTAATAACATGTTGGGCTGAAAACGAATCCCTTATTTTGATGGGAGTATTCAGCTATTGCAGGCTTTGTTGGACTAGAGAGATCAACTCTCATACTTCTTTAGGTTGGATTCGGCCTTTTTGGACAAGTGTATTGGAGTCATCCCATTCAAAAACTTTCATAAAATTGCAGTCAATAAAGAAAATAAGAGATGCCTTTTAATTAAAATAAATCAAATTTTATCCTGATGCTTCTTTCTCGCAAAATTTTATTTCATGACTTAGCATATATAATAAACATAATTAGACAACTTTTATGTTCATGTACCCAATTGCTAAATTGCCTCTTGATATATTAGTACTCTTAATGTAACTACGTACATAAAGTTCAGTCAAGCAAAAGGAGTCAAAATTCATCTTCAGAAATGATAGAAGACTTTTGAATAAGGTGGTAGTCAATTAAAAATTCAAGAATAGGGTAAAACTCTTGCTAAGACTTCAAAAGGACGTATGAGGTCACGGCTTGGAAGTTTCCACCTAAGACTAAATGCCTTTTAATTGATGTGAAATCAACCTCTTGATCACCACCTACTCGTTTGCCTGTCATATAAACTATAAATATAGAGGTTTCATTTACAATCAATATAGATAATCTCAGCTTATAATTTTAACATTTTCTCACATCTTTAAAGATATGGCAAGCAAAAGTCCCAGCTCTGTGCTACTGACCCTCTTCATCTTTGCCATGGTATTGTCTCCAATGTTGCCATGCGAAGCAGCTCGAGTTGCTGCTGTTATTGGTAATAATTCTTTCATATATCACCAATATTCACGTTATAACTGAATGATACTGATCATATATATCTTGTTCCAGGGAATTTTTACCCATTTTCAGTGGAAAACCATTTGCTATAAAAATATCCGAAAACGTTCATTATTTTTTCTCATAGAAACGTTCATTCCGATATTAAAGGTTTATAGTTTCAGGTCACAGAGGAGTGATGCCACCAAACGGACAACCACGAAAAGTCTACTGTCCACATTGCGTGTGTTGTGCACCTGCACCACCGGGTCGTTGTTGCAAGTGCGGCTGCTGATGATGATTGATGAACATCGATTCCACCGGAAATGTTACCTTATGTATTATGATGTTAGTCTGAAAGAATATATGAATAATATACTAAAAGAGAGTGTATTTGTTTTACGATTAGAGGGGTTCATCATCATCATTTGGATCCGTATCCAAATGCTTTCATGTGAAATGTGCCAACGAGTGTGTGTAACATGTGTCAGGAAATAAATGCTTTATGTGTTATGATGTTATTATGAAAGATTCTCTTTACATAAATCGGGAATGTGCATTATTTCATTAGATTTATGACATGTTTATATAAATATATATATATATATATATGGCATAATTTTATTGAAAGGGTATATATACATTTGGTGTGCAAAAAATTCTCATTATTATTATTAGGTCCAGTTCCTATTAGGCTAGCCAGCTCGCGACAAGTGTTCAAATCTACTTTAGTGAATGAGGCTTATGACAGAACATGCCCATTTCTTTGTTTTGTGGACAAATTAGTCCGACTATAGACTTGGACCTGACAGATAATTGGAACTCACCAACCCACGAAAACCACGAACAAGTCATGGCACTCTAGGAAGGCGGAACGGATTAAATCATATTTTACTCCAATTATTTCCAATTAAAAATTGTTCTTGCATGAATGGAATAGACAAATCATACATTTGATAAGCAAACAATTAAATTCAGACATCATAAAATGTTATTTAACTACATTTAATCTTGAATAAATAGTATTTATAAATGAGATCCATTAAATTATTACTATAATTACTAGTAATAAACTCATTAGATCTTGATTTTTATGAAAGGAATTGGGTACTTTTAAAAAAAAGTT
The DNA here is from genome assembly GCA_946807835.1 of Ailanthus altissimus. Taxonomy (NCBI): domain Eukaryota; kingdom Viridiplantae; phylum Streptophyta; class Magnoliopsida; order Sapindales; family Simaroubaceae; genus Ailanthus; species Ailanthus altissimus. The sequence continues at coordinate 19,403,856 of OX327710.1, read as the reverse complement.
AAAAATTTTTGGAACAACTATTTAGAAAAAAAAAATAATCTAACCATACAAAAAATTATGAACCTTACTTGTTCTTACATTATCATTCACTATCTCACACACGCACACCATTTTATTTTGTAAAGACTAACTTGAGCATTAGAGTGTTATTTCTTACAAGAAGACGAATGGTCTTTTTACTATTGTAGGGAATATGTAGGGATTACGAGATAATTTTTTATGAAGTTCTAATCGAAAATCTTCAATGGCGCCATCTATGGGAAGAGAACTGAATTAAATAAATAATTCCTTAGTTCACCAAATCGTTAGTGAAGAAGACCAATCAAAGAGTAAACTAGAGTAACATAGAGAAGGGGGAAACTAGCAACCCAAACCTTATAATATTGAGAAGCCAGGTTCTCCCAAAGATGGCAAACATCTTAAACCAGATAGTTCTGTCGCTAAAGGAGATGAAGAATGAAAACCAAGAATTGAGAGATAGATTAACAGTCATTCAAATAATTATGAGGGTGATCAACATCAGAAGGACATTTGGCATATTTCAATACTCAAGGTTGATGTTGATGTGTATTGAGGAACTGAAAAGTAGGAAACTCATGAGGGTTAAAAACGATAAATGGGGAGGATATAAGAGTTTCCATCTTAAAAGAGGTGGGAGAACTCTATGTAAAGATCGAAAATCAGGACTTTTTAAAGATTCAATGACCCAATGAGAGAAAACTAGGATCCATTCATGGAAGTCATCTGATAAGCAGAGAGGCCCTACAAATATATTCAACATTCCCAACTTCCAGATGTACGATGAGACCCTAAACTGAGAGGAACACATTTTCCACTTCAACATGCAAATGATCATAAGTGCATAAGATGATGAATTGAAGTGCCTCAGCTTCCCTTCAAGCTTGAAAGGGTTTAACCTAGGCTTGGTTCCATGGATTAAAGGAGAATGTGATATCTACCTTTGATGAGTTTACTGCATAGTTCACTACTCAATACATGCGAAACAAAAAGAAAAAGAAGAAAACGACATCAGATCTCTTTTTTATGAAACAAGGAAAAAGCGAGTAGATTAGAAGTTTTCTCAATAGTTTCAACAGAGAACTTAGTAAGTTGGGAAGCTCATTTGTAGAACCTGGGTCAAAGCCAACAAAGAACTCCATCCCATGATCAAAGTCGAATGGAGGAGGTCCAGCTGTAGAACCTGGAACCTCCCCCATTCAATGTGGCAAAGCTCCCCCTTCAATGCTTGAAAGAGAAACTCTACTAATTGATAAAGGCTCCGATGCAACCTCTGAAGCTTCCATTTGAGTAGCTTTTGGTGCCACTCTAAAAATTAAAACCTCGAGAGGATGGATCCTTTTTTTTTTTTTGAAGTAGAAGAGGCCTCCATACTTTTAGGAACTGTTGAAGACTTTTTTTTTTCCCTTTTGGATTCTCAATTTCTTTGCTCAATGATAAGAAGATTAAGAATCACATTAAGGAGATCCTTTATGTATCTTTTCATAATAAGAACCTAAAAGTGAGCTAACATACTATCTTCTTTACATAAAGGATCGGTTGAAGTCATTCCCTCTAATGGAGGATTAGAATGAAGGATAAATAAAAGTTCTATACTTAAGGTACTAGCCGCGGTCATCTTTAGAACTATTGGACTAATAGAAGGAATAAAAACAGAGGCAGCAGCCACCCCTGAAGCCTCAGGATCTTATGAAAGAACCAGCTCTGGGGTCTCAGAACTATCTTCAAAATCTCCATCTATGGTAAGAGAGTGGTCAATATCCAAAAGAGGGTCAAAAAAAGAAAAATCCAGGATCTCACCTTCTAGAGAGACTCGAACCTCTTGAACATTGAAGGTTGTATAAGGAATAGATGTTAGTAATATGATGAAATGAAAAATAATAAAAGAAAGGGAAAGATAAAGAAAACTCACTTATGTCGAGGAAGATCCCCTTATAATTGTAGCTTACATGGAAGTTCTCACTAGAAAGTTCTTTACCTACACTAGAAGGGAATAGGATTTCAACTAAAAGAAAGTCATTAAATAGAATGCGATTATGAAAGGTCATAAGTATCTTGAGATCTTAAAACGTCAGGGTTAGCACAACATCTTCCATAGTTAAGGTACATGAAAAATGGCATACCTACTCACGATAAGCGTAAGCTAGGAATAGTTTAGGACTATATAAACCCCAATGAGAGATCATCTTTTGAAAAAGAATTTCTTGAATAACCTTTTCATCCTAGTAATAGAAAGAAATGTCAAGTTGGTATTACTGTCAAAGTGATCGAAGGAAATGGTAACCTCATATGGATACCTTGGCCTCTTTCATTCACCATTGATGGTAACCTTTTCCTTAAAGTTAAATAATTCTTTTTGTTTTCTTGGGGAGAAGTAGTAATTGAGTGTTCCTCATTTGAGGTTGTGAGTGATAAAGACATCATATAAAGTTAAGTAATAAAAAGGAGAGATCATAAGATTTAAGAGAGCGATATCCTAAAGGAGGTGAAAAATATTTAGATGGATATATAGTGGTGACAGGCTAGTCACATGGAAAAACTCATGGATGAATGGAGGAATAGAGAACCCAAAATATACTAGTAAGGCTGGTCATGGTTCGAATTGGTTCAAGTTTTTTCGAAACTAAACCAAACCGGTTCGATTCAATTTTTGACGGAAATAAAACTAAACAAATCATTTGAAAGGGAAAATATTAAACTAGACCGAACTTGAAAAAGGGGTTCGGTCTGGTTCGATTTTTTAGGTTTGGGTTATTTTTTAGGTTATTTTTTATTTTTTTTCATCTTAAATTGTGAATTTTTTAATTTATTTGTCGAAATAATTTAGTGGATCATTTTTGGATTTAATTTTTGGGCTTATTTCATATTAAAACAATTACAATATGCTTAATTTTAGATAAATTTAAACTTTTTATTTATTAATAATATACTAATTGCTAACAATATCTATAAAATAAAATTATCATATTTAATGAAAATAAAAATATCCATCAAAATAACATTGAACTTCAATTATCCATGAAAATGGAAAAACCAACCAAGAAAATTAACCATGAAAATAAAATTGTCAATCAAAATCAATTATCCATGAAAATCAAAGTACAAGAAAATAAAATTTTCCATCAACAAAATTATCCATGAAAATAGAATTGTCCATCAACAAAATTATCCATGAAAATAAAAATTATCCATCAACATAATATTCATAAAAATAAAATTGTTCATCAACATAATATTCATCAAAATAAGATTATACATAAAAATAAAATTATTCATTAATATCTGATTGTCCATCAACACTACGTAATGGTAACCACGTATCTAAAATCTAAAATGGCCAACTCCATGACCATTAATTTCCAACTCCAATCTAAAAAGCCAACAAGTTTACAAGTATTAGAAAAAAAAACTTATATTAATAAACTGTAAATTAGATATAAGAAACATAAGAAATTAAAATTTTATTATCTCCAATACTTTTTATCAATCAGTGACCCTACTATACTTTGATGCATCCATCGAATTGCCCAATTCTATAGAGAGAAAAAAACATACAGAAGATAAGTAAAGAATGAAGTAAAAAAATTAACTATCATATGACAATATAAGTAATTATTATACATGTTTAGACGTTTTCACAAATATCAGCATCTTTCATGTCAGGAACGTCCATCTTATCTCCAAGAAGAGTAGACCAAAACCAATTTTGAGTGCAAATCAAGACATTCACAAATTTAGAAGTTAAAGAACTCCTAAATGCATCAAGAATGCACCCTCTCGTAAGCTCAACGACTTCTTGAAGTGAAGGGGATGACGCATACTTAAATGAGGTGCTTCCCCACATTGATTTACCAACCTCTGGGGATTACATCCCTTCCTCCAGACCTGTTGTCTTCTGAATCTTCCCTGCAATGGCTACTAAATCAAGGGATTTGAGCTCTTCGGCTTCCCTTTTCGATGGTTACGAGTGTGAAATCATTGGTTCTACGGGGCCTAAGGCATTCTTCTACTTTGGTAGATGCCAATTATCAAGTATATCTAAGGCGTTCTAGCCGTCTTTTCATAAATGCAGACTTAAAGACAACAATGGATACTAGAATTGCAAAAATATCTTTAGTAATTTGAGACAAAACTGGATACTTTGTCTAATTTAATTTCAGCTAACGTAAGATTTCAAATTGTACATTTTTTAACTTCTCTATCTCAGTTGACAAATACCTTTCAATCTCATGTTCCTGAATATCAATTCTTCTCTTCTGTGTTTTATAAAATTGGGACAAAGTATCATAAGTGTCTTCTTCTTCTTCTTCTTCACCCTCCTCATTTACTCTACCTCCTAATTACACATTACTAAAAGATTGATTTTGACTAACACTAGATTCCTCCCCATCATGTGATCCAAATGACTTATTAATTGTCAAACAACTTAAACAACATTTGTCTAACATAAGTCATCATTTTATCTACTTTTATGCCATCAAATAAAGTGCTTAAACACTACTCCACAAATTTTAATTTGCAACGAGGATTACGTATTGCTGCCACAAACAAGATGTTGTTGATTTTATCTAAACATCCTCAGTACTTGTCAAGTTTCCTTTTCATAACACTAGCCATACCCCCCAATAACACATCTTTACTCTTTATGAGTGTTTTCAAATATGATTGAATCTTTTAAATTTTATTTAAACATAGATGCGAAGACACTTGTATAGATGAACTAAATTTCAAAGTCACATTATAGAAAGTCTTTAGAAACTTCACCAACCTTTGAGCATTATCATAATCCTCATCTTTTGGTGGCTCAAGCTTTTTATTACCGCTGTTAGCCTCCAAAAATAAGAATAATATTGATCATCATCAAATTTCATCTAATAAAATGCCTTTCTTAATTTGAAAGAACTATCTAACATTAAATATGTTAAGTTCTACTTAATTGGTAGATCTAGATGGACAAGTGTTTTCGACGAGATTTTCTCTCTTTCTACACATTTCTTAAAATTCTTCAATCTTTAGGAGAAAGACCTAATGTACTTGACAGCATTACTAATACCAACAACGGACTCATTCATCTCTTTCATCCCATCTTTCACTATCAAATTAATAATATGTGTATAACACATCAAATACATGAAGTCACCATCCAAAACTAATGAATCCTCCTTCCAACTTTTAATTTTATTTTGACATAACCAAATACAACATCATTTACACTTGCATTGTCCACTGTAATAGCAAAGATATTTTCAATGCCTCATTCAAGCAAACAATCTTCTATACACTTCCTAATAGTATCTCATTTATTGTTTGCAATTGTCCTAAACTTGAGAATCCTCTTATGCAACTCCTACTTCACATCAATAAAGTGAGATATTATTACCATGTAATTCTCATTCTGGATTGAAGTCCAAGTATCCATTGTGATCGAAATTCTCTGCTTATTAGAACTCAAAATACTTTGTAATAAAACCTTCTCATTTGTATACAACTCAAGGATGTCCCTTGCAATTGTTCTTTGAGATGGCATTTTAAATCTTAGACAAGTTTTTCCCATAAATTCATTAAACCCTTCACTCTCTACATTCTTATAAGGCCACTCATATTTTATGATCATCGAACAAGTAATTTTCTAAGGCTTTCTTGATTAAACCCAACAACCACAAAATTTACAACATTTTTCCCTTCAAATTCATATTTATTTTTTTTAGTACTAACTCATGTTGTGTTTCATCAATTTGTGTGCTTAGATAAGCAACGTATCTCTTCAAATGAGATTTCAAATTTAAAGTTCCAACATTACTACTATGACATGCATATGTCTTCATACAGTAGTTGCATTTAGCTATTTTCCCACCTAGTAGCTCGGTGAAACTTTTCTGAATTATTGATCTTAAGTGACTAGTATAACTATTGATAACACTTTGCCCATCTTTTTAAATTTTTGAAGTACGATCCATTTTACAACACATTTACAATCACAATTCACAACACTATTACAACCAAAAAGTAAGGCTACATTTCAACTATAATCACAATTATACCAAAAAGTATATCTGGTGACTCTTTAGGATATAGCTAGTGTGATGATGAAATTATAGTGTAAACATCAACCATATCTCAATTTAACAGCATAACAACCATGATGAAGATTTTCTTGTTACGCTCTTGTAACTATCAATTAATAAACTTTTAACTATCAGTGATCACTTTTGTAAAGTAACTTGGACTGTTTAAAATAGACCCCCTACCCTAGAATTACAGTAATAATAGCAATTTTAGACCTTTACCAACATTTTTTAGTAAACCCATTATTTAAAATGTATCCCATTTGTGTTAATTTTTCAAATATGCTACATGAAAATTGCTCCTCTATTATATGTGACCATCAAAAGCTCTTTAAAACAAAGTTTGAAAATAACTACAACTACAATCATAGCTCCCCAATTGAAACATCAATTGAAAAAGAAATTTCTTCATAATATTAAAATGTTCCATCATTTTATCCACCCAAAAGAAACTTTATATATATATATATATATTCATTTTTTTAATACTGTATTATATTTTGGTTTCGCTCTTGCCTCTAACTGCATTAAAGTCTGACTTAGACTAGGAGAGAATTGAGCTAAATGTTATATCAATCCTAAGAAATCAATCTCCAAACACAAAATAATCAATCGATCTCTAATGATAAATAACAATAAGAAGAAACGATTTATAATTGCCACATGAAATAAAACAATAGGACACACTCTAGTTTTTAATTTGCTTAAGTCTTTTTAAAGAGTCATTCAAGCCATGAAATCTGATCCTAATCAGTCATTATATCACAAAACTATCTTCATAGATCATACCTAACTTAAAAAAAGTTGATGGCGGCAAGGAGAGCGGACGACACAGCAGCAAACGAAGGCACACAACAGCAGACAGCACACACACACCAGTAGACGGCACAATAGCTCTGTTCGAATTTGAGAGAGTTTGTTTTGAATAAAATTTGATTTGCACTAATTTAGGTTTTTTACTTTTTAGGTTTCTATTGATTTATTTTATTTAAATTAAGTATTGATTATATATGGCAAAGCTTTATTTTTGTGTGTTACAACAACTAGTTATATTATGCCATGTGTCACTTTAATGCAAATTTATATAAATACTTAGTTTTTTAATTTGATTTTATTAAAATAAAAATCGAACCAAACTGATTGATTTTTCTAAAAGAAATTGTTCGATTTTTAAAAAAAAGAATTGGCCAATCAAGTCCGATTTGATTTGATTTTTTAGTTTTCGGCTAAGTTTGCCCTCCTTTATACACTAAGTATTTTCTAAATAAAGGAAGCTTACCCACTTGTACAGAGGGTTGCAAAGAGGTTCTTCCATTGGGAGGTTTCTAATTAGACATTGTTAGGAAGTTAGAGCATCAATTAAAAAATTACTAGAGCATCAATTCTAGCTCATCAATTGAGAAATTGCTAGAGCATAGATTCTAGCTAGTCAATTGAGAAATTATTCAGTCCTCTCACTATTATTGCATAATACCATAGAAAATTTTGAAAAGTTAGGGTTTTTTAAGAGACTAGAAAAGAAAAAAATTAGAAGTACAAGACTCTTTTGAAGATAAAGTGAAAAGTAAAAGATTAACCGTGAGATTTTATGGGTTTGAGACTAACTGTTGATGTGTTCAATTGAGGATAAACAACATGATCAGTGGAACAGTATAGGTCATAAATAGAGAGAAAATCAAAAGACCAATAAAAGAACATGTAAAGCTCACTAGTTAGTCAGTGAAAAAGTGTGTCTTAAAAGCTTTCCACTAAAGAGACATATTCCTTCGTTTATGAGGGGTATTTGTTGAGCTCATTTTGTATTAGGCCCGGTCAACCCACATCAAATAATTTTCTGTATACTAAATTGGACATTTTCTTTTTTAAAAAAATAATGTTTTAGAATAACTACTTGGGAGAGAAAACTTTAATCTAAGCATACAAAAAATTATAAACCTTACTTGTTCTTACATCATTATTCACCATTTTGCACACATAAACCCTTTTATCTTAATGAAAGGGTCTTTTTACTATTATGTAAAGTACGTAAGGACTGTGAGATAATTTTTCATGAAATTTATGCTGGGGAACTTCAATAATATATATAATAATGTTAAGTTTATAAAAATCAAAATATAAACAAACTTATGTATCACCAATTAACTCATTAATAATTGTTATATATTAAATATAACTTAATTTTATTATCTCATCATTAATCTAGTAGAGATATTAATATATATATATATATATATATATGAATCTTGAACTTTATTTACACTTTTGAAAAAAAAGTAATATGAGAAAGATTGTAATCTATTAGTATTGTAATAAGATATGGATACGAGTCTGTGATCTCTTGTCTTTGATTAAATGTGCTATCATATATCAAGTCTGTTTCATCATAAATATATATTTATATGTCCCTAAGTTATAATATCATTTTATGTTTAGGATTTTAGATTAGTTTCTCATTTTCTCCCACTTCTTTGTGACAACTTTTATGATAGAATTTATATCTGTTTTTTGATCTCTTGATATATTTTCATTACTAATTATAAATGATGAAAATATGTGTTGCGGATATCACATCATGCACTTTAATTTGACACCCTTATGACATCAACTAAGCCATAATCTTGATACCTCTTTTATTCTATGCACAGTGAAAAATCATAACTTGATATCATAAGAAATAACACATAAGATTAACACACCAATAAAGATAAAGAAAATAAACCAATCAACAAGACACAAGATATACGTGGTTTGACCCAAAATTGCCTACGTCTACGAAGAAGCCATGATCCCACTTTTTATTATTGAAATAGATCACTAAGTATCTTCTTACATCATCAATGATCCTACAAGACCCCTTAGTATCTCCCATAAAGACCTCTAAGTATTTACCCTTGATCACCATGACTTCTTAAGACCTCTTTGTATCTCCTCATAAGAGATTTTTACAAGGACCACAAAAATAGCCCGAGTATCTAAGTTAAAAGGATCTATAGTGTTTCTCTTTTATTCACTCAAAGAACCTAAAGAAAAAATACCCCTCAAAAATTACACCCCAGTGCACTACGCACTTAGTGCCTACCTAGCTCATCTATTCTCTCTTATGGTTACATCTTGAAATCTTAGATGCTTAATCTTAAATAAAGGGTTTACAAGTGTTTCTATAGGGTATATTTCGTGCTTACTAACCTTATTCCTTTTTGGAGTAAGAGTCCACTTGTTTTGGAAGTCTAAAACTTCCCAAAACTAGAAATTTGGATTAAAAACAAACTTTTGATGCGTCTGGCGCCATAGCGCTCATCCTTGGGCCCTGAAACATTGGGCATTATCACACCCATTGCTGCGGTACTAGGTTGCTGTCCTGGGCGCCACGACGCTCAGCTCTGTAGTGCCTATCCTGCATTTTCTTGCTTCCTTCATGTCTTCAAGTCCTGTTTTACTTCCCCCTTCGTGTTTCACACGTCCTAGACTTCACTATACATGTCCCACACGTTCTAGACTTCTTGTGACTCTCCACTTTGGTATTCATCTCAATTCTTGTCCAACCAAGATTATTAAATCACCAATTTTCCAATAAACCCCTTATTGATTCAAAATCTCTCTCCATGAAGCTAATCATCGTCACCCCTTCTTGATCAGTGCTCACTAGCATGGTCTATAAGTCAAGTCCCAGATTTAACGAAGGCTATTGCGACTACGGTCTCCAAAGATTCCTGAATGCTGATGTCTAGAGTAGTTCAATGTTGTGATCTTTTATGTCCCGAAGACACCATAACCACAACCCTTAATGGTGAAAATACATTCTCGCCATTGCTACTCTTCCCATACATTCTCTTTCGACCCCTGCCATAAAGTGATATATCAAAAGCTGCTCTATGGTCTATTTCAAATCAACAACCCTATGTTGATCCCATTCTAAGCACTTTTCTATAAGCACATAGCCTCCCTCTATACTTTATCACTCCCCGATCCTTTTGCTTCCCATTTAATATTCCTTCCTTATGTCTTCCATGAATCTCCCTATTTCGATCTAGCAGTCTCGAGTCTTCTAGATCTTTATGAAATGAGGAATCAAATCCCATACCTAGTCCATCCCTTGTCTTTTTTACTATGTAGTCTCAACCTTATTCTACCAATCTCTATGACTTACCATAAGCCATATTACTCTAATTGGTAAATAACGATTCTCTATGACTTATATGAAAACACTACCCTAGAACCCAAAAATAGTTCATCCATCAGACACTTATTCCTCCAGAAGCTCTCATGCAATCAAGGTCTTTGCCTAGTCATCCAACAGACTTACAAATTCACATTCCTTCTATATTTGTCTTTCTCTTAGGACTGTCTTTTTGAGTGCCATAGACAACTTTTGGATCTTCCCTTCAATCTTGATTGTTCTTCTTATTCCATCTTTATTTTATGTCTAATCTGAATGATTCTTCTAACTATGACCTAGATGATGCCATCTTCTTGGTAGTCGTCTTTCTAAGAGTGATCCTTACTCAAAAAATAAAACTCCCCAGTAAGGCCATCATCTTTTCCTCTTTCAGATAATTATCTTTCCTATTGTTCTTCTCTTATATTTGTGAATCCCCATGGTTGACAACCTTTGCTCTGTAATCTGACACTACTGCCTATGCTCTGTAATCTAGACTTTAACCCATGCTTTGATACCAGTTTGGACTTCAACTCAAGCTCTGATACCAGTTTGTTGCGAATATCACACCATGCACTTCAATTTGACACCCCTATAGCATCAACTAAGCCACAACCTTAATACCCCTTTTTATTCTATGCGTAGCGGAAAATCATAACTTGATACCATAAGAAAGAACACATAAGATTAACACACCAATAAAGATAAAGAAAACAAACCAATTAATAAGACACAAGATATACGTGGTTCGACCCAAAATTGCCTACGTCCACGGATTATCCATGATCCAACTTTTCATTATTGAAATAGATCACTAAGTATCTTTTTACATCATCAATAATCCCACAAGACCCCTTAGTATATCTCATAGAGACCTCTAAGTATCTATCATTGATCACCATGACTCCCTAAGACCTCTTAGTATCTTTTCATAAGAGATTTTTACAAGGAACATAAGAATAACCCGAACATCTAAGCCAAAAGGATCTATGGTGTTTCTCTTTTATTCACTCAAATAACCTAAAGAAAAAACACCTCCTAAAGGTTACACCCTTATGCACCACGCACTTAGTGCCTACCTAGCTCCTCTATTATCTCTTATGGTTACATCTTGAAACCTTAAATGTTTAATCTTAAACAAAGGTTTTACAAGTGTTTATATATGGTGTATTTCGTGCCAACTAACCCTATTCTTTGTTGGAGTAAGAGTTCACTTGTTTTGGAAGTCCAAAACTAGAAATTCGAATTAAAAACAAACTTCTGACGCGTCTAGTGCCGCAGCGCTTGTCCCTGGGCGCCGCGGCGCTGGGCATTATCCTGCCTATCGCTGTGGCGCTGAGTACCCAGCGCTGCAGTGCTGGGTTGCTGTCTTGGGCACCGCGGCGCTTAGCCCTGTAGCGCCTATCTCACATTTTCTTACTTCCTTCACGTCTTCAAGTCCTGTTTTACTTCTCCCTTCGTGTCCCACACGTCCTAAATTTCTCCATACATGTCATACACATTTTAGACTTATTGCGACTCTCCACTTTAATATTTATCTCAATTTTTATCTAATCAAAATTGTTGAATCATCAATTTTTTAACAATATATTTATTTTTTACACATTTATTTTTTTTAAAATAAAATTAAGAACCCCATCAATTATTGGAAGAATTAGTAGCAAAGACTCCCATACTTTTTATCTAAGCAGAAATAAAAAAGTTGGTCAATTAACATTTCATATATTCACATGATACGATAATCATGTTGTAATATTACAGACGTTTTTTATTAAAAATAAAATTTGTCATATGAAATGTAAATTACATCTCTTTTTATTTTGATATTCGTGAAATTTGAACTCTAAATTTTTTTAATTTAACTTAAAATATTTTAATAATTTTTTAGACATTTAAGTTATCGAGCTTAGGTAAAGAAGTTTCTTCGTAATTATGATGCAACAAAATTAATCTCCTTGGTATGAAATATAGACCACCCTTATTTTCTTTCTACTTCGTATTTTTCAAAGGTGAGTTATTGGATTTTGGTCCATGGAATGGTGCTGGTTGTGTCGAAATTGACTTTTTCTTTTAGACAATGTGTCAAAACGTGTCTTTGGGCCCATTGACTGGTGGTGCCATGTGGGTTCCTTCCTACTTCCTAGAAAACGTATGGGATTGGGAACTCGACCATTATAACTGAGGCTTATATTTCCATTTAAATTGAATTTAGTCTACGTACGCCCAAATCAATGTTCTATCCGAAAATAATATTAATAATAATATAACCACAGTAATATTAATACTTAAATACATCCAATTGCTTTCTTAGAAAAAATAAATCAAATTGCATGTCACCATCAAATAAACATCTTCTTTGAAAATATGAAAATTAAAAAATACAGTATCACGACCGTACAAGCAAAATCTTCTTGTATGAGAAGAACCTCAGATGCATGGAATGAAATATCTTTTATATATATGCACATATTACTATTCAGAATATTAGAATCATCCCACAAAAATGCTTCCTTAATTGGGAATTAAACAAGTAAAAAGAATTTAAAAAAAAAAAAGAACTCCCTTTCAGTTCGAAGAAATCGAAATTTACCCTGATGCTTCTTTCTTCCGAAATTATTTCATGATTTAATTAGTGCATATATATATATATATATATGTATATAAAATAAAAGTTACACAACTTTTATGTTCACGTACCCAATTGCCAAATTGCCTTTGATATACTAATATATTTTAATGTATAAGAAATCGTTAATGATATATGGACTTTTGAAAAATTGGTGGTAAGGGATGGAAGTCAACCAAAAAGATAAAGACTAGAAAGTTTAAAGGTAAGTCTAGGTAGCTAATACTTCGAAAGTACGCTGTACGCGAGAGGTTGCAGCTTGGAAGTTTCAAAGAAAGACTAAATGCGTTTTAATTTTTGCGAAATCAACCTATTGTCCCACCTATTTGTTCTATAAATATGTTTCATTTGCAATTATAATTTCAGCAATTGAGCATAATTAATTTATAGTTACATTGTTTTTCTTTCCACAGATTAAAAGATATGGCAGGCAACAATCTAAGGTCTGTTCTATTAATCCTTCTCATCTTCGCCATGGTATTCTCTCCACTGTTGCCCTGCGAAGCAGCTCGCTTTACTGCAAATGGTAATCTCATCTCATAAATCACCCTTTTACATTATTAATGATACTGATATAATATCTCGTTCCAGGGTACTTTTATTAGTTTTCCATTGAAATATTTCGAAAAAAACGTTGCTTTTTTTTTTTTCTATAATGAAAACGTAACTCTTATCTTTCGTTTTGACATTAATGGTTATTAACACTACAGGTCTCAGTGGAGTTGTGCGAGGAAAGCGGGCACCGGTCCCTGCAACCCCACTCTATTGTCTACATTGCGTGTGTTGCGAACCTGCGCCGCCGGGTCAATGTTGCAAGTGTGACTGCTGAAAATAATCGGATTCGGAGATGAGTCTCCATAATTATAAGTTAAATTTATTTTACTGGTGTTTTTAGAGCTATTAATATTCATCAAATTGATATGAATAAGAGTGTATATCTATTGTAATTTAATATGGATCAATAAACAATATCGGATGCGTCTTCGATTTAATTTGCTATCATTTATCAAGTCTGCTTCATGAAAAATGTATCTGGATATTTCCTACGTTATGATGTTGTTTTATATATTTATATGATAAAATATATTGATCTCCACAAGTATTTTTCAATACTAAAACCCATCACCAACCCCACGGATAGCCGAGTATGATCAAGATCAGTACTGATTTTCAGAAGATGTAGGCAAAAGTCAAATTAAATCTGCTATATCAAGTCGTATTTTAATTATTTCAGAGACATAGGAATCAAGTTGTTGCATATTTATAGACCAAATGTTGTAATTACTGTAGCAAAGTAAACGAACTACTATTCTGATTATATATAATGTAATAGAGTACATTCCCTCAGTATAAAATATGAACCACGATGTTTGTTTGATTCTTTCTACTTTTTAATTTTCAAAGGTGACTTGGAGTCCATGCATGAATGTATTGGCACTAAATTCTAGGAACTGGTTAGCGAAAAAGATATAGGTGGAAAATGGAAATGGTAATGTGTTCCACTTTTTTTTTTTTTTTTTTCTAATTACCATTTGTACAAATATTAGTCACTTTTCACCTAATTAAATATATGACATAATACGTTGGTCCCATCTACTTTTCCTCTTTATATATAATCATAAATGATCTCAAAATTTGTGTTTTTATAATCATATTTCTCAGACTGAGAATCTTGGACAACCGTCAAAATTAAGAAGTAATTCGCTAGTATCTAAATAAACGTTCCATACTTTGATATTTTTTTGCTATTTGTTTAATATAAGCTTTAATCATAGTTAAGGTCGGTGGCATACTAAAATCGAAAATAAAAATAGTTGGTAATACATTAAAATTAAAGACACTATATTTAAAGAAAAAAATAGTTAATAATTTAAATTATTGAATTAAATGAATGTCATTTTTAAATGTTAAAGAAGATATATTCGATTAGAATACTACTACTTCCTTCTATAAATAGAAAAACTTCATTAGTTCAAGAAATCATTTAAAAAATATTTAAAACAATTGTTATAGTACTCTTTTCTTTAAGTTGTTTCTCCTATTTATAAGAGAAAGTTGAATTGTTCTCTCCTTATAATTAAAGAGATGTTGTAATCCTATTTTTATAGTGAAAATCTCCTATATTTGTCCCGTGATTTTTTTTTCTCAATTTGTTTGAGGGTTTTCCATGTAAAATCTGTCATTCATTTTCATTCAATTTCTCATCTTTATTTTTAATTAAGATACTGCTTCAACCTACAATTCTCCATAACAAATGATATCAGAGCTTCAGGACATTCAGGTGAAGGTATATCGTTCACAAAAACTATTCATAGTTGTGTAACTATTCACGTATACGAAACTGTTCACATATACGATACTGTTTATGTATACGATACTATTTACGGTGAAATAGTAGGAGCCGGTTCGAGTGAAAAGTATATCGTAGTTAATCAATATGATGGCAAAGTACGAGATAGAGAAGTTCAACGGAAATAATTTTTCAATGTGGAAGATGAGAATGATGGCAATATTAAGAAATGACCATTGTCTGACAGCAATTGGTGATAGACCGATAAGTATGACTGATAAAAAATAGGAAGAGATAGATGAATATGTTATTGTCAACTTGCATCTGGGATTAGCAAATGAAGTTCTATCAAGTGTAACAGAGAAAAAGACGGCAAAGGATGTCATAATCTACGATGGTAACTAATCATATCAACACTCTTAATATTTTATTTTCTCAACTTTCTACTTTAGGTTACAATGTTAGACAAAATGAACGTGCTAAGATTCTACTCTAAAGTCTTCCAGATTCATATGATCATCTAATCATCAGCTTAACTAATAACCTCCTAACAGACTATCTAGTATTTGAAGATGTTATAGCCTCTGTTCTTGAAGAAGAAAGCAGGCTTAAAAACAAGGAAGATAGAGCAACTAATTCACAGTAAGCGGAGGCGTTATTGATGACTAGAGGCAAATCAATGGAGCATGGCTTCAGTGGGAGTCACATACATGAAAGATCAAAGTCAAGGAGTAAGAAGGATATCAAGTGCTACAATTGTGGCAAGAGAGGGCATTTAAAAAATGAGTGTCGATATAAGAAAGGTGTAAAAAAGACCACTAAGCTACCAAAATTCTAGGATTGTGTTACAAGTACTTCTGATGATGGTAACGTCTTATACAGCGAGGCAACAACTATTTCTAAGAATAGAAAGAAGCTCACTGATGTTTGGATAATGGATTCGGGAGCAACATGGCATATGACCTCTCGTCGAGATTGATTTTACAATTATAAACCCATCTCTTGAGGATTTGTGTATATGGGTGATGATTATGCCTTGGAGATTACTGGTATTGGCACCATCAAATTGAAGATGTATGATGGAACGATTCGTACTATCCAAGAGGTACGGCATGTGAAAGACTTGAAGAAAAATTTATTGTCTATAGGACAACTAGATGAGCTTGGATGCAAAACCCATATACAAAATGGGATCATGAAGATTGTCATAGGCACACTCATGGTAATAAAGGCAGAAAAGGTAGCCGTTAACCTGTTTATACTCTTAGGGAGAACATATTCAGAGGCAGAAACATCTATTGCGTCAGCCAGTTCTGCAAAAGAAATGACGATGTTATGGCACCAAAGACTTGGTCATATGCCAGAACGAGGTTTGAAAATTCTCTTTGATCAGAAGTTACGTCCTAGACTTAAAAATGTTTCTTTACCCTTTTGTGAGCATTGTGTTATAAGTAAACAGCATAGATTGAAGTTTAGCACATCAACAGCTAACAGTAATGACATCTTAAACTTAATTCATTCTGATGTTTGGTAAGCACCGGTTACATCCTTGGGATGAGCAAAATATTTTGTGTCATTCATTGATGATTTCTCCCCGAGATATTGGGTTTATCCAATCAGAAGAAAGGCAGATGTGCTTTCTACATTTAAAGACTTCAAAGCACGGGTGGAACTTAAAATTGAGAAGAAGATCAAATGCTTAAGGACTCACAATAGAGGAGAATATATTGGCCAAGAATTTGATGCATTTTGCAAACAAGAAAGCATCAAAAGATAATTCACAACAGCGTACACTCCCCAATAAAATAGAGTGGCAGAGCGGATGAATAGAACTCTACTTAAAAGAATTAGAGCTATATTAAAGACTGCGGATCTAACCAAGTCATTCTGGGCAGAAGCAGTTAATACTGCCTGTTATATGATTAATCGATCTCCATCAACAGTGATTAATCTGAAGATACCAATGGAGATGTAGATTAGTAAGTTAGTTGATTATTATAATTTACATACATTTGGAAGTCCTGTATATGTGATGTACAATACCCAAGAAGTCACAAAACCTGATCCAAAATTTAGAAAATGTATATTCTTAAGGTATGCTGATGGAGTAAAGGGGTATCGCCTGTGAGATCCTGCTGCCCACAAGGTAGTTATTAGCAGAGATGTAATATTTGCAAAAGATAAGCTACAAAAGAAAGAAAATGATGGCACAACGAAGGACAAATCAGAAACTACCACAGTATAAGTAGAGGAAGAGTCAGAAAATGAAGAAATTTCTGAAGTAGCACCAGAGCATGATGAACAAGAACCAATTGATTCAGAACAGCCACCTCTCAGACGATCAAATCCGGTGGGTTCAGCACCAGTTTGGCATTCAGATTATCATATAGAGAGTAATGTTGCATACTATCTTCTAACAGAGAAAGGAGAGTCATCGACTTTCCAAGAAGCAACGAACAGTTCAGATGCATCTCTATAGATGATAGCAATGCAAGAAGAAATTAAAACTCTTCGTAAGAATAGAACATGGGATCTTGTACCACTACCACATGGAAGGAAGGCCATTTGTAACAAATAGGTCTGCAAGATCAAGAGAAATAACAATGATCAAATGAAACAATATCGTACAAGATTGATGGTAAAAAGATATGTTCAGAAAGAAGGTATTGATTTCAATGAGATCTTTTCACCAGTTGTTAGACTCAATACCATTCGAATAGTCCTTACTATGTGTGCAACATTTGATTTACATCTAGAATAGTTAGATGTAAAAACAGAT
The DNA here is from genome assembly GCA_946807835.1 of Ailanthus altissimus. Classification (NCBI taxonomy): domain Eukaryota; kingdom Viridiplantae; phylum Streptophyta; class Magnoliopsida; order Sapindales; family Simaroubaceae; genus Ailanthus; species Ailanthus altissimus. The sequence continues at coordinate 19,385,922 of OX327710.1, read as the reverse complement.
TTTTTTATGGTAACCTTGAAGAAGAAATTTATATACTCCAATCAGAAGGTTTTGCAAAAACATGAAATGAGAACTTGGTTTGCAAGTTGAACAAATCTCAACATGGTCTCAAACACGCGCCGAGGTGTTGGTATAAGAGATTTGATTCTTTCATATTGAGTCTTGAATATAACAGACTTAGTGTAGACCCTAATGCATATTTCAAGAGATTTTGTGATAATAAGTTCATTATCTTATTGTTGTATGTTGATGACATATTGGTAGCAGGCTCTAACAAAGATCAAGTAACAGAGTTAAAGGCTCAAATGGCTAGGAAATTTGACATGAAGGACTTGGGACTAGCAAACAAGATTTTAGGGATGCAAATTTACCGAGGTAGAAGTAATAGGAAGATTTGGCTTTCACAAAAGATCTATTTGAAAAAAATCTTGCGACGCTTCAATATGCAAGATTGTAAGCCAATTTCTACCCCACTTCCTATTAATTTCAAGTTATCCTCAAGTATGTGTCCTAACAATGAAGCAGGAAGGAAGGAGATGTCTCAAGTACCATATACATCAATAGTGAAAATTTTAATGTTTGCCATAATTTATACAAGACCGGACATTGCACAAGTAGTGGGAGTGGTTAGTAGATTCATGAGCAATATTAGTAAAGAGCATTGGAGTACTATTAAGAGGATCCTAAGATATATTAAAAGTACCTCAGATGCTGCATTATATTATGGAGGATCAGAATTCACTATTAAAGGATATGTTGATTCAGATTTTGCAAGTGATCTTGAAAAAAACAAATCCACAACAGGTTATGTGTTTACAATTGTAGAATGAGCTGTTAGTTGGGTTTTTAAACTTCAGACTGTTGTGGCTCTATCCAAAATAGAAGCTGAGTATATGGTAGCTACACAAGCTTGTAAAGAAGCTATTTGGATAAAAGGACTATTGGAGGAGCTTAGGCACAATCAAGAAAAGATTTTCTTGTATTGTGATAGTCAGAGTGCCTTGCATATTGTAAGAAATCTGACTTTTCATTCAAGAACAAAGCATATTGGAGTTCAGTATCGTTTTGTTCGTGAAGTGATAGAAAGTGGAAGCATGGACATGAAGAAGATTCACACCAAAGAGAACCTAGCAGATGCATTAGCCAAACCGATCAACACTGATAAGTTCATACGGTGTAGATCCTTATATGGCCTAGTAGAAACGTAAGTAGCATGAAGATGGCAAGTGTAGGTGGAAGAATATAAAGACGTGATTATTTTAATCAAATCTTCAAGTAGAAGAAATGTTAAGGTTGGTGGCATACCAAGATTGAAGATAAAAATGATTGGTGGCACATCAAGATTGAAGACACTATATTTGTAGAAAAAAATGATTGGTGACCTAAATTGTTGAATTAAATTTGTGCCATTTTTTAATGCTAAAGAATATATGTTCAATTGGAACACTACCACTTTCTCTTATAAATAGAGGAGTTTCATTAGTTCAAGAAATTATTCCAAAAATATTAAAAACAATTGTTGTAGTGTTCTTTTCATTGAGTTGTTTCTCCTATTTATAAGAAGGAGTTAAATTATTCTCTCCTTATAATTAGAGAGATGTTGTAATCTCATTTTTATAGTAAAAATTTCTTATATTTATTCCGTAATTTTTTTTTTAATTTATTTAAAAAATTTTCACGTAAAATATGTGTCATTCATTTTCATTCAATTTTTCATCTTTATTTTTAATTAAAATACTGTTTCAACTTATAATTTTTCATAATAACCATCATTATAATACATTAATTTCAATGCATGTGGTTTTATATGTATATCTCGCAGTTTACTTAACAACATAAATTGGACAACTTTGATGTTCGTAGCCAATGTGCTGCATCCAATATTAATATGGCCATTATCACATTCTCAAACAAAGTCAAGTCAACAAAAGCTTGAGTCTTAATAATCAATTTTAATAGAGAAACTTTTAAAACTTGCAAGAGTCAATCCAAAGTTTCAACAATATACAATTGTATATATGCTAGACCAAGACTTCAAAAGCATGAGGGCACACCTTGTAAGTTTCCAATTAAGATTAATTGCAGTCTAAATAGTATGAAATCGACCTGTAGTTTTATAACAAGAAGTTATTACCCTCCTAACAACAAATAATCTAACCACAACCAACAGTTCGAGGTCTGTGTTACTGACCCTCTTCATCTATGCCATGATTATCTAAAGTTGCCGTGCGAAGTAGCTCGATTTACTGTACACACACACATACATATATATATATATATATATTTGATATCATTTTTTAAGTAAAAACACGTAATTGCGATATATAAAAGGGTTAAGTATTCGAAAATGTTTTTTTTTTAATAAACAATTTTGAAGTGATTATTAATACGGAGACTATTAATTAATCGGACTTTCTTATAGTACTGTTATAGTCCCTTTTGATAATTAATGTCAAATCTTGCAGGTCTAAGTGGAATAATGCGTGTAAAGAGACCACCAGCGCCAATAAAATTCTGTCCATCTTGCTTCTGTTGCACACCTACACCACCAAGTCAATGTCACCCTTGCTTTTGCCAGTCTCTTCCTCTTGAATTTCAGTCCGAAAATGGAACCCCGTGACTAAATTTACGTCCTTTCAGTTCCAAGCTTGTTTTGAGACCTTGGAAACATAGCAAGTTGTTGATATGAATAAGAGACTAAAAGCGTGTATTTGTTCTGCCACTTCAATAAGGATTCATCATGATATATGGATCCATTTCTATTGTCTTTAATTTGTGTGGCTATATATGATCAAGTGTGTTTGTAACAATATTCAAGATATTTACTTGTATATGGATGCCTCAAATTTAATTGTATCAATTTTTTTTATATTTAAAAAATTTAGTAGAGAGTTAAATACTTTTAATTAACTAAATTTTGACCTTTTTTTTATATTTAAATTCAAGTGATTACAGTTACTGTACAGTTTAATAACTACCTGAGTCACGCTCAAGGGGCATTATTGTATCAATCTATATATATTTAAAATTTTAAATTACTAATTTCTTGTCTTCCCCCTCCCCCTCCATTATGTGATAGAGTTTTTATAACAAGATATTATGATCTTAAACAGTTATTCCTTATTAATAATTTTGAAGATGATTTACTTTTAGTCATTTTTTTATTTCCTTACATATATAAGAATAAGATCTCCTTCTAATATAAATTTACTTAATATTTGTAAAGATTTTTATGCGGTTAAATTTTCTGTGCGATCAAGGTCTGTTCTTATTATATGAGGATTACCTGTACTAGTTTTTCTCCGGTAAAAATTGCTAAGTAGCTTTTCATTTGCCCCTATTGTTTCAAGCAAAATCAAATTCCATTTTTGGTACGGCAATTACTCTATAAAAAAATAATTTCAAGAACTCAACGTCATGACCAGTAGAGGAATCTTTAGATATTATGAAATATCATAAGGGTTCTTGTAGTGAAAAAATACATAATGGTAAGTGACGAACTCCTTTATTATATTCTTTTCTATTAACAATCAAGACTAATTTATATTTATTTAAATAAAAATCCATATAAAACGAGAAACCTAACTCCTTATCAAAAATAATTAGAACAGCAAACAATCTCGATCTATTATGATCTTTCCTTTTGGAGCTAAGTAGTGACAAATGCATAACTAAGATATGGTAACAATAACCAAAAATAAACAAACATGTTGTCCATGTCATGATGATGTTGTGCACGATCTGCCTCTTATGTTCTGATAGTTTGAAGGGTTTATTGCCAGTGTTAATATATTATAAATTAAGAACAAGACAACATGCTGATCATGTCTTCATATTTTAGAAGTATGGTAATTATTGAGCTAAAGGAAGCCACTTGTCATATCCATATTACGAGGCAATGCAATGAACTACATACATGTACTTTATTGGGATAAAATATGGACGACTTAGTCTATTTTCAAACTCCAAGAAGCATAAATGACGCTGTGTTGACGTTCATAAATTACTTGTATTTTGCCAATTTATTGCCTTTCTTAGATTAAAATATTTCATTATGAATAATAAATCAAATTTGGTCCAGCAAACTTAATTCACTCTTAAGAGATGATAAACTTTTTGAATATAGTGGGAGTCAATTCAAAACTTCAAGAGAAGTCTCTAAAGACTTCAAAAGTATGAGCTGGTTGCAGCTTGCAAGTTTCAACTGTGACAAACTGCTTTGCACTCTACGTGATAACATCTAATTTGCAGCTATAAATATGTGTCAACTCCAAATGATAATCTGAGCATAAGTTTCATTTTCTTCACAAGTTAAGAGATATGGCAGGCAACAATCTAAGGTCTATGTTGCTGACCTTCTTCATCGTTGCCATGGTATTGTCTCCAATAATCTTGCAATGCGAAGCAGCTGATCAATTGACTGGTAATGGTAATGTCCATACATTCGCACCTTATTGACCTTTGCTGTAAAAGTATTCGAAAAGGTTCTCTAGTAAATCACGTATCGAGTGTTTATTCAAAATCATTTAATTTCTTCTTTCAGATAAACCATGTTGATATTAACTTCTATTCTTGCAGGCCGCGGTCGTGTAAGGCGAGGAAAGCCACCTCCCCCGCCGATAATCTTCTGTCCAGCTTGTGCCTGTTGTGCACCGGCGCCACCAGGACGATGTTGCCCTTGCATCTGCTCGTCTCCTCCTCCTCCTATTTTATATTGATGATCAATCCAATAATGGGTCTCCACAGCAAGCTGATATATGAATAAGAGACTAAGATATTGTCCATTAATTTGACTGCCTTAAAAAGGATGAATCATCACATGGATCCATGTTTGTCGTCGATTGAATGTGCTATCATGTATCAGTTTTATTTGTAACTCTTTTGATGATTCATGTGTTATATGAAGGGCCACTACCAATTACCCCCTTTTATTTTGAGCATTATCGATTTAACCTCCTAATATTTTATATTACTCAAAAAAATACCCTACTATTACATTACCCATTAATTTTTAGGATAGCAACCAATTATTTTGAGCATTATGTACCACTTACCCCCCTAATATTTCATACTACCGAAACAGAAAAAAAGATCTATTGTTACATTATCCATTAATTTTTATTATTATTTTACTAATCTATCCTTATATTACTATTTTTTCATAAATTATTAATGTAATTTTTTTTTAAAAATAATACTAAAATAATAAAATCATAAAATATTTATGCTATGACAGAAGAATGAATATTTTACTTATTTTATTTTTATTATTTTATTTTATATTTTATTAATATTTAATATTTTATTCATGCATTAATATTTAATGCTCATTAGAAAGAATAAATACGTTATAATTTTTTATTTTTAAAATAAAATTATTAAAAAATAATAAAACTTAATATATTAATTTTTTTCTCAAAAGCATTGAATACTAATGTATCTTAACAAATTAATTAATTAATAAAATTTTAAAATATAAAACAAAAAAATAGAAACAAAAAAATTAAAATATTCATCATTCCATCATAATATAAATATGTTATGGTTTTTATTATTTTTATCATTTTAGTATTATTTTTTTTAAAAGTTACATTGATAATTTATGAAAATAATAATAATATAAGGGTAGATTAGTAAAAAAATAATAATAAAAATCAGTGGGTAATGTAACAGTAGAGAGTTTTTTTTGAGTAATATGAAACTTCAGGGGTTAAGTGGGTAATGCTAAAAAAATAGGGGGGTGATAAATAATTTTTCTAATTTTTATTGTCTTTCTACTAATCTGCCCCCCTTGCATTACTACTTTTTTTTATAAATTATTAATGTAATTTTCTTAAAAAAATACTAAAATAATTAAAATTATAAAAACCATAACATATTTATGTGATGAATATTTTGGTTATTTTATATTTTTATTAATATTTAATATTTTTAATGCATTAATATTTAATGCTCATTAGAATGAATAAATACATTTTAATTTTTTTAATTTTTAAACAAAATTAATTAAAAAATAATGAAAATAATATAATAATATATTTATTCTTTCTCAAAAGTATTAAATATTAATGTATTTAAAAATAATTAATGAATAAAATTTTAAAATATAAAAAAAAAAGAAAAAAGAAAAAGAAAATAACTAAAATGTTCATCATTCCATCATTTTAATTATTTTAGTATTATCGTTTTTAAAAACAATTACATTAATAATTTATGAAAAATTAGTAATGCAATGATAGATTATTAAAAAGACAATAAGAATTAATGAATAATGTAACAATAAGGAATTTTTTTAGTAATATGAAACATCACAAAGGGTAAGTAGGTAATGTTTAAAACAATATGGAGGTCATATATAGTTTCCCTTATATTAATATATACCCTCAATTATTTTGAATTTATCTCGAGTTTTTGAAAATTAATTGCGTGTCTCTATTAGTAATAAATGTAAGGTAAACATGTATTTTCTTTTTAATTCTTCAATCTTAACTAATAATCATAAGGCTATAGAAAGATCAAAGCCCAGGTTTTTTTTTTGTTGAAATCATCATTCGATGTAATATTATTGATTAAATCATGCATATTACATTGTAAAGCTTCTAATATAAATCAGACTAATTACCATGATGTTTTACATATATTTTGACTTAGGAATTTTGAACCTACACCTTTTTAATGAAGAGAAAATAAATCCTTACAGGGCTAATCCCACAAATGAGATTCTACCCTTATTTAGGACGAGGAGTCCTACAATCACACAGGAGGAACAAAACTAACATATACCCTCTCGTAAAAGAGACTAAAAACAATCATCTACCCTCAAGTAAGGACAACAAAATAATATCTACCCCCACATAGAAGGGATTAAACAACCAAAACCTACCGTCTTATAAGTGGAAAGTACACAACCAACTCTTATTAATATCTACCCTCATGAAGGAGGGTTAAACCATACAGAAAGATTACAAAAATATCCTTACACTAGATTTACACTAGATTACAATCGAAGTACACCAAACCCTAAGCTACCTAAACAAACAAACAGTAAACATAACAACCACAAATATAGATTTGAAAAAAGTAATTAGTGGCTAATCTTGCAGTGGAAAAAAGTAGTAGATAATGGGTGGGTGGATCCAAAGGTTGAGAGGCATAGCAAATCACGGTGGTGACTCGTCGGAACCGATAACGACCTAAATTGTACCCATGCTTAGAACGGCTTCCATGGCGAGACTGGTGAACAGCGTGGTGGTCGAGGGAAAGTCGGCCAAGGATGCACATATCAGCCGAACTGAGCAGGCGTTGACGAATAGAAAACTTAGTCCGAAGAAGGCTAGCGTCAATACAATGGCAGTGACAGTTTGTTTGGCCATCAGGGGGTGACAATAGTGAGTTGCTCATCTTGCTTTAACTTTGCAATCATCGATGAAGAGGATCTTTGACCAGATTAAAGGATTCTAGTGCCACCACAAAACGAACAAGTGTAGAAAAAAAATGACAAAAAGAGGGAATGAAAATGAAAATAAAATGAACGAAACAAAACCTAATGTTAAGGATGATTTACAACTTGCTAGAAAGGAGGCCAAAGAAAATTGAGAGCTTTTTTCTTTTCTCTTAAGGTTAAAGAAAATGTTTGAGACCTATAAAATGTGTATAGGTTGATCAAATATAAGTAACCTTTGACATTCATTTTCAATTGCGCAATCAACGTTAACTAAATTAAAATTTAGTCTTGGTGCCTGTTTGTTGAGTTTTTCTATTGGGTAAAAGAGCTTTTCAATTTTTTTGGTGACGTTTGATTATAACTAAAGAAGGGTTTTAAGAGATTAAAAATGATATTTTACCTCTATTTGCAAAACCTTAAATTTTGGGCTTTTAGGAGTAGAGCTTCTTAAACTTTTTAAATATATTTGTAACGTTATATATATCCTAATAATATTTTTTTATTTTCATAGTGTATCCTAAATAAAAACATACTCAACTAATATATTTTTAATATTTGATTATAATTTGAATATAATTTTTATTAAGTATCTTTTTTTGTAATTTAATAATAAATAAGTACTTTTAACAATGTATAACTAAACGATCTAATACTTCAAAAAAGCTATTTTAATTGACAACCAAACAATCAATAGCTTTTCTTTAAAAGCTCTACTTTGGAAAGCACAACTAAACGAGCCAAAATTATATTCTGAGTTCCTAACATAAGGTCGTGAGTTGCGGCGTCAAATTAAAGAAAATTAGAAGATTTAAAAATTTTGAAAAGAAAAAATGTTACGACCTGCAAATTAACTAAGTCTAGTCTTAAGAGAAAACGTTTGATTAAAGATTAGCATTTTTAATTATTCATACATTTCTTTATGGTAGTAGTTATAACATATAAGAGAAAATTTTCAAAATACAAGACATTATTTTAATGAATAGACGTATTAAACCCATCTCACTTAGGACTTTTCCCTAATTTATTATCAAACAAGCTGAAAGTCTATCTTTAAACTCAACAAGCATATAGTAATTACACTTCTTTTGGACAGTGTTTATTAGAGGCTTAATGATACTAAAAAATGACTTTAAATCTCAAGAATCATTTTGATTTTTTTCTTGTTTCTCCAAAAATGATTATCCTTCGTTTTGATATTAGTGATTAATATCACAAGTCTGAATGGAGTGATGCGAGTGCTATAATAGGCACCTTCAATACAAAGAACAATCTTTTGTCCAACTTCTGTATGATGCAAACTGACACCACCAGGTTGATGTTGCCCGTGCCACTACCTTTCTCCTCCTCTTATTAATTCTTAATTTTCAGTCCAATAATGGGTCTCCATATAAAAGTGATATGTAAATATATAGTGTTAAATTTGATGATTCAATAATCTTGTTTGGATAATAATTATGAAGAATATTAAATAGAAGAGTCACAAAAAGTTAAGAACGTATAGGACACGTAAAGAGAAAGCAAAATGGGACTTGAAAACGTGAAAAGGGGTGAAGAAAATGGAATTCAACAATCTAAAGCAGCGCCGCGACGCTAGAGGTACAAAAACCAATGTCGTAGCTGGGTTGTATTTCTTGTTGGTGCTGTAGCGCCAGACGCATAAAAGTCAGTTTCAGCTTTGAATTTCTGAATTCTATGGAGTTTTATACTCCTAAAATGCACAAACTCTTATTCTAACTAGATTTAGAGTTTTTAGGCTCGTTATAACCCCTATATAAACCTTTATAAGCCCTTTAGATTAATCGTCAAGTATTAAGAGAGACTCTAAAAGAGAGAAGAACAAGGTAGACACTAAGTGCTTGTGTACACTAGAATGTAACCGTTGTTTAGGTGTTCATTATTCGTAGGAGAACAAAGGTATGTCATTCATTAGATTCTTTGAGTGTTCTTCATTATGTTTTTTCTATAAAGTTCTCTAAAAGAGTTAATAAGAGAGACTATGATTCTTGAATCCACCATGGACAAAGACAATTGGCTGAACCACGTAATGGATTGCGTTGTGCTTTTATTTATCTGCTTTATATTCTTGTTGTTTTTCCTTGATATTTGGTTATTCTGCTACACAAAGAGATTAGGGTTCAAGATTGAACTTGTTTTTAGAGTTCTTTGCTTAACCTAATCATAAGGAGAATGTCATTTTTCTTTAATAAACTAGTAGCAGAACAAAGGTTCAATAATACACATCATGGGTATTTTAAATCATGGCTACGATCAAGCAAGAAATTGAGAAGTTCAATAGCATTAATGACTTTAATCTTTAGAAGAAGGTTAGGGTTCTACTAATGAAGGAATAACTAGACTCAACTTTGAAGGAAGCTATTTTCTCAACTAGTGAAGAGAAGAAAACATTGAAATCTAGAGCGAAAGATTGAGACATGATTCAAAAGAATGCTCACACTACTATAATCTTAACATAGAACGATGAAGTATTAAGGAAATTTGATGATAAAGAAACTGCTTTAGGGCTATAGAAGAAACTTGAGACGTTATACATGAAAAAGTCTCTTGCAAATAGACTTCTTATGAAGAAGAAGCTACATCAACTGTCTATGCTTGAGAGATCTTCATTAAGAGTTTATATTGACAAGTTCAACAAGATTATCATAAGTCTTGAGACATTGATAATCAAGACAAAGGATGAAGACAAGGCCATCATCCTGTTGAGTTTGTTGCCGAAGAGGTATAAGAGTTTTGTGGATACACCACTTTATGGTAATGAGTCTTTAACTATGAATGATGTCAAGATATCATTGAACTCAAAAGAATTGAAAAAGAGATATGAATATAAAAGTGGAGTAATGTTGCTTGTACATGGGAAAAAGAGCAACCAATTAAAGAGAAAATCCAGAAAGTGTTTCCTTTGTCATAAGGAATGGCACTTTGTGAAGGATTGTCTTAGATTAAAATGCCATGATAGATGTGCTATTATTGGTAGTCTTGGGGAAGGTATCAAAGTTATAGACACATTAGTAGCCTCAAAGGAAAAGTATGTTAGTAAATGGATAGTAGGTTTAGGGTGTAGTGTCTATATGTGTCCCAACAAATCATTATTTACCAACTACAAAGCTAGAGAGATAAAACCTTAATAGGGAATGACATGGTTGTAAAGTAATAGGGTTGGTGACATAAGGCTGAGGATATAAGGTAGAGGAACTAGAGACTTACGTGGTGTAAGGCATGTTACTAATATAAGGAAGAACTTAATATTCCTAATCAAGCTCGATGAAGTGAGGTATTCGGATATAGCGAAAAAGGAAAAACTGAAGATAGTAAAAGGATCTATGAGGTTTGAGGGTGAAAAGTACAGTAGAGAGATTCTATGTACTTAAGGGGATAGCTAAGAGTAGCCTAGCACAAGGCGTTGGGGTAATGCAGACTATAATGCGACATCTAAAGAGTGCTCACCAAAGAGACGAGGGTAGGAATGAAGACCACAATGTGACATCCAACGCATCCATACCTTATGCAAAGTGCATAAATGCCTTTGAAAATTGAAGTTACAAGCTTGGAAAAAGTTAAGTTTTGGTGGAGACTTAACTAGATTTAGTTCTAAGAGAGTAATGATGTGGATTAGATCTAGAAGTCTTCTTATTTATAAATTTTGAATCAATGAAGGGTTTTGCTGAATTTGGTGATTCAACAATTTTATTTGGGTAAGAATTGTGAAAAATATCAAAGATATGAGTTAGAAAAAATCAATGACATACAGGACACGTAAGGAAAGAGCGAAACAAGACTTGAAAACATGAAAAAGGGAAAAGAAAATGGAATTTTGAAGTCTAGGCCACTGCACTGCAGCGCCAGGGTCAAAACGCCACGGCACCAGAGCAAATAGAATTTTGTAGGAGTTTTAAACTCCTAGAATGCATGGACTCTTATTCCAACTAGGTTTAGTGTTTCTAGGCTCGCTATAACCCTTTTATAAATCTTTATAAACCCTTTAAATTAATCATCAAGCATTAAAAGAGACTTTGAGAGAGAGAAAAACTAGGTAAACACAAAGTGCTTGTATGTGCTAGAGTACAACTGTTGTTTAGGTGTTCATTATTCTTGTGAGAACAAAAGTATGTCATTTATTAGATACTTTGAGTGTTCTTCATTGTGTTTTCTTATAAAATTCTCTAGAAAAATTAATAAGAGAGGTTAGGATCTTGAATCCACCATAGACGTAGACAATTGGTCGAACCACGTAATTGATTGCGTTGTGCTCTTGTTTATCTATTTTATATTTTTGTTAATTTTGCTTGATATTGAGTTATTCCACTGTACAAGGAGATTAGGGTTCAAAATTAAACTTGTTTTTAGAGTTCTTTGCTTAACCTAATCATAAAGAGAATGGTATTTTCCTTCGGCAAATAGCAAGTTGATAAGAATAAAAGCATAAGAGAATGTTTGTCAAACAAAAGATTCATCATCAGATGAATCCATGTCTCATGTCTTCGATTAAATGTGCTAATTATATATCAAGCTTGTTTACTAACTGTTTTCAGTGTGTGCTGTTATATGGATTGCTTCTAAAATTTGTATCCTCTGCTAAACTTGATCTAGGGAATTATGTTTCAATATATCATATTGCCTGTTATTAATTCGTAATAATGTAAAGTAAAGATCTACTTCCACATTAATTCTTCATTGTTAAATACCAATTAGGTTATAAAATATCTTGATCTTTTATGAGAACAGGCTATGAGAAGCTGAAAGGCTTAAGCCAGTCACTAATTCTAGCGAATTAAACATCTATTAATAATAAAATTAGTTAGTATTAGTTGTGTTAACATCTTAATGATAAAGGATTAATAGTACATCTACATCCACTTCAGTGAAAATTTCAAATTTAAATTCCTTTCTCTCTAGCAAAAAGAAAAATAAAATTAGTTGGTTCATTTCAAAGTGAAAATATAAGTAGTTGGCTAGTTGGCGACCCAAGTGTAGTTGATGAAAATTGAGAAATATGAGTAAAGATGATGATGACTGGAATGTAATGAAAAACAATTTAATATTGAAAGGTTTGAGGTTAATGATTTTCGAAAACAGAATCAAATTCAATATTGAATGAGAATTTAATGGTTCAGTTAATTACTTTTTACGGATAAGAATAATTAATTGCATTTCATTCAAAATTAATATACCCATTACTCACAGTAAAGATATGTACCATTAAATTTAGTGGGAAAAGAAATCAATCTCTAGGCTAGTGATCAGTGCACAAGAGTTCCTGGAAATTGTGCAAGAACTGGTAAAATCTAAGTGACTTCAACCTTGTATTTTCAGTCACCATCAAGAATATCAAGTAAAATTTAATCCAAGTCAAAGCTCTAATTTTAAAAATTAAGAAATAAGTCTTTGAAATTTTGTTGAATTACTTTGTTTATCTCTTATTCTTTTGACACTTTAATTAGTCTTTACTATTGAAAAAATAACTTTTATAGTGTGATAAATAAATTTAGTCAATTTTCTTTTAAAAAAAAAAAGAGTGGGGTATACTCTAATGCTACTGTCAAACAGTTGCAAGTGAAAGTGTTTAGCCACATCTATCAATTAGATTGTCGGGTGGCAATTCTAATGATGGCGAACAATCTCAAAGTGTTGCCAGTTAATAACAATATTTTGATGACTGCCACTCTTTCTCATCACTTTAAGTATGCTTTCAATATTTTGTTGAAGAAAATACTTCGCTATCTCACAAATCTTAAAATTTTAAGTTTAATGACATAAATTTTAAGTTATCCTATTATCAGTCAGCGACTACGGTAGCCATCAATGATCGATAAAAGCTTGTTTTTATTTTAATTTTTTTAATTTTTATTTTATTTAATTTATTTTAAAATTTCATATTAAAAAATTTTAAAAAAAATTGATAATATAAAAATATGTGTCATTAAAAAAGTTTGGACTAAGTGGATTTAGTTTAGTTTTTTATTATATGTATTTAATTAATAGATTAAAGGACAAAAATTGAAATTTTATATATTCCCTACTCAAATTCTTAAATGAAGGTAACAAAATTGTGCAGTTAAGTAAAATATTTTCAAGTCTTTAATAATTTTTGTTACTTTTGAAATTAAGTAAAATCTTAAGTAATCAAATAAAAATTACCTTATAGTTTATAATAATTATCCGAAAATACAATGAATAATTATTGCCATTCTGAGGAATAACGAATATACTCATTTATTTTCTATATCTATAATGTAACGCAGGGTTAATGCATGAATGATCGACAAATTGGTGATTCAATGGCAGCGCATGTGGGTCTATAAAATGTATTTAGGAAATGATCAACTATAAGTTCATATTCAGTCATCATCAAGCCACCTCATATTAGAATCGTTCTCACCTTCTCTCCCTATTTTGGTGAAAAGTAGAGGCAGAGCTACATTTGAGTATTGGGAGACTATGGCCCCTTGCAAAAAAATGTTTAAAATAAATAATAATAATATTAATAATTTATTATTTTATTATTTTATTATTAGAAAAATATTTGTATGCTTTGGCGCTTAAAAAATTTCAACTTCGATACTACGACCTCCCATAATATAAACTGTAATCCTATAATTTTTTTATTTTAATATTTTGGTCCCTGCTCTGTCTTAGATAGAAAGCATTTGATTCCCTTCGAGTGAATGATTGGAGGAAATTTCTCTCAATATTAATAGATGTCTAGGTTGTGCTACAATCGAGCTAAATTTAGAATGAATTCAACAAACCTCTTATCTAATTTTATGTTAGTATTTCAATAATAATAATAATATATTTATTTAAATTCATCCGTAGCATAACATGATTAACACGACACATCAATTTATATAAATGAGCTTGTACAAATAATTATTATGTATAGTACATCACTCATAATCAATATATTTAATCTAAAGTCAAAAGTTCTTTTCTAAAACTTCCTAACACAAGGCTGCTAGTTTTCATCGAATTAAAAATGCAAAAATTTGAGAATTAAATGTCGATTGCACATTAGTCTAATCTCACTTATATGAGCGTACTTCATTTTTCGTACTAATTAATTATGGTAAATAGAATAAATAAGGAAAAATAAAAGGATTTAAAATCTATCACATACTTTTGATAGATAGACGTATTAAGCTAACTCACTCAAGAATTTTATCCTTAATTTATGATCAAATTAGTGGAAAGTCTTTCTTCCAACCACTTGCAAATATATTGCCTCTTGGATTAAGTATATTCGTTATGAATGTTAAATAATAAATTTTGGTCAAGCAAAATGAGCATAAAATAAATCTTAAGAGAGGATAAAGTTTTGAACGTGGCATTCAATTCAAAGCTTCAAGAGTATGATAATTGTTTGGTAAAAGTCTAAAGACTTATAAAATATATGAGGTTTGCAGCTTGCAAGTTTCAACTAAGCCGAACTTCATTCTTCATAGTGTGAAATCAACTTTCTAATTCACACTAATTGATCAGCTCTATTTACAACTATAAATACTACTAAAAAAAGAGATTTTATTAATACTATGCTATTGATATTTTTTTAAACAATATCAATAAAGAGAAATGTCAATAAATTATTAATATCATGATATTAAAATTATAAAGTATCAATAAATTTTTGATACCATGATATCAAAAACATAAAATGTCAATGAATTAGTGATATTATAGTATCAAAAAATTACTTTTTATTTAAAAAACTTAATTATCGAAAAAAATTAAATTTAAAAAATTAATATAACACCAAAACAATGCCATTTATCCATTATATTGAGAATATTTTTAAAATTTATAAAAATTAATAATTCAGAAAAAGACTAATTAAGAAAAGAGAAAATAGTTCCGAGTACAAAGTAATTATTAAGGATATTTTAAAAAATAAAGTATTGAAAATAAAAAGTTAATTATGTTAAATATTATAATTTCGATTTTAATTTAATTTTAATTACATTAAATGTTAGAATTTCGATTCTAATATGAATTTTAATCACATTAAATATTATAATTTCGAATTAAATTTTAATTTTATTTACATTAAATGTTATTCCGATTTTAATTTAATTTTAATTACATTAAATATTATAATTCTGATTCCAATTCAAATTTCAATTATGTTAAAATTTACAATTTATAATTTCCAATTCGATTTCAATTGTAATTATATTAAATGTTATAATTCAAATTTTAATTACATTAAATATTAAAATTTTTAATTTAATTTTAATTTTAATTATATTAAATGTTATTCTGATTCCAAGTTAAATGTTATCCCAATTCTAATTTAATTTCAATTATTTTAAATGTTATAATTCTGATTCCAATTCGAATTTCAATTATATTAAAAAATTTAATTCTAAATTCAATTTCAATTGTAATTTTATTAAATATTACAATTTCAATTCTAATTCTAATTTCAAATGTTAAAAGATGAAGTAACGAAGAATAAGATTGAAAATAAATCATTATTTTTAAAAAAGATAAGATTGATTAGGAATGAAAAATGAATTCTAAAAATTAAGTAAAATTAAAAAAAAAACTAATTGAGAATAAAACACTCCAAAATATTAGTAAAATTTTTATATAAAACACATACACACATGAAAGACAAAAAAAAAACCTCAAAACGATAACGTATTTTAATTTTAATTTTACAAAAAATAAAAAAAATATTGAATGACTGAGTAGTCTAAGACACTAAACTTTTAACGAGGTCATGGGTTCAACTCTCACTTTTGGCATTCTACCTTATTATTTGTATATTTTTTTCAATTGAAACGATGTCATTCACTTATCCTCTCTAAACCTAATATTCTAAACCCCCATTCTTCCTTCTTTCTCTTTTATCATGGATATTCTCTTCTTCTGCTTCCTTAGCTGATTTGCCTCTAGCATCAATCCTTCAATATTAACGAATAATCAATCCAAAAAAATTACTCACTTCTCACAAATTCCTCTGCCAAACAAATGGTAGACCACTTGAACAATCTCTACCTGTTTCTCTCCGACAAGAACCTCTCGCTCCCACTCGATCTCCTCCAACATCTCCGCTCCGACAACTCCATCCGCCTCGGCCTCAAGCTTTCCTCTCCATCATCAAACACGCCATCGAGCCCTCAATCGGAGACATTGACTACGTCACCCATGCTATTGTTGGTTCTAGTACGCTAGGGTTTCAGTCCTGGACGGATGATCAGATTTACTCGATTGTTTTACTCGGTCATCCGATCACCTCCGCCTCTCGATCTCTCACTGGTTAGTTATTTGTTTACTGTTAATTTGATTGATTTATTGATTAGTTTTATGTTAGTTTGGATTTTTGTTTAGTTTTGTTTTCAGCAACTATTTGAAGCCATGGATAGTTGTGTCTTTTGATTTAGTATTTGAGTGTGGTGGCAAAATGTAAAAGTGAGAAATGATGCTGGATTATGCTAGTTATATTTGTGTTTGCACATTTATTGATTTACCTTTTGAAGGTCTGGTAGTGATTGATAAAAACTTATGTTACTTTTGTTATTAAAACCAAAAGATGCAATTTTGAATTCCTTATGCAATGATGTGCTCTTTTTATTGTTTTTTTGGTTGTGATTACATGAATAGTGGAGCAAGCGGGACCTATAATTATCTTGGTTATGCAGCAGTTGCTAGAATTTACAGTTTGTTATTTGGAGAAATCACAGTTCAGTGGCGATAATTTTAGCATATAGGTTTGTGGCTTTCAGGATTTTTTTTGGGTTCCACATCTGTTGGGTTGTAAAGTGAGAAGCTGATGTGAACTTTTATGTTGGCTTGTTTAGCTGTATTAATGCAAATTTTATATTGTATTTAGGGGTTTTGAAATGTTATCAATGAACTTATCCATGCTTTATCTTTTATCTGCTGTAAAGTAATGCATTATAGTAGATTCCTCAAGGTTATGTGTTTGCAGTATAAGTATCCAATAGTTGAACTTTGGTGCTCAGTAGGGCTGGCAATTTATGTTGGTAAATTGATTTTGGATTGTGTTGAGATAGTGGTATTTATGTCAGCCCAAACATGACATATTTGGCTAATCGTAACTGAATACTACACACTAACATGGTCTTATTTAAACATGTGCTACAATACAATTCACACAACCGACTATTACGTTGTTCTGTATTGTGTCGTCAATAACATAAAATTGGTTTGACCTCTTCATATGTGTAAGTGGTAGTAGATACAAAAAGTTAAAATACATACACTAGATTGCATGGTCAATTACATGAAATTGATTCAACCTCTTCATATATGTTAGTATTAATAGATTCAAAATATATAATACACATATTATAAGCATAAATATTATGTATGACACATTATTCACTAGTGTAACATACATGGATACACATCAAATATCCATATTGATTGGATGCCCAATATTCCATATAGACATTGTACATAAGTATTCTATAGGGTCGTTTGGTATGCCAAATTGGATTGGATTGCATTAAATTTAGTACATTGTTATGTTTGGTGTAGTACAAGATTGGATTAGATTATATATATAATTTTATTATTGAAATATTAAAAAATTCAATAAACATATAATTAATTAATTATATATTTATTTAATAATTAATTTAAGATGAAAACTAAAAATTATTAAATAATTAATTTTTTTATAATAATAAATAATTAGGTATACATTTTATACCATCAAAAAATTTATATTATTAATTATTTAAATAATATGAATGAAAGTTATAAAAGTAAATAATAATTTAAATTAGTTATGAATATCTTAGTTTATTTATGAAATATTCTAATTATTATCTATCATTTCTTTCATAAATTATAATTTTTAGTTATTATTTATAGTCCTAAGATAACTTATCCCATGGCCCCTGTGGGATAAGGTATCTTTTACTAGAGGATTCTAATATTTAGCCAAATTAATTTAATAGTACGAAACATGGGATTGTACTAAAAATATTCCAATCCATGCTTATACCTTATATTAAACAAGCCTTATAAGTTCTATATGCTTCTGAGAAGAATTTTGTTTCATATCTAATAGATGCTATATTTTGTAAGTGGTACACGTGATTGTCAACTGACCTGATCATAAGTTATATATTTTTTTTCTTTTTTTTCCCTTTAATTATACTTCAAACAAATTTTTTTGGGGGAAGTGTGACATGATTGTGATAATCATAACTTTTAACCCTAACTTTTTTTTTCTCTTTTTGATAAAGAAACTAAAAGGATTATTATATTATCTAAGTGTTATATATGATGGTCTCCTGACCTAACAATGCCTGTTTAGCTTTCATTTAGATCATATTGGTTTCAATGTACTTCTTTAAGAAGAGTTACAATGTTTCCAAGTCTGATGAAGATTGCTAATCCTATCTTGCCTGAAAAATATTACTAAAACATATTTGTAATTTTATTATTTCACCTTGTGAAAGCTTGTAGAGACTAGGTGATTATATTCTTTTAGCTAGTTTTTTATTGTCAACTTTGTGGCATCACACTTAACAAAAAAACTTTCGTGAATTGACAATGGGATGGAGATTCTTATTTCTCGACAGTAATATGTATTATCATCTTCACCATATGTTTTAACATGATATTATTTGGTTGTGGTTTGTCTTCAGTTTGTACATTCTTCTAAATAAAAGGTAGTGGAATCTTTAATCAATAATCGTCTGTATAACTATTTGCTCCTCATATCTCCATCCAATGTGTGGTGTGCATTTGCATGAAAGAAATGATAGTATCCATGGCTTTTGGGCCCTCCAAGATAAGCATATTTATGGCCTAGAAGAGCTGTAAAAAGAAGTTTGTTGTTTATATTATTTTGGTTGATGATTATGAATCTAAAATTTTTTTAGTTTGCTAATTTCTTGCTTTGTCATAGTTAATTTATTTATCAAGCCAATTTTTTTGTCAATGTTCCATCTTAGTAGTCATTCTATTAGATACATAAACTTAATTACTACAATCATTACTGATCTGGGTGGCCTAATTTTTGTCTGAGTTGCAGAGTAATATAATACAACTTTTGGAGATAGCGTTGGTTGGTGGAACAGATAAAATCATTGAACAATTGCAGCTTTACTCTGTAAATAGCCTTGTACTGTTTGAAGCCATGGATAATTGTGTCTTTTGTTTTATTTTTTAAGTGTGGTGGCAATATGTAAAAGTGAAAGTGCAAGCATTAATTCACTGTTGTTGTTGCTTAATTATTTCTGTTTTTAGTTGTTAGTACATTTTGTCGTGTATTCTGGTGATTCTTTTTTTTTAATTTTTTTGATGGTTTAGTTACCTTACGTTTTGATTGTAGTCTTCTTGCTTGTGGTTGTTTAATTTAAGACACAATTATATTTGGGTGATGATTCCATTTATCTTGCACATAACTAAACTAGACTTGAAACTAGAATTAGTTTAGGGTTAAATCCTCTAAATCAACCTTTCAACATTCTTTTTCTTTAGATTCTTGTCACTTTCTTACCATTTCTTTAGATTCTTGTCACTTTCTTACCATGTACATACTATATGTTTAGTAAACATATCTTGTAGATTATTTTTGACTTTTAGAGGAGCTACTTAGGTTTGTATATTTGAATTTTAGTCTTGCCTTATGCGTGTTTGATGGAATGTTTGAATGATATTAATTGAACATCAATTGGAGTTAAAATATGAAAATTATATTCAAATAACACTATAAGAGCACATCTTGACTCCCACTACAGCTTTGTCTTTAGACATAGGGATCTTCTTCAATGTTATCCTCTTAGTAGATGACCAAGCATATTTACAATAAATAATTGCCTATTTCTTTATGTTGAACTTTGGTTTTAATAAACTCATCTTTTATGTATTATAATTTGCTTCATATTAGTTTGTATCCCCTGGATTTTTGTGCATCTCCCTAAAAATCATGTTCCAATTAAAAGGCTAGCTTTAATAATTCTTCAACATCTATTTTGGTTGGCATTGAAGCAGCAATGGTAGAATAACTAAGCTCAAATCTGACGTTGCCGCCCTTATGCAAATTAGGTACTTTATTTTTCTTTAATTTTTCTTATATTTACGATTTTCATTGATTTCAGATTTATTGTACTATTGTTTATGTTTGTTTGATGAGAGAATTAGATCTCATTTAATTTTTTTTTATCACTTCTTGTGGAGTGGGGCTGATATTCAACTTCTTCAACCCTGGCACAAATGTTTTAAACATGTGTCCCCTAAATTTTATTCATTTATTCTTAGACTGTGTTTTATGAATTGGTTTGATGGAAGATGAGGCAAAGTTGAAAGGTAAATATTAAATATAATATGATATGAAACATGGAAAATTATGTTATGTTGTGTTTTGTTTGTTTCGATTATGTATGGTTACAGCGTTTTATTGATTGTGTTAGATGTTTGATTGCTAAAACTGATGGGAATTTGTCATTATTACTGTTATTGCTGTTTCTGAAAATTCTTCTTAATGCTAATTTTTTTTTCTTAGGCAATTGTGCTAGAAGGAAATATAGCGTGGAATGCTTGTCCAAGTTACATGTGAAATTGTGTTCTTTAGCACTTTTCTAATCAAATATTAGTGCTACATAAATTTCATTATGTAAGTAATGAATAATGATTATTAGTTTTTCCTAAATTCATATTATTGATGGTAAATTTATAGTATTTATGAACAATGAATGCAATTCTTTACTACTATGAGGCTCTAATTATTATTATAATACTTTTATTTTTATTGTATTTCTTTCACTAAAATGTCATAAGGCAAAGGGTTGATTTTCTCTTCTTCTCTCCATAAACTTATCTATGATATCATTTCTCATAAATAATAGTCAATGATGTTTATTTATGCATCTTTTATTATAAAATAGCTTGTTGTTAAGTAAACTTATGGTTATTCTTTTTTCATTCTTTTAGATGTGTTGATGAGAGGTATGCATATTATTGGGTTGTGTTTAGTAAAGTGATAGCAGCTAGTAATGCAATACGGCAAATGCAGAATTTTCTATTTTATGATAAGCCTATGGTGCATTTTAGTAACCCCAATTGCTTTCTTTCTATATTAACTATTGTGCTCATGTATTGTCATGCATGCATTAAGCTTTTAAAATTTTTTAAACTAATGGAGAATTGGTTGTCCTCTTATTTTTAATTTAAAAAATTAATTCCTATATGTTTCATTATTTATTGAGATTAAGAAATAAACCTGGGATTGATTTTTACATGATATTTTGGTTGTGTTTTTCTTATTTCTTGTTTTATTTAATTTCACACTTTTGCCAGTACATCACTTGATTGCATAATAAATATATATTGGGGGTTTATTTTGATGATTTGTCAATGCAATTTTTACTCTATTTGCTTGGCATGTAACCACTTACAAGTACCTTTATTTGCTCTACTTACTTTAATCGATTTATCAGAAATTTTTCTTAGTGCTTTTGCCACTTAAAGTTTTATAAATCAACTGATTACTTAATTTTCTTTGTTGCCTACCTTTATATATATATATATATATATTTGTGAATTTAAAGCTTAATATTACATGATATGGCATGGTTTTGGATAATCCTCGGTATTTTTTTTGTTTTGGTTCACATATGTTTCTTTAGTATTTCTCAATTTCCTTTGTGCTTATTTTTTTGTTAAACTTTTGTTTAAAGTTGTTTTGGGACTATTTTTGAGCTGTTTTTAAGGTTATTTTGGGGCTAATATCGGGCACTTTTTAGCATTTGCATCTTCTCTATGCTTTTATGTTATCTAGTACAACAACTAACCATATCTTTCTTTTTTTATCTATAACCTATTTTGGATGTAACTTTTATTCTTGTAATGTCATTGCAATATCTTATAAGTACATAGTTCAAGTTCTTTTTATATATTTATATTTACTCGTATATTTCTATTTACTTTCATAGGGGTGATCGTGGATTATTTTGCTCAATGGTTACTAAGTTATTAGAGAGATTGCTTCAACTCTTTTGATGGATTGTTAGTTTGTGCAAGTCTAATGTGGCGGCTATGTGTTTAACTAAACTTCAAACACTATGATGTTTTGGACTAAGTTTGGGATGTTTGTAATATTTATAAAACTAAGTTGAATGTACTTTTGTATTTAAATGATTATAGTGGTTGTAAGATGGTGTTTCATACTACTTAATGATTTGGAATATATTTAAATGTTATGGAATTCAAGTTTAAATATATATTAAATATTTTGGTCCAATAATTATAATTTTAAATTATTAGAAAGCTAATTTAATTAAATTGTCATATATGAACCATAAATATTATTGATACCATAGTATCAATGATTTTCTGATACTATAGTGTCAATAATTTTTTGATACTATAGTGTCAGTGATTCTTTGATACTATAGTTTCAGAGATTTACTGATACTATGGTAATAAGAATTCTTTGATATTATGGTGTCAGTGATTCTCTGATATTGTGGTGTCAGCGATTTACTGATATTATAGTATCAGTAATTCACTGACACCATAAATGGTGATTTTCTAGCTCGAGCAACACTGATACTATAAAATAGTGTCAGTGAAATCCTTCACTGACGCTAACTTAGAGTTAATAAAGGTCATTTTTGTAGTAGTGAAATACGAATGTCTCATTTGCAAAATGATATAAAACCTGAGCATAATAATCCCATTTTAATTTCTTACAAAACAAAAAATATGGCGGGCAACAGTTGAAGGTCTGTGCTGCTGTCCTTCGTCATCTTTGCCATGCTATTGTCTCCAATGATGCCATGTGAAGCAGTTTGATTTACTAACAATGGTAATCTCACATACGATTTCTTTAAAGTTGAAATTGAAGTTTACGTATCATTATAATATTATATGAATATTAATAGTTTAATATTTATGCAATAAGTATTTTAAATAAAATAGTTAATATTAAATATATGGTGAGATGCTTGTAATATTTCGAACATTGCATAATCTAAAGGAGTTCAGATCTGGTCTAAAGGAGTTTATATCAGGGTTAAGAGTTAGCAGCGCTACGAGTTAGCATTGCTAAGAGTTAGCAGGTTATAAGAGTTAGCCAGATCTAAGGGGTTAGATCCTTGTCTGAAATAAGACAAAGACCTAAAGATATGCTAGTAATGGCATAGTTGTCAAGGGTTGCAATAGGTGCTAAGAAATGTCATTGTGCAAGTATGTTCTCAAAGGTCATGTTTCTGATCTATTTTCACTGATGCGAGTCTGTCGATGAATCCCTTTTATATTGATCAGTGTATGTCTATATTTGTATGGTACAGATAGTTGTTCTTAGTTGACCATGAGCTTAATGGAAGCTCGTATAGGCATGCGAGTATTCAATGAGGACTAGATATTGAATGGACTTAATTAGGACCTCCAATAGACATCCCATAAAGCTGTCAATGGAGGGTCCTTTTGAGTTAAGTAGTATTTGTGGTCTATTGATCTGAGCACCATGGTGAACTTGTGAGTGATCCACTAACTTAGGTTCCACACATGTCAAAGACCTTTCATGATCTTACAACTAGGTGTCGCTAGATATGGTCCGATGCTCATAGAGTCTAGTGTGTGTAGATATAAAATTCATCAGCTTATATGGGTGAGTTATATATCTTGATGCTCTAAGATTGTATTTAAGAAATTCTTATAGTCATAAGCAATTAACCGAAGAAAGATTTTCCCGTGGGATAAACAATATCGAAAAAGTGTTTGCGAATATTGTTTATAGAAATACAAATTTAGAGATAAGTTCAGGGTTGAGCATAAGGAGACTTGACGGTGATGATCTATATCTCCACTCTTCTATAATATAAATAACTGAAGGATTATATGAATATGTATTAACCTCAACTTATATGGTTCAACGCACTATTTCGTTATTTTCATAATATGTGTGTAGGGTAACGTTTATGAACTTGTGGAAGAGTTCTGTAAGATAAAATAAGTGACAACCTAGGGAGTCTCACTATATGAAGTGTACTCATTATGCACTAAAGTAGCGCACCATATTGAATAGTTTAATCTGAGAAGTTCTCGAAAAAATTAAAATTATTTCAAGATCTCTCGAGAAAATCATAAGATTTAAGTGCTAAGCCTAGAATCTTAATAAGTGGGACTTGTCACTTTATTCTTTTTATTAAATGTCACATTTCATACCATTAATTTATTAAAACATGACACGTGATATTATTTTTTTTGGTTTATTTAATTATTAAGTGTTAATAATAATTTTTTTTGGTAAACAAATTTAGTAATGGCCAGATAAATTGTTTGAATTTAATAAAAACCAAAGCATGATTTGTTGTTATTTTTGTTTTTCTTATTTTAATTGAAATTAAATGGCTATTATTATATTATATGCATGATTTATTATTCTAAAGTGTTTAGCATGAGGTGGCTATTTGTTAATGAGTTACCAAATCAAATAGCTACCATTTTTCATCTCATTCCGTCAAATGAATTGTTTATTAAATAATGGCTTTTTTTATATGATTAAGGCTTTATCATGCTTCTTTTTAAGCATGAAGTGGTTTTATATTAAATTGTTTAGCAAATGAAATGGCCACTAAATTTGTTCCCTTTCGGCCATCTCATTTACCATTACAATACAAATATATTGTCTTGATTTTAGCAAGCATGAGGTGGGTATTTTTAATAGCTTTTAAAAGTAAAATAGCCATTACTATTCTTATTATTCGGCAAATACAAAAGTCATTAACTACCAACTTTTGTGTTAAACTTGAGGTGCATTTAGAATTGTAAATATGGAGTGCACCTTTTGTTTACAATATTAGGCCACTCAAATTCGTTTTATTAGAAAAGTGGACGGCATATGACTTTATATAAATGGACCAATTTACCATTATCAAGTATGAGAAATGGTGAGGTGAAACAAGTATTTAGAAACAAAAATTGTAAGAAGTTACAAATAGACTAAGTGTTAGTTAAGTGGAAAAAAAAAATAGGACAAGAGATATGGAAGCAAGGAATTGCTTTAAATTTCATTGAGATAAAATGTTACTATTCTATTTTGAAGAATTCCATTAAATTTTAAACTAAAATTATACAAAGCACGTTTTAGGATGAGTTCTTTAATATTTCATTAGCATAATTGGATGTTTGTTTATTTTTTATTGCACTTAATTATGCATATGTGAAGTGTAATTAAAAATTAAAAATATACACACTCACTCAATGCACAGCACATTTTCATTTATATTATTAATTGAATTGATATCTTGATTTAGTGCATGTTTAGGAAAAATTTCAAGTGCAAGCGTTTTCTAAACAATCACTTAAGTGTTTTTTTTTTTCTTAAAATCTTTTGAATTATGTTTCTTAGAAAAATGCTTTTTCTCCATTTTGATATAAATGTTTATGATCTTCCAGATCTCAATGGAGTGTTGCGAGTACTACAGCAGGCACCGTCGCCACCAATACATTTCTGTCCAACTTATGCTTGTTGCCACTTGGCACCACTTGGCCAATGTTACCCGTGCCGCTACCCTTCTCCTCCTCCACCTCTATATTAATCTGAGTCCAATAATGGATCTCCATAAGTGAGATCTATATATTTTTATAGAAAGTTGATATGTTGCATAAGAAAGTATCTGTTTACTTCACTACTTCAGTAGGATTCATCATCTTGTGGAGACATATTACTTTGTCTTCGATAAATGTTCTGTATGCATGATGTTTCATTATGTGGATATAATATCTTGAGTCATAACTAATGTTTAAAGATCTCGTTGTGCCTAATCATTACTGATTTTGATTCTGTGTATAGGTATATATTGAAAAAATTAGTGATTCAACAATCTTAGTTGGACAAGAATTAAGATGAATACCAAAGTGGAGAGTCACAAGAAGTCTAGAACATATGGAACACGTATAGAGAAGTTTAGGATGTGTGGAACATAAAGGGGGAAGCAAAACGGGACTCGAAGACACGAAGAAGGGAAGAAAACGAGCATAAGTACCACCAGGGCTGAGCACCGTGGCACCCAGCACAGAAGCCCAGCATCGCGGCGTTGGGTCCCCAACACCACGGTGGTGGGTGCAACATGGTGAGCGCCATGGCGCCAGGCACGAAAGGGAGTCTATTTTTTTTTATCTGAATTTTGAGTTTTGTGAAGTTTTAGACTTTCAAAACAAGTGGACTCTTACTCTAATAAGGAATAGGTTAGTAGGCACGAAATACACCTTATATAAACACTTGTAAACCCTTTATTTCAGATCAACCTTAAGAGAGGGGAAGAACTAGGTAGACACTAAGTGCTTGTGTGCACTATGGTGGAACCATCGTTTGGGTGATCATTACTCGTGGTAGAGCAAGGGTTAGTATGGTGGAACCATCGTTTGGGTGATCATTACTCGTGGTAGAGCAAGGGTTCACTAAACATTAGGTTCTTTTGAGGGTTTTTCAAATTGAGTTTTCTTTGTAAAATCTCTAGGGAGTTAATAAGAGAGGTTAGGATCCTTGGATCCACCGTGGACATAAGCAATTGGCCAAACCACGTAAGATTGTGTTGTTCTCTTTTATATTCTGCTTTGGATTCTTGCTATTTTTTTTTTATCAATAGGTTATTCCGCTGTGCAAAGAGGTTAGGGTTCTAGGTTGAACTTGAGGTTCTTCACTTCAACATAACCTCAAAAGGGAAAAGGGCGTTCCCTCCCTCAACAGTATAAGATCTACTATATTTTTGCTCTTTATTATTAATAACTACCCTTACAAGCTTATAAAAACTTAGATCGGGTAGGGTCTTGATCCTTTATGACTATTACAGATTAAACCCTAATTCATCACTATCAAGAACAATAAAACAAAATAATAAACTACAAGCATAAACAAATTTGTAAATATTCACTCTTAATTTTGAGATTAGTATCTTTTGTATAAAAAAAAACATAGAACGATGTGATTCATAAACAATTTTGAATACCAAAATTCGATTTGCATGCTAAATTTATGTCAAAGTGATAATTAAACTCTACATATTTTTTAATGACAAGCTGGCAAAAAACTATGGGAAATCGAAAAGGCTAATATTACATTAATTCTAGCAAATTAAACGCATAACATATGTCACGGACCTTTCGAGAACCGTGTAGCTTTAGACTCGTTATGTGCTAAACAGTCGAAAAAATCATACAAAAAAGAGAAAATACGCACACTAACTGTTTGCAAGAATGCTCTCTATATTGCTGAAAGAAACACAAACTATGATATTTATATTGTGTTGGATGCTTTGTACAAGTGAAGGTCTCCCCTTTATATACTACTAGCCTTATACAATCGACAGCTAAGATCTAAATGATCTAATGGTGTATATACAGGATGGAATAATATGCTCTAGAATATTTCTAGATACCATCACATATTTTATGGAATATTCCTTTCCTAATTAATGTTAACAATCTTAATAAGTCGTAGACTTGGCCAGGTTCTTCACCCATGTCAGCGGGTCTTCTAGAATCTTCAGCTCGCGATCCAATCCAACAGCCCTTAAGGCCCTTAGAAGGCTTTGTCATGCACCAAGTGTTCGAGGAAATGCTTAAGAACACTTGGGGCGTGACATTCTCCTCCACCAAATTCACGCAACACCCTCGTTATGTTTTCACTGGAAACTACACACCTTGTTCTTCAATCTGCCGCTATGCGCTCTCATATTTCCAGTGTGCTTTAATATCAGGTACCTCTTTTCACTTAATAAAGTACTCACGCCTTGGAGGTGGACTTTTCTTCTGCACCGTCCGTCCGTTGCGGATGAGTTTCGCCCCTTTGTCATCCCATGTGAAAATCCCTAAAGGTCCCTATTTCTGTTTCATGTCTTCCATACCCCCTCGGTATAGCTTCAAATAGCTCTCGGGTGACACTGGATGCAATTGCTGTCTCGAAGATATCCCCACCTTATGCGAGACGTTGCCAACCCTCTTGGCAACAGGATGTGGCCCCTCATCCCTACGATCAAGGCCCTTATAAAGTGGGCGTGTTGTCTTGTGTTGTGGTGAAAGTATCGTCTCTATCACCAAGTCCCCTGCACGATGCTTGACACGCCGCTGCTTGGCTCTAACCCACTTCTTGTACTGAAAATGCACATCATGTGATGCCTCAAGTTGCTAAGCAACACCTACACTCGACAACTCCTTGAGCTGCCCCTACAGCTCATTTAATCCCGGATGAGACATCTACACTATAGTTTGAAGCGTAAACCTCAACTTTAACTGTTTCCCATGCTCGGTATCACCTTGATGTGGTTGTACCTGTGGTATAGCAGTTGGCACGACCCCATTGTGCTCCTTGAGCACTTTTGCAACCCCCGTTGGTTGCTTACCCTCACCCCTTGTCACCTTATCATCCGTCTCCCTTACTGTAGTTGGATGTGCTTTTCCTTTACGCCCAACAACTCCCGTTAGTTGAATGGCAGAAAGGATTTTAGTATTGGCTTTCGGCTGAGATTTCCCACCTTTGGGCTTGTCTACCATTGGTATCATGTAAGGCCCTCCTCCCATGATGCACACGTAATCATGATGAGGAAACGGCACCACATCGTACTACCTTAAGAACTTTATACCTAACACCACATCGAAATCATCAAGAGGTGCTACAGAGAAATTTATCTTGTTGCACCATTTACCTGGATGGATATCGACCCCTTGAACCACCCCCATCTAGTAGCTTGGCCACAGTATTCACTGTTTTGAGGAACCCCTCCTCTTTCTTTATGTAAAGTCCCAAACGCTTCGCCTCTGCAGGCTTAATGAAGTTATGCATCGCGCCCGTATCTATTAGCACTTGAGTCTTTATGCAATTGATGTAGGCTTTAACATACATGAGCGTCTTTCCCGTTTGCGAGCTGGTACCCCGCTTGGCTTTCATTGTGTTAAGCAGTTGCAAACACCCCATTTGACCCTGCTCACAAGCCTCATGCGCCGTAACCATTGCGTTGAGAGCCTTCTTCTTCGAACAGTACTTGACCCAGTGATCCCATCGCAAAGGAAGCAATTTGTCTTTAGTCCATTACACCAATAGTCGTTGCGCTTCTGCTTTTCCCATTTGGGCAGCTTAATTTTCTCCTCCTCATCCTCCGGAGGCTAAAATTCCTTGGCACCCCCACCTTTGCTGTAATTGGGTCTTAAATGCTTGGACTTTTCGAGTTGCCCTTGCGGTAATCCATGAGCATTTCTGCCAATATTAGAGCGTCGGATATTCTGGCCACCCCGCACCGCTTTAACTCATTGGATGCCCATGTTTGCAACCCATCTAGGAAATTAAATAGTCAGTCCTCCTTGCTCATTTGAGAATCTTGAGCATTAACAGGGAGTACTCCTCGACGTACTTGTTGATGGACTTGGTTTGTTTCAATTCCCTTAACAGTTTTCAAGCATCGTGTGCCACATTCTCCAGATAGAATTGGCGATTCAGCTCCCATTGCAATTCTGCCCAGGTGTTGATTGTACAGGTACCTTTGCGTATCTCCTCGCTTTTTCTGTGCCACCATAGAATTGTATGATCGAAAAGATATAAGGTCGTGGTATTTACCTTGACTTCATCCCGCACGCCCATGGCATCGAAGTATCTTTCCATCTGTCAAAAGTAGTTATTGAGCTCCTTGGCGTTCCGCTTGCCGCTGAACTCCTTCAATTTAGAAGCCTCAACTCTTGATGCCCCTTGACCAGCAACAGACCCATTTTCCACTACTCACTTGTACAATACCATGTTCTCCTTGACAGCGTCAAACCCTTTATGCAGCTCCTCCACTTGGGTTTGAAATCTCTCAATGGTGGTGTATACCTTCTTTTGAAAAGTTTTGATCCAGTCACGCTGTCGATCAGCGTAACTCTCGATGGATGTGTCGATGAAGGAGCGTAGCTCATCCCCTTGAGTGTTGAGTCCCACCTCGAGCTTCTCTACTTGCTGCTCCAACTCCCCAAGATGATCCGTCGCCTTTCCCACAGTGCCATCGAGCATTTTCACCATGGTCCCGAACTCATGGCCTGGATCGATAGACTTGTCGCGAGGTACACTTCCGTACCTCTTAGCTTTGGGGTCCCAACTCCTCTCTTCAGGAAAATCCAATGGCGTTGTGTCTTTTGCCATCTTCCTTGAACCTGCTCTGGTACCAAATGTCACGGATCTTTCGAGAATCGTGCGGCCTTAGATGCGTTGTGTGCTAAGCAGTCGAAAAAACCACACAAAGAAGAGAAAATATGCACACCAACTGTTTGCAAGAATGGTCTCTATATTACTGAAGAGAAACACAAGCTATGAGATTTGTATTGTGTTGGATACTTTGTACAACAGAGGGTCTCCCCTTTATATACTACTAGCTCTATACAATCGATAGCTAAGATCTAAATGATCTAACGGTGTATATACAAGATAGAATAATATGTCCTAGAATATTCTTAGATACTATCACATATTCTATAGAATATTTCTTTCATAATTAAGGTTAACAACTCTAATAAGTAGCGGGCTTGGTTTCGTTCTTTACTCATGTCAGTAGGTCTTCTAAAAGCTCCGGTCCGCGATCCGTTTCAGCAGCCCTTAAGACTCTTAGGAGGTTTTGTCGCACACCAAATATTTAAAAAAATACTTAAAAATACTTGAGGCGTAACATAAAGTACAATTAGTTTTAAATAAATATAGTCAAAGGTAAGCAACTGAGCATCTATTCTTGGGTTAAGGTGATCTACTGGTAATTTGGCATCAGTACAACACTAATAATGTACATGGAATTTACCTGGAAATGCGCAGATTAAATAATGTAGGGATATTATAGGAGACGATGTCTACTTGGTAGTTATTTTGAGTCTTAATCAAATCATATTATGGCTTTTGGTTAATTGACAAAGAGTGGTTTGTGATTCCACAGATTTTCAGATTTTTTTGTTGACGAAAATTGATTAATGGAGTATAGATGACGACAATAGGGTATCAGTTCCAAACCAATGGGATTTGGTTGTAACATAATTCAACTAAATAGTGAAAGGTTTTAAATTAATGAATTTTTGAAAACACAATTGGGTCCAATTTTGATGGCGAGTTCAACGGTTCAGCTAATTTTATTTACTTTATTTACATTTCTTTCAAAACGATACTCAATGTAAAGATTTCAACAAACGCTTGAAGGGGAAAGAATTTTAGGGCTACTCGTCGACTCCAAGTGGAACTAAAAATTGCACAACTTATCAAGTTAAGTGACCTCGAAACTTCATTTTTGGTCACCAAGTGAAATTTTATTGAAGCCAAAGTTAATTCTAGTCTGAAAAATATATGCGAACATAAGGTCGTTCGTCACAATCAAAGTTTAAAATGAAAAGGAAAAAAGATACCAAAAATAAAAAGCGAAATGTTATAAATTAGGAACTAACGACAAAAGTTTCCTTGTTTTATCCTTAACAAAATTAGTAAAATAGTGGAAAAATTATCTTAGAAGATAGTACAAGACTTAAACATGAATTATACAATCTCGAATTTCATAAATTAACCCTTTGAGAAAAAATGGTTCATTCAAGGAGCCTTAATCAAATCTTAATAGAGAATAAACATTTGATAGTAGTAGAAGTCAATTCAAAGTTTATGAATATAATCATTATTGCATGGTAAAAGTCAACGACTTCATAAGTGAGGAGTTGCAACTTGCAAGTTTCAACTAAGACTAAATTGTAAAGTTATTGGATTAGTTAAAAATCAATCTTTTGATTCAAAACACCGCGGCGTCAGCTATGATTTATGAAATATAAATTTATGGTTCTAGATTTCAAACTCTAGATGCAATGCATTTATATTCTAAATCTAAGCATATTAGGTACATGCATTTTTCATATAGCTTAAGAGCTATGGCAAGAAACAGTCCAAGGTCTCTGCTGCTGATCCTCTTCATCTTTGTCATGGCATTGTCTCCATTGTTGCCAAGTGAAGCAGCTCGATTTCCTGCCCGCGGTAATCCCCTCATATCTATCTGATTTTTCAGAAATCGCCCAAGGCCTTTTTTTCTGAAGTAGAAAAGGTAAGGAAAAGAAATGGTATAGGCTGAGCTTTAAAATGATGAATGTTTGTTTCAATCTTTCAGGTCTCCAACAAGTACTGAAGCCAATAAAGGGACGCATAGTCTGCCCAGCTTGCGCTTGTTGCGGTCCAGCACCGCCAGGTGGATGTTGCCCTTGCCGCTGCACTTCTTTTGTTGATCCTCTATCCCAAAATGGCTCTCCATGATAAGCAAACTTCTTTATATCCATACCTGTTCATGGATAAAATTGATTTTGTCCTCTTGAACAGTAAGTTTATGTATGAATAAACGAGTGCCCAGCAATTTATTGTACTACAATTAATGCCGATTAATCCCACATCATAAATATCAATTGTGTTTTACAAGTACTGCTTTCTCCAATTCAGGATGTTTCATGACCTGGATATGCTTCATGTGTTATTAACTTATGATAAAAATCCATAGTTAAGTGAATTTTATAATTCAGAAAGGCGTATGAAACAAGAAAATTAATTCTCATTACACTATTTCACCTCTCTTGTCAATCCGGTTATCATGATGTAGCGAATCTCCAGCATCCTTAAAAATCAAAAGATGAATTTATTTGTGTCTGTAGAAATGGAAATGGAAATGGAAATGGAAATGAAAATGATAAAATAAATAATTGCAAAGAAGCTTGTAAAGTAGAAATTTATAGCTTAAATCTCACACTTTTCTTTATTGCATTAAGCTAAATTAAATATAGGAGGAATGAATCTAAAGAGAAATTTTTGCATATTTATCTCAACTACTTGATAATTTAAATACTTAAATAAATTCCTAGAGTTTAAGATTTATCTAACTTGACTAAGTAATTATATCTTTCAAAACTAACATTATGAATTCAAAAAACAATTGAAAATTCGAAACTTAAACTATGTAACTTCTTGCTAGAAAAGTCTCGTAGAGTCAATACTCCTCCTTGAAACTTTTTTTTAAGACTACCAGCTTACATTTTAATTCTTCAAATCTACCTTTAGGTAGAGCTTTGGTTAGAATATCAGTAATTTATTACTTAAACTTACAATGTCATAGCTTGATCTCTTTATTTTTTTCAACTTCTCTGATGATGTGAAATTTGACTTTGATGTGCTTGGTTCTATTATGTTGCATAGGATTGTTTGCAATAGCAACTATAGATTTATTTGTGCACATAATTTGTGTAGCATAGCTTGTTCTTCTCCAAGGTCAGTCATCAATTTTCTAAGCCAGATGGCTTAGTTTGCTATAGCAACAACAGAGACATATTCAGCCTTAATAGTTGATTGAGCCACCACTTTCTACTTTTTTTAGTTCCATGAAAAAAGACCTGATCTAAAAGAGAAAATGTACCCTGAGGTATTTTTGGAGCCTTCCATGCGTCCTGCTCAATCACTATCAATATACCCCATCAAACATCCATCAGCTTTCTTCTTATACCATATGCCAAAATCTGTTATGCCTTTGACATACCTCAAGACTCTTCTAGTAGTATTATAATGAGTTTGGCATGGTGATTGCATAAACCTTGACAGAAGACCTACTGAAAACAGAAGATCAGGTCTAGTAGCTGTTAAATAAAGAAGACTTCCAATCAAGTTTCTGTAAGAGGTTGAATTTACTTTGTCCTCACCATCCTCCAAACTTAGTTTCTCATTTTGAACAAGTGGTGTTACAACTGATTTCCCTTGTTCTAATTTAAACTTCTTGAGAATATCCCAGGCATATTTTCTATAAGTGAGAAAAATACCTCTTTTCATCTGTAAATTTTCATTCCTAAGAAAAATACCCCTTGTTCTAATTAAACTTCTTGAGAATATCCCAGGCATATTTTCTATAAGTGAGAAAAATACCTCTTTTCATCTGTAAATTTTCATTCCTAAGAAGTAATTCATCAGCCCCAAGTCTGACATCTCAAATTCTTGCTGCATTTCCCTTTTGAAACTCTTTAAAAGTTCAAAATGTTGCTTTATTTCCACTCCTCGTGAATCCTTGATGGATCAAGTAGGAGTCAATTTTGTCATACCAGGCCATTGAGCCTGCTTCAGTTCATAAACAGTCTTTCTTAGCTTGTAAACTTTGTTTTCTTATCCTATAACTTCAAAACCTTGAGGCTGGTGTACATAAATGCCATTTAAGAAAGAAAACTTTATATATAAGTGAAACACCTTCCATCCTTGTTTGGCAGTAAAAGCCAATGACATTCTAATGGTGTCATGTCTTGCTACTGGTGCAAATGTATCACTACTGTCTGTCCCAGCCATTTATGCATATCCTTTTACAACTAATCTGGCCTTATGCTTGAAAATAAAACTATCAAGATTTAGTTTAGTTCTATAAACCCATTTGACACTAATAATATTCTTTTCTTTTGGCCTAGAGGTCAGTTCCTAAGTATCATTCTTTTTTATCATTTTGATTTCCTCTTTCATTACTCTTTGTCATTCTTCTTATTTGGTTGTTTAATAAATCAGATGGTTTTGTAATCGCAACATTACATTTTACATATATTTCAGATAGGGACTTAGTTTTTAATACTGGTGAGTCTAAGTCAAAATCATCATCATCATCTTCATTTTTAGCAGTAGACATTAAACCCTCATTATATTGACTTGAACCTGCTGAGGAAATGGTTTGTTTTACAAATACGTTTTTGTCCCAATCCCAGAAGGCTATTTCATCAACTTCCAAGTCTCTGCAACCCACAATCTTCTTAGTCTTCATGTTATAGACTCTGTATCCATTAAAGTTAGCTACATAGCTCAGAAAAATACCCAATTCTGCCTTTTCATCAAGCTTGCTCCTCTTCACAGTTGGAACATGGATATAGCATACTAAACTAAATATTTTTAGATGCTTGGCTAATGGTTTTGAACCAAACCAAGCCTTATAAGGAGTCATTCCCTTCACAGACCATGTAGTGAGTCTATTTAAAAGATAAATTGTTGTGTTTATAGCTTCAACTCAAAAATACTTAAGCAGATTCTTCTAAAAAATCATACACTTTGCCATTTCCACCACAATTCTGTTTTTCCTTTCTGATACTCCTTTTTGTTGTGGAGTGTAGGCTACTATAAACTGCTAGTTAATGCCTGTATCCTTATAGAAATTCACAAAATTTTTAAATTTATACTCTAGACTATTATCTGACCTTAGAGTCTTGATACTGCAACCACTTTGCTTTTCTACATAAGCTTTAAATTTCTTAAACACAGAGAAGACTTCAGATTTATTGGTCAGAAAATAAAATCAAATCATCTTTGTGAAATCATCAATAAACAGAAGAAAATACTTGTTTTCATTTATAGATGGAATGCTCATATGGCCATAGATATCAGTATGCATTAGTTCCAGCTTATTTGCTACCCTCTAGGCCTTATTAACAGGAAATGATTTTCTGCACATTTTACCTTTTTGACAACATTCACAGATATCATCACTTACATAAATATCATACATATCCATCACTATATCATTATCTTTCATAAACATAAAAGATTTCTGATTATAGTGATCAAATCTTTTTATGCCACAGCCAAGTTAATCAGCTTTGGCACTATAAATCTGTTACCTAACTAAACTTAAGTCTAATGGAAAGCAATCATCTTTCATTTCAGTATTAACTATTTTCGGGCCATAAGAGTTAGTAGTAGTGCACAAATTATCCTTAAAATTCAAAGAGTGGCTCTTTTTTTATCATTTTGGCTGCACTCAACATGTTTTGAGTGGCTCTTTTTTTATCATTTTGGCTACACTCAACATGTTTTGATCTAAACATGGAACATATAAAACATTAGAAATAAATTTAGTACCTTGCTTAGTTTGAACAGCAATAGTATCTTTGCCCTCAGTTTGAATAAGATCTCTATTTTCTAATTTCACCTTAATTTTGTAGGTTCTATCAAGTAATGTAAACATACTAACATGATTTTTCATGTGCCTTGTGCATCCACTATCAACAAGCCAAATGTTAGTTCCATGTAGTTGAGTGATGTTGGAGACTATAAACAACTGTTCTTCAGGTTGTGAGTGATCTTTAGCTTGATTTGCTTATTGTGCAGGTTGGTGTTCTCTTTGCTGCATTTTTAGTTTACAAAAATTTTCAATGTGCCTATTTTTTTGTAGAACCTACACTAATATTGAGTTTTTTTCTTATACCAACAGTCATTTTCAGAGTGGTTAGTTCTTTTATAGGTTCTACAAAGTGGGAACTTACCTTTTTTTTAACCTCGTTTGAGCTTTCTACTGAAGTTTTGCCTTTGTTCAACCTGTCACCAGTTGACTTCTTTCCATCTTTTCCTCAATACTTCTTTCCTTTGTGTTTTACTGCAAAAGCTTCTTCAATGTTTTCTTTTAACTTGAGAGTAAACCTCTACTCTTGTGCTTGGAGTTTGTTTATGAGTTCTGCAGTTGTCAATGTTTTGAGATCACAAGATTCTTCTATTGCTGAGGTTTTAGATTCAAACTTTTCAAGTAAGCTAACCATAAATTTCTCCACCACTTTTGAATCTTCAAATGTCTCCTCAAAATAGCCTAATCTGATTCACTAGTTGTATAATGTTGGAGGACTACTCCTTTACTATCTCACCGTCCCTCATCCTCAACATTTCAAACTATCTTTTAAGAGTTAGAATTTTAATTGTCTTCACTCTGAAGCTACCTTCAAATTCTTCCTCAGCTTATCCCATGCTTAGTTTGGTGATTCAAATGCCATAATTCTTAATCTGAGCTAAAGTTGGATTTTGTAGCAGTGGTGCAAACTCAACTTCATTCTCAACGACATCCCATAAACACATGACTTTCAAGTATGATCTCATCTTAATAGTCCAAATCTGGTAATTTTCTCCAATAAAGAGAGAAGGAGCATAAGTTAAAAAATTGATTGATGCCATTTGAGTAAACAAATAGACTTACTGGTATTTAAACTCACAAGTGTTTACTCTCACAATCACTCAAAGCCAGCACCTACAACCTCTTAAGAATTGAGCTTTAATGTCACTATGTAGAAATAAAAATGAAAATGACAAAATAAATAACTACAGAGAATCATGTAAATTGGAAATTTACAGCTTAACTCTCACACTTTTCTTTATTGCATTAAGCTGAATTAAATACAGAAGGAACGAATCTCAAGAGAGATTTTTGCATATTTATCTCAATTACTTGATAATTTAAATATATAAATTCGTAGAGTTTAGGATTTATCTAACTTGACTAAGTAAACATATCTTTCAAAATTAACATTATGAATTCAAAAAATATTTAAAAGTTCAAAACTTAAACTATGTAACTTCTTGCTAGAAAAGTCTCATAGATTCAACAGTGTCATTCGTTCTACAGCTTTTGGTTATTCCACAGCTTCATTACAGAGGGAAGTATGATATATTTCAACAGTGTCATTCGTTCTACAACTTTTGGTTATTCCACGGCTTCATT
This sequence comes from Ailanthus altissimus, assembly GCA_946807835.1. NCBI lineage: Eukaryota > Viridiplantae > Streptophyta > Magnoliopsida > Sapindales > Simaroubaceae > Ailanthus > Ailanthus altissimus. The sequence goes on along the minus strand of OX327710.1, from coordinate 19,348,020 downwards.
ATAGACGGAAGTATGATGTATTTTTCTCTCTAGTCATTATTTTGAATTTGTTGGTCCTGCCTTTTGAAATTGTCTCAAGTATGAAAGTATGGCATGTCATGCAGGAATTGGTTTGATTATAACCATTACCATCACTGTTCACTCCTTATAATGTATGTTGATTCCTTCAGACATATTAATAACAATTCAAGAATCATAACCGAGAACGGAATAGATGATAATACAAAATTGTTTATTTTATTAAAAAAAAAAAAAAGGCCAAGAAAGAAATTCCGAGTATGTTGCTTGCCTTTGTTGTGGGAGTAGTAAAAGCAGATGCATTTTGCAGTAGCCAAATTCTGCTATTTGAAAACCCAAAACCCGTTAACTCAACTACTACAATTGTCTTAATTGGGAGAATTACTGGAGCATCCAGTTAAAGCAAATCTAATGAAAGAAAAGAAGGGTCACTGAAATCAGACAATAGACAGTTCACATACTCTGAGATTGTGAATATCACCAATAACTTTCCACAAATTCTTGGAAAAGGGGGGGTTCGAAACAGTTTATCATGCTCTCTGCATCGTCAACTGAGGGGTCTAAACAATACCGAACTGAACTAAAATACTCTTAAGAAACTTGAGTACACTAAATATCTAAGATAATTAAATGGTGACAAAATAAGTGTCATCTTGATGTATAGGCTCAGCTTCTGATGAGAGTTCATCATAGGAACTTAGCTTCTCTTGTTGGATATTGCAATGATCATCTACGAGTATATGGCATTTGGGAACTTAGAGCAGTATCTATTAGGTATTTTCTTAGTTAATATTCATGTCTATTATTAAAAAAAAAAATCAAAATGAAACATCTAGTATGTTATATTTTTTTCCTTTAAATACAATGAAAGAATCTTTGAGTTGGAAAGAGAGACTTCAGATTTCAGTTGATGCAGCACAAGGTGAAGAAGCAGATTAAACAATTATACATTTGATTTCTCATTTTTCATGTCCTGGTGAATCTAACATAGCTAAAATCGATGTACAGGACTAGAGTACTTAGCATCATGGTTGCAAGCCACCAATAATTTACAGAGATGTGAATAGTGCCAACACTTTGTTGAATGAAAAAATGCAGGCCAAGATAGAAGATTTCGAATTCTCAAAAATTTTCTCAATTGAAAGTGAAAGTCATATATTGACATCAGTTGTCGGCACAGTGGGTTACGTTGATCCAGATTAAGCACATCTAGTCTTTCAAATCAGCATGTTACGGAGCACATTTTTCATATATAAAACAAAGTAAAAAGTTCTTAATCTGACATCTTCTGCAGGTATTATGCATCGAATTGGCTGACCGAGAAAAGTGATGTGTATAGCTTTGGAATTGTACTTTTGGAACTAATTACAGGCCAGCCTGCTATAATAAGAGGCTATAATAACACTCGTATAGTTCGAAGGGTTTGTTCATTTCTTGGAAGAGGGGACATAAGAAGTATCGTTGATCCAAGACTAGAAGGAAATTTTGACACTAATTCGGTATGGAAAGCTTCCGAGACTGCAATGGAATGTGTGCCATCAATATCCATCCAAAGGCCAACTAAGAGTCATGTAGTGATACAGCTTAAAGAATGCCTGGAAATAGAAACTTCTCGTGAACACATTCGGTGAACTGAACGCCAAATGGTGGGATTAAGCTGTTCAATTGACACGAGTCCTGTGGATAATGAAACAGAAATGGGTCCTCAAGCAAGATAGAAAGAAAAAAAAAAAGGGACATTGAGATATCAGTTTCTGTAAATATGTTATACACAGAAGCTTTTTTCTTTGTTGAGTAAATGTGTTGTCTGTTTGCCATTAAATAGCTTGTCGATTTTAGCCATGGAAAATGAAAATTCTTCAAGTGATTCATTTGACCTTGAAGTTGACCTACCCGTGGAGGGCTGATCACATAACTATGCCTATTGTGCATGCTTCAACAAACACTGACTTGTGATAAATGAATTTAAACAAAACCTGAGCATGGACTCGGTCAAAAGAGAAAAACTTTCTTTTCTTCCTCCCCTCCCTCCTTTTTTGTCTCTTTTATCTATAAATACATTTATTGAGAACCAGTGAATCCAACCACAAACCACACGCCAATTGAGTTATTTTATTTATTGCGGAACTTAGACTTGATATAAAACCCTTGGACCACATTACCAACAGATTACGATCTCTACATAAAAAATTTGGCTTTGTTATGGTATTTTTGCCAGATATGGGCGAGCCTCATATGTCATTAGCATTGAGATTCACAAAGAAATTTTCAAAGGGATCCTAGGACTCTCTCATAAAGCCTAAATCCCAAAAAGTCTTAGAAAGTTATGGTATACAGCACAGCAAATCCAGTCGGGTACCTGTACAGAAGGTATCAGGATAGTGCTTCGCAGTGATCAAATGAAGTGCATTTCATATGCTTTTGTTGTTGGAAGTTTACTGTATGTCCAGACGCGTACACAACTGGAAAATTGAAGAGTCCCCATAAAATGAAAATCTAAGATTTTAAAAAATTAGAAAAATTCAACCATTAATAAATGCGAGTAGATAATTAAAAATTATCTAGAAAAAGAGTTGGAGTCAAGCTAATGAAAAAGGGATATGCAGCGAATGAGCAAAGGCAAAAAGAAGTCTAAAACACAAAAGAGACAGGCTGTCGCTGTAGCACTGGAATGGCCACCACTGTAGCAGCGATTTTCAGAGCATGAGAGTCTGCAGTGCTGAGTGTGTGGTGTCGTGCCCAGTGTATAACGTCACAGTACCCGAGCTCAGGTCCTAAGACCATAGTGCCCAAAAGCTAGCGCTACAGTGTTAGATATTGCAGTCACAGCTCTACAACGGCTGCAATGGCCAAAAGCTGGTGCAGTAGTAAAAATGCGAGTCACCATGATTTTAGATTTCTTTAAGTTATCTCAAACATTCTATTTTAGTTTCAACTTGGATTAGGGTTAACTTAGGACGTATTAGGCTATATAAAAATCTTATTTTGGCTTGATAATACATCACAATATAAATACAAATTAAGAATAATTGTTGTAATTCTCTTGTAGTGAGAGAGAGATTCTTTGTAAAGTTTTTTTTAAGAGTTCTTTGTGAGCTCTTTTTAATTTAAAAATAAAAAGTAAGATCTTGATCCGTCGTAGACGTAAGCAAGTGTCGAACCATATAAATTCTTTTTGTTCTTTCTTCTACTGTTTCTTTCTTTATTATAGTTTCTTTATTGTTTGTTGCATTAATCATATTTGTGTGAAGCATTTTCACTCCAATAAACTAGTATCAGAATAAGGTTATAGCAATTATGGCCACATTCCAAATATGAAGTAGAAAAATTCAACAGTATGAATAAATTTAATCTGTAAAGGGTTAAAGTGACAATTTTACTAGTGAACCAAAGATTAAGCTCAACCCTATAGAAGACTATAGCTCCGTCTAGCAAAAAAGAAAAGTCAGGGTCATTTAAATCTGAAGCATAAAGAAAATATATTCAAAAAATGGCTCATAGTATAATTGTTCTGTCATTGAGCATCGAGATTTTGAAAAAGGTTGTTAATGAGAATACAACTATTGTTCTTTGAAATAAGTTAGATGATCTTTATATGACAAAGTCGTTGGTCAACCATTGTATATAAAGAATAAACTTTATTAGTTGTCTATGTCAGAGGAGACGTCTATTAAAGACTATATAAATATTTTTAACAAGATCGTAATCGATTTAGAGACTACTGATGTAAAGATAGAGGATGAAGATAAGGCGATCATCATGTTGAGTTCCCTTCCCCACAGTTATGGGCATTTTGTTGATATACTACTCTATGATAGAGAAAGTTTAACTATGAAGAATGTAAAATCATCGTTAAACTCAAAGAAATTGAAAAAGAAGATAGAGGCTAATACAAAAAGAATATCTGCAAGAGAAAGGCTTACACATATAGATGAAAAGTCAAAGAATAACTCGAGATCAAAGTCTAGGGGTAATCCAAAATGCTATTGCTGCAAGAAAGAATAACACTTTATAAAGAATTGTTTTGAAAAGAAATTCAAGGATAAGAAGAAAGAGGCAGATACTACTATAGCTTATGAGGATAACTATGATAACACAGAAACTCTTATATGGTAAGAGTTATAATGAGTGAATTTTAGATTATGATTGTATGTTTTACATGTGCTCGAATAAGTTATTTTTTACTAATTTTCAATCTATTAATAGTGGTAAAGTTTTAATAAAAAATGACATGTTGTCAAGCGATAAGAACTAGTAGTGAAAACTTAGGTTACATGATGAAAAAGTAAAAGAGTTATTAGAAGATAAATATATTCCTAACCTCAAAGGAATTTGATCTTACTGAGTATGTTAGACCAAAATAGGTGTTTCATCAGAGCTAAAAGATGAAATATAATAATGTTGAAGGTTTCACGGTTATGATGAGAAGTGATAGGCACAACGGTATACATGTACTGAGAAGAAAGGCAGTGAGTGGTTCTGCATCATTCTCTATTGATAATGAGAATATGTAACCTAAATTATGGCATCTAAAGTTAGCTTGCCTAGGTGAAAGGAATCTAAAGTGGTTATATGATCAAAAGGCATTTGGAGAGAATAAGTTATAACCATTAGAGTTTTATGTGCATTGTGTGCTTGGAAAAGCACATGGGATGAGGTTTAATACCGGAGAGCACAAAACAAAAGGTACTCTTGATCATATACACTCGAATCTTTAGGAGCCAGCACAAACAGTCACTCATGGTGGGGGAAGGTATTTCTATTAATGATTATTCAAAGAAACTGTAGGTATATGTGTTAAAGTGCAATGAGCAAGTGTTTGAGCCATTCAAAACATAGAAGGCTCTTGTTGAGAATAAAACTAGCAAGAAGATAAAGAGACTAGTGACAAATAATGGTCTCGAGTATTGCAACAAAGAGTTTGGTAACATTTATGCCAATCAATAGATTGCAAGGCACAAAACTGTGAAATTAATATCGCAGCATAATGGTCTGGTAAAAGGATGAATAGAACTTTACTTGAAAGAGTTATATGCATGTTGACCAATGCAATGGTGTTTAAGATATTTTAAGGTGAGGCTATAATAACAATAGCTTACTTGATTAATAGAAGTCCTTCCTCAGCGATAAACTTCAAAACCCCAAAAGAGAAGTGGTCAGACAGCTATCCTAAGTATGATTATCTCTGGATATTGGTTGTCCAGCTTTTGTACATGTAAAGTTAGGCAAGTTGGAACCTAGAGTATTGAAATGGATATTCATAGGGAATCCTAAAAGTGTGAAAGGATACAAAACATGGTGCAATATGTTGAAACCATCAATAAGTATTATAAGTAAAGATATGACATTTGATGAAACAACAATGTTGAAAGTTTCTCAAGAATAAGTTAAGGAAGAACCTATGCAAATAGAGTTTCAACTCCATAAACAGTTGAACTTAAAGTGGGATCTAAGAGTAAATCTAAGATGCCCTCAAATCAACACTTTAGAAAGTCACCCTTTAAAGTTGAATAAAAGACACTAGTTAATTCCTCGAAATCCACTTAAAGTCAGACTATGACTCCTGATATAGAACTTAAATAGTATCAACTAACTAAAGATAGGCTAAGAATAACGATAAATCCATTTATAAGGTATTTTCAAGCAGACTTAATTGCTCATACCTTTAATTCTATATTTACTCTTGAGTTTGATGAGCTTAAGACATATGGAGAGGCAATGAAAAGTGGAAATAGTGAGAAATGGTAGCGAGCCATGAAAAAAAATATTGGTTCTCTTCTTAAGAACAATGCCTAGGTTTTGGTGAAGAGAATTTACAATAGGAAACTAATTAGGTACAAGTGGGTGTACAAGGTTAAGGAGAGGATACTACAAGTAGAGCCTACAAGGTTTGAAGTTAGACTAGTGGCACAAGGTTTTACTTAGTGTGAGAAGATAGACATTTATAAGATATTCTCACCAGTATTCAAGCACATATCTATTATGATTTTGTTAGCCATGTATGTAAACTTTGATTTACATTTAAAGCAGATGGATGTAAAAATAACTCTTCTACGTTGAGAGTTTAAAGAAAAAATATACATGTCACAACCACAAGGGTTTGAAGAGTATACTTGTTTATTAAATAAGTCATAGGCAGTGTAATACGCGTGTAGTATATATATATTGATTGGTGGCAAAAAAAAAGAAAGATTTAAGCGGTGGCCGTCATGTATATATATATATATATATGTATATATATATATTGTTTTGTTTTGCTTCATTTAAAAAGAAGCAATTAAAATTGAAAAGAAAATAAGCAAAGTTGAAACAGAGAAAGAAAGAAAGAAAAAGAAAAGAAGAAGAAAAGAAAGGGAAAGGAAGAAACCGAGAAGAAAGAAGAAGAGAAAGAGAAAAGGAAAGAGAAGAGAAAGAGAAAAAGAAAGAGAAGAAAAAAGGAAAAGAAAAAATAAGAAATTTTAGGAAATTAGTTAGGTAGTTAAATTTATACCCAGTGATTTAGCGGGAGGTGTGCCGATAGCGGGTAGATCTTAGAATCCAAACTCAGCTCAAGATTAACGCACTTTTGTGAGTGGATAGCTATATATTATATATTTTTAATACAGCAATTATAATTTAATTACACGCTATCAGATTTAGTTATGATTTATTTTAGAGAAATAAATATTTATGCTATTTAGTATATTCAGAAATATTTTAAAATTTATTATAATATAATTTATGATTACGTTCAATACAAAAATATTTATTTTAGAACAATTATGCTTTCATGATATTATATAGTTGTAGTTTTTGAACCACCACATGCGTACCCTCCCCTTTAGTGTAGTTACTCTGCGCGTGCGTTAGACCAGTTTAGTTTGCTCTACTCGAGTGATGTAACATTCCGCTGGGTTAGACCAGCTTAGATCCCCCCTTCTCTGCCTGTGCGTGAATTACTTCATCAGGTTAGACCAGATTTTCTCCGAGTACAAGTTTGGTGTGCTTTTCAGTATATATGTAGTATATGTTTACAGAGCTATGTTACATATATTCAGCTTAATAATAGATTTTATGATAGTTTGCGTTTTCAGATTTTCAGATCCCCAGTATTATATCATGATTTTTTTTTTTTGTTTTAGCACAGATTTTATGACAGCTCATACTTTTAGTACAAGTTTATTGATTACTCAGTATACAGCTTTATAATTATTTTATCTTACAGATTTATACGTGTACAATACTTATAAAGTATATAATATTTTCAGATTATATCCACTCACTGAGCCACAAGCTCACCCTTTTTCCTATTTTTTTTTCAGGTTGTAACAGAAATTTGTGCAGTGTGATACAGTAATCACATTTTGAGGTTGGCCCACGACACACATAGTTGCACAAGCATCTTAATCTGTGTAATTGTATATCTTTTTGTATATTAGAATACACGTGTACACCTTTTGTTGAGGCAGGTAGCCTCATTGTATCATATGTATGAGTAAAGTGTATGTTAGTTACATGTCATCGCAGGATCTGCCTCGATTCTCGAGGAGGGCTCGGGTCGGGTCCTGTCAATTTGGTATCAGAGTATGGTTTTAGATTCTGTAAACTAGTACATGATACATGCATATTAGAGATGTCATTAATAAATTATTGCATTTTATAAATTTTCATCATACGTCTACGTGGCCGACCTCGCACGAAACTTGTGGCTGAACTAGGAGCTCCCTTAGTATCAGATAGAATGGAGGAATCTATTAGAGAGGAAGTAGTTGAGTCAGTTCCCATTGTACCCATACCTCAAACTCAGCCTGATCCTATTGTAGATGAGATACACCCTCAGCCAGTGCCACAACCTGTGATACAACCTACACAGGGACAGCCTGATAGACCTGCCTTAGAGCAATACATAGATAGACTGGCTCAGTTAGTTACAGTTGCAGTGGAGAGACAAACACAAGGACAACCCAAGAGAGAGAATACAATAGAGCGTGTTCGTAATTTGAGGGCAGAGAATTATTCAGGCACTACAAAGCCAGCTGATGCAGAGTCATGGTTGACTAGAGTAGAACGGATATTTGATGTTTTGAGATGTACTGATGATGAGAGAGTTTTCTTTGCTACATTTTTACTTGAGGGTGGGGCATACCACTGGTGGAGATCAGTATCACGTAGATATGGAGGGGTGATTAGTTGGGCTGATTTTTGTAAAGAATTTAATGTTAAATTCTTTCCTATGGTTTACCAAGACATCCAAGCTAGTAAGTTCTTTGAGCTAGAACAGGGATTGATGACAGTGGAGGAGTATGAGAACCGTTTTATAGAGTTATCAAGGTTTGCTTTTTATGCAATACAGAATGAGAGGGATAAATGTAAGAGATTTGAACAAGGCCTTAGAGGCAATATCAGGACAATAATTACAACTATGGGGCACAATGATTTCAGTGAGTTAGTAAGGACTGCAATGAGAGTTGAGAGAAGCTTAGTATAGGCACGCAAAGCCTAGTCATTCAAGCAGCGACCGGGTCATGGTTGGTCAGTTGGTGGATCAAGTAGCAGTAGAGCATCTGAAGGAGACATATCCCATGCAGGGTATTCTGGTAGACAATGATATGGTCAGAGCCCTATGCTATCAGGAGGACAGAAACAGAGTTCTAGTCAGAGTTTTATACCTCCATCTGTTGGAAGCAATATAGGGAGTCAGAGGCCCCGAGGTGGTAGTCAGTTAAGTAGTAGTGCTAGCACGAAAAGGTACCCTCAGTGTTCCATTTGTGGAAGAAGTCATGAGGGACAATGTTTGAGAGATTTTAGAGGTTGCTACCATTGCGGACAAGCTGGACATTTGATTAGAGATTGCCCTAATCTTCTTCAGAGTAGCAACTTAGTACAGAGTACAACTTCTCAGGGTTTTCAAGGTGGCAGTGGCAATACTCATAGACATGAAAAATCTCATATAGAAGAGCTTATCTCTAGCATTGGTGTACAACCTAGAGCTTTAAGAGCTAGTAGAAATCCACAGAATGGTCAACCAGGTCAACCTCGTAGCCAGGCACGTGTATTTACTTTGACTCAGCAACAGGCACGGGCTATCCTTGATGTTATTACAGGTATGCTGATTTTTTTTGGCCGAGAGGCCCATATTTTAATTGATCCGGGCTCTACGCATTCTTTTATTTCCTGTATCTTTACTGTACATGCGGATAGAGTGTTAAAACTCGTAGATTGTAGTTTGGTGGTAGCCACACCTGTGGGAGAATCATTATTGTCTGAGAATGTATTTCGGGGTTGTGTTATCAAAGTGGGTAATAGGGAGATGGTAGCAGATTTAATTCCTCTTGCTATACATGATTTTGATGCAATACTTAGGATGGACTGGTTAGCTAATCACCATGCTACTGTAGACTGTTTTTGAAAGGAGGTTATATTCAGAAGACATGAAGAGCATGATATTATTTTTTTGGAGAGCAACGAGTTCTTCCATCATGTGTTATATCTGCTATGACAGCTAAACGGTTGCTCAAAAAATGATGTCCAGCCTATTTGACATATATTATTGATACCATAGTTAATGAGGTTACATTAGAAGATATTCCAGTGGTAAGAGATTTTCCAGATGTATTTCCTGAAGATCTTTCAGCCTTACTACTAGACAGAGAGATTGATTTTGGTATTGATTTGGTTCCAGTCACAACTCCTATCTCCAAAGCACCATACAGAATGGCCCCCTCAGAGTTAAAAGAATTGAAGACTCAGTTACAAGAATTAGTAAATAAGGGTTTTATTAGACTTAGTGTATCACCATTGGGAACACCGGTATTGTTTGTTGAAAAGAATGATGGAACTTTGAGGTTATGCATTGATTATCGGGAGCTAAATAAAGTCACTATACGCAACAAGTACCCACGTTCTCGCATTGATGTTTTATTTGATCAGTTACAGGGTGCAAAGATTTTCTTAAAGATGGATCTACGATCAGGGTATCATCAGTTAAAGATCAGAGATACTGATGTGGCTAAGACTGCTTGCAGAACTCGATATAGGCATTATGAGTTTTTAGTAATGCCATTTGGGTTGACTAATGCTCCAGCTGCATTCATGGACCTTATGAATAGGGTATTTCGTCTCTATCTTGATCAATTTGTTATAGTTTTTATTGATGATATTCTTGTGTATTCACGGAGTACAGAGAAGCATGCGGAGCATTTGAAGACAGTGTTACAAATTTTGAGGAATAAACAGTTATATACTAAGTTCAGCAAATGTCAATTCTGGCTAGATAAAGTTACATTTCTAGGCCATGTGATCTCAGCAGATGGAATTTATGTGGATCCTCAGAAAATTGAAGCTGTGATAAATTGGGAGCGACCAGCTAGTGTGATAGAAATTAGGAGTTTTCTAAGTCTAGCGGGTTATTATTGGAGATTTGTTAAAGACTTCTCTAAGATTGCTGCACCGCTTACAAAGTTGACCAGAAAAAATGTAAAGTTTGTGTGGAATGATGAATTTGAACGTAGTTTCCAAGAACTTAAGAAGAGATTGACTTCAACTCCTGTTCTTACTCTTCCATCTGGCACCGAAGAATTTATAATTTACAGTTATGCTTCTAGACAGGGATTAGGTTGTGTATTGATGCAGCATGGTAAGGTGATAGCTTATACTTCTAAACAGCTTAAGAAGCATGAGTTGAATTATCCAACCCATGATTTAGAATTGGTAGCAGTAGTATTTTCCTTGAAGATTTGAAGACATTATCTATATATTGTTACATGTCAAATCTTTACTGATCACAAAAGTTTGAAGTATTTGTTCACACAGAAAGATCTAAATCTGAGACAACGGAGATGGTTAAAGTTAATAAAAGATTATAACTGTACGATTGAATATCATCCAGGTAAGGCAAATGTGGTAGCAGATGCACTCGGCAGGAAGTCTTCTAGCTCTATTGCTTATTTGAGAGTGACTTATCTTCCATTGTTAGTTGAATTAAGATCTATGTGGGATAAATTATCTGTAGACAAGTCTGGAGTCCTTCTAGCACATTTTCAAGTTAGGCCTATGTTGATTGATCAGATTCGAGAGATTCAAGTTCGGGATCCTAATTTAGTTAAACTTAAACAAGAAGTAAAGAATGGAATGCGAACTGATTTAACATTGAAAGCTGATGGGACATTAGTTATGGGTAACAGACTTTGTGTTCCGAATAACTCAGAGTTAAAGAAGTAGATTTTAGAAGAAGCTCACAGCTTAGCTTATGCTATGCATCCTGGCAGCACTAAAATGTATCATACTTTAAGAGAACATTACTGATGGTAAGGTATGAAAAGCGAGATTGCAGAGTTTATATCTCACTGCCTGATTTGTCAGCAGGTTAAGGCAGAACATCAGAGGCTAGCAGGATTATCTCAACCACTTCCAGTTCCTGAATGGAAGTGGGAACATATCACCATGGACTTTGTTGTTGGGCTTCCTCGTACGCGAATGGGTCATGATAGTATTTGGGTGATTGTTGATAGACTCACAAAGTCTTCTCATTTCTTACCTTATAAGATTTCATATTCATTATATAGGCTGGCTCATTTGTATGTAAGTGAGATTGTACGGTTATATGGGGCTCCAGTGTCCATCGTATCAGATAGAGACCCTCGATTCACTTCTAGATTCTGGCATAGCTTACAGAAGGCCTTAGGCACTAAGCTAAACTTTAGTACAGCTTTTCATCCTCAGACAGATAGGCAGTCGGAGAGAACTATACAGATATTGGAGGATATGCTTAGAGCTTGTATATTACAGTTTAAGGGTAATTGGGATGATTATGTACCATTGATGGAGTTTGCATATAATAATAGTTATCAGTCTAGTATTCAGATGGCGCCGTATGAGGCTTTATACGGAAAAAAAGTATAGAACTTCGATTTGCTGGGATGAGGTTAAAGAAAGAAAATTGTTGGGTCCAGAGATTATTCAAGCCACTAGTGAGAAGATCGGTATTATTAGAGACAGACTCAAGGCAGCTCAAGACAGACAGAAGAGTTATGCAGATAAACGCCGTTGACAGTTTGAGTTTGCAGTAAGAGATAGAATCCTCTTACGGATCTCACCATGAAAAGGTGTGCTTCATTTTAGGAAGCAGGGAAAACTAAGTTCTAGATATATTAGGCCATATGAGATTCTAGAAATGGTTGGTGTGGTTGCGTACCACTTAGTATTACCACCTGAGTTGTCACGCATTCATGATGTGTTTCATGTTTTTATGTTGCAGAAGTATATACTTGACCATTCTCACATTCTAGATATTCAGCCAGTTCAATTGAGGACAGACTTGACTTATGACGAGGAACCTGTTTAAATAGTGGACTATCGCCAACAAGTACTACGTAATAAGACTATACCGCTAATTAAAGTCCTATGAAGGAATCATACAGTGGAAGAGGCTACATAGGAGCGAGAGGATCAGATGAGAGCTCAGTATCCTCATTTGTTTCAGAGAGGTATACGAATTTCGAAGATGAAATTTTTATAAAGAGGGAGGAATTGTAATACACGTGTAATATATATATATTGATTGGTGGCAAAAACAAAAAGAAAGAAAGATTTAAGCAGTGGCCGTCACATATATATATATATATATATATGTTATTTTATTTTGCTTTGTTTAAAAAGAAACAATTGAAACTGAAAAGAAAATAAGCAAAGTTGAAACAGAGAAAGAAAGAAAGAAAAAGAGAAAAAGAAAAGAAGAAGAAAATAAAGGGAAAGGAAGAAACCGAGAAGAAAGAGAAAGAGAAGAAAAAAGAAAAAGAAAAAAATAGGAAATTAGTTGGGTAATTAAATTTATACCCAGTGATTTAGCGGGAGGTGTGTCGATAACGAGTAGATCTCAGAATTCAGACTCAGCTCAGGATTATGGCACTTTTGTGAGTGGATAGCTATATATATATATATATATTATATATATTTTTAATACAGCAATTATGATTTAATTATACGTTATCAGATTTAGTTATGATTTATTTTAGAGAAATAAATATTTATGCTATTTAGTATATTCAGAAATATTTTAGAATTTATTATAGTATAATTTATGATTATGTTCAGTACAGAAATATTTATTTTAGAACAATTATGCTTTCATGATATTATATAGTAGTAGTTTTTGAACCACCACATGCGTACCCTCCCCTTTAGTGTAGTTGCTCTGCGCATGCGTTAGACCAGTTTAGTTTGCTCTGCCCGAGCGATGTAATATTCCGCCAAGTTAAACCAGCTTAGATCCCCCACTCTGCCTATGCGTGAGTTACTCCGCCAGGTTAGACCAGATTTTCCCCGGGTACAAGTTTGGTGTGGTTTTCAGTATATATGTAGTATATGTTTACAAAGCTATATTACATATATTCAGCTTGATAATAGATTTTATGATAGTTTGCGTTTTTAGATCCCCAATATTATATCATGATTTTTTTTTTTTTAGCATAGATTTTATGACAGCTCATACTTTCAGTACAAGTTTATTGATTACTCAGTATATAATTTTATGATTATTTTATCTTACAGATTTATACATGTACAATACATATAAAGTATATAATATTTTTAGATTATATCTACTCACTGAGCCACAAGCTCACCCTTTTTCTCCTTTTTCCTATTTGTTTTTCTAGGTTGTAACAGAAATTTGTGCAGTGTGATACAATAATCACATTTTGAGGTTGGCCCACGACACGCATAATTGCATAAGCATCTTAGTCTGTGTAATTGTATATCTTTTTGTATATTTGAGTACACGTATACACCTTTTATTGAGGCGGGTAGCCTCATTGTATCATATGTATGAGTAAATAGTATGTTAGTTACATGTCATCGCAGGATCCGTCTCGATTCTCGAGGAGGGCTCGGATCGAGTCTTGTCAGGCAGTATGATAACTTGTACTTTCAATAAAAATAAGTATAATAGTTGTGTGTACTTTAAGAGCCTTATTAGAGAGTTGAGTATATATTTACTTCTATATATATAATATATTGATTACATGTAGAGATATAAAAGAAATACAAAAATTGAAAAATAACAGTTGAATGGCATATTTCAAATGAAAGATTTAGAAGCAGTAAAGAGAATTTAAAGTATAGATATTGTGAAATAAAGAAGAGCTTTTATCTTCTTATCACAACAAAGCTATATACCCAAGATACTTGAGAAATTTGGTATGTCCAATGCAAAATTGGTCATGCATTTCAAACTTTCACAGCACAATCACCAAAATTCGATGAGGGTAAACTTCAAATAAGTAAAGTACCATATGCTAGTATTTTTTTAGCATCATTTATGCGATAATTTGCACAAGAACGAATATAGCACAAGCAGTTAATATTGTAAGTAGATACATGAAAAATCTAAAAAAAGATTACTGGCTTGCAGTCAAGTGAATTTTGAGATATTCAAGGGAATGTCAGAGAAAGGATTATTGTATAAAAATGTGGAAAATGAAAGTGAAATGGTAAGAAGATACGTTAACTCAAATTATACGGTGACATTGACAAGAGAAGGTTGTTGATTGGGTACATATTAATAATGTTTGAATGTAGTGTATGTTGGAGGTCATTTTATAGCAAGTGGTGATACTATCAACCACAGAAGTAAAATATATAGTTGTGAGTGAAGATATAAAGGAGGCTGTGTAGTTAAAAGGTATCTAGCACTAAAATAATGGCTATTAAAAATATTAATACATGTGTGTATTGTGATAACCAAAGTGTCATACACTTAAGCAAGTAAATAATATTTCTTAAAAGGTTAAAACACATTAATGTACAACTTTATTTCATTAGAGACATTGTTCAACATGGCAAGATTAGTCTATAAAAATTACATCGTCTGAAAATCTCGCCGATATGTTGATTAAGCCACTGCCTTTAGTTAAATTCATCCTATGCAAAAACTTAACTAGAGTCACTACGATGTGAGGATAATGATGCGGAGATGAAAGATTTTAGAAGCTTTGTGGATAATTTTGAATCAATGAAGAAATTTGTGAAAAAATGATTAAAAATTATCTTAGAAAAAAGTTAGAGTCAAGCCAATGAGTAAGGGGTATACGACAAAGGTGCGAGGGCAAGAAGAAATTCAAAACACAAAGAGATTAGTTACCGTGCAGCACTGGAATAGCCAATACTACAGCACGATTCCAGAGCCTGAGGCACCATGGCACTGAGTGTGTAACCCCATAATGCCTAAGACAAAACTTAGGGCGCTACGGCGCTCAGTGTGTATTGTTGCAATGCCTAAACCTAGTTCCCAATGCCGCAGCGCTCAAATGCTAGCACCACAACGTTGGATGTTGTAGTCGCAATAACAAAAATGCAAATCACCACGATTTTAGATTCTTCTAAGTTGTTTCAAGCACCCTATTTTGATTTCAACTCAAATTATGGTTAACTTAAGATGAATTAAGCTATATAAGAGCCTTATTTGGCTTAAGATTGCATCACAAGATAAATACAAATAAAGAATAATTAAGAGAGCAATTGTTGTAATTCTCTTGTAGTGAGAGAGAGATTCTTTGTGAAGTTTTTTTTAAGAGTTTTTTGTGAACTCTTATTGATTCAATAATAAAAAAAAAGATCTTGATCCACTGTAGACGTAAATAATTACCGAATTACGTAAATTATTTGTATTCTTTCTTCTACCATTTTTTTCTCTATTATAAATTTTTTATTATTTATTACATTAATCATCATACTTGTGTAAAGCGCTTCTACCACAACAATGAACTTTTTAAACTAACAATGCATGCCAGCAGATAATTGCGGGAGCATTCAAACTTCAAGCTGCTCATAACGAAATATTAACTCATATATGTGACATCCATTTGATTGTGAAATATTTGAAGTTTAACCTAATCCTACTAGAGATAACAGGAGGATTTCTCATTACGGAAAAATAGTGTAATAATTGCTCGTTTGTATGGACTTTAGTTTGGTATATTCTACATCTGTGCAACCTGTTGCAAGCAAGGTGTCATAATCATAACTTAAAGCACATGCAACTCTCGTGGTTCCAACTCATAATGCCACAATGTATTTATAATCTTAACTACCAAACTCCCTTCATTTGCCTATATCCTGAGAAATCAGTTACGATGGTGTCTGAATAATTGTGAGCAAGAAAAAAATTTTGAAATAAAAAGAACAAAACTAAACGAAATCAAAAATCTAAGCACATGCTTTGATGTTGGTCAGATTGGCATATAAAAAGATTCTTCACTGTTCATATAGTGACTTGAACTACTCTTATTTATTGGCCACTCTCAACTTCTACCCTCCTCCTTTAAGGCACACCTTGAACTATTTGGGTCAATGTCCTTTCGATTATAAAGTCCACTTCACAGCTCAGAACCTAAAAAATAACCAGCTTTAAAGAAAATGGATACATGTTGCAAGAAAGCTGTACTGTTTTTGGTCCTTGCATTTGCAATTGCAAGCAAAGGGTATGCACAAGATGCAACTCCTCTTGTTCCTGCAATCATATCATTTGGTGATTCTACTGTAGATGTTGGCAACAACAACTATCTTGCAACTATTTTCAAGGCCAATTACCCTCCTTATGGAAGAGACTTAATCAACCATCAACCCACTGGAAGATTTTGCAATGGGAAATTAGCCACTGACTTCACAGGTAAGTAAAAAGCACCATTTCTAAAGATTCTCAAGTTTAGCCTTGTTTAACACCATTTCTGTGGTTGAATTTCTTTTTGCAGCTGATACTCTAGGCTTCAAGAATTATGCACCAGCATATCTTAGCCCCCAGGCTTCAGGAAAGAACCTTCTTATTGGAGCCAACTTTGCTTCTGCTGGATCTGGTTATGATGACAAAACATCCATATTAAATGTAAGAAAAAAATGCATTGATCTTAGAATTCTGAATATCAGATTAAGAGCCATTTGACGACAGAACTTTCTTTGCTCTGAACGAGCTGTTGTGTGTCCCAGCATGCAATTTCATTGACTCAGCAGTTGCAATACTACAAAGAGTACCAGGGTAAACTAGCAAAGGTAGCTGATAGCAGAAAATCAGCTTCCATAATCAAGGATGCAATATACATAGTGGGTACCGGGAGTGGTGACTTTCTTCAGAATTACTATGTCAATCCTTTAGTTAACAGAGTCTATACTCCTGACCAGTATGGCTCAATGCTTATTAATGCTTTCTCAAGTTTCATCAAGGTATTTTCCTATCAGTAAAGTTTTTCTCAAGTTAAAAATGGAAGTGATAATGAAGTTTTGGCTGCTTTATTGTACAGAAGTTGCATGGACTGGGAGCCAGGAAATTTGGAGTGACTTCACTCCCACCATTGGGTTGCCTTCCTGCAGCAAGAACGTTATTTGGATATCATGAAAGGGGCTGTGTCGCAAGAATCAATACTGATGCTCAACAATTTAACAAGAAGCTCAACTCTGCAGCAACAAATCTCCAAAAGCAGCTTCCTGGTCTGAGAATTGTGATTTTCGACATTTTCAAGCCACTCTATGATCTTATTCAGTCTCCTTCACAATCTGGTACGTGCAAACTTAGAAACCAATTCACATGGTGAACTGAATCATAATATAATAATCCGATTGTTATTGCTAATTGATTTCTTCTATGTTTTATTAGGTTTCGTGGAAGCGACAAGAGGCTGCTGTGGAACAGGAACTATTGAAACAACTGTATTTTTATGCAATCCAAAGTCCCTTGGAACATGTTCAAATGCTTCTCAGTATGTGTTTTGGGACGGTGTTCATCCTTCTGAAGCTGCAAATCAGGTTCTTGCCGATGCATTGATTGTTCAAGGATTTGCCCTTCTCTGAAAAGGATATCAAGTCAGATGGAATCAAAATTGCTGTTGAGGTTTTCTAATATTCTTCATGTCAGTGCTTTCAGTTTATCAAGTTGTTCATCGTCATTTCAAGTTTCTCTTTTCCTTCACACTTTTATTTTGTCACTTCTAGAAGATATGTTTCAGTGAGCGGCTACTATTTTACTATATAAGATGTTTCAATGTGCTGCAACTATTATACTATACAAGAAGTTTCAGCGTGCCGCTACTATTTTACTGTGGCTCTTAATCCCAAGTGAAGCAAAAAGCTTCTATTGAGTAATCATGTAATAGAGGAAATTTCTTGTCCATCAAGAGAGCGTCATTCTGTTTGTCCGTCATATTAAGAAATTTCACAAACTGAACTGCAGCATCAGCATACAGTCTGTGTATGATCCTACCGAGATAAAAACAGGGGAAATAAAAACAAAAATACAAAAGCAAAAATACGGATCTACTCGTTACATGAAACTAAAGTCAGTCCAGAACAAGGTGTAAGGTCCATTTCAAAACATGGTAAATGCAAAATCCTTTTCAGAAAACCAGGCATCAAAGTTTATCCACCTGCAAAGAAAGAGACTGAAACCACATTTTTGCTTTGCCTTGATAAAAAATCAAGACAAAATAAGATGTTTCATTTCTTCCCTTCATGATATCCTCAGTAACCGAGCATAATAATATTTTCACAGAAAAGATAATAACGAGTGCCCCAGTACTGAATATTCCACATCAAAAAGATCTAATGCTCTATTCCAGATAAGATAGTGCCAAGTTTAATGGAACTGGTCCCTCCAATTAACAAAGATAGGACAGTTGGCTATTTTCATATCAAATAGCCAAGTATTGTAGATAGCTGTACATAAAGTCCAATATATGTTGACAGAAACTAGAGCAGTGAGCATGTAAGAAATGTGTAATGCCATTGGTTAGTAGCTCAAGTAGCTGGCAGACTATGGCAACTCAATTCCACCATCTGCACTGGTCCTAGCAGTTGCCTCCTTCAAAACCTGAACTGTGTCGCCAGCGTGCTTAGCCAAGGAATTTGCTGAGTTCAGCAGCTTGATTATCTTAAGAGTTGTTCATCTTCAACATCATTCCAGTTACTTTTGCTGCACACTCAAGCTAGAGAAATAGATTTCATTATGAGACAGATATCATAAAAGAAACCCACACTCACGTAAACATAAGACCATATATACTCCGACAGACTGATAGAAGCTCTAGAAGAAAGAAATTGGGAGTCACAAACTTGAAGAGCATCAGCTACAAGTTGGAAAATATAGCGGATATCAAGCCATGCACTTCAATTTGACACCCCTATGGCATCAACTAAGCTACAACATGATATCCCTTTTACTCTGTGCGCAGCGAAAAATTATAACTTGATACCATAAAAAAGAATACATAAGATTAGCACACCAATAAAGATAAAGAAAACAAACTAATCAACAAGACATAAGATATACGTGGTTCGGCCCAAAATTGCCTACGTCCACGGAGGATTCATGATCCAGCTTTTTACTATTGAAATAGATCACTAAGTATCTTCTTACATCATCAATGATCCCACAAGACCTCTTAGTATTTCTCATAGAAATCTCTAAGTATCTACCTTTGATCACCATGACTCCTTAAGACCTCTTAGTATCTCCTCATAAGAGATTTTTATAAGGAACATAAGAATAACCCGAGCATCTAAGTCAAAAGGATTTATAGTATTTCTCTTTTATTCACTCAAAGAACTTAAAGAAAAAACACTCCCCAAAGGTTACACCCTAGTGCACCACGTACTTAGTGTCTACCTAACTCCTCTATTCTCTCTTATGGTTACATCTTGAAACCTTATATGTTTAATTTTAAACAAATGTTTATATATGGTATATTTCGTGCCTACTAACCCTATTTTTTGTTGGAGTAAAAGTCCACTTGTTTTAGAAGTCCAAAACTTTTCAAAACTCAAAATTTCGAATCAAAACGGACATCCTGACGCGTCTAGGAGCCATGGCGCTCATCCCTGGGCACTGCGGCGCTAGCCCTTCTCGCGACCATCGTCGCGGCGCTGGGGATCCAGCACTGTGGCACTAGTCTTCTATGTTGAGCAGCGCTGACAACTTCTCCCGCGGTTTCTTTGTTTCCTTCACGTCTTTAAGTCCTATTTCACTTCCCCCTTTGTGTCTCACATGTTCTAGACTTCTCCATACGTGTCCCACACGTTCTAGACTTCTTGTGACTCTTTACTTTGGTATTCATCTCAATTCTTGTCCAACCAAGATTGTTGAATCACCAATTTTTCAACAAACCCCTCCTTGATTCAAAATCTCTTTCCATGAAATTAATCACCGTCACCCCTCCTTGACCAATGCTCACTAGCATGTGAGCATTGGTCTATAAGTCAAGTCATAGACTTAACCAAG
This sequence comes from Ailanthus altissimus, assembly GCA_946807835.1. Taxonomy (NCBI): domain Eukaryota; kingdom Viridiplantae; phylum Streptophyta; class Magnoliopsida; order Sapindales; family Simaroubaceae; genus Ailanthus; species Ailanthus altissimus. The sequence continues at coordinate 19,327,763 of OX327710.1, read as the reverse complement.
GCTATTACGACTACGATCTCCAAAGATTCCTGAATGCTGATGTCTAGAATAGTTCAATGTTGTGATCTTCTATGTCCCAAGACATCATAACCATAACCCTTAATGGTGAAAACACATTCTCGTCATTGTTACTCTTCCCACACATTGTCTTTCGACCCCGGCCACAAAGTGAAATATCAAAAGCTGCTTTATGATCTGTTTTAAATCAACAACCCTATGTTGATCACATTCTAAGCACTTTTCTACAAGCACATAGCCTCCCTCTGTGCTTTATCACTCCCCCGATCCTTTTGCTTCCCATTTAGTATTCCTTCCTTATGTCTTCTATGAATCTCCCTGTTTCGATCTAGCAGTCTAGAGTCCTTTAGGTCTTCATGAGATGAGAAATGAAATCTCATACCTAATCCCTCCCTTGTCTTTTCACTATATAGTCTTAATCTTATTTTGCCAATCCCCTTATGACTTACCATAAGCTATATTTCTCCAATTGGTAAATAATGATTCTCTATGACTCATATGAAAACACCACCCTAAATTCTAAAAATAGTTCATCCATCAGACACTTATTCCTCCAGAAGCTCTCATGCAATCAAGGTCTTTACCAAGTCATCCAACAGACTTACAAATCCACATTCCTTCTATCTTTGTCTTTCTCTTAGGACTATCCCTTTGAGTGCCCTAGACACCTTTTGGATCTACCCTTCAATCTTGATTGTTATTCTTTTGCCATCTCTATTTTGTATCCAATCTGAATAATTCCTCTAACTAGAACCTAAATGACGTCATCTTCTTGGTAATCTTCCTTTTAAGAGTAGGCCTTACTCAAAAAATAAAACTCCCCAGTAAAGCCATCATCTTTTCCTCTTTTAGATAATCATCTTCCCTATTGTCCTTCTCTTATATTTGTGAGTCTCCATAGTTGACAACCTTTACTCTGCAATCTGACTTTACCACCTATGCTCTGCAATCTGGACTTCAACCCATGGTTCTAATACCAGTTTGGACTTCAACTCAAGCTCTGATACCAGTTTGGACTTTAACTCAAGCTCTGATACCAGTTTGTTACGGATATCAAGCCATGCACTTCAATTTGACACCCCTATGGCATCAACTAAGCCACAACCTTGATATCTCTTTTACTCTGTGCGCAGCAAAAAACCATAACTTGATACCATAAGAAAGAATACATAAGATTAGCACACCAAAAAAGATAAAGAAAACAAACTAATCAACAAGACATAAGATATACGTGGTTCGGCCCAAAATTGCCTACGTCCACGAAGGATTCATGATCCAGCTTTTTACTATTGAAATAGATCACTAAGTATCTTCTTACATCATCAATGATCCCACAAGACCTCTTAGTATTTCTCATAGAAACCTCTAAGTATCTACCTTTGATCACCATGACTCCTTAAAACCTCTTAGTATCTCCTCATAAGAGATTTTTACAAGGAACACAAGAATAACCCGAGCATTTAAGTCAAAAGGATCTATAGTGTTTCTCTTTTATTCACTCAAAGAACCTAAAAAAAAAACACTCCCTAAAGGTTACACCCTAGTGCACCACGCACTTAGTGCCTACCTAACTCCTCTATTCTCTCTTATGGTTACATCTTGAAACCTTATTTGCTTAATTTTAAACAAGTGTTTATATATGGTATATTTCGTGCCTACTAACCCTATTTTTTGTTGGAGTAAAAATCCACTTGTTTTAGAAGTCCAAAACTCGAAATTCCAAACCAAAACAGACATCCTGACGCATCTGGGCGCCGCGGCGCTCATCCCTGGGCGCCGCGGCGCTAGCCCTTCTCGCGCCCATCTTCGTGGCGCTGGTCTTCTGTGTTGAGCACCGCGGGACTCAACCCTGGGCGCCGCAGCGCTGGCAGCTTCTCCCACGATTTCTTCATTTCCTTCGCGTCTTCAAGTCCCGTTTCACTTCCCCTTCATGTCTCACACGTCCTAAACTTCCCCATACGTGTCCCACACATTCTAGACTTCTTGTAACTCTCCATTTTAATATTTATCTCAATTCTTATTCAAATAAAATTATTAAATCACTAATTTTCCAACAGAAAACATTAACATTGTTATTCATTTCATCAGGGGTTGGTACTATGGCACGACTTCTGATAGCTGCTCTTTGATAGGAACTTTCAACTTGTGCACTTGTTTTGCTTCCCTTTGTCCCATTGCCGTGTTTGATGCCCTTCTAATTCTCATGGTGCATATCTTGGGTACAAATATCAGAGCTTGGATATGGATTGGCTGTAAATGAGAAGGGGAAGTGAGCAAATGAGATAGTCGGGGAAACTGAGTAAACAAACAATAAAGGAAAACAAAAATATACCGACGAAACATTATACACTATAAGAGAATAGAAAGGGACAAAAGAAATCAGCAGTTCAACTTAACTCAAAAACCACAGGAGTGCATGTGTTTCCAAGAATTTATGAGAACGCAATGCAAAAGATGATGATATCAAAAGATAAAACATACTTGCCGTTGGTAGAACCAGTTCTTGGTGTTTCCAGTGTTTCCCAGATGTGCTTCTCTTAATGGGATCTGTGATTTCAGAAGTAAATTAAGAACAGAAACAGAAAGTCATGGCCATGAAGCCTAGTTGCAGAAAGAATTGAGAGAATGTCCTTACATAATAGGAATAGTTTTTCTGGTAATTCTGTGCGGCAAAAGGATACCGAAGACTCACATTGGTATTATAATTTTGATATGAGATTGTCTGATGCAGTAGAGCGAATAGATGGTAAATGAAATAATATGGGGTACATTGAAGAGAAGGAAAAGTGCAGCTCAAAGGACATGAAGACTGTATTAAGGAATGTACAAAGCAGTTCTGCAAAGCCTTGTGGCGATCTTCTTTGGTCTGAGCTATTGCCACATATAGAGTCTTGCCTTCAAAATTGGCCCCTGCAAAATAACTCATTGATAATTAGTGAATCAATTTCCCCAAAAAATTATATAATGAAATTAAGTCAGATTGAGCTTACCATTAAGGGTATCCAAAGCTGACTTTGCTTCTTCAGGTGTGGAGAAGCGCACACAGCCAAATCCTTGACTTCTTCCATTCTTCTGGCGGATCACTCTTACAGAAGTTATTCGTCCAAAACCCCTGAAAAGTTCTTGCAATTTCTTCTCATCAACAAAGACATTGAGGTTCTTCACATATAAATTTGAGGCCTTCAACTTCTCAATATGGGAATTGTATCTATTCTTGTATTCGTGCTTTAATAGCTCTGCCCTCTCGGCCTTTTTCTGAGCCCTTCCTACAAACAAAATCTTCGAACCTGATTCACAAATGACCTTCACTATTACAAAATTATCCTCCAAACAATAACAATACAGAAACAGAGAGATGTTGAAAATTTACCCAATTGTGCACCATCGATGACCTCTACAGCCTTTCTAGCCTCTTCTGGAGTCTGAAAGTGGACAAATCCAAAGCCTCTCAATTTTCCATTCTCATCCTTCATGATGCCAATGTTACAAACCTTCCCAAATTTAGAAAACAACTCGAGTAGGAGATCCTCTGTAATATCTTCAACCAGATTTTTCAGATAGAGATTGGTGAAATTTAAGCTTTCAGCTGCGGCTGTCCTGTCACTCTTCTTGACAAATTTGGCAACATATCTGCGGAAGATGTGCATCAGAAAAATTATCTCTAATATAGGAATTGTTCAAAGCATCCTTAGAGATCAACAAAAATATAGATACTAGAAAACACAGTTCCATCTAAAGGTTCTTGTGAAATCAATATAACTAGGTCATGAGAGTAAAATCAGAAGAGGCAAACGAAACACATTTTGTAGAAGAGTACACAACTTCCAGTGACTAAAATCCAGCACTACCAAGAAAAAACTAATTGCCAAATGTAATAAGTTCCTTTATTCTCAGATAAAGTGCAATTAGACATTTTGGTGACCCGTCTTTTGTGCTACGCCTGAACAACATAAATGGAAAATTGCAACCATCATTTTCTTATTCTTCTTTTTCTTTTCTATTTATCATGGTAAAACAGAATATAAGACTAAGAGAAACAACCAAAAAAAAAAAAAAAGGAAATCACAAAGGGAAACAGAAGACACACAATTTCTTCCCTCGAAGGTAGGTATCATGGAGAGCAGTACGAGCAATCATGGCTGATTCCTCGGAGTCAAACTGAACGAATCCAAAACCATTACTCTTGCCATTTTCTTCTGCCACCTTGCACGAAAGCACGGCGCCAAACTGGCAGAACAAACCAAGCAAGCAAGTGCCATCAATTGAAAGATCCAAGTTCTTGACAAAGAGATTACCAGCACCACATTTCCGTAGAGAAGGATCCTTCTGGCACCACATAATCTTCATCGATTTTACCTTCAAGTCGGTTTGGTTTAAACATGCCATAGCCTTGCATGCCGAAGAAAACAATAAGAGAATGAAAATTTTCTCTCCATCTAAACAAGACAACGCATCTATATTCCACATAGAATTAAGAAGAAATAGTTCTGTACATTTACAGTAGCAAAACCAAGAAACTTTAAGAAAAAACAGAGAGAATGGAATAAATATATCTCAAGAACTGAAAACTAATCAAACACAAACCACTACGTAGACAACAAAGATTAAGGCCTTAATAATATCTACATTAAGGTAGAACTCTTTAGCCGACGAAAAAAAATAATGTATTTGTTGAGGAAGAAAATGTCTTTCTCCCTCTTGAAGTTATGTTGAAACGAAGAACCTCGAGTTTAACCTAAAATTTTAATCTCTTTGTGCAGCGAAATCACCTGTTAATCAAGTAAAATAACAAGAATCCAAAGCAGAATATAAAAGAGTACAACACAATCTTACGTGGTTCGACCAATTGCCTACGTCCACAATGAATTCAAGGATCCTAACCTCTCTTATTAACTCCCTAGAGATTTTACAAGGAAAACTCAATTTGAATAACCCTCAAAAGAATCTAATGTTTAGTGAACCCTTATTCTACCACGAGCAATGATCACCCAAACGACGATTCCATTCTAGCGCACACAAGCACTTAGTGTCTACCCAATTCTTCCCCTCTCTTAGAGTCTCTCTTAATGCTTGATTTGAAATAAAGGGTTTACAAGTGTTTATATAGGATGTATTTCCTGCCTACTAACCCTATTTCTTGTTAGAGTAAGAGTCCACTTGTTTTGAAAGTCCAAAACTCAAAATTCACATCAAAAACGAACTCCTATAGCATCTGGTGCCTCGACGCTCATCCTTGGGCGCCGCGGCGCTCACCATATCGCGCCCACCACCGTGGCGCTAAGCTTTTGTGCTGGGCGCCGTGGCACTCAGCCATGGGCGCTGCAACGCTCAGCCCTGGTGGCGCCTATGTTCATTTTCTTCGCTTTCTTTGCATCTTCGAGTCCCGTTTTACTTCTCCTTTCGTATCCCACACGTCTTAAACTTCTCCATACATGTCCCACATGTTCTAAACTTCTTGTTACTCTCCACTTTAGTATTCATCTCAATTCTTATCCAATCAAAATTGTTGAATCACCAATTTTCTAACAATATCACTTCATAATCATTAATTCACAAATAGGAAAAGTAAAAAGAACATAAAACCAAGATAAACCTATTTGCCAAGAATCCCAAGAACAGAAGTCGAAAAGGAAAAATAAGTCACGCATGCAGACATCATAAGTATATCACATGCATACCTACATAAACACATAGATAGAGAGAGGAAGCATCATTTTCAAGAAAAAATAAATACCAAACACACAGTAGCGCGAAACCCAAACAGTAAAAATGGAAAATATAAAAATATAAAACATAGATAACCCATCAACTCCATGTCAAGAGACCAAAACTCAATATGGCAATTAACCCAAAAGTCCATGAACACAAACCAAAGGGAAAAAGCAATTACGCATGCATACATTAGACATGCATATGCTTATCACATACATAGAAACCCAAGCACATGACTCAAAATGGAAAAGGAAATAACATATACATATATGCATATACATATTGTATATTGTATATATACATACAGACATATACACATAAATACATATAAGATAGAAACAGCATTAAACAAAAAATGGCATCAAAAACACAAAACCGAAAACTTAAATAGAAAGAACATTCAAGAAACAAACATATTTATACACATTCATACATTTCCAATAAAGAGCGAAATTTAAAAAATAAATAAATAAAAATTAAAAAAGGCATAAAAGAAAGTGCTTGGTTTATCGTTATTATACAGTCAGTATGGTGGTAGAAGTTGACATAAGCGTAGCAACAGCTCTTATCGGTGAGGGTGCAGTGACAAGGATGGACAGAGATGATAGGTCCCATTTTGGCGAATGTGTAGAGCAAGTCGACCTTTGTGGTCTCCGGGTGGAGGCCGCCGACGTACAACGAGGGCCGTTGCTGTATTGTAGCCACCGTATTACCCACCAGAGACAGTGAGCGCATTGTCGTCAGCATTCTAAAAGTGTTCATTTTTGTTGCGGATATCTAGTCATACAATTCAATTTGATACCCCTATGGAATCAAATAAGCCACAGCCTTGATACCCCTTTTATTCTATGCGCAGCGAAAAAACCATAATTTACACCATAAGTACGAACATATAAGATCAACACATCAATAAAGATAAAGAAAACAAACTAATCAACAAAACACAAGATATACGTGATTTAGCCCAAAATTACCTACGTCCACGGAGGATCCATGATCCAGCTTTTTATTATTGATATAGATCACTAAGTATCTTCTTACTTACATCATCAATGATCCCACAAGACCCCTTAGAATCTCTCATAGAGATCTCTAAGTGTCACGCCCCAGACCCAAAAGATCTGACACACGACATCACTTACATTCATTCAATAATACTTAAACATTCATTTTAATTTCTTTCAGAATTATAGTAATTAAATTATGACTGGGACAATTAGTAAACCGGAGATACGCAGAGTTTTCTCAGAGATTAACACTCTACTACGTCACCAGTAGCAACTTTATTACCGGAAGCCCAGAATATATTCATTGCAAATTCTTACTTAAAATCAATCCATTACTACACTTGGTGAAACTTAAACTAAATCCAACCACACACAATAAAATAATACATAAGTATTTATTCACTAGGGACAAATCAAATATCTTATCCCACGTGTCCCCAAATGAAACACTTAGCAACCTAACAACTTAGGGAACCCAAGGAACAGCAGAAGCCTTGCCAAATCCGCTAAGCACACATGTACCTTATTTACCTGAAATCACCATAAACTATAATGAGTATAAAACTCAGTAAGCATACTAGTTTTTCATATATCAAATACAAATACATATATGTATACAATGCATATGTATGATATGCTGTGATCAATCAAAATCATAATCTTATCAAATCACATATCATGTAAGCGCTTACACATTCTTTCAAAACACATAATAGGAATACCATTACTCGACTACTACTTAGTAGGACTTACATATCACATATCACATAATGAGCCAAATGTCACTCGTAGGTGACATACCGTATGAGAGGAATAGTACAAGTGAGGTCTTTAAATCACACATATATAACGCTTATGCCCGAAGGTAAAAGCCAAACCCTCACCCTGATCATCGGTGAGTCCTCTCACATGTACCAATACGCCACCACACGAATATGATGACTCACACTTCCTTTAGGTACCAATAGGATCCTCCCTACATACGGAACACATAACATATACCAATCCCGAAGGAAAGGCCGCACATAAAGGCTCCACAAATCACATAAAATGCCTACTAAGTTAACAGTGAGTTCAAGTACCCTCAAATCACAAAATATTTCTCATGGACATATTACACTTCAAAAGCTTTCTTTGTTAAACGCATCTTATTTTGGAAAGCTCACTTTCAAAAACACATGTATGTCCATGCTCAATGTCAATGCTCACATTCATAAACATATATTCACATTTCATATCAAAATATACTTTGACATATCATAAACATATTCTTAACCCCATTTACAAAATCATACAAAACAATTATTATGTTTATTGTGATTCCAGTAGTAAGTCTAGTATACTTACCTCTTAACACTTTCAGCTACAAGGCTTAAATCTCCTTAACCTATCAATGGAGATTAATCCTTTCATAAGCCTCACAATTCACACAAAATACTTTAAATATCTTACAAAATTATACACAATGCATTTATCACATCAAATTGGTCTAAATATTTGGTTTCTCAAAACCTGTCATTTTGACCACTTACACTTAACAAAAATTTCTAATACATCAAATGATGTCCAATTACTCCAAAATTAGAATATACCATTCTTGACTCATATATCCTTCTTATATATGAATATTATATCAAATTTCCTACATAATCCATTCCATACACACCATCGAATCCAAACTACAAACCTGACAGGATCAAGATACTTACTGAACAGTATTCAATCTCCCAATTTTATAAAATCATATACTAACTCAAAAATTATAAAACTACCACATAATTACTCTTAACACATATCTAAGTCCATGATAAATATTTCACTTCCAAATCACTGCCAAAAGTATTTTAAAACTATTTTATTCTATAGCTTTAAAAATCTGTTAATCAAATATTGCAATGAGCTGATACACTTTAGAAATTCATAACACTTCAACCACATTGATCTAAATTCTCAATTCCGAGTATATCATATTAGACATATAAACTTATCATATTCCACAAATTCATAATTTTTGAAGATCATTCAGTAGGACAAAAATATTTTTCACTGTACTATACTGTTTACACAGGAAATTTCTAGAATTTCAAGGTCATTTTGGTAAATTTACTATAAATTCAATTTCCAGAATTTTCAATCGATTAAAAGTCTCAGATGATCCTTAACATGTCTAATTTCATATACTCAAAATTCAAAACCAGAATCGAATCACAACAATTTATAAAATTCCTAGATCAAGAGGTTATCCAGCAGAAATTCCATAATTCATCATGATTTATCAAACTATCTTATAGATCATCATCAATTCTCATATGATCTTACGAAATACACAACAAATCCTCAATTATACATATTTTCAGAAATCAAAACTTAAAGGAATTAACTTAATTAATACCAATAAATTGAGAAATACGTATGATATACCTCTTGAAATTCAAAATTCCAATTTCTTCTTCTTTTTCTTCTTCTTCTCCTCTTTCTCTCTCCTCTATTTCTCTCTTCTCTCTCTTAAAATGGGTAGCTCGACCTAAAAATGGTAAATTAGGGTTTAAAAGTGTATTTTTATATTAAGAGGCTAATTTTTGGTATTTACGAATTTACCCCCAAAACTTTAAAAGTATAACAATTTGGTCCCTAAAATAAATCTAAAGTCATACAAATAAATCCAATACTAATCGTATATCCTTAACCTATAAAAATATTACTAATAACAATATATAATTCAAGTATCACCAACATATAAATAAAATACGTATATTTATACATATATAAATACTTATTCTTACCAGTCGTGGATACTGGTTACTACACTAAGTATCTACCATTGATCACCATGACTCCCTAAAATCTCTTAATATCTCCTCATAAGAGCTTTTTACAAGGAATACAAGAATAGCCCAAACATCTAAGCCAAAAGGATCTACGGTGTTTCTTTTGTTCACTTAAGAACCAAAAGAAAACACTTCCCAAAGGTTACACCTTAGTACACCACGCACTTAGTGCCTACCTAGCTCTTCTATTCTCTCTTATAATTATATCTTAAAACCTTAGATGCTTAATTTTAAAACCTTATATGCTCAATCTTAAACAAAGGGTTTACAAGTATTTATATAGGGTGTATTTCGTGTCTATTAACCCTATTCCTTGTTAGAGTAAGAGTCCACTTGTTTTAGAAGTTCAAAACTTTCTAAAACTCAAAATTCCAAACCAAAAAAGACATCCTGACACGTCTGGGCGTCGCGACGCTCATCCCTAGGTGCTGCGATGCTGGCCCTTCTTGCGCCCACTGCCGGGGTGCTGGGTTGCTGTCCTGGACGCCGCTACGCTCAGCCATGGGCATCACAGTGCTCAGTCCTTGTGGCACCCTCCCGCATCTTCGAGTCTCGTTTTACTTCTCCTTTCGTGTACCACACGTCTTAGACTTCTCCATACGTGTTTCACATATTCTAGACTTCTTGTGACTCTCCACTTTGGTATTCATCTCAATTCTTGTGCAATCATGATTGTTGAATCACCAATTTTTTAACAGTTTCATTTCTTTTTTTTTTTTGTTTAAAACCTTAAACCCAAGAAAATGTGAGATTCGAGAAAGAACGAGGAAAATACAATGAAACGTTGTTTTAGTTTGTTTGTTTGTGCTGAAGGAGGAATCGTTCTTCCCCTTTTTTAGATTAGGTTGAAGTGAAGAATTCAAGTTCAACTTAGAATTTTAATCTCTTTGCGTAGCAGAATAACTTGTTTATCAAGTAAAATAGCAAAAATTCAAAGTAGAATATAAAATAACACAACATAATCTTATGTGGTTCGGCCAATTTTCTATGTTCATGATGGATCTAAGGATCCTAACTTCTCTTATTAACTCCCTAGAACTTTTATAAGGAAAACTCAATGAAGAACCCTCAAAAGGACCTAAAGTTTAATGTACCCTTACTCTACCACGAACAATGAACACCCAAATGATTAGTTCCATCCTAGTGCTCACAAACACTTAGTGTCTACCCAGTTCTTCTTCTCTTTTAAAGTCTCTGTTAATGCTTAATCTCAACTAAAGTGTTTATATAGAGTTTATTTCGTACTTATTAACCCTATTATTTGTTGGAGTAAGAGTCCTCTTATTTTGAAAGTCTTAAAATTTTGGTCTGAGCTCCGCGGTGCTCAACCCTAGGCACTGCGACGCTCAATCTTAGTGCCTCCTCAGCGAGTTTTCTTCGCTTCTTTCGCATCTTCGAATCCCATTTAGCTTTCCCCTTTGTGTCTCACACATCCTAGATTTCTCCATACGTGTCTCATAAATTCTAGAATTCTTGTCCAACCAAGATTGTTGATTCACTAAATTTCTAACAAACCCTTCTTTGATTCAAAATCTTCCAAATAAAAAGGCTTCTGGATCCAATCCATTTGCTAGCGTTCTTTCCCCTTGAGGCTACCAATGTGTCTACAACTTCGGTATCTTCTTCAATACCAATTACAACCCACCCTCCTTGGCCTTTTGATTTCAGACAATCTTTCACAAAGTACCCTTATTTAGTATAGAGGAAACACTTCTTGGATCTTCTTCTTGATTGGTTGCTCTTTCTTCCTTGTGCAAGTAATGTTGGTTCACTCTAGGACTCAAATCTCTTTGTCAATTCTTTTGAGTTCAATAATGTCTTGACGTCATTCATCGTTAAAGACTCCTTACCTTACCGCAATATATCCACAAAGCTCTCATAACTCTTTGACAACGAACTTAATAGGATTATAGCTTTGTCTCTATCCTCAGTCTTGATGCCCAATTGCTCAAGACTTATGATGATCTTGTTGAACTCGTCAATGTGAGCTCTCAATGAAGATCCCTCGTGCATTGTTAGCTGATACAGTTTCTTCTTCACAAGAAGTCTATTTGCAATAGACTTCTTCATATATAATGCCTTAAGTCTCTTTCATAGCCCCAAAGCGGTTTTTTTATCACCAACTTTCCTTAATACTTCATCACTCAACACTAGTATTATAATGTTGTGAGCCTTTTTCTGAATCATGTCCTAATCTTTCTGTCCGGACTTTGAGGTTGTTGTCCATTCGCTAGTTAAGGAGCTGGCTTCCTCTAAGACTGAGTCTAGCCATTCTTTTACTAGTAGAGCCCTAACCCTCTTCCTCCAAAGATTGAAGTCAGTCATCCCATTGAACTTTTCTATTTCTTGCTTGATTGCAACTATGGTTTAAATACCCCAGGTGTGATTGCAACCATGGTTTTCCTTTCTGTTGTCCCTTTTTATCCGGACTTTGAGGTTGTTGTCCCTTTCTATTGTCCCTTTCTGTCCGAACTTTAAGGTTATTATCCCTTCGCTAGTTGAAGAGCTGGCTTCTTCCAAGGCTGAGTCTAGCCCTTCTTTCACTAGTAGAGCCCTAACCCTCTTCCTCCAAAGATTGAAGTCAGTCATCCCATTGAACTTCTCTAATTCTTACTTGATTACAACCATGGTTTAAATACCCTAGGTGTGTATTATCGAACCTTTAGCTCTGATACCAGTTTGCTGAGGGAGGAATTGCCCTTCTCCCTCTTAAGATTAGGTTGAAGCAAAGCACCCCAAGTTCAACCTAGAACCCTAACCTCTTTACGCAGCGGAATAAACTGTTTATAAAAGAGTACAACACAATGTTACGTGGTTTGGCTAATTGTCTACGTCAACGGTGGATCCAAGGATTCTGGCCTCTCTTATTAATTTCCTAAATATTTTACAAAAAAAATTCAATGAAGAACCTTCAAAATGATCTAATGTATAGTATAACTTTGATTTACCACGAACAATGAACACCCAAACGATTGGTTCCACCTTAATGTATACAAGCACTTAGTATCTACCCAGTTCTTCCATTCTTTTTGAGTCTCTCTTAATGCTTAATCTCAACTAAATGGTTTACAAGTGTTTATATATAGTTTATTTCATGCTTAGTAACCCTATTCCTTGTTGAAGTAAGAGTTCTCTTATTTTGGAAGTGCTAAACTTTTCAAAACTCAAAATCCTGCACAAAAATGAAAAAATTTCGGCTCTGGCGCCACGGCGCTGGGCTTCTAATCTGGGCGTCGCGGCACTCAGCCCTGGTGCCTCCTCCGGGCATTTTCTTCAATTCCTTTATGTTTTTAAGTCCCGTTTCGCTTTTTTCTTTGTGTCTCACGCATCTTAAACTTCTTCATACGTGTCCTACATATTCTAAACTTCTTGTGACTCTCCTTTTTGGTATTTATCTCAATTCTTGTCCAACCAAGATTGTTGAATCACCAAATTTTCAACAGTTTGTTTTGTTTGTTATGAGAAATTAGAGTGTTGTCGGTTACAATGAAGGCAATGAGAGAGTGTGTTATTTGTGAGGATGACTACTCATCGTAAGATGATAACACGTCCTAATGGACCAACCAAGAATGAAACGCATCTTTTTCATCGTTAAAAGTGAAAAAAGGGCACGTCTTTTTTTATAGTAGTATGGAGCATGTACGAATTGGTAATGATTCAACTAGAGATCTCTTTGCTACCTGTGTTTTGCCTTGGTGGACAAGTGTACATAGAGGGTGAATATAAAGCTATGTCGTTTCATCCTGAAGAGAGACTTTTTAAAGGATGTATGAAAATAAACCTTGGGCCTCACCGATCTTGAACCTTATTTAAAATTGAAAATTAAGAATTTAAAAAAAAATGTAAATAATTTGATTATATAATTTTTAAATTTAGCTTATAAAAGTTAAAAACATCATGAAAAAAAATATGTTTTTTCTTTTTTCAAAAAATCGTCTAATGAGTAAGGAAAAGTCCCTAAAAATGATGATATCAATGCAATGTGGTATTAATTTGAAAGCGAAAGTTGAGATTATGTTTGCATCAAAATTAATTATGTGTTGCATAAATTTTGGTGTTTAATTGTCGTTTGAGGTTTTGCTTGTTACTTGAAAATCAATCATTCTCTATCAATTCGATCATATTTCTTATAGTACAATCTTACTCATATAACTTGTGTTTCAAGGTATCAAATTTTATTTTGTGTTAGTTTTATTACTTTATTTATATAATTAAAATTTATATGTTATGATATACTTAAAAAATAATGTATAATATATTTATATATATATATACACATGTGACTTATAATCTAAAACTAAAGAGAAACTCAATATTTTGTATTTAAAATATGGTTAATTATTGTTTGTGTTAATTTCCAAAACTAATATATTTATATTAAAAAATCAAGCTTAGGCTTTTGCATATGACACTATTTAGGCATTATCCTCAGCCTTGATTTGATTCCACTCACTAGAGTCTTTACGTGCCCTAATATCTCTATGGTTGGTATTAACACCTTACAATCACATAAATGCTTGCAGAAGACTTCATCCACAAGTAACTAAGAATATAATATATCATGCATGATTGAGATAAAAAAAATAATCAATTATACAAGACACAAGATATACGTGATTTAATGATAAATGTCTACGTCCGTGGCAGACAAAGATCTAGCTTCTTTTATTTAATTAACAAAAAACTATAGGTCACAAAAATCTTTAGGTCAAAAAGACCTAACACAAGAGATTAATTAAGAAATACAACGAATAGTCAGAGCTCTCTCTCAAATGATATATCATCACTCTTTTGTACACTCAACACTAAGCGATCTTATAATTACACTCTCACGCACTCAGCACTCTAATGCCTACCTAACTCTCTATTCTCTCTTATGCTTACATCTTTGATGCTTGAATAACCTAATGGAGTAATAAAAGTTTGTATAATATGTAGAATGTCCCTAGGAATTATAAACCTAATACAAAAGAAAGTCCACGTGAAAAGGGAGTCCAAAACCAACTCAAACACGTGAAAGTATTTTAAACAAGAAATTGCATTGGCATCGCGATGAGCCTTGCTCTTCATCGCGGCAAGAATTTACCTAGGCTCCCTCGTTGTGAGACTTTTTTGGCACTGTAGCAAGTCACTTCTGCCTACCTTGGCAAAAAGTGAGCATCGCGACGAGACTTTTTTTTTGTCGCAACGCTTAGGTACTATTCCTCCTTGCATCTGACCTTCTGTTTTGCTCTCTTTCTTGTACGTTCGATGTATACTTGACTTCATGTCCAACTTCTCATTAGTCTCTAACTCAAAATCAAACTAAAAAATGATTTGAATCACTAAATTTTAATAATATGTTATTGTTTTATTTGAATTGAGATATTTATTATTAGAAATTTGTTAATTATTTTACTTTGTTAATTTATATTTACCTGTTATTATACAACTAAAAATAAAACGTATAAAGCTTTTTTTTTAAAGAGTTAATTTCTTGTTTGAATTTAAATCTCAAACGTATTACATATTATAATAATTAAATTTCTGAAAATATTTCTTACAAATTTTAAAAGGTGTAAACATAGATTATCTTCTATCGAAAAAAAATAATTTTATAATCATAAATTATTTTGACCAATATTATTTATTTTAAAAATTTATTCAAAAGAGTTTTTAAGTTCAAGTTAAACTTTGCATTGCCTAAACGTAAAATTGTGTTTTACAATTTAAAGTAACGTAAATTCTTAAAGTACATTTTAAATGAATAAATTTGATTTTATTTATCTATATTTTGGGTTTTTATAATAACCTTTAAAACAATTAATAAGTTTACAGTTTCTTTCATTTAAAAAGAGTTTAATTTTATAAGGAAAAAATTACCCTTTTAAATGTTAATGTGCATTTAATTAATTTATTTTAATAAGTAGTTGGTACTTTATAATTTCTTCAATTTGGATTGTTATTTACTACATTACATTTAATTTATATTTTTCAATTCCTTCTAGTTGGTTATTCGAACAAATTATGTTATATATTTAGATTGCATATTCCTTTATTTTTAGAGTTTTTTAAGTAAATAAATAGTTCACAAGAAATAATTATTATTAAGCTTGAAAAGTTTAATGGACAAGATGTCAAAGATAAGTGAAGTGGAATATTGGCTTATTGTTTTATGACTAGCTGCAGCCATTGAATCAAATGGCCTAAGAACTCAACAAACCTTTAGTTCTAATCTTTCACCGCCCAACTTTTAAATTAATTATTTTTGTTATAATCAATATTAAGTATTTGATCTAACTACCTTGTGATATTTATCAAACTACTAAGAATGTCTTAAATTTATAAAATACTCTTAAAGACGTCTATAGAGTAAAAGATACAAATATAGATTAATTTATTGTGACTAGTTTTAATAATTATAAGATGGTGAACTCAAAACTTATGAATAATCAAATTCTTGAGTTTCAAAAACACTTGAAAAAGATTGATAAAAATAATACCAAATTTACTAAAAATTATAAGTTATCTACTACTAGAAGTAAGTCCGATTTTGTAAAGTCTCTTAAGTATAGACAATAAGAACTTACCAGTACATAAGTGATTAACTCACTTAGAATAAAAAAAAAAAATAAGTTCAATAATGTGAATTAAAATGAGACTACTAAGGCAAACTTACTAGAAAGCTCAAAGAATAATTAAAAAATATAATAATTATTCCCAATATGAAAACTTTAAGGCTAACATCCACCAAAACTCTTACTATAATAATCCTAAGGGTTCTAATCCCAACAAAGATAGGTCATACTAAGTTTGTAGACCAGTTATATGATTAAAGATTGTTATTTTAAGAAGATTGGTGTTTACAAGTCTAAGCTTAAATTTTTAGAAAAGGTCAAAAGGACTAAGTTTATGTGCTAGATGATAAATGTTGAAAATTTGGTGATTTAACAATCTTGGTTAGATAAGAATTGAGATGAATACCAAAGTGGAGAGTCACAAGAAGTCTAGAACATGTGGGACACGTATGGAGAAATCTAGGATGTGTGGGACACGAAGGGGGAAGTGAAACGGGACTCAAAAACGCGAAAAAAATGAAGAAATCGCGAGAGCTGCCAGCGCCGCGGCGCCCAGGGCTGAGTGCCGCAGCGCTCAACAACCAGTGCCGCAGCGCTGGGTCCTCAGCGCCGCGGCGATGGGCGCAAGAAGGGCCAGCGCCGCAGCGCCCAAGGATGAGCGTCGCGGCGCCCAAAGGCGTCAGGATGTCCGTTTTGGTTTGGGATTTTGAGTTTTGAAAAGTTTTGGACTTCCAAAACAAGTGGACTCTTACTCCAACAAGGATTAGGGTTTGTAGGTACGAAATACACCATATATAAACACTTGTAAACTCTTGTTTAAGATCAAGCATCTAAGATTTCAAGATGTAACCATAAGAGAGAATAGAGGAGTTAGGTAGGCACTGAGTGCATGGTGCACTAGGGTGTAACTTTTGAGAAGTGTTTTTTCTTTAGGTTCTTTGAGTGAATAAAAGAAAAATATCATAGATCCTTTTGGCTTAGATGCTCAGGCTATTCTTGTGTTTCTTGTAAAAAAACTCTTATGAGGAGATACTAAGAGGTCTTAGGGAGTCATGGTGATCAATGGTAGATACTTAGAGGTCTCTATGGGAGATACTAAAGGGTTTTGTGGGATCATTGATGATGTAAGAAGATACTTAGTGATCTATTTCAATAGTAAGAAGCTGGATCATGGATCCTCCGTGGACGTAGGCAATTTTGGGCTGAACCACGTATATCTTGTGTCTTGTTAATTAGTTTGTTTTCTTTATCTTTATTGGTGTGTTAATCTTATGTGTTTTTTCTTATGGTATCAAGTTATGATTTTTCGTTGTACATAGAGTAAAAGGGGTATCAAGATTATGACTTAGTTGATGCCATTGGGGTTTCAAATTGAAGTGCATGGTTTGATATCCGCTACAATAAGAATGTTTTGAACCCATTATATTATAAGCCTAATCTTTAAAGTATTAATTTAACTTTTGAAAATAATGAATGACGGTTAAATTCGAGTGCATGAATACATATTTATTTTGACTGAGATTATTTAAAAAATTATCAACACTCAAATGGAGGAAATGTGACTTTATGCAATAATTCTACTGCAAAAGTATTTGGTATTAAAAATATTGAATTGAAAATGGCTTTCTGAAAGATTTTGACTCTCAAAGATGTGAGAAAGTAATGAAAAATTTTATTAGTGGATTAGTCCGATAAAGATATAAAATTGTATTAAAGGATAATAGAGTAATAATTTTCAAAAAT
This sequence comes from Ailanthus altissimus, assembly GCA_946807835.1. Classification (NCBI taxonomy): domain Eukaryota; kingdom Viridiplantae; phylum Streptophyta; class Magnoliopsida; order Sapindales; family Simaroubaceae; genus Ailanthus; species Ailanthus altissimus. Next base: position 19,309,898 of record OX327710.1, on the reverse strand, counting down.
AATGTATTTGTGAGTAAATGATATGTTTGTTATGGTTTGTTTAAGTTGAATAATGTTTTAAATTTTAATTAAATTTTTAAAAACTTTAGTGTTGAAACTATTAATGTGGCATGAAAATTTTGATTATATAAATTTAAAGAAGATTAAAAAGATAATGGATCTTGATTTAGTACATAAGATATAAATTAATTTTAAAATAAAGTCAAAAGTGTGAAATTTGTGTAGAAGTTAAACAACTTAGAAAACTTTTTAAATCTGTAAAAAGAAAAATTTAAGTTTAAAAACTTATATATAATAATATTTGTGATTCAAATAAAACACTATGATAATAAATAGTTTTTGATTTTTATTATTATTGTTTAAAACATATCATCTATATTTGATTTAAATAATAGATAATTTTTTGATAAATTCAAAGTGTTTAAAAATAAAATAGAAAATGGATTAGAGAAAAAGATTAAAGGATAAAGGACATGTTTGTCCCTTAAGTTTGACTTAAATTTCAAATTTATTTTAAGAGTATTAAAAAATTTAATTTTGTCCCAATTCGTTAGTCGAATTTCATTAAATTTTACTGAAAATTTCTTCTGGCAATACATTAACAATTTTGCTTTCAGTTAATATATTAATTGAAAATAGTAATGTGAGTGCACCATATAGTATACACATGTCAATCATTAATAGGTAATTAAAAAAATTTAAATAAAAAGATATGCCATACTTTAATTAGTTTAAATTTTTATATTCATTAAAAATTTATTTTATAAATAAAAGTCTATTGAAACCATTAGCAACAATGACTAGTTGCCGTCGGACATTAAATTTCGGTGAAAGAATAATCAAAATTTATATTATTGAATTTTATTTTTTTGCTCTATACAATAGTTGAGTCACTTTTATAAATAAAAAAAATGTGGTCAAAAATGGGCCTAAAATAGGGGGAGGGGCAACGATCACCCCGCGTCGCTCGTGAAACGGTCATGTAACAAATTAACAGTTAATCTATTTAATGGTGGAGGTAGTGCACGACACTGCCCCACCGTGGCTAGAAATCGTCAGCCTATGGTAGTGGGTCGTGGCCACTGGTGTTCACCTTCGAATGGCAAAGCAGTAGAGTGCACCACCCCACCGTTCTCTGGCGATCGCCGTCCTATAGTGGAAGGCGGCTACTGCTGTTCTCCGTCAAGCGGAGGAGCGGTGGTTGGCCACCGATCTGTCCAATAATCAGGACAGTGTACGTCACCACATTTTCATTCGACAGCGAATGACGGTAGACGCACCTTCCACCATATTCTTCCTCACTTTTAACATATTTACAATGCTCTGTTGATGAAAAATTTTCATTATCATGTAAATAACAATTTTTTGAATCCAATGATATTAATTTTTAGTCAAATTGCAATTAATTACCAACGGCCAATCAGCTACCGAAGACAACTACCACTACTGATTGCTCTCTTTTTATTTATTTATTTTAATAAGTAATTAATGATTGAAAAATCGATATTTTGTGCCAATTATTTTAAAATTTTGTGTAAAGTAACAATTTATTCTTGTAGCATTAAAATTAACAAAATATCACTAATAGATTAAGACAAAATTAAATTTTTTAAAATTTATAAGATAAAATTAGATTAAATTAAAGGACAAAAATACCCTTTACCTAAAATTAAAATACTTAAATCTGATATTTCCCACATTCTTTTACCAATTGAATCAATCTGATTGCCCGTCCCCAATTCTGAAATAAAGTTCGACAAGTAGACTACTTAGAAAGACTTCAATTGACTTATGGTTACGTAGATATATGATAACCGTCTTGTCATTTTAATTTAAACTCGCATGCATTTTAATTTAAACTACTTAGAAAGACTTCAATTGACACATACATGTCCTTAACAGAAGCTTGCTTCCTCACCTGAAATGCTTCTACACACGGACAATAAAGAAAATTTAGCATGCCTCTCAAGCACATTACAATCTTAGGAAGAAAAAATTACAGCAATGAATTAAACTACGCATAAAAAGTTAAGATCTTAACTATATTCACCGAGTAATGAAAGCCTTGCAGATTAAACCCACATTTGCAATTGAAGGATTTTACAATGCAGTTATGATTGAACATACTCCCCAACTGCGGGAACTTATTCTCTAAAGGTTTTCCAATTCATTGTATATTGGTATTGACTTGTAAACAGCTGGTAAAATATTACTGTGTTTATAAACAGGGTTGAAGCTGTACATTACTAATCGTTAGCCCAAAGTAAATGATGCCGACTTTCTGTGTAATCTCCCTCTTTTGTTGCCATGGGAATTCATCAAAACTTCAGCAAATTTCATCAAATTAGCATCCTGATCAAGATGATTTTCCATATCACTAGAACTTTCTCTACTTGACGTGCATCTATTGTATCTATAAGAGGATCCCGGATCACTATTGGTTCCAATTTTTCCTACACCCATCCCATTGTTTTCCTTCATACTCCTTAATTTTTGGATATCCAAAGAATGTCTAGATGAACTCGCAGATGAATTAGTGACTCTATTGCTTCGCATCTCAGAAAATGCAGTCGGTCCTATTGAAATACCTGAACTATACTGCGGTAAATCACTATCTTCAAAGGATCCAATTTTGTCCCCTGATGAAACCTGGTTAGGAGGACTAACATCTTTCCCTCGAATGAGTTTTCTAAGTTTGTGGAAAAATTTCACCTTGCTCAACATATTGGTCTTTGTAGTAGACTTGTCAGCAGACGAGTCATCGAGGTTTTCGGAGTCTGTGAAAGAGGATGATGCTTGAGAGGATGACCACTGGTCGGAATCAATATCCATTATGTTTCCAACCCCTTCAATATTTGCATATTCAAGAATCAGATGCTTGGCTTTCTCCTCTGATTTGGGGCTCAAAGTTTTGCTAAGGTCTCTTGCGACTATCTTACCAGCTGGGGGCTGATAATTCCGCAGCTCAAAACGTAAGCAAGCATTTATCCATTTTAGATACACCAATTCTTCAACACCAGCACATTTATCTGCTTGTAGTTGCTCAACTTCCTTGGACAAAGTTTCATTTTCTTCTCTCAACCGCTGGCTCATTTCCTTTAGTGCTTCTGTCTGCAACAGATTGAATAGATTTAAAAAATAATAATTCAGGAATTATGGTATACGGTGGAAAATGAAGAAGATTACCACAAAGGATGGATTTTACCTCCGGATCATCCAACACAGAAATTGCAAGCATTTGGGTAGACTCTAACCTTTCAGCCAATTCAGAATTTTCAAGTTGCAATTTCATATTAGACTCTCTCAACTCTTCTGCCTCATCCTCCAAAACCTTTAGCCTTTGCAATTTTAATAGAGTATCTGAATCACATTTAGCAGCATTATATTCTTGTTCTTGTAGTATAGTGACCCTTTTCTGAAGGGCTAAGATCTGTTCCCTGTTATGTTCAGCTTCAGACCTCAGTTTTATCTTGAGCAGCTTAATTTTTGATCTTGCAGCTTCAAGCTCAGCTACAAGTTTTGCATGCTCAGCCGCTTGTGCCTCCAGTCTGTGGTTATCTGCCTGCAAAGATTCAATCTTGAGATTTAGAAGTTTAGCCTCCATATTGTTTATCTTTAATCGGTTTTGGAGTTCCATCACAGCTTTTTCTTGCTCTTTAAGGCCATAATACTCAAGTAACTGCATCTCAAGATTCTTCTCCTGCTCCCGAAGAGTTCTAACCATGTTTTTCAGGCTCCTGATTTCTTGCTCATAATCACCATTCTCTGAGCTTCTAAATGCTTTGGGATTTTTAACATCTGACTCACAATTGGAGCCACCAAAGTCCAATTCCTTCATAATTTCATTTAACTCTGGGAAGAGGTAATCATTATTATCCCTGCCATGTCTACTTGGAGAAAGACCAACCACAGAATTGTCAACAATGACCATCTGCGGATAAGAATCTTCCTGAAATACAGAAAGCAATAAATCTTAGATTCTCTGAAATTAAATCCAAGATGACCACTCTTAGTCATTTCTTTGGTTCTCAAAGAATAGTGAGGATTATGTTCACATGCCCACAATTTACATCGTGTTTTTGACAAATTTAGCAGATACAACCATTTAATTCCCAAAGTTAGCTTATAATGCCATTTTGAGTATGCCTGCTTCTAATGCAAAAACTGGAATGATTGAAACTGGAACAGAATTTCAATGTGTTAGAATTAAAATTGTAATCCGAGTAAACTTACATATTTTTGGGCAGCAACTGAAACAACACTGCAGGAACTAGGCATTGACTTTAGGGCACGGATATCATCTTTACCCTGAGCTCTTCCTCCTAATTCAACTTCATTTCCATGACCTGAAAATGTAAAAATAACATGACATACATAAGTACAAAAATATCAAATACAAATCAATACAAGAGAACTAGAGAATAATTAAAAGGCAGAAACTCAAACCTGAAAAAGTCGGTGAGGAAGGAGGCAAGGAGGGTTTATTTCTTTTTGTTCTTAGTCGAGAAAAGAAAAATCCAGCTAAAGAGAAAACAAAAGCCACCCCAAATTTTACTATAAGAGGATTTATATTTCTTTTTTCTCCCAGCTTCATTATTTAAACACCACTAGTTGTAACTATATCAATCAATCCACATAAAGAGAAGTATCACAGATTATCTTCTTCATCATCTTCCATCTACAAAGCCAATATCAACAAAACAAAATTTTAGATGGATATTTAACATCAAATGAACAAAAAATATTGGCATGATTCATCAGAGAGCAAACCAGGAAGGCACATAAATAATAATAATAGTAGTAGTAATAAAAACAAAACTTTTATCAACTTTTGCCGATTCTAAAGCCAATAAATTAATAAATAATCTACAAACTAGCAAAAACAATTTCAGTTTTATGCGAACTTCAAACAAAGAAAGAAACCCACTTTCCCAGAAACATGAACATAGCATCTGCCCAATTCACCTCAAATTAATTGATTAACACACATAAAAAACAACAAAAACTAAAACTAAGCAAAACCCATTTCGACACAAACACCAAATAAAACAGGCAATAAAATAGATATAATCAAACACATAAATTCAAGCCAAAAGTTGCAATAAAAATAAAAGATAAGCAATACCCACATGAGTTTTTATTTTTTAATATAAATTTTGGGAGAGAAACAGAGGACTTACTATTAAAGAGAAGATTTGAACTTGTAGAGAATCAGACAGAACAGAACAGTTACAGCTTTAATTTAATGTTGTGTAACTCTTTTTTTATTTCTGTTTCAACTGGGCATCTGTTTTTGTCTCTCTCTGAGAACAGAAGCTAAATAAAACCGGACACAATCCTATAATAATATTAAAAGTCTTCTGACAACGATTATTAACAACGACGGGCACTTGTTGTTGGGTTTTGTCTTAATGTCATGTTGTTGACAGATTGGTAAAGATTTTGTATTCTGATTCTTAGCTAAGACCAAGAGGAAATGAATTTTTAGATGATTTTATTGAGTTAATTTCTAATTATACTTTTTTGATAATTATGAGTTTTTTTTTATGATTTTTAATTTTAGATTAAGTTAGGTTGGAAATAATGGAAGGCCTAATTATTCGCATTTTTTGTTTTCTATTTTCCCTCCATTTCCAAGTATATTTTGGTGGGCAAGAATTGAATATTGAAATCAGGTTCGGGTTTGACCCAATAACCCATTTATCTAACAAAATATTTCTCTTCTCTTATGTTAATTTCATGGTTTTGGGTATTAAATGATATATATTATAATTTATATGCCCTCTTTCTTTTTCTCTGTGTCTTCTTTTTCCCATTAGGATAAGTCTGTGGTATCTTTTTGTGCAAAAAGTCAAGAGGATTGTTTAGGAGAAGATGAATGTGAATAATGGTAAAAAGGAAAATTTTGTGCTGTTTGTGTATAATGTGAACTAGGAAACTTCTCCAATTGCATTGAATTAAAGTTAGATGCAAATACACATCAATAATCCCCACCTAACTTTCTCTATCACTCATTAAAGAAAAGAAAATAAAAGGCAATTACCCTTTAGCAATTTCTAGATAAAAAAGAGAGAATAATTATTTTTTTAAATGATATTTTAAATTTTTTTATTTTAAATAATATGTTAAATAATTATTAGATAGTAAAACAGTATAATTGATGATTTTAAAATTTATATCATTTTACTATTTAATAATTATTTGACATATTATTTAAAATATTATTTAAAAAGTATAATATTATTTAAAAGGAAAATTATAAATATAACAAAATTATAAATTACATTTCTCAAATTATATTTCAAAATTTTTATCTCAAATTAAATATTAAATAATTATTAGGCATTGCAATTATGTAACCTCTAAAATTATCTATTATATTATTTTATCATTCAATAATTATTTGACACATTATTTAAAATAAAAAATTTAAAAATAATATTTAAAAAAGTCAAGTGTAAATTTATTCTAACATAAAAGGCTTTGGATTTAAAAGAAGTAGACAAGGTTTTTATACAATTTTTTAAGCAATAATTTAATCCACTTCTAATAATATGACAAGAGTTGTATTATACATCTCAAATAATATTTTAAATGATGTTGCATGTGTTATGATAATCATTAAGTAGATAATAAAATTTCACAATTTTTAAGATAATTTTTTGCATTAGCTTGTGAACTAATGAATGACACTTCGTAAGTTACATTATTTTGGAATAAAAATTTAATATATAACTTAGGATCTGTATATATTGGAGATATCATATAAATTGTGCAATAAATTTATTAAGTTATGCTATGTATGCAATATTTATGTTGAAATAATTAAAAGTATCATATCATCCATACAACAGCTTAATTAAATTCTACAATATATAGAGTCAAAATTTTTTTTTAATATAAAAAATATTAATCACTTTTGTACTGGCAATTAAAAGGATATTAATGTCTATTTATTCATTATCTATGCCACGACACATTTATCTTGAAAATTTATTAGGCAAGCTGATAGTTGTAATTAATGAAAATGTATGTGTTATGACACCATTAGATGATTTTATTATCTCTAGTACAATAGAATTTCTCCCAATATATATAGATATATATATTAATTTTGTATGTATAATTAATATTAATATATAATTTTAATTACTTAAAGTGGGTTAATTTAAAAAAAATAAAGTAGGAAGTTGTTTAAAAATAAAGAGTTGTTGAACAAAAGCATTATGGATTTATATCTTAAAAATAAAATAATTTACTTTTAATCATCTTTTGAAAGCAAAAGTTGATTTCAAAAGTCTCTTCAAAAATTAAAAAGTATATGTCAATACACTTATATATTATGTTTGATATTTCAAGTATCTTTTCTATATCTCAAAACATTCAAATATATTTTAATAAGTTCACCTTTTCACCACTTTCTACTAAATAACTCCAACCAACTAAATAAAGTCCAAGAAGACAATTTTACAAAGACATGTTAATTAAAATAATTATTTTTAACTTTTTGTTAAACAAATAATAAAGGCATGATTTAATTATATATATACATGTAAACAATAATGTTAGACTTATAAAATTAGGATATAAATTTTGTAATTCTAATTGATGTAGTATTTAATGTATCTATTATGGATTAATATTGTATAATTGTTATATTAATAAGATTTAAAAATTAATAATAACTCTAGCAAGTGAAAATTACTAATTAATGAGAAGATGGTTAAAATATAAATTTTCTGTTTTAAATTTATAAATAAACTACTATTTATAAAAAGGATATATATAATTTTAGAATATGCTACATATTTTAAATTTGTATTTTAAATTTTATCTTAAATAATGATGTGTAAAGTAATTATTTATTATAATAAGTAATTTTAAATTTTACACTGATTTATTACATAATAATTACTTAATACATTATTATTTAAATGTATAATTTAAAATGTATAATATTATTTAATATTTTTTAATTACCGAAATAGAGTTGATCAAGTGACCGACTAGTGGGAATATGCAAATAAATATGAATATAACAACGTTAATAACTTTAATATCCAACCTTGAAATCGCTGTCGTTAAATACCCCGTCGTCTACAATTGTAGTTGCAGAAATAGATGGTGTCGAGCCTGACACGTTAAGTAACTTTACATCGTTGAATCTTCATTCTTGTATGCAAATGAATATTGGAATTAAATTTTCTTTTCTGAATGAAAAAATGTAGGATAATGCAAAAGCAAAGCGTCGGTGGCTTGTGCTGAGATTTGTGAACGGTTTGAAGAGCAATGACATGTCTAGATTATGGAGCTAATTAACATTTTTATATATTGCAAATGAGATTAATGTGCCAGCTTAGGAAAGTAGTAAAATGTAAAAAACGAATTGACAAATGTTTATCAGTTTAATTTTATGGAATTTTTTACTTGCATGGTGCATGCTTTTTCCATGCAGGAACGTAAATTCGCTTTGTCTATCTAATTGAAGTGTTCATGATGATAACCAAAACACAGTGATTTTCTCTTCTCTTGGTGGTCACATACATATTGCCTCCGGCCTCTTCGCAGTTTCTAGGCTCTAGCCATGACAATTTGCTTTAATTCCTCTTGAAATATTTACGCAAGATATGTAACTCAATTGCCTAGTTTATTAGTGTTACACACCAGCACTTTTTTTATTTTGTCATATTCTTTTAGTTGGCATTCATGCACACTTGAGATTGCTTTCTTCAGATATTGCCAACATCTGCAAGCAGAACAGGAGTTAGTTTACCCTTATAATATGACATAAATGAGCAGTGCTACCCAATAAGCTTACTACATAATCTTAGAGAACAAACTAAAAAGAATAGGAAGTTCAACTAAAATGGAGGAGTAGAAGAAACTAGCTACCTTTAATTATAATGTAAGATTGTGTTGAATGTCTCAGATTTCTTCGGACTGTGGCTCATTATGAGCTTTATTTTCTCCAAATGAGTTGTTTGAAGAAGCTAATTGGGAATTGGGGAGCTCCTTCAATTTGGGGGCAGTGTCCGGTTTTCACATTGTTGCCCTAGGCTTATGCTCAAAGCCCACAAGCCCAGTAGCTGGGCCGGTTCCAGGGTAAATGTACGGCCCAACTACTTAAAACAAGGCTTACAAACTGGAATTCGAAATTGGTGTAGCATATTATATTGTAGTCGAGGGCGACCATTAAAGTTGGAACAAGATTTTCAAGCGCAAAGCTGCCTAAGCAAAAACGAAGATAGCTTTCTCAACGGAACTATAAAATGATGATTAAAAATCAATAAAGGAGTCAGATGAATTGTATTAGGAATAAATTATTAAGGGAAGTTTAGAGACTCCAATATTAATAGAAGTAAACTTTTAAGATTTTTAGAGTAATTAGTTAAAAGAATAAGGATTAGAATGATAAAAACCTTGAAAGTTTAACTTAAGAGATCTAAGTTAAATCAATGCTGATACATGATATTGAATTTGTTAAGTTTATTAAAATTTGGGTAGATTTGAGAAGTTTAATTAGACTTTTTGTAATCTCTGATTTTATCATTTTCTTTAGTTCTTATTACCATTTATGAGTTTGATCTTTCAAAATTGTACATCCTAATATCTTAATTGAATAATAGTATTAAATATTTGTTGTGTTAATTTGTTGATACAAACTTTGTCAAATCACCACTGACGTTACTTTAATCCTATTCTTTGAATTTGCATTAAAGAGAGGAGAATATTTTTTTTTTATTTTCTCCCACTCTTTATTTTCCTTTCGATACCGTAAAAATCACGTACATCGAAGAATTATTATTAAAATCACCACTGACTTTAATCCTATTCTTTGAATTTAGGCAAACAAAATTGGAGATCTAAGTCAAAGGGATAACGACTCGAAAATCAGTTAAGCGCACTAAAACTCCAGCTAAAACACCAAGTACTTAAACATGTCATGACTGCGATATCATCTTCTCTTCTTGTAATCTCATAATCCCTCTCTTCCCATTCTTACATGTCCGATAGTTCAATTAAAACAACAGATGAAGATGATGGTGATGTGTCATCACTTCCGATTCCCGAAAATTAACCCATTCCCCAAGTTTTTTACACTCCTTATTTTCAATATATAAAGGGATTCAAAAAATCACAAACTTTCCGAGGAGGCAAACACTCACAATTCGTGCAAGAGACGAGAGAAAATACCCTCAGCCTAGTTAATGAAATCATCCGACTGAGGGATACAGTGTTGCTTTTGTGTATAACTATTTCTAATTTCTCGAAATTTGGAGGTGGGCTGTACTGTAATGTTTCAAGAACTTCTTCTTCATCCTTGCCTCTAAAATCAAAATACAAGCCCAAATAAAAGAGGCTTTTCTTATTCTTATGTTCTGCTTGCTTAGCATCATCCAAGTTTGTAGCATGTGCCAACCCTCATATAAAAAGAGACCCTCTAAGGTGGTTCAAGCTTTTAAGACATTCAAGACTGCAAGCTTTGCAACCATTAATGCCACCTCCATTCACAACCATGATGCTTAAAGTCCCAAGAGAAGTAATTCTGTCAATCCCTTTTGACATATAACTTATTGAAGTTGCATCATTATTAAATGGCTCAGATGGATCAACTTTTCCATCTCTTGAGGCAATTTATTGAGATTTGTACACCAACCAAGATCTAATGTTTGCAAATTATATAACTCACATAATGTCTTCGGCAACTCTTCTCTATCTCTTTACTTTTAGACATTAAAATATCTTAAATGAATCAATTTTTCTAACTCTATTGGGATTCTCTTAATTAATTACATATATGATATTTTTTTTATCTAGAATAATACTAAATATTTTAAATTTTTATCTTAAATTAAATTTTGAAAATAATATGTTAAACAAATATTGAGCGTAAATTTTAAAATTATTTATTATATTTAATGTTTACTTAATACATTACTCACTTTTAAAATACACTTTAAAATAAAATTTTAAAATATCTAATATTACACTTTCTTCTCCGATGCCGGTAACCATGTCAATCCTTTGAACAGTTTAGGTGTATGTCACCAATATTCCATTACTCCATTTCTGTTGGCAGCTTGTCTATTTTTGCCTCCAAATCTAGCTTGATTCTTATATTATTGAACGAAAGTCAACCATAATATTTTTAAAGTGACACGTAGAAAGACAATGTCCTGCTTTGAAGTGGAATCACGAAAGTGATAATATTTTTTTAATCTGAAACAGCATATTGTCCTTTGGAATGGTATCACTAAGTGAGAATTTTTTCATAATCTACTTCAGTTGTTTACATTTACATCTCAGTTTATGCTTACTGTCGATTATTTTTTTTGCTCATAGTTCTGGTCTATGCTGCTATGAACTACTAATTTTTAGGAGAATATGTCAGACTTGTAAGCAATATTGTAAGTGAACTATGATGGCATGAGATTGCTAGACCTGGTCTTCAGCTCTTGCTGCTGAGGACTTGTCACACGAGCATGTTCCTAACATATTCTAACTCTAACAATTTCAATCATTAGTCCCTCTCTCTGTTTTCAGTTCTTGGTCCTCAGCTGCATATTGCCAAGGAATTTATTGTATTGATTTCTAACAGAATACAGAAGCAAAGCACTTGTTCCTTGATTTTTCCCTTTACATGCTTGACCTACATATTATGTGACATACATGTCATAACTCCCAACTTATTTTACAAAAGTCTTTGTCAAAAGCACTATCAGGAAAGCAAGAAAAATATATTCCTGAATTCCTGATCGAAATATTAATTCACAATGGAAACTCGTGGACGTGCACTATGAAGCACAAATGGATGGAGAAGATATCAAGAAGCAGACACAAAAATAGGACAAGAGAGGGGCACAATATCTAAAATCTGAAAATTTTGGAGCTGCTAGTCTCTTCACTTGGTTGATATTTCTTCTCCATGGCTCTTCCCGTTCAACAATTGAGTTTCTGGTTCTTCCTCCTCCTTGCCACCAGTGACTTTCTTCGTGTCCAAGAAACTTGGCTGGTGGGTTGAAGATAGAAGCCTTGCCCACATCCTGTCTGTTATCACAACCTTGTGCTGTCTTTCAGTAATCCGCTGCGCATTACCATGCAAGAAATGTTTAACTTGCGTACCAAAGATCTTATCTAATGATAATGTCCTATGCTACTCTTTAAAGCAATTAAAATTGAAATAAGAAAATAAAGATATAGAGGCTCGAACTCAATAGCGTAGAAGGGGAGTAAGCACACGACGTAGCATCATCTTCAATTTGGCAATATACCAGAGCAAGACCTTGACTTTGATATCATATTAATTTACTACTTAACTTAAAAGTTTAAATTGACAGGTAATAATTTAATATTAATATTAAAAACAAGTTTTTAACACTTTTGATTCAAAGACAATTTTCAGTTAATCACACTTGAGACTTTGGAAATGAGGCATATTGAACATGAAGCCAGGAGCAGAATTGCAGAATCACATTTACGCTATTTATTGGTTAAGAATAGCATATAAGCAGGACGAACATGAATATTTGCTCTGTTTTAGTCTTCCATGTATTCAGAACTATTCTAAAATAAAATAAGATAATTTTCTCAGGAGAGGAAGGAACTTACATAGAATGGTATGTAAGCATGTCTGCCGTTAACAGGGCCAACTGTGAAGCCTGTGTACCCTGCCATTGCACCATGAATGGCACTGTGAGCGAGTAGCGTGCAGTACACATTATCAGACGCGTTGCTTGGAATAGCACGGATCATGTATGTGGGATCTGCCAGGGAAGCAAACCATTGCTTGATTATATTGTCTCTTTAAATTGGCTGAAGAAACTTCATCATAGAAATGGCAACGCATGAAGGAGAATTAAGTCAACTCACCTATGTATTTGAGATTTATAGTCATCTTTTGTGTGTTTTTGAAGTGATCCTGCAACAGCAGAAGTTATATTGGTTAAACGACTGCAAGCAATCTGGGAGTCTACCACGGGAAAGAACAGAAGAGAAGATAAACAAAATTACTTTAGCATATTTACCTTTATCTTTTCAGATATCCACAAACCAACATCTTTAAGTACTTTATTCCCTGAAGCATCTTTCTGGTCCATAGTGCGCATGCTTTCAGAAAGAAGCTCTTGTCCTGCACCTTCAGCTATTACAATGACCATGTGGCCATGTTCTTTTAACCTTTTCTCAATATATTCGAAAAGTCCACCAGGTCCGTCAAGATAAAATGGTGATTCTGGAATCAAGCAGCAGTCCACGTCTCGGCTGGCAAGAGTAGCATACATTGCAATGAATCCTGCTCAAGTACATTGTGTCAAATTTTAACCAAGTTGAGTGAGTTCAAGTACGATTAGTCTAGTAGTTGACAATTTTGCTAGCCAATCTTATATATATCAGCACTAAAAGACACTCAAAACCAGAAAATTTCAAATATAATAATTAAGCTTGCAACTTACCACTGTATCGGCCCATTAACTTGACAACACCAATACCATTCTCAACACTTTCTGCTTCAACATGAGCTGCATTAATAGCTCGTTGAGCCTCCTCAACAGCGGTATCAAAACCAAAGGACTTGTCTATAACCTGAATCAGGAAAAGCACAGTATCCATAATGAGAAGTTCTTAAAAAGACTAAATATGTTAGTTTTACACCATGAGATGCTATAATGTGAAAGCCGCAGTGCAGATTATGGAAAAACACGAGTACCGGAATGTCATTGTCTATGGTCTTAGGAATTCCAGCCACTGCAACTTTGAGGCCACGCCTTCTAATTTCCTGAAAAGAAGAAAAGTAATATGAACAAATTGATAAAATAAACTACCACCATACTGTAATAACTCCATAGATTGTCCATTCTGCAAAAGACATAAAGACTGCAGCCCAATCATCCACAAAAATTAAGGAACCCAATCAAATTAAATAAATACCTCAAAAATCATAGAAGCCCCTTTCTGAGTTCCATCTCCTCCAATTATGTAAACCTGAGATACATTCATATTGTAGACTGGATTTAGTTGTTGAGGCAGAGGAAACCCAGCAAATTCTGCAGATTAAACCTCATTATCTGAATTACGAAGGGTAGGCAAGAAATACCTGATTAATGCCCCGGTCCTGAATGCTATCAACAATCTTTGAAGTATCATGACCCCCGCGTGATGTCCCAAGGATGGTGCCACCCCGCTTATGGATGTCATTCACAACTTTTGGTGTCAAAGAAATTGTATTTCGGGCATAAAAGCCTCTGTATCCTCCCTGCAAAAACAAAATAACCTTTTTAACTTATTTTCTCCACATTGCCACATACGGTTATAACTTAATAAACAGGAATTACAGAACCAAACATTTTGTAGATACATCAAAAAACAATATGCTTACCTCTATTCCAAGTATTTGATGGGCTCCAACTCCATACCTATGATATAAACCGCATACTATTTCCCTAATCACTGTATTTAAACCCGGGCAAAGACCACCACATGTAACAATACAAGCATGTACTTCATCTGAATCAAAATAAACCTGAAAAACCAACAAAGTATGTCATAATTCTGATTTTGCATAGATGCCAAAACAAGAAAAGTAAGGAATTCAGAATGAAATATAAACCTTCTGACGAGGACCGGCTCGTCTAAAATGGGTCCCTCTTGGACTATCCTTGTGAACAACAATCTGTGTAAAAGGAACAGAAATTAAGAATTGGAACAGCAGTGATCAGTCAAAACCTCTCAGACTAGCATTTTGGCAAGGCTTTTAACATTAACTACGGCAATACAAACCACAAATGTAGAATCAACAACCAGTTTTTTTTTCAAATGGGTATGCGATTATATCGCATAAGAGTTAATAGACTTAAAATACGAGTCCTCCTATGGTGTGGACGGTCTAGACAACATAAAAACAACATGGTTTTTGAGTTATGTAACAGCTAAAACAACGTTGTATAGACTTAGAAAACATTGTCTTGGACTTTGTTCCCAGTAAAAATATGCAGATGTCGGCACTTGAGAATTTCTACCTATGATACAATGAGTTCTTTAAAATTAACTAAATAAAAATTATCAACTAGGAAGAATAACTTACTTTTTGAGCAACAGTGTCATCGTCGTTAACAAAATACTGCCTGTTAAAATAGAACATCCCCTTTTTGATTAGATAATCAGCTTTTTAATAATCATCAATAAGCACATTCATTAGTAATAAAAGTATAAAACAAACACTAGCAACACTGCAAAATTTTAAGTAAACAAAACTTACTTCACTCCTGAATATGAAGGATTGTCTTGCAATGTATTACGATATGTCTGCACCAAGACATAAAAATAAATAAATCAATCAATCAACACATGTAATTAGCTGCACACGTTTGTAATTAGCAGACACGTGGGTATGTGGCACATTTCTCTAAAACAGAACTTCCAAAATTTACTTTCAAACGTTTCTGTTTGCGTTTCCAGTTTCCTTCATTTTCTCAGCAACCATACAGACCTTAACGAACCATGCACTAAACAGAGAGAATCGAGAAACGTACAGGAAGATCAGGAATATAATCCGACAAATGCGGAACGTCTTCGAGAACGTATCCAGCTTCTCCAGTAAGAAGTTTCTGTTCACAATTCTCCGAAGTCTGCATTAAGCTGCAGTTGGAGTCTCTGGCACGCGGAGTGGAAGTCGGAGACGAGTTGACAAACGAACGCTGCCGGTGATTCGCGGTTGCAGAGAAAGTATAGGTAGGATCGAAGCACCGGAACTTCGGAGTGATAAGAGAAGCTGAGCTGGAAATGGAAGACTCCATTATTGAGTGTGGTGCTACTGCTAGTCTGCTAGCGCTGGTGAGAGCAGAGGAACTGAGAGAGAGCATATATATTCGTGGCCGTTTGATTAGGAAGCGATTGGACGGTTGAAGTCTTGTGTTGACTTAAATATTATACTATATTTATTACCAAAAAAAAAGGAAAATCTATTTAATTATTTACTGATTTTTTTTTTCTTTTTTGGGTTCGTTCGTGAATGGTTACAGTGGGATGATGCATGAAGAAGAGAGGAGACTGGGAGCGTGAGTTGGTTTTAGCGGTTGGGGATTTGGATGGGAATTTTTAAATTGCCTTGGATAACAGTGTCCTCTTGAAGGTGCAAGTTTTATAACAAAACGCTGTCGTAGTAAACACAATATCAGAATTAGTTATAAGATTATAAATTCAAGTTTACATATTCATGATTAAATATAAAAATTTTTAAAAATAATATTAAACATCTGCACCTAATTACATTGCTCAAGTAGTAATGTCTGAACACGGTATCACTGACTTAAGGTTAAGTCTTGAGAAGGATTAAAAAATTTTATTTTCTTTAATTTTTTGAAGGTAATTATAATTTTATAGTTATAATTGAATGAAATATTTGAGTACATTTTGTTTTTAATGAAATATTTGTATAAAAAATATTAAACATTCTCAACTATATTTTAAAATTCACATTACCAATATGTGAAAAGTGATCTCGAAAATATTTATCAAGTAGATAATTAGATGGTGATACTAAAAATTGTAAAATCTTACCATCCATTTAATAAATACTATATACTTTGAGATATAATTTAAGATGTTTTATTCTATAAATTTTAAATTATTAATAAAGAATAAATATTTAACTTTGGATTCTAATTTAACAAGAAATTTAACATATTTGTGTATAGAAAAAATTATTAGTTTAGTCCTTAAAGTTTTGTTGAATTATTAAATTAGTCTATTTATTTTTTAAAGAAAACTTTTATTAGTCTTTGTTGTTAAAAAATAATATTTGAAATGTATTTTTTGAGGGCAATAAAGTAAACTTATATGTTATATTTAAGGTCTCATATTTGATTGAATTTATCTTATTACCCTTAAAAATGTATTTTAGATATTATTTCTTCAAAATACTATTTAAGATATTTTAAAAAATAAAATAAAAAAGACTGACTAAGTAATTCAACTAAACTTAGAGACTAAATTATTAATTTTTATATATATAATATCAAAAGTTTATTTTAATAACTTAACATTCTTTAAAATAAAATAAATTACCTTAAAAAAACCTCTTTAAAATAAAAAATTAAATAAGAGTACTACTATATTTTTAAGCTCATATTTCAATTTTTTTTTCATCTTAAGTGATGTGACATAGAATAATGAAAAATTGTAATTTTTTAACACTATAATGGGTTAATTTAAAATTAAAAAAAAAACAGTAATGCTACACTTATATATTTTATATCCCAACTTATGCATATCATTAATATTTTGCTAGCATTTATTAGATAATTATCAATTTTTTAATTTTTATTAATATAATAATTATACAATATCAATCAATAATTGACACATTATACATTATTAATCAGGATATAAAGTTTACATTAAGAAGAAATTAAGATATGAATTGAAAATTATAGTATCATTGAGAACAAATTTATTAAAAGATGTACATTAAAACTCATATCTTTTTTATTTATTGAGTAAATAAATCATGAAAAATCATCCTCTAAAATACTAAATAGTTTCTTACTTAGTGGCACAACCAAGAAAGAGTAATGATAATCTTGAACGTAATTCGGATTATCATGAATGCATTTTATATACGTGACTAGTAAATTTAAATAAAAATAAAAAAATAAGAATTAGTGTTTGGCGAATAAAATTCCTCACCTTTCAATTTTTTTTAAAAATTTTTTTAGAAAGAATCGTGATACATACATACAAGTTTTATAAACAATGTATAAATCACATCAAATTCACAATAGTTCATGCCTCGATTTATGAAATATATAGGCTCTAATTCTAAATATGTGCATATGGCATGCATGTGGCCTTGACCTTCTAGTGACATGCGATATAAAATACAATTCACATATTAGCTCGCTAGAGATATACATTAAGATAGATTTTTAGTGTCCGAAATCTCATACCCACCAAAATTTGATCAAAAATTTAAAGTAAAAGTTTTAGGTGTGAATATCTACAAATTTTAAAATACAAAAATTTTAGTTATATACAATATTTTTAAGTTGTTATATAGTTTAAAACGACGTCATTTTTTATATTTAAAAATCGTTATATAACTCAAATTTACATTTTGAAATGTACAGATGAACATTTACAATTAAGAACAAGGGAAGTCATGAGAAAAATATATTTTAATATATTAAAAATATTATTTTTATATAATGAAGTATACATTTAATTATCAGTATCTAAATAGAAAATAAATTGTAAATTGTAAAAATACTATATTTCATGTTGTATAATTAAAGTTCAAAAGAGTCTAAGGTGCTGCCTAGAACCTTGTTCATTTTTCATGGAATTGTTGTTACGTGTGTCTTTTAATCAATTATGACAAAAAAAATGACACAAACGTCAATAATTCAATGAAAAGGGAGGAATGTTATGAAAATATCCAAAATTTAGTTGAGAGATTACTGTTTATAAGTCTAATCTTAAAAGAAAGAATATCTAATTACAAAAATGTCATTGTTTCAGAAGTTAGTTTATATCTCAATTATAATTCACTTTTTTTTTCCTTTTTGTTTAGCAACCATTTCACCACTCATTCCTTTTTCTTATTGTTTCTCGTAATTATTTTCTTTATAAATTTTATAAATCATAAACAATACATGTTGAATTTCACTATCATTGTATTAAAATGTATAGATAATTTCTTTATTTTAATTGTTCTTTTCAATAATTATTATTTAGTAACTTACATAACTCACTTACCTCTTGATTTTTTTTACATGAAACTAAAAGCAACATAAAATAATGGGAGTGTAAATAAATTTATGTTCTTTTGCCTTTTCAGATTGAAGGAATTTGAAGGAATTTGAAGAATATGTAAATAAAGAATAAACACTTAATATGTTGCATATCTATATATATACATCACATATAGAAATTATTATAACATTAAAATTTAAAATGTATTATTTTATATATATATCACATGTTATTTTGTATATTATTGTTATCTTTATTGAATTTGTATTTTTTTTATGCATTTTATAGAGGTAAAGTTTATTATATCTCTAATTAGGTGTATCTTTTATTATTTTTAATAATAAAATTTGCTCTCAAAACTCACTTATTAATATTTATACTAATTAGGTATATCTCTCTTTTTATTAGTATAAATTTTCTCATACCGTCAAAATTCACTTATATATATTTATATTTAATTTTAATTTAATTCGGTTTGATGTAAAATTTTGGATCCACTCTGCTTAAGAATAACTAAAATTTAAGGCTTGGTGCAATTTTCATGGCATTAATATAATCAAATTATTATTTTCTCTTCAATATGGTTTAAATTTCATGTAATAATTTTTTTACAAAAAATTATTATTTTTTCTAAAGCTTTCAAAACACGACTTATTATTATTTTTTTACTTATAATATAATGATATTATTAATTAGTATAATTCGCACTACCTTAATTATGATATTTATAAAATTAGTTTTACTAATCTATATACATATATTACTTATTAATTGATAAAATTGATGTGATTACAAATCATATTCATGCTAAGTCAACTATATCATATCAGTGCCTGCTGTAAATTATACTTGTATCTAGTTCTATCTGAATATGATATTAATTTGTCTCAATCAAGCAACTACACAAATTACTTTATAATCGGGCACATGAAATTATCTTTCCATTAAATGATAATACACAATTAAAAATCTAATTATATTTGGTATTCAATTAGAAGATCATGACCTATTAAGTATATAATTACTTAAACCACTTGAGCAAATGGCATGACAATTAATTTAATCATATATTAATGGTGATTGACTTTTGCTGTTTGCATCTAGAAAAATTACTTATTGTGGGCACACCTTGTTAATTTATTAATCAATCAAGAAGCTCAAAATTGAAACATTTCTTTTTCTTTTTTGGTAAAGAAAGGGAGACTTTACAATTAAATAATCATGATTAGCATGTTCAATGACTTCACCATTTAACAATGAAAGAGATTTATGAAGTAAGCACACCAATATATAAAGAAAACTATATATAATGCATTTTCTAATTACATCATTAGTTGGTTAAGAAGTCAATGCGGCTAGCTAGCTAGCCTTAATTATTTTAACATTAAAAGTGATGAATATGAATACATGCATGCTTCTGAAATGACTCAAGTTTCATGCTTTTTGAAGCATAATTTATCAACAAAGCTATTTGTAGTTGGCTTACACAAATGATGGTTTATTAACTCTTTCACACTCTCTATCATTGAATTGAATATAATTAATTACAAAAAATTTGTAATATCATTTTTAAACCAATAAATTCTTAACCACACAAACATAATAATACATCCCACAATAATTCAAAAGATATTCCAAATACTTCCCTTGATCTCTTGCTTTCACTATAAGAATCTAAATTAACTGAGACATCCTTTTGGAATTTTCTTTTTTTTTTTAATTTTTTTATGATAAGATAGATGTCATTACAAAAACAATGTAACAAAATAATCAATGAGATAAAATAAGACCATTACATGTGTAGATGACAAAAAAAAAGTGTCAAAACTCTCTACTTTTATGCCAAATATATGTATATATATTAGACCTCCCATCTCAAAAATAAAGAAATGCACTTACTTCACTCCACTAAAAAACAACTTGTGCCCTTGAAAATAAATTTCAAAACTCCTATTTATAAAAGTATATTTACTATATTTTTAAGTACTTTTAACTATATATTAACCCCTATCACTTTATTTTTATTCCCACAAGTTGTGTTGCAAACCATTGGGCCTTCGACTAAATTGAAAACCATTAGCTTATAGAGAAGCAAGGGCTATAAAGTTTCTATTCTCTAATCCAACAATAGCTTTAAGCATTCACAAACAACACAATCAATAAGCCAAAATGATGCTTTTGAAAAATTTTAAGTAGTTAGGCTAAAATCCAATCTATTTTATGGGTTTTCAAAGCAAAACCTTTAGTGTCATCTTCTTAGCTCAAAAACATTTGCCTACCTTACAAGATTTGCAAGCTTTAAATTATATTCATTTCTTTTATTAAAATAATAATAATAATAATAATAATAATAATACACTTGCATACTAAATATAAAAACTTGCATTTTAGTAATAAAAATTATTAAATTAAAATAGATTCAAGCCTAAAGTTTATATTAGTGTGAAAGCAACATTTGAGCCTTCCAAATAAGGAAGTTTTATTAGATAGTAATTGGAATGAAGCAATAAATGAGGAATATGCTACTTTGATGAGAAATAAAACATGGATCTTAGTTAAACCCAATGCTTTAGAGAATGTCATAAATAACAAATGGGCTTTTAAAACTAAGTATAATCCTAATGACAATTCTCCAAATACAAGGCTAGGTTAATAGTTAAGGGGTTTCATCAGATTAAAGGAGTTAATTATTTTGAGACCTTTAATCTTGTAGTAAAGACCTCAACAATTAAAGTAATCTTAAGTATTGTAGTAATATTTCAGTGGTAAATTCAACAAATAGACATAAATAATGCACTCTTTGATGAGGATATTTTTGAAAAAAAATGTTTATTGATTAGCATAAAAGGTTTATTGATCAATAACATCCTCATTGTGTATGTAAACTCACCAAGATTTTGTATAGCTTGAAGCAGGCTCCTAGAGCCTAATACGATTAATTAAGGAAAGCTCTGGTTAGTTGGAATTTTTCAGATTTCAGGCTCAAATAGTTCTCTATTCATCAAGTTTAGTGGATCACAAATTATCTTTATCTTAATATGTGTAATGACATTCTTATAATAGGATCAAGTTCAAATCAAATCAACCGAGTTATAGTGCAGTTGAGTAATACTTTTTTCTTGAAAGATTTAGGCAACTTCAATTTCTTTCTTGGAATTGAAGTATCAGACAATATGTAGGGCATAGTTCTTTCTCAAACTAAATACATTCGAGATCTTCTTGAAAAAATAAAGATGAAAGATTGCAAAGATTGTCCAACTTTTTATGTGTACAAGTTATAAGCTATACAAGGGTGACAGTGATTTATTCTCATATGGTTATTTATATAGAAGTACAATTGAAGCTTTACAGTATATGACTTTTAAAGACTTGAGATTGCTTTTTCAGTTAACAAACTAAGTCAATTCCTAACTCAACCTACAGTAAAGCTTTAGTAAGCCTGCAAATGTTTATTGAGATATCTTAAGGGACAACAACCTATGGTCTTCAATTTTACTCCTCAAGTTCCTTACTTTGCAAGCTTAATCAGATGCTGATGAGGATGTGACTTAGATGATCGTGGTCAGTTAGTGGTTATTGTGTATACTTGGGGAATAATCTAATGACTTGGCAATCTACGAAGCAGCATGTTATAGCAAGATTTAATGCAAAATCAGAGTTTCTTGCTTTGGCTTCAACATGTACTGAAGTACTTTGTTGCAATCTCTATTTTCTAAACTTCACTTGCAGTACACCATGACACTAATTATTTAGTGTGATAATGTTAGTGCCTCAACTCTTAGGGTTGTGATGCAATCTTTCATGCAAAAACTGTAGGGCTATGATACAATCTTTCATGCAAAAACTAAGTATATAGAGATTGATGTACATTTTATTTATGAAAAAAATCTGAATAAATAGTTACAGATAGTTTATATTCCCATCGAAGATTAAGTGGTTGATATCTTCACAAAGCCACTTTCATATGATTCATTTGCATACTTTCAATCCAAACTCAATGTCTTTCTCAAGAACTTGAGTTTGAGGGGGGAATATGAGAAGTAGTATTGTACTAGTGTTTTAGTTAAAGTTGATGTAGTATATGTTAGGGATAGTGCCATAAAAACATGTATTTGTAGTGTTTTTAAGAAATTAATAAAGTTGTAGTTTTATACTTGAAAAGTATTCATAATTTTATAACATAAATATAAGAAAATCCTTTTTTTTTAATTTTTGTGACCATAATCTTAGTATATAATTGTTATATACAAGAGGATTAAAGTTATGAATAATAAAAAAAAATAGTATGTAATAAATTAATTAAAATTTGAGATCTTTAATTAATTATTACTAGTGAGTCCACAGACATTTAGAATAGAGTGATTTTATTCGGATTACTAATATAATGACATTATAGTGGAGGTACTTTATAATATGATTATATAGGACTGCACCAAACGTAATTTGAACTCTTATATAAAATACCGTTGTTAATAAAGAATTCAAATAATGTTAACTAATGATCATATACAAATCAACATTAATCTTGATTGATCATAGACTTCTGTTTATGTCATTGCATCATTTAAAATACTCGTTACGGTCTGTCTAAAAAAATAGGCTAAAAATTTATATTTTGGTTGTATAGTGAGATAAACGACTGAGAATATGATTTATATATATGGAATGCATTCCTTCCTAACGAAAGTTAGAAAGAAGGTTCTCTTAAGGGTTAATTCTAGAACTAAACAGTTAAAAAGCTCAATTTGTAACATGATTACAAAATAACTGTTCACTAGTGAATTAATGGTACTTAAGAATAAAGAAGTAATTAGAGGGATAAAATGATAATTGATATAACTCTAATTATAAACCATCTATTAAGGGTTGAATTACATGTAGTGATTGAATCGATGGATTACTCTAAGTTTTGTAAGTAAATTATATCTACAATTTCAAGAATGCAATTTCAGGTTTTTAGTAAAATAACACTAGAATTAATAAATTAGATTAATGAATTAAAGAGTTCAATTAATTATCCAAAATTTATTGAAGCTTGAAATTATGAGTCCATGGGTCTCCAATACCACCTCTTTAATTATTACAATGAATAATTAAAATGAATTATGTTATTGCATAAATTGTTTGTGTCTAAAAAATATTTTTCAAAATACATATGTTTTATATTTAGACAAAATTAATTAATTAATTAATTAATATAGATAATTTCTTATCCGAATATAATTAAATATTTAATTTAAGAAATTAAATAAATAAAATTTTAAGGATAATTTTTGAAATTATCAAAAAGATTATATTTTAATTTTAGTATTTTCTTTTTATTAAAAGATTATTAGTCCATTTATTTTAGAAAACTTATAACATTCAATTATCGAGTATTATACATTAATAATAAAGAGTAAGACTCTATGTGATTTACATGTATTAAGTCTTCTTTTAAGAGATAATAATTTAATTAATAAAAAATATTAATTAAATTAAAATGATAATAGTTTATTTTTTTAAAGATATTTTAAAAGAAGAATATTAATTTAAAAATGAGATGCACACATATGTAAAAATCACAAAATACATATTGTTTTTAGAATAGAAAAATTAGAAGCTCACTCTTCTTTTTATCGTAGAATAGGAGGTTTAATTTAGAATTTTTTAATAGAAAAAAATTTAGTATAAATTTAAAGTATATTTTTATTTTTTTTGTTAATTTTTATTTATTTTAAGTATCAAATTCATATATTTATAAAATCTCAAAATAAAAGTATTTTTATTTGAGAAAATAAAGATTAGAAAATTATTTTTTATTTTATTGCATTATAAATGTTATAACATTCCGATAGAAGTTGATGCTGACGTGGCTGAAAGTCAACAAAGAGCTGACATGGTAGAGTATCAAGTCAACAAAAGAAGAGATAACTGGGCTAACTCTTCTCTCCACAATTCTGTTATGATTTAGTTGTAGATTAGCGCAAGTCACGAAGATGTAACAACCTTTTTTTTTAATAGCCTTTCTTGTAGTATAAATAGCAGTGTAATTTCTTGTTTCTGAATCTCCAAGTATTTTTTCAATTTCAATAGAAGAAATACTTTCTCTACAACTATTTTCTTTCGCTTTCTTATCAACCAAACAGTAAAAACAAATTCTCAATTATAAGGATACACGATAAACAATATTTTGAACGTCAAAAGTTTTGTAATGGCATAAATCAAATTATTGAACTTGATTTCATTTTCCAGAGATTATTGGTACATATTATCACAAAGAAGTATTGCAACTTCTTCTATACAGACTTACAGAATTTCTGAACATCTTTTATTTGTAATTAGAAATCTTGTGAGCACAGGGCATGTCTTGTGATAGTTATTTAATTTAATAAGATGTGACAAATAAGGATTAGTTAGATGAAACATAAATAATAAAATAAATCAAAGTGAATAATATTGGACAATATTTTCATGCAATATTAGTTTATAATTTACTAATAAAAAAACATTTATAACAAAATATATTCTTTTAAACCTCCCTATTTACTTATATCAAAAGCACTCTTTTGTACCCCTAAAGATCACAAAACAATAGAAGAGCACTTCTTAATGAACAGTACGAAAGAACAACTTACACATCAAACAGTGATGTTTTTTTTAGGTGTTAATGGAACAAACTATCTTACGTATCATTGGAGCAAGAGAATTTTTTTAAAAGCTACCATAGTAATAAAGTGAATGCAAGGAATGAAATGGCAAAAAAGCGCCATCGAATGTGTTGAGGATTTTATCGTGTTTTAATACTTATTGGTTCAGTATTTAGCACTTTAGAATTTTATATGCTTTGTGAAAGTTTTTTCTCACAAATAAAATAAAAATAAATAAAAATTAATAAATAAAATAGAAAAAATAATCATATACAAAATATAAGAATATATATAATTCAACAAAATCGTCTATGTTCACAATAGATCATAAATTTAATTTTTTTTATTTAATTTTTTTGTACCAAAAGAACCCCTTATAAGAGAAACCTAAAGAATACAATAATAAAGAAACTCTTAAATAATTTATCTAGTGTTTTCTTGTACTTATGCGCTCAGTACTCAAATACTCTATCGTACTCTTTCGCACTTGCGCTTAGTACCCTAGAGTTACCCCAATTCTCTATTTTTTCTATTGTTGATGCATTGACAATTTTAATAAATTACAAAAATTTATATATAGTATTTATAAAATCCTTATAAAACTCTATTGAAACCAAAATAAGATTTTTCCTAAATAAGAACGCCATGTAAACAGTAACCACGAAATGTGTCCTTGACCATGTCCGACTCTCCTTTAATTTTCAACTCAAAATTAAATTACCCTTAATTTTGAATCACCAATGTTTGTATACAGCACAAACAAATTAATGCCATTCCTATAATCAAAGAAAAGAATTTGGGAATAGCTTTGGAGAAAATTAGATAGGTTAGCTACCCAATGTATATACTAAAACCATTATCAAAGCAAAGCAAGGTTTCACTTTGCCCGTGAAGTGAAATATTCTCTATACATGCACTATAAAATATAAATGATGGCAGCAGTTTCACCACATAAACCACACACTTCAATTAATCAGTTCATTCTCTTGATCTTTTGTTGTCATTTACCAATCTTTGAACATGGCTGATGCAATTGTTTCCGTTGTCTTGGAGCAATTGACTTCATTTGCTCTTCAAGAAATACGAAACTGGGTGGGGCGTGTTTTGGGTGCCCGCAGTGATGTTGAAAAGCTAACCCGAAACCTCCGGAGCATCCAAGCCGTACTGATGGATGCGGAGGAGAAGCAAGTCAAGGAGAAAGATGTTAGAGTTTGGTTAGATGAGCTCAGAGAAGCATCCTATGACATGGATGACATCTTGGATGAGTGGAACACCAAAATCGTGAAACTGCAAATTCAGGAAGCTGAAAATGCTTCCACTGATCATATAAAGAAGAACAAGGTATGTCTCTTCTTTCCCTCTGTTGGCTTTCATTTCAGACGAGTCGTTTTAGCTTGTAAAATGGCTCCTAGGATTAAAGATATCAAAGAGAGACTAGATACAATTTCCAAAGAGAAAGAAAAGTTTAAGTTTAATGTTACTACTAGGAGCATCAACCAACCTCAGAATCAGCGTGTGAAAACTACATCTTTTGTTGATATGTCTGAGATATATGGTCGAGAAGAGGAGAAGCATGCTTTAGTAAGCAAATTATTATCTGAGAGTAATGGAGAAAGGAATGAAGGCCCTCGTATCATCTCTATTGTTGGAATGGGCGGGATTGGTAAAACAACTCTCGCTCAACTTGCCTACAACAGTAATGAGGTTGCATGTCATTTTGATAGGAGTATATGGGTTTGTGTATCAGACCCATTTGATGAGGTCAAGATCGCCAAAGCGATCATTGAAACTCTAATAGGTGCTTTCTCGAGTTTAGGGGAATTGCAATCTCTTTTAGAAAATATTAGAACAAATATTGTTGGAAAGAAATTTCTTCTGGTGCTAGATGATGTGTGGTCAGAGGAGTACGATAAGTGGGGACAACTATACAATTGTTTAAAGCATAGTGCTCATGGAAGTAAAATTTTAGTTACCACACGTAAGGAGACTGTTGCAAAAATAATGGGTTCATCTGCTATTATTAGTATAGCGCAATTGAGTGAAGAGAAATGTTGGACACTTTTTACACATGTAGCATTTTTTCATAGGTCTCCCAAGGAGTGTGAACAACTCGAGGATATTGGTAGAAGAATTGTAGGTAAGTGCAAGGGCTTGCCTCTTGCTGCAAAAACTATTGGGGGTCTTTTGCGCCTTAAAAACACTAGAGCAGAATGGGAAAAGATTTTAAAGAGTGAGTTGTGGGAAATAGAAAAGTTTGAGGAAAATCTATTGCCCACTTTGTTGTTAAGTTATAACGATTTGCCTTTCAACATAAGACGGTGTTTCTCGTATTGTGCCATCTTTCCGAAAGATTACATTATGGACAAGAATGAACTGATTCGTTTGTGGATGGCTCAAGGTTATCTTGGGTTAGAGCAAAATAAAGAGTTAAGAGGTAATTGGTGAAGAATATTTTGATGAATTAGTGATGCAATCATTTTTCATAGATTTAAAAAAAGATGAAGATTTTAATTTTGTACGATGTAAGATGCATGACATTGTACATGATTTTGCCCAATTTCTCACTAAAAAAGAATGTTTTGCAATAGAAGTTCATCATTCTGGAGAACCAAACGTAAGCTACTCTTATGAGAAAGCTCGTCATTTAACATTGACTGTTGGTGCAAATTGCTCATTTCCTGTATCCACGCTTCATTCCAAAAAGTTGCGGACCCTCTTGGTCTCTTATAGTGGCTTTCCTATATTTGAAAATGCTCAACCAAAATTGTTTGATGAGTTGACTTGTTTAAGGGCGTTAAGTTTTCGTAAATGTCTATTTAGAGAAAGTGCTAATTGTTTTCAAACTCTATCTGATGGTACAAAGATTTCAGGAGAGAGAAGAAAAATGGTACATCTGAGATATCTTGATTTGAGTTTTAGTGAACTAAAAGAATTGCCGGAAACATTGTGTGAATTATATAATTTACAAACTTTAGATCTCACTTCGTGTAGTGATCTAGAAAGATTACCCAAAGGAATAGGAAAGCTAATCAATTTGAGGCAGTTATTAAATGGTTTTACTGATGGTTTAAAATACATGCCAAAAGGAATGGAGAGATTAACTTGTCTTCGGGCATTAAGCCAATTTGTAGTGAGTAGTCATGTTGATGCATGCTCGCTTGAATGTCTGAAAAACTTGAAAAAGCTTCGAGGACCTCTGGAAATAAGAAACTGGAGAAATGTGGGCGAGGTTAAGAAAGTAGAACTTGAGAATATGGAAAATCTCATTTGTTTATCTTTAGATTTTGGATATGAAAATTGGAATCGGACCCAAATAGACCAAGAAATTGTTGAATCTTTACAACCACCGCCAAATTTGGAGGAATTGCGCGTAATGTATTTTGGAGGCAACACTTTGTTCCCCAATTGGATGATGGGATTAACGAAGCTGAGAAAATTAACATTCCGGCTTTGCGGATGCGAGCATTTGCCTCCGTTGGGCAAATTATCTTTCCTGGAATTCCTCGCTATATATGAGATGAATAATATTAGGAGAGTGAGCAATGAATTTCTTGGAATACTGGAAAATGATCCAGAGGGCACATCACCATCTTCATCTTCATCTTCTTCTTCACCACTTATTGCGTTTCCCAAATTGGAAATTTTAAAATTTTACGGCATGTACAAATGGGAAGAGTGGGATTATAAGATTACAAAAAGGGCATCATCAGAAGAAGAAGATTCTAATTCTACAATCACCATCATGCCATATCTTCGTGTCTTGAGCATTGTTGATAGCTGGCATTTAAAGGAACTGCCAGACTATATTCTTCGGAACGAAACACTGGAGGAATTGTTCCTCCGAAATTGTTATATGTTGGAAACACGTTGCGAAGAGAAGACCGGAGATTACTGGCCCAACATCTCTCGTATCCCTAATATCAGCCTTCTTTGGTAAATATGTTCCAAGACGATTACGGGTACTTCCCTATTTCTCCTTTCTCTTTTTGTTGATAGAAGAGAAAATTTATCATAAATTAAATTCCATGCTTTTATTTATTGTTGTCTTCATCCTTCAATTACTTATTAAGCATACATGTTAATTAAGTATTTGGTTTCATTAAAATATTCAAAATTTTGAATTTCCACCTCTCAAATAATGGTTAACAAGTAAATTTTACCACAATTTAACTTACTCGCACGCCTTTTATTTATTGAAGTTCAATCCACTTTAGCTCCTATTTTCAATTCATGAAGATGTGATGTGTTTATTATGGCCTTTTTTAAATTTTTTTTTTGTTTTTTAAATTAATAGAATTTTAACTTAGACTGTTATAAATTTAGGCGGAAACGATATTTTGGATTAAATTTTTTTAAATTAAGAAAATTATAAAAATAACAGCTGCAAATAATTAAAAAAAAAACCAAATTTATGATTTTCTTTTTTAATAAATTACATTTTGGTTTACAGAGATATATATTGACTAATGGCTAGTAACTGATAAGCTAATACTTTTCTTTGTTATAATTTTGGTATATAACAAAAATAAAATAAAATATAATTAAAATAATACATCATTTTTTGTCCGATCATAACACAAATAAATTAATATAATTCTAACACGCATGTATTTATGTTGAAAATTTATTAGATAAAAATTATTAGTTTCAATAAAAAAAGTATATATTAATGTTATAACGTCACTAGATGATTATAGTACTTTTAATGCATAAGAAATTTTCTCCATGTTAATTAACATTATAAAAATTTCAATGTTAAAAAAAACTATTTAACCTTATTTAAAAAAAATTATTTAACCTTAAAAAAAAGAGAAAAAAGTAAAAAAATATTTATACAACAGTTATATAAAATTACCAAACCACCCTTATTTATATATATATTTTTTTCTTCTTTTATAGCCAACCTTCGTTCTGTTCCAAATTCTCAGAAGTAACACAAAAAGGAGCGACCTTTAGGGTTTCTTTAGCAATCTGACGAAGCAGTGACGATGTACAGAGCCACAGTTTCAAAATTTAGGTATCTGAAGGTCAGTATCAACTCAATCCTTCAAAAGAAAACCCTAACTTTCTGTTTGTTTATCCATAGAAATGCTTTTTAATAATTGGTTTCGATGGAAATATTTGTTTAAGTTAGATTACAACGATCAGGAAAAAAAAATTGAGAATTAAATCTTTTCGTTTTTTAAATCTGGCATTTTCGCGGGAAAAAAAACTAGGATATTGACGAGGGTTATATTGGATGTGTTTCTTTTGAGTTCTGATTTTTTTTTATTTTTTTTTAATTGGGTTATTGATGTTATGTCTTCTTTTTTTTTCTCTCTCTCTCTCAATTTTATTGTTTATGCTGCTCTTAATGCATCTAGATTTGTTTTGGTGGCTTGAAAGAGATTTTTTTTTTAATTCACGGTGTTTTGTTTGTTTGGGAGCCAAAAAAATGTATGTATGAAAATGATAAAAACCCGTTCTGGAGGTGTCATTTATGTTTGGATGACAATTTTTTTATACTCATTTTTACTTATTTGCTTGGAAATATTTCACATGTATTTCTTCTGTTTATCGTAATAAGTTCTCTAGCAAAAGTTGTGTGGAATGGCGTTTAGTTTTTACAGTTTTAGATGTGTAGTGTCAAACTTTCTACATCTTTTATGGGGCATTATTTAATTGTTTATCATACACTGGGTAGATGATACTTTTCATCTTCTAACAACAGTAATGTTCTTTTAAATTACTTTTGCTTCAACTATGATAAGGATGTTATTCATTTGGTTTCAATAAAATAAACTTACTTTCTCATGTCTTGCTTAGATTACTACTAAACTGAAGTGTGTTATCCCATGTAATGAATTGTGTAAATAGGGACATCTAGTCAATTTCCAAGCAAAAGGGTATGCAACTTCGGGTGCAGCTGCTGTGAGACCATCCTCACCAGGATTCTTTAGCTGGCTGACTGGAGAACGGTCTAGTGTTCTTCCTCCTTTGGACACACCACTTGAAGGTGTCTCCTTTCCACTTTCACTACCTGATTTTGTTGAACCAGGCAAAGTTGAGGTTACCACTCTTGAAAATGGCATCAGAATAGCTACGGAAACATCACCTGTAAGTGTGGCTTCTTTCAATTTTTTCATGCTCTGTGTTACTTAACTCCTAATTCTCATGGGGAAGTTATTTACTATTATTGTTCTTTACTGTTTTAATAAAGTGTTGTTTTGTTAACTGATTAGAATCCAGCAGCCTCCATAGGGCTATATCTTGATTGTGGTTCTGTCTACGAGACTCCCATGTCATGTGGAGCTTCACATTTTCTGGAAAAGATGGCATTCAAGAGCACTAAAAACCGGAGTCACTTCCGCATTGTAAGGGAAGTGGAAGCAATTGGAGGTCACTTATCAGCCTCTGCCTCTCGGGAGCAGATGGGGTACACCTTTGATGCTCTGAAGACTTATGTTCCTCAAATGGTTGAGTTGCTTGTTGACTGTGTGAGGAATCCTGTGTTCTTGGATTGGGAAGTTAGTGAGGAGGTAGGCATATCTTTCCACTCTTTGATATGATGTCCCCTTTATGATTGTTGCTCAATTCTCTAAATGCTCTAATTTGTTTTGCTACCCTTCTTCTTTACACAGATTTCCAAGTTGAAATCAGAGCTTGGGGAACTCCATAACAATCCTCAAGGTCTACTTTTAGAGGCAATTCATTCTGCTGGTTACACTGGTGCTTTGGCTAATCCTCTTTTGGCTCCTGAATCAGCACTGAACAGATTGGATGGTGCTGTTTTGGAAGAATTTGTTTCTGTAAGATCAAGAAACCTTGGAATGTAGCATATATATTAAATGCATATATGCGTAAAATATCCATACGCATATGCATGTGTATACAGAAATTTGATTTCCATGCTTTTTAATTTTTCTTAATGTTGCCTCTCTTCTATGAGTTTGTTTTTGTGAATGGATGCTAATGTGAGAATTTCAGGAGAACTATACTGCTCCTCGTATGGTGCTGACAGCATCCGGGGTTGATCTTGATGAGCTTGTACAAGCTGCAGAGCCACTTCTTTCAGATCTTCCTAGAGTACCTCTTCCTTCGGAGCCAAAATCTGTTTACATTGGAGGGGATTATCGTCAACAAGCTGATTCACCGGTTTGAATTAATCATTGCCTTTTACTAAATGAGTTTACCTTGCCTTCATCAGAGAAGGAAAAAAGAAAGAAGTTTTCTTCAATTTTTTGCTTTCAATTCTTCATAGGTTCATTAAATCTGTTATTGTTTCTAGTACACACATGTTGCTCTTGCTTTTGGAGTGCCAGGGGGCTGGCTTAAAGAGAAAGAAGCTATAATTTTGACTGTTCTTCAGGTGCTGCATTTTCAACTTTTCTTTTCCAAGAAAATTTAATGCACTTGCAGTCATACACCTCTTTTCTTCTTTTTTTGATAATATTATCATTTGTTTGTTCCTGTCATCTTATATTATAATGTGGCTAGTTTTATCCATCTCCTTATCGTACCCAACCATGTTATTGCAAAAATATTAATTCATTTGTTCTTCGTAAAAAAAAAAACAATTTATTTGTTATGCAGATGCTTATGGGAGGAGGTGGCTCATTTTCAGCAGGAGGCCCCGGTAAAGGGATGCACTCACGTCTCTGTAAGTTTTGCTGTATTGTTGCATCATTATCTTACTTTGATCACTTATTTTTTTATTTTTTTGGTTATGATTATAAGTTATCTTTGCGCATGAAACTTCATATACTAATCACTTCATAAGTTTGGCCAGTTTTTGGTGTGCATATGATGCTGAATTCTTCTCAAGTTTGAACTGTTGTTTTTCATGCATTCTGAATGCAGATCTCAATGTCTTAAATCAACATCAGCAGATTCAATCTTTCTCAGCATTCAGCAGTATCTTCAACAATACTGGATTGTTTGGCATTTATGCTAGCACTGTAAGGCATCTTCAGTTCTTCTGTTGTATGTTTATGTTTTAAACAGATTCCAAATATCAAATCATGTTAGTGAAGTTTTGTTTGTATTGTTGTATGTGAAGAAGAGTTGCTAAGTATTCAATCGAAGATGAAAAGTAGATCACTAACCACAAGTTGTCAAATTGTCAGGGCTCTCATTTTGTATCAAATGCTGTTGATTTAGCCATAAGAGAGTTAATCTCAATTGCAACACCTAAACAAGGTTTGTTATAGCTACAATATTTTGTGTGTTTCCAGGGGCACCATTTTTCTCATAAGTACCAAGTCAAAAGACTCGGAACATTAGTTTCTTTCTTATTTTTGCTAAATTTGCTTGTGTTTGGCAGTGACCCAGGTACAGCTTAATCGTGCCAAAGAGGCTACAAAATCTGCAGTTCTCATGAATCTAGAATCTAGAGTACGCTCCTCTCTCTCCTTATCCACCCTGATGTTAAAATGACCGTAAATTAAATATTCTTTGTGGTTCTTCAATGTGTTTCTATTTTTCCTTATTATTATTGCTTTGCTGTCATGAGCTTATAATTGTATGACTTAATTCTGCAGATGATTGTTTCAGAAGATATAGGTAGGCAGATTTTGACATATGGAGAGAGGTATGTCTGGGGTATATTGTCCTCTTGTCTGATATTTCCTATTGAATCTAAAATTATCTCCCATTTCGGGTTTAAAAATGGGCTCATATATCACAAGCCACCAGGCCAGGCCAGGCCTAAAGCTTGCTGCACAAACAGGGTGAAAGAAACAAATAAAACCAAGGATGCATTTTTTGTTATTGTAAAAAACAGCTTTGTAATATTGCTCCATATATGAATATAAATTTTGTTTCTCATATCATGAGTTTATATCATTTCCAGGAAGCCTGTGGAGCAGTTGTTAAGGACTGTTGAGGAAATCACTTTGGACGATATCACCAAAATTGCCCAGAAGATTATTTCTTCACCTCTAACAATGGCATCTTATGGCGATGGTAATTACCCAATCTCCTAGTAGCTCTTTCTTGATTTTCACTGCATTGGGATCATTATGAACTTATAATTCTTTTTATATGGCAGTGACTAATGTCCCCAACTACGAATCTGTTAGCAGCAAGTTTCATGCATAACCATCTTTCAAGCTTTGCTGTTGGCCATCCCTTCTCAATCACCATGGCAATTTTCCAGCCCTCTTCACCTTGTTAACAGCCGCTGAAATAAAACAGAATTTGAGGAAATTTTAGATCGAATCGGCTAAGGAAAATGTTCCTTGCATAGCCATCTCGATTTGTTCATGTTTTGCTCCGTAGATGGGAATTTGGAACATGATTGCACGTTCATTTTCATGATCAATCATGAAAAGTTTTGCCTTTTCGTTTTTCTTTTTCATTCTAATGTTTTGTTTTACACGAGGGAAAATGAGATTTGGAATGAGTTCTATTACTTTGATGGTTCAGTGTTGGAGTATTATTTTACTAAAGATTTAATTGGGTTCTAATCTTTTAGTTCAATTGTTTATTTGAAGAACTTGCACATATTTGGTCAGTTTCAGTTGGTATTTCTTTAATCAAATCATTCAAATAAAGAAAATAAACAGATGAACTTAACGGTTTTACTTGAACATGTACCCAAAGATATGTATAATTTGGTGGGGACTGTGTTTATATGATTTAGTGGGTTATGTAGTTTATGTGAGTAATATTATTATGTGGTATTATTTAATTAATTTATAATTTTAAATGTTTTGAAATTTTTCCTATGAAAATCTTCTTACAATGTGTTGTATAGTTTGTTAAATTATTTTTATTTAAAGTAATCAAAATTTGTAAATTGATTAGATAATGACACATAATAATGTTGGTTATATATATATATATATATTTAATTAATTTAGTGGATTGTAATATAGTGAGCTCTTCGACATGATAGGATTTTATAGCATATTGTAAATTGTATATAAATTATAAAAAATTGTGAATTTACTAATGACACGTGATAATATTTTTTATTATATAGTGAACTATATAATCTATTAAATTAATTATATATATAGGAATAATGATATTTTTATCTCAAGAGTTTAAACTAATATTTAATTTTATTTAAATTATTTTAAAATAAACAATTTTGTCTTAATTAATTTAGATAGAAATGATTGTTAGCAGCAAAATATTTTTTTTAAAAAAAGGGTCACGTCACAATAAATTTAAAATTTTATTTTATAAATTATAAATAAGCAAATAATATCTTTGGTGACTCACTATTAGACTTATTAGACTTATTTTTCATGATCTATATGATGATGATCATTTTTTTACAAACGAGAACATAAAGATTGTCAAAATGGCCAAAAAAGGTGGAGAGAAAATAGTAATCATGGTTGGCCGCAATCAAATAGGAGAGTGGTGACTTGCACCACCCCTGTTTGACGGCGATCGGCGGTGGCGTCTCTCCACCATTTTGACTATTTTTTGCCATCTTTTTATTCTTTTTTTTTTCAAAAATAATAAAATTATTGTGTAGATTATTAAAAATTTTGAGTCTAATAATATAAAAATTGATTATTTTTATTATTAGAGTCTGCGTGGCTACTAGTGGCTTGTCGTTGTTAATCACTAATGATGGTGATAGAGTTATTTTTTATTTTTATTAAATTATTAAAAATAAATATTAAATTAAAATCATATAAGAATGTAACACATATTTTGTTTACTTTTTATTTTTATTATTAATTAATTAAAAATTAACACGTGTCTTATTTTAGTATACTTTAAATTTATGTTGAATTTTAATTTTAATTTTTTACTGTTAAATTTAATAATAATTGATTAATAAATTAAGATAAAATTATTAATTAAAAAATAATTAAAATAAAATTAGATATTAATTCATACTCCAAAGATATCCTTAACCCATATATAAAAGCTAAGTAGATCACGTGAATATAAATGTACCAATTTCTTTTATGGATATGTAATTGTCTATGCAGATAATTTTTTTTTAATAAAAACATGCTGACGTTGGATGTTTACCTGTAAATTTTCAGGTATCGTTATTTAATTTTTTCAATAAATTAATTTTTTTATGTAAATTATATAAAAATTGTTATGTAAGTTTGAAAAAGGACAAAATGAAAAGACCATAAAATGTAGAAGGCCCTTTTATTTTATTTATGTGTCTTTAGACCAACTTCAGCAAAATTAGAGTGGGAGCTGCCGCAGCACTCAGCCATGCACCATCGCCGCCACCATCACTTCCTCCGCATGATCCTCGCGCGCCGCCACTACGCGACGAAATACACTGCCAAGGTCACCTCCACTTCCCCCACAGGCCGCTCCGTCACCGCAGAGGTGACCCCGCCCCAGCCGATCCCCGCCGACACCCGCGGCTACCCAATCCCACGACGCCACGTCATCTGCAAGGCCACCCACCTCATCCAATCCCGCCCCGCCACGTCAGCCCTCTCCGACTTCTTCTCCTCCCTCTCCCCGCTCCTCACCCCGTCCGAAGCCTCCGAGATTCTCAAATCCCTAAACTGCCCTCGACTCGCACACAGTTTCTTCCACGTTTGCCCCTCGCTCTCCCCCAAATTTCAGCACGACGCCTTCACTTACAATCGCCTCATCCTAATCCTCTCCAAATCGACTCTCCCTGACCGGTTCGACCTCGTCCGTAAGCTCCTCGCCGACATGGAGAGGTCCAAGACACGTGGCACAATATCCACCGTCAATTTACTGATCGGGTTCTTCGGAAATTTCGATGATTTAAAAAAGTGCATCGGGTTGGTTCAGAAATGGGATTTGATGATGAACTGCTACACGTACAAGTGCTTGCTGCAAGCGTACTTGAGGTCACGTGACGTGCACGAGGCGTTTAGGGTTTACAATGCGATGAGAGCCAAAGGGTACAAGTTGGATATCTTTGGCTACAATATGTTGCTGGACGCTTTGGCCAAAAATGATAAGGTTTTTTTCTTTTTCAAATTTTATTCTTGTCAAATTACTATTTTTGTTTTTTCAAAATAAATTTACTATTTTGATGTCAAGTTATGGTTTTTGTGATTAATTCCATGTGGATTCTTGCAGTTGTTGAAAATTTTGGTGTTACATGATGATATTTGTGCTTATTATTATGTGGTGTTTTGCCCATTATTAGCTTTCGACAAACTTCCTAAACTAGCTTAAGTTGGATGTTATGGGATATGAGGTGAATATGCAAAAATCTTTGTGATGTTGGTAGAACTTGCTTGTAATAGATGGTGCTACTAGTTGTTCTCATTGTGGATGCATGTGCCTATGCCTAGTATGTATTTGTTGCATTGATCTTAGTAGTAAGAAACTCAAAGGAGAGCACATTTTTTTTAGCTTGTTTCGGAATGTATTTTCCCTTCATGAAGTTAGGCATAGTAGGGGAATGTGGTTTGAGTTAGGTTATCAGCATTGTGGTTAAAGTAGGTTTTGGAACTTTGGATGGATGAAGATGGCATAATGTGTGCAATTAATCTGTTTTAGTTGTGTGGAAGGTGCAAGATAATTTCTGGCAAATAGTTATTATTATGTGTGGAAATACAAGTTGCAAGCATGTTTGTTTCGTAGCTTCCTCAGTTCTTGAATGACATTTTTCACATAGCTGAAAAATTTTAAGTAACACAAGCAATAATAAGAATCCATTGAATGATGAGAACCTACTTGCAGGCCTAGTTTTGAGATTACTCGTGAAAAATATGCTAACTTCACATCCAGAAGCCACAAGAAAGGAAATTTGAACAACCAATTGTGCCAGAGGATAGTTATAGTAAAGAAAAACAGCTATGCTGGAGATAATATGGAATGACCTAATCAGTTGTGTTCTTTCTACAATTTGCACCAACTTGCATATAAAATGGACAAAAAATTGCTAATGGATGATATGATTGAGAGAAATTTAAAAGAGTGTTGAAATAAAGTTTTCATTGAGCAAAGATTTTCTTGAGGGAATTCCCAAAAGATGCTCGTGGTGGTTTTTCCCCATATTTCATAATGATTGTTGTTTGTAGTTCATTCATCTGATTGCTTTTTCACCTGGTCGTTTTACTTTGCACATCCATACCATGGGTCCTCATTATCTGATCTGCAGCATTTTGACAGGTTGAGCAAGCTAGCAAGGTTTTTGAAGACATGAAGCGGAAGCATTGTGAACCAGATGAGTACACTTACACTATTATGATCAGAATGATGGGAAAGATTGGTAAAACTGATGAATCACTGGCACTGTTTGACAAAATGATAACACAGGGTTGCACTCCTAATTTGATTGCTTATAATACTATGATTCAGGCACTTGCCAATGGCCGGATGGTTGACAAGGTCATTCTTCTCTTCTCTAAAATGGTGGAGAGAAATTGTCAGCCTAATGAATTTACCTATAGTGTTATTCTGAATGTTTTGGCTGCTGAAGGTCAGCTTGGTAAATTAGATGAGGTTGTGGAAGTTTCGGAAAAATTCATGAATAAGGCAGTATATGCATACCTTGTAAGGACTTTGAGCAAATTGGGTCACACAAGTGAAGCTCACCGGTTATTTTGCAATATGTGGAGCTTTCATGATAGGGGAGATAGGGATGCTTATATGTCCATGTTAGAGACTCTTTGCAGCAAGGGTAAGACAACGGAGGCTATGGACCTGCTGAGTAAGATTCATGAAAAAGGAATAAATCCTGATACAGTCATGTATAACACAGTATTTTCCGCTCTTGGCAAGTTGAAGCAAATATCACATCTTCATGATCTTTACCAAAAAATGAAGCATGATGGCCCTTTATCAGACCTATTTACCTACAATATTCTGATTGCAAGCTTTGGGAGAGCTGGAAAAGTTGATGAGGCTATTAAAGTTTTCGAAGAACTTGAAAACAGCCATTGTAAACCTGATATTATCTCATACAATTCTTTGATCAATTGCCTTGGGAAGAATGGCAATCTTGATGGAGCTCACATGAGGTTTAAGGAGATGCAGGAGAGAGGGTTGAATCCTGATGTAGTCACATATAGCACGCTCATCGAGTGTTTTGGCAAGACAGACAAAGTTGATATGGCTTGTAGATTATTTGATGAGATGCTTGCTGATGGCTGCTCTCCTAACATTGTGACATACAACATCTTACTCAACTGTCTTGAAAGAAGTGGGAGAACTGCTGAAGCAGTAGATCTTTACGCAAAACTTAAGCAACAGGGATTAACACCTGACTCAATCACGTATGCAGTGCTAGAACGACTGCAGAGTGGTTCAACTAGGAAAGTCAGAACTCGCAGGCAGGATCCAATTACAGGTTGGGTCCAGGGATTGCATCTTCGTCCTGTCACTGCAGGTACCTGAACTGCCTTACCCTATTAACAGAGGTTTTATTTTACCTTGAAAAATGGCAACATGACTTGGGTTGGATATCTGAATTTGATCCCTCAACTGATGGTCTAGGCAAAAAGATCATTCTATTCCCTTTCCAAATCCGTTACTAAAAGAATCATATTTTAAAAAAATTTCCGTTCCCTCGAGTTTTGTACCTTAAATTCTCGTTTTTCCAACTTAGAACGTAATTTGCAACAGTAAAGCCAACCAAACTTTTCTCTGGCTGAGCTTAAATGACCTCTATTGATCTACCATATACCCAGAAATAGCTCTTTTTTTTTTTCACTATTGCATGGCCCCATTCCAGTTGCTGCTTTGCCTGTTAGATATGAACAGGTTCCATCAAAAGTTTACAGAATGTGCAGAAAGCAGTATCATGAAATTAGCAATCTCAATGTACAAAATGTGTATCATGAAATTGGCGGGAACAAATTAACTGATTGATTTCAAGTATTGCATATTTTTTCCTTACGGTTCTACCAAATGTCAAAAGTTTCATCAAGTTGGAGTATTTCCGGTATGTGTATTGATAATTCCATATGCTAACAGCACTACATTGTTGTTTTAAAAATCAAGCCATATGCTACCGTTCACAACACAAATATTACTGAACTGAATTTTGTAGTCCATGAATAAGTAACATATATTCAGGATTTAGTCCCAATTCTATTAAAGTTAAGGAGACTCGGAAGTTGCTTGTGTTTGTTAAATTAATTTTTTTTGTTTTTCATGTTCGGTTGCCCTTAATCACAAGCGACTTGGAAAGCAAACAAAAACATCTCCATCGTCTCTAACTCACATTATCAAATGAATAGATTTCATTGAAACTTTAAAGAGAATAAAGCGTGACAAGTATGTATGTCCAATTGCTTATGCCACGTTAGCTAAGGAGATGAGATAATTGTGCTCCACAATCACATTCAGCAAAGTCACAATGGCCCTTGTGAGATGGGTCATTGTTCCAACATTGAAAACGTGTAAAATTGGCTATTGACACACAAAATTTTAAAATTTGCACATTTATCTCTTTACATTTTAGTTTTATTAATAAGATAAAAGAAGTGAAGTACATAGAATATTTTAGAGAATATTCCGTGAGATTTTTCCAGGATAATCTGGCTTTTTTTTTTTTTTGTTAATTTATATTATCACTGGGCGGAGGGAGGTTGGTAGCTTTAATCTACTACATGCATGTGTTGAGGCGTGGGACGTTAATTATTTAAATACTTTAATCTTTTTATTTTTTTTGAAAAAAAATATATATAGTTTGATTGTAGCTAATTATATAAATATTATTTTTTTAATGTAGTTTTTTTTATTTCTATTACTCATTTTACAAGTCAGAAATCCATTAAAAATTTCCAAATACTTAAGTTCATATGAAACATAATTTACTACAAATTTGGAAAATAATATATCTTATAAATCAACAAAAAAATTTAAAAAAAGGTGATTAAAAATTTTATGAAAGATATTTTGAAAGAGTTAATATGTAAGTAAATACGTGATTAATGTACGAGAAAGAGAAATAAAAACCGAAACTCGAGAAGCAAGAAGCACAAGAGAAGCTCAAGGCTGCCAAAGTACTAGCTTTGCCGTTTAGGTGACGAGTTTCAAGTTTTATTACAAATTAAAAGTCATTTTTAACATATTTGAGTAGGATTTGAGTTTCCTAACACATAAAATTTTATTTCAACAAAATTTAAAAAAATGTTATAGAGTTTATATAAATCCTTGTTAAGAATTGATATATCACCAAAAATTGTCAGGGAGTATTTTTTATATTCCATTAAGAGACATAATTTTTTATCAATAATTAAATAAAGAGATATTAAAATCTTAATTCATCGTGTACATGTAATTTCTACGTTATGTACTTTAATTTTTTCTTTACTATTCTTTTTATTTTTTATCTTTATACTTCTACGTTTTTAATTACTTATATGCGAACAATCAGATCAAAACTTCTCTCTTAACCATTCAATTTCAATCAAGGGGTGATTCCCCATTTTTGAATGGTGCAAACCTAGTGATAAGATATATATATTACGTGTCAAGTTCTGGTTCGTCCACGAAAATATCCCACTAGAATTAGATTCTGATTTTGAAAATGATTTGGGAAAAGCGATTGATTTTGAGAAGGACAATGATAAAACGTTTATACCATGTTGCTGTAGAAAATATTAAGTATATTGTTGGACCACGAAGGAAGGTTTTGTCATTTTTAAACTTATTAATATAAATGCTCTTTAGTACCAAACCTCCTAAAAAAAGAAAAAAGAAAAAAAAAACCTTAAACATGTACCAATTTATTCACATGAAGTATTTTCTACGAACGACGACGTTGAGTTTCATGTTATATTTTGGGTAGACTAAATTTGATACCAAAAGTAAAAGAAAAAAAAAACTCAAACATGTCCCAATCTATTCACATGAATATGTTGTACAAACAAATTAAATTTCATATCAAACGAAGTGGGCATCTTGTTAAAAAAATATTAATTTTTTATGAGTATTATTAAATATTTTAAATTATATTTTAAAAAATAATATATTAAGTAAATATTGAGTAATAAAATAATATAAATTTTAAAATTATTTATTACTTTTAATATTTACTTAATATATCATTTTTTAAAATATAATTTAAAATATAATCTTGAGATATTTTATATTACTCATTTCGTATATATATTTATATATATATTAACTATATATATTTTGATTAATACATGCGATTTCATTTTTATAATATTATTATTATTATTATTTTAATTCATAACCACATTAAAAAAGAATGAGAAAATTTATAATATTTATGAGGTACGACATTATCTATACAATAAACAAATAAAGTTCTATCATGCTTGTATTCAAGCTGAAAAAATATTGATAAAATTAATAGTACAAGGAAACATAAAAATGATAAAGCATATGAACCCATCGTTGATTAAGATTAAATGTCCTCAGGGTCATAATCTGATGACAAGCTTTATTTAAGCCATGTCAAAAGGTAAAATTCTTTAGTACTGATCCACCCCTATCTTTTAAAATAATAATAATAATAAAAATTATTAGGATTAAAAAAAGAAAAGAAAACTTTGTAAATCATATACAAACTAAGGGTCATTTTGTCAAGATAGAAATTATTTAAGGAACCAATATGCATGAAGCCTTTCATATCAACTTCAAGCAGCAATTATAATTCAAAGTCTTAACAAATATGAACTTCCTTACACTCTTCTTCCTTGCCACCATTGTGGCAACATCTCAAGCCATTCCCCAACAAATTTACCTTCTCCGGCCACGCTCTGGTGTCGCTGGCCACCGCATCCGTGGCGTTAACTGCCTTAGCTGGCGTCTAGCAGTGGAAACGAACAATATTCACGACTGGGACGTGGTTCCAGCAGAATGTGAGGACTACGTTGGAAATTTCATGCTAGGGGACCAGTACCTCAAAGATTCCAAATTTGCAGCAGCTGCTGCGTATAAGTATGCTAATAGCACTAAGCTCGTAGGAGATGGCAAAGACGTTTGGGTTTTTGATGTTGATGAGACTGCACTCTCTAATCTTCCTTACTATGCTCTGCCTGAAAATGCATTTGGGTAAGGAATTTTTAATTTTTGTCCTTTATATATTTCATAGGAAGAACTCCTACTTGAATAAGTGCTTCTTAGACAAACACTCACATGCACCATTACAAATGCTATAAATTAAGTGATTAATTTACGATCAATATTCAACACTAAATTTGAATTTCGATTTCAGGGCAAAGGAGTATAACGAGACATCATTCACAGAATGGGAACTGAAAGGCATAGCACCAGCACTACCGGCGACTCTCAACCTATACAACAAATTACTGAAACTTGGATACA
Organism: Ailanthus altissimus; assembly: GCA_946807835.1. NCBI lineage: Eukaryota > Viridiplantae > Streptophyta > Magnoliopsida > Sapindales > Simaroubaceae > Ailanthus > Ailanthus altissimus. The sequence goes on along the minus strand of OX327710.1, from coordinate 19,266,312 downwards.
AAATTGTCTTTATTACAGGCAAATCTGAAAGTATAAGAAACGTGACCGAAACAAACATGAAGAATGTGGGTTACCATACTTGGGAGAAGCTCATACTAAAGTTAGTATGACAGAAACACCATCATATATTTATCATCAATCTCACTTTAGACTTGGCCAAAATACAAAAATATATATAAGTTTAGGCAAATTAAACTTAGGCTCCTTTTTGTGTTCTTTGAGTTTTGTTTTAGGTAATACCTATTTGCTTGTTCAGTATTTGTACTTTACATCAATTGTGGTTTCGAAGCCGCACACCACGATACCAAACGAATCTTTATTTTCGTATTGGAGTATTATTCAAAATCTCTTTATTATTATTATTATTATTATTATCATTATGTTCATTATTTCTTTAATGGTTGACTTGTGGTGGCAGGCAAACTTCTGAAAAGGGTACAACAGCAGTGGCATACAAATCAAAGAAAAGAGAAGAGCTTGTGAAGCAAGGTTACAGAATTTTGGGCAACATGGGAGATCAATGGAGTGATTTATGTTAGAATAGGTGTTTAATTTTAAAATATATATTTATATATTTATATAAGTGTATATTTTTATTAAATTATTAATATTTATTTATATGATATTATATATGTAGTGTTATAAATATTATAAATTTAAAGGAGTTCGGATTAAATTTAAAGAGTTTAGATAAGGGTTTATGGTTAGTCAAGTTAAGAGATATAATTGTTAAATGTTAGCATAATTAAGTGTTAGTTGGTTATAATACTCAGCAGATTTAAGAGTTAAAGTCTTGTTTGTAATGGGATATAGACCTGGGAATATACTAATAATTATATAGTTGCAAAATTTGCAATCGAGTGCCGAGAAATACAAGTTGTACAAGTATGTTATCAAATAATAGTCCCTGATTTATTTTTACCGATACGGGTTTGTCGACGGATACTTTATATATAGATCAGCATATGTTGTACTTATCAAGTATAGACGGTCGTTCCTGACAGACTGTGAGTTTGGAGCTCGTATTGACATATGAGTATCCAGTTAGGATTGGATATGAGACAGACTCACGAGAGCCTCCGATAGATACTCAATGAAAGCCGTCAACGGAGGGTCCTCTCGAGTTAAGTAGTATATGTGGTCCTTTAACCTGAGTGCCACGGTGGGCTTGTAAGTGATCCACCATACTTAAGTTCCACGCATGTCACAGACCTTTCATGGTGTGATCGCTGGGTGTCGCTGGGTATGGTTTAATACTTATAGAGTCCGGTGCCTACAAATATGAGATCCGTCAGCTTCCATATGGAGTTTGATATCCAGATGCTTCGAGACTGTATCTCAGAAAGTCTTGTGGCCACAAGCAATCATCTCGGGAAAGAGTTCTGCTAGGGTGGAACAATATGGCAAATGAGTATGCGCATATTATTTAGTGAAATACAAGTCTGGAGATAGGACATGGATGAGCACAAGGGGATTTGACGGTGATAATCTATATCTCTGTACATCCAGGATATCATAACGGAAGGACTAAACATATGCGTTGTAACCTCAGCTTGTATGGTTCAACGCGCTGATTTGTATATCTGTGACGTGTGCGTGAGGCATTGCTCGCGGACTCATGGAATAGTTTCATTTGATGAATCAAGCGTAGGACCTAAGAGTTCCGCGATATAGAGTGTACTCGTTGTGCACTGAGGCAACATGTTAGATTAAGTTGTTTAATCCAGTAATATTCAGCACTTTCACAGGAATGCATACGTGTCTTTCACAGGAATGCATGTGTGTCTGTATTTAAGTGTTAAATACAACAATTAGTTAATAATTGTTATTTACTAATTATATTAGGACATGTAACATATTGTAGACCTTCGGTTGAGTTTACTTAAGTGTGAATTTGATGAGATCTACTAGAGAGTAAACTTGGTAACTATTTATGAGAGGTAAAATGATTATTACCAAGTTTTGAGAAATATCTTTCTTTTTTATAATATATAATATATTATTATATATATTATTATTATTATATTATATTATATATATAAAGAAAGAAAGAGAGAAAGAAGCAAGAATTTGGCCAAACGGTCGAGAGAGAAAGAAGAGAAGAAATGGAAAGAAAGAGAAGGAAGAAAGAAAGAAGAAGAAAAGAAAAAAAGGAAGAGAGAAAAAATGAAATTGTTTCATTTTTTTTCTATACTTTTATTTGGAGCAATTATGAATTGCTTTAAACTCTCCATTTCTTATTCTTTTCGAGAAAATGATGTAAATTTACTACAGGTCATTTTGGAGATTAAGTGTTAATCTCAGATTGAATATCAAGTTGCTGTTCTAGCTCACCAAGCCCACCGTATTAGTGATTGGAACTGCATACGAGTTGATCTCCATGCGGACTTTAAAAAAAACACGTGTATAACGTTATATGTTTGATGAATTCTCTAACCTTCTTAATATATTAATATGATTAATATATTTATTTATTATATTTATTATAAAATTTATGTTTTTGTTGTATTAAGTAATAAACACAATTGTACATACATATACTCACGTGCCTAAAATCCTCCGCCAATAATTTATTGGGTGACTATACTGGCCAAAGAACATTAAATTCCCAACCCAATGTTCTCCAACGGTTGAAAAATGTTGTCACCCTCAATCATTTAAATAAATTGCATGACTACACATGCATGCAAATTAACATAAGGCTTCTGAGTTAGCTTTGTTTCAGGGCCATGCAATTTTCTTTTCTTTGTTTGTGTTTCCCTTTTGAGTATGTGAAGAAGATGGAATCGTGGAGAATTGACTCCTCTAATAAAGTATTTGTACAACTTCTGCTTTACTGAGATGTATGTCTATTATTGTTTGATGATGCAAAGATCTTTTTTTTTTCTTTTTTTAAGAGAAAGTTAGATTTAAAAAAAAAAATGGTTTAGGCAACCTAGCTTTATAATTAGACATAAAGAGTCTAACCGACTAAGTTGCCTTCTTGGGCACATAAAAAAAACTCTCATTCTATTTTTTTTATTATAAATGTTGATAATAATTAGCTGCAATATCAAGATTTTTTAAGCTTATTATAATTTGACAGTTTTCAACTCAAATCTCAAGAATGTACTGTAAATGCACCCTTTATCACAGAGCAATTTAAGCAAGTGCATAATTAAACAATTTTTTAAATATTGAAATGCAAAATTTAATTTCACATATTTATTTTATAGATGATCTTTTCTATAAAAAAATAATATTAAAAAAAAGGTACTAAAATCTTACGTCCCTACCAAATGTTGAACCTTGTGAATTATTTAACATTAACCATAATGTCGATTTGCCATTTTCTCGGACAAGCAAGTTCCTTGAGCTCACAATCCCTAGTCGATCATTAGCAAATGAAATTCCAAACGATCTTCATGAGCTCCTTAATTTAATTATATATATATATTTTTATCATTCCCAACTCTTGAAATTCCTGTAAAAATTCATGCTATTAATTCTTCAACGCTCTCATGCATTTAGTATTTGGTTCAGTGTGTACCGATCCATCATTTTCACTTTTCTCTTTCTCTTCTTTGTGTCGTTCGTTCATTTAATTCTTTGAAAGCTTAAGATATAATTATAGCACTACGTGGAAAATTGTAATACGTTGTGGCTGTAATGGCATATGTTAAACTCATATAATTAGTTTGTATTTGGAACCATATTTGTGTTCAATTTGATTGTTAATGAATAAGTACACAAATAAGTAAATAACTCAAGTAATATAATGTAAAATAAATAATTAAAAAATTAAATAGAAAGAAAGTAGAAGAAGAGCATATAAAATTTATGTGATTCGATAATTTGTTTATATCCATGACGAAACAAGCTTATTTACTCTTATTATTGAATCACAAGACACTCATAAGAAAATATATTTTTACAAAAAAGACTCATAAAGCAAACACTCTCTCTTGCAACTAAAAAGTTTTTTGTTACAAAGTAGTACAAAATATGTTTGATCACAAAGATTTTACCAAGATTTCTTGTATTATCACTAAGATGTATTTAAAAGCTAATAGAGAGTTTTTATATAACTTTTAGGACGGTTTAAATTTACTCTAAACGCGTGAGAATTATATTAAGAAGTCTTATAATAAGTGGGAGACAAAAACAAATCATATCAAATTGAAAAATTCTTTTGGCGCTGGTCATCTAGCGCCGCAGCGCCCACACTTAAGCATCGTCCATTGTATCTTTCATCTCTTTTTACGTTTGTCTTTGATCCTCACATATTCTACACACTTAATTTATTCTCTAAATTATATTTCGATAATTTTTATTTAATATTCTTATATAAATAATCACTACGCAACATGAATTATAAATTCTTAAAATTATTTTCTTGAGATAAAGTCAAATCACATATATCATATGCAGAAAGCTCTTTATATATCTTTCTCGTTGATTATATAATGCATCTTTTCCTCTTAACTGTCTAGAATTCAAAATTCTTTTCTTGTCTGTCTTCTTAGTATTAAACTAGTGTTTATATATAAATGTGAGAATCCATATGGGAAGTAAGAAGCCCCTTTTATTTCTCTTCATTTAGAAATAATTCTTGATGTAAAATCACTGAAAATTGGACTGATCTTTAAAAAAAAAAGGAAGAGTGAATTCTCAAGTCTCAAATGAATTGTTTTTTTTTTTAAAAAAAAAACTTGTTCTTTTGTAAATAAATAGTAAGACATGCTAGTTTAAAGAAAGCTCTTTTGCATAAGAAATATTTAAAACTCTCCTTTTTTTCTTTTTATAAATATTTTAAGAATGATTTACGAAGAAATAACATTGTGATCAAAATGAAGGAAAAATAAGGTAATCCACAGAATGTGGATGATTGTAGATGATTAGTTTCTCGGAAATTAACAAAAGCAATTTCCAAAATGTTTCCTCCGGTGTCACTCTCATCCAATGGCCAAACTAAAATCTACCATTTTTCTAGGGTCAATGTATGCATTAATGGGGAGATAAAAGAAAATGAGAAAAGGGAAAAACACAACACAGTCAAGATTTTTTTTTCTATTAACCATTTCGTGTGGGCTTCAGTGCTACCTCATTAATAAAAATAATTATATGGTATTTAAATTCTAACCCTCACAATCATCTACGATAAAAATGTGTTAAAACATGGTGTGATCTAATTCCTTTCGTCTTTTTTTTTTCTTTTTCCCCATAAACTAGGCCAAGAGGGTTATATATTGACACACCAACGTATTAGTTCTTTCATAAAATGTGCAATGCATGCAGAAGTGCATTCTTTATACTTTTTTTATATATTAAATATGCATTCTTTATACGTTTAGAGATATAAAAAAGGTGGAAATATCATATCTTCATAACGAAATAAAGAGCATTGGAAAATTTATAGTTCGTCAAATATATATAACACCAAATATGGAGCATATTTGAATTTAAAATTTTAATCCAATGTTGAAAGCAAATAATACTAATAATTTTCATATTGGGAAATGATCGCCAAATCTTCAAATATTTGGCAGGCAAAAGCAAATGAAAATGTTGATATGCATCAAATGTGAATAGACAAATCACTTACCAAGGAAGGATTCTCTTCTCAAAATTAATGAATCAAATAAGCATTATCTTCACTCGATCCATACTCAACTTGTTACTTATAAGAACAAAAAGGAAAATGACAAATTTTACTTCTTTCGAGGATATTAATAGAGGAATTTGGATTTTTAATTCTAACACATGTAATAATTTTTCCCGTTACTTTAGTTTTATGGATTATCAATCACCAAACTGATTCGAAAATATTTTCGAATCAACGATCACCGTAATAATATGTAAATACATTTTAGGTCAAATTATTGGATTTGAGCCAATGAACACCCTAAATTTCATATATTCTCTGCCGCAAATGGATCAGAAATTACCACATAATGGTTTATGGATTCTCCAATATATTTTCTCTTGTAAAACAAAACAAAACAAGAAAAACAAAATCAACAGATGTCAAAAGCATATGCTACCATTTGTGCTCTTTATATATCTGATACTTTCATCATGTTTTGGTTATTGAAGATGCATGTCAGTTGAAAATTTGGCTTTTGTCTAGAAGTTTAAATATATAAAATGCTCTTGTTAAATTCATTTTTTATAAATAAAAAAATCATTTTCGTGAGCTTCACTGCTGAATAATTGGGCAATATAATTAATATATGGCTGCACAATTACAATGATTGGATATTACTTGGCTAAAGTGATGTAATGGCTTTTGTCAAAGTTCCTACTATTCCCTTTTCTTCTACATATACGCTATTTTGAAAATATTTTTCTGAAAATGGTGAAATGTCATCATCAGAAAATATATATATATATATATTAACAAAGTTTATTAAGTGTCAAATTCGGAGAAAAATAATTGAAAATGATATCTTTTAGGATCTCCAAAGCAATTTAGCGAAGAAAAAAAAAAAGAGTAATTGCGAATCCCTCACACACGTCAATCTCAAACCTGAATCGACAAATCACCTACCGACAGATGCTTCATCTCAGTAAATATAAACTAACATCCTTTTTTCTTCATTATTTTTTGCTTTTAGTTCAAATCAGATAGATCATGGTATTTGAACTTATTAAGATGCAAGTCAAGGCCTCAAATGCAGGTGGTATTCATATTGCAAGTTTCAAGCATGACTCGGGTGTTTTAGAGGATATTGATCATATTATTAAGAAACCCTAGTTGGCTCTTCAAGTCATTAATTTTAGGAGACTTGGTTTCCGTTTTTAGGTTTTTACGTCTCTTTCTCCAGTACAACTTTTGCACGTGAGAGCGCTTCAATCGCTACAAAGGGTAACATTACGAAAAGGAAAAGGTGCACGATAGAAAGTAAAGTTAGATATTTCTAAAAGATAATTTATATTGATTGATAAAAAAAGAATGATAACCTTTCGTTTTAATAGACCTTTTTATACTAATAAGGCCAAACAGAAACAAAATAAAGCAACTAACAACTGGAAGGCATTTTGACAGCCGCCTCTAATTTTTTCCTTTCTGATTTCTCTTAGTTCTGCAAAAGAAAGCAAAATATATATATATATATATATATATAAAAATTGGTGCACGTTGGTTAGGCTCTAATAATGAGTTTTCACTGTTAATAAGATGGAAGTATGGAGAATATAGTGTAAGATTACAATTTCACAAGTTTATTAAGTTATCATAACTTTAGATATGTAAATTTATGCTTCTTTTATTTTTTTTATTTTTATATTTGATCTCTTGTAATAATTTGTGACAGTTGAAAAGTTGATTCCATTAAATTTAGTAAGAGTGTCATTCGTTTTCTCAAGTGATTTTACTAATTACATATTCATATTTTACTTTAATAAATATATTTTAATATTTATTCGTTATTTTAATATTTTTTTTTGTATTGTATCTTTCAAATCTAGATATGAAATGGGTGTTTTACTAATTTTAATTTTTTTTAGAATTTTTGGTTTTATTTTAGGAGATATACTTGCTTTATGATAAGGTAAAATAAGTTCACTTAGAGTTTATTCTTATAATAGTTAATTGTTTATGTTATAATTTTTTATAGTGTAATTTTAATCAAAAAAATTGATTGTTAAGATAAAATTTTTAAAATAAACTTAAAATGTAGTGTTCAAAATATGTGCGCATATATTTATATATATATATATATGATTTTTTTTTGGTATAGATCCCGTGTGTTTCATCTTTAGCTATCTCATCCGTTTAAGTCTTAGTTTTGCCTAATTTTACAGTTTTAGAAATTAAATTAATATTTGAAGTCCTTTTTTAAAAAAAAGGTGGAAATTTTTTTTAATTTATTAAAAATAAAAAATATAATATCATGCACGTGATATGTGCTTGATAGAATTAATATAGGTCCAATGTTTTGTAGTTGATCAACAAAATAAAGTGATAGAGTAATATTGGATATTTTAAATATTATTTAAAAAATAATGTGTTAAATAATTATTGAGAGGTGAAATAATATAAATTTTAAAATAATTTATTAAATTCAATAATTATTTGACACTTTATTTTTTAAATATAATTTAAGATATCTAACATTATTTTTAAATAATATCGGTAATTTTATATAACATGGAGGTCATTATAGAAGACAGTCATTATAAAGGAGGCAAATTTGCCAACTCAAAGCATCAACTGCTTAATTATCTCCTGAAAATAACATCGCATGAAGCCGCTAACACTCTTCTCTTTTCTAGCTACACTTGTAGCAACATCCCAGGACTCAGTCTGGGGCATTCCCCATCAGATTCACCTTCTCCGCCCACAATCTGGCGCCCGGAGCAACGATGTTCCCGGGTTGTCGTGCCTGAGTTGGCGACTTGGTGTTGAAACTAATAACATTAGAGGATGGAAAACTGTTCCAGAAAAGTGTGAAGACTATGTGGGGCATTACATGTTAGGCCACCAGTACAGGAAAGACTCGGAAGTGGTGGCTAATGAGGCTATTCTCTATGCTCAAAGCCTCAAACATGGCAGCGATGGCAAGAACGTTTGGGTTTTTGACATAGATGAAACCTCACTCTCTAATTTGCCCTACTATGCTAAGCATGGATTCGGGTACTTAACCATAAAATAAGTTTATCACTTGCTTGCTCATCTATAATTAATTTCATCTTTTTTTTCTAATAAAATTTCGATTTCTGAGTAAATAAGAATATAACAAATTAAAAAAAAATATCATTACTAATTTGACTTGAGGGAGAAAATTTCAGGGTGGAACCGTATAACAACTCATTGTTCAATGAATGGGTCAACAAAGGCGAAGCACCAGCATTGCCAGAGAGTCTTAAGCTGTACAAAAAATTATTGTCAAGGGGTATTAAGATTGTCTTCCTTACGGGAAGACCAGAAGCCCAGAGAAGTGTTACAGAAACAAATTTAAAGAATGCTGGATTCCACACTTGGGAAAATCTCATCCTTAAGTAAGGCAATTTTCGTTTTTTTAATTTCTTTTGTTTTTGAGCAATCACATTTTTTTAATCCTATGATGTATTATAGCAACACCCCAGATTTCTATTCCCATTTAAGCCAATTCAATACTAATAACCGCCCTTCTATTGTGGTGATTATTTCATGTTTTTAAGTACTGCAGTACAGTGTTTACTGATTTTTCTTTTTTCATTTCTATGCATATGTGGAAATTAAATTTCTTAGGGTGAGAAAAAATAGATCTCTTAATTTCTTAGTTTCATTGCAAGAAGTCAAATCAATTGGGTTCTCTTTTAGAGACTACAATATTTACAGAATATTATCATCTAAATACAAAACAATTCTATCAGATAAAGGGTTAACAATATATGATTTGAAGTTAGGTGTAGCCATAGTCAAGCTTCTTTGTTTACTAGCTAGGATTATTTTTAATCTCCAACAAGTAATATCGTTGGCTGCAGGGAATCATCTTATTCGGGAAAAACAGCAGTTGTGTACAAATCAAGTGAAAGGAAAAAGCTGGAAGAGAAAGGATATAGGATCATCGGAAACATAGGTGATCAGTGGAGCGATCTCCTCGGCTCCAACACCGGTAATCGGACATTCAAGCTGCCTGATCCACTATATTACATTAGCTAAGAGCAATTTTCAATTCAGGGTTTAAAATAAAAAGCAACAGCTAGCCTTCTGTGCACCAAATTTGTAAGCATGTGATTGCTCAATAAGAAAATTAATTAACACATTCATAGGTACTGTGGAAGAATGGCCTGGTGAAATTTGATCGACGATGCTCGTTGGGTTTATTGAGGATTTCACGTTTTCTTATGCTCGTAAAATCTGATTCAAAAATTTAAGTCGAGTGATTTAATATCATAAATTCATAATATTATAGCTCGAACCCAAACTAGCAAATCATGAAATCACAAAATCTGGCCCTAATGTTGGCACCAAACCGCAAGCAATGTTGCCTTCGTCGTTTACTTTTGGTTTTTTATATTTCAGAAATCTAAAGACAACTTGAAGCGATATGTGGCTGTAGTTTAGTGGTAAGAATTCCACGTTGTGGCCGTGGAGACCTGGGCTCGAATCCCAGCAGCCACACATGTTTTCTTATTTTGTTTTTATGATGGTTGTGTAATTTTTCTTTGTATATTTTTCTAATTTCTGCACTGGAGTCTGGAGGCACTTGCATTTTATTGAGCTATTGTATTTCTGGAACAAGATGAATCCCTGTAGCAATAAGTTACACAAAAAAAGAAAAAGAAAAAGACGACCAAATCCAAACAGTTAAATAAATAATAATCCATAAAAATCTTAGTAGAATGATCAATCACTAAGGGAGCTTTAGCATCAGTGGTTTGAGAAATTCAGGAAAAACATCTGGAATTTAAAGCCTTCAATGCATCAAATTATATACTACACACCCCATTTTCAGAGTACTACTATTTTTTGGTTAAAAATGGAGCACCAGTGATGGAGGTATATAGGGGCATTGGCTTAGTGTCGTATTTGATTAAATTGGGATTCTTTTTTTTTTTGGCTAAAAAATTGTAGCAGGAGAAACGAAGAATGATAACACCCCCCCAATGCTCTATTACTATTGTTTTGGGCACAAGATAAACAGTTTGTTCGATATTTAGGATGGCAAGTTTGCCGCCTTCATAAATGCTACTTCTTGTGAAATGATCTCAAAAATTTCTGGGAAGTTTTCAGAAATGACCCATTATGGAACTTATCTTGTTGAGCTACTGCACCATTTGCAGAGGATCAATCAGTTAGTCACAAATATTTAAATACGGGTCCTTATTCAATAATAACAATAGTTATTTCCTTTTAAGGGCCAAACAAACTCTTACTTTATGGAAATTGGCTTACTTTGTGAAAATGGCAAACCATTTATGCTGTTTATTATCATCATTAGTGATTAAAAGGTAAGTATAAATTTCTGGATGGCACTATTTGAGTCTCAATCTTAGTTGGTTATACTAATCTTTTAATCATGACATTAATAAAGTTGTAATTAAAAATAAGATATTCACAAAATTTTAAAAATTATATTGTAAGAGGTGTTATTCACTAGAGTAATTATACTAGATGGATAACAGGAAAAAAGTTGCCACTTAATTAAGACTCTTAAAGTTCGATGAAAATAATAAATAATTGTTTTAGGGGAATTATATATGTCTCCCCAACAGTTTTGAGTTTTATTTATTTATTCTCTGAAATTTTATATAACTCAAAATACTCCTTATCGTTACAAAGATTCAGTTAAATTTCAACTCTTATTATCTTTTTACTAATCTACATTTACATTATTGACATCATTCTTTTATTATTTTTTTGTATAAATTATTAATGTAATTTTTTTAAATAATAAAAACTATAATATATTTATATTATGACGGATGGATGAATATTCTGATTATCTTAATTTTATTTTAGATTTTATATTTTAAATTTTCATTAATATTTAATAATTTTTAAATACATTAATATTTAATATTTTTGAGAAAAATAAATATCTTATAATTTTATTTATTTTTAGTATTTTTGAAAAAAATAATAATAAAACCCATAATGTATTTATTCTTTTTAATGAGTATAAAATATTAATGTATTTTAATATTAATAAAAATTCGAAAATAAAAAATAAAAAAAATAATTAGAATGTTCATCCTTCCACCATAAAATAAATATGTTATAGTTTTATTATTTTAGTATTACTTTTTTAATAAAATGATACTAATAACTATATAATTTTCCTCTTTTGGAAAATGAACTAATTGTTGAAAGAAACTTTGGCTTTTTCTCCATCATTTTCTCTTTGTTGGTATAATTAATTATAGATTGATCATGTCAAGCATGCATAATACTCAATGAATTTTCATTGGAAGAAACTTCGTTTTTCTAATTATGTACATGCAATTCACTATATAGTCCTCCTTAATTATTAGATTTTTATTTGAAGATCTAGAGGTGATTCCCAATTATTTTAGTAAGTTTTGGTGTCTATAATTTCAATTTTGGATATATCTTTGTCGACTATATGCATGTCTCTCGAAGACTTTAAAATAAACAAAATAAAATAAAACGTAGCTTTATTCAACCAACTATTGACACAATTATTATAACATAGCAGATTTCTACCGAACTTTGGTTATTAAGGCAATTAATTAGACTAACCATTGTGCCCAAGAGAGATCAAATTACGCAAAACTCAAAATAAAGTGTACATAAACCAACTTTGAGCTTCACTAAAGAGACCTACTCGGCTTTTTCCAACTCAGTCCTCACCACCATAGCTGGCAGACTGGCTAGAAATCAAGGTCAATCTCTTATTATTTCGCAACTTTTAGATTTCAGTTTTAAAAGAAAACCACACCACAAAATCACAAAATATCCAAACACACTGTAAATTTAACTTTGGTACAAAAAAAGAAAATCATAAAATTTGAATTTCAATGTAAATGTAAATCTGCCTTCGCATTATTTAAAAATATTAATATATAATCAATGCGACATATATTTGCTTGAGAGTTTTAACTCTTTAAATGATGTCTCATTTGCATGTCTTAATTTACCTCTGTTCAAGTATTCCTGCTGTTGGATTAATATTTTGATTCATGAGACGAAGATGTGATTTAAATGATCAAACTTTTATTTATTAAAGCAAAGTCCAAATATATAAGCCTCGGACCATTTATTACATGAAAATTTATTCTAAAACATTGTTGCACCTGGAGGCACTCGCAATTTAGTGCAACAATCATCCCAACTTATTAATATTTGACTATTCAGCGTAGTACATGGGATTAGGCAGCTTGAAAGACCGCTTTCCAGGAAAATGCCCCAGCAGATCACTCCATTGATCACCAATATTTCCAACGATTCTATATCCACTCTTCACGAGCTTCTCTCTTTCAGCTGATTTGTATTCAACTTGTGTATCATTCAGCTGAGTTGAATTCCTAAGGTCCCAAAAAACAAAAGGTTGCTTAGGAAATTTTTGAAATTGGTTGTTATAGTAATTTTTAATCTGCAACTATGTATTGTGAAATAAAATTACAATCTATCAAATATAAGTGGATAGATAGATGATTAGTAAACATAAGCACAGTAGCTATTTATAAAGAAGAGCTTGGTGGCTTAATTACCTGAGGATAAGCTTCTCCCAAGTTTGATATCCAGCTTTCTTCAGATTGCTTTCGGTGCAATTTCTCACCCTTTCGGGTCTTCCCGTCAGGAAAACAACCTCAATCCCAAGACTCAATAATCTATTGTACAGCCCAAGACTCTCTGGCAATACTGGCAATTCCCCTTTGAGTACCCACTCTTCGAACGCCGTGTAATTAATTGGGTCGGCCCTGAAATTTTCGACCCATGGCAATGACTAATATTAATTGTCAATACATCACTTACCATACTATTAGTTATAATTTGTTAAACATTACTTGTGTATATCAGTACAACGTTACAAGTACACTTAAATAATTAGTTACGTACCCGTATCCATACTGAGCAAACAAGGGTAAATTAGAAAGCGAGGTTTCATCTATGTCAAAGATCCAAATGTCCTTGCCATCGCCGGGCATATTCAGGCTCTTAGCATAGCGGAAAGCCTCATCGGTAACGACTCCCGAGTCTGCCCTGTACTGGACGCCTTGCATGTAATCTCCCACGTAGTCTTCGCAGCTTTTTGGAACAAGTGCCCAATCTCTCACGTTGTTTGTTTCTACACCAAAGCGCCAACCCGGGCATGAGAAGCCAAGATCAGCTTCATTGTCAGCAACGGCATGGCGACTGAGACTGGGGATATGCTGGGCCGAGACCTGGGACAATATTGCTAAGATTGTAACTAGAGAAACAAAGAATGAACACACTCCAATGCTAGCCATTTTGTTTTTGGCAGAAGATTTGATACATTGGATGGCCAATTTGCCTCCTTTTTATAAAGGCTACGCTTGTAAAATGACCTCAGAAATTGTTTGTTACCGTCTACGGTGTTTGATATAATTATCATTTTCACCACTAACATTTCAAAAATAATTTCTAAACACCGCCTCTTCCTCATGGCATAAAGAGCTTAAAATTATTTTTTAAAAGTTTTTGGAGAAGCGGGTTTTTTTTTTTTTGGTGCAACTCTTTGTTTATTACGTGCGTCCTTATAAACTAAAGAGAAGTTTGTTAGGAAAATCACTTCTACAAGTGCAATTGACTTCTTTTTTTAATAAAAAGAATGGTCAGTGAGCATTAATTCTTGCTTCTTAATTTTATTCAAATTTAAGTGGCAGAGAGCACTTTATACATTCATAACCAACCGAACTACACCTAAAGACAAAAAATTATTAGTTTAGTCATTGATTTAATTAATATATACCAACTTAATTATTGATATATACCAATTTAATCTTAATTGCTTGACATATATTCATTTAGTCCTGGTCCCAAATATTTTGTTAAATTGATTTTTTAAGGGGTAAAATTGATTTTTTAAGGGGTAAACATGTTTTTCACAAAAGAAAAAATGTCATTTGAACCTTAAAGTTTCTTAAAGTTTAAGGAAATGGACATAAACTTTAATAATTTAAAATTTTTCACATATCTTTATCAAAATAATAGATTCTGTTAATTTTAATAACAAAAGGAAGTTTGCATGTTTATTTTTTAAAATTTTAAAGATTTAATTTTTTTTCAGTTAAATAGACAAAAAATTATTACTTTATAATAGTGTAAATAATATTTTTGAATTTATTGAAGTTTGCATCTCTCTTAAAGGAGTTCAATGTTCTTTTACCTTCATAATAATATAAATTAATTTAATTTTCATTTCTCTAAACAATAAAATTTTAATGTTTCATTCCCACACCCAAAACCAGTCAATAATCGGCACCAATTAATACATGCCATTTGCCCATGCATAATCATTGAAGGCATTTTTTTTTCCATTTCTAACGTCACTTTAATGATGTCCAAACATATTCCAAAATAGATTTCCAATAACAAAGTTTCAAATAACCCAGCTTCCACTTTTTCTTACCATTGAGAACTCAAATTGCTTCAAAAATCAGTATCTATCTATCTATCTATCTATATATAATACCTTTAGGTGAGAATTTAATTGGTTGAGGAGCCAAAAGAGTGAAAAGACGACGCATACATATGAGAATCTGATTTCTGATAATCCACAATCTTATTCTTTTTTCAAGAACCCTTCCTCTTGTATAAATAAATTTATGCAAAAGGGCTCAAAGAAATAAGAAAAACTTGTGTTTACAGATTTGAGAATCTAAAATTTTTAAGTCGGGATAAGCACCACGTCGATGATGTCCTTGAGCACCACTGTGTGGTCTCATCGCCTCTAGTCCACATCAGTAATCAAGCCTTTCAACAATGTCGCCCTGTCAGCTAACTACTTGTTGGAGCACACTGATCAGGTTGGTGTTCTTCTTGACACTTGAGGCCAACGACGATATCGATCTGTAGGTGCTCCCATGAGACTGATGAATGCCCCACTTACGCCAGCGTCAACCACCCATTTCACTGTTGCTGAAATCACCAACTGTGTAAACATTATATTGCTTTGCACCTCGACAAGGTCACCACCAGGAACATTTGTATTTTGTAGTGGCTGCTGGTAGTTGATACCGCACTTGAATCTAGTGGGGCATCAGTTGCGACAGCACTAATGATATCAATCTTTGCGCACAAGATCACCACGACAGATGAGACAGCAGGCCATGTGTCTGCCATGACGAGGATTACACACACTTGGCCATCATGGATAAGAACCAAATCATTTATTAGCACCACAAGATTTTATATAAAGGCAAAGACTCATAGATTGCTTATGCTATGACAAATGGAAATCATGAAGAAGGCGTCTTGATGAGCATCATGACAACCACAACCGAGGGTGCAAATCTCACGATAAGTCTGACTTGTTAATCTCTGTTGAAGTCTTAAACAGTTGAAAATGAATAGAATTAAATTGAAATTAAAAAATAAAATAAAAAAGTAGAATTTGTTTTTTAGTTGCTACAAAGCTCAATAAATCTGCAGATTTTTTGTGTTTATTACTTTTTCGTCTCAAACAAAGACTTGCACACAAATATATAGGTTAATTCAATAACCTTGGTAAGCCAAGCACAAACAAATATGAAAGGTATGGCTCCGGCATGCATCCCCAGCATATATTACATGGATTCCGATCATCTCCTTTTTTTTATTCGTCTTAATTTAGTGATACAATTTTGTTAATATCATATGTCATTAACTTTTAATTTAAGGATATACAAAAAAAAAAAAAAAGTTAGAGACGGATCGAAATCTGTATAATATATGATTAAAATTTTTATATGGAAATTGAGTTACGACTCTTTTGAAAGTCATTAATATTTGTCATATTGCATAAGATATATAATTAATGTAATGGAATTGATCATAAATTGGGATCTTTTCGTCATTTTTGAACTTAGATATGAATTGAACGATCTCTTGATAGAGTATATTATTTTGTTAAGTTTATTTTTTTTACCAATTAATTTCTATTTATATTTACTCATATAAAAGTCTGAAGTATATAGGCTCTTTTAAAAAAAAAAGTCTGGAGTAAGAGAAAATTTTGATCCATTAGTTATATACAGAAATAGCCAAATTCCTTGAATATACAGAAATAAATACATAAAAGTGAGGTTACTTCAATTTTTGACACAAATTTTTATTTGTTAATCTCAAGTTAGTGTTAGCAAACATTGAATACTATTCTTCACTCTGAATACATACGATTACATTGTGCGAGATTAATGAATAAAACTTTTAAGTTATTATTTAAATAAAAATTTGAAATTAAAAGATCTCTTACCGCTACATAATCCATCACATATGGAGCGCATAAACTATAAACAATTTTTTTTTCTTTAAAAAAGAATTGATCAGAATATATTATGCAATAGACACAATTAAAGAGTTTATATCAGTTAATTTAGTACTGATCATATTTTGACTGCATGCATATATAATATGCTTTCTCATCTATTTATATGAGTTGTTTTATTCTCCACCGAGAACGGTTGTTTTTTTAGAGAAAAAAGTTTGACATAGTGAAAGCTTCATTAGCATGAGATGAATTATTATTGACAACCATAATATATTCCCCCAAGCTACGTATAATTCAAAGTCAAGTGGTAAACTGTTGAGTTTCTAATTATATATTGATGTTTTGATAATAACAAATTCAATATCAAACATTGAAAGAATTAAATACATAAGTAAAGTAAATTAGAAGCAAATAAAATAGAAGAATACATTCAAAATTATACTAGTACTGTATGAAACAAAAAATATGCACAAATTTGACGATAATAGAATGATAATTATGTTAGCTTTTCAAAGAATTTTATAAAAATAAATTTGGAGTTATTTATAAAAAAATTATAGCAAAATCATTCAAACATACTGAAATTGGATCAAAATATAAAGTTTTAATAATTTTAAAAAATTGACTAAAACGTAAAAAATCAAAACTTTTATGACAGCACTGTAGCGGGGGGCACTGTAGCAACGGATGGATTACTATACAATAGTCAAGTTACTATGATTTCTTGTAGCAACAGTTAAGTCACTGTAGCATCACTGTAGCACGAAAGAGTTACTATAGCAATGACTATTTTTCACTCCTTATAAATACTCCACTCATTTTAAGCTAAAGAAGAAGATAGAAAGAAGAAAAACGTCATATATCAGAATTGAGAGTTTCACTGTTTTATATCTTCATATTTATTCATTTTGAAGTTTAAATTATTTTATTTATCAATTTTTGTAATATTTTATTAAAGTTTTTATGAAAAATACTTTAAAGGAAGAGTTGTTACTCTTTTATTGTAAGGGTGTAATTGGTACCTTGAAAACTAATTTATTGTAAATATTTCTTTATACTTTGAAAGTCAAGTGTATTGATTTTTTACCTTAGTTTAAGGTAAGTTAGTGAAATCCTCAAGGCGAATTGCTTAGGGCACGGACGTAGATCGTATGGAGTGCTGAACCACATAAATATCTGGGTGTCATTCTCTCTATCCCTTACTCTATTATTTATTATAATTATGTGTTATTAAATTTGTTTATGTTTTAATATTTATATAAATTTTTGTATATTAGTGCATTAATTTTTAAATTATTCAATTCACCTCCTCTTGAATTGTCTATCTAAAATTTTTATAAATAAAAAATTAATTGAAATAATTAAAAATGACCGGCCTCTAGATCTTTAAATTAAGTGATCTTTGTGAGAAAAAGTGCCACAATCCCGAAATGTGAAGCACATACATGATTAAATATATGAACCATTAAATAGAATCCTTACTCGATATTGTATAATGGAACTAATACATTAATAAGGATGAGCGGAAGACAATATAATCTTGAACAAATATTAAAACTTTACTTCTGTTTCTTGAAGCTATCATGTTGAGAGGATCAATAATGCCCAAAATGTACGACATCAACTATTATGAAGAGCCCAAATTCATTTTTCATATGCTGAATTTAATCAAAGTATGGGATAATTTGCTAGAATTCTGAGGTCATTTTACAATACATAGCCTATAAATAAAGGAATCAAAATGCGGGTAATCAAAGTATAAAAACAAACAGTACTTTTATCTTCTGCAAAAGAAACGTAATAAAGCATAAGAGTCTTAAGCCTTTTTCTTGTTACTGCTAGCTACATTAATATTTGTAGCAACGTTTGCTGCGAGAATAGTGCCTGCTTATGATGATGACTTCTCATGCCTCAGTTGTCGTCTCGGTGTAGAAACAAATATTATTAGAGATTGGCAACAACTATAAAAGTGTGGGAACAATATCTTGAAGATTACACTTTAAGCAACGAGCACCTGCTAGACTCGAAAGCCATCACTTACGAGGCTTTTGGTTTTTCCAAGGCCTGGAGCTGGCCGGAGACAGCAAGGACATTTGGATATTTGATGCAGATGAGACTACACTCTCTGATGTAGTATTTTTTGCCAAGTACGGAATTGGGTAATATATATAAGGTAATATTTTTAGATACTATATTGCAATTAATGTATGTGATAAGGAAAAGCGAATAAATATTTTATATTAATTAAATATAGAAAAGATTATAAATTTATAAAGAATTAATTATATTTCTATTAGTACGAGGCATATTGAAAGTTTAAAAGAAAAATTATGAAGGCTTAAATTTAAAGTGGACAATATTACACTAATGTGAAGATATGTGTGATTCGTTAAACTCTTGACAGTAGTATCAAAGTCATGCTCCGAAGTTAGCTATGTGGCAAAAATTCTCAGTGCTGAACGAGAAGGTGATGAGTTTGGTATGTCCCGGGTTTGTAATAGATTCTATGGTTGTGCTCTGGGACTTCATGTAAATTCTCGGTGCTGAACGAGAGGGTAGTGAACTTGGTATGCCCCAAGTTTGTGATGGGTTCTTTGGTTATGCTATAGGATTTCAAGTAAATCATCAGTGCTGAACGAGAAGGTGGTGAGCTTGGTATACCCTGGGTTTGTGATGGGTTCTTTAGTTATGCTCTGACACTTCACGTGAGGCATGTTCTCCTAACGTCTTGCGTAGATATGCGGAGAATCATGAGTTTATAAGAAGTTAATCATATCTCCGAGAATGTGGTGAGCCTGGTATACCCCGGGTTTGTGATGGGTTATTTGGTTGTGCTCTGGGACTTCACGTAAATCCTCGATGTTGAACAAGAAAGTGGTGAGCTTGGTATACCCCGAGTTTGTAATGGGTTCTTTGGTTGTGCTCTGAGACTTCACGTAAGGAATGTTCTCCTAATGTCTTACGTAGATATGTGGAGGATCATGAGTTTATAAAAAGTTAATCATATCTCCATTGGTATGAGGCATTTTGAGTAAAACCCACCCAAGAGCAAAACTATAAGAGCTTAAATTCAAAGTGAACAATATCATACCAATGTAGAGATATATGTGATTCATTAAACTCCTGATAATATGAACAAATTTAATGTTACAAATATAATTATTTTCGTGCTATGAAACTATTTTAAGATGGAACCAAATTGATCCCGTATCCTATCATCGGCACTGCCAGAGAGTGATAAGCTCGACCAGAATTTAACATCATTTGGGATTAAGGTGTGTCTGGCAGGAAGACCGGAATTCTTGAGAAATTTTTCATAAACAAATTTAAAAAAATGTTGGATACAACACTTGAAAAAAGCGAACAAATGTATTCGGTAAACGCAATGAAGATGAGTAGCAGATTATTGGGAGATGAAATATCATTTTAGAAGAGGACTGTGTAGTCCTTTGTTCGAGAGGAGTATTGTTAAGGAAATGTGAACAAATGTCCCACATTGGCTAGATATTGGGAGGATCATGGGTTTATAAGGAGTTAATCATATCTTTATTGGTATGAGGCATTTTTAGTAAAGCCCAAGAATAAAACTATGAGAGCTTAGACCCAAAATGGACAATATCATACTAATGTAGAGATATATGTGATTCGTTAAACTTCTGATAGTATGAACAAAAGTTATATTACAAATAT
Source organism: Ailanthus altissimus (assembly GCA_946807835.1). Lineage (NCBI taxonomy): Eukaryota > Viridiplantae > Streptophyta > Magnoliopsida > Sapindales > Simaroubaceae > Ailanthus > Ailanthus altissimus. The sequence continues at coordinate 19,245,757 of OX327710.1, read as the reverse complement.
AATTATTTTTTGTGGCATGAAAATATTTCAGGATGAAACCAAATTGATCTCGTATCTTATCACCGACACTGTCGGAGACTTATAAGCTATATAAGAATTTAACATCGTTTGGGATTAAGGTTCTTTTCCTGGAAGGAAGGCTAGAATTCTTGAGAAATTTTGCATAAACTAATTTAAGAAAATGTTGTATACAACACTTGGGAAAAGGGAACAAATGTGTGCGGTCAATGAAGTGAAAATGAGTAGCAGACTATTGGGAGATGGAATATCATTTGAGGGAGGACTATGTGGTCCTTTATTCGAGAAGAAGATTGTTAAGGAAAAGTAAACAAATGTGCCACCTTGGCTAGATATGGGGAGGATCATGGGTTTATAAGGAGTTAATCATATCTTTACTAGTATGAGGCATTTTAGGTAAAATTCAAGAATAAAACTATGAGGGTTTAGGCTCAAAGTGAATAATATCATACAAATATAGAGATATGTATAGTTCGTTAAACTCCTGATAATATAAACAAAAGTGATGTTACAAATATAATTATTTTTCGTGGCATGAAAATATTTTAGGATGGAACCAAATTGATCTCGTATCTTATCATCGACACTACTGGAGAGTTATAAGCTCTACAAGAATTTATCATCATTTGGTACTAAGGTTGTTTTCCTGGCAGGAAGACTAGAATTTTTGAGAAATTCTACATAAACTAATTTAAAAGAATGTTGGATACAACACTTGGGAAAAGCAAATAAATGTGTGCGATCAATGTAGTGAAGATGAGTAGCAAATTATTGGGATATGAAATAACATTTGAAGAGAGAGTTGTGTGGTCATTTGCTCAAGAGGAGAATTGTTAAGGAAAAACGAACAAATATTTTACATTGACTAGATATGGAGAAGATTATGGATTTATAAAGAGTTAATCATATTTTCAATGGTACGAAGCCTTTTAGGTAAAACTCAAGAATAAAATTACAAAGACTTAAACCTAAAATAAATAATATCATACTCATATAAAAATATGTATAATTTGTTAAACTCTTGACAATATGAACAAAAGTGATGCTACAAATATAATTATTTTTCATGGCATGAAAATATTTTTGGTTCCTAATTTGTTAAACTCCTGACAATATGAACAAAAGTGATGCTACAAATATAATTATTTTTCATGGCATGAAAATATTTCAGGATGGAACCAAATTGATCCCATATCCTATCATCGGCACTGCCGGAGACTTATAAGATCTATAACGATTTAACATCGTTTGGGACTACGGTTGTTTTCCTAATAGAAAGACTGGAATTCTTGAGAAATTCTGCATAAACTAATTTGAAAAAATGTTGAATCCAACACTTGGGAGAAGCTTATACATTCTCAGGTAATAGACAAGTTACTCTTCTTAAACTTTGTGGGTGTCAATTATTTTAACCGGTAAAGTTTTTTGAAGTAGTACCTTGTCATTGAAAAACAACATCTAAAATACATCATGATTACACATATCAGTTTATTTTGTTGTCCTAATAACTTATACTACAGATATTATTTTTTTTCAGTTACAAAGACAAACGAAATTATTTTAAAAAAAACATAAAAAAATAATTAAGTAATTCAATAAAACTTTAAAAACTAAATTGATATATTTTTTTTATAAAATAAATACATTATAATATCCTCGTAAGTCATAATTTCAAACTTTCTTTCTATAAAAATAATATTTTACTATGACATTGGACATCGTAGTTGTTGGATTTAGGTGGTTCAAATTTTATTAATAGCTGTAGAAGTTAGTTTGATATGGCTACCAACGTGTAAGAGTTTATTGAAGGGATGTTGACATGGAAAGAGTTAGTGAGATTTTGTTACGATTTTTTCCTAGTTTCTCGGCATGATATAAATGTTAGACATGTGATATTTTTATGATGCACTAAAAGTATGTATATAAATTTTATTTATATATAATTAATTATATATTGAAGAGTAAATATTTATAAAGTATATAATTTAAATATTAGACAAACGATGTTAATATAGAAGGTATAAATCACAAATTTTTTATAAATTAAATTTTGTTTACAATCATTAATAAAATTGATATTTTATTACGTAAGATTGTAATTTTTTTTATCTTTTATAATAAATAATTTACCTTAATTATTGAAGTAAAGACTTCAAGTAGAAAAATTAGTGTATAATATATTGAACTGGACTAATGTAAATTTTGATCTAGTTAACTAAATGTCATTAATCTTAATTCACAAAGTTTTAATAAGCTTGATTAACCTTAATCCTTAGTAAGTAATGAACTTATATTTATGTATTGTACTCTTTAGAATTATCATGGAGTGAGACTCAATTAGATGATCAAAATTTTTATGATTTGGAGATACAATTTCATAGATTGTGGGAATATATGCTTACAATATATAATCTATATTAAATTATGTCACTTAAGCTATTTGCAATATTTGATCATTTAAATTTGTGGTCGCAGTTTATTCAATAAATTAGTTATTGAATAATAATATGTATTTATAAAATTATATACATATACAGACATATTAAAAATTATCATTAGAGTATTAAGTGATTTAGAGGTAAATAATAAATTAAAGAGGCATGACATTTTATAATGACCTAACTTTAATTATGACATCATATAGAGGGTTAATAGAGTGGTATTATTGGTCAAATGATTAATATTAATTTTAATTAATATAGTTGTAATTAAAATTTGAATAAATTTATTATATGGATCAACTAAAATGCAACCTTGGATTTTTAGTGAAATAATCTGAGACTAACTTAAAAGATGTAATGGGTCATGAGATGATTAGAATTTGAATTTTTAATTCGAAGCTAGAAAGCCCATAGGCTTTTAGTCACTTTACTAGCTTAAATTATTATTTTATCTTTTACCTAAAATGATGACCATGCAAAATATAATTATAAGTATTTTGACTCATTTTATTTAAATAAATCACTATTTAATTTTTATATATGAGTGTGGTGGTTAAAAAGAGAAAACACAATTATAATTATTTGTCTTTTTTTATTTAAATAGGTTGTGACCTAATTTTTACTTTTTCATAAAAGTGAAATGTTTAAAATGAGATGTATAGTTGAAATTGTGAATGGAATTAAATATTCACACAATTAAAAGATAAAATTTTGAGAATAATAAAATAAACTAGAGTAAAAAAAAAATCTCTCAAAAATAAAGGAAGAGAAGTTAGGAGTTAAAGAAATTTCTTTACATTAAAATCTTTTAAAGTAATTTTCTTCATTCTTCTATTTAATTTACATGTAATATAATCAATATAATCATTTTATACTTCCAACAATAAAAAGTTTACTTTGAGAAGTTGTTTCAAGAGAAATTACAGACTTATCAAATGTTCTTTATATGTAATTCTTTATATGATTCATTGCTTGTAATCCCTAAATCAAACCCATTGTACTCTCAATGATTAAGATGTAAAGTGCAATGCAAGCTCTTTGTTCCTGGTGGATGTAGGTATCCTATTGAACCACGTAACTTTGTTCTTCATTCTATCATTCTATTTTCTTGTTGATCTTTGAGTTAATTTTGTTTGGCGGAGATCTAATCATGTTCATCTTTCATTGTTTAAAGGTTCTTCACTCTTTATTCTAAGATTGAATTGACTCGTATCTTAAGCTTATACGTTAATTAGGAAGCCTCATAACCATATGAATATTTATAAAAGTTGCAGAAATCTCAAATATGATCTATATAGCATTCTGATTGATCTAATTTCATATGAGAACATTCCCTCTCGCATTTTTAATGTTGTTGCAAACATGGGTGATGCAACAATTCACTCCATTTCTTTTGTTGCTCATTTACTTGCAAAATGGGCTACGATTTCTTTTGTTTCTAATATTTGAATTGAGGCTATTCTTCGATTCATATCTGATTGTATATTATCTCTGATTTCTCTGGGTTCTAGTAATAAAATCTCTTACAGTGTTCTAAGAAAAAACAGTAATTCACTCCACATTGATAAAGCTTTAAATATAAATTTAAGCTCTTGAGATTCAAACTAATCATGCATCTGAATTTTTTTTTTATCCTTCATGAATTAAAAGCCTCCCTTTCTTTGATTAACACGAAAGAAACCCAAATGGAATTGTTAGTCAGGGACTTTGATTTCTTTATGATGTACAAAATTAATTTGTTCTCTTTTCCAAACTTATATTCCATCAACCTATTTTTATTACCCATTTATAAACTAAGTGATTAAATCAATCTCAATGCAACAAATGGTCAAATTTTAATCAAAATATGTACAATAATTGGGTTAACTTTTGTGCAAGGTTTATATCTAACAACAATATAAAACTTTCTTGTTTACCTTTTCTAGTTTAAACAAAGTAGTCATACTATAACTAATTTCATGAACTTGGTGAGAAAGAATACATTTTGGGCCGCCTAGGTAAGTAATTTCGATACACCAAAAATAAAGAGAAGAGAATGGAACAAAGATGATGTATTTAAACTTAAATAATTGGTATTGACCTCTGGATCTTCAAATTAATTAAGTACGCCTACATTAAAAAGAAAAACCTCTCATCATTATCTATTAAGCATGAATGTCACATTCACATGGGCATATGATTAAATAAACTAAGGCATCTGCATAAATCTAACTCAACGTGATTTAATTTTATATATGTTAGGCTTGCTTGATCAAACTATTATTTATAATGGCAAAGGAGATAAATAATTGAAAAAATATCAAAATTATCCTCCTCTTCCAAGAATAATACATCGAGAATAGCAATAGCTACGATGTCAATAAAATAAATTTTTTTTAAAATCATTGATAAATGTAATATTATTAAATGAAATTATATATATTATATCATAAGACTTTAAATATAAAATTAGATTGATTATCAAAAAAATCAAATTGATTACCGAAAAAATTAGAATAATTACTGAAACGCTATACTAATATCTCAATTTAAAAATGTCCGAATTTACTACTCTATCAATAAGAGAAATAAATAATTCTATCACGGAGATCATTCTATAGTTAAGATCTTTTACTTCTATTACCATCACGCAAGAGAGATGTCAACAAATTAATTAATGTGATGGATTCGATTGTATATTGAAAATGGATTAATTAATTTGTAAAAAATTAAACTATTTATCTGTGTTGACTCTTTTACTACACATGAAAAACTGGAATAAAAAATTTAGATCCTAATTGATAAGATATCTAACGTGTCACCCTTTCATATATAGCTCACCAAAATTGACTGTGATCTTGCAAAAACAATTGGAAAAGGCCTCGACATCTTCAAAAAAAGAATTTAGAAATGAAGAACGTGAATCACGTACATAAAGCCTAGCCTTCTATAAAGGAGGTAAAATTGCCATCCAAAGTATCAAACCAAACTGTGTATCTTTAAACAAGAGAGCTAACATGAGAGTGTTTTCATTCTTCGTTTCTCTAGCTACCATCTTCTTAGCCGCAGTATCCCTGCGGGTCTCAGCGCTGCATATTCCCCGTCTCATTCGACAACCCGTCGATCGTAATGAAGCCGATCCTTGTTTCTCTTGCCTGAGTTGGCATCTTGGTGTAGAAACAAATAACATTAGAGATTGGGAATATGTTCCAAAACTCTGTAAAGGATTTGTGGAACTTTACATGCTAGGCGCCCAGTACAGGGAGGACTCAAGAGTCGTTGCCAATGCAGCTTTCTTATACGCTAAGAGCCTAGAGATAGCCAGCGATGGCAAGGACATTTGGATCTTCGACATTGATGAGACCTCGCTTTCTAATTTACCCTTTTATGCTCAGTATGGATTTGGGTATGTAATTAATTATAAAACTAATAATTTATTTTACGCTTGTTACAATTTTTGTCAAGTTATTGCATCTAATAATATACACATCGACAATATTTGTCATTTTCATGGGTTGAAAATTGCAGGGCTGACCAACTTAATTACACTGCGGCCAAGGAGTGGCAGCTAAAAGGCGGAGCGCCAGCATTGCCGGAGAGTCTTAAGCTGTACAGAAGATTAACGAATCTTGGGATTAAGATTGTTTTCTTGACGGGAAGAACAGAAATCCTGAGAAATTTAACAGTAGGCAATCTGAAGAAAGTTGGATACAACACTTGGGAGAAGCTTATCCTCAGGTAATTAATTAAGCAAGCAAGGCTTTTTAATTTTGAAAACATATCAACAAATGAAGTGCTTGTTAAATACCAACTTTTATTTGGAAGCTAACATTTACCAATTATCCATCTACTTACGTTTGCTACATAGACATAGTGATTTCATTCCACAATAGTTGTGAATTAAAAGTTAGAACACCTCAATTTCAAACATATTTTTAAGGTCCCTTTCTCGTCACAGGGATTCAACTCATTCGAACGGTACACAGATTGAATACAAATCAGCCGAAAGAAGAAAGCTGGAGGAGAGTGGATATAGAGTCGTTGGAAACATTGGTGATCAATGGAGTGATCTGCTTGGAGCTCATCCTGGCAATCGCACCTTTAAGCTCCCTAATCCCATGTACTACATATAGTCGTACACAATGCATGCAAGTGCCTCTAGGTCACCAATATTTATGAATAAATTTTCATGTAATTAATGGTCAGTGGCTTAGTGGACTCTGATTGAATAAATCAAGTTTGATCATTAGATCACCCTTAATCAATAAAATTATTCCAAGAACAGGAATACTTGAACATATTTAATTGAGACATGCAATTGTACATCTTATGTATTTTTGTAACTTTGAATAACATTATAAATTTTTATTCATCAATCTCATACAATCAATAATAAAGTTAAAAATTTCATCCAACGGGTCAATTTAAACTAACAAATAAATTTTACAAAATATAATATATAAATAAATAACTTAAATTTATTTTTATAATATTTTCGTTTGTTTTTCTAAGCATAGTCGGTTTCATAGAATGACATTAGAATTGCACAAATAAGATTGACAATTAATCACACAAACTAAATAAGAAAATGATGGGTTTAATTGAAATATTTGAATCAGGTAGATAGAATGTGATTTTTGGCTTTTCATTTATCTAATTACTACTTTAATTTAAAATTGTATGGAGAAGAATGACATAATTTAATTGTTTGAGCGAGACAGTACAGTAATTTTTTTAGGAGTAACTAGTAAATCATATTAATTTTAAAACTTAATTTCTTTGAAAATATTTTACTATAAAATTAGAGAGTGTAACTTTTGCATTGAAATATTAACCGTATTATGAATATTTAAAAGGATCAGAATCTGAAATGTGATCTCTGTAAGTAAACTATTCCATATGAGAACTTGATCTAAATCGGTGCAATTACATATAAAGTCAAAGTTAAAATTAGGCAATTTGCCAAACTACCTCCTTGTTATTTGACTTTTTATTAGTTTCTTTTTTTATTTTTCAAAATAAATATTAATATCTCTCTTTTAATTAGTTCTATTTTTTTAAGGTCAGTAGTTTAAGTCCTGAAAAAAGTTAGAGAATTTTTATTTAAAAATAATTAATTTATATTTGAAGACAGATTTCAATTGTAATTTGACAATTATTGAGTGTAATTTTTAGCAGTCTTTAAATTATTAACAGTTATAATTTAGCATTTATTGAATGCAATTCTTTGAAATTTATAAGTATTTGATGTTTGTAATTCATTGAGATGTATAAATGAAATGTTTGTATTAAAATTAAAATGAGATAATGTTACTTAATGAAAAATCGGAGAAAAAGTTGATAAAATTGTCAAACAATAAGAGAATAAATAACTTTTTTTTCTTTTTTTTTAAAAAAAATTCTTGGGAAAATGGCATCTTCGAAATGAGCTAACACATCTTACAAATATAAAGAAAAAAAAAGTTTAAAATACTTTATAAATAAGAAAAAGTACGAAATTTAAAGAGACATAGAGACAATCAAGATTCTTCAAATCATTTTCCTAACCGCTCAACTTGTATATGATCTCTTTAATCTTCGCAGTTAACTCTATTATTCAATTTTAAGACCTAATTTTCATCTATTTAATCAATATTAAACATTTCAAATTAATATCTTAATCTTTTTAATTTCAAGTGATGTGTTGATGACCATTGAAAAAAAATAAATATTAATAATTTTTAAAATAATTAATTTAAATTTATCGGCGACCAATAAATTAGTGAAAAATCACTTGAATGAGAAAATTAAAATATTAACTTAAGACATGTAGCATTATTAATTTAATTACCATAAGTATACAGCTCTAGTTAACTGTGGATATATATGGTTCGCAATAGAATCATCCATAATATATTTTGACTAATCTTTATACATAAACAAATATATATTTATATAATTAATTTTGATATAAGGTGTAATAAAACTACTATATTAATGCTAGAATAATGAGGTTGTTGATTATGGAAATTTAGGCCTTTTTGGTCAAATTCAAAGTCTTTAATTAAGAGATAAATTTATAATTTTACAAACAAAAAAAGAAAAAAAATTGGACGTATGGATAGATCACTATTATTTACCCAAGATCTTCTGTTGGCAGGATTTTATTTACTACAAAGTATAAAGTCGGCTATGATTGCGTCGATGATGACCTTGGAAAAAAATCTTTCAATACTTAAATTAGAATAATGTTGACGAATGAATTTCTGATGAATTTAGTGCGTAGAATTCGCTTTCTACGTAACCATCCTCACCTTTTTCCATCATTTCTTTACTTGCCCTCTATACAAGAGCATATATTGCAGTTTAAGGGTGGGTAAAATTAACCAGAAATCAAAAGATTGAATTAGATTGAAATGTTCGATTTGGTTGTTTCACTTAAAAATATCCCTTCGATTATTTATTTGACAAAATTGAATAATTTAATTTGACTTTGGTTTGATTTTAATAAAACTAGATCGTCTACAATTGTATATTATAAGAGTATTTTAAATAAATAATATATGTTAAAGACACGATAAAAATGAGAAATTTTAAAATATAAATAAGAGAAAAAAATAAAAAATAAATAGCACCCAAAATAAAAAGTTAAACATCGTAGCATCCAAACACCAAACACCTTTGTTTTTTTAGCTCCATTACATCAAATTTATGAGTTATGGTAACTTATTAAAAATGTCATTTAACTTTTTAATAAGTTGTATTCATTTGTAAAAACACCGATTTAAATTAAAGATTGTAATCTTTTAAAAAGTGACACAATTCTTTTTAAAGTTATGACCTTTTAAAAAAGTATGTGTCCACTTTATATAATGTATTAATCTAAAGAGATATTGTACCCTTCTAAAGAAGTATAAATATCTATATAAATAAAAAAAACACACTTCACTTTTATGACATACATAAAAATTTATCCTCCTTTTCTTATATTTTATGATATACATAAAAATCTATCATCTTTTTTTTATATTCTCAAAATCTATTAATTCTCATAAAAATTATTTTATAGTCTTATAAAATTTGTAATTAGAGTATACAATTATAAATTTAATAATTATTAAATTTTAAAATTATATTACTATATAACTCATTTTATATTTTAATTATCATTGTGACGATAAAAATAATTTTAAAACAATGCGTAGGATGCAGTGACTATACAAACTAATAAAGTCCATTAATATAGTTCACACTAATCCAAATTCTAACACCTACCACAGCAGCCAGCAGGATGTTTCAGTTCAACTTTCAAATTTTTTTATTTTATTTTTATTTAATAATTTTTTCTTGACTTTGCATTGAATTGATGATTGGGATATTTCTCTTCTTATCTAGCTACTTGCATTGAATTGAACTTGGGTGTAAAACTTCTTATAGAATGAGTTACTCAATATTGGATACAGGAAAGTAAACAAGATGGAGATTCAAATCTGTAATACTACAAAGATACAGAATAAATAACCTTCAAAAACAATGTTAGGTCTCAAATTATTGTTACGGTCAAGTTTCTTCTGGCAATTTACAGTTACAAAAAGAAATATTTGCACCAAACCATTAGCGTTATGAAAAGCCACTAAAAGGGATTTGACAATTCCTTCTTCCAAGCCGCCAAACAAGAATTGATTCTCTTCAATCTAATGAGGGGCACAAAAAAAACATAAAGTCACCATGTGTAATATAAACTTTTATACACTTTTCGTGTGTGTTAGTTTAGCTGATAACATTTCTGAGGTGGAATTAAGAAGTTTGGAGTTTAAACGCTGTTATGTAATAGAAAAAAAAAATGTTATTTTCTTTTTAGTAATTTTATAATTTTAAACAGTAAATTAAAATAATAAACAATATTATGTGTTTGATTAGATTAAAAAGAAAAAGAAAAAACAGTGTGACAAATCTCCAAGATGCCACTCAAAAAATAAATAAACCCAATTCACAACGTTTTATTATTTGGGCTGTAAAAGAGCCCTAGTAACCCAAACACACAAGCCCAATAAAGGATACAACCATTACATTCACTCTCACTATCATTACAATAAAACTTCGAAGGAAAAAAAACCTCCTTCGTTCTTCTCCTCTCTGTTGAGGTAAATCCAGTGGCAGTCCGCCTCGTCTTAAATTCTGGTTTGCCCCGGTAAAGCACTAAACTTTCTTCTTCTTCTGCGTCAAAGCTTCAAACTTTTGTTGATTTCTTACAACCCTTTTTACCCTTTAATCTTTTTCTATTTCTTTTCTCTTATAAAATTTGCAAAACCTAAGTTTATTCATCGGTTACTTACTCTTTGTTTGTTTCATATTTTGGTTTGCTTCATTTTTGTTAAGTAAATGGCATATAGAGGGCGTGGACGTGGACGTGGTGGCTACGGAGGCGGCGGTGGCTACGCTAAACAAGAACCTTTTGTACTTTTCCCAGTAAGTGATTTTTTTTTTTTTTGGTGTGTACTTTTCCTTTTTGAATTCTTAATAATCTTATTCTTTGGCTACTTGGAATTTTGGAGTTTTTAGAAAGGCTAAAAAAGCTTCTCAGGGTTAGCTAGGTGATACGCCCTGAATCGTCCGCCAAAGCGGGGTATCGGTTGAAGCCTAACTCTTGTTCTGCCTTGGTCTAGCCTCTTTTCTGCAAGTTATTCATTGACCAATTTTTTTTAGTATGGGTAGGATATGAATTAATTAATTTGTGAATGATGTTAAATTGCCAAAGGTGAAATATGAATGAATAGAGGTTAGTCTCGAGGTTGTGTTAATTGTTCTTCCAATTTTTATGTGAAAGTTTTGATTGTGCTAATGTAGGATATTGAATTGCCTGATCGCAAAACTGTGCCTGCGGAAAGAAAATTGATTGTTGGGAAATTGCTTTTTTGGAATTCAAAGTTGCTAGATTATTGGAAATCCTCTCCATACTATCTTGAAGAAACTGTTGAAAAGAGTAAGTATCGAATGGTTCAAATACTTTCTTTCCTGATGTTTTATTTGGTAGTTATATAGGAGAAACTAATAAAAGGTAAAATGAAATAGATTGGCAAAATGTTTGACAACTTAGACACAACCATTTTGGGCTTTGCTCTAACGGAAGGGCACTTCATGTTCTGCGTTCTTTACGCCTTGGCGAATTGATGCCCTTGCTAGGCCTTAAGTTTCATTCTCATTGTATTGTTCATGATTTTGGCCCAAATCAACTAGCAAAGCTCTTAATATGCCAAACCAGAATTAATATTTTTTAAGATATCTAGTACCCCATGTTAAGATGCTACATTAACTAGTGGCAGTTTTCTCATCTTTACAAATTTGATGCCAGAGAGACAAAGCACGGACATAGAAAGATATTCTGACTGGAATAAGCCGAAGACCACGTTTGATCGTGGTTCAATTGACCAATTTCTACAGCACCGGTCTAGTAATTTTCCTGCAGAATTGCTTAAAGGTTGGCAAACTTGACGACTTATAGAAATATGGTAGTGATATTTGTGAGAATACATGTTATAGTTATCTTAGGGTTTTAGACTTCAGAGACTCATCTGATGGTGCAATAAAATTTCAGATCCAAGGGAGCTGCGAAATGCAAAAAGAGTGCGTTGGAATGCAGATGCAGGTTTTATGAGATTCGAGCTTAGTCTCACTTTTCTTTTTCATTTTATATTAGTGTCATGCGTCGAATACATCTCTTTATTAGTTACGCAAGAACTGAGATTTGAAATGTTTTTTGTGCTAGACCCATTTGATCTGCTAAAAATACAATATATATACTAAAAGTAGTGCCACTATTGTGCATCAGTAAATTGTTGTTCTATATCTCACTTAATTACTATTCTAAAGCATTATTGAGTAAAAAACACATGACTTGGTTTGCTTTAGATTTTGGTTGTCTACCTTTTTGGTGTTCTTTCTTCTAATCTCTTTTAGACGTTCCCCACTCTGACTGAACCCTGAATTTTGTGAAGGTATTATTTATCTTGGTCATATTTATTCAAGATTGACTTGTCCACTATCAGGAGATGGATAGGTGGACGAGAAAATATTTGCAAATGCAAAGATATCCATAAGTATTATTCTAAAGTGGAAATTCTATCTTATTGATTCACGACTGACACATACAATTACAATATATGGTCCTCATCTATTTACTTAAAACTGATTTAGATGTTCACATGACAGGCTTGCAGAAGTTAGATCTCTTTGAAAAGCTTGAACTGAAGTATGAGGTAAACATTTCTAGCATTGGTAACTTTTCTGCCTATATTATCTGGTCATATTTTTCTGATGCAATACTTCTTGGAAAAGTCATATCTGTTTGTTTGATATATCACTAGTTTTACTTTGTCAATTATTTCTATGAATAGTATATGGTCTTTATTCCGACATCAAATTGGTGATTCTTTCTGTATCTGTAGGGCCAAGAGGATAAAGATGAAAAGGAAAAGAAAGAAGGTGAAGATGAGGATGAAGAGGATGATGAAGCAGGTGGAGAAGTTGAAGAAGAATACAGTGATGATGGAGACTATAATCAGGTTCCCCTCAAAAACTTTCAGGGTTATTTTAGCATCATTCAACATTAGTATATTACCAAAGTTGTTCATAACATTTTAAATAATGCTGGATTAAGAAACTCCAATTGAACATTAGGAACATATTATCAGAATGTTGCAAGGAACACACTGTGATGAAGCAAATCAGGTGGCAGGCAGGCCATATGTTTGAACTTATTAAATCTGTTCTTGCACAGTTAACATTTGTTTTTTATTTTGTTTTCTAGATAAAATATGAAATCGGTATCACGTAATGGTTATTATATCATTTCATGATTTATGCTTGAACAAGATTTTCTATAGACAGTTATCTTTGTGACCTTTGTCACTAAAAAGAGTTTCTGAATCATTGTTCGTAAAAGGATTTTGTTTAGAAAAGGTTCCTAATGCTTATTCATTGCTGCAGAACATTGATTTTGATGATGATGAAGATGATTTTAACATGGACGACGGTAACGATGGTATGGCATTGACTTTGTGGATACATTTTTTAAATTTATTGTATTTATAGATGCTAACAAGTTTATTGATGCTGCAGATGAAGCTACATACTAGTTTTGATTTGCAGTAAAAATTGGCACACGGGTCATCTTCCTCAATACTTCTTGGAGCAAGTTCTGCAGATGGAACCAATGCATTTCCCAATTTGAAAGAATGCTTTATAGTGCTAACAAATAACTTGTAAAGTTTACTATGAGAAACTTTTCGTAGAAAATTCATGTTTTGACTAGAAAGATTTGTCTTTGTGGGCCAATCTGCAAACTTATAGTCAATCAAATTGGATGTTAGCTTTATATATTCATAGCTTCCCTTTTGACGGTAAAAATTATCAATTTCTAATTTGTATCAATAATTTTATATTTATTGGTTTGTTGATTCATTGGCTTAATCACCCATATTGGTGTCTGCTCTGAGTTTTCATTTTTCATTTTCAATTGACTTCCTTAACTTCATTCTCGATGTAGTCATGGACCAAGTTAATTCATATGAATCATTTGGGCCTTCAGCTGAGTCAAGACACTTTGCCATGGACCAAGAAATGTCTTATAATTCATTTGGGCTCTGTCGAATCAAAACACTCTTATTGGGTTTAGAGATTCTGAGGTAGCATTTTATCGGATCCATGATCCGATAGAACACAAATTTCGGAGTTCAAGATAAGTATCTTTACATACCTATGGTTACTACGTGTATATGTATAATAGGCCGAAAGACGAGTGTGAGGATTAACATGGTAAGATCAACGCATAGAATAATTTCTCGCATTCAGTACGTACAGCAAAATTCCCCCGACCATGTGTTCATTTTCCTTTCCCTTAAACGAAGGCCGAACGTGACCGTCACTCATTCAATCATGTTACAGCCAACGGTTCAGATCGCATCACACACGACGCCACCATCATCACTCGTAATCTTTCTCACTGACCCCACAAAATTCAATACATTTTTTAATTTTAAAAAGAAAAAACAACTATAAATACCTCTCTTCTTCAAACGGAAATCACGTCGAGCAAAAAGCAAAAACAAACGATAACGGAAAATTGTCAAACCAAGAATTCATTTAGTTTTACCGTCAGAATTTGATTGCGAAAATGTCGTGGCAAACGTACGTCGACGATCACTTGATGTGCGAGATCGAAGGCCACCATCTAACCGCCGCCGCGATCGTCGGTTCAGACGGCAGCGTTTGGGCTCAGAGCTCCACCTTCCCTCAGGTTTTGTAAATACTCTCATTCTCTCGCTTCAATTTATTTATCGATCCGTTTTATTTCGAATTTTCGAATCGTGATATTGTTAATTAATCGTTTACGTTGAAGTTTTTATAATGTTAGTGGGATCTGATATGTTTTTATTTTCATTTTAATTATGTGAGTATATTTATATTTGTTTCAACGATAAATTTATGATATTTGATCGTAAAAATGTCACGATGATTCATTTTAGTTAATCATGTTTGGGAGATAATTGATTTATGATTAACATTTTGTCATTTCAATATTAATCTTGAGAAGAAAGAGGATTGTCATTATTGTTTTACAAATCCAAAAACAGATAAAATAAAGTGTTTTTTTAAAACTTGTTTTGATAAATGGACGCCAAATTCATTCTTCACGAACAAATTTTAAATTCTTGAATGGCTTTGAGATATTTTTAGCGTTTTTGAGAACCAAGCTTGAGAAAATATTTCTTTTTCTAAAAAATATATGATTAGATGCATCATTATTCCGGTTTTTGTTCCCGAAATTTTTTTTTCGAAATATGCTATGCCAGACACATTCTCAAATCTTCAAAATACAAGATCTAATTTCTTAACTGCATTTAAAGAAATGTGCTTTTCTTTTTGTTTTCATTTTCAAATGTTTACTGTTTGTTTTGTTAACATGCAGTTTAAGCCTGAGCAGTTTACAGCAATCATGAAAGATTTTGATGAGCCCGGGGCTCTTGCCCAAAACGGCCTGCACCTTGGTGGCACAAAGTACATGGTAATCCAGGGCGAACCTGGAGCTGTGATTCGTGGAAAAAAGGTGATTTTAGCGAATATATTGTTATTAGTGTTGATTCTATACATTTTATGATAACAATTAAGCTGCATAAAATTACTAATGAATTTTCATATGTTTACTGTTGTCATAATCACTGGCCTTCACAATTGTTTCAACTTTTAGGGGTAAAGTTGTTATCCAAGGAATCTCTCTCTTTAATACTCATTTGATGCTGTCATGAATTTTAACTTTCTCACCTAAGACTTTAATCTTGTGGATAGTGAAGTTTAGACCCAGGCTTGTTCTTGAAAGAACAATAATAATAAAGCTTCATGGGTCTGACTGCTGGGCCAACCCAAGGAGTCCTTTATTGAATTTGATCATTTTTGTACAGTCTCCATAGACGATAGTTACTTGGGTACTCTAGAACACAAGCAAATGGATGACAGGTTGCTTTTTCCTTTTTCCGATCCTTGGTGTAGTACTGTGAAATCAATTATTTCATGTGGTGGGTACACTCACACACCTAATCATTCTGTAATCTCCTTTTCATTTTCCCTTCTATGAACTCCCAATCTCTGCCAGTCAGCTTCTTCATGTGACATGGTCCATCTGTTAGTTTCATTCAAAATGACTTTCTTATGAAGAATGTTCTTTCAATCAATATCAAAAAAGCTGCTACATTATCTTTTTAATGGTAAATTAACAATTAAGATTCGTCTTGAATATCTTTTCACTATGATATTTCATATTAATTCTTATTCCGTCACCCATTTTTGCAGGGTGCCGGTGGTGTCTGCATCAAGAAAACCAACCAAGCTCTGATATTCGGTATATACGATGAACCAATGAATCCAGGACAGTGTAACATGGTTGTTGAGAGGTTGGGAGATTACCTCATAGAACAGGGCCTGTAGATCCCGTCTCAACTTCTATTCTATATGATTTGACGTAATATCGCTTTTCAGTTTTCGGGCATGCCTCTTCTTCCGTATATTTGCTCTTGAAACTGGCACTATATTTGGTTGCTGGAATAATTACTGTGTGAGCCTGGAGTGATTTTCTTGGGTTCTTTAGGGTCCCTTTTCCCTCCAATTCCCTCATGGTTCCTTTGTTATGTGTATTTCAGTTTTAATGAATTTGAACCTTTGGATATTGTTGATATTATGATAATGGTGAATTTTTTTTTTTTTTTGATTGATTAAAATTACCACGATTTCTTTCTTCCCATTCTAGAAGTCAATTAAAATATTTGTCCTCTCCCTTCATTAGCCTGTACTAACATAATCATAATAATAATAAATATAAATAAAACTAGTATTTACATTTAATGAGGATTTCCATTCTTATAAAATGCATAAGAGATTACATAATTTTTTTAAAAGAAAAAGATGGCATAATTATAATAACTGTAATAATAGTAATGTTAATTATATTAATATAATAATTGAGGGAAATTGTAAGTATATGAGAAGAGAACTGATTATTGCAAGATTACTTAATGCAAATAAAAGGATGGATAAACATTATTCTTAGAAGTTTCATCTTAAAACAAAAAAGTACTCATTTCAAAAGAGGGAATAAAAAAGTATGAATAAGTATATCTTAAAAGGCCGGGTCAATACAAAATCCAATGTTCAAATCCAAGCCCATTTTATCAAGGGCATTTATGTAATTAACTCAAAATTCTAAATCCAAACAAAACCCGATGTTCAAATCCAAGCCCATTTTCTCTAGGGCATTTATGTAATTAAACCAAAAGATCTAAGTCCAAACAAAACCCTAAATTTTCCTCATTCTCCTATAAATATACCGAGCCTGTTCTTGTTCACCACCAGCCGCGAATTCATTACTTCTTCTACTTCATTTATCTGAAAGACTAATCCCTTCCATTTTCAAAATTTGTGCGTTTGATTAATTTAGAGATCGATAAGACGCAGGGATTGTGTGTATCGGCGCTGTGCAAAGATCAATGCACATTGAATCCGAAAGAGTTCTCTGCGAAATCAACCTTTTATCAGGGGAAGATGGGCAGTTGTGTTTCAATCTCCACCGTTGATTCTCTCAACAATCATCTTCCCCACATCCTAATTATCTACACATAGGCCTTATTATATTTTTTATTTATTTTATTTTATTCCAATTTATTCATTTTCCTAGAGACTTTGAAATCTACTTTATAGAGGAATGCTGAAGCAAATTAATATGGTTTTTTAAACCTTAATTATTTATGAGATCATCACAAAGAATTGGTGAAATCTTTTATAACTACATAATTTGTTGCACATTTTTGAAAATTTTTTTTTCTTTTAAATAGAAACGGTTTTCCATCTCAGTGAGCATGAAAATTATGTTGAAATCCGTTATAGGAGATGGACCTTTTAGCAAAACCCAATTCGAAAACCCAATAATTTAAGGTTTGGGTCTGGCCTTTAACCAGGCTTTGATGGGCCAAGGTTGGGCCTATCTCTGTGACTAGAGCTATGCTTCCGATTCAATTTAAATGGACGTAGGAATTCTATCCTTGAAGATCTAACGAGGGTAACTCCATTTAAGATTCCATAATAATAAATAAATTAACCAAATATGATATAATGGAGATAATTTAGGTTTCTCAATTTGACCAATAATCGATATGAAATAATATTATATTTGTGATAACAATTTAGTGATAAATGGCTGATATTTACCAAAGATTTGAGTACGAATATCTTAAATATAACGAAGATTTTGAGTACAAATCTCTTAAATATAAAATAATATTAATAGATAGGTCCTTTGAATGTCATTATATAAAATATTGATCTTAAACCAATCTATACTTGTCAATTAACAAAACGAATATACACTAAATTCTCCATTAAAAAGAATAATAATAAGTTACAATATGAATTTTTTTTGTTTTTTTATTTTCTGCATTAACTACATAATGTTTTTGCTAAAGTTCTCTTTGATGATGCATAGACTATTCTCATCCCAAATAGAGATTTGTGTTAGGCTTGCCCCTTAAAGAGAGAAAGAAACCAAAAAAAAAAAAAAATTCATAATTATTTAATCTCAAATCTATTTAAAAGAATTTTGATTCTATTATATAATAAATTTCATATCTATTTTCATTATCTTGATGCAAATTTGGAATACATTCCAAGAGAGAAATTTGACTTGATCTAATCAACATTAACATTCAACATTCAACATTGTACCAATTGTTTGATTCATTGAATTCTCTTCTTTTTTTCAAATAAAAAAAATTATGAGTTGATGAAATTAAAAGTATTATTATGTGGACATGGTAAGAGGTAGATGGTGAGTCCTATCTCTTGAAATTATGTGGAGGAGATTATTGTGTCAATCAAATTCCATGTGTTTTTGACTTAATACTAAACCC
This sequence comes from Ailanthus altissimus, assembly GCA_946807835.1. Classification (NCBI taxonomy): domain Eukaryota; kingdom Viridiplantae; phylum Streptophyta; class Magnoliopsida; order Sapindales; family Simaroubaceae; genus Ailanthus; species Ailanthus altissimus. The sequence continues at coordinate 19,226,889 of OX327710.1, read as the reverse complement.
TTTTCATTTTTTTTTTGTTTTTTGGGCACAGGTTATCTGAATCTAAGTCAAATTCTTCCTTATCCTTACATATGCAAGATAATGCAAATCTTGTGTTAAATTTTTAATGAGCTCAAATAATATTTTATATATATATATAATGAAAAAAAAAAGAGAGAATAAATTAAGTGGTGTTTAGTTTAGATGGGTTCTTTAAGCATTATGAAAGGTTAATTTTGACCATGATGATGTTCCCAGTTAGGGAACTTGATAATGGAGAAAAAGAACTCATTGAGATTGACATGATTTGAAGTTGTATTTAGAAAATTCTTCTTCATAAATGTTGATTAACTCAAACCAATTTGCTTACTTTTCTAAAATTGCAGTAAATAACCTTTGGTATACATATAAATCTTCTATATATGAAATCATTGAGCCAAAAATAATACTGAAATTTCATGCTTTTTTTAATATATATTTACACGTACACATAATTACTACCGCTTATTGTAGGGGTGGGTGCTTCTTCTTGAGGTGCCCAACCAATGTTAAAAAGCAAATAAATTAGGGAAAGGATCAAGAACCCTAATTTTTAAATACAACTTTCTATATTATTTGTATACTATTAAATTAATTTAGTTTAAATAATTGAGATTGCATCTCATACTATTCAATGGTATGGTACCCTATCAAGTTGCACAAATGTGTTCAAATTTTATTTTTTAATTTTCTATTATATGAAATATAAATCAAACCCTTATCTGTTTTATGGCGAGTAGGATTTAAATCTTAGATTTTTTAGTTTCCTTCAAAAGATTTTACCAATTGAATTAATTGACACTCCACATATGAGTTTATATAATTTATTTATATTTTTAACATTAATTTTAAAATAAGTTAATTTAATAATATAATAAAAAAATGTATAAAATTAAGGAATTACTAATCATACTTGTATCTCAATGCTTTGATTATAATAGTTGAGGGATTGCTTATCCTTTCTCAATAGATTAAGATTTACTAGTGATTCAACTTTATCTTATGTCAAAATAACATATATTAAAAAAGAGTAATGTTACACTTTTTAAATAATATCTTAAAGTTTATTTTTAAAATTGAGGTGTCAAGTAATTACTGAATGATAAAATTATGTAAAGTTTAAAATTATCTATTACATTGTTTTACTATTTAATAGTTGATTAACACCACATTTTAAATGAAAAAATTAACACTTCATTTAAAATGAAAAAATTTAAGATATCAAATATAAAATATAGTATTATGCATGAAAGAATAATTCATAATTAGCAGCAAATTAATACCCTCATCATCAAGTAAACCTAAATCTAGAAGAACTTATTGGACAAGATTTTGACTATAAGGAACCTTCACCATATACACACTAAATAATAAAAATAGGGAACTTGGTGTATGGGGTAATAGATTGATGGTGACTCAATATGGATGGCTTCAAAAAAGCTTATCCCTTAAATTCCTTTCTTGTACAAAAATTGCAAGGTCAAGGAACTCAAGCCCCGTAAGAGGAGATAATGTCGAATCTAAAGATAAGGCCATGATAAAAATATGGCAAAAAGTTGAGTCATGATAAAGACACTTCTAGAACAACATGGATCTTGTGTGCAACCTAAGCCAAGAGCCTCACACATGTCCCCATGCACATGCACCAAGAAAGAATATAGTAAAGTGAGTTTAGAAGTGCTTAATTGAAAGCACTTTCTCAAAAGAAGTTCTTTTTATCCACACAAAATAATAATAATAATAATGATTATAATACAAATTGAAAACATTTCCCTTACATGAGCATCTATCAAATACATTGTTAAAAAAGTATCAATATTTTTCTACCAATCAAATATACTTTTATCTAAATTTTTAACAAATATTGTGAAAACTAGTTTTTTTTTTATTATTTGAAATCAGATCTATTAGTATCAAAATTAAATTAATATTCTCTTCTAGAGTTTTATTATGCTTTTAAAAAAATGTGTGGCAGGTGTTATTAATAATAGAATCATGTATAGGAAAATATTATTTACTTTTCTATTTTTGTTTAATAACCACTAATCACAAGTTTCTATTTTACTCATGAGAAAATTAAGTAAGAAAAAAAAAATCCCCATTTATAAAATCACTTATTAACTATATTTGCATTACGAATTAAGATTCTCTTTTGATTTAAACTTTTATTTTAAAATATAAATTAGTAATAATTAATTATTAATAAAATACAAAATTAACAATGAATTTATGTAAATTATTTATAAGTAATAATGTACACATATTAAGAGATTTTTCAAAACTCAAATAAAATTAGAGGAAGATACTAATTCCTATAACATTAGCCAATTTGCTAAAATGTGTTTTTATATATATTATGTAATTGCCTTTGTAGTATGGAGATTCCATGCAACATGATGTGTGTGCTATCACTTTGCCTTTTAAAATGGACGAAATTTCATGTGTCTAGGTGTCAAGAAACCATGAATTTTCCCAGAAGAGTACCATCCTAATCCATGTAGTATCTTTGGTACATATCCTTTTGTGTATATATAAGTAAGCAACCCCCAATCAGGCAGAGTCCTATGTTCATCATCATCATCATTCGTCGGTGCATTATTGATTGCTTCTATTCTTCTATTTCGCATAGGCTGCTGCAGCTTCTTTTTCTTCCATCACAAAATTCCATGCTGTTAATAATGGGCAGTGCTACTGAAGCTGATCAGAGACAAGTGTTGCAGGCTCCATGCTTGAAGCTAGGGCAAAATGATAATAATTATAAGCATGCAAAACATAATCAAGAAGATGATCAGTGGATGATCGTGGAAGGTGATCATCACCATCAAGATACCTACAACAACAATAACATACCATCATCATCATCAACATCCCTTGAAGAAGATTCAAGTATTTCCAATGGATCAACAACATCTTCATCAGACTTGGTTGATGATGCATCCTCAAGCAGTGCTTCATCATCAACTTCTTCTTCCAATTCTAATAATGGACCTTTATTTGAATTATCTGAGCTCATGGCACAACTGCCCATCAAGTAAGTTCTCTAAACCATTCTAAGCTATCTCTAAGTTTTAAGTATACTTTGCTCTAAAGATCTGCTCACAAGCTCTTGAAAGAAGTGCCTCTTGGATTCTGAGTATAGCTTAATATTCATTTTAGGGATAGAAGATAAACTAATGTAGTTGCTATAACATCCCATATGATCCTTTTCCTTTTTTTTTTTTTTCCAATACAAGCACAAGATACTTAAGATTGACATTAATATGATAAGGATAATCGAAATCTAGACTTGTCAACTTATACATCATTCATTTCAAAGCTTTCTATATATAAATTCAATTCTTGTGAAGCTGTATAATTATCAAACAATAAACTTTGTTGTTCTCTTCTTGCAATTTCTTCAAATTTAAACCATCACATGAGATCTTGTTAGGCTAAAAATTAAAAGTGCTTTCTTTCTATATGCAGGAGAGGACTTTCTAAATTTTATCAAGGCAAGTCTCAGTCTTTTACATCTTTGTCAAGGGTAATGAGCATAGAAGACCTAGCAAAGAAGGAGACTCCATATCGAAAGAAAATGAAGAGCTGTAAGAGTTATGGAGGTGGCTTGGATATCAAAGCCACCATTTCAAAGAAAGTCTCATCATCAAGAGCTTCTTTTTCCTCTTTATCTTCTCCATCAGCAGGCAGAAGGAGTAGTTTCTTAGGTAGCAGTACTAGGCCTCCTCTAGTTCCTGTACAAAAGCACTTTTGAATTTTGATCTGAAAACTTGTTCTTTTTATCAAAAAAGGTTTGAGTGGATTTTGATCTGTAAACTCACATGTATATATTGAGTAAAATATTTTATTCAGTAAACAATTTGAGAGCTACCAATGGATGTAATTAATTAAGATCACGAGTGACATTTTTTTTTATCAAAGTTAGAGAAGATAAAGACTATGCATATTTTGACTTATTATGCAAGTGAAGGGTAGGATTCTGAAATAATTTTTAATGGACTTAAAATCTTGAACATATCCCCAAAATTCTAAAAGCCTGAATATTTATTATTACCCGCTCTTTATTTCCTCATTTAAATAAGCAATCCACTCATGTGAATAAATATATATCCACTCAAATGAAGGGAAAGATATCGACCACCGATTTATCTATGAGTGGGGGTGTAAGTCATCGGTCCCTTTTGATAGCAGGCATCTATGGTCGTCGCACTTCATCATCTTATTTGGTCTTTTTTTTAATTAAAAATAACTCTATCATTGTATAAATTATAAAAAATAGAGTCTAATTATATAAAATATGATTAATTTTATTATTAGAATGTAGTCAAAAAAACGGCCGCCGATCATTTTTTAATAATAATGGCAATTTTTTTAATTAGTAATTATTTAATTTAATTTAAATATAAACCAATGACATGTTAATTGTGACATATCTTTTATTAAAGTTTTTTTTTAATTATATTAAATTAAATTAATAAATGAAATTGTGCCACATGTTTAAAAAGATAATAAATGAATAAGATTGTACCATATGTCTAAAGTGTAATTTTTTTATATAGTTAAATTACTATTTTATCCTTCTATCATTAAAATTCATTATAAAAATTAATAAATTACAATAAAATTGGATATTTTTATTTTAACTATAATAAAATTGTCAATTAATCTAAAATATTAAGATAAAATCGTTCTTATCTCTGAAAAAAATAAAAAAAAATTAAATGTTTAATAGTAACTTCAAAAGCCCCGATCAATTTACTATGTCTTCCCCCTAAAAAAGACATCATTAATTAGATTAAAAGGGGGGATATTTTCTTCAATATTCCTCAAGTATTAGCTAATTTTACTAATACCCAAATGTTTAAAAAAAATTGATATTAATATTTAAATTTTTAACAAAATATGTAGGAATGTCAAATTATTAAAAAATATTTTATTAAATTAAACAGGACCTATATAACTCCATATCAAATGATCAAATTACTCTTTACACGTAAAAAGAGACTAAAATAACAATAATTTCTTGCACGAGTTTCAATGCCTATTTTGATTTTTTATTATTAAATTTTGTACTTATTTTAATATTATTAAAGATTTTTTTTAAAATAATAATAAATAAAATAATTCAAAAGATAATAAAAGATCAAATTAAAACCTTTAAAAAAATAAATAAAACAAAAATTATATTTAAATTAATACAATAATTAAAATAATTTTTTAAAAATAAAAAAAGACATGACTAACCACAACTGTTGCATCTAGCAGTGGCTTAACCTATTACTACGACCAGCAAGTAGCAATAGCAGCTCAAATCACTATTGCTACGGCCAGTAAGCAGCTGCGACCACTTTTAACTGCTGCTACAACGATCATTTTTTGTCACTAATTTAACAGTCTAATTTGGTCTTTGTTATAGCAGTTTTTTTTTTTTGCCACTGCTCATCTGCTACTTTTTACTTCTGCTCTATTGACTATTTTTTTTCAGTACTATAGTAATTTCGCTATTTTTTTTAATTATTTTTTAAAATAAATTTAAGTATTTGAAGTGTGAAATAACTTAATTACTTTTAATCTATTAATTTTAACCGTATATTTTTAGCGATCGAACTTTTATGTATATTTAGTTAAAAAAATTATATAATAATATTAATTTTTTAAATTTATAGATAATGATAAAATTAAACAATACTTAAAAACCATTGAAAAAAAATCCCTTAAAAATATCATCAAGTCTTTTGAGAATAAAAAAAAAAATCCAAAGCTAAAAATACTTTAGATAATACACCACCAACATCAATTTTTTCTATCCATTTAAGAAGATGTAAAAAATTGAGGAAAAAAAAAATCAAACCCACAACTATTGTCGTTGTCGAAGTCATCGTTGCAACCAGTTGGTAGGATTGCATAAGAGAAAGAGAAGAGATTGGGTTAATGGAGGTGCTGGAAAGATGAGAGATTGGGTTATGATAAAGAAATAAGGATTGCATAAGAGAAAGAGAAGAGAGAAAGAAAGCAGTGGCTACCAGTTGAAAAGTAGTTTTTTTTTATTTTAAAGAAATTATAATGAATACCACCTTAATTTTAATAATATTTATTAATTTGTAAAATATGTAATAATGTTCGGTTGTTATATTTGGTAGGAGTTTATAAATTTTGTGTCTCATTGCATAAAAAGTTTAAATTAATTTTTAAAATTTTAAAAATAATGTAATGACAACTTTATTTTTATACAACAAATAAAGATATATAATTTTTCATAAAAAAATTAATTTTTTAATAATAAATAAATTAAATTCTTATAATTAAAATTATGGATATTTACATAATAAATAAATATTAATTATTAAATAAATATTAATCAGGAATATTATTATGAATATTTTTTAGCTTTAGTCTAATTTTATCAATATTTTTAAGTTTAAAAAATAAACAATAATATTTAACCGGTAGAGAATAATCCACCAATATTAATAGAATTATGTAAAATAATTAAATTGTATTTTTAAACTAAAAAATGATGAAATGACCTAGGACAAAAAATACAATTTTTAATAATAATAAATTAATAATATTTTTTATATTTCTTAATTTTTAATAATAATATAATTATTACATTAAAACATACAATTAATTTTTATTTTTTTTAAAAAAAGGTTGCTGTTGTAAAATTGATATTAACAAATATTTAACATTTAATATTAATCATTACAAAATTGATGATTAATTATAAATAAGCAAAAAAATTCCCATTTCTTCAAAATCTTTCAACTTTCGCCAAAAGATCTTCACCCATTTTTTGTGATCCGAAAGAAAAAGAAAATTCAACGTCAAATGTCGTATTTCAGCGACACCAAACCATCATCCCCAGCAGTAGTAGCCATGGCCACCAAACCATTTTCCAACTACTTTGTGCTAAAAATACAAGAATCTATTACAATAAATACACCAGATAATCACTGCTACTATCCCCAAAAATCGAATCTTCAATTTGCAGAAACAAAAACATTGGAATCGACAATAATATTTCTTGGCCAAAAATCAAAGCACTGCTACTATGCCTATATAATTAGAAAAATAATAATAATAACATCCTATGGTTATCTTTTTATTTAAAGGTACCAATACAATATTAAAAAAACTTATGTAATCCACATCCAGGTATTTCAAAAAGGCTCTCCAATAATACATGGCTTTTCTGAAGCTATCAGATAATGAGAGCTGAAGTCATTCGAAGAAAAGTGGTTTGCTCCATCGCCAGAGTGCACTGACTCAGCCAATGTGAATAGCAGCAAAGTGATAGCATCACTTCTATAATTTGTGCTCTACTATGCCAAAATATTCAATTTGCAGAAATGGCCACTACCTTCAAATTCACAATTTCCCAAAATCTTCTTGGACTAAAAAAGAAGTACACCAGCACCCTGGACACTGCCAGCACCAGCAGGTTCATCACCGTGCACAAGCAACAGCACAGCGCCGCCCACTCTGCCGTCGTCCCTCCGGCATCCTCGCCTTTGTTGTCGGCCAACAAAAGCGGCTGCCGATGCTGAGTCAGTGACGATGAGTGAATCAGAACGGCCCGGCCATGCCTGATCAGCACTGCGACAGGAAGATCGAAGAATCTTGGATTTTTGTGGGAGAGGATTTCAGTGGAGAAGCGGCGGAGAATCGGCCTCGTCATTTATTTTTTTTTTTCTGCTTGGAACTGGTTGGAAAGGTGGAGAAGCGGTGGAGGTGAGATGGGAGAACTTCGGTTGTACTGGGATTAGCAGAAGAAGAATAAGAAATGGCGGGGATAGGAGAGAATAAAAAATTCTGATTTATTAAATTTTTAAAAAGAATTTAATATCTGCTTTAAATAAATGAATTGAATTTCTTTCGACATGTTCCACGTGGGAAGAGAGAATAAAAAAATATTTTTTACGATTATTTAAATGTAGAGACAAAAGTGTTTAAATATATAAATAAGAGTATTTTGACGCATAACAAAGATTGTGCATATGAAAATAAAGATGTTTTAACACAAAATAAATGATATCTAAACAATACATAATTCTAACCGAAGATTTTTTAATGACAGAGCATTATCGTTTATTTTTTAAATTAATGGACACTATTTAAATTAGGTCATACCTTAAAAATATTTATAATAATATTCTTTTATTTTATTAATAAAGAAATAATTTTTTAATTGACATTTGTCAATTTTTTATTTAAGAATAAAGTCTTTACCCTTTTCTTCAATAATTTTCGAAGATGTAATAATATTTTTCATCATCTTTTTTGAATCCTTTCTGATATTACTTATTACGGACTTTTTTCGAATCCGTGCAGTCTTAGATACTTTTCAAGTGGTAAATAGTCTACAAAATCAATTACTCAAAAAAAAGATAAAGAAGAAGTACACAAAATATTTGAAAAATGTTTTCTTATATTAATACTAAAGAGAAATTATAAAATTATGAGAATTATAAATTTGAAAGATAGTTTGCTCAAATAAGAGCTCCATCTACTTATAGTTAATATTATATATAATGAATGGTTATAATTCGTTCTAATCTAACAGTTTATATTTAAAGAGAAAATTATATAAAAAAAATATTTTAAAGACGTCACTTAAAATTAAAAATATAATAAATTATATTTTTAAAAGAATTAAATTTTCACTTAAAAAAATGAATTGAATTGCTTTCCTTATTTCAACATGTTCCGCGTGGGAAGAGAGAATAAAAAAATAAAATAAAATAAAATAAAAATTTTAGAATTATTTGAATGTAAAGATAAGAGTGTTTAAATATATGAATAGAGTATTTTGACACAAAATAAAGGATTATATAAAGATAATGATGTTTTGACACAAAATAAAGGGTATTTAAACAATATATAACTCTAATAAAAGACTTTATAATGGTTGGCATTATCGCATATTTTTTAAATTAGTGAATATTATTTAAATTAGGTCAAATTTATAATAATATCCTTTTATTTTATTAATAATAAATATTTTAATTTTTTATTAAAATTAAATAAATAATTTTTTAATTAACATTTGTCAGCTTTTTATTTAAGAGTTATGGAAAAAGAATAAAGTGTTTACTCTATTTTATTTAAAATATACTACCCATAAAAGTATATTTTAAGTTAACACTTTATAAATATATTATGATGATAGAGACCAAAGTGGAATTATTAAAAAGATAGAGACTAATTTAGTATATATAAATAAAATTAAGGGTGATCCCTTCATAATTTTTCTATAAGATATGAGATTAGTACAACGATAGCCATAGTGTATTCTCTTTTTGTTTTTCCTTATTATTTTATGATTTTTATAAGACAAAATAATATTAAAATTCAAATACATAAATAATTTGATAGAAGTTGAGGTCAGTAAAAAAATTAAAAGGTGAGGGGACAAATAAAAGAAAAAAATTATATTTGATTAGAATTTAATTATATACAAATTTTAGTGTTAAATTTAAAATCTTTAAATAAGAATAAATTATCAAAAATATTTATTTTTTAAAGAGTAAAATTTAAAATTTTGATTATTGAGCTTAAAAATTTTCTTATGCTCCTCTAAACCCTGAAACAGGTATGCCATTGATTAAGAAGGTACAATAGTTAAAACTCCTCATATCGATATTCTTGGGTTTGATTCCTTGTATTCTTCATCTCTCTTAATTATAATATAACATAAAAATAATTCAAAGATTAATTTATAACATTTTTTAACTTTTGATATATTTATAATTTGTTTTATGCTACATCTTCTATTTTTCAGTAAGTATCAAATATGTTTTAGGGGCAAAGAGGCAAAACCACAAAACACATGGATAATCAGCAATTTTTCCTCTGTCAAATAAAGGTATGTAATTTTTTTTTTTAAAATAATGTTGCATTTTTTATCCTAAATAATGTTTCAAGTAATTATTGAATAATTTATTTAAAAAATAATTATTATTGGATGGTGAAATAATATAATAAGTAATTTTAAAATTTACATAACTTTACTATTTAATGATTGCATGACACATTAAATTGTGATAGAAAATTTGAAATATTATTTAAAAAGTGTAATATTACTCTTTTTTTTAATAAATACAATGATATGAGTCGGTAATGAATGAATAATACTATATTTTTTCAAATTTTTCATTTTAAATTAACGTGTCAAATAATTATTGAGTGGTGAAATTGTGCAATTTTTAAAATTATCTATTACATTATTTCATCACCCAAAAATTGCTTCGCACATTATTTGGATAGAAAATTTTAAGATATCACTTAAAAACTATAACATTTATATTGAATATATTAAACAAATTTGATCTTCCCAAATCCCAATCACTTGAATTTTCAAAAAATGATTCGTCAAGTAATAATTGATTGTAATAAATAATTTTAAAATTTGTACTATTTTACTATTTAATTATTTTGATCAACACATTATTTTTTAAAATACAATTTAAAATTACTCAATCCATTTAGGCCTTCAAATTTTAATCACAATAATAGTCATCAATTGTGTTAAATGAAAAAAAAAATATCAGTAGATGAATGAAAAATATCAAATCCTACAAAGGAATTTTTTATTAATGGATCAAATGAGGTATCAAATACACAATTGAAGTTTCCATCAGTAGTTTTTAGTGGCACAAGAAACCGCAACATTACATGAAACAAATGTTGTTTCATCTGGTTGCAAATCCATGGAGAAAATGGTTGTGATGATGATTAATCATGGAGATCTAATTGCCCGGCTGCTGATTCTGCTCGATCGCCTCACTGGAGTCATAGCCACCACTTTCTGGGCCTCCTGTTTTTAAACACGAGAAGAGCAATTCAAATTTTGCTTTAAACACTAAATAACAATGCTTTCAAAGGACTAGGTTAGATTCATGCAAATGCATACACTCAACTTCAATTCAAAAACTTAACAATATCCTTTACCTCTTTCTTCATCTTCTTTGTTTGAGGAGTAAAGATTTCATATGATGGGGAAATATTTTCTGGCACAGCAACATGACTTGGAACCAAGGATTCTGTCTCAATGCTTAACACCTTATTGAAAGAAACAGAATAGTTGTTCACGTCAGTTTCTCCCATCCTGCTTTTCACACAAGCGCTTCTGAAAGAGCTACTACTGCTCATCTTTTCAACCACAAATTCACCTAGCAACTCAACAGATGGTGCGCGGTTTTGTTTCAACTCTTTAGAATCTTCTGCTACTGAACTAATCAAAGGAATAGGACTTGCTACAGAACCAACCTGCTTGATGTGCTCCTCCCTCTCATTAGCAAGTAGTAAATTGCATTTCTCGGCTAGCCCAGATTGACTAATGATAGGAAAAGAATCTTTGGTAGCACTATTCCTCTTAATGCGAAAAGCCAACACTAAAGGTGCAATAATTGCTAAAACCATAGCTACACCAATAACAGCCTTAAAGATTGTATCTGCTTCAATGTGCTCAACAAGCCCTTCCTTCAATTCCTCTTCTTCATCATTCAGAATTTTGAAGCTTGTAATTTCATTGTCTATCCTTCCTGACGTAAAAACTTCACCAGCCTCATCAGCAATATTTTTAGTTTCGGACATTTCGCTTCCAACCCACTCCAAACCCCCATTTCCCACATTGTGCACTTCAGGAACTAGTTCCCGTACAACCTCTTTTTCTTCTTGAAAAGCATAAGACATTATTGGAATCTGATTATCTTGTAAAGATTCAAACTTGTCTATGCTTTCTATGTCCTTTTCACCCATGTCACCCAAGTCATCTTCAATTTCACTGTCCTCAACTCTAAGCTCTGCCACCACTTCACTCACAGTATCACTAATTTCTTCATCTTTAGCCTTTTCAAACATCTCCTCTTCTTCAAACCACTCCCAATTCATTGTCTGATTTACCTTCATTAAGCCCACATTTTTATCCAAGAACTTATTACCACCCTCAAATATCTCAACTATTCCCTTAAACTCCATTCTATTAAAGAAATTATTTTCACTCCCAAGCCTCCTCATAGTTTCATACATATGATTATGAAGCTTGACATACCCATCTCTAAAACCCTCCATAGCTTGTAAAGTAGGTAAGGCTTCAGGAGAGTTCATCGACGAAATATACAAAGTGGAGAACACCAAAACAACCAATACAAGCATTAACTTGAAAACCCTTCTCAAAAACCCTTCCTTCTCCTCCTCCTCTTCTTCAACTTCCTCATCTCCTTCATCAATTTCTTCACCTTCTTGCTTCACAAAACCCTCTTCAGCACCACTAACCAAATCAGCCTTCTCATCAATGTCTTTCTTATAAGGCAAAGAGATCCCTTCACCATTACTTGATCTCTCTTCTCTTTCCTTGGCCTCATTTTCACAGCGTAAAAGGATCTCTTTACGCCCATCGGGTTTGTTCCTTAAAAATTTAGGCCTTGGTGAAGGATAATTCTGTGAAGGGTCATAAGGGCTCAAAGATGAGTCACCATTATGAGACAAAGAATCACTAGAGTTATCAAAATTTTGGCATTTCTGTATATTCTGGACGTTATAATCAGAAACTGGGTTCCTTTCAGCTAAAATTTTCTTTCTAGGAGTAATGGCTTTTGAAGAAGCTGATATTGTAGGGGACATGAAATGCTTTGTCATTAGTTTCTTTGAGTTTTGCGAATTCATACCCATTTGCTGATTATTCTCATCTGCACCTATAAACAAACAGAATATATACTTCGGTAAAAAGTCTAAAGAATTGTACAAATTCTTTAAACTCTGTTCGGTTGCTTACTTGCTTAGTAGACAATGGAAAACGAAAATTTACATGAAGATTTTCAGCTGAAACTACAAACCCATGTTACTATTAAAATCTAAGTTCGTTTTCTTTTACTTTCCCGGTGTTTTCTAGCTAACCAAACAGAAGAAGAAGGAAAAAGAGAGACTTACCAGTACCAAATGATGAGACTTTTGGAGCTGGAGAGCGTTTGATGGCCGTTGAAGATGAGATACTACTATGATCAGAACCGTCCATTTCTTTGACTTTTTTTTACTTGTCTTCAGAAGAACAAAATCTGAAGCAGCAATTCTAATATGGGGGGAGATTTGTGCGAAGGAGGATGAGAAAAATAAAATCTGAAGCAGCAAATTTGGAGGGAGATTTGGGTGAAACAAGATGAGGAAAGTGACCGTTGGCAAATTGGGTTTGATGTTATCAACTAACGTTTGAAATTTGAATTTGTGTTTTCGACCGTTGGTGCCAACGGTCAAATTCGGAGAAAAAATAAATATATAGAAAAAAAAAAACTAACGCACACAAAAAGTAATTAAATGGCCCATGCAGGTCTCGAACCTGCGACCTTCGCGTTATTAGCACGACGCTCTAACCAACTGAGCTAATAGGCCAGTTGATTATCTGAGCAATATAAATTAGTACTAATAATATTTAATCCTCATAAGAAGATCAAAGAAATGGAAAGCAGAATAAAGCACTTCGTTGAACCAAAAAAAAGAAGAAGAAGAAATTGATTGATTCACATTAATTATCTTATCCTACATAATAATATGACATCAACATGATATGTGTTCATATTAATAAGTCCTATTTGTATTACTAATTATGAATCATTGACTTTAATCAAATATCACATGATATATATTGCATTGCATTGATTGGATTCATTTTATTCATCAATAAAACAAGTTTTACAAGTGAAGAGTGGGAAAAAAAATAGTATTAGTATTATTAATTAAGTTTCAGAATTGTGCTAAGCACATGAAAAGTCAATTGATGAGGTAACAAATCATAATTAAACTCATCTACCTTGTTGTTTCTCCCATAGAGTTCCAAAGATGTCATTCCTCAATGTGCAAAGCCACATACCAAGATAGTCAAAGGGATAATATTTGCATGCTTTTTCTTTGAAACTTCCAAACAAATGACTCCAAAATCACATAGAAAAGAGATGCAATTAGGAATTAATGCACATTTTGACTCATACAATTCCTTCAAGTTAATTCTATCCAAATCCAAACTAATCCGCACAAACCCTTTTTCAAAAAAATTCAAAGTTCCCAAATTACAATGCAACCTAGCAACATCTAATCTTAGATTAGTGTTTAATTAATTAATTAATCCAGATGTGTTTTAATATATTTTTATGAAACCCATTAATTTTTTATTGTATAACACATGTTTTTTTGGAGTCATAGCTCCTCCCCCGCGATATTTGCTTGAAAACAATTTTTTTTTTTAAATGACGAAAGCATTAGCCATTCAACCAAACATATTAAGCCTACATGCTCTCGAAAAAAGTACTTCCTCAAAACAATCACTTATTTAATTTAATTTTTGCTTAGTGATTATCAATGTCCCTTTCTTGTATTCAAAGCTTCAAACAATGGAGGGGTGCTACTTATCATTTGGGTTAATGTGCATTACTCATCTAGGGTTTTGATTTTTATCATGCTATAGTGTGAAAGATCATCGAAACTAATTAACTATTGATGGGTATGAAAAAATAGGTCTAAATTTAATCATTTAAAGGGATTTTGCAAATGGGTGAGAGAATCTTAAATTGAAATATCAAAATTCGAACTTAGTTTTATTTGTATGTGAAACTATATCTAACACTAATATTTTAATTAAAAACTTATAAAGATTTTATTATTTCTATTTGAAAAAAAAATTATAGCATAACTTAGAAGCTCTACATTTAATTTGAGACAATTTCTAATCACATTTTTTAAATTTTCATATAATTAAAAAAAGTTTTAAACCCTATATCACTACCTGTTAAAAAGTAAATATTAAAGTAAAAATGGCCTATATACATAATTTGCCTCTATTTTTTACTTAAGAAATATATAATTTAGTATTTCAACATAAAAGATATAATTATCATTGAACTATATGTATATAAGATAACTACATAATCTATCATTTTATATTTCATTTAACTTTTTTAAAAAATAATATATTTTTATAGTCTTTGCAATAATTATGAGAGGCAACATGTCTTTGCAATGGGATACACCTAATATGCAATTTGAAGAAAAAGGTGTGGGCAAAAGTGGAATGATGATGTATTATCCGAGACAAAACTGAGGGATCTTATCATCACACTGCACGAAATATTGTCGAACGGAGGATGATGATGTATGGCAGCATATGCCAATGCCGTTGAAGGGAAGATAAACGATTCTGTCTCACTACCCAAAATGCCCTTAATGATTATGCTTTTTACTACTAGAAAAAGCATGTGAAGCAATAATAAGATGATGCAAGCTCACCAATATCAAGATGTGGGTTTTAACCCCCCAAATGATTCTTTCTAATCAAACCCTAATCATTAGGGACAAGAAATTAAAAAGATTTACTTCTTGATTTTATTTTTTAAGTGGAGATTCAAGATTCAAACTCAAGATTGTACTTGTGGCTTTCTCTCCAATGTTGGGTAGAGTTCAGTCTAGCCTCTAATGCCCAATATGTACTTGAAAATGAGGCTTGTGAGAAGTGAAAACACTTACAAGAGTGATTTTATAAGTACCAATTCTATTTTCTTTTGGTGCTAAAGCAATGGCCTACTCATCTTTGTATAATACATGTGGTGGTCAAGGTTCAAGATTTGAAGATAACAAAAAATGAAGAAGAAAAAACTATTAAGTTGCTAGTCTCTAACTTATATTAGACAATAAAATGATATGATATTATGTTTAACTATGCTCTTAACATAATTGCTTTACTAATATAATGTTATATGCTCCTATAAGTATAAAATTCAATGTTGTTAAATGACATTATTTTTGAACCAAAAGCATTAGTGGTATTAGCATATTTCACCTTCTCTGAGAAAAAAAAAAACTTAGGTACAATGATCCCATTCAAAGCAAATCTCTTGTTGCATGAGATGTCAATTTTTGAAGACTCGTAATTAAGAGAAAAGACTAAAACAGAAGGGCACAAAAAAGGGGGCTCTCTCATTTCATTGATAAAGCAAAGTTTCAGTAAGAAACATTGAAAGAATTTACACAAGCACTCTGTTCTATCCTGTTGCTTGTCAACATAATAAAAAGTGGGAAAATAAAACCTGAAGGCAAGTTGTCCTACACTTCTGACAATCACTTGGTGAACTAATTAATAATCTCTAGTTCAAGCCTTCTTGAACATGGAAACAAGTTCTCTGCATTCTAACACTGCTTATGCTGTTTCTCGAAGCCATTATTTCGTTAAGCGAAAGCCTTTTCTTCGGCCCTGGCTCTGGTCTTTGCTTCGGAGCACTGTAAGACCTCAATTTTGCCTTGAAAGATTGTGTGTTTGCCATGTAACTAGGGAAGTTTGAATAAGGCCGGAAAAAGCTGTCGCCGCATACACTCTTGGCTGGCGTTGTAGGTGCATTGGATCGGATAGAATTTGCAAACCGGGGAGTGCTTTGAGCAGTAGAGAACTTGTATTCATCACCGGTGAAGCACCATTCAAAATCATGAAGATTTTGGCAGCTAGGTACTGAGATTCGGGCTGGAACAGGACATAGAAGAGGCGATGACATTGCTTGGTAAGTGAGATCTTCACCACATTCAGATAATGCATTGAATCTACGAGATCTTGATCTTGGCTTGAATGTGTCGATTTCAACTATTTTTGGACTGTCATCAAAACCACTAATTGGGTTCTCAAAAGTTGCAGATAATCTCTTACTGTGAATTTCACTTCTTGTTTCATCAAATCTTTCCTGAAAATAACAAAACCACTTTCAATGAGACAAAAATGACTGAACTAAATCAAATTATAGACAAGTCCTATAGAGAGTTTTCTTACAAGGGATTTTCGTGATCGAAATTCTGGTTGAAACCTGTTCTCTTTATTGAAAGAACGGCGAGCACGCTCAGTTTTAACAGCAGTTTGAGCTCTCATCAGAGCTTGCATGCTATGAAGTGTAGCAGCTGCCCGTTTTCGAACCAGATAGCCTCTAACAAGAGCTTGAATCTTAACCAATCCCTTCAAAGCTCGAAGGGCTTTCCGAGCCTGACAATTAATTAAAATGATTCAACATATTTAATGCAAGACTCTAGTACCAGAGAGCAGAAGTTCATTCATAACCAAAATCAACAAAAGTGAAAAGGCACACATGAAGAGTGCACTGATTTTATTGTGAGCAAGCAAAGCAATAGCAAAAAGCAATCATTATTAAATTGATTCACTTAAAGGTAACAACCCCAACAATCGTTGTGTAATTCAATACAGCAAGTCTTCAAATTTCAAAAATTCAAATTCTGGAATGGAGACCAGAAAGCAAAAACAGAAAACAAGAAGCAGACTAATTTGCCAAGTCAAAAAGAAAGTTGAAAACAACTAATCTACCATTGCATTGAGCCCAGGGAAGTACATATGCCGTTTCAACGGAAGTAGTTTAAACAATCCATAGTTCCCGCTTTTGATGGCAGACATAAAAGTAACCATTAAGAAAAGCACTACCACAACATAAATAAAATTCCACTATTACATCACCAAGTAAAAGAGAATGTAGTAAAAATTAAGAAAAGCACAAAATAAAATCAAACTAACACTATTAGATTTCCAAGTAAAAAAGAAAGTTTAAAAAAATCTCCTTTCATTGACTCCCAAAAAAACAAATGTACTGTTTCATTACCATTTGAATCTAAGTTCCCAGCTTTTAATGGCAGACGTAAAAGTAAGATTTAAGCAAAGTACTTCCATGAAGCAAACAAAACAAACAAAAACCATTGCATATATCACAATGAAGCAGAGACATACCTAAATATAAACTGAAACAATGAATATCTAAAAGTACACGCATAATAAAAATGAGCTATTTTGACCAACTTGGACCAGAAAATGGCAATAAAATTGAATCAAAAACAAGAACCCACTTACCAAATAGCCCCTGAACACAGTCTGAATTTTCACAGCAGCCCATTTCTCTCTCCCTCCACCAAATAGAGCCCTGTTACCATTAGTAGTCAGCCTAACAACAGCCACTGCTGCCTGAGCTGCAGCCACAGCTGCATCGGCAGCCGCCGCCGTGGCAGCGGCCACAGCAATTGCGTGCTTGTTCTGCTCCTTCTCTGTGTCAGCAATGTATGACCTGAGCCAAGCCATGTCTCTAGCTGGGATGTTCACTGGAGTCTGGGAATTAACACTTGTTGTGTCTCTCACTGACTTGCCAAAACTGAATCTTTTCTTCTCCTTTCTGTTGTCACTGAAACTTGAATTTGCATCTGAATTTGAGCTCTCCACATTGTCCTTTTCTTTCTCCTTTTTCATACCCAACAATCCCTTTAGCCACCTTGTAGCTTTGCCCATATTTATTGTTGCAACTACAAAATTTGAAATGACAAAAAATAGACTTCTGCAAGAGAAATAAAATGTTAAGAAATGTAAAGCAACATTCCCTCTCTTTATACAAAATCTGAAGTGACAAAACTAGAGGGAATAACAAGAGAAACAAATTGTGAAAACACTGAAACAAAAGAGCCAAGTGGAGCTTATAGAGAGAAGAGGTTACAGAACAAAAGGACTTGAAAAGGGAGGTGTTTTTGAGAGGACAAAACAAAGAAACAAAAATGTGTTCAAAAACTGAAACCAAAGACTAACAAGTGGAGTTTATAGACTGAAAGAGCTGTAGAATCTTTACAGATTACGAGACGAGAAGTGATGAGTAAGAGTAACAGTATGGGAGCAAAAACATAATCATAGAAAAAGCATCAAAAGCACTTTAAAAAAATTGGATAAAGACTGGATTTTTGGAGATGGTTTTTTGAAAAGAAGAATAAAAATCTGACACAACCCTCGTGAAGAACTGTGATTACAAGACAAAAAGATGTTCGCAGAAAGATACAGAAATGGCAAAATGATAGCATAAAATAATGAAGGTTCAAAAAAAAAAAACTCCCTGACTAAGCACGCACAAAACAACGGATTAGAGACAAAGACAGGACATAACGTCAGTTAAAAAAAATGTACTTCATGTGAAAAAGTAGTCATTATCACAAAAGAGAAACAAAAGTAAGAAGATTCAACTCACCTTCTCAAATTCAAAACACCGAGTAAAATCCCCAATTCCCTCCCTTTCTATCTCTCTCTCCCTCAACCGAAAAAAAAGAAAGAAATCTTTCTCTTACTAACTTTGTGGAGCAGTGTGTACTAAAAATGGTGACTCCCACTAGATTTGTGAGTTTCTTATAGGCTAAAAAATAAACCTTTTTGTTATTTTAAGATTTTACCACAAGCCTCCACTTCTCTCTTCCTTTTTTTCTCACATTAAAGCAAGAGACCCACTAAAGGATTTTGCTTTTTATAGTCTCTACAACTTTTGAGTGTTAATTAGCCGAAGAGTAAAACAAGAACTGAAACTTCTCTTTCCCTATAGGTCTAGAGAAGATCTTTCAGTTTCTAAAAAAAATCTTTTGCTTCACTGATCTTCTATGATCATTACCACCTCTCTCAGTACTACAACAGTACTTACTGCCGTTGCTTTGATTCGGCAGAAACTCTCTCTCTCTCCTCCTTTCTCTATCAGTTTGGAGATGCAATTGAAAAAAAAGGTCTTTTGCATGTTGACCTTATATAATCGTTGAGATTTTGAATCTTTTAGGCAATAAAAACTGAAATGATAATTAATATGAGAGACAGAGAGGCATAGTAGACTTGTGATTTCAAGTTTACTGCCCAGGTCCCTAATTTTTCACAGTATTTGCCAGTAAGGACATAACTTGTCGATTAATATAAAATAAATCCATAATGTCTATCGTAATTACCGAAGAATAACACTAGACATACCAATTATACAAACTGACGTGGCACGATATTATTACATAAATAACAACAAAAACTTGATGCAATAAATCATAATGGATGATGTGATATTAAGAATTTTTTTCTTTTTACTCATTTAATTATATGATACCACATCAATTATACGTAAAATTTTATATAGTTAGTTTGTACAGCTCGCAGCTAAAATACCCTTGTATTAAGTTACCTATTCTAATATAGTGCTGGTCAAAATTAATACGATAAGGATAAATTGGTCATTTTAATAGGATCAAAGGACCTATGTGATACAAAAAAGACACATTATGTCCTTATTTCAGAAGTATAAGAAATCAGGGGCATGGATGTGAATACTCCATTTAATAATATTTAATATGTTTTCTTGGGATGCCAAAATTTTGGTTAAGCTACCGTTTAGGAGGAGAATAAAAATAGTAATTTGAGTATTGGCAGTTGTGTGGTTAAAATATGATTTAAAAAATGATGTGTTGGGTTTAAATTTTGAATCAAGATCTTGTTTCATGTCCATATATTTATTTTATAGATCGTATTATACAATGATTTTTAAATTTTGAAGGAGATCTTGCCAGTAAATTTGAGAATTAATTGAATTATACAATGATTTTTAAATTTTGAAGGAGATCTTATCTATAAATTTGAGAATTAATTTAAATTATAGCCGATGCATTTGACTCATAAGTTTACATTTATTATAATGAGAGAGGAAAATTAAAAAAATTTCAAATTTTTAATAAAAATTATAACACTTAAACGCTTATTTTAACGATAAAATTGAAGGACTTCTTCTTTAATTTTAATTAAAATTTCAAATTTTGACGGAAGTTAAATAGTGTGATTATTTTCTCTTTTTTTATAAAATTTTATTCTTCCTATGACCTTCTTTTTTAATAAAGTTTGAGTTCAAATGTACATAAGCGTATATGTAATATAATTGTATAATTAATATAGAAAAGCGTGAATTCATACATTTATGTGTATATGATATATAGTTAATGTAAAAAAATTATAATACAACCAAAATAATGTATAATTATTTTCACATTATATATATATATATATTAAAGTTTTGAATGGAGACGATAAACCTTACTTACAAATTATTAACTCCTACTCCATATGTTTTATTCGAATTTGAACAATTATAGGGGAAGTTATATATATATTAATTTGGAGTCATTCTATATACTTTTTAAAGTCAAATTAAAGTTAATCTAACATTACCAATTTGGTCAAATTACAAAATTTCACTATTATAACAATAATTAGAGAAAATTTTATATATAATAGTTTCAATAAGATTGTTCAATAAAATGATGTCTTGTATCTTAAAATATTTTTTTTCATTATTATTGTCACTATTATAGTTGGTTATATTTTTATGTGTTATATTTTTAAAATGAATATATCAAAGGGGATACAATCTTTTCACCAAAAACTTTCATTTAAAATTAATACAAATACGAACACATAAATCCTTTCATCAAATTAAATAATAAATCAAAATAGTAATGTAACTAAAATAGTTTTTATCTTTTTTGATTGAATACCGAATAGAACTGAATTGAGTTAAATACTAAATAGAAGTTGAATTATTAAATTTAAATTATTTGTTTAATTTTTTTTCTTAATATTTGAATTTTAAAAACTAATACTTTTAAATTTATGTATTTATGATTTTTTAATGTTAAACTAATATAAAAAAATATATATATTTCTTTAGTTATCCAAAAGCACTTTTGGACCCCTCCATTATAATGGTTCAAGTGAGAAGTAATAATGGTGCAGGCCTAACATTATAGAAATCCACTTACAGAAGCCTAATAATTTTGGAGTTGACGTCAAGACTTGGTCCAACCACCCTAGCTGTTTCTCTTGGTGCACTCATGACTCATGGTGGTCCAGTTGGTCTGGTCCGGTCAAAGTTAATTATATAAATAACCACCCTGCATTTATTAAAGGGAAATTATAAATTTTCCCAATAATATTTTAAACATTACTCATTTACTTCTTTGATATTTTAAATTATTAAAAAAAAATTATTATTATAAAGATTAATTTAATGTTAACTATTTATTGTATTTTTATTAATTTACTCTATATTATTACTATTTTTCATATATTATAAATGTTATGTTTTTAAAATAATATTAAAATAATAAAAATTATATGAATATTTTTATTATTTTATTTTTATATTTTTATTTTGTTTTGTATATGATATTTTTATTAATATTGATATTTTTTAATGCTTTAATATTTAATGCTCTTTAGAAATAATAAATATCTTATAGACACAATGAATTATATTTAAAAATATATATATATATATACGATATTTATTCTTTCTAATAAACATTCAATATTGATGCATTAAAAATATTAATATTAGTAAAAATATAATATACAAAATAAAATATAAAATAAAAAAATTCATTCTTCCATAATAATTTAAATATGTTATTATTTTAGTATTATTTTAAAAATATTACATTATTAATTTATAAAAAATAATAATGTGAGGTTAGATTAGTAAAAATACAATAAATAATTATTATTAAATAAAATTTTTGTAATCATAGAGTTTTTTTTTCTGTAATTTGAAACATTAAGGGATAAGTGGGTAATGCTTAAAATATAAGGAGGCAATTTATAGTTTTGTATTTTGTTCTTTTTTTTCCCAAAAATATTTCTCAAAAATAGTTTCTTTTGGAACAAATAAGAATGACATCTTTCTTTCAGTCTTTTTTTTAAGAAAAAGAAGTTCTATTCAAATTAAGTTCCATCTTTTATAGTTGAATGTTTTTCACTTTTGAAACACTTTTGAATTTTTAATATTATTTATAAATAAGTTTAAAAAAATCTTTAACGATAAAAATTAAATCCTATGAATTTTTAAACCACTCATAGTCACTTGAACTTTTAAGTCAAACTTAAATATACTTTGAGAATGTGCATGTTATCATCAAAGTAATAGTTGTGTAGATTTTAATTATATATATACACACATTATACATATATTAGTTTAATTGATGTTTGTGATTTACAAGTAATTACATTTATTATAATTTATGTTATGTTTATTAATGGGAAGATCATGATTATAAATAATTATACATTGATTATAAATAAAGAAGATAATGATATAAATAATATTTTTATTAGTACGAGACCATTTAAAGTAAAGCCTAAAAGTAAATTTTAAAGTAGACAATATCACATTAATTGATAGATACCAATAAATATTCTTTTATTTTGGTGGTGCCACTTAAACTAATATACGGTCTATTTATAGTCTTTTTCATTGTAATCAAAATCTAGTTAGAGTTGTACAAAGGAAAGAAGTTTAAGTTGCTTAAAATGGGAAGAGTTATAAAAGGATAACCCGCACTGGCGTAGAGGTGAAAAAATAGGTTATAACACTATTATTTGACACATTTTAAGTGAATATGAATAAAAAAAATTGACATGATTAATAAACGGATTAAATTTGTGTTACTCATTTATTAATCGTATCGAATTCGTGTTTGAAGTCGACGATTCTCTAATTCATTTAAGTCATGTTTAATAAACTAATCGTATTCGTGTATTTATTCGTTTAGGTTACATCTAATAAACAAATCAAATTATGTAATAATATTCGTTTAAACGAATATAATTGTGTATAATCATATAAATCAATTGAATTTGATCCATTTATTTAAACGTATTTAATCATGTCATGTCATGTAATTCGAATATTAAACAAATTAAATTTGTATTTAAGTGTCTAATTCGTTTAATAAACGAATCGTATACAAATATAATAAAAAAATTGTTAATACTATATATTAACATGATATTATTATGATTGATTTACACGAATTGTCATCGCTACGTTGGCATTAAAAAATTAAATTAAAAAATTAAAATTTCTCACTAATATCATAGAACTTAACAATTTAATGCTGCAATGCTCAAACCTAAAATCAGCATCCACTTCTAAACCTCCAACTTCAGTCTTAACTTGACCTTCTACTTTAATTTTTATATCACGTCATCTCATTTTCTATGGTTTGATTCAAAATCATTTTGCACATGATTTTTAATTATCATTTTTTTATAAAATTGAAGCCATGATTTCCTAGTGATCATGCTATTCCTCTGGGCAGAAAAATAGAGCATGCTAGTGCTATCAACCAGATGAATGTACCATATTACCATCCTTGATTTTTGCTTCAACACGCTTGGGTTTAAACGTCCCATAGAAGCTGAAAGAAAATAATAAGACGATTAAAAATTTATCAAAATAGAAATGCAAACATAGTTCCATGATTTGAAATAGCAAACCTAGCAAGAAAAAAACGAAGAAAATAGAATACATACCACAAACCCATACCTAAAAACCCCATGTCTCCATTTACCAACAAACCAAAAAAGAAGAAAAAAAGATGAAGCAATTTTTTTACAAAGAAGAACAAAAAGAGAAACTAGAATCAAACAAGAATGGCCATAAAAGAACTCAAAAAAAGGAAAAAAAGAAATAACCATACATCGCAGGCGACATTAAAAAAAAACAATAAAAAAAGAACTTCATACACACAAAACTCAGAAACAAAAACCAAAAGCACAAAAGTAATTCAACAAAAAAATAAATAAAAAAGAATCGAAAACAGTTCCAAAAAGAATATACAAGTAAAAGATTTTGTTTCTTCTTGTTACCATCTGAATGGTTTGTCAGGGGTCCAACAAATCACATATATCTCTACATTGGTATGATATTGTTCACTTTGGATTTAAACCCTCGTGATTTTACTCTTGGGCTCTACCCAAAAGGCCTCAAACCAATGGAGATATGGTTTACTCCTTATAAACCCATGATCCTTCCCATTTTTAGCCAATGTGGGACTTTGTTTGCCTTAACAATCCTCCCCTCGAACAAATGATCACTTAACCTCCCCTCAAATGATATTTCCATCCGCTCTCCCAACAGTCTGCTACTAATCTTCACTGCGTTGACCGCTCACGTCTTATGTGAAGCACCAGAGTACCGCCTACTATTGAGAGCCCGCTCTATCAGGTCAACTTCGCATCACTGTGTTAGCCATACACGCCTTACGTGAAGCCCGAAGCACAACAGCGCCTGTCTATAGAGCACTACACGAATCTATCGCAAACATTAGAGAATACCAGGCTCACTATCTTCTCATTCGGCACCGAGGATTTCCACCACATGGCAACACCGGGGCATAGCTCTGATACCACTGTCAGGAGTCCAACAAACCACATATATTTTCACATTGGTATGATATTATCCACTTTGGGCCTAAGCCCTCATGGTTTTACTCTTGGACTCTACCCAAAAGGCCTCAAACCAATAGAGATATGGTTTACTCCTTATAAACCCATAATCCTCCCCATTTTTAACCAATGTGAAATTTTATTTGCCTTAACATGGTTGTCCTTGGAGAGAGGGCAGCAACACTGGCGAAGGGGGACGGCGAGTCCAATGTCACTAAATTTATGGCTTTTGTGATTATCAGCATATTTCTCTAAACAAAGAGAAAGGATGGCATTTTTTTTTTTAATTTTTGTCCTAAGTTTTAGTCATCTTGTATCTTAAACGTGGACTAAGTTTGGTCTTTTACGAATTATCAGTCTTTACAAGTTAAAATACATATAAACTTTTACTTAAAAGTATCAATATTTAATTATTTAAAAGAAATCTATTTTAAAACAACAATACTTTTCTTTTTTTAATAAAAATATAAGAAAGTGGGCTTTTGAATTATAATTAACCTTTAAATTTTGAACATTAAAATATTTTACTCCTGTATGTAAATTGTATATATTACTTATTAACTAAAGGACCACAAATTAACTTGTCGGTTACATAGGTATCTGATGACTCTTATGTCATTTTGAATAAAAACTCCAAGCAATTTGCAAATACATATATACAAGCCCTCAATAATTAAATGGAAGGCTTGCATATCTGATACCTCTCAAGCACATTACAAAATTAGGAAAAACAAATTATAGCAACAGGCTAAAATGCATATAAAAAGTTATCAAGGTATATATTCATTGAGCTACAAGCATTTTACTATTAAGCGTTTTATCAAAATATTATATTTTATTTTTATTAATAAATAATTTAATATATATATAGAGTTTATAATAAATTAAAATAAAAAATAAATAAATTTAAAAGAAAAATTAATCCGATAGTTTTTAAGAAGTCAAATATTACTAATATACGAATTTATTTATAAAAAAACAAATCAATTTTAATTAAATAATTAAATTAGAATCAGTGCTTAGGCCGACAACTTAGACGTACATACACTAAATTAAAATCAAATGTTACAATCAAATTTAACTATTATGCAAAGCAAAAACAAAATAACTATTACACATTGGCAAGTGGACCGTCCTCGCTCTCAAGTAGGGCGTGTACCCCAGAGATGATGAAAAGGGATCCACTTGTAGCTTTGTTACTGTCGTTGTGATGGTCTTGGTCCTGATCACTCCATTCCATTTTGTACTACTTTGAAAAGATTTCACGAGACCGAATCAATGTCTATCAAATTATCGTCATGTAGATCAAATATGGTTGCATGTAAGGTGTTGCGCTATATATAAATGAATGAAAATATATTAGAGTTAAAGTAAGAAACCATGTTAAAAAAAAGGTAGATAAATAACTTATCCAGTAAAATTGTCATTTAAGAGTGAAAAAAAAATTAAAAACTAACAAAATTGGTTTGGATTGAATTGAACCAATCAGTTCAGTTTAGTGTTAACTAATAAATAAGTCAATCTATTTAAAATAAAATAAGAAGTAAAAAAAAATTAGTTGGTTACGATTCGGTTTTGATACAAATCGAAAAATTGATCAATTAAATAGAAAACAAAAATGCCACATGGCATCATATCATTTGATAAAAAAAAAATTCATAGGTATATATGCCAAATCTTGTAAATGGTTTCAAGAATTTATTGTGCCAACTATAAAAATCAAAATACAACTTTAGAAAAAAATGTATTAATATTATAAATAAAATAAATACATCATATATAATTTTGTATAATTTAAGAATGAAACATTAAGTTCATGAATAAAAGTTAAGTATATCTTATTACCTTACCAAGAGTTTCACCATTTCACCTTAGCATAAAGAAAATTACCTGAACATAATAAAATTAAAGAAAAAGAAATGAAATGAAAAAATAGATAACATGACTTTAAAATAGTAAACAAAAGAAATAATATTACAAAGAGATAATACAAAAAATAAGTATTTTGAACTAAAATTTAGCTCTCTAATTACATTTTTTGTGCATAAACATACTACCTATTTATAAAAAAAATATAGATAAATCGAGACAAATGAAGAAAGAACTACTTGGATAATAAAATACAAGAATTGTGACAAATAATTTATATTAATTATCATTAATGCACCCACTTGATTATCCAATTTGGAATTGATGTGATCCGAATTAGCTATCACTCAAAACATAAAAGTTGTATATAAGTCTCTTATCTTTTCAAATTGAGTTATCTCATACGTATTAGATA
The DNA here is from genome assembly GCA_946807835.1 of Ailanthus altissimus. Lineage (NCBI taxonomy): Eukaryota > Viridiplantae > Streptophyta > Magnoliopsida > Sapindales > Simaroubaceae > Ailanthus > Ailanthus altissimus. The sequence goes on along the minus strand of OX327710.1, from coordinate 19,199,515 downwards.
CGTATTTCTATAGTTATGGGCCAAATATTGATGACTGTTTGGGCTGGGCTTGTACTGCAGATCAGTTCAGTTCTAGGCCATTTTCACCCTCTAAATACTCAAATTTCAAATACTTTGTGAAATTCTAAATATTATCCCATTGAATCAGCTCTTCATAAGATTAAGAATCACTCCAATTGAATCTTTAGGTAAAAAGTTATGCCTATTTTACCAAACCTACCATAAAATAGTTAAAAGCTAATTAAGTACAATATTGTAAACATACTTAAATTAGGGAGGTTAAAAACACTAGTAATATAAAACAATGATATAAAATCCTTATTAAATATTTAATTTCAAGTGCTCATCTCTGCTCCCAAATCCTTCATTTCAAACTCGTCACATAACTGCTTCTTGAGTTTCTGTATCTCTTTAATGTCTTTTCACGCAATCAACATATCATTGACGTATATAAGCAAATACATCATCCCACAACTCAAGCTCTTAAAGTACACGCTTTCGTCATACTTGCTCCTACTAAAGTCACAAGTCATCATAAACTCATCAAATCTGTTATACCACTGTTTAGGTGATTGCTTTAACCCATATAATAACTTCTTTAGCAAACAAGCATGACCAAATATGGTTGCATGTAAGGTGTTGCGCTATATATAAATGAATGAAAATATATTAGAGTTAAAGTAAGAAACCATGTTAAAAAAAAAGGTAGATAAATAACTTACCAAGTAAAATTGCCATCTAAGGGTGAAAAAAAAATTAAAAACTAACAAAATTGATTTGGATTGAATTGAACCAATCAGTTCAGTTTAGTGTTAACTAATAAATAAGTCAATCTATTTAAAATAAAATAAGAAGTAAAAAAAAATTAGTTGGTTTCGGTTCGGTTTTGATACAAATAAAAAAATTGATCAATTAAATAGAAAACAAAAATGCCACATGGCATCATATCATTTGATAAAAAAAAATTCATAGGTATCTGATGTTTGCATCAGCCCTGTGATAGTATTTTACACTTATGAAGTCCTCAGATCTTAAATTGTAGTGCAAACATTTGACCTGCATGTTTGTTCAAAAAATTTCTATCAACTGAAGTAACAAACTAATTAAAAAAAATAAAGTTTACTTTATTCATTTAGTTGCTTTACTTCAAAAAGATATGTATATACAATTGAATTTTAAAAGACGGTTTTTTGAATAGACAACGTCGTGGCACTTCAAATACAGTGTCACGGTGCCAAATATGATTTTGACCTAACTCAGCATCATTGGGCTTAATGATTTTAGAACCACGTTGCTCAAAAGCTAGTGTTGCAGTGCTCATACTTGGACACATCTCTATTTGTACTTTCGTGCTCTTCCTCACTTCCAACTTTCTATTTTGCTCTTTTTTTTGTCATTCTATTGCGTTCTTAATCACATATCGACTCTTCATAAACTTTTAATTCAAAATCAAATTCAAACTCAATTTTGAATTACCAATTCTAACATTAATTTTAAGATAATAACTATTATTTTGAATTCTATATAACTAGGTATTGAGTGTAAAATGAGATGATGGAAATGAAACACATTTTGTAGAAGTCACATCCACAAATTCTGCGAACTAAAATCTAGCACTCCAAATCTTATAAGTTTCTTTTTTCAAAGATAAAATGTAACTAATCTCCATGTGTAAACAATATATTGACAACCTACATTGAATTTCATTTTCTTTGTCTTATTTCTTTCATCTTTCTCTGTTTTTTTCATTGCAAAATATCACATAAGAATAATCCACCAAAGGAGACAAAAGACTCATAGTTTCTTTCATCAAAGGATGTATCAAGAACAACAGTGTCAAAAAACATGACTGTTCCTTCAAGTTAAACTGAAGGAATTTGTTAGGACTATTCACACACAAGTAATTGAGAATGAAGAATTCACAAAAGATCAAAGAAGAAATAAAACCACAAATCAAAGCATACAATACAAGAATTACGTGATTCGACAATTACTTACATCTATGGTGGATCAAGATCTTAGGCTCTTTTATTAAATTACAAATATCTCTCTTAGGAAAACAATGAATGTTTTCTTATTTTAGTGATGCCTCTCAATCCAAAATAAGAGTCTATTTATAGTTTTTCTCATTCTAATCAAACCTTAGTCTGAGTTGTATAAAGATAAAAATTTAGGCTGTTTAAAATAGAAAAAGTTTCAAAAAGGTAACCCGCATTGGCACCCCAGCTATGGAGTTTCTAACTAAGACGTCGTGGCACTGAGTAGTTTAGCACAACAATGCTCATACATGGAATTAACATCCAATTTTAAACCTTCAACTTTATTTCTAACTTCGACCTTTTGCCTTATTCTCGACACCATGTCGTTTCTTTCTCTATGGCTAGACTAAAAATCATATTACACATAATTTTTAATCACTATTCTTTACAATCCCCTCATTGATTTAAAATCTCTAAGGCTTTTTTAGGATCTATCTTCTACACATCTCTCGCTTAACTACTCGACATTGATTCCAGTTAAGTTCTTGCACAAACTGAACTTAACTGAAGGCAGTGACTTAATTAATATATTCATAGGATTTTCTGATTTTGGTATCTTTAATAGACTAATTTCACCACTTTGTATAATGTCTCTGATGAAATATAACTTTACATCAATGTATTCTGATCTCTTATGAAACATTTGATGTTTGTTTAGATGTATAACATTATGGATATCATAATGCACACAAGCTTTCACTTCATTCGTTGTTACTAGCTCCAAACATATTCCCTTCAACCATATAGCCTCCTTAATAGCTTCTCCAATAACTGTATAATTCCTTGTAGTTAATAGTGCCGCCACATGTATTTCTTATAGCTTTCTGGTTAGTATACCATCGTATACATTATGCACCATTTTTTTGAGTGAAATCTTGTGCAACTAACTTAACCTTAAATCTAGTAGGCTCTACACTTGAAATCCCCTCATTAACTTTGTAAACCCACTTACCCCCAACTAGTTTTTTACCATCTGGGTTAGCCACTAACTCCCATGTCTTATTTTTCTTAAGAGAACTAATCTCTCCTTCTGTAGCATGCTGTCACGTCTCATTATTAATACTTCTTATAGCCTCTTTATACAATTTCAATAGGCTCATTATATTTAATAGCATGGGTTACATTATAGGCATGAATAATTAAGTATGCATGACCATACTCTATTGGTAGCTTAAACATCATTCTTAGTCTATCTCTAGTTAACTTGTATTCTTCAAGTTCTGACTCTGGAGTTCTACTTTATTATTTGCTAGTTTTTTAAGCACTTATAGGGGTTTAAAGTCCATCCCCCGAAGTTGTTTCTTTGAAGTGCTGACTCGAGTGCATATCAGGTCTTATCTCATATTCCACTTCTGCTATCACAATTTATGGTGTTGAAACTGTCTTAAGCATAAGCTTTGTCTTCTTTTGTTAAAGAATTGACAACATAAACAAGTAAACATGGCTCTAATACTATTTTATTGAAGTAAAGGCAATCGAACAAGTAATAAACCCAAGGTATATAGCGCAGCAACTAAACAACTAAACAAAGAATTTAAATGGTTCGACAACTTGCCTACGTCTACAGCGAATCAAGATCACACTATCTTATTATTGAATCGCAAGGCACTCACAAAGCATGCCTTTTACAAGAAAAAAACTCACCATTTCTTGTAAACTATGGGTTTCTCTCACTAAGAATCACAAAGTTCACAAATCACTAAGATTGTTGTGATGATCACCATCAATATCACTTAGATGTGTTTACAAGCTAAAAGATGGACTTTATATGGGCTTTAGGACGACCTAAGTTAACCATAAATGTATGAGAGTCATTTTTAGGAAACCCTGAAACAAGTAGGAAATGAACTTAAAACGAAAAACACTTTTCCCGCACCAACGGCTTGGTGCAAGGCTCCTAGCGTCGCGGCTCAGTTGTCAGCTTGCGAGGGCCATGACACCCAACCCTAAGTAGTCGCGCCTTCTCCAATTGCCTAATTTTGCTTCTGTCTTGCTTTCTCGATTTATATTACAATAATTTTTAATTAATTTTCTTACAAATCCCTTCCTTAATTCAAAATCATTCACAAAGTATTGTCGATCTCCCATATCCACATCTTTGGTCACCCTGGCATAGTAGTAACTCCAATTAAGTCCTTACATAGAATGAACTTAACTAAGGACAGTGGTTTAGTCAATATGTTAGTAGGATTTTCAAACGACGCTATTTTCGTTAGACTAACTTCACTACTTTAGACAATTGCTCAAATATAATGGAGCTGCACATCAATGTGTTTAGACCTCTCGTGAAACACTTAATGCTTACTTAGGTGTATGGCACTCTGGCTGTCATAATATACACCAGTGTTCACATCTTCAATAGCCATTACCTCCGCACATATACCTTTCAACCATATGGCCTCTTTAATAGCTTCTCCAACAGCTATGTGCTCTGCCTCTGTGGTAGATAGTGCAACCACATGTTGTCGAATTGATCTCTAATACACACGACACCCAAACACTGTGAATACTTAACCCATCAACAATTTTCTCTTATCTAGATCACTTGTATAATTTGAGTCTATGTATCCTCTTATCATTACACTGTTGTCCTCATCCCTTTTATACATCAACCCATGATTCGACATCCTCTTGAGTATCTCAAAATCCACTTCACTACAAGCCAGTGAACCTTACTCAGATTTGTCATGTATATATTCTCCACACTTGCAGCCTGTACTATGACTGGTTTTGTGCAAACCATTGCATACATGACCCTCCCCACAACGCTTGCATACGGTACATTACTCATCTGCAGTTTCTCCTCTTCGAATGTCAGCGACTGTGCTGTTGAAAGTTTGAAATGCATGACCAAATGAGTAGAGACAGCATTTGCATTGAACATACCAAACTTCTCTAAGATTTTGAATATATATCGCTGTTGAGATAAGAAGATAGCATCTCTTTTTTCCATTATAATATCCATACCCAATATTCTATTTGCTGCTTGACACATCCAGAATATATGAGTTTATTCCCAAGTACACGATTGTCAAAGTAATAAATAACTCGGTGTGAACGGGATCAATTCACAGGGAAGTGGAATTAAAATTACAAACTATAAATACTTTAAAGATAATTAATACAGTATAAGATGTTTGTAATATTAATTAAATTAACCAATTAAAATAAAAGCTAAAGTTATGGGGATCCACTCTTGGTATATGAAGTAAGAATATATTCAACTCTTTTTATAACTCAATTGAAATCCTCACATGAAGGAGGTTTTAACCGGAAGATATCACAATTAAAGTTCATCACTATTTATATATTAACTAGTATTTATTTTTTAAAATTATTATACATCAAATCTTATAAATGGGTTCAAGTATTTATTATGCCAATATTTATATTTGTTTACAATAAATTAAGACTCTTACTTTACAAGAAATGGTATATATGTCAAATATTGTAAATGGTTTCCAGAATTCATTGTGGCAACTATAAAAATTGTTTATAATAAATTAAAATACAACTTTAGAAGAAAAGGTATTAATATTATAAATAAAATAAATACATCATATATAAATTTGTATAATTTAAGAATGAAACATTAAGTTCATGAATAAAAGTTAAGTATATCTTATTACCTTACCAAGAGTTTTACCATTTCATCTTAGCATAAAGAAAATTATTTGAACATAATAAAACTAAAAAAAAAAAAAGAAATGAAAAAATAGATAACATGACTTTAGAATAGTAAACAAAAGAAATAATATTATAAAGAGATAATACAAAAAATAAGTATTTTGAACTAAAATTTAGCTCTCTAATTACATTTTTTGTGCATAAACATACTACATATTTATAAAAAAATATGGATAAATCGAGACAAATGAAAAGAGAACTACTTGGATGATAAAATACAAGAATTGTGACAAATAATTTATATTAATTATCATTAATGCACCCATTTGATTATTCAATTTGGAATTGATGTGATCCGAATTAGCTATCATTCAAAACATAAAAGTTGTATATAAGTCTCTTATATTTTCAAATTGAGTTATCTCATACGTATTAGATACGTGCTTCTATAGTTATGAGTCAAATATTGATGACTGTTTGGGCTGGGCCTGTACTGCAGATCAGTTCAGTTCTAGGCCATTTTCAACCTCTAAATACTCGAATTTCAAATACTTTATGAAATTCTAAATATTATCCCATTGAGTCAGATCTTCATAGGATTAAGAATCACTCCAATTGAATCTGTAGGTAAAAACTTATGCCTATTTTATCAAACCTACCACAAAATAGTTAAAAGCTAATTATGTACAATATTGTAAACATACCTTAAGTTAGGGAGGTTAAATACACTAGCAATATAAAACAATGATATAAAATCCTTATTAAATATTTAATTTCAAGTGTTCATCTCTGCTCTCAAATCCTTCATTTCAAACTCGCCACATAACTGCTTCTTGAGTTTCTGTATCTCTTTAATGTCTTTTCACGCAATCAACATATCATTGACGTATATAAGCAAATACATCATCTCACAACTCAAGCTCTTAAAGTACACGCTTCCGTCATACTTGCTCCTACTAAAGTCACAAGCCATTATAAACTTATCAAATCTACTATACCACTGTCTAGGGGATTGCTTTAACCCATATAATAACTTCTTTAGCAAACAAGTATGATCTTCTTTTTCTGACTCTACAAACCCTTGCGGCTATGCCATATATATTGTCTCTTCAAGCTCTCCATGCAAAAAAGCTGTCTTTATATCCATCTGTTCTAGATGTAAATCAAAGTTTGCACACATGGCTAACAAAATCCTAATGGATGTGTGCTTAACGACTGAAGAGAATATCTCATGAAAGTCAACTTCACCCTTAAGTATATAAACACCATTGTGCTTCTTTTCTCTTATTACCACCATAGAACCCTTTTAATACTCTCAAAATTCATCCGTTGATCTTGATGGAACACTCATTCTGATCTAAAGCCTTTAGTGAGATCAAGTTCCTCTTGAGATCAGGAACATACCTAACTTCTGTCAACTCTATCACTCGCCCATCATGCAGCCTAAGTTTAATACTACAAATTCTCATCATCTGACATGCAATGTCATTACCTATTAACATCTTTCCACCACTAATGGGTTAGAAATTTATAAACTAAGACTTGTGCTGGTACATGTAAACTGTACAACCAAAATCTAGAACCCATTGTTCAGTATTCTTACCATCAGTAGTGACTCGAGTCTCTACACTGTCATAGCTATCATCATAGGCAAGCGTAGTATCCGCTTTGTTATTGTCTTGTGCTTTTTTCTCCAAACTGTTTTTTATGAAGTTTCCCTCTTTCTTGCAGCAATAGCATTTCCTAGGAATCCTAAACTTCGATCTTGAGCCATTTTCCTTTCCATCTCTATATAAGGGCCTTCCTCTTACATATAAACTTTCTACATTGCCCTTGATCTGCTATCCTAATAACTTTGAGTTTAATTATGATTTCACATCGCTTGTCGTTAAACTCTCTATGTCATAGAGTAACATATCAACAAAGTTCTCATAACTCTTAGGAAGTGAACTCAACAGGATAATCACCCTATCTTCATCTTCTATCTTCATCAACAGGATAAACAGAAAATGATAAAGATTACCACAAATGATGGATTTACCTCTAGATTATCGAACATAGAAATTGCAAGCATTTATGTGGACTCCGACCTCAGAGAAAATTTCAAATTCTTTATGTTTGTGTCACGCCCCAGACCCAAAAGATCTGACACACGACATCACTTACATTCATTCAATAATACTTAAACAATAACTCCTCTTGAAGGCGTTATTATGATTTTACATCGCGTGTCGTTAAACTCTCTATGTCATAGAGTAACATATCAACAAAGTTCTCATAACTCTTAGGAAGTGAACTCAGCAGGATAATCACCCTATCTTCATCTTCTATCTCGATGTTGATAGACTCAATATCAAGAATGATCTTATTGAAGGCGTCTATATGATCTTTCATCTATGTCCCCTCTGACATAGACAACTGATACAGTTTCTTCTTTATATGCAATCTATTAGCCAACGATTTCTGCATATAAAAGGAATCAAACTTCTTTCAAAGACCAATTGTCGTCATCTCACCTGCTACCTCCCTCAGTACTTCATCGCTTAATGATAAAATGATTGTATTGTGAGCTCTTTCTTAAATGTCCCTTCTTTCTACTTCAGCCTTATATGACTCTGCGTCTTCTCTTTTTCACTAGATAGAGCTGCACTCTCCTCTAATGCCAAGTCAAATCGTTGACTCACCAATAACACCTTAAGACTTATATTTGCTCACTAAAATATCACAAAATGTGTTTATAAGTCAATAAAGAGCCTTTATATAGGCTTTAAGATGACATAGGTTAACACTAAATGTGTGAGAGTCGTTTTAGGGAGTCTTGAAATAAGTGAGAGTCGAAACTAAATTGATAAACATATTCTGCGTTAGGTGCCGTGGTGCTGAATCTCCTCGCCTGGGCGTCGCGGCCCTGGGCACCTGACGCCGCAGTGCGCAAGTTCTGTCTTGGGTGATGCGGCGCCCACAACTTGACGCCCACAACTTGACGCCCACGCCCAGACACCTCCTCTTGTATTTTCATCTTCTTTTGAGTTTATCTTCGATTCCCGTACACCTAATACATTTAGCTTACTTTTCAAATCATATCCCGATAATTATTAATCAACTTTTTTACAATCATATTATAATTTCTCAACTTCCATAAAAAAAATTACTTTGTTCTCTTAAAACAATGAGTCATTTCCTTCAGTATTTCTATCTGTAGTAGATTGAATAGATTAAAAAATTAATAAATCATGAATAAGGGTATAAAACAGAAAATGATAAAGATTACCACAAATGATGGATTTACCTCTAGATCATCGAACATAGAAATTGCAAGCATTTAGGTGGACTCCGACCTCAGAGAAAATTTCAAATTCTTTATGTTTGCCTTCCTCAAATCTTTCGCCTCCTCCTCCAAGACCTTTAGCCTTTGTAATCTTAATGGAGTATCCAAATCACTTATACTAGCATTATTCTCTTGTTTTTTGAAATTTAGCAACCCCTTTTTGAAGGGTTAAGATCTGTTCCCTGTTATGGTCAGCTTCAGAGCTCAGTTCGATCTTGAAGCTTCAAGCTCAGCCATAAATTTCACATGATCAGCCGCTTGTGCCTCTAGTCTGTGATTATTGCCTATAAAGATTCAATCTTGAGAATTAGAAGTTTAACCTCCATATTGTTTATTTTTAATCGTTTATGGAGCTCCATCACAGCTTTTTTCTTGCTCTTTAAGGCCATAATACCTAAGTAACTAGACCTCAAGGTTCCTCTCCCATTGCTGAAGTGTCTAACCATGTTCTTCGGGTTCTTGACCTTTTGCCTCATAATCACCCTCCTCGGAGCTTCTAAATGCTCAAGGAGTTTCAACATCTAACCCATAATTGGAGTCACCAAAGTCTAATTCTTTCACCAGTTCATTCAACTCTGGCAATAGGTAACCTTTATTATCTTCGCATGTCCATAACTTAGTGAAAGACTAATCATAGAATCGTCAACAATGACCTTCTGCGGTTAGAACTCCTCATAGAATACAGAAAGTAATAAATCTTAGCTTTTTGCTGAAGTTACATGCAGCACAACCATTCTTAGTTACTTCTTTGGTTCCCAAATAATAGTGAGGATCCTGTGCACATGCCCACAATTCACAGCGTGTTCTTGACAAATTTAGCAGGTACAACCGTTTAATTCCCAAAGTTAGTTCATGAAAATGGGCATTATAGCAATGAGAGATCAAGATGTGATAATGCTGTTTTGAGTGTACCTGCTTCTAATGCAAAAATTATAATGATGGAATCAGAAACAAAATTTCAACGTGTTGGAACTAAAATTGCAATCTAACAAAACTTGTATATCTTTGGGCAGCAACTGTAATCAATTGACTTAATAATGATCATTAAAAAAAAATACTTTTCATCCACGAATTACGGTGACGACATCGTTTAAAGACAGAAGCAGCTTCAGCCTGTTGAGGTTATTTTGCTTTTGTCACTTTTGGTTAAGAGCAGAGTCTGAAGTGTGGTTTGATTGGATTTCGGATCCCAAATCCAAATCAAAATCCGTTAATGTCGGCATTTACTGCTTTGGGATTAGGAACACATTGAACAAATTAGGGTTAAGCTTTTATGCCTTTTGCATTACGATGCTTGTGATTTTGTTCTTTGGGTTGGGTTATCACGAACGATAATCAATTTTAAGTTGATATTAATTTCTCAACAATACCCGAATCCGTAATCTTCTATTTCAAATAGAGGGTAAATATGTAATCTCGTCATCCACAAGTTAACTACATTTCCTGCACCCAATCTCCACCATCCGTTGTCAGCCCGACATGATTCTGTTGTCGATAGCCAAAAGGGAGATAATAACATGTGGGTCCCTACTGCTTTATATATTTTTTTTAACATAACAGTATGTTTTGCCCATTTTTATTAAATAGATTCCTGATACATGTTGCTGTGCCTAAAATATTCTTATAATATTAAGTTTTGACATCACAATGTATAAATATGTAACTTAACACATAGAGGATCCAAATGCAAAAGTGATTGCCCCTCTAACCAAAAAAAAAAAATTAACGAAGATGTAGAGTTTGTAGAAAGTGAGATTATGTAATTTGAAATGCAATTTACTTGGAACATGAGACTCACTTTGTTGATCATTGAATTAGGTTAAAAAATAAAATATGATTGACTTATTTTTCAAAAAGTCTAATAGCTTCAAGAATACCATTTGGTTATTTCTCGAACGGTTAAAAGTAAGTTTATCATTTATGTAAAGTGTGTTAAAAATTTATTTTTAATATTAATATTAGGTCTTCACTTATTAATTTAAATTTTTGGATTAAATAATAACTTTATATTATATTAGTATCAAGGTTTTGAGTTTGAGTTATAATATTTTTATTTTCAATTAATTTTTTAATTTTTTTAATTTTTAGCACAAGAGGGAGGAGGATTCACCTGATTCAGACTTATTTAAATTCATGTTTCACGTGAAAGTTTTTAATTTCTTAGTTTTTAATCTATAAGATGAAGGATTCACTTGATTTGGATCTATTTAGATCCACGTTTCACATAAAATGACTGTTAAAAACTTGTTATTAATACTAATATTGAGTTTTTACTTATCAATTTAAACTTTTGAGTTAAATAGTAAATTATTACAATATGTATCTAAAGTTTGTAATATATATTGCTCACATTTTAATAAAAGTAGTTGTTAAGTCAACAAAAGTAGCTTTTGATTCCTATTTATAAATTTTAATTTGTTAGTTTTGAAAAAAATTAAGAACTCAACACAGAAGGATGTTAAGTAATTTCAATACAATTAGAGACCTGTTTCATACGAATTGATAAAATGTATCATGTATTGAGAAATCTTAAAAGATTTGGGGCCCAAGTGTTATTAGCTATAAGACTCGTGAAACTTTCCCGAAGTGCCACGTGTAACGCGGACACGGAGAATAGTCAGCGGAATGCCAATAAAGCGCTTTCTTACGGGTTACGGCCCAAATATTCCCCAAATCCGAATCCAAATCAAACAGAAAGAAAAACAAAAAACAAAAAACAAAAAAACGAAAAAAAAAACATATTAAAAATTATTAGATATTACAAAAGCACCGATTCCTTCACCGATTAAAATATCTCCCCACCCCCCCCAAAATAAAAAATAAAAAAAATTCAATACCCTAAACGCTACCCCCGGGTTTTCTTCTTTTTCTCTCTCTAAAACTCTATTTCCTTTTTCTCTTTTTTTTTCTTTTCTTATTTTTTTAAGGTTCTTTCCATTAGATCTGAAATCAACTCGACTTAAATTTCCTTTAGGGTTACGAAATTCTCGTTTTTTCTTCAAGAAGTTTCAATTTTGGATATTTTGCGTGAACATGTTGTTCGATTTTTCGCTATTCTTTTTGGAAAAAAATTGACAATTAGGGTTTTCAACTGGGGGGTTCTTGTTGTTTTGGATGGTTAGTTCGGAGAGAATGAATAGGCCTCCGTCGCCACTGCCACCTCCTCCGCCACCGACGCCGCTGCCGCCGAAGCAGTTCGGAGTAACGAAGCCGATATCAGTGGCGGGACCCACGGAGGCAGATTTGCAGCGAACCCGTGAATTAGAAAAGGTTTTTTTTTTTCGTTTTTAGTTTATCTTATCTTGAACGACAATTAATTTGTCTTTCTTGAGTTCAATTATTTATTATTATTTTTTTTTAAAGTTTTTGGTGGAAGCTGGGCTTTATGAAAGCAAAGAAGAAGCGGCGAGAAGAGAAGAGGTTCTATGTCGACTTAGAGAGGCAAGAATTTGTCTTTATGTTTTTTATTATTATTTTTTATTTTTGGTATTTTATTCAGAATTTCAAACATGGGTTTGGTGTAATTTGGCTTTGAATTGTGTAGTAGATATTTTTTTTAGAGATTTTATTGTGTCATAATATAGTGACAAAAGGCATTTAGATTAGATTAAAATGAATAGAATGATATATTAGTTTGGTTTATGATACGTAAGATATGTAGCCAAAAGATGCAAAATCTCAGTTCTAGAGAAGAAATATCTCGAAAAAAGATCTTGGCTTTAGAGATTTATACAAGTAACTTCATTGTTTGTGGCATTTTAATGTTTGCATATGTATATTAAAAAAGTCAGTAAGATCTGAGAGAAGAATTGAAGAATATAAATTAGACTGGTTGATGATAGCAGTGATTTTAGGGTTTCCTCGAGTTTGAGATTCTGAGTACTACACGTGGGTGATATTGCTATTCTGGGCCCTTGGTTTTGTATCTAGTTCTCTTACTGGGCCTTTAAATGCTATATGTTTTGTGAATTTTGGTATTTGAATTACAGTATGACCGAGAAATGTTTTTGGATCTGGAATTTTCCCAAATGTGGGTGAAATTAAAAATCTAATGTCCTGTTTTACTTGATATGTGATGTTGAGGTCAATCAAATTTTTGGGGCAACTGATGTTGACAGTTTATGCTGGAAATTTTTAAAATCTAGGAAATAGTTTTAAAGTTATGCTGATGATCAAACTGTTTACTTTCATTGTTCCCTGAAAATAGTTGATTTCATAATCTGTATTTATGTTCATTACCAGAGTCCTAGAAGATGTTGTATTACATATGAGGTGATTTTTCGGTTGTAGATCTTGTAAAAATAATTTGTTCAAAACTTTTCTATGCTGTTGACTTCCTTTTAGTTTCCAGTCATGAACTTTTTAGTATACATCTTCAAGTTTATATAATATTTGTGTTTTAACTGCTATCCCGTTTTGCTGTATTTTTGTTTAAGTGCCTCCATAGCCCAGGTTTTTTTAATTTATTTTACCTTTTATGTTCTGATAATCTATCTTTCTTCATTAAGTCAGATTGTTAAAAATTGGGTGAAGGAACTTACTCGGTTGAGGGGATACTCTGATCAAATGGTGGAGGATGCTAATGCTCTAATCTTTACTTTCGGATCTTACCGACTTGGGGTAAGCTTTTTGGCTCTCTCTTTGTGGTCCAGTGTTTAGAAATGCTTTGATGCGTTGACATGTTATCTTCAGCATCATCTTGTTTTGGGGAGGGGCATGGACCATCTTCTTGTGCTTGCTAGCTTGTTACTGTCTAACTGGCCTGTGTTACTTCCAGTTTTTCATATGTTCTCCATTCAACTCTTATGTTATTTGCTCATCTTTCATTATTCGAAGATGTAACTTATTCCTTATTATGTTAGGTACATGGTCCTGGTGCTGACATAGACACATTATGTGTTGGGCCATCTTATGTCAATCGGGAGGTAAATACTGAATTTTGAAAATCTGAGTCGACAGGTTTCACAAAATCATTTCTATTAGGTATCTAATCCTCTCGCTTCTTCACCAGGACTTCTTCTTCATATTGCATAACATCCTGGCGGAAATGGAAGAAGTTACAGAACTGCAACCTGTTCCAGATGCTCATGTTCCTGTGATGAAATTCAAGTTTGATGGAGTATCAATTGATCTTCTCTATGCTAGTATCTCTCAACTGGTTGTCCCAGAAGTAAGTGTAAATTACATTATTTCCTCATTTAAATTGGAATTCTGTGAACAATGAAGATTTTATGGTGGTTGTTCTTCTCTCTTTCTTGTGCGTGCATGCATGCATTTGTGCATGCACATGTTGGCTGTTCCTGTTGGCACTTCTGGTATTGTACGTTGACTCCTACTTATCCTCTATGATACAGCTTATTTTTAAACATCTTTTGTGCGTGATTATATTTGTTTGTGCGTTTTGATGTTAATGAAATGGTATTCCACGATATAACTGTGTTTATTTGTTTAGTTCTTGTGATAAATGGTAATTTGTATTAGTGCATAAGAGCTGTCACTGCAAGGAACTATTTCTGCTATGCCCAAGGGGGATATTACTATTTCTATGTTCCTTCAATAAAATGATATGGGGGAAAGAGATGTGCAAGACAGAGGTCTCAAATTATTCATGCTTATGATGTTTATTGCTTCTTAATTTAGTGTCATCTGTGGTTAAGCCTCAATTGATGTTGTTCATGGAATGGGATTCTAAGGAAGCATAAGTTTCCCTTTAATAATTTGTGCCGAGAAGATTCATCCTTTGATGTTCATTTCTTAACAGGATTTAGACATCTCCGATGTTTCCATACTATATGAGGTTGATGAACCTACTGTTCGGAGTCTTAATGGCTGCCGGGTTGCAGATCAAATTCTGAAGCTGGTTCCAAATGTTGAGGTGAAATGCTTCATATCCAGTGATTCGTGTGTTTGATGGGTTTCAATTCATTTGACCTCCTTTAAAACTTTACTTAATTATTGATCTTTTGCATTTTTTCCAAGTCTAACGCTTTCTTTGAATTGTAGCATTTTCGCACAGCCCTCAGATGTTTAAAGTTTTGGGCGAAAAGACGTGGTGTTTATTCTAATGTGAGTGAAACATTCTCATGTTGTTATTAGGGAAATATTTAGCATACAGTTTTATTAGATTTTCTCCCACAATTGTCTAGGTGACTGGATTTCTTGGTGGCGTGAACTGGGCACTTCTTGTAGCTCGGGTGTGCCAGCTTTATCCCAATGCAGTGCCTGGTATGCTTGTATCTCGGTTTTTTAGGGTTTACACGCAGTGGCGCTGGCCTAATCCTGTTATGCTATGTTCAATTGAGGAGTCTGAACTTGGGTTTTCTGTCTGGGACCCTCGTAAAAATCCTCGTGATAAAACTCACCATATGCCAATTATTACACCCGCCTATCCATGCATGAATTCTAGCTATAATGTATCAACAAGCACTCTCCGTGTTATGATGGAACAGTTTCAATATGGTAACAAGATTTGCGGGGTAAGAAAATTGATATTTTTTCTTTACATTACATTTTATGTTATATGATTGATTACCGAGTCTTTTTCCTTGTAATGTTGCCTAAATCCAGGTGGTAGAGCTGAATAAAGCTCAGTGGAGTGCTCTATTTGAGCCATACTTGTTTTTCGAAAGCTACAAAAATTATCTGCAGGTTGACATAGTTGCAGCTGATGCCGATGACTTGCGTGCGTGGAAGGGTTGGGTAGAATCCCGGCTAAGGCAACTTACTCTGATGGTAATATTCATGGTTCTTAGAGTGTCTCTGGTGCATGGAAGATTGTGCTCGACTTGGAACTTACCTATGCATCCAGAATTTATGTTAAATCACGAGAAATGACTTCTGAAGCCGTTTTTATAATTTAACCATAACTTTCATTTTTGCAGATTGAGCGTGACACATATGGGAAGTTGCAGTGCCATCCTTATCCTCATGAGTATGTAGATCCATCCAAGCCATGTGCCCATTCTGCATTCTTTATGGGTTTACAAAGGAAACCAGGAGAGGTAGTTCAGGAAGGGCAGCAGTTTGATATACGTGGAACAGTTGAAGAATTTAAGCATTCAATAAATATGTACATGTTTTGGAAGCCAGGAATGGAAATCTGTGTTTCTCATGTTCGTAGAAAGCAGATACCTTCTTATGTTTTTCCAGAAGGTTATAAAAGGTCTCGGCATCCAAGACTTGCGTCCCAGCAACAGTCTGATAAACAGTCAGGTGAAGAAGGTGGTGCATATCAGAGCGGATCTGGTGATAGGTACCTCAAGAGGAAAAAAGATCCTGATGCTTTGAATTCAAATAGGCTGGAGAAGAGGCAGTCTATTAGCCCTCAGAAACAGGCTTCTACTTCTCCAGAGAATTTGGCATCAAGTAGTGTGAGTTCTAGGACTGGATCCAATGCAGAGCCTGTCAACCCAGACATAAAGGTGTTGAATCAGGAAATAACTAAGAGGGGAGATTTTTCAAATTCCAGTGTCATCACATCTGTGACAAGTGAGGTCGGTTCATGCGAGGATATTGGAAACGAGTCTGTAGCAGGTAGTAGTGAGGGAAACAATGGAAGTGTTGATGGGAGTGTTGCAGGGAGCAATAACCCAGGGTCTTCCCAAAGTGATTCCTGTGATGCAGATTCTGAATCCCTTTTGGAGAATGAGCAGCTGGATGGTAATGGACTTTTTCGAGGCAGGTTGCACGAAGAGTTAGAGGTTTTGAATATAAGTTCCTTTACTACTTCTAGTTTACTTTTTCATCAGCTTTTAGTCATTTGTCAACATAGTTTCGGTCAAGTGCCAAATTCTTATAATCTTAAATCTGATCTGTAGCTTGTATTATTAACCACAGTAAAGCATCAAGAAAGGTTTAAGTGGAGACTTGAACCTTTGTTTGCTTTAATGTGAATATAAATCCTGGCCGGGAAATATATTTTCAAAACTTCTCAAGTATTATGTTCGTCATCTTAGAGATGATTTGTTGATGGCACTGACCAATCTACCTAATCTTATGTTTTTCCTCCTCCCTTTTTATTGTGAAGCCGAGGGTACTTGCGGGTGGAGTTGACTCAGAATCTGTGCAGAATCCTGTTATAAGGCATGTATTTCATAATTTTAATTGAAATTTATACTTACTCTCTCTGGGCAATGTTTTTCTTTATACTGCTATTTACTTTGGTGGTTTTTGGTTTTCTTTTTTAATAGCAGGTTGAGTTTGACTTCAACAGCATGAGAGTTCAGACGATCTAATGGAAATCCACTGTCAAGAAAGGCCATGTTGGCATATAGATAGATAGAGAGAGAAAGCCAGCAGTTCGGGTAAGTGTTATTTAATTGCTGGCTTTCATTACTTACATTTTTTCAGGCATGCTTGTAACTTGTGTCTACACAAGCGCAACTAATAGTCATGGTCTGAAGAAGTTATGGGGATGTAGTCTTGGCCAAGCTGTTATCTGTACAGTTTTTTTCATCTTGTTAGCAAGCAGTTCTGCAGAAGCAGTGAGCTCCTCCAATTTTAAGTTCTAAAAGGTGTTTTGTAGAGTTTTCCTGATTTGGCACTGTAATAGCTTTCTAGGTTTTAAATTTTTCTTTTTCTAGTGAAAGTGTCACAGGTGATCTCTCTTGTTGGAGTGGGGTGGGTTCAGTTCAGTGTGGCCAATTTGTGCTGGTGTTCTTTTAAGGGGTTTGGGATAATGAATGATATTACAACTCTCAAGTACTTTAATGTAAGGGTTTGTAGTACTGTGGCTACTTCTGCAGACTACACCTCGTGTATACTATTGTGATGTAATGTAATAAATTTATACCGGATGTCTCTCTCTCTCTCTTGATTGTTCTCTACAGTTTGTATATCACCTAATAGACTAACCTCTTACTTAAAAGGGTTGGTGTTGGGTTTACTTAGGGTTGGGTAAATGAGAATGTCAGCTGCTCTCTCACAAACCGTAGAAAATGGGATTATGATGATCAACTAGGAGAATTAGGGGACTTGGAGTCGAGCCTGGAGATCTTGCTGCTCAAAAGAGATGTAAAATTTAATTCATATAATTAAGATTGTAGAACCCCCGTCAATATCAAATGGCGTAGCAAGATCATGTGCACCTTTGGTGCAATTCTTAAAGCTGGTCACAATCGAACACATTTGTTTTGGTAACTATTGGTTGGTAGTTGGTCACAATCGAACGCATTTGTTTTAGCACCTAGTGGTTGGTTATTTCATCACGATTTTCACATTGAGTTCTAATTCAATTCCATTTTTGGCCATCTACTTTGTACAATAATTTACTGTCAGAGGCACTCCATGTAGACTGGAATTTTCTTTGGCATCTAAATATTAAAAAGCATCCTTTTGGCATCTTTATAAGCTAAATATTAAAAAGCAAAGGAGATAAAGCAATGTTCTCTCATCTTCAACTTTAATTAGGGATGCAAATGTACCCTGGGTGGTGATGGTTCTCTCTTTTAACTTCGAATTTATTTTGGTGGTTGTTTTTCTCTTTTTTGGAAGAAATTTTTTGAGAGAAATGATATTATCCCTTAAGTGCAAAGAATTAGGATCGGACGCTTGTTAGTGTGCAAATATAAACGGAGTCCCATTAATTTTTCTGATATTCTTATCTAAACCCTTAAATTTGTAACTTAAAACTGATTTTCTTTAATGGAAACTCAGTTTTAATTTAAAAAAAAAAATAGGGATGCCAATGCGAATTCATTTGTTTTGAACAAATTGAAATCCAAGCAAATTCAGCCATTGGTATGACATTAAATGGGTGATATTATCATTACACATTAATTCTGAATTTATAAAAAAATCATTCATTCTCATCCAATCAAAAAAATTGAGCTACAAAATGAACATCAAGACCTTAACGGACACGTGTAACTAAGAATATCAGAGTACACAAACTATAAAACTGGAAACAGAACATAGAAAAAAAAACACTTCCCATGATTCCGATAATTTCTGTTTTTCTTTCCATAAGTACCCGCCGTATCACTCTCGAAATCTTGAATTAGTCTCGCTCTCGCAAAATCAAGTACTTCCAATTTCCCACAATCGCTTACCATTTATAATACTCTTAAATCAATAAAAATCATATCTTTATTTTATTTTTTCTAACAATGTGTCAGTGTGTCACCACCTCTAATTCTTAATCTCGATTCACAAAAGGACTCTTCTTTTACAGATCTCTGGTGGGTTTCCTCCTGGTTTTTGAAATAGATTCGATTTTGGGGCTGAAAAATGGGAAAGGTGACAGTGGTGGTGGCCTGCGCCGCGGCGGTGGCAGTCGGGGTGGCGGCGGCTGTGGTGGTGCGGCGGAGGATGAAAAGGGAGAGTAAGTGGGGAAAAGCAAATGTGATATTGAAAGAGTTTGAAGAGAAGTGTGGGACCCCTGCTGCAAAGCTGAGGCAGGTGGCTGATGCTATGACAGTGGAGATGCATGCTGGGCTTGCATCTGAAGGTGGCAGCAAGTTGAAGATGATCATTAGCTATGTGGATAATCTCCCAACTGGGTATTTTTTTATTCTTTGAAATACTTTGTATATATTTGGTTTTGATAGGGAATTTCATTTTGTATAAGACATTTGATTTGGATTGAATCTTTTACATGTATGTGAGGATTTGATGAATGTTTTTTTCTTGTGTCTGATTGATATATTACATAAATCTAGGTATGAGATTTTTTTTTCCTTTTCCCTCATTTTCATTTGGATTATTTTCAGATTTGATGCCTCTTGATTCTTGATAACTGGAAGCGGTTTTATGTAAAAACATCATAAGCTGTTATTGAAAGGGTGAAATCATTGACTTCAATGAAACGCATGAGATTTATCTTGTTTGTTTAAATTATGAATAGGACTACTCTATGATCTTGAATGTCCAAAATTTGTCTAGTATCAGATTTCCTACTATCTAATATGTTCTTAATCCGACTCTCAATTAGGCTTCCAAAGTGTGAGCTTTCTATACTGAGGGGAATTGGAGGGTAGATGACTGCCTACTCTAATATGCACACCTACAAATGATAAATTTTCCTTCCTAGACAAACTCATTTGCATCTGCCCTGCAAATAAAAAATTCATAAATTTGGTAATTGAGTCTCGACAAGTTACACTTATCTCTCCTGCATTATACATTGAATGCTGAAGTTGAGATGGTGTGTGGAATTATGGTTTTTCCTTGAACCACTCTCAATTACTTTGCTTCACTCCTTGGAAAACTTCTTAACCAAGTACTTCTTTTTACCTAGCAATTGGCAAGATCCATTTTTCAGTGGCTTTTGTAAATTACTATCATCTTGAGGTGAATAAAGTTTCCACATACTCGTTGTATATTAGTAATTTTTGGGTACATGCTAAATAGGCAAAAAGTAAAAATAGTTTTGACTCAGCTTCCCTTCTGTTCATCCCATTGCAGTGACGAGAAGGGAGTATATTATGCATTGGACCTTGGGGGTACCAATTTCCGCGTGTTAAGGGTGCAATTGGGAGGCAGGGGTGTTGGTCTTGTTCACCAAGAGTTTGCTGAGGTGTCAATTCCTCCAAATTTGATGACTGGATCTGCAGATGTAAGTGTTGTGTTCTCCAACCATATTTCCATCATCATGTAAGCTGCTTTTCTGTTAAGTTCTCTCAATTCTCAAAAAATGAATGTGATTTCAGGGTCTTTTTGACTATATTGCGGCAGAACTTGCAAAATTTGTCGGCCAAGAAGGTCAAAAGTTTGAATTGCTGCCTGGTAGGCAGAGGGAGCTAGGTTTTACCTTCTCTTTCCCTGTGCTGCAAACATCCATCAAAGCTGGGACCCTCGTTAGATGGACAAAGGGCTTCTCTATAGATGAAATGGTTGGTCCTAATTCCCTACGATCCTTTTATATTCCTCCCTATTGATTGTTTCTTTTGATTTTACACTTAAGTAAATATTAGCACAGTGGTCTTTTCTTTGTACTGGTTTATAATAAGATAATATAGTTTTTCCTCAATCTTTAATTGAGTTGCAAAATGCATAAAACCCTGATACTAAAAATAAATATCATTTTTTTCAGATAGGATTCAAGTGCTTAGTGATGTTTTCAATGTTGTCTTTTTAGTATTAATCTCAGTTAAATATTGAAAATTTTAATGTCACAATTTTGTGGCCTAGTTTCTCCAGAACTGTATAGGTTGTGGAAAGTTGGTCTGCCTCATATCTCTGAAGATTTAATTTTAGATGCCTGAAACTTTATGTGAAATCAAATTGCTTTAGAGAGGCATCTAGATTACAACTAATATTTGAGTTCTGTGAGCAACAAATGTATCTTTTGTTAGGATGAGTATGCTAATCTCATCTTATGTCCTTGTCGTCTGGCCATTTGATGTTGATTAGCCTTCATTTAATTTTGTTTATAATTGATTATCGAGCAATTTTAATTGTTAAGGACATGCAAGCTTGCTTAAGGTTTTCCTTATTTTTTTTCCTTTTTCACGAAATCAGAAAACGAGAGTAGATTGATGCGTTTTCTTTCCGTTTAATTCTCTTTGTTGTTGGATAAATAGGTTGGCCGAGATGTGGTGGAGGAATTGACAAAAGCTATGAAGAAACAAGGCCTTGATATGTGCGTGTCAGCTCTTGTAAGTTAAAAAGTTAAATGTCCTTTTGGCATACTTCATTCTAATTCATGAGGATTGCCAATATCTAAAGTTCAGATGTCAACTTGATGTATATTGTTCTTCAGTTTATGATTGGTTCTTCCTATTTAGTCTTGATGTTCAATCTCTATCTAGGTCAATGATACAGTTGGAACATTAGCTGGAGGTAGATACACCAACAAGGATGTAGTTGCTGCTGTGATCTTAGGCACTGGTTCAAATGCTGCATACGTGGAGCGTGCACAAGCAATACCAAAATGGCATGGTGTGCTATCCAAGTCTGGGGAGATGGTTAGCAGTTTTCTTTTTCTGGAATTTATTTAGTCAATACAGTTTCCTTTTCTGCTAACTTGCAATAAGCCAAAACAAAAACATCAACAGGGTTGAATCATCTAAATGCAAATGAAAAGTGCGGAATGAATATTGAGGGTGCTGTCAATGTCTGATTACAGGTTATCAACATGGAGTGGGGTAACTTCAGGTCATCACATCTTCCGCTAACAGAGTATGATCACGCAATGGATGCTGACAGTTTGAACCCTGGTGAGCAGGTAACTGTAAATGTTTGATCTTTTAGTAACTCTAATCTTCGCTCTGCTTGTCTAGCAAACACGATATATCTTCTAAGATTCATTATCAAATTGTTACAGATTTTTGAGAAAATGATTTCCGGTATGTATTTGGGGGAGATTGTACGCAGAGTTTTATTGAGGATGGCCGAAGAAGCTGCATTTTTTGGTAACACTGTTCCACCAAAACTTAAAGTTGCTTTTATATTGAGGTAATTTCCACCCTGTGCATGTGGCCATTGTTTTCTTTGAGGAAACAAGTGTGGCATTTACAAAAACATTTTGACATGGCATCATATCACTGCCTCACCTAATATTTCTTACAATTTTTTTTTTTCCTAAAGAAGTTACTGCTTCATATTGTTGATAATTTGTCATGTGTTTCTTACCAAGGTAAGAAAAAGATAATCTTTCATATGCAATATATGATGCATAATCAATTCATTTGACATCGTAGAACTCTCGTTGGACACTTCATTCATATGTTATATATGATGCATATTAATTACTTCATTTGACACCATAGAACTCTTGTTGGACTAGTTGTCTGTCCTATCACGACAACAAGCGTTCAAATGAGATGAATGGTGACAACTATTCATTACCAGTAATTATTTCAAATTTCGATGATTCCTATTTGAACTTCTTCAGTTTGTCAACAACTATGGCGTTTGCTCTGCAATGGCCATTCATCTTATGATCGACACCTTTTCCTTTTCCTCTAGAGCTTAGTAACTTTTGATTGTTTCCTTCAGTTTTCTTTGTCTTATAATTGTACTTGCAGTCATGCAATGATAAAAGGATTAGTGTTTGTGTAATGGTTACAATTGTGAGTGAATCTGCAGGACACCTGTCATGTCAGCTATGCATCATGACAAGTCCTCCGATCTCAAAGTGGTAGAGACCAAGTTAAAGGATATTTTAGAGGTACTTCCTAAACTTATATCCTTGTGCAGATGCTTCAGTTGTTGAATTGGTTTCACCTTCTTTTCATCCAGCTACCTATGTTCATGGCTTCGTACTTGATAGGGTATCTGCAGCACTACTCCTTTGTTTTAATTATTGCAAAGATGTGGATAAAGATCTAAGATGAATGGACAAATTGGTCAATGATGCTGAAGACAAAATTTTGTGACATCCATTGAGCTGCTGTAGTATCTTTCTGTGGATGTAGATGTTTATGTTTCTTTTTCTTCTGTTGCAGATATCTAATACCACCCTAAGAATGAGGAAAACTATAGTTGAGCTATGCAACATTGTTGCCTCACGTGGTGCCCGTCTTTCAGCTGCTGGGATTTTGGGTGTCCTGAAGAAAATGGGAAGAGATACAGAAAAGGATGGGAAGACAGTGATAGCCATGGATGGCGGATTGTATGAGCACTATTCTGAATTTAGCAAATGCTTGGAAAACACTCTGGAAGAATTGCTTGGAGAGGAAGTGTTAAAAAGTATTGTCATCGAGCACTCCAATGATGGCTCGGGCATTGGGGCTGCACTTCTTGCTGCCTCACACTCCAAATATCTTGAATTTGAATCCTGAAAATGGCCACACATTTGTGCCATTTTGTTGAATGTCCACCTCTTCTAGTCATTGTGACTGTTTTTCATTTTTATGGTTTGGTTTCTGAATATTTGTAGTTTAGGAGATTCTTGGTATGGGAATTAAATTGTCTTGCAGAATATATGATACGGGTGGACTAAACCTTTAAAAAGCAGGACCAGAAAGCAGCCATGCTTTTATGCTTCGGCCTGTAACGCTTGTTTGTGCTCATATTACCTATTCTTGTGATGAAAGCAATAAAGTGGGGAAATTTTTGGAGTTTTGTTTCAGACAGTTGTATTCCGGATTGTGGAATAGTATCTTTTATACTACATTCGTGTCAAAATTCTGCTTGTAAGCGAGCTTAGGACCATATTCAGGTCATCCGCCTGAGATCTTGCTTTGAGTACATATAAAATGGCCTTGGTCATCCTGAATGAATGTTTAGTGATTTGGCAAAAGGCATTCTAGCAGGAAATCTGTCCATAGTTAGTCATACACATCAATGTAAAATGAACAGCTACCATGACCTGTATTTAGGCAGTTAAGCATTTGGGCGAAACTCGTTTTTGGAGGAAATTGTATTATTTTGCATGTAGGCTTAGAAGTATAGTGAAATTTATGGATATCAGTTGGTTCAACTGATAAAATCTTTTTAGTGGAGTTAAAAAGTTTGAGATTCAAACTTAACTTTGCACCAAAATGGAGAGGACTGTGATTTATACTTTTATATGTAATAAAAAAAAATCCAATGAAAGTTTAATAAAATATTTGTTGGGTATGTGTTGTTTTTTAAACAAAGGGTCTATTTGCCACATTTATTAGTAAATGGAACTAACTGACTTATAGAGTAAAATAAGTAGTATTTATGAAACACATTGAATTGTAAAGTGAAAATAATACTTATTAATTTATATTTTAAAAGTACAAAATAAATATCAAACAACTTAAAGTTGTGTTTTGAAACCATCCCTGCAAGGCAATTAGCCAGAATGTTTGTGTTAATACATTTAGTAGGAGGGAAAATGGCAATTGTACATTAAGGAGAGATACAAACAAAGCCAAAGGGATTGAGACTTGACATATTGAATGTGTTTTGACCAAAAGAGGGCTCTGCATTGGAATTCTTTATACAAGTGGAGTTGCCCATATTCAAAGGGGAATGAAATC
Organism: Ailanthus altissimus; assembly: GCA_946807835.1. Classification (NCBI taxonomy): domain Eukaryota; kingdom Viridiplantae; phylum Streptophyta; class Magnoliopsida; order Sapindales; family Simaroubaceae; genus Ailanthus; species Ailanthus altissimus. The sequence goes on along the minus strand of OX327710.1, from coordinate 19,174,628 downwards.
TCAGTTGAAAATTTTAGAAAGGTTTGTCTGTCACCATCACTTTTAGTTGGAGATATGGGTAATGTTCTTAAAATGATTATATACACAATAATCAAACTAAAAACTACCCCTCATCTACTCAATTATTACATTAATTATTGTTACCATCATCTTTACATATATGTACATATAAATTAAACTTTTTCTCAGTAAAATTGAATTAATAACCGCGTGTGTATGTATTTATGATTATGCATATATCTAGCATTAGTTATGTCCTTTTTGGATTAATGTGAATATCTACACCTATGAACAAAGAATCAAGATGATTTAAGTTATTGGGTTATAATATTTAAGTTGTTTATCTAGATATAGTTAGATATATCCTAGGCAAAGCAAATATTTATCGCTTCTTGAAGAAGCAAAAGCTACAAAATCGCTTTGCTTATTTCATTTTTCACCCATGCAAAAAGGTGTTTAAAAAAATCAAAATGCTTTTGCTTATTTAATTAATAACAGTTTTGATATATATATAGTGTTGAACCTGTGTAAATAAAATCAAACTCTCTGCCATCTAGAAATGCAAAACAACAAAAGCAAAAACAAAAACCTAAAAGCACCAAGAATGGCAGTGTTGAAATCGCACCAGAAGCCAAAAATAAACAAATAAATAAATAAACCACTTGTTAAACCAACCCACTTAACGTTGTCTTTTGAATGCTTATACTTTAATACACAAGCAAAGCAACATCACAACACAGTAACATAGAGAGATAATATACACATACAAAACTCACTTCAAATCAATGGCCTTTCACTCAGCATTTTTCACCCCAAAGCTCTGCTGAGTTCGGCGCCGCCGCCGCCGTGTTTGGCTGAGCATTCGTTGATTCATATACTTATGGCATACAGGATTTAGCCAGGCAACACTCTCTCTATATACATGTGTGTTTGGATTAGAAGTTTGTGTATTCAACCTCTTTACAAACTTAGGTTTCTTATTAGGATTATTGTTTTGGTTTATTATTTGTTAATTTCGATCATGTTTGTTTACTTTGTGGTGTTTTCTTATTGTACTTGTCTTGTTTATTAGAAATTAACCCTATATATATTTTGTTCAAAAGTATTTCATATATGATCCAAAGCTTGAGACCTAGCCGTTGGGATTTTTTTTATGTGTGTATAAAATGTCTTCAATGTTGTTTTACATTTAGAGAATTTCAAATGTTGGTTTAAATTCATTTACATGATTTATAATAAAGTTTGATAAGAATTTGTTGGGTTGCATTTTGTTATCCTACATCTGTCAATTTAGTTATAAGGTTCAATTTATTGAAGATTGGATATCATGTTGTGAGTAGACCTTTCAAGATATTAAATATTAGAATAATGCTAGGCGTCACAAATTATATCCTTAAAAAGCCTCTTAGTTAGTTTTGTTTATAATGTGAAAGGTCGAAAATGAAAAAGGGCAATGAACAAAAATCAAGCCCCCACCTCCTAAGTGTTAAACACCCAAAAATTCGTTCAATGAAATTAAGACCAGTCTTATTTTTCGTCCCCAAAGTTAGGCAGCTCTCCATTGATAAAGACCCTTCAATTCTCCCTCAACGTCTCTTTTTCTAGTTTCTATTCCCTTTCAACTTTGACCCAATTTAAAACTTTTCCACTGTGCCTCACCATCATGCACCCCATTAACCAAACAAATCCAGTCCATACGATTAGCCTTGATGCTCATCAGGAATTAGATGAAACTTCATTAGAGTGCTAAGATTTTTATTACCTGAAATATAGAATTTATAGTTGTGTGAGCAAAGAGATGGTGTTGAGGTCCAGTGATATTAACATCAAGAGGCTGCTGAGGAGGATGTTTTGATTTGACCCTTCTGAAAGGCAAGGCCATAACTTTTTCACACTTCAATTCCTTTTATCCCCACCCAAAGCCAAAAGAACCCTTTGAATAGTGTACTTAACAGCAGTGGTTTTCATGGAATCTCAAAAAGAAAAAGAGCAAGAGCTGCACCCCGTTAACCAAACAAATCCAGTCCATACGATTAGCCTTGATGCTCATCAGGAATTAGATGAAACTTCATTAGAGTGCTAAGATTTTTATTACCTGAAATATAGAATTTATAGTTGTGTGAGCAAAGAGATGATGTTGAGGTCCAGTGATATTAACATCAAGAGGCTGCTGAGGATGTTTTGATTTGACCCTTCTGAAAGGCATGGCCATAACTTTTTCCCACTTCAATTCCTTTTATTCCCACCCAAAGCCAAAAGAACCCTTTGAATAGTGTACTAAACAGCAGTGGTTTTCACGGAATCTCAAAAAGAAAAAGAGCAAGAGCTTTACAACCCATTATTCTTTGTGAACTAAACAGCTCATATGGCCACTGTAAATGTTTCAAACAAAATCATTAGACTCACAAGCACAGTCCATTTTATTGGGAACAAGTTAAGTATATGACCATTAAATCTTTTGTCACACTTGCTAGGTTTAGGTTTAGGCTTCCCACATTGTTGGTTAAACCTGAGAAAGTCAATGAAAACTTTGTAAAATGTAACAAAAAATACTTAATAGTTGTATCATTACAACCTCTGTAATGTAGAGGAGCCGTTTTATTAGCCCAAGTACTTAAAGTATGGAGGCTGCAACTTTAGCTTGATCATCAGTGAAAATACACGAGAAATTATACATTAAGCTCAAAATACTTGATATTAAGCTTTGTCCCAAGATGGCATTGAAGTAGAAGTAGCAAATATGAAACCGCAGGAAGAGGTTAAAAATTACACAATAAGATAAGGTTACATATTATATTTACAGAGAATGCAACAAGTCCATACAAAATGGAGAAGCAAAATGTCAAAATGACAAACACAAATCAAGTCTCCATCAAACTTTAGAGGGAACAATCTTCACAGAAAAAACTCTTTTGTCTCTCTTCATGCATGATCTCAATGCAGAGTCAAGCCATTATCTTGTCCTGCTTGCTGCTTCCAACTAGAAAATGATAAAAATTCGCCATTAGAGATAGGAAAGTTGATTGAGAGCTCTTCAAGTTTAGTTTGGTTTCTCAATGAAATAATTACTAAAGTACACTCACGGCTTAATGCAGAAACTTCAGAGCTCTTCAACACGCGCAACCTCTTCACTGTTGATACAAACATGCTGCAAAATTCCATAATATAAAACCAAATTAACAAGAAGCTGAAGTAGTCAATCACACTGATATTAAAACACTACACTGCATGAAAACACCAGCAAAGTGCCAAATGCAACAGCTACAATACTTGGTTTTTAGCATATTTTGTGTGAAAAGTGCCCTGAGTTTTCGCATTGGATTAAGGGAGGGAAATGCACACAAGAGAAACAAAACATTTTGAGTAAAAAGAGGGAATCATAGATAATACATTTAAAAATATTTACTGTTTTTCAGGACAGACTAAACAACAAATTACTGTTCTATTATAAGCTAAATCACCGAGAGTGGGAGAATATAATATAAGATAGAATAATTTAAAAAATGCATCAGATCCATAGCAAAAAAAAATAGAGAGATGCTTACTGCCATGGGACATCCCCAACAAGCATCCTGTCTTCTTCATTATCCTCATAAACAAGCGTATATTCCCCACTTCCATCCAAAACACCAGTAATCGCTTTCTCTTCCTCTTGCTTGTTCACTGTTGCACCAGCACAGGAATCTCTTTGAGCTAAACAAAGTACAGCAAAACGAGAAAACAAAATCAGATAAGATAATCACATCCCTGTACAAAGCCATTAACATAGGTTAAAAACGAGACTCTGCTAAAGAACAAACTAATAGTCCAAAGTTCTAGTCTTAATGTAAGCAATTTGAATAGACTACCCTTAATATTACTCGAGAGTGAAATTTAATAATGGATAGACCCGTTAAATGATTAGTACTATGGCAAGGCTATCACATTCCAATGGTATGCTATATACTAATGACACTACCATCACATCATAAGATAATTTAAAATTTAGCATAGTTGCCAAAGCTAGAAACTCTATTATTGCTCCTCTCTTTCTCAATTATATGCAGTAAAAGTAAATTGGACCAAAAAAATAGGAATTGACCACAAGATTGCAAAACTAAAAACCAAAATTGACCACATCGGTAAAATTTAATAAAATAAAATATTTATGTAAATAAACCTGCAAGGAGGCCTCTGAAGAGCTCATCAACAGCAGTTGAGAGTTTTTCATAGCTATCATAAGCATTAAGATCCACTTTCCTTCCAATAGGGACACCATCCATGTTTATCTTCACAAAGAGGCTTTTCCTACTAGGCTCAGCTGGTTTCTCATTAATGGCCTTGTTTGCTGGGACCCCATTTGGAGACTCAGTAGCTTGTTTTGAAGCACTGGTGGTTGCAAGGTTCTTCCTGAATGAACGAACTGGAGGCCAACCCACCACTGGAGCAGGAGCAGTTCTGTTTTCAAGAAGCCATCAAGTAAGAATAAGACACCAAAGATTACCCAAAAAAATGATTTTTCAGAAGCAACAAAATCCATATAATAAGAAAATTATAAGAAAATAGTACAAGTGGTCAATAATAAATAGATGATAACATCAGAGATAAGATTTAGACTGCAATAGAAAGTGAATATTAAGATGATATTAACTTAAAAGGCCAAGACTATACATAAAAATGGTGAGAGATAAACTAAAGTATTGATTACCTAAACAAGCTAATATCAGTCATCATGAAACTAAGTGGTGAAAATTAAAAAACATGGCAAAAAAAAAAGTTCAACACTGCACTGAAAAGACGTAACAAGAGAGAAAGATACAGAGGAACTGAAACAAGTATGCAAGGACCACACAAACAAACACATAACAATGCGACTGAGTGAATATCCTGCCAAAAAAAACAAAACAAAGATTAAAATTTGTGAAGAGAGAGAGAGATGGGGAGTGAAAAGCTGAAGCACCTTTTCTGAGAGCTGTTGGGAACAGCTGTATTTTTTGCAGGAGCCTTCTTTTCTGCAGCAGACTGCAAGTCTACAACTTTAGTGCAACAGGGCTGCGAAGATTCCCTTGCCATAACCGGCAAGCTTTGTTGGGTAGTAGCTACTGCAGCTGTTGGTTTAGGTGAGGGAAACTGATGAAGAAATGGAAAGCCATTGCTGTTGTTCTGGTTGTTCCCAATGGAAGATGAGAAGTAGCCAAGGGAAAGAAGACGAGACTGATGATCATCTCTTTCTCTATAGTTGTTGCTCTTCGAGGTATTTTTGTGAGACCAGCTATCTTCACCAGGAGGACCAAGCCTAAGCTCAAGCTTCTTCTCCTCTGAGGAACCTTGAGCTGCAGCTCTCGTCACAAGCCACTCTCTTTCTTTCGGAATCAAATCAAGGAGCTGAGGACCAGCCTCGCCAATTTTTGAACTACCGTCCATGGGAACAGATTCAGAAGTAATAGACTGATGATAAAAGATCAAACTTTTCTTCTAATTTCAAGGCCAAAAGATTATCAAGAACCTGGTAGAAAATGAGAGTGGCTAAAAGTTAGAAGCTTCAACATCAAAACAACTAACTAGAACGAAAAACTCTTTGACTTTGAATCATGCATAAAAATGTATATACCTTACAAATGCTTAACCTGAGCACAAAACCAAGAAGACCCGCATCTTGATATCATGAAAAACAAGTTTTTAAGCCTCAAAATGAAAAAACCCAGATAGGAAAAAAGGGGAGAAACATGCAAGATCTTCACTACCAAAGCAAATAACACAAACCCAAGCTCAAAACTACTATAAAACTCTTAAAACCTCAACCCATAAAAGACCTTTTAACCCAACACAAACCCCACAAGACAGAAAGTAAAACCCAAAAATAAGACTTAACAACACTTTAGCAAAGAAATATAAGAGAGAAAAAGAAGTTACAACAATAATAAGGGTGGCTAGCTAGCTCGTTATCTAATATCTATACTACACAAGCTCTTTTTTTTTTCTCTCTCTCTCTCTCTCTCTGTGCACGCCTAGTGGGATTATTTTTGCTTTTTATAGAGACCTTGTTGTTGTATAACAGAAACTAGATTATATAGCTAATGAGAGAGAGCTTGTTTGTGGCCATAGTTATAGATTTAAGAAAAGGAAAAAAATACAAAAAGATTTTAAAAAAAATGAAAACCAAAGAGATTGAGAGATTCCCTTTAAAACTCAAGAACCCAAAAACAGGAAAATATAGTAACGTATTAGCTAGCTAGCTAGGAGCATAAGCATAACACACACGCAACCGAAAGAGAGTGTGTCTAAATAACAACAAACGTTAGGTTGGTTAATTCAAGAAGCAAAGCATGCTGTTGTTGCTGACTCTTCTTTCTTTTTTTTTTCTTTCTCAAATAGAAAAAAATGTAATACTTTGTATTTGTATTTTGTCATTCCCCTTTTCATTGTTATTATAATTTAAATACCAAGACAGAGACCAGGAAACAAACCAAAACCTTGCTTTGCTCTGTTTGCTATGCTACATCCTATTAGCACATTGCCCCAAACATCTCCCATTATAGTTTTGTCTTTGAAAAAGAGAGAGTGATGGAAAAATGACAAATGGATGATAAAGAAAGAAGATAATGAGATAATTTTGTACTTGTTAATTAAAGGTAGTTTAGTTTAGGTTTAACTTTAAAGACAGTAATTGCTTTAAGCTTTTATTAGTATACAAAACCAAGGCATTTTCTTTTTTATTTTATGAATAATTTTATACTTTTTAAATTATATTTTAAATTTTAAATAAATTATTAAATAATTATTAAATAAAAAAATAATATAATAAATAATTATAAAATTTAATCACTAAATAATTACTTGACACTTCATTTAAAATTTAAAATTAAAATGTGTAACATTATTATTATTTTATATAATCTCATTTTTAAAAGTTTTTCGTATAACTTCAAAAAATTTAGTAAAATATTAATACATATAATTACATAGTTAATATATTATGACTCTTACTTTGGGTGTTTTTTATTAGTAATTTTTCATAAATTTTAAGATAGTGGCCTTGTCTCCATTTTTTTTTAAAGATGCCATACTTTAGTCAAACTTCTATGAAAGTTTCTCCAAAATTTTGGATGAAGTATAGGTATTTGGTAATTTCATTTTTTTTTCTTTCTGATTTCCATTAACAGACCTCTTTCTAAATTATTATCATTATTATTATTAATTTAGGAAAGAAAACAATAGAGGTTTTCTTTTCTAAAATGATATAAAAGTAAAAGCAATTATGATATTTTTTTTATTTTGCTTGCATGGCTGATTTTCTTGTAAATATTTGTTGAATTTTCGACATCTTCTTTTTTATTTAAAAAAATATCAATTTGAAACTAATTACCATCAACAATTAGATATTTGTTTATGCTACATACATACGTATACTATTATACGTTTAAGTAACTTAAGTCGTGACTTTTTCATGTTAATTAAGATAATGAGATACATTTGAGGGAGCCTTAACTAAATTAAAAATATGCCCACGAGGGGTTGATTGATTAATTATCTTTGACAATTGCTTTCATAACGTCTTATGAATCTTACTTTCGTGATCTTGAAGTTTGGTTATTTTATTTTATTTTTTATAAATGCATCCCATCTATTTCGACATTATATATCACCTATTTTGATTAACATTTTAATTTTTTTTCTTTAATAATATTAGTTTTTTAAATAAAAACTTTGGATACAAATGAAAATTTTAATTTTTATAATCATATTTTTATTCAAATTTACAAATTTAGATGATCGCAAACGTAAAACATATTCACAACTATTTAAGTTACAATCAAGAAACTAGCGGTATTAATTAATAAAATATAGTTATATATTAATTATTTAATTATAAATCTCATATATTGAATAATAAAATAATATTATGGATATTTTTTAAGTTAAAAAAATTAATTATTGAATAAATATTTTACGTATCACTTAGGATTAAAAAAAATACTAAAATGTTATTTGAGAAGTATAATTTTAATATAATAAAATTATATTTAAGTCAAAATATAATCAGTGGCGAACACATGTTTAGCCCTAGGACCCTTTTTTTTCAATATATATAAAAAAATAATTTAAACTCTTAAAAATATAGATTTACACACTTTAATCTCTATAAATTTAAAACATTAACACTTTAATCACATAAAATATATACTTAAACTTACATACTTTTTTATTTGTGACAATTTAACCCCCTATAATTTCAAGTCTAATTCTTGCTTTTGAGTATAATAAAATTACAATTATACAAAATCTTTTGTATACACATTATTATTTTTATTATTCATGTCAAATTTGTTTATTAAGATTAAAAAAAATTAAAAATTGGAAGAAAAAAAAAGACGTTTGTACTCTTAACAATTTTGAGAATAAATATGAGATTTCTATGTTTTCAAAAAAAAATTCAATATTTTTGTTAAATAATATTTTTTTTGTTTATTTTAATGATAAAAATTGTTTATGTGTCCTTTTTTTTAAATTAGGGATTTAGATTTTTTTAAATTAAAATAAACATAAACTGTTTTCTACAAAAATATCGATGAGATCTTTTATCAATTAAAATCTATATATCATTTTTTTTAAACGTTAGGAGTTAAATGTCTTTTTGAACAAAAATTAAAAAAAATTAAAATTTTGTAAACAAAATAAATACTATAATATAGTATTTCCATAAAAAAAAAAAAAAAACTGATTAAAAACACGGCAGCTTTCAATGTGGTCAAGAAAATGATGGATGGATGGGATTTGAAATTGTGATTTGTTTTTATTTTATTTATTTATTTATTTAATTCTTGTTTTTATAGAAGAGGGAGAAAGAAATTGATAGAAAAAGAAGTGAAGTGAGAGAAAGAGAGAGGGAGAGAGATGAGATGATATGCACAAACACAATCCTTGTTTGCAGGGCCAACTGCCAAGCTTCTTCGGCTCGTGCAATAAAAACATGCACTTCCCATAACAACCCTGATCCACTGATTCTCGGCCGTTGGATCCTTTGATCATCTCCAGATCTGCCCCGATGCGGGACAGATCCTGACACGTATACTTTCTGATCACAACAGCTTAAAGGAACCCTTCTATAGTCAACTTGAATCGCGGGGAAATGGAATCGTCCGATCTCCAAAAATTTACGGGAATTTTATACACGTGTAATATTCTTGTTACTGGCTCACCAAACAAACTGAACTTTAATGACCATTATGTCCTTGCGTGTTTAGTTTAATGTCTCGTTATTTATTTATTTATTTTTAAATATTTAATAACTCTTTACTTTGTTTATCATATAAATAAAATTATAAATGTTGCCCATATAAGAAACTTTAATTAACTATAAAGAAGTTTATGACATATTTGCATCTATTTTCTTTTTTTTTTTTTTGAATTGAGTTGTGATTTATAATTGAAACATAATATTTATAAATTAAAAAAATTATGACATAATTTATACAAAGTGTTGTAACATGTATATCCATAAAAAATAATATTTTAAAATATGTATATATTAATCAACAAAACTGATACAAACAAATCAACGTTAGTTGGTAAGAGGGAAAAAAATAATCAATGTTAGTTGATTTTTGATAATTTTAACAAATAGAACTACTGCGATTTAACATGTCGGATTTATTTACCACGAATTAAAAGATAGAAACATTGATTAAGCCAAGCTAACTAACACATAATATTTTTTTTTTCTCTATTCTCTTAAATTATTGTTTATTTACTTTCAATTAATGAATTACTTATCAAACCCGTTTTAGACAAATCTTTCACCCCCACGTGTGGAAACTAAATCAAGAATTTTGAAATGTGTGTTTTTCCTTGAGATTGATGTTTGATTAATCCAATTATTTTCCACAACGTGTATTTGTTGGCTCGATAAGCATGAAATTTGGTAAGAATTTTCAAAAAAAAAAAAAAAACCATGGGGCAAGGGTTCTAGTTTTCTCACATGTAACAATCATACATTGTCCAATAGTTACAATAATCAATGTCTTTGTGAGAACGATGTTTGATGTTTGTGCATGTCTTTGAACGATGGGGGGAAAATTCCATTGAAATAAACTATTGAAATAGCAACATTCTTCTGTTCTCTTAGATAGGGAACAATTGCCCTTTTGTTTTTTGTTTTTTTATTTTATTTGATATGGTTTACAATTCAAAGATTTTGAGTATCAATTTTTGGTCGGTGAAAATTGAACCATCTATAAACAACCACGTAAATGGTTACCTAACATTGGTCTTTTCTTAATTTTTTTGGTCAACACAACTAAAGTACTTGTCATTGGTGGGTTTTTTTTTTTTTTTTTGTTTATTGAATAAAATGGAAAATGTTAATTTCATTATACTAACACATTTTTAGCCCTAGCAACTGAGATTGCAATTGAAACGTATATAAAACAACAAGAAACATGTATTTTTAGTATATAAGGATATCATTGTCACATAAATGCTTTTTTTTTAAACAAAAAAATATCCTTTTGCCATTTACGAATTGAATAATTTTTATACTAGAATTATTTAATTACAATATTTAGGATTATTCGGTGATCAAAGTAATTACCTGCTTTTAATGCAAAAAGTTAGGACAATTTTTTTTTTTTTCAAATAATTGAAAGTAAACACGAACTTATTTAAATTTAATATTTGACGGCATTTACAACAATTTTGATTTAAGCAGGACCATAAAAAAGCCACGAGAATTAATAATTAAAAAACAATTAATGTGTAAATAAAGTAATAATAATAGTGGAAAAAGAAGTTATTGTCTCCAAGTTTGGTATAATTATTAGTTTTATCCTACAAAATTTTAAAATATTAATTTTACCCCAATTCATTAACAAGGTTTAATTTTAATAAAAAATTAATTTTTTTGTACAATAATATTTTTACATTCATGAGCTGATAAGATTAGATCATCATAGAATAATCCTTATTCAATTTAATTTTAAACACGTGGTATATTTTCATTCATTCATTTAATATAATATAATATAATTAAATAAAATATTTTAATTTTAATTATTGTATAAATAAAATAAATCTTCATTTCTCTCTCACCTATCTTTTTTAATTGCAACTTTTTAAATAAAATATAATTTTACCTTTTATTAATGGTTAATCGATAATGGACATGCGTCTTAGTCTATTAGTTTACTTTCAATTTTTGTACCGCGTTCCAATTTTATTTATTATTATGAAAATTAACAAAAATCTATTAACGAATTATGGTAAAATTAATTTTTTTTAAAAATTCATAAAATAAAATTAAAAATTAAATCAAATTATTGAGATAAAAATATCATCTTTCTAATAATATACTACTAAAAAAAGGCAGTAGCAAACTTGTCATGATCAAAATCTTGACATTAAAAAATAAGTTAGAAAAGTAAATAATAAATAATTAATTATGTAATTATTTATATATATATATATAACTATGCACACATCTTATTAGTTGGGGTATTAACACTATCACTCATAAGATTGGCACAAATTATATTTTGACAGCGATTTTGATTTTAATTTATATTGTCATGCTTTTTACTTAATTAAAAATATGAAATACTCTCATTATAATATTTTTGTCACATAAATAATTAAATTGTCTTTAAAATATGAGGGTATTTTTATCTTTTTAATTAAAAAAGGGGAGAAAATATAGTTAAAACCAAAACTACTTTTAAAGTGTATTTTGTGCCAACCTGAGGGGGAAATAGTGTTAATATCCCTTTCCTGGTTAAACAATCAAACGCTCATCATTCTTGTCCCAAATATATAGTACTAAGCTTTGTGACTTCAATCACGATGTCAAGAGGAGACAATCAACCTTAACCTCAACCACAGACAAATATTAGGTTAACTTAACCAAATCACGTGGTTAGTTTAGCTTAGCATAGACCTCCAACCACAGACCAGGGGTTCTGGTTCTAGCTCTGGTCTGGTCGGCTAATAGTCTGGGTTTGGACACTGAGATACGAAACCTTTGTGGTCTAAATGGACTCGTGTCAGTCGCTTGAAGTGGTGCCTTTTGTTTCTTTTATTTTTTGAGTGAGTGACTGGGTGCTTGATGGTGGTGATGACCGGAGACCGGCGCTCTTAGTTTTTAAGATCTCATAATTGTAAGAATTTGAGTTAAATAAAATGCCTCGTAAGCATAAGAGGTAGGTGCGATCTTCATCACCAAAAAGATCTAAAGACCAAGATCAAGAACCCCCCATCACGTGATGATCACAAGCCATATGCTTGCAAAATGAACGGTGGTGATCAGAGAAGAGCATCAGGCCAGCAGCAACAGTATGAATGAAAGGGAATTGTTGGGGGCCCCGAAAACTCGTGAAGTATACGTCCATGTCAATATGCGGTGACGATGCTTTGGCATTTTGTCCCTAAGAAGCAGAAAGCAGAAAGCAGAAAGCAGAAACAAGTCCATTGAAAGTCAGGGTCAGGCATGGTGCCGGTCTTGTCATAGGGGTTGTCAGTCCAGTCAGCGAGTCTTTTAATTTTGATGGGGTTGATCTCGACCGTCTGATTTATGATGTTTGTTTCCTGGGCCATTGCTTTTTAATGCGATTGGGAATAGGGGATCTAGCCATCATGTAGGGCATCACCAAAGTGCTTTTAGGCTGAGGTTCTGTTTGCGTGGCTTATGAAACTTTGCTTTTGGTTTTACCTCTTTTTAATTCAATTTGTTTGTGGCTTATTATTGTATTTGCATGCTCATCTGTTCACCAACACAAGAATAGCCATGTACAAAAGCAACACCGATTAAGTTTAGGGAAAATATTATTTTAGTACTTAATTTTATGAATATATGAACTTAATTTTATTTTTCTAATGCATACTATATTAGTTATTGTAGAGATGAAAATAATAATTGTTTAAAAATAAAAATAAAAAATTCTTACAAAATTCTTACAAAATTAATTTAGTATCTATTAAATAAATGAAGACTAAATTAATATATATTCATAAAATTAAAGAGTAAAATAATATTTTATCAGAGAGTTTATTAATTGATATATATTTTTCTATGCATTGCAAGTTAATAAGTGCACAGTGTGTTATAGTTGACAAATAAAGATTATATGCATTTTGATTGCACACACCATGTCTTGTGCTTTACACATCAAACACCCATCTCTTTTCTCAATCTCATGCATTTGCGCATTGCTAAAACAATCAGTTGGCTAGTTGTGCGTGTAGGAAGGGCGTTTGCGTTTGCGTGTGCCCCATTTCTCTCACACCAACAACAAGAGCCATATCATTTGCTGGTAGAACCCATCATCATCATCAACATCAAAATCAAAATCAAAATCAAATGTACATGAACTTGATCTTCTTCCTAATAATAACCTTCATCATCATCACTTCATTCACAATTTGGATGATAAATTCCTTCCCCACCACCGGCTTTCTTTTTTCTTTGCCTTGGGTTGCTTTTTCTTCGTTTCAATCAATTGCTCCATCACTTGTCTTTTTTATAGTTTTTGTTCTTACGTCCTTTCTTGTTCTTCCACCCCCCACACCCAATCTTTATTTATTTATTTTTTTTCACATATTATTATTATTCCACGCGCCGCTATTGTACTAAGTATGAAGAAAAGATCGCTAATATATATGATGAGGACCCATTATTCCAGCTTTCCTCTTTTGTTATATTAACTTTATCGTTGTGAGGAGTTTGGTCTTACAATCAATAAGTGAAAGGAATTTAGTACTTTTACCATATGTTAAGCTATTGCCAACTTACTTCTTAACATGAGATTTTGAAATCATCGACTTTGGTAACTAACAATGAAAAAGTGAATGCAAAGACAAATTCTAAACCTAAATATTTTGACTTCAACCCTTATATAATAAGAATAATATTAAGTATTTTAAAAAATAATATATCAAATAATTATTAAATGATAAAAATGATATAATTAATAATTTTAAAATTTATACAATTTCACACCTAATAATTATTTAATATATTATTTTTTGAGATATATTTTAAAATATGTAGTATTACTCATATGATAAAAGGAGTTTCTTTGCAAAAAAATAAAAGTAAAAAAAAATTGAAAACATGCAATTAAGATAAGAATGGAAGTGAGATACATGGAATAAAGCAATGTTCTTTCTAAGCAAAGAGTATTTTGGTTGTGATTGTGATAATTAGAAGCATGAAGGTTTTGGACCAAAAAGTAAGATATGTATTGATAACAAACCCTCATTAAAAAGCTTCTTTATTTGATAATTATTGGTTAAGAGGGTGGCTTGAATAATTTGTACCCATGATGCAATGTATATACACAAGGTTCTTCTTCTATTAATAAAAAAAAGGTGGCCATTAAAGTCTTTTATAGCCTTATTTTATTATCCTTAAGATAGATTATTTTAATTAAAAGGATTCATCCTCTTTGTGATTATAATTAGGGTTAAGGAGTCTGCTAAGTTTGAATTTAATGATGACTTTGTTATGGGTTTATGATTTTTCTTGATTTAAGTCAAGATTACATTAAAAGGTAAGGGAGACTCCTTTTTTAAGTCTTTGTCTCTCAAAACGCATGCGCACAAGCAAGCAGAGTTATCAAAAGTGAAAATCTATTGACTTTTCAACTATTTATGACTACGAGCAAGCAAATGGTGCAAGGTTATTGGTTGACACTTGGATAATAATCTCAAGTTTACTTTTATGTAAAATCTTAACACTAACACATCAAAAGTTAGTTTTTTTTCAAATGAGAAGATGATGTCAGACTTAACTACTTTGATTAATTTTTTATTAGAATCCAAAACTGTAAACATTTTATTTTTCTTTTCAGATATAATTATTAATAGAATAGTATCATATATTTTATTAATTAATAATTATTATTTATTAAATAATTATTGACTTTTTATTTATATTTAATATAATAATTATATGAGTAATATTACACTTCTCAGATTATATCTCAAAATTTAGATTTTAAATAAAGTATTAAATTATTATTAAATAAAAAAATAATATAATAAATAATTTTAAAAATTATTAAAATTAATCATTCAATAATTAGTTGATACATCATTAGTGATCTAAATTTTAAGATCAAAATTTAGTACGTATAATATTATTATAATTATATAAATATCAAACAATAGTTTATATCCTAACTATGTAGGCGTATCATTACTCTTATTTAATATTATTAATTTATTTATGTTGTTTTAATTAGTATTTTTTTAAATAATTATTAAAAATTTGAAGCTTGAAAACAATTTATATAAAAATATTTAATTTTATATTTAAACTTATGTTTGAAACAAGAGTTTGAGAAATTCATAAGAGAAATTCAAATTTTGCATAAACAGGATTGGAATTTAATATTAGGTGATTAGAGTATACTGAATTAAATTTATAAGTAATTTAATCAATTCACAACTCAATAGTTTGATTTTTTTTTTTTTCTAGCATGCCAGAGGAAATTATGCTCTCTGACTTCCAAAAGTGATGACTCGATATAATTAGAAGTGCTTTTCCAAATCATTCTAACCATTCTTTCACTAAAATTGAGAGACACAAACTAAAAATCTAGAAGTGCTTTTTTATTTATTTTATCAAGTCGTATCTATCCCCATTTGTCCTTTATATATGAGATGATAAATAAATAAATAAAAAAAGCCCTTATGCTCGGAATGAGTAGTGTGAATCCATTATGTGCCGTCAAAAAAATTATTGTCCATTAGTGACTACTCGATCACTAGGAGATTTGTACATTTCAAAAAGAATAACAAGGTCAATGAACAAAACCAAAAGCACTTTTGTTCTCACCCCCTATCACCAAAAGTTCTATTCCAACTCTCCCTTCCTACATCTAATCTCTTTTTAGTTCTTAGTTGGGTTGTATCAAATTATAATCAAATGTAAGTATGAAATTTGGGGTACTTTTTAAGTGCAGACGTCGACACATTTTTAAAATATAAAATATTATAAAAAAAATTTTATATTTCAAGTTATATTAAACTAATTTATTTAAATGGATACCAAATTTTCAAAACGTTAATATTTTAAGACCACACTAATGTTTACATATGAGAATTTTTTTATTAATCTTGCATTTAGTGTTTTGTTATTAAAGAAAATGATATTTAAAAACTTGTACAAAATTTTCTTCCAAAGCTAATCTTATGATGGTTTAATTATTAATCATATCTATTAAAGGTTGGTATTACAATGACATTGATCTAAGTAAGTCTCTAGAAGATTTTGGGAGGTGGCAATGATTTTTTTTCTTTTTTTAAATAAAAAGAGATCCAAAAGGAAAGGGATTGATGATGAAAAGGGTCCCTCACAAATTATTTATTATTAAAATGTGGAACTTTTAATTGGGACAAGAAAGAAAGCTAGTTTGGCATAGTTTGATGAAGATTTCAAAAGAAGAAAAAGAATCAAGACCAAGTAAAAAAAAAATCAAATTAAATAAAAACATTATCTCAATTTGAAGCCTCAACTACCCAGAAAAAAAAATGCTAAGATGCAAAAGTTGTAAGTAATGGAGTTCTTCTACATTCCTACCACAACATGACATTTTTATTCTTTTTAGTCTTCAAAAAGTGCTTAATTTGAGGACCCCCTCTTTGCCTAAAAGTAAAGGGCTTTCATATGACATTTTTCTTTTACTCAACTGAGTTGAGTGGGTGATATATCTTTAACAAGTGGCATTTGCTGTTTTTTTTTTTTTTTTTTGGTGAATATAAGAACAAAGCTGAAAGTTGGTTTGGTTGAATTGCCACTCAATGTGAAGAAAAAAAAAAAGAAAAAGAAAAAGAAAAAACAAAACCCATTGGTCAGCATTTGTTTTGTTCATCTTGGCCCATTATGTAATCACTCAACTCCTCTTTTGTGTGTAGATTCTGCTAAAAGCAAAGCCCATATGTATGAGAGCTCCTTATCAATGGGCTAGGTCATAAATGGGTTGAATTGCAACTCAAATGGGTATTTATCATGTGAAAAGAATTTAATAAAAGAAAAGCCCATTGGTTAACATGTTTTGTTCATCTTGGCCCATAATGTAATCACTCAACTCCTTTTTGTGTGTAGACTCTGCTTAAAAAAGCAAAGTTCCCATATGTGTGAGAGCTTCCTTAACAATGGGTTGCTAAAATTATACACAAGTTTGAGACTTTGTCTCTCTATAAATTTATTGTTGTTGTTATGGCTGGATCATTTCATGAAGATGCAGGAGGCTTCACTCAAATGGGTCATGCTCTTGCTCGTGCATTAAAATTAAATAGAGATGGCAAAATCAAAGACTATTTGCAGATGGGTTAATTCTTATTTAAGCACATTAATTAAGAACCCCGTGCCATGCACGTTATGTTCACTCGCAATATTTTAAGAAATTAATACCACTCATAAATAATCACCAACAGACAATGATTAACTTGATAAAGTGATTTAAAAAGAAAATATATATATATATATATGAACCATAAGACTTGCTTGAATAATCTGCTCACAAAAAGGAGAGCTTGATTTTCATGTTTTTGTGGAATAAAATGAAGTCAAAATTCGAATTTTCATCACGAAATTGTTTTTCATGTAAAATTAACACACCCCAAAAAAAAAAGAAGAAAAAAGAAAAAAGAGAGGTGTGTTGCAGCATCGCATGGAAACTTTGGACAACAATGTGAAGTCTTGAGCACAATCATCGTTGAAAACACAATTATCTACCCTTCCAAATAAAATATATAAATCACATAATAATTGAAGACAATTGACACCCACTTCCTTATCAAACGAAAGCTGTCTTCTCTGAATTTGCCACAGCTTTTATCCAAATGTAAAGCACTTGACAAGAACCAAGGTTTGTGGGGCCTCTATTTTATATAAATATTTAATATAAAAAAATTGCATATTAGCTTATTTTCTTAAAACATAAATCGTATGATTCAAATATTATTTTTTCTTAGGTTAGTTGGTCTTTTTTATGCGAGAATAGTTTCTTTTTTTTTTTTTTAACATTTTCGTTCTAAAGGATAGTAGTATTCTTAAAAGGGGATAGTCTCCCGTGGTTTCGTTTGTTTTTGTCTATATGAGAACCGTAGATTAAAGTGAATTAAAATAATTTTATTTAATATTTATATATCTTTTCAATAATTTTATAATTTTTTATATCATAAATTTTACGATGTAATATTATTGATCTGTTAATAATATTATACTTAATGATGTTCAAAACATTATTAGTATTTTAAATTTTTGTTGTAAATTAATATGTTTAGTAATTTTTAGATGGTAAAATAGTTTAACTTTTAAAATTATTTATATATTTTTATTATTTAATAATTATTTGATATCTAATTTAAAATATTATTTAAAAAATATAATATTATTCTATCCATAAACCTTAAAAATAATTCAATAGCAAAATATCAACATTTTTTTAAACTAAAAATTATGTTTTAAAAGCACAATATAAAAAGACACTTAGCATAGTAGATTGTTAAAAATATTAATTGCATACAATATATTAAAACTACAATAATATTACATACGAATCAATTAAGTAATTTTTTTTTTCTTTTTGGGGTTTTTTTTTAAGTGTGCATGTGAAGTGTCACATATATTAAGGCGACATTTAACTAATTCTAAAATTTTATTAATTATAAAGTGTCCTTATCATAAGATGCCAATGCTAATGTTATAAACAAAGCTATATGTAGTTTTATATTTTGGAAGGTTACACATTATCTTATAATCTCACATGCATGATTAATTTTTCCAGCCAAAATCCACATGTACATGATGTGGACAATGAGCCCACATCCCACCTAAACCTTTTCTTTTCTTTTTTTTTTTAATTATTAAAAAAAATAGTTGTGAAAAGATGTTTGATTAGGTTTCCATTTAGGCAGGCAATCTAAGTAAATCATATTTATGCTTAGACATCTAATTCTTATCCTATAACATACCCCTATCAACATTTTTGCTAAGCAAAATGACATTTTTTTAAAAATGTATATTAAAAATAACTTTGTAAATATTAATACAACTTTGAATGTGGTGAGGGTACATTTATTTAGAATTTTAGGGCATGCAAAAGTGAAACAAGAGGCACCAATAGTTGTGATAATTGAGCTGGAAAAGGCCATTGTTTGAGACTTAAAATGCAAACACAATGATGGTTTCTTTGAACTAGCTTTTCCTCTTGTTACTTCATCATCGTCATCATCATCATTCTTTGTAGGTTCCTGAAAAAAAGTTGGTTCTCAAAAAACAAGCCAAAATTCACTTCATATCGTAAAAAGATTGGGGCTATTCATACTTTTGTCACTTCATATATCTAATGTTGACATTATCGACATCCATTTGTCAAAAATAAACACCATAATATTTATATTTTAAAAATAAAATGTCAACTCCAATATTAATAAAAAAAGAAAAGAAAATTTGAAAAATCCGAATTAGTATTAAATTTTTTAATTATTGTCAGTAAAGAAATAATTAGTAGTATGTAGATAGAATTAAATTACAGTAGGTTAATTTTTAATGATATCAGTCTCGAAATTGGGGGTGTGTTTGGTATCTTTTTGGCTTTTGTGCCAATTTTAGTAATTATATTATATTTACAGTTGTCTCCTGCCCACGTGGGGGCCTACCTAGTCAACACTCAAGTCTCCGATCCATTTATCATCAAAATCGGCAACGTGTTTTTGGCTTCCATTCCCTGCTTCCGCCACCATTCTATAAAACCTACTCCAACAGTTCCTTGCCAATAATCCACTAAACCCAACCTAATTAACTATATTAATTAATTAATTACAAAACACACTTCAGATCCATAAAAAACAACTATTTATGTTCATTAATTGTTGAAAGCTACTGTCAAGAATAAAATATTTGATCTCTACTTTTACATAAAGTTTACTTATAATACTAATTAATTTAAATAAGCGACAGTGTGTTATTTTTTACGAGCTAAATATTTATTATCATTCATAAAAATTTATTTATTAGTGACGGTAGTCTTCAAATTTTCAATTTCGTGGCCTTGTGGGTAGATTATTGATATGATAAGAATAGATTTTTTCATCACAAACCCTGGTCTTCAATCCAACGACTCTAAATTCATCATCGTATTATAGTCACACAAACACAGAAGCACTTGATATGTTCTCAATGTCGGTAAGTTACGGTCAAAAGGCAGAAAAAGTCAGCGAGAAATTACTGTTTGACATGTGAAAATCTACCACTCGTGAATATAATCGGCGATTAAATGGAGATATTTGGCGGGGAATGAAAGAAGGGGGGACCCACAACAAGTGTCAATATGAAATTGCCAGCTCTTCGCAACTTGTGCCCATCTTTTTCCCCAAAACCAGCTTTCATTACTCTTTTTATCTCGTGAATTCCATTTCCCAAATTACCCCTTAAGATTTTGGGAAATTCATTTCCAACTTTTTTTTTATAAAATTTTCAAGAAAATCACTCCCACAATTCTCCTGTTAATATTAAAGTACACTTCTCCTTTCCATTAAAGAGAAAAGTACTATTAACCTCCAACACGATCCAATAATTAACATGTGAAGGTGAGACAAATAAAAATTTTTGAATACAAACTTTAAGAAAATCAATATTTTCAAAAAAAATTATTTATTAATGAATTACCTTAAACCTTATTGTAAAAAAAAAAGGTTCTAAAAACTTTTTATTATATGTAAAGATGTGTTTAACTAAGATAATATAAAAAGGGTTGGTATATTGTTTAACATTTGTGATTTTTAAAATAAATGTAATCGAATATAATTTTTGTTAAAGTTTTAATATGTACTCTATTTTTTTTAAGTGCTCTATAAAATATTTTAATAATTAGAAATAAAAAAATTATATATAAAGAGATAAATAATTACACACATAAAATACAATAAAAGTTATATAATTTGACAATAAATGTATACGTTTATAATAGATCGCGTGATCTTAACTTCTATTATTAGTTTACATAAAATTCTTAAATCACAACATTTTTTTATAAAGAATATAGTAATAGACGACGAGTTAGCTCACGAATTTATTAGTATTTTCTTGTATACATAATATTTAAGTATTCTTATGGTATTCTCTTGCGCACTTAACACTTAAACGCTTTTTAACTCTCTATTTTTCTTTTGAATTTTTTTTATCTAATGTTAATTATTTTAAAAGATTACAAATGTTTATATAGACTCTTAAATATCACTAAAAATTTTAAACTTAATTTGAATACGAGTTCACATGCAAATTGCAACACTCACATTTAGAGAATGTCTCCTCATATTTTTGCGTCTCTCTTTATTTTTAATTTTTAATTTTTATTTACTTTTCATTCATTCAATGTGTACTTAACCGTATGTTAATTTTTCATTAATTTTTAACTCAAAATAATACTTAAATATAATTTTAAATTTTTAATTCTAACAACTTTTATATGTAATTTTCTTATGATTGTGTACTCAATCTTGCTAAAAGTAATCAAGTTGAATGACATTATAAAAATTGAAAATTTGTCATTTTGTTTATTTATTTATAATTAAACAATGAAAGATAGAATCAAGCTGATTTAATGGATCATTGTAATAATTCCTAATGTTCATTGAACAAAAACCCAACGTACAACCCCTCGAGAAGAAGAAATAATATTAATGGCAAATATTTCACATTTTCTAAAGAAGAGTTTTTAAAAATAAGGGGTAGTTTTTTTTTTTTTTGAATATTATAACAATATATTAATATTTACAGTAATTTTTTTTATCAAAATATATAATAATAATATATTATTAAAGTGCAATTCACAATTTTTATTTATTTAAAAAAATATATTTTATTGAAAATTAGAGTTTAGTTAAAGTAAAATCTGCAGGTGGGTGGTTCTGTAAACTTTGTTAACTCATCTGTCTAATCTTTTTTCTTTTCTTTTTTTTATTCTCTAATCTCCGTCCGAATTTGAAAGCAGTCGCTTTCTCTTTTTACAGTGATAGCAGTTACCAGATACACTCAATGCGATAACCAATACAAGACAAAACAAATACAAAGACATCACATTACCAAAGAACATGCTCTTTCTTTCTTCAGACGCCCCTCTTATTCATTCCTTTCTTCTCTTGTTGTCCTTCAAGTTCAAGCCCCCTTTCTTAATCAAAATACGAATAGCATTTTTGTTCAATCAATTGAATCAAGTTCTTGTTCTTCTTTTAATTCTTTTGAAGCTATTTTTTGTTGTTTGAGCTTAGTTTGGCTCAAAGTTTGGATTTTGTATTGGTTGAAGATTGAATAGTGAGAGCTGAATATCAAAGAATGGATTTTGGAAGGTCCCATTTATTGATTTGGTTATATATTGCTTCTCTTGTGTTAAAAATTGAATCTTTGTATTCATATAGACAGCCCATGAACTGTACGGACACAACACGGCTATGTACATCGTTTTTGGCTTATAAGATGCAGCCAAACCAGACTCTGTCAGTGATCCAGAGCATGTTTGATGTGTTACCAGAAGATGTGACAGTAGAAGGGAATGGGAACAATTACATCTTTGTCAAAAAGAATTGTTCTTGTTTGTCAACAACGAAGAATTATGTGAGTAACACCACATTTACAGTGAAATCCAATGGTGGCTATGTGTATGACTTGGTTGTGGATGCATATGACGGGCTTGCTATCTTGAACAATAGCTCAAGAATGGCTAGAGCTGGGTCAGTAGTGTCACTAAGGCTGTTCTGTGGGTGCTCAAGTGGGTTATGGAATTACTTGATGAGTTATGTGATGAAAGATGGGGATACTGTTCAATCTTTGGCTAGCAGGTTTGGGGTCAGTATGGATAGTATTGAGCAAGTGAATGGGATTGTAAATCCTAATAATGTCACTGTTGATGATCTGTACTACATTCCACTGAATTCAGGTTGGTTTTTAATCTTACTCTTTCCTTTTTTATTTCAGTGTGTTTCTTCAGCTAGTTTAATAGTTTTGTGTGTAGAGATTGGTTTAAATTTTGGATTTAAAAATGTGGAGGATTTAGATACAGAATTGTTATTGACGGGAAATGTGTATATTGGTTATACAATGTGAATTTGGCATAATTTTGGTGAATCCTGTGTTGTGGAGTGATTGTGCTTAAATTAATTGAACCGAAATGCTTTATTAAGATTTCTACCGGTGTTTTGTCTATCGATTTAATAATTTACGATATGGTATATTGCAGTTCCTGGTGAGCCTTATCCTGTGCAGAACGACACTTCCCCTGCACCTGCTCCTGTGCCACCCGTCCACAATTTTGCAGGTATGGGCAGCACAAATTTGCATGGAATAAATAACCTGTTTCATGGAATATATATAGTTTGACATTGCTGATTTGCTGTTAGTGACTGGATTTGGTAGAAGTTAAATTTTGACTGAAAGCTGGAATCTTGTAGAATCAATACCAATGTGGTCTAAATGTATTTGGAATGTAAAACAAAACAGAGTTGGTTTTGCAAAATTTCAGAGTTTTTTAATATTTCTGTCTTCTTTTTATGCTGTGATTTTTCAAATTTACCCCAACTAGCATAATATAATGACTCATTTAACTATTTATTTGCAGCAAGCCAAGTGAAGCATAAGGCTCACATGCCATATGGATGGATCATAGGGGGTTTAGGGGTTGGGCTTGCACTAATAGTGTTGAGTATTTTAATATGTATTTGCTTGAGGTCATCAAGCTGCTTTGGAGAAGCCCACAGAAATTCTGCTAAAGATCCTGACGGCAAGAGTTCACATAAGTTTCATATTCTGCGGAAGCCAAGCTTTTGTTGTGCTTCTAGAAGGTATACGGGCTCTGGGGATTACAAGCAGACCACTGGTGAAGCTAGCAACCCTCCAATTACCATTCCTAAAGGTGATGTAGTGTTCAAAATATTGATTGCTCGCGCACACTATTGATTAATTCATTGTTCCAAACTTTCTGCTTTTCAAGATTTTATCATGTATAGTTTATTGTCTACATGCGCAGTTAAGTTTTCTTTTTTGAGCCATAACATACAAATAATAGCTTGTTACACGACTCTTTTCCATCAAAGATCACAAGCTTGCAGACGCTGGAAGGAAATAAGTAATCAAAGCCAATATAAATATAGAAGTTGCAAATGTTAGCAATTATCAGACTTTTTTCTGTCCCTCTGTTGATCTATGTGATGTTGTTTCAATTTTGAGATTTCTCGATTTCATAATATTCTTAACTTCTTGCAGCTCTTGTGACTGATGTATTTGACTTGGATAAGCCAATAGTTTTCACCTATGATGATATTATTTTCGCAACTGATGGGTTTTCTGATTCAAGTCTTCTTGGCCATGGAACATATGGTTCTGTGTATTATGGCCTCCTTCGAAACCAGGTTTGCAGTAATTTACAACTTTTTTTCGAATTACGTTTCTTGAGCATGTGAGGTAAATTTTTATCATCACATCATCAGTGATGTGGATTTGAAACCTTTCAGGAAGTTGCTATTAAAAGGATGACTGCTACGAAAACTAAAGAATTCATGGCAGAAATGAAAATACTGTGCAAGGTTCATCATACTAATCTGGTAATGCTCTTAGCTGTTTGAATGATTACTGGTTCTTTAAAGTTGTGATGCATGTTGCTTTCATCTGTTCAAGGCTTTGACTCTTATCTTGGTTAAATTATCAAGATAGAATTGATCGGCTATGCAGCTACTGATGACGAGCTCTTCCTTATATATGAATATGCTCAAAAGGGTTCACTTAAAAGCCATTTACATGATCCTCAGAACAAGGGTAAGACTACCTGCTAATACCTGAGAACGTATTATTGCGTGTTGTTTCTGCTTGATTTCGGTGTCAGGATTGTAACTGTGATATTAAGTTATGAAAATAAGCTAGAATCAAAATCACTCTAGCTTAGCAAGACTCTTTAACTATTCAAACACTTGGATTCACTGTTCTTCTTTTCATGTTTTTTTAAAATCTCAGTTGCATTAACTTTCCGGTCAGAATTAATCTTTCTTTTCCTTTTCTGGAAAGAATATTATACCTAGCCTTTTTCAAGTATGGCCATGTCTTGTACTGTTTGCTGCCACAATATGTTTTGTGCTACTTATAAATGCAAATGTTTAACTTGTATGAAGGTCATACATCATTATCTTGGATCATGAGGGTCCAGATCACGCTTGATGCTGCTAGAGGTTTGGAATACGTTCATGAACATACTAAAACTCACTATGTCCATCGAGATATCAAGTCAAGCAACATTTTGCTTGATGACGCTTTTAGAGCAAAGGTTCTAGCATATTACTTTATGGTTTTTTCAATTTTCAGACATTAGTTTTACTTTATTGCTTCTTACTGAAGTTATTTTCATTCCCTGCTTGTAGATTTCAGATTTTGGGTTGGCAAAACTTGTTGGAAGAACAAGTGACGGAGAAGCTACAGCAACCAAAGTTGTTGGAACATTTGGTTATTTGGCGCCAGAGTAAGTTATGATAATTTTGTTGGCTACTTGCCTTTTTTGAGTAGTCCCTCAACTTTTAAACTGTTTTACTGCTGGCATGTGCAGATACTTGAGTGATGGCCTGGCCACACCCAAAAGTGATGTGT
This sequence comes from Ailanthus altissimus, assembly GCA_946807835.1. Classification (NCBI taxonomy): domain Eukaryota; kingdom Viridiplantae; phylum Streptophyta; class Magnoliopsida; order Sapindales; family Simaroubaceae; genus Ailanthus; species Ailanthus altissimus. The sequence goes on along the minus strand of OX327710.1, from coordinate 19,149,025 downwards.
ATGCATTTGGTGTTGTTCTTTTTGAGATTATATCGGGGAAGGAGGCCATCATACGGGGTGAAGGTGTGGTGACCAAAAATCATGAAAGACGTTCACTAGCATCAGTTGTAAGTTCTGCTAATGCACATTCTAAAAGATAGACGTTTAGTCGATACATCAATAAAAATATGGATTTAAGAAACACTCTTTTTTTTCCTAAGGGAATTCATTTGGCCAATTCCTATTACTTAGACTTCTATATAGTGCAAACAAAATGGCAGAAGATAAACGCTTATCCGTTCACTATCTTGAGCATTGACTGATTAATAAATTGGTGTCTGGTTTTATGAATCAAATCCCATGCTCTATGGACATGATAGTTATTTTGAATCTACCAACACATACATTCAGCTCTATCTCTGTAGTATAAAAACAGCTTGACTAAAGATATCAATTCCCAAACTTTAAACTTGTATTATCAGTACGCAATGTAGGAAATACATTGTGCAGTTCTGGTACTGTACACTTTCTGTGATATTGACTTCATTAAGCAATATATATGCTATATTGTCACTAAAATACCCCTTTTTTTTTTTAAATTGCAGATGTTAGCAGCACTCAGGAACTCACCCGACTCAATGAGCATGTCAAGCTTAAGAGATAACATTGACCCTAATATGATGGATTTGTATCCCCATGATTGTTTGTTCAAGGTAAATTTAAGCATCTTCTGATCTCTCTCTTGATGTAATTTTTTGGGGGAAAAAAGACGAGTTGTTAGTAGACCTTGCCTAGTTGCAATGTCTGGACAAAATCCTTCAATCTTTCTGACAAACTAGAAGTTTTTTTTTTGAAACAAACAAACTAGAAGTTTAGTTGCATTAATATCTTGATCTGAACAAATAAGTCTGGCCTCATACCATAATGACCACAAAAGTGACTTATAACAAAATGACCAGAAATGGGAGCAAAACCTATAGCAAGAAAATGAATATGACAAATATAATGACTTAATAAACAAGTTAAATATGGAAACATGCCAACTCTATTTATCCCACGTCTACTTAATGACAGAGGGAGCTTGGCTTTGTGTTATAAAGTTTCTAAACGAACCTTAAGTGTTTTATGTATCTCATAGTTGACAAAAAAGCAATTTTACTGCTTTATTACAGAATAATGACTCACCTTGTTATTTGTCTTGCCGAAACATCGTCTCTGTCTAGGTGGCCATGCTGGCGAAGCAATGTGTAGATGAGGATCCTATCCTCCGGCCTGACATGAAGCAAGTTGTAATTTCCCTGTCACAGATCCTCTTGTCATCTGTGGAGTGGGAATCAACCCTTGCAGGGAACAGCCAAGTATTTAGCGGCCTTGTCCAAGGAAGATAATGATAAAGCAATATTTTATACTTCCCCCTTTCCACATCTTATTCTTTTTTCCCTTTACCCCACTCTTTAAAACTTTCGAGTTATGTGTGTATATTATTACTTTCACTAAATTGGTTATAGTGGTGTTTATAGGTTATATATCCATTTAGTTTCTCCATGTCATTGAAGTTTCATTTGTTGTGGGAAAATTTTGATGGAATGTAAAATGGGATTTCTATCTGAGGAAAGGTTCAATTGCTTTGTAATAATAGTAAGCCGTTTGAATAATTAAGTTTCAGATTCCAACTTCGCATGTGCAGTGTTTCTTGTTTCTATTTCTTTTTTTGAAGGCAGATCGTGTTAGATAGCATCTCTTATACAGACTCAAGCAACTTGTGAAAGTTTAACATGTAATGGCCACAGTTATGCTAAAGCAAAGTGTCACTTTAATGCTTTAAATCTTTCTTTACTGGATATCAACTTATTTACTTTTAACCTTCAATAAACGTATCATGAAATGGAAATCACTTAAATAACAGTGCAAGAAAACTCCTAATGGCAAGTATGGCTTTATGTCGAAGACTCATGGATCAGAATTTAACATCATCAGCATAATATTATGCTGGGAGTTTATTTGAACAGTAAAATGCTCTACATCATATTTTATAAGCGACTAAAATGGCGTCATTCACAGACAAGATTTCATTCATAGTGAACAAGCAGAGGAAACAGCTTGCTTATGCTAGAGAAACCAATATCAATTGCCAGGCATATAAGTAGCATTCTTCCCTCTGGGATAAATCATACACCTTTGAGAATTAAAATTCGTGCAAGTGTTGAGAGGAAAAAGAAATTTTTGGTTTTTGAAAGTTTTTCATTAAATAAAGAGTTATGAAAAAATAAATTCTTTTAATTTTTTTTTCAAGTAACATAAATATTGTTGTTGGAGATTAAATTGCTACTATTTTAATTTCATAATTCCACCAGATTGTTGTGAACTAAAATTGAACAAAAATGCACTTCAAAGTGAACTCAAAGTTGAAGTTAAGAAATTCGAATTTAAAATTTTTACTAGATGTCTTCAAAAGTATATTTTCCATAATCTTAAGTTGTTAAGAATTTAAGTTAATGTGTATATGTTGATTACATGTTTAATTTCGCAACGAAATTAATGTATATGATATATTTGTTTAATTTTTCAACATATACACAATCACATACATATACTCTAAAATACGTTAACAAAAAAATCTCTCTATCACAATCACTTAAATGGTCTAATAGCACCCTTTTGCTCCCATTAATCAACACAGAATAAACAACTGATGAGATACACACCTAAATCTTATGACATCAATTCTCAGAAAACCCCATCTTTTGCATCATGGCCAATAAAAATGGCCACTCTATCCGGTCATAAACCTTAGATATGTCAAGTTTGAGAGCTAAGTATGCATTCTTCTTTCCCTGCTGATGCCTAATCACATTAATGCACTCAAAGCCTACAATACCATTATCTGTAAACAGACGCCCAAGTATGAATGTACTTAGAGAATCTGAGATAACTTCGCGCAACACACAGCGGAGTCTATTAGCTAAAACCTTGGATATGATTTTGTATAAGACATTACATAGGTTGATCGGTCTGAACTTCCTAGTACATCTCGGCTGATCGCATTTTAGGATAATAGTAATGAGAATCTCATTAGTAGAAGAAAGATCACCTCTATTATTTAAAAATTCTAAACAGCTCCTTACAACATCATCTCCAACTACCGACAAAAATATTTGATAGAACAAACCTGGCATGCCATCCTTACCAGGAGCTTTAGTAAGAAGCATGTGATGTATGGCTGCATATATTTCTTCTTTTGTAAACAGAGAGTTTAAGCAACTCTGATTGGCCTCTAATAATTTAAGCTCAACACAATCTGTCAGTTTTTATTACCGAGTTTGAAGGCTGCAAAGAGGTAAATAGATTAGAAAAAATGAGAAGTGAAAGTGTCAGAAATTCGATCGAGATCCTCCACCCAAGAACTGTCTGTAACTACCAACTTAGCAATGAGATTTCTGTCTTCGACTTGAGGCTTTAAAATGGAAATATTTGAAGTTTCTGTCACCACCTTTAAGCCAATTCATCAATGACCTTTGCTTCCAAAAAAGTTTATGCTTATACAAAAGATTTTCTTATTTTAGATTGTACAGGGTTTTTATCTGCGCATTTTATTCACACTTAATCTATGGCTGCTACTTGGTTCTGGGAAGTGCAGATGGAAGTGCAAAATTTTGTTTTGGGTCATTAAGCGTTTGCTTTACAGCATGGGTATGCCGAGACACCACCAATTATTTTTTTTTATGTTGAACATTGGTTTATATTGTGTCAATTTTATTGCAATAATTTTACTTTAGGTTTTAACACTTTTATACATGTATGTATGCGATATTATTTATTTTGTCCAAAACATGGTGTGCTTTTATCATCCTGAAAGAGCTCATATTTCTGTGCAAAATATTGTTCGCTTTGAGGTTTATGTACGTTTTCGCTGCGTTACCTTGTCCCCTTGCGACTTTGTCCTTTATGGGCGGAACGAATCACCATCCCCAAAAGGCACCTCACATAGGTATGCGTGATTACTCCTTATAAGGCCTTCACTTTGAACGAGTCTGCCTTACGTGGGATTTAGGTCTTTACAATACCCCCCACCATCGAAATAGAGCCGTCCTCGGCTCTGATACTAAATAAAAGAGCCCACATCCCTGTGCAAGGTATTGTCCACTTTAGGGTTCACGCACGCTTCCGCTGCGCTACCTTGTCCCCTCGCGACTTTGTCCTTTATGGGCGAAACGAATCACCATCCCCAAAAAGTGCCTCACATAGGTACGCATGATCACTCCTTATAAGGCTTTCACTTTAGATAAGTCTGCCCGATGTGGGATTTGGATCTTTACACATCCTGTGGCTAATTCTGCTGTAATTGATGCATTTTATTGCAGATTGATGAACTTGTTCCGCAAGCATTTAAAGTTAAAACGAGAAGCAAGCAGAGAAGAAAGAAGTTGAATCTTTCACGAAAGTTTTGTCTAATATTCTTTCCACTTTGGAGGTTAACTCTCTCTTTTCCCTCTTTCTTTGGCCTATGCATGTGTTGGCTGGATTAGTTTTTTTTTTCAAGTCCTGTTGTATCTGAGAAGCAGTTGGGAGAGATTTTAACAAGTAAAACTGTTCTACCTCCATTAATGATATTTTTTCTGAATTTGGAAGTCCAGAAGAAAACAATGAGGACATGTTAATTTCTCATTCTCTTGTGTCTTGGTGAGTTAATTGCACTATTAAGAGAGGTAGACAACTGTTTTTGCTCACATCTCTTCCTATGTCAAAAGCTTTTTCATCTAAACACCAGGACCTTTTGAAATCAGTTTTTCATACTTCTAACCCTATTGTCGAGGTACCGCCATTATTAAGTGCTTTTGGAGATACAAATGATGATTTGCTTGAAGGTGTGGCAATAAAGCAAACTCCATGCAAACCTTATGTGTCTACAGTTGCTGAAATCGAAAATACACTAGAATGTGGTTTTGTTTCTTCGCCAATGTGTTCAAAAGAAAGACTACTCCGTGCTTGTGATGACTCCATGTTTGAAAATGTCCCCTCCTAAATCTTGTGCATTGCTTGAGCCCATTTTTGAGTCCTCTCATAAACCCAATGCCAGATTTCACAAGTCTACCCCATTCCTTATTTGACTTGAAAAAGGTTCAGAATCTTTTGAATCCTCTGGTAGTGAAGATTCCGAGGGTCTGGCTTTTAAGTATCCAGAGCTTTAGATAAGACAAACTTGTAAATCAGGATTTGTAAAGAAAGAGTTACATGCTGAAAGGAAAGAGCAATGCACTAGCAATGCACCATGTCAGCAGCATGATGGACAACATGGTGAACGACGGGAAAAGTTTGTTACAAAGCTAGTGCAATCTGTAACAGAATTTGTTAAGAGTTTTCCGCCAAAACTCTAAGTGATAAGCCTGCCTTGATCAAACAAAGAATTGTAACTATAAATATCACTCATGTATTCAAGATAAATAATGAGAAAAACACATTCGATATATTTTCAGAGAAGCTTTCTTCTTGCTCTGTTTGGTATGATTTTCTGGGAAAGTTTCAGCATTTTTCTTGGAAAAGCATAGTTTTTTCTGATCATCCTTCAAACTCTAACTTGGTGTCAGAGCCAGTAATGGCTGGCTCTTCAAATACGAATCAACCATATACATCACACCTAAACACTCAAATGAACAATCTTGCAATATCATAAAACAACAACTACAACTTTTCAAAGATCATCAAACTAGATTGTAACAACTTTCTGCTGTGGAAATCACAAGTTTTAGCATGTGCTCGTGGCAATGATTTAGAAGATATACTGACTAGTGAAATAACTTATCCTGATCAATTTGTAATTAGTGGAGGTGACGATCAAAACTTCAACTCCATACCAGATCTGAATCCTCTGTATTCACTATGGAGAAAACAGGATTCCTTAATCATGAGCTAACTGTTTGGATCTATGACAGACTCAATTTTGAGTGCTGTGATCCAATGTAAATAATCTTATGAGGTGTAGAAGCATCTGGAATCAATGTATGGGAGCCAATCCTTTGCTCGACTCACACAGCTGAGAGCTCAGTTGCAGACGATAAGGAAAGGAAACATGACAATGAATGATTACTTTGTGAAGGTGAAAAGCATAACTGATAATTTGGCCATGGCTGGAAAATCAGTTGCTGATCAAGATCTTATTTCATATCTACTTGCTGGACTTGGTTCAGAGTATGATCCCGTGGCTTTGCTTGTGTCTATAAAGTCAGGTGAACTGTCAATGGTAGAGATCTACTCTATTCTAATAAGTCAAGAAGGCAGAATTGAGTTGTCAACAAGCATGACTATGAGTCACATGTTAGCTAACTTTGCAAATACTGGTGGAAAACAAAAGTTCAAAACTAGTTATGATAATAAATCTGGTTTTGGCGAAAATAAAGGCAACAATCCGTCCATGTACCAGCATACACAAGGAAGAGGTAGAGGCAAACCATTCAATGCAGGAATAAGAGAGAACACTTCAAAGATTATGTGCCAAATTTGCCTCAAACCTGGACATGGGGCTCTAAAATGCTGGCACAGATTCAAAAAAGACTTTGTTCCAGTGGTGCCTTAGTTGCAGAATGCAAACAATGAACCAGTGCAGAACCAAAACTCTTCAGCAGCCTTTGTTGCAGGACCAGCAGCAGATGATAATGATGGCATGAATTGGTACCTTGACAGTGGAGCTACAAATCATATTACAAACAATATCAATAATATAAACTCAACCAGAAGCTATTCAGGTATGGAAGACATTATTGTTGGTAATGGCAATTGACTGTCTATCCTGCATATAGGCAACTGCACTCTTAAAACTTTACAACCACATACACAAAATCTGACACTTCTTAATATCCTACATGTTCCACAAATGAAAAAGAACTTGATTAGTATACATAAACTTGCTACTGATCATTGCTTGATTATTGAATTCACCAAAAACTGTTGTGTCATCAAGGACATGAAGGGGAAAGCTTTTCTCAGAGACAGTGCTAAAGAAGGATTATATCAGCTCACATCAAGTCTCAATACTAAATACTCAACCTTCACAGCAAAACTTGATTCAAACACTTGTCAAAAACCCATTATTACTTTGTTTGCTGATTGTAAGATAAATAACACAGTTTCTGATAAAAGAACTAATAAAATCAGCCCTCAAGTTTCCTGTCTTCATAATACTCAGAAGATGATTGATGTTTGTCATATGCGATATGGACATCCAAATGCAAAAGTGCTAAGACAGATATTATCTGATTGTAATATATATACTTCTGTTAATCATAAAATCTCATTTTATACTGCTTGTCAGCTTGGAAAGGATTAGACATCACTTTTACCCTTCTGAAACCAAAACTTCTCAGCCACTAGAACTCATACACACAGATTTATGGGGTCCTGCATCTACAATATCCAATGATGGTTTTAGATACTATGTGTGTTACGTTGATGACTATAATTGATTCACATGGATTTATCCTCTCAAACAAAAATCAAATACCCTTTCCATATTCAAACACTTTCAAATCCATGTAGAAAAACTTCTCAACAAGAAAATTAAAATGATTCAGTCAGATAATGGAGGAGAGTACAAGGCTTTCAGCAGCTTTTTAGCTCAACAAGGAATCACTCATAGATTCTCTTGTCCTTATCCTCACCATCAAAACGGTAGAGTGGAAATGAAACACAAGCATATAACAGAAACTAGTCTTGCATTACTTGCTCAGAGTCACATTCCATTAACATATTGGTAGGATGCCTTTTCCATCTCTGTCTTCCTCATTAACAGAATGTCTTTAGCCATTCTTAAGTTTTAGTCTCCATTTGAACTCATCTTTAAACACAAACCTGAATACTGCTTCATGAAAGTCTTTGGTTGTTGCTGTTACCCTTATCTCAGACCTTATTCAAATAATAAACTGTAATTTCATACAGAAAAATGTGTCTTCTTAGGCTATAGCTCACAACATAAGGGGTACAAATGCTTAACTTCCAAAGGTAAAGTGTATATAGCTCAACATGTCAACTTTGATGAAATCACATTCCTCTTCATCACTGACAAATCCTTTTCTGATCTGATTCCTTCCAATGACAGCAGTGTAAGAGATAACATACCCCTATCTAATTCTGATTCTCCCGTCTACACTGTTTCATTCCTTTCGATTCCCATATCTTCACATCAATTTAGAGCTGATATACATTCTTCAGTAGCACAATCTTCTGCAGCAAGGGAGCTCTCTTCCCCTTCAGGTACTGTCTCTCCACCTCAATCAACCCCAAACACACTTCACCACATCTCACCTCTCACTACACCACAGCCAGCATTAGTACCAACACCCAGCATTAACAATGACAACAATCTTCATCCTATGATCACTCGTTCAAAAAATGGTATATATAAACCAAAATCCTAGTTGCTGCTTTGGATGATAGACTACCTACAGATGCTACAGAAGCCCTACAACAACCACATTGGCACAAAGCCATGGAAGATGAATACAAAGCATTAATCAACAATCAGACTTGGGTCATAGTCCCATACTCTTCTGATTACAGAGTAGTGGGAAATAAATGGATTTTCAAGATAAAGAAACACCCGGATGGCAGCATAGCAAGATATAAAGCAAGGTTAGTAGCTAAAGGCTACCATCAAGCTGCTGGAGTCGACTTTACAGAAATCTTCAGCCCAGTTGTCAAAGCCAGAACCATTCGAGTGATTCTCAGTTTAGTCATTACCAATGGTTGGGTCTTGAAACAAATAGACATTAATAATGCCTTCCTCAATGGTCATCTTACAGAGACAGTTTACATAACCCAACCAGAGGGATTTGTTGCACCTGATAAACCCAACTTTGTGTGTAAATTGCAGAGAGCGTTATATGGGTTAAAGCAGGCTCCAAGAGCCTAGTATGAAAAGCTCAAATCAGCTCTAATTCAGTGGGGATTCACTAATGCCAGATCCGATACTTCAGTGTTTGTTTACTCTTTTGGGCAAACATTCTTAATCGTTCTGGTTTATGTAGATGACATAATAATAACAGGTGCCAATGCTGGAGATGTGCAGAGAGTTATTCACTTCTTGAGCACCGAATTTGCACTGAAAGAACTTGGGGATCTTCGCTACTTCCTCGGCATTGAGGTCACAAGAACCAGTTCAGCCCTTCACCTGTCCCAAACTAAATATATATCTGATCTTCTTCTTCGCACAAATATGTCATTGGCCAAAGGGTGTTGAACCCCAATGAGCACTGGACTCAAACTCAGCAAGACTGGAGCTCAACCATTTGCTGATATTTCGTTATGCAGAAGTGTTATTGGTGCCTTACAATACCTCACCCTCACTCGACCTGAAATCACTTTCTCGGTCAATAAGCTCAGTCAATATCTCAGTGCTCCAACTCTGACTCACTGGCAATGCTACAAGAAACTACTGAGGTACCTCAAAGCCACCAAATATCATGGCTTGCTATACACTCCAAGTCGCACTCTGAATCTTGTGGCCTTCACTGATGCTGATTAGGCATGCGATTCTGATGATCGTAAGTCATATGGTGGTTACTGTGTCTACTTCACAGGTAATCTCATATCATGGAGTTCTAAAAAGCAGAGGGTTGTTGCTCGTTCCAGCACAGAATCCGAGTACCGTGCTTTGGCTCAAGTTGCTGTTGAAATAACTTGGCTTCAGTCCTTATTTGCTGAACTCCATATACCACTGTCCAATAACCCTATCGTCTAGTGTGACAATCAGGGGGTCGCATCCTTGGCTGCTAACCCAGTTTTTCATACTCGCACTAAACATATCGAAGTGGATATCCACTTCGTCAGAGATAAGGTGCTAAGTGGACAGTTGGATATTCGGTATGTTCCTACTGAAGCACAAACAACTGATATATTCACCATCCTCGCTTTGGTCATTCTCACCACCAAAAGGTTGTGTTTTATTGGAGCTGCCTGATGAGATATCAACAAAAAATGCTGCTGTTGATGCTACCTTGCTGGTTGCTTCTGTTACAAATCCGCCACTGATCCCAGAAAAAGATAATGATGCTCAAAGTGGATATCACCAAACCATCTTGCCACCCAGGTAGTATTGCTGTTTTGATCTTTCAGGTATGATGTTGTTTAACTCGGGTATTGAACGCGGTCTTATATAAACGTTTCTCCTTTCCTGCAGATCCTTTTGGAAACAATACAGCACTAATGAAAAGCACTCCCCTATGTAAGGAGCCCAAGAGCACATTCAGTACTGGCAAACGTCCAGGTGAGAGTACTCTAAAGATGGAGCTGTGGACAAAGTTTGAGGCAGCATCTACCTTTGACCTTCACTATAATGCCTCTGCAATTCAGAGGACTCCTGGGAAAGGATTTCTTGACATTTTAGAAGAGGCTTCTGCTGATGGAGAAGTTTTACTGTTCGATGGTTTGAGATAACGAACATATTTCTTCTAATGTTTTGTAAATGATGGTGTTTGTTGTATGTTTTGAAGGCTTTTGGTCTTGGAGAATGTTTCATGTACTGCAATGATGGGTACTTTAAAAATACAAATTTTGGGGAGCTTTAAGTTGAAAAATCCATCTTTCTTACAAGTCTAAGTTACTGGTTTTTTCTCTCTTTCTGCACTTCTCTTTTGGTTTTTCTTCGTTAGTCTGTTTTTATTATGATTCCATTTAAGCCTTAGCGAAGAACATTTGAGAATGTTTTTTGAAAATTACTTTTATTTGATAACATGGTAACGGGGTATAAAAAAAATAAGTTTTATTTGATAACATGATAGGGGGTATGAAAAAATTTATTGTGTTTCTAGCAGATATTTGAGTACTTTTCTTTATTCCAATAAACCTTTTAGTTTTTTACTTGATTAGAAAAAAAATTTTAATTACTTTAAAATATTTATCATTTGATTAAAACAGGTGTTAGGAACCAAAATCCGTAATAAAAAGGAATCAAGAAGGAAAAAGAACAAAACATAAAAATTAGTGGCCGTTTGATTGCATTTTTAGAAAGAATAGTGTTAATCATATAGTATTTTAAATTTTTCTGTTTTAAATAATATGAAAAGTAATTATTGAGTAATAGAATAATTTAATGAGTAATTTTAAAATTTATACTATTTATCATTCAATAATTATTTGATATATCAGTTTGAAATAGAAAATTAGAATATCATTTAAAAAGTATAATATTACTCTTTTAAAAATATATTTTTAATTATTTCAAAAAAAATAACATCTAAACTCTCGTAATTTAGAAAAAGAGATATGCAGATCTTCATAATTTTAAAATTTTGCTTATACTCTTGTTAGATGATGAAAACTATTAAAGTTAAAGCTCAAAAGGTAAAAATAAAAAATCACTTCTTTTGATCAAAAATCAGTCAATGTCGGTCAACGGCCAGTTAACATCAATCAACGTTCGATCAATAATTAGTTAACCCCTAATCAATAATTAGTCAACCACAATCAGTGGTCAATCAATGATCGATCAAAATATAGGTCAACTGTCGGTCAGCAGCCACTCAATAGTCGTCAATCAATGATGTTCAATGGCAATCAACGAATAGTGGTTAATGCCTCTTTTTTGATTAGTTAATTAAAAATAAGATCCCTAATAAAATTTAAATAACATATATAAAGAGAAACTTTGAGTCATTTAATTGGTTAAAATATTTATTATTATATAGAGATTAAAGGTTCGAATATCACTTAGGATATTATCAAAAATACTCATGAGGTATGGACTAATTTTAATAATGCCTATTAGTTTTAAAAAAAATAGATAGTAATACCTAACTATTATGAAATATTCCATTAAAATTAACAAAATTATGTAAAATGATTAAATTATCCTTTGAAGCATATTCTACCCTATATAGCACTATTTTCCCCCAAAAAAATATTTTTAATAATAAATTAATAAATTATATTTATTTTTTAAATTAATAATAAAAATAATAAACAGTAGCCAAACTGGCCGCTAGACTTTATTATTTTTTTTTAATTTTTTGGATGTTGATATATATAAAGTTAACATTGTTTTGATAATGGGATAAATGTGTTTAAATGTCAGGATAAAGGTACTTGGATGTGGGATAAGAAATGTTTAAATAAAACATCATTAAAATGACAATATTAACCTTTTTATAGTTAATTTTAATACAAGATTCCTTAACGATTGGATATTACTGCCTATTTATCAAACTAATGAGTTTTATTGAAATTATGCCATACCTCAGAGGTATTCTTAATAATATTCCATCTCACTTTGAGCATTTAAATTTTTTTTTTCAGCCATAAAGAGGGTATAATAGTAATTTCACATATTTTAATAGATTTTCTGTTAAAATTAAACAATTTCTGTTACTTGTCATAAGTGTAAATGAGATTTTTGAAGTTAAAGGAGTCTGCATGTCATTTTTCTAAGTTACGGGGTCTATATGTCTTTTTCTCTTATTTTCAAAAACAAAGTAATATTGAAAATTCATTATAGAAATGAGACATCTAGACTTCTAAGATTTCAGAAAAAATGATATATAAATTTTAAAATTTTTATTTATACACATGTCAGGTAATAAAATATGTTAACTTTAACAACGAAAAAGATAAAAATAAAATTCTACCATTTATCAAGTCAATAACTAATCAACGATCGATTAATACTAATTAATGTAGTTAGCGACAGTTAGCAATTGGGCAATGATCGATCAAGGGATTGGTCAATAAGATGATCAACGATTGGCCAACGCAAATTAACATTAATCAATATTGGTTAGACTTTTTTTAGTCATAATAAAGGTATAATTATAATTTTATTAAATTTAACATATTTTTTTGTTAATTTTGACGAAATTCATTATCTAACAGAGAAATAAATAAGATTTATAAAATTTTAGAAATTTGCATATCTTTTTTTTTAATTTTAGAGATTTCAATATTTTTTTTCTTTTTTTATTATTAAAGGGAGTATTTTAATTAATATGCATCTCAAAAAATTTGTTGTCCCTATTATTTAAATTTATTATATCCATAAAAGTAAATTGGATTAAATCAATTTTTTTTTCAATTCAGTCGAGTTCGATTTTGATTTTTTAACTCATTTTAAAGATTTTGGTGTGTGCTTAAGTATAAATATTTAAATTTATTATCATATCTCTTCTTAACTTATCATGATAAAAAATATATATAATTTTTAAAATATCAGATATTATACTAAGGTTGGCAAAAAATGCCGAACCCAGGACTTGAACTTGAAATTCACTCAAATTCAATCCTAAAAAAAATTGAAAATTTATGGATTTAAACCCGAATCCATATTCCTTAATATTATTTTTAGGTAAAGTTTTTCGCCAACTCAAAAATCCGGCCCAAAAATCTAGTTTGGTAGAATAGCTGGCATAGATTGTCTAATTCTTACCCATGTAATGAAGAATCCAAATAAGACTGAATAGAGAGTTTGGCAGGGAGTAAGATTCAAATGATCCAACATTAGAATAAAATAAGACTTGAAAAAGGCGAGGTGTATGGCTTCCTTGCAATTGGGGAGTTCATTAGCAAGCTCTTATCAGGGATTCTCATAGAAACACTGGTTTGTACTTGACCTATGGCTATGATCGCTGAGCTCGACTCCCTAACCAAGCTCTCCCGAGTATTAGAATATTTATTAGAAGGGTATTTTAGTCGTTTACTAGTTTGTTTATATTTCCCTTATTTCTCATTTTCCACATGTATTGTTTCTTATCATTTTGCTCTCACTTTTGCAAGATAGAACCGATTCTTCTTCTTCTTCTTTGTTCTTCTTATTTGCATTTCTTTCTTCTTCCTCTTTACATTTGAGTAATTAACATGGTATCAGAGCAAGGTTATGGAAGGTAGTCTTTTTATCTCTTCAAGAACAAGGGCAAATTTTGAGGGTTCAAGATTCTCATTTGATTCAACTTCTTCACTTTATTTTGTGGCTTCAATCAAGTAAGGATTTATTATTCTAACATTGGGTAACCAGTTCCTTTCAAGTTTCACAAAGGTCAAGCATGTTTGCATAGAGATTGATCATAATTTTGGCATATTATGATTATTTCGAATTTGTGGTTGTATTTTAGATTGGTATTGTTCTAGTGAGAAATTAGTTGTAGAAGGAAAACATTCTGGTTTTGGGTACTCTATATTGAGGGGATTGAAAGATTTGCAGGGACCATTCTGTCAAAATTTTAGCTTTTTGGGGGTGTTTTTGCAATTTCAAAAAGTTTAGGGGTGTTTTTGCAATTTCTGGAAAACTCGGGCATATTTGTAATTCTGGAAATTTAAGCACTGTTTGTATTTGCAATGGCTAGTAATAGAGATGACTCGCTACAGTCCATTAGTGTAAGATTAGATGGAAAAAATTATTCGTATTGGAGTTATGTGATGAAGAACTTTTTGAAAGGCAAAAAAATGTGGGGTTATGTTTTTGGAATTGTGAGTAAACCTACAAGTACAAGTGATAAGGCAGAGTATGAAAAACTATTAGATAATTGGGAAGTTGATAATTCAAAAATTATCACTTGGATAAACAATTCTGTTGAACACTTAATAGGTACTCAATTGGCAAAGTATGAAACAGCAAAGGAGGTTTGGCAACATTTGGCAAGATTGTATACACAGTCTAACTTTGCAAAACAATATCAGTTAGAACATGATATTCGAGCTCTTGAACAGAAAGGCATGAGTATTCAAGAGTTCTATTCTGCAATGACAGATCTTTGGGATCAGTTGGCTCTTACAGAATCGGAAGAACTACGTGCTTGTGCAGCTTATATTGCTCGTAGAGAAGAGCAACGTCTGGTTCAATTTTTGATGGCACTTCGTGATGATTTTGAGGGTCTTCGTAGCTCTATTTTGCATCGTAGCCCGCTTCCATCTGTTGATTCAGTAGTTAGTGAACTCTTGGCTGACGAGATACGCCTTAAGACTCAGACAGGAAAAGGAATTCTCCCGGTACCTAATGCATCAGTTTTTGTAGTTCCTTCTAAACCTCCTGCTCACTATGAAAATAAGCCTCACTCAAGGGTTGGGATTGATGAATGCAGTTTTTGCAAGCAAAAAGGACATTGGAAGGCTCAATGCCCTAAGCTATTAAATAAAGTACCACAACTACACCAGCAAAGGCATCAATTCAGGCCTCCACAGTTTGGAAGTCAATTTCAACCACGATCATATCGTCCTCCACAGGTTAACACTGCAGCAGTTGTACCACCATCTGATTCTTTTGGATCTGGAACCTCATCCTTAAATCCCGCATTTGCAGCCCTTTCTGAACAGTTTCAGAAGTTTCTTGCTACACAGCCACATGCTATGTCCACCTTTTCTTCGAAAAGTCAATTACCCTCTAGCTCTTCAGGTATGTTGTCATCCACATGGGTTTTAGATTCTGGAGCTTCACATCATATGTCTCCTGATTCGAAATCCTTTATTTCTTTATGTCCTACATCCTCTGTGTCTGTCATGACTGCTGATGGTACTCCTCTACCATTAAAAGGAGTTGGTTCTGTTGACACATCTCATTTGTCACTCTCTAATGTTTATCACATTCCTAAGCTTACATTGAACCTTGTTTCTGTTAGTCAATTGTGTGATTCTGGTTATTCAGTGTCATTTTCTTCTACCTCTTGTTATGTGCAGGATCCGCAGTCTCAGAAGTTGATTGGGACAGGTCGTAGGCGAGGGGGATTATATGTTTTGGACGAGCTGAGATTACCAGTATTTGCAGCTCCTAGTGTTGACTTGTCTTCATTTCGTTTGTCTCCTTCATCATCTAGTTTTTATTTATGGCATTCTCGTCTCGGTCATGTATCATCTTCTCGTTTAAGATTCTTAGCTTCTATGGGTGCCTTAGGAAATTTGCAAACTCATGATATTTCTGATTGTAGTGGTTGTAAACTTGCAAAATTTTCTGCTTTACCTTTTCATCGAAGTACTTCTTGTTCTATTGCACCATTTGATTTAGTCCACTCTGATGTGTGGGGACCTTCTCCCATTGCTACAAAAGGGGGGTCTCGATATTATGTTTCTTTTATTGATGATTACACTCGTTTTTGTTGGATTTATCTTATGAAACGTCGTTCTGACTTCTTTGGAATTTATAGTAACTTTCGAGCTCTTGTAAAAACTCAACATTCTGCAGTTATTAAGTGTTTTAGATGTGATTTGAGTGGTGAATATACTTCCAATAAATTCTGTGATCTACTTGCTTTAGATGGAACTATTCGCCAAACTTATTGTACAGATACTCCTGAACAAAATGGTGTTGCTGAAAGAAAACATAGGCACATTGTTGAAACTGCTCGCTCTCTTTTGTTGTCATCTTCAGTTCCTAGTGAGTTTTGGGGAGAAGCAGTTCTTACTACAGTCAACCTCATCAATAAGATCCCTTTATCTCATACTTTAGGTTTGTCACCTTTTGAAAAATTATATGGGTATGCTCCTGATTATTCTTCCTTAAGAGTCTTTGGTTCTACTTGTTTTGTCCTTCTTCCTCATGTAGAGCGTACTAAATTGTCATCCCGCTCTACCATTTGTGTGTTTCTTGGTTATGGTGAAGGGCAAAAAGGATATCGTTGTTTTGACCCAGTGTCACAAAAACTATATTGTTCTCGTCATGTTGTGTTTCTTGAGCACATACCTTTCTTTTCTATTCCTGCTACTACTCACAATTTGACCAAATCTGATCTCATTCATATTGATCCTTTCTCTAACCATACAGATAGTTTCTCTCCACATGTCCCTTCCACTACAGACTCTAACTCATCTATTGTTCCTATAGTCCTTTTTCCTCTTTATTATTCTCGCAGGGTTCGCACTGTTAGTTCTGGAGATACTGGTGCGTTGCAGTCTAGAGCTCTTGATAATCCCACTCCTCCTGCAGTTGCCCAAGCTCCTCTTGAGATTGTGGACTCTACTTCTCGTTATCCTCAGCGTACTCGTAAGTCTACTCACCTTTCAGATTTTGTTTACTCTTGTTATTCCAGTTCATTTTCTTCCTTTTTAGCATCTATTCATTGTCTTTCTGAGCCTTTATCCTATAAAGAGGCAATTCTTGACCCTCTTTGGCAGCATGCTATGACTGACGAACTTTCTGCTTTGCAAAAAACTGGTACTTGGGATTTGGTACCTTTACCTTCTGGTAAAAGTACAATTGGTTCTCGTTGGGTATATAAAATCAAGACCAAGTCTGATGGGTCTGTTGAACGCTACAAAGCTAGATTGGTAGCAAAGGTGTCACGCCCCAGACCCAAAAGATCCGACACACGACATCACTTACATTCATTCACTGCATGTGCACTCATAAATAATATTACACAAAATTTTCAACTTTCATTCAACACAGAAATCCTTAGCAAGTTGCTAGTAAGTTCAACACTAAAATCAACCATAACCTAACATATAAATATAAACTTCTCTTGACAATATTTAAACATTCATTTCAATTTCTTTCAGAATTATAGCAATTGAATTATGACTGGGACAATTATTAAACCGGAGATACGCAGAGTTTTCTCAGAGATTAACACTCTACTACGTCACCAGTAGCAACTTTGTTACCGGGAGCCCAGAATATATCCATTGCAAATTCTTACTTAAAATCATCCAATAACCACACTTTATAAAACTTAAACCAAATCCAATCCACACACAATGAAATAATACATAAGTATTTATTCAATAGGGACAAACCAAATATCCTATCCCACGTGTCCCCAAATGAAACACACAACAACCTAGCAACTTAGGGAACCCAAGGAACAGCAGAAGCCTTGCCAAATCCGCTAAGCACACATGCACCTTATTTACCTGAAATCACCATAAACTATAATGAGTATAAAACTCAGTAAGCATACTAATTTTTCATATATCAAATACAAATACATATATGTACACAATGCATATGTATGATATGCTGTGATTAATCAAAATCATAATCTTATCAAATCACATATCATGTAAGCGCTTACACATTCTTTCAAAACACATAATAGGAATACCATTACTCGACTACTACTTAGTAGGACTTACATATCACATATCACATAATGAACCAAATGTCACTCGTAGGTGACATACCGTATGAGAGGAATAGTACAAGTGAGGTCTTGAATAACACATATATAATGCTTATGCCCGAAGGTAAAAGCCAAACCCTCACCCTGATCATCGGTGAGTCCTCTCACATGCACCAATACGCCACCACACGAATGTGATGACTCACTCTTCCTTTAGGTACCAATAGGATCCTCCCTACATACGGAACACATAACATATACCAATCCCAAAGGAAAGGCCACACATAAAGGCTCCACAAATCACATAAAATGCCTACTAAGTTAACAGTGAGTTCAAGTACCCTCAAAATACAAAATATTTCTCATGGACATATTACACTTCAAAAGCTTTCTTTATTAAACACATCTTATTTTGAAAGCTCACTTACATAAACACATGTATGTCCATGCTCAATGTCAATGCTCACATTCAGAAACATAGATTCACATTTCATATCAAAATATACTTTGACATAACATAAACATATTCTTAACCCCATTTGCAAAATCATACAAAACAATTACTATGTTTATTGTGATTTCAGTAAAAAGTCTAGTATACTTACCTCTTAACACTTTCAGCTACAAGGCTTAAATCTCCTTAACCTATCAATGGAGATTAATCCTTTCATAAGCCTCACAATTCACACAAAATACTTTAAATAGCTTACAAAATTATACACAATGCATTTATCACATCAAATTGGTCTAAATATTTGGTTTCTCAAAACCTGTCATTCTGACCACTTACACTTAACAAAAATTTCTAATACATCAAATGATGTCCAATTACTCCAAAATCAGAATATACCATTCTTGACTCATATATCCTTCTTATATATGAACATTATATCAAAATTCCTACACAATCCATTCCATACACACCATCGAATCCAAACTACAAACCTGACAGGATCAAGATACTTACTGAACAGTATTCAATCTCCTAATTTTATAAAATCATATACTAACTCAAAAATTATAAAACTACTACATAATTACTCTTGACACATATCTCAGTCCATGATAAATATTTGGCTTCCAAATAACTGCCAAAAGTATTTTAAAACTATTTTATTTCATAACTTTAAAAATCTGTTAATCAAATACTACAATGAGCTGATACACTTTAGAAATTCATAACACTTCAACCACATTGATCCAAATTCTCAATTCCGAGTATATCATATTAGACATATAAAATTATCATATTCCACAAATTTGTAATTTTTAAAGATCATTCAGCAGGTCAAAAATTATTTTCCACTGTATCATACTGTTTACACAGGAAATTTCCAGAATTCCAGGGTCATTTTGGTAAATTCACTACAAATTCAATTTCCGAGATTTTCAGTCGATTCAAAGTCTCAGATGATCCTAAACATGTCTAATTTCATATAATCAAAATTCAAAACCAGAATCGAATCACAACAATTTATAAAATTCCTAGATCAAGAGGTTATCCAGCAGAAATTCCATAATTCATCATGATTTATCAAACTATCTTATAGATCATCATCAATTCTCATATGATCTTAAGAAATACACAACAAATCCTCAATTATACATATTTTCAGAAATCAAAACTTAAAGGAATTAACTTAATTAATACCAATAAATTGAGAAATACGTATGATATACCTCTTGAAATTCAAATTTCCAATTTCTTCTTCTTTTTCTTCTTCTTCTCCTCTTTCTCTCTCCTCTATTTCTCTCTTCTCTCTCTTAAAATGGGTAGCTCGACCTAAAAATGGTAAATTAGGGTTTAAAAGTGTATTTTTATACTAAGAGGCTAATTTTTGATATTTACGAATTTGCCCCCAAAACTTTCAAAGTATAACAATTTGGTCCCTAAAATAAATCTAAAGTCATACAAATAAACCCAATACTAATCGTATATCCTTAACCTATAAAAATATTACTAATAACAATATATAATTCAAGTATCACCAACATACAAATAAAATACGTATATTTATACATATATAAATACTTATTCTTACCAGTCGTGGATACTGGTTACTACAACCTTTTTGTTAGAGTGTGTGGGGCCCACCAACGCTTTGGTACCCAACCAGTGGCTGACACCTCAGCACCTACTGGCGCCCCAACACACAATCCGCAGGTTACCTGCGCCCCCAAGGAATCGAACCCCCGCCCCCATCTCCATGGAGGCCTTATAGGCCTTTAGAGGTTCGTCCTTGTACCCACTGAGCTAGCCAGCCCAATGGGTACAAGGACGAACCTCTAAAGGCCTATAAGGCCTCCATGGAGATGGGGGCGGGGGTTCGATTCCTTGGGGGCGCAGGTAACCTGCGGATTGTGTGTTGGGGCGCCAGTAGGTGCTGAGGTGTCAGCCACTGGTTGGGTACCAAAGCGTTGGTGGGCCCCACACACTCTAACATTTTGTGAGGATACGCACCCAGTTATCCTGATAAGCCGAGACATACCGGTCCCAGTGGGCCATCACTGGTCCAGGCCTCCCAAGTGGCCTCCATTCACTCAAAGCATACCCCCAAGGAATCGAACCCGGGTGGGTTATACCACCTCAAGTTGCCTAACGAATCCGTCCTTGTACCACTTGAGCTGGCGCCTTTTAATGTGAGGATTCGCACCCAGTTAGTCTGACAAGCCGGGACATACCGGTCCCAGTGGGCCATCACTGGTCCAGGCCTCCCAAGTGGCCTCCATTCACACAAACGATCACCCCCAAGGAATCGAACCCGGGTGGGTTATACCACCTCAAGATGGGGGTTCTCTCAGCAGTATGGTATGGATTATGAGGAGACTTTTGCTCCTGTTGCAAAAATGACTACTGTTCGTACTCTTATTGCAATTGCATCTGTTCGCCAGTGGAATATATCTCAGATGGATGTTAAGAATGCTTTCTTGAATGGTGATTTACATGAAGAAGTTTACATGGTTCCCCCGCCTGGTATTTCTCATAAGCATGGTGAAGTTTGCAAGCTTAAGAAAGCTCTATATGGTCTCAAACAGGCACCTCGAGCTTGGTTTGAGAAGTTTTCTACTGTTATCACTTCTCTTGGGTTTTCCTCCAGTAATCATGACTCCGCTCTTTTTGTCAAGTGCACCACTACTGGTCGTATTTTGCTTTCTCTATATGTTGATGATATGATTATTACTGGTGATGATGTTGATGGTATTGCAGTATTAAAGTCAGAATTAACTCATCAGTTTGAAATGAAGGATTTGGGCCCTTTACGGTACTTTCTGGGTATTGAAGTTGCCTTCTCTCCAAAAGGCTATCTTCTCTCTCAATCTAAGTACACTGCTGATATTCTTGAGCGTGCTTGTCTCACTAATACTAGAACTGTTGATACTCCTTGTGAGCTCAATGTTCAGTATTCTCCTTCAGATGGTAATCCTTTGTCAGACCCTACCTTATATCGCACTATTGTTGGCAGTTTGGTCTACCTCACTATCACTCGTCCAGATATTGCATATGCTGTTCATATTGTTAGTCAGTTTGTTGCTTCTCCTACTACCATTCATTGGGCAGCTGTTCTTCGTATTTTGTGGTATCTGCGGGGTACCATTTTTCATAGTCTTTTACTTCCATCCACTTCTTCATTGGAACTGTGTGCATATTCTGATGCTGATCATGGTCGTGATTCTACAAGTCGCAAGTCTGTTACTGGTTTTTGTATCTTTTTGGGGGATTCTCTTATTTCGTGGAAAAGCAAGAAACAAACTGTTGTCTCTCAATCTTCTACTAAAGCAGAGTACCGTGCTATGGCATCTACTACCAAAGAGATTGTTTGGTTACGTTGGTTACTTGCCGATATGGGCGTTTCCCTTTCTTCTCCCACTCCTATGTATTGTGATAACAAAAGTGCTATTCAGATTGCTCACAACTCAGTCTTTCATGAACGGACTAAGCACATCGAAATTGATTGTCATTTTACTCGTCATCACCTCAAGAATGGCACCATTACGTTGCCTTTTGTTTCTTCATCCTTGCAGCTTGCTGACTTTTTTACTAAGTCGCATTCTATTTCACGTTTTCGTTTTCTAGTTAGCAAACTCTCGATGCTTCTTGCTGCTGCATCGTGAGTTTGAGGGGGGGTATTAGAATATTTATTAGAAGGGTATTTTAGTCGTTTACTAGTTTGTTTATATTTTCCTTATTTCTCATTTTCCACATGTATTATTTCTTATTATTTTGCTCTCACTTTTGCAAGATAGAACCGATTCTTCTTCTTCTTCTTTGTTCTTCTTATTTGCATTTCTTTCTTCTTCCTCTTTACATTTGAGTAATTAACACCGAGGACCTTGATCAAGGACAGTAATAATGCTTTACCAATGATCGATGATTGCCAATATCCTAGTCCAGTGACCATAAAAGGTGCTAAGAAATTATGCCACTTGACGATGACACCAAAGAGTTCAAGTTAGACAAGGAGGAGCATAACTCACATTTCTCCTTAAAATGCAAAGCACTAAGTGATCTTAAAAAACACATACATGACGTAATTTTTTTTTTCTTATCAATTAAAAGTTCTAACTTAAAATATAAATTGAAATGTTTAATCATTATAAATAATTTTATTTTTAATCGAAATTATTTTATTATTCTCAAAAAGTGTATTTCAGATATTTTTTTTTAAAGATAAAAATTAATTAAAGTATTAAAAATATAAATATTAACTAAATAATTCAATTAAAATTAACAATGTCTCCATAGAATTATCAGGTCTTACAACTACTCTTTTTGTTGTTGATAATTTGTTTAGAAACTAGAAAACTTTCAATTGTTTGATGATTTGTTCAGTGCTGCAAAATTTTACTCTTCGGATGGTTATTTGTATTTTGTTCTCAATTTTTCCTTAAAAATTTTTAAGTTGATACCTGAATAAATATTTGAACTTGTAATCCTTCTCCTCGGAGAAGTGCTTACACATCTTGCATCCAAGCCGCTAGATGATGCTACCATACATAGCCTAATAGCATTATTCGTGGATAGACTGGTCAGTTTGGCATTTTTTTTTTCAGCAACATCATCTACTTATGAAGAGTTTTCTACGGCTTTACATGCTGTCATTTAAACAACTGCTTAAACCATTCCATATATTTTGTTATAATAAGGCTAATTTGATTGGTTATTGTATTTTAGTTTTAAAATTGAAAATATGACATTATACTTATGTCAGGCAGATTGGAAAGCGTTACGCGGTGCACTTATTGTTTGCTTGTCACTTGTGAGAAGGAAAAGTAGTGGAGGTTTGATAACTGCAAATGCTGCAAAAGCAGTAGCTCAGTCTTATGTACAAAACCTCTCTCTGTGCAGTCATTAGCACAGCATGACAGGAAAGTAAGATAATTTTCTCAAGAGGCCTATATACTATAAATAGTATTGAAGAAACTGTTAGAGAGATAAATATTTTTCAGACAAGAAATAAGTTGAAAATTAGCAAAATGTTACTGGAAGTTAGTAAGATATTCAATTGTTTTTTTGAATTCAATTTGCTAAGTCAATATTAGAGTTTGAGTAGGATAAAAATTCTTTGTTTTAGAGTTTATTTTAAAATTTAAAAGATTGTTATTGGTGGATTCAATATCTACTTATCTAAAAACTCATGTATATAACTTTCAGTATTCTATTAATAAAATACTCTCTCCAGTTTTTCTGCTGCCTTATATTCTTGAGTTTGATCCCTTCAAAGGATCTGAAACAAGTTCTGAAAGTTGACATGGTATCAGAGCTATTTTGATCTTAAGGGCAGTGTTAAATGAGTGATTAAGTTGCAAAGAGAGTAACAAAAACCTTCTTTTTCTGTTAAGTCAATTCCCTGCAAATCCAGAAACAAACTAAATGGCCTCAAGCAGTTTTACAGCACCTTCACCTCCATCTTTCTCAGGTGAAAACTACCAAATTTGGGCAGTTAAAATGAGAGCTTACCTGAGAGCCTTTGATCTATAGGAGACTATAGACACAGGAAGAGAGCCAACCCCTTTGCCTCCAAATCCAACTATTGCTCAAATAAAGCAACACAGTGAGGAGTGTTCAAAGAATTTTAAGGCCTTATCTACAATCAATGCCTCTATAACTGACACCATATTCACAAGAATCCTGAATTGTGAATCAGCCAAGCAAGCCTGGGAAAAGCTTAAAGAAGAGTTCCAGGGCAGTGATAAAACCAAGCAAATAGAGGTGTTGAATTTGTGAAAGGCTTATGAGGTTCTGAAAATGCAAGAGAATGAGACAATTAAAGAGTATTAAGACAAACTCATGAAAATTGTTAATCAGCTTAGGCTACTTGGAGAAGACCTAGCTGATAAAAGATTTGTACAAAAAGTACTTGTTAGTGTACCAGAGAGATTTGACGCAAAGATTTCTTCTCTTGAAGATTCAAAGGACCTGACAACAATGAGTTTGTCAGAGTTATTAAACTCACTCAAAGCCATTGAACAAAGAAGGGCTATCAGGAGTGAGGACTCTACAGAACAAGCTTTCCAAGCCTCTCACAAGACCAAGCCAGCAAGCAACCATGTAGCAGGAAAAAAGCAGGCAGTAAACAGGTCTGGAAAGGGAAAAAAATGACAATGAAGGTCAGAAGGCCAACAACAAGAAAGGAAAATATCCACCATGCCCTCATTGCAAGAGAAAGAGCCACTCAGAAAACTATTGCTGGTTTAGACCAGGGGTTCAATGCAGACTTTGCAATCAGTTTGGTCACATTGCAAAAGTATGCAGGAACAAGAAAAAGTCACCAGGACAGCAGGCTCAAATAGCTGCATACCAGGAACCTGCAACTGAGAATCTGTTTGCAGTCACCACAGTAGATGAAGCAGAACAACCTTGGCTGATTGATGGTGGTTGCTCACACCACATGACTTCAGATGAAGGGAGTTTCGAGTTCATCGATAAAACCTACTGTTCAAGGGTCAAGGTAGGAAATGGAGCCTGGGTTCAAGTCAAAGGCAAAGGAGCTGTCACTGTTAGCATTTCATCAGGTATAAAAACAATCACTGATGTTCTTTTTGTACCTAAAATTAGCCAAAATTTGTTGAGTGTAGGGCAGTTAATGGATAGGCAGTACTCCTTGAGTTTTAAAGATCAGAACTGCATTGTAATTGATCCTAAAGGAAATGAGCTCTTAAGGGTCAAAATGAAGGATAGAGTGTTTCCCTTGAACTGGGCCAAAGCTGATTTGATAGCCTATTCTAGTGCTCATGATGAATCAATTCTCTGGCACAAAAGGTTGGGACACTTCAGTTACAACACTCTACTAAAAATGCATAATGATCAAACTGTCATTGACCTACCAGAAATTAGCCAAAATAAACAAGTTTGTGATGTTTGTCAATTTAGAAAACAAAGCAAGCTTCCCTTCTTTAATAGTACCTGGAGAGCCACTGACAAACTGCAACTCATACACTCAGACATATGTGGTCCAATGAGTGTGCCCTCATTAAATGGAAGTAAGTATTTCTTACTTTTCATAGATGACTATTCTAGATATTGTTGGGTTTATTTTTTGAAGCAAAAATCTGAAGTGAGTGTTGAGTTTCAGAGATTTAAGGCAATGGTTGAGAAACAGGCAGGGTGTTCTATCAAAACACTCAGAACAGACAATGGCACTGAGTATGGATCGAATGAATTTAGAACTATTTGTGCCAAAGCAGGTATTAAACACCAGTTGACAGTGCCTTACTCCCCTCAGCAAAATAGAGTAAGTGAGAGAAAAAATAGATCTGTGCTCGAGATGGCAAGGTGCCTAATGTTTGAGAAAAGTATTCCAAAGAGTTTTTGGGCTGAGGCTGTTAATACTTCAGTCTACTTACTAAAGTTTCTACCTACTAAAGTCTTAAATGACTTAACACCTCATGAAGCTTGGACTGGAATAGAGTCATCTGTTCAACATCTGAAAATTTTTGGGAGTATATGTTATACACATATACCTGAGGAGAAAAGAAGTAAGTTGGATAAAAAATCTGAAATTGGAGTCTTTGTGGGTTATAGCAACATCTCAAAGGGGTTAAGAGTCTATAACCTGAACACTAGAAAGATCATAGTAAGCAGAAACATAAAAGTAGATGAAACAGCTCACTGGAACTGGAATGAAGAAAGAATTGAAGTAAATTGTAAGGATCAAGCTGTTGAAAAACAAGAAAATGACAGGTCAGAAGAAAATTCTGATACAGAAGAAACTGTTAGAGGAACCAGAACTCTTGTTGATATATATGAAAGGTGCAACATTGCAACCTTGGATCCTACATGTTATCAAGATGCAACAGAACAAAAAGAGTGGGGAGTTGCCATGAAGGAGGAGATCACCATGATTGAAAGAAATGGCACCTGGACATTAGTTGATGCACCTTATAACCAAAAAATTATTGGTGTCAAGTGGATATATAGGACCAAATTGAATCCTGATGGTTTTATAAATAAATTAAAGGCAAGATTAGTGGTGAAAGGATACTCTCAGCAGCCTGGTATAGATTACACAGACACATTTGCCCCAGTTGCAAGGCATGATACAATTAGAATGTTAGCTGCACTTGCGGCCAAATTAGGCTGGAAAGTCTATCATTTAGATGTCAAGTCAGCCTTCTTAAATGGCTTACTTGAGGAAGACATTTATGTTGAGCAACCAGAAGGGTTTGTGATACCAAGAAATGAAAGCAAGGTGTATAAACTCCACAAAGCCTTATATGGACTCAAGCAGGCCCCAAGGGCCTGATATGGCAAGATTGATGGTTATTTGTTACTGCAGGGGTTCCAAAGGAGTTACAGTGAAGCTACTCTGTATGTCATGAGAAAGGAAGCTAAGGTGGAGCTGATTGTTTCACTTTATGTAGATGATTTATTGGTGACAGAAGGAGATTCCAGTGCTGTGGAGCAGTTTAAAGAGAAAATGAAAAGGGAATTTGAAATGTCAGACTTGGGGACAATGAGCTATTTCTTAGGAATGGAGTTCTTTCAAGATGAAGAAGGTATCTTCATTTCTCAGAAAAAATATGCTACTGAAATATTAAAGAAGTTCCAGATGCTCAATGCCAAATCAGTAGCTACACCATTGTTTATGAATGTAAAGTTCAAGAAAGATAATGAAGAAGAAAAAATTGATGCTTCTGTATATAGAAGCATTATTGGAAGCCTGCTGTATTTGTCTGCATCTAGACTAGATATCATGTTCTCAGCAAGCCTTCTTTCTAGATTTATGCATTCACCAAGTAAGAATCATTTCACAGCAGCAAAAAGAGTCCTAAGATACATCAAAGGCACACTTGGTTTTGGTTTATGGTTTAAAAAAGTTGAAAGTGATAAATTGGAGGGATATGCTGATAGTGACTGGGCTGGTTGTGTTGATGACTGCAAAAGCACCTCAGGATATGTGTTTTCCTTTGGAAGTGGTGTATTTTCTTGGAATTCGAAAAAACAAGATGTTGTAGCCCAATCTACAGCAGAAGCAGAGTATATCTCTACTGCAAATGCCACAAACCAGGCAATTTGGCTCAGAAAGATCTTGATTGATCTTGGACAGCAGCAACAAGATGGTACTGTTATCTGGGTTGATAACAAATCTGCCATAGCCATTGCTAAGAATCCTATACATCATGGCAGAACCAAACACATAAATGTCAAGTTTCATGCCATTAGAGAAGATCAGAAGTCAGGAGAAATCAATCTTGTTCATTGCAACTCCCAAGAGCAGGGTGCAGACATAATGACCAAAGCTCTTTCAAGAGCTCAGTTTGAATACTTGAGAAGGAAACTTGGTGTTCTTAAGAAAAATATTAAGGAGGAGTGTTGAGAGATGATATTTTTCAGACAAGAAATAAGCTGAAAATCAGCAAAATGTTACTGGAAGTTAGTAAGATATTTAATTGTTTTTTTGAATTCAATTTGCTAAGTCAATATTAGAGTTTGAGTAGGATAAAAATTCTTTGTTTTAGAGTTTATTTTAAAATTTGAAAGGTTGTTATTGGTGGATTCAATATCTATTTATCGAAAAACTCATGTATATAACTTTTAGTATTCTATTAATAAAATGCTCTCTCCAGTTTTTCTGCTGCCTTATACTCTTGAGTTTGATCCCTTCAAAGGATCTGAAACAGGTTCTGAAAGTTGACAGAAACCTATAAGAGAAGTTATCATAGAAGTTTGAGATGTTTGGCTTCGCCTTTTAGATGCACCGTCTTGCAGCTTTGCTTTGAACTTTTGGAATGCCTATTGCAAAGTTACCCCGATGATGTTGCTTCACTGGTATTGTTCGTGGTCTCATACTCCTTCAGTTTATACTTTTAGAGTAAATAGTATTTGGTGAATGCAATAAATAAAGGGGATACACAACAAGAAGTCTGAGGAAGTCTCCCAAATGCCGGTCTTTATTGTTTTATCTTTTATGAACGATACAGTAGACAGTGGAATCTATTTTATATTATCAGCAAATGTTCATCTTGATTAGTTTGCTCAAAATTGGATTAAAAAAAGAGCATCAATTTATTTGTTTTGCTAACTGAAATTTGTACAGGTAATAATACAATTAGTTTCTGCAATCTCCGTGAACTCCATTTTCATGCATGTATAATGCTAGTTCAATTTCCTGTGAATTATCTACATTTGAGAATTGAATACTTTCACTTTTGAACTCGAATTTATGTTATGTGAGCTAAATTCAACCATTCATGTGAGATTCATTGACATTTTAAAATCATGTTTTTTACTGAGACTTTTTTTCTTGGGTGTGCTTTATAACACATCTTCCCTTTTTGATCTATGCTTGGGTCTCATGTTTTGTCTCACTCTCACATGCACACACGTATTCATTTGTGTGCTTGCAGACATCCCCACTGGAGGCATGCATTTCCAACCAAAAACATTTTCAATAACTGCTCTTCTGTTTGTTTCATTTAGGAGTGGACACTTTTCGGTTTTGGTTCGGTTTGTGCCGGAACTGAACCAAAAGGTTCCAAGGAATTGGAACCGATAGGTTCAAGGCATAAGGAACCGAATCAATTCGATTTGGTTATGTTTTCAGTTTTTTTTTAAATTTTTAGTATAATTTTTCCGGTTTAAACCAAATTGATCAGTTCCAAATAAATAAAACCGAACTCATACCAAACTGAACCAAAAAATTTCAGTTGGTTCGGTTCGGTTTTCAGTTCAACCGAACTGATGCCCACCCTTAGTTTCATTTGTCAATTGATTGTCTTAATGTATTTCATATTATTCTATTTTAAGTGACAATCAGATTGCCTTTTGCTGTTAGGGGGAATTCCCTCTTTATGATCCTCAGTGCTTAATGCTAACATTTCACATTGTTGAGGTTGTGGCACAAGTATTTCCGTATGATCTACTTGGAAGTTTTGCTGGTGATCTCTTTGATGTCTTGGGCTGCTACTTCCCCATTCATTTTACACATGTAAGTTTAATGTATATCATCCATGTTCTATTTTGCCCTTTTGATTTAATTCTGTCTTCCATTTATTGTTTTTCTTCAAAAGCGTTCCCTTGGATCGCATATATGTCAGACATTATATTTGTTTATTGGATATTTTAAGCATCAGTTGTGATTCTAACTGACTATTTCAACAGTAGGATGCTATCTTTTAATATCTTGTTTATGATACATTTGTTGTTTCTATCTTATCTGTGGCTATGTGCTTCATACCCTAGTTGAGGATGATTAATATGAAGAGATTTGGAGTTAAATCCATGTATCTTTCTATATCTATTTTCCCCTTTGGCTGTTGAAAGAAATATCTACAACTGCTTCTTGGTTAAACTGATAAATTTTTTCAGTAATGATCTAGTAGAAGTGGTATGTTGTAACAACAATAACAAATATAATATAAGTTTTTTTGTGGCTGCTTTTTACTTCTGTGATCATACATTGACTTGCATAAGCAATATTTTATTCAACAACCAGCCTTTCTTTGTACTGGGATCTGGTTACTCTACCTTTTTTTCTCAGGATTTTAATACCGATTTCCATTTTGTTGATCTGTGTTATGTTATTTTCTTAGTTTACTTTTACAGCCTAAAGGTGAGGATTTGGATGTGAAAAGGGATGATCTTTCAAGGGCACTAATGGTAAGAGCTGCTTGTCAATTATGCTATTTTTTAAGAGATTTTCTAGTTTAGTCTTTTGTTGTGCTGTACTGATCTATTGTTTCAACTTTGCTGCAAGTTTTCACTACACAGAACTTTGGGTCATTTTATGTGAAACTAGTTTCCTTCAGAAAATTAAAAACTGGTACATGTGCTGCTGGAAACATAAATTTATGCCTATGATCACAGTGCATGAGGCGTAGGCTTCATGAACCTATTTTTGGAAGCTTTATTAGCTAAAAAATATATAAGTTGCTGCATGAAAAGAAATTGTTGTTATAAAATGTAAGAGTTGATCAAAGAGGTAAGAAGAGATAATAAACAAAGAGTAAAACTGACTTTCTGATGTGTTATTTTTATTCATTGCACAGCTCTTTATATAGAGTTAAATTTTAACAGAAAGCAAAAAATTTTGTTGATTATAAGGTATGACTGACAGCTTCCTAATATCATGTCATAAATAAACAATATCATTATCTTCTTAAATACTTGGTCTTCAAATATATCTTGCATATTCACTTTTAACCAATTCTTTAATAATTGTTCAGCCTATTATTCAGTTCATATGCAGCTTCTTAGGCACTCTTGCAACAGAAATTATTTAAAGCTAAGTGGTCTTCTTTTTGTACCTTCACTTCATTTAGAATAGTGCAATGGACCTGGTCTAATACAAAAATTTTGGATATCTTATAAATTCTTGTTGAGCCCATAAAATATTCTTTTTCCCTTTTGAAACATCAACCTTTAAAATAATCGAATGAGAGTGTGGTGACAAAGAGAAGCACGGTTCAAATATTTTTTTAGACATGGCTAGTTAAACAATGGAACATTGTTCATCTTCTCATGGGTAAATGATACATAGCAATTCATAACATGATTAATTGACAATACTTGGTGGTAAAAGTATACATAAAGAAGTTATTATGAGATTAACAAATAAGAAAGCATTTGGCAAATAGAGGTTTCAGTAAATAAGAGGTTTCTGAATCTAGAAGGAAAAACCTAGAAGGCATACTAATCTTAATTTTTCAAATTAATTGGAATCCGGTTAATGTATGTACCCAAAAGTCTGTAATGTGGCTCTCAAAGTATCTCAAAAAATGGAAAAAGAAAAATGATATGACTCTCAATAAGGCTGTAGATAACAATGTTTTACTTGTCATTGATGTTTAATATGCTTTATTTTAAATTTCCACTTTTGTTAATATTGTATATCTGGTTCTGGCCTTGTGCATGCACGATGCTCACTTTGACTGTTTTCAAAATCTCTCTCTCGCTTTCTGCAGGCATCATTTTCTTCCACTCCACTTTTTGAGCCCTTTGCCATTCTGTTTCTCCTTGAAAAACTTTCTTCGCCTCTACAATCAGCTAAGGTTGGTATTAACGTTACTTTTATGAAGTTATACCTTTTGTAATGATTTTAATGCACCAATAATTGCTTCTGCACTTTAGGAATGTGTCTTATGCTTGTTGTATCTGAGTTCTGTTTTTATATGCTTGCAGGTTGATTCCTTGAAATACCTCAGCAATTGCACAGTAAAGTATGGAGCGGAGCGAATGGCAAAGCATGCCACAGCAAAGTGGTCTTCAATAAAAGATGCAGTATACACTTCAGTTGATCTGGCTTGTCATTTACTTCAGAGTCACTGTATGGTGTTGGCTTTCAGCAGAATGGTTCTTTAACAGAAGCTCTAAAGCTTCTGGAAACGGTTGTCAAGCAACATAGTAGTTTATTTTTAAGTTGGATTATTGGTGATGAAGACATAAACTTGATATTCAAGTCCATCTCAACTTATATGAGCTACAATGAAATTCCCCTGCAAAGCAAGCAGAAACTACTTGCAGTTGGCTGTATCCTATCTGTTTCTGCAAAGGCTTCCCTTCACTCTTGCAATAGTGTTATGGAAACTTTCTTCCCCCACTTGATGGATTGTTTGGGGCTCAGTTGGAAACTCATCTCAGGATTGATTTCCAAATGACAATTATGTACTCGAGGAAAGGCTTAATCATGCAGCACTCTATCTCTGCATTGAACTTATTACAGCACGCCAAGATTTTATAGCAGATACTGAGAAATTTAAATCAGATTCTGCTCCTGCAAAAGAGACATGGTGCTGCTTGCTTCAGAGCTATTCTGCTTCATTAACCAAGGCCTTGAGATCTACATTGGCAAGTACTAATGAAGCTCCGTATACTGCTGATATATGTTTTGGAGGTGAATGCACATTTTTTCTCTGTTTAAACTCATAACTATTATTGCTTGGTGAGGCAATAACTTCCTCACTTTTTTGTGTGATACAAGTGTCTATCCATTTGTGTACCATGGATATTACACAATTTGTGAATTTTTACTTTCTTAATATTTCACATCCCTGCCATGGCGGAGCCAATATGTATGTGGATTGGCTTCCCATCTATCCTTTTTGTGAAAAATTTAGTCTCCAATTGTATTCCACAACAATTAGGTGAAGGAAAATAAACATACTTAAACTGCATTGGTTTCCCTGGTCTGACATGACTGTTGGTAGCATCCGTAGTTACTCCTCCTTTACATTATGATTTGTAACTGTAAAGGAGTTATGTTATGTCCTGGGGAAGTAGTATATGCATGTTCATAAACTGTCTTGCCTGATCCTTCTTGTTCTTTAATAAAATAAATGTTGAATCTGAGGTGATAAATCAAGTAATAAACTGACCTGTGCTTTCCCAAATAACTACCTTAGGCTTCCTTGAAGTTGTACGATGTGTGTATATCTGGCTCACCAAAATTGAACCAAATTATGTTATTACTGTTGCATACTTGCATTGATTGGACCATTTAGAATCATTCAACTGAACTTGGTATTTTTCCGTTGAATTATCAATCTTTTGCAGTAAAAGAAAATTATAGGATGTGACATGATCTGTTGAATTTTTTGGCTAATTTATTCATTTTTTTTCTCCTTGTATATTTCATTAAATGCTTTCCTAAATGGGTAATAGTCTTTCTAACATTTTTGGTTTCTGAATTAAATATACAGTGAAGGGTCTGCTGATTATGAGTACATTCCACGAAGGTTCTCTAATAATATCGAAATCCATATTTGAGAATGTTTTGTTGACATTCACATCAATTATCACAGCCAAATTTGAAAAGACTTTGTTATGGAAGCTCACACTGAAGGCACTGGTGCATATTGGCTCATTCATTGGTAAATTTAATGAGTCTGAAAAAGCACTGAGCTATATGGGTACTGTCATTGAAAAGATTGTTTCACTTGCATCTTCCCACGATTTTGCCATTTCCACTCAAACTGGAGGCAGTCTCAGAAATTGGTGCAAGTGGATCAAGTTATTTGCTGAAAACTATTCAAAGACTAGAAGAAGCAGTTTGTGCCAATTTAAATGAGGTTTTTGTATGTATAGCCAATAAATTCTCCATTCCTGACACTGGGTAAAGTTTTATTGGAAGGTCATGAAATGTTCTCATTTCAAGAAGATGCTGGTTCAGCATCTTCGTCATATTTGATTCTGCTTTCCTTTAGTATGTAGATATGTCTAGGTCTTGAACTCAACAGCATTATCATTAGAGTACATCATAGTGGTTTCACCAACTTCACACAGGACAACATGTGCTTCTTTCCTTTTGTATAGCTAATTTTTATAATTAAGTCTGTGTATTCTATTTTCCTAGTTCCATTGGAATCCTAAGTCGGCTGAAACTGTAGTTCAGCTTTTGGAATGCTACTCAAATAAGGTGCTTCCAAGGTATACAACCCATCCTGATTATCACTTCTTCTTTTCAGTCCTTTTGACCAGTCTGTTACTGTTAATTGAATTTGCAGAAAAAAAACATTCATAGAACAGAACAAAGGCATGTGATAGGTATACTTGAAGGATTATTTTTCATTACTAGAATTGAGAAATTTATACAGCAAAAAATAACTAGGATAAGGAAATTGAATTCAAATAAAAGAACATAAAATCAAGGAATTTGTTTTTATTCCAACTACAATTTTTGACTAGGTCATTATAGCTAACTCTACTGGATAACTAACTCTTCTGGATAAGAGTTTTATTTTGACTAAGTTTTATAATGAATAATATCAATAAATCAACACTCTTCCTTGATATTATTCATTGAGACTCCTAACTTAGTTCTAAAGTACTCGAACTTGGCTCTTGAAAGAGCTTTAGTCATGATGTGGCATGGTACTTGACATTAATGTGTTTTGTTCTGCCATGGAGTACTGGATTTTTGGCAATTGATATAGCAGACTTGTTATCAATCCAAATACTAGTGCTTTCTTTCTATTGTTGCCCAATATCAAATAGAATTTTTCTGATCCAAATGGCTTGATTTAAGGCATGCGCAGCAGAGATGTACTCTGCTTCTGCTGATAACTGTGTCACAACATCTTATTTTTTTTAGTTCCATGAGAAAGCACCACTTCCAAAAGAGAAGATATAACCCGAGGTACTTTTTGAGTCATCAATGTTGCCTGCCCAATCACTGTCTATATACCCTTGTAATTGATCGCTTTTCTCTTTCTTAAACCAAGAAGCCATAACCTGATGTTCCTCTAATATACCTCAACACCCTTTTTGTAGCTCCAAAATGCTCATTGCTTGGTGTTTGCATAAACCTGGACAGTAAACTGGTTGCAGACATGATGTCAGGTCTGGTTGCAGACAAATAAAGCAAACTTCCAATAAGACTTCTATAAACTGAGGCATCTACATTTTCTTCTTCTTCAATTTTTCTAAGCCTGTTGTTAAAGACCAATGGAGTAGCTACTGGTTCTGCATTTGACATGTGAAACTTTTTAAGTAATTCACAAGCATACTTCTTCTGTGAAATGAATATCCCAGAATCATCTTGATACACTTCTATTCCTAAGAAATAGCTCAATTTTCCTAAGTCTAACATCTCAAACTCTTTCTCCATCTTCACCTTAAAATTCTATACTGACTTAGGATCTCCACCTGTTACAAATAAATCATCAACATACAATGATATGATCAGTTGCACTTTATCTTCAACTTTTAGAACATATAAAGTGGCCTCATTGTAGATTTTTTGAAAGCCTTGCATTAATAAGTCATTGTCAATCCTGCTATACCAAGCTCTTGGAGCCTGTTTAAGACCATACAAGGCTTTATGAAGCTTATATACTTTTTCTTCATTTCTTAGTACTTGAAAACCTTCAGGTTGCTCAATGTAGATGTCCTCATCTAGCAGTCCATTCAAGAAAGCTGATTTACATCTAAGTGGTAGATATGCCATCCCAACTTTGCTGTAAGTGCCACCAATAATCTAATGGTGTCATGCCTTGCCACAGGTGCAAAAGTATCTGAAAAATTAATTCCGGGTTGCTGAAGATAGCCTTTAACAACTAACCTGGCTTTAAACTTGTTTACAGACCCATCTTGATTTAGTTTGGTTCTGTAAACCCACTTGACACCTAACACCTTTTGATCTTGAGGTTTATTTACCAATTTCCAAGTTTTGTTTTTTTCAATCATAGTAATCTCCTCCTGCATGAAAATTTGCCACTCCTTTAATCTTGCTGCTTCAGAGAAGTTTAATGGATCCAAAGTAACAATGTTGTATCTATCATAGATTTCACCAAGTGATCTAGTGCCTCTCACTGGACAATCAAAATCTGAACTATCTTCTGAGTTGATCTCAGCTTGATCTTGTGATGCTGCTATAGGCTGATCCTTGTTGATAGTAATTCTTCCTTCTTTCCAATTCCATCGTGCAGACTCATCAAATTTCACTTTTCTGCAAATCATAATTTTCTCAGTTTTTAGATTGAGAATTCTATACCCTTTTGTAACAAGACTATATCCCAGAAAAACACCAACTTCTGACTTCTGATCTAGCTTGTTTCTTTTCTCTCCTGGTATGAGTGAGTAGCATATACTCCCAAAGATTTTTAAATGCTGCAATGGGGTTTTGCTTCATACCAGACTTCATGAGGAGTCTTGTTATTCAAAACTTTTGTGGGCAGCAGGTTTAGTAAATAGACTGCAGTATTCACTGCTTCAGCCCAAAATCCTTTTTGCATTCCCTTCTCAAACATAAGACACGTGGCCATTTCCATTATAGTTCTATTTTTTCTTTCACTTGCTCCATTTTGTTGAGGAGTGTAAGGAACAGTTAGTTGGTGTAGTATGCCTTCCTTGACACATAGTGTCCTGAATTCTGATGATGCATATTCTGTCCCATTGTCTGTCCTAATAATTTTGATCAAGCATCCTGATTGTTTCTCCATCATTGCTTTAAATTTCTTGAATACAGCAACAACTTCAGATTTTTGCTTCAAAAAATATACCCATCAGAACCTGGTAAAGTCATCAATAAAAATTAAAAAATATTTACTTCTATTTAGAGAGTTTACACTCATGGGACCACAAACATCTGAGTGGATCAGTTGTAGCTTCTCTTTTGCTTTCCAGGTTCCTTCTGAAAAAGGCAACTTACATTGCTTTCCAAGTTGATAGATCTCACGGACACCATCAATTTGCTTAATATGAGGTAAATTTACAATAGCTTCTGTAACATTCATTTTCTGCAAGGCGGAATAACTGAAATGGCCAAGTCTTTTATGCCATAGGACAGACTCATCAATTTGATTAGGGTAAGCTTCCATTCTAATTTGATTCCAAATTAAGGGAAACACCTTTTCTTTCATTCTAACAGTCATCAACTCACGTCCATATGGGTCAATTATAATACACTTTTCATTTTTAAAAATCAGTGTATACTGTTTATTTAATAATTGACCTACACTTAGTAGGCTTTGGCTAATATCAGGCACAAATAAAACATCTGAGATTCATTTATTACCTACTGAAGTGTTGACAATCACATTACCCTTTCCTTTAACATCCACCCAAGTTCCATTTCCCACTCTGACTCTTGAATTGTATGCTTTATCAAGCTCCTTAAAGTTAGTTGCATCTGAAGTCATGTGGTGTGAGCATCCACTATCAATGAGCCATGAATTCTTGAAGTCATTTGATGTGTAACCTGTAACAACAAACAGATTTTCATTTATTGGTTCTTGCTCTGCATCAACTTGTGCTTGTTAAGCTTGAGCTTTGCCTTTGTTCTTGCACACCTTAGCAATATGACCAAGTTGATTGCAGATTTTACATTGCACTCCTAGTCTGAATCAGCAAAAATTCTCTGTATGACTTCTTTTTTTGCAGTGAAGACAAGAGGAATATTTTCCCTTCTTGCCTTTGCCTTTATAATCTTCACCTTCCTTTTTTTCCTTTCCAGATTTATCACCAGTATGCTTGCTTCCCCCTATATTGTGGCCTGCTGGTTTGGTCTTCTGTGTGGCTTGAAAAGCTTACTCAGATGACTCTTCTAATCTGATGGCTTCCCTTTGTTCTACAGCCTTCAATGAGTTTACCAATTCTAATAGACTCATTTATTAAGGTCTTTTGAATCTTCCAGTGAGGATATTTTGGCATCAAACCTCTCTAGAATACTCACCAGTACTTTTTGTACTATCTTCTTATCTGTCAAATCTTCTCCAAGTAGTCTGAGTTGATTTACAATCTTCATTAGCTTGTCTAAGTACTCCTTGATTGTATCACTTTCCTGCATTCTCAAAACCTCAAAGGCCTTCCATAGATTTAGAACCTGAATCTTCCTGGTTGTATCACTTCCTTGGAATTCTTCTTTCAGCTTATCCCAGGCTTACTTGGCAGACTCACAGGTCATAATCCTTGTGAAAATTGTGTCTGTAACTGAAGCATGAATTGCAGACAATGCTTTGAAATTTTTTGAGCATTCCTCACTGTGTTGTCTAATTTGAGTAATAGTGGGATTAGGTGATAATGGTGGTGGATTTTCTGCCTATGTCTACAGTTTTCCATAGATCAAAGGCTCTTAGATAGGCTTTCATTTTAGTTGCCCAAATTGGGTAATTCTCACCTGAGAATGGTTGAGGAGCTGGTGCAGAAAAGTTGCTAGAGGCCATTTTGTTTCTGGTTTTTTTTTTAAGTTGAAAGACAGATTGATGAAGGAAGATCTTTTACTGTGTTTTTACCTCACAAGTAATCAATGCCCTTAAGATCAAAGATGCTCTGATACCATGTTAATTGATTTTGCAGAAAAACAACATTCATAGAACAGAACAAGGGCATGTGATAGGTATACTTGAAGGATCATTTTTCATTACTAGAATTGAGAAATTTATACAGCAAAAAGTAACTGGGATAAGAAAATTGAATTCAAATAAAAGAACCTAGAATTAAAGAGTTTGTTTTTATTCCAACTACAACTTTTGACTAGGTCATTATAGTTAACTCTACTGGATAACTAACTCTTCTGGATAAGAGTTTTATTTTAACTAAGTTTTACAATAAATAAAATCAATAAGTCAACAGTTACAGATGTTGGACGATTATTTTTAATTGTATAAAAACAAAAAGAATTGGGTGTCAATATATGG
Organism: Ailanthus altissimus; assembly: GCA_946807835.1. Lineage (NCBI taxonomy): Eukaryota > Viridiplantae > Streptophyta > Magnoliopsida > Sapindales > Simaroubaceae > Ailanthus > Ailanthus altissimus. Next base: position 19,110,449 of record OX327710.1, on the reverse strand, counting down.
AAAAACACTTGTAAAGGGATAATTTATGTAATAATTACTGTTTCAAGTTGTTTGGTGGGCAGGTACTGCTCCTCATGTAAAGAGCTCAACAACAATCTTGGCTTGTTCAGAAACTAGTTAATACATTGATAAGCTAATAGATAAAATGAGCCCTTCATAAACCGAAAATAATCTTGTTTGTTTGTTATGTTGCTTTGACATTACTTCCTCCAATAGTATAAATCTGTTGTTTGAATGGTCCCAGGATCCATGACACTGGAGATTTTGAAGAAGTCTTACTGCAGTTTGCTCTAAATATTTGGAACCTGATTGAAAATTCTGTGACTTTCAGTTCTCAAATCCATGAAAAAGTTTGTGTCTTTCAATTTATTTTCACAGCTACCCTCTGGCTTCTGGAATTATGTGGTGCTAATATATATACATTTACAGCAGGGTCTTCTTGATGCAACAATGAAGGCAATGAAGCTTGCCGTTGGGAGTTGTTATGTGGAAAACCAGAACATAATAATTCAAAAGGCTTATACTGTACTGTCATTAAGCACTTCTTTTCTGTTGAAAGAGTCAGGCATCTGACATTCCAATCCAACTGAAAAGATTACAGCTTACTCAAGAGTCAGACATCTGACATTCCAATCCAACTGAAAAGATTACAGCTTACTCAAGAGTCAGACATTTGTTCAAGCAGAGCTGCATGGATATATTCATTATTTGCATCTGTAATTATAGCAGCACTTCCTCAAACACAGATTCCAAATGTGAAAATGGTTATTCATCTACTTATGACAACTCTTCTCATGGGTAATGTTCCAGCAGCACAAGCATTGGGTTTTATTGTTAACAAATTGAGACTAAAATCCAATGGAACAGAGGTTTCTATTAACTTTACCTCGGAAGAAGCAATCAATATAGTTTTCAATACAAATTTAAGGAGTTTCAATTATGATGATCCTCTAATGAGTAATGGTGGAATGGACAATGGCAGTGCAATGCGTATTACTGAGATATGCCTTGGTGCTGCAAATAGTAGATCACTTCAAATCCATGCAATTTCTGGGGTAGCATGGATTGGAAAAGGTTTTCTTATGCGGGGCCATGAAAAAGTTAAAGACGTTACAATGATCTTTTTAGAGTGCTTATTATCCAATGGCAGAATGGGTTCCTTTCCACTGGAAGAGGATTACTCAGAACACAGTTCCGAGTCTGCAATGAAATGTGCAGCAGATGCTTTTCAAATTCTCATGGCTGATTCTGAAGATTGTTTGAGTCAAAAATTTCATGCGACAATACGGCAACTCTACAAGCAACGGTTCTATTCAACCATGATGCCTCTTCATTAGTACATAGATTGCTTTAGTTTTTATTTGTAGCTGTATGATTGTTGCCTGTCTGTGCCTAACTGTTCGATTGTGCTATTGTATTGCTGTTTGAGGGGCTCATACCAAGACATAGACTAGTAATTCATCTTGCTGAAGCAAAATCTGATCACCCCTGATAGTTCCTGCAGAACAAATTTAGAGACCAAGCAATTAGCATATGACTGGATTTGTTTTGCCTAATATTCTCATCTTATCTGTCCTGTCTTTGATCAGATTTCTATTTCATTCCATACCTTAATACGTTTATTGATCAAAATGCTGCTCAACTAGAAGATGTCAGCACCATGTTGGAACTAGTTGCTACGTATGGATTTGGATTAATTCGGCTAGATACTATTGGTCTATCAGCTGTAGCTTTGGTCCAACTTCAGTTTATCAGATGCATGTACAAAAGAGACCTAATTTATGAGCTAAAGGAAAAATACACTCTTTAAGTGCAGCCTAAAATGCAACAATTGTTGAAATCCAAATGAACAAAAGCCAAAGAGTAATGCCGTGAACTATTGTAGTCGCTATCTCATGATTTTCAGTTCCATACTCTTAAACACCGTGTTATCTCATTCCTTTTCCTTTATGTATGTCATAACACCATGTCATCTCATTCCTTTTCCTTTATGTGTGTCATATAAAACAATCAAGGACAATCTCCTGATCATCAGCCCCCGTCACTACAAGTCATACCCTCTAACTTACCAACACACAAGTAATAGGTCACTGAAGCATGAATATGATAGAAAGAAAAAGGTGTTAGTGAATCACAATTCCTTGGGAGTTGTGTGCATAGAACAAATGAAGTTACAAACTTCTGCACCTTGAACAAACATTTATTGTGCAAGTGGGAGCCACAATTGAAAGACATATTTGAACCACTTAATGATTTGCAGAGGCTGCCTTTTGATTGCAGATCAATACTGTCCCGGGCTTGTGCACATATTATATCAGACACTCCCCTAATTGTTGTCTTGAATGATGCCAAGAAGGTCAGTGTAGAAATATCCTAAAATTTCTTAGGTTAGATTTTATGCCAGTCTTATATCCCGGACAAAAGCAAGTACATTTAATTGTATTAAAAGTATCACATTTTATCCTTGCAACTAATCCCAATAATGATGGATGGCTTATCCGTATTAAGTAATGATGGTTTGGATAAAGATATTGCGTACAGTCTCTTGCTGGTCTTATCAGGAATATTAATGGATAAAAATGGTAAGACTAGTTGTGTGCATTGTTGTTTTCAGATTTAAGAAATTTCTGTTTCGGAAATTACATCACAGATGTGCCTTTCTTTATATAATCCAATTTCTCCTAGAAAACACTATTCTATCATAATCAATTTTTTCAATGGCCCTTTACAAAAGTTTCAATTTTGCACTTATGTTTGCAGGACAAGAAGCTGTCATGGAGCTCATATCATCATTAATAGTCTTGTTGAACTTATTGCTTACCCTCGTATGATGGTAATAAATGGCTTCTCTTAAAAATACTTAAACTTTGCTGTCTTATCCCCGTCAGTGCATTTTTACTTGGACCATTTTGGTGGTTTGAAAAATTTCTCTTTTTGATTTATTTTTTTTTCTTAAAGTAAAAATGGCATCCTCTTTCCTTCACTATAATCACAGCTTCTTGTGGAGGTTCATTTTATAAATGTTTCTCATTTCATATTACTTGGCCCTGTATGGAGACCAACTTCGAGAAAACATGCTGCATAATATCACATTTGGTTTTATATTTTATTATCAAGAATTAAGTAAAAGTGTGCAAATATTGTAGAGAAATGGAAATGAAAAGAAATAAAAAATAATTTACAGAGAATTTTGTAAAGTTGAAAATTTAGAGCATAACTCATTGTCTTTCTTTTATTTCAGAAATTGAAATAAATACAGAAGAAAAATAAATCTCAAGAGAGATTTTTGTATAATTATTTCAACTACTTGATAATTTAAATACTTGAATACTTAATTTTTTAGAGTTTATAAATTATTTAACTTGATTAAGTAAACATAACTAACATTATGAATTCGAAAATCAAAATTCAAAAACTTAAACTATGTAGCATCTTTACAGAAAAAAGTCTCATAGATTCAACACTCCTCCTTGAGACTTTTCTTTGATACTACTAACTTGTTTCTTAACTCTTCAAATTTGCCTTTAGGTAGTGCTTTAGTTAGAATGTGAGCAAGTTGCTGTTCAGACTTACAATGTAGCAGCTTGATTTCTTGATTTTTTTCAGCTTCTCTGATGAAGTGAAACTTGATCTTGATGTGCTTGGTTCTATCATGTTGTACAAGGTTGTTTGCAATAGCAATTGCAGATTTATTATCACACATAATTTGTGTAGGCATAACTTATTCTTCTCCAAGGTCAGTCATCAATTTCCTAAGCCAAATGGCTTGATTTGCTGCAGCAGCTGCAGAGACATATTTTGCCTCAACAGTTGATTGAGCCACCACTTCCTGCTTTTTTGAGTTCAATGAAAAAGGACTTGATCCAAAAGAAAAAACATACCCTAAGGTGCTTTTGGAATCTTCCATGCTTCCTGCTCAATCACTATCAACATACCCTATTAACCATCCATCAGCTTTCTTCTTATACCACACCGCAAAATCTATTGTACCTTTGACATATCTTAACACTCTTTTAGCAGCTTTATAGTGAGTTTGACTTGATGAGTGCATAAACCTTGACAGAAGACTAACTGAGAACATAAGGTCAAGTCTAGTGGCAGTTAAATAAAGAAGGCTTCCAATCAAGCTTCTGTAAGAGGTTGAATTTACTTTGTCCTCACCATCCTCCAAACTCAGTTTCTCATTTTGAACAAGTGGTGTTGCAACTGGTTTCCCTTATTCTAATTTAAACTTCTTAAGAATATCCCAGGCATACTTTCTCTGAGTGAGAAAAATGCCTCTTTTCATCTGATAAATTTCTATTCCTAAGAAGTAATTCATTAGCCCCAGTTCTGACATTTCAAATTCTTGCTGCATTTCCCTTTTAAAGTTCTTTAGAAGCTCAAAGTCACTTCCAGTTACTAGCATATCATCTACATATAGGGATAAGATCAACTTAGCACCATTTTCAAGATCTTTAACATACAATGTTGCTTCATTTTCGTTCCTCCTGAATCCTTGATGGATCAGATGGGAGTCAACTCTATCATACCAAGACCTGAGGGCCTGCTTTAATCCATAAAGAGCCTTTCTGAGCCTGTAAACTTTATTTTCTTGTCCTGCCACTACAAAGCCTTGAGGTTGGTGCACATAAATTTTCTCTTCAAGAATGCTATTTAGAAAAGCAGACTTGATGTCTAAGTGAAAGACCTTTCATCCTTGTTTGGCAACAAAGGCCAATAGCATTCTAATGGTATCATGTCTTGCTACTGGTGCAAATGTATTACTATAGTATATCCTAGCCACTTGTGCATATCCCTTTACAACTAATCTGGACTTATGCTTGAAAATGGAACCATCAGAGTTTAATTTGGTCCTATAAACCCACTTGACACCAATAACATTCATTCCTTTTGGCTTAGTGATCAGTTCCCAAGTATCATTCTTCTCTATCATCATGATTTCTTCCTTCATTGCCCTCTGTCATTCTTCCTGTTTGTATGCTTCAAAGTAATCAGTTGGTTCCATAATTGCAACATTACATTTTGCATAAACTTCAGATGAAGACTTAGTTTTGATCACAAGTGAGTCAAGGTCAGAATCATCATATTCTTCTTCATTTTCAGTAGAAGATACAGAAACTTCATTTTTTTTACTTGAGCCTGCAGAAGAAAGATTTTGCTTTACAACCGAGTTTCTTTCCCAATTCCAGAAGGTCATTTCATCAACTTCCAAGTCTTTGCAAACCACAACCTTCTTAGTCTTCATGCTGTAGACTCTATATCCTTTAGAACTTGCTGCATAACCTAGAAAAATACCCAACTCTGCCTTTTCATCAAGTTTACTTCTTTTAATAGTTGGAACATGGATATAACATACTGAACCAAATGTTTTTAAGTGCTTGACTAATGGTTTTGAACCAAACCAAGCCTCATAGAGTGTCATTCCCTTCACAGACCTTGTAATGAGCCTGTTTAATAGATAAATTGCTGTATTTATAGCTTCAGCCCAAAAACACTTAGGCAGATATTTCTAAAAAATCATACACCTGGCCATCTTAGCAACAGTTCTATTTTTTCTTTCTGATACTCCATTTTGCTGTGGAGTATAGGGTATTGTAAACTGATGATTGATGCCTGCACTTTCACAAAAATTCACAAAATTTGCAGATTTGTACTCCTGGCCATTGTCTGATCTTAGAATTTTAATACTGCAACCACTTTGCTTTTCTACATAAACTTTAAACTGCTTGAACATAAAGAAAACTTCAGATTGGTTAGATAGAAAATAAACCCAAGTCATCCTTGTGAGATCATCAATGAATTAAAGAAAATACTTGCTTCCATTCAGAGATTGAATACTCATGAGATCACAGATATCTGTATGTACTAGTTCTAGCTTATTGGCTACCCTCTAAGCCTTGTTAATTGAAAAGGATTTTCTATGCATTTTACCTTTCTAACAACATTCACAGATACCATCACTCATATGAATATCAGACATATCTATCACCATATCACTATCTTTCATGATCTTTAAGGATCTCTGATTATAGTGACCAAATCTTTTATGCCACAACTAAGTTTCATCAGTTTTGGCACTATAAATCTACTGCCTAGCCAAACTTAAATCCAATGGAAAGCAATCATTTTTCATTTCAATATTAACTATTTTCAGGCCATGTGAGTCAGAAATAGTGCATAAATTATTCTTAAAATTCAGAGAGTATCCCTTCTTGATCATCTTGGCTACACACAACAAGTTTTGATCTAGACATGGAACATATAAGACATTAGAAAAAAATTCAATACCTTGCTTGGTTTGAACAGCAACAGTACGTTTGCCCCCAGTTTGAACAAGATCTCCATTTTCCAATTTCACCTTGACTTTGTAGGTTCTGTCAAGAGAAGTAAACATACTGAAATTGTTTTCCATGTGGCTTGTGCATCCACTATCAACAAGTCATATATTCGTTCCATGTGGTTGAGTGGTGTTAGAGACCATAAACAAATGTTCTTCAGGTTGTGAGAGGTCTTCAACTTAATTTGCTTGCTGTGCAGGTTGGTTTTCTCCTTGCTGCATTTTCAGTTTACAAAAATTTTCAATATGCCCATGTTTTTTGCAAAACCTACACTGATACTGAGTTTTTCCCTTGTACCAATAGTCTTTTTCAAAGTGGTTAGTTCTTTTACAGGTTCCATAAGGCGGGAACTTACCCCTCGTTTGAACCTCATTTGAACTCTCTGCTGAAGTTTTGCCTTTGTTCAACCTATCACTAGTTAATTTCTTTCCATCTTTTTCTCCATTCTTCTTTCCTTTGTGTTTTACTGCAAAGGTCCTTCAATGTTTTCTTTTGACCTGAGAGTGGACCTCTGCTCTTGTGCTTGCAGTTTGCTTACAAGTTCAGCAATTGTCAGAGCTTTTAGATTACAAGATTCTTCTATTGTTGATATTTTAGATTCAAACTTTTCAGGTAAGCTAACCATAATTTTATCTACCACTTTTGAATCCTTAAATGTCTCACCAAAAAGCCTGATTTGGTTCACAAGCTGTATAAGCTTGGAGGAATACTCCTTTACTGTATTATCATCTCTCATCCTCAGCATTTCAAACTCTCTCTTGAGAGTTAGAATTTTGACTGTCTTCACTCTGGAGCTGCCTTTAAATTCTTCCTTCAGCTTATCCCATGCTTGTTTTGGTGATTCAAATTGCATAATTCTAGTGAACATAGCATCAGATACCGCTGAGTGTATACAAGTAAGTGCCCTGGGTTTCTTTGCCAAGTCTTCTTCATGTTTCTTAATCTGAGCTAAAGTTGGATTTTGTGGTAGTGGTGCAAATTCGACTTCATTCTCAATGACATCCCATAAACACATGGCTTTCAAGTATGATCTCATCTTGATAGCCCAAATCTGATAATTTTCTCTAGTAAAGAGAGGAGGAGCAGGAGTTGAAAAATTGTTTGATGCCATTTGAGCACAAAAATAGACTTACTGGTGTTTGAAACTCACGAGTGTTTACTCTTACAGCCACTCAAAAACAACACCCATAATCCCTTAAGAATTGAGCTCTGATACCGCTGTAGAGAAATGAAAATGAAAAAGAAATAAAAAAATAATCTGCAGAGAAGCTTGTAAAGCTGAAAATTTAGAGCATAACTCACTGTTTTTCTTTTATTCCAGAAATTGAAATAAATACAGAAGAAAAATAAATCTCAAGAGAGATTTTTGCATAATTATCTCAACTACTTGATAATTTAAATATTTGAATACTTAACTTCTTAAAGTTTAGGAATTATTTAGCTTGACTAAATAAACATAACTAACATTATGAATTCAAAAATTAAAATTTAAAAACTTAAACTATGTAGCATCTTTGCAGAAAAAAATCTCATAGATTCAACAAATATAAACTGAGCTATATTCTTGGGGGAAAAAAAGTTAGACGAAACAAATTAGTTTTCTAGCCCATAAATACTAGGTTGTGAGTGATTTAGTTTTGCACTTGACTTGAGAAAGAAATAAGATTTTGGATGACAACTTCCTCCACAAAATGTGGAACATTATGGCAAAGATTTTAAAGTTTGTAGTGAGAACCATTTTAGGGACTATACTCAATGCTAGCTTTGCTTTCTGCAATGGATTCAACTTGTATATTCTGATGGATTAAAGATAAATGTAGCAAAATATTTGAAATTATGGAGTGCGTTTTTAACATTTTCAGCTTGTTCGAGAGACGGCGATCCAGTGTCTTATAGCCATGTTTACACTGGCCCATGCCCGGATCTATCCCATGAGAAGACAGGTTAGTTAAGACTTAAGAGCAGCAGCAGTGTGGCTATGAAGTTTTTGGTTCTCTTTTCTTTATTTTGTAGTTTTATGCATTAATTTACTTTACTCTTGGTTGCAATAAGAATAATATTGTTACGTTTCAGTATTTGTAGTCATTGATTTACTTCTGCTATAACACTTGTCGTTTATCTCAACTGTCAATAAAATCACCACCTCGTTGTATTTGTTAGGTTCTGGAAGCCGTAACAAAGGCTCTTGATGATCCAAAGAGAGCTGTTCGTCAGGAAGCTGTCAAATGCCGGCAAGCGTGGTCAGTGCTTTAGAAACTTTAATATTCTCGCTCTATATATTGATATTTTTTTTATTGCCTTAATTTTTGTTGATCATCAAACAGGGCATCAACTGCATCAAGAAGTCTTCATTTCTGAAGGTAGCAGAATTTCCCTTCCAGAGTTCGACCTTGAAGTGTGGATACAAAGATTGTTTTTAACACGTTTCAAAGTTATTTTTTGGTGTAATATTATTTATAAATGCTTATAAATAAGAATATTTGTAAATATACGCCTCTTTTTTGTTTGGCAAGAAGTAACTTAATTTCCTTATCTAATGGTGCTTGTCCTGTGTGTTTAGAGCTTAGAGAAAGCTTGCTATTCTTCTTGTAGAAGCTACCGCATCACTCAACCACCATTGCAGAGACTTTCAGTTGATTTGATAACACATTTAAAGTTCTTTCATTTTCGTTTATTTTTTCGGCAACCCAGAAGTCTCGGGAGCTTGAAGCATATTATTACTGTAAGACCTTGCAACTTTTACTAGTAAAGCAAATATGCAAGTTTACCAAAACAAAGAAAGCTGAAAAGCGAAAAAGAACGTGTATTAATTGCAGAATGATCTATTCGTTTCCAAGGCAACATTTCAACTGCATGTCAAAACAGGATTTCTGCTATAATCAACATCTTTTTACGGTTTCCTTTGCATCTCTGCCTCCCATAGGTATTCCGTGAAACCTAAACAAACTAAAACTGCCTGCATTCTTCACCTTCAATGTAGCATTTGAATCAATAGACAACATCAGTCAGACATATCATCTTCTGCTCCACTTGACTGATAAAGGTCTTGATGCGGTGAAGCCTTACGTGATCTTTCAAGACCCTCATCATCATAATCATCATCATCATGCCTTCTCATCTTTGAACTCAAACCATTTCCCTTTGAATTTGAATATGCCTGAAATCATCACCGTGTCAAATATGCCCAGGAGCAAGAAAAAGTTTATGTTCAAATTTCGGATCTCAGATTAAGAAACAAACAGCCCCTAAGAATACTTATATAAGGTAAAATTTTAAAAATACGGCTCTATCATACCCCTGACTCCTTCAATTCTATTGCAGCAACAGTTGATCTTCGCCTCACAGTTACACTTGAAGGAATGGGAAATTGCTCAATCTCATCATTAGATCTTCCTTCAATTGCCCTCTTCTTTCTCAAATTAAGCTTTGTAGGGAGAGGCTGCAGCATGAGGAGAATGAGTAAGAACCCACAGTGCAATCAACACAAACATGTGCATTGAAAGTATAAATTGAATTTGAGAGAAAACATACCACATAGCGAGCTTCTCCATCATCAAATGAAACGAGGTACGTTGTTGGGTCATCCGCATCATCACCCTGGACCTGTTGAAGAGTCAGAAGAAAAATTATTCCCAAAACAATAGTGCTACTTTGCCAAATAAAAGTCGTTGCACATACATCCCAGTGGTACTCGCGAACCCAAGAAAATGAGACATCCTCATTTTCATCATACATATCCTTTGATAACTGCCACCATAGAGATTAAAAAGAAATGGATGATAAATTAGTATCATTAGAATTTGTACAATAAATTAAGCAATAAGATTGATTCCATGATCAAATCCGGAGTTTAAAGCTTATCTACCTCATCTGCTGAAGGGACCATATATGCCAAGAATTTCTCCTGCTTAGTTGGATCTGAGCCTGTTGCCACGTAACTTTTCATAATAGCCTGTGACATGAATGAAGTATGAGATTGTCAATACATTGTGTATCATTAGCCACTTAAGGAAACAAAAGGATAAAAGCAAATATTCAACTATTTTCGCTAACTGCAATGAACAATCAGCCACAGTTCAATATTATACTTCAAATATTAACAGCCTTCTACTTGTAATATACAGACAATTTTTTAACAGAAAAGAAAAAATAGAAACATCAGAAACAAATACTTTCTGGAGAAGGAAGCTTCCAACTAAAATCTAAAATTATAGAGTGAGATCACCGAATGTTTCCAGCAACATTCCAGTCATTTCTCAACGCCCAAAACCTTACTTCTTAATAAACATCCACGCAATCTACTCTTTGAAGTGTATGCCATAACTTATTCCTTTCCAGGCACCAGATTATCGAGTTTCCAGTGTTGTTCTTTATGCAATTAGTACTTGTAGTTACACAAAAACAATAAATGAGCCATAAGAGTGCTTTGACAATGAATCGGTGTCCAACTCTTACCGAAACAATTTTTCATTAACCCATCATTTAACTACTACTATGCAACAAAACCCATTTATATATGACTGACCCGTGATTCATGGGCTTCACGAACAGATTTATCCAACTTGCTGTAGATTTCTGCATCTGCAGTAGGAGCACCATCAAATGATGCTACAACCAATTGATCATCGTATCTGGAAAAAATAGAGGTCAAAGTTATTATGAATATGATGGATGCAATATTAAATTCAGTAAATAAATTGTCCAAGACCATATCTAATCAGTCTATTTGCAGAACAAGGCAAGCAATAAAAGTCTTAAAATCTACAAATAGGCCCTTTAAAAAAAACTCTTATAGAAATCTGGGGCTTCAAAATCAGCAATTTGAGGTGCGAGCAAGGATGAGGTCATCAATTCAGCAATCAAATATTGTGCCATAGTTATTATATGGCTATGATATATATCTTCTTTCCAAGAAAAGAAGAGAAGCATTCTCCACGGCACAAATTGAAACAAGCTGCACCAAGCTTGGACCAAAGGACATTGCTCAAAAAAAAAAACCGGAATAGTAAAAGCATGAGAACAGCCATACCGATCAAAATCAGGTAACAGAGGCATAATCTCAACGGGCTGTAAATTTTTATTGGTTGCATGAACAGGGCACAACTTGGCTGCTGCAAATGATGCCTCAATATCCTTAATCTGTCTTTCCCTGAAAAAATAATTGATGTTTTCAGTAAAAAGAAATGGAAAGTCATTTCATAACTACATTTCTGCTGGGATTTTGCATTCAAATGGACAGGTTTGAAGAAAACAAACCTATTGTTAAGATCTTCTAATATGCTACGGCCTCCCTTCATCTCTCGCAGTTCTTTCGCTTGTTTTTCAGTCAAAGACTGAAATACCAATGCATTTGTTATGATAAAGCTGTCAGCAATATTTTTCAACAGAAAAACACATGCAACGGCGAACTTAGCTAATACCTGTCTTGTTGATTCCATGCTAAGAGGAGAGATATACTGTGTCTTCACCAGCCAAGAAACACCTTTATCAGTAGGTCGTTCTTTTCTTCTAATACCATCTTTCTTCACAGGGGTAACTACTTCATCATCGTGCAACAATTCCTCATCTTCTGGAGCAAGAGGTGGTCTAACACTAGGAGGACTAATTAAACAAGTAGAAAAAAGAATATTAGAACTGGCATCACATAGAAGTTGTTGAATTCATTTTAAAAAGTTTAAACAGTTTAGATGTAATACTTGTATACACTAAGGTCAAGTAGGTCAAGAGGAATCCCAAGATCTGGCTCAACATATAGTTTGGGCTTGTAATTTTTCTCCAAAGATGTGATTGTGTATCTTGTAAATCTGCAAGAAAATATTGAAAGATTACCAGGATAGTTCTATATGAAATTAGGTCAGATCATGAAATCTGGATGCATGAAAACAACAAAATAACACTTCTCCCAGCTTTCTTTGCAACTTCAGAGCTTAAACCAACAGGTTCTAATAGATGCAAGCCTTATTTACTAGGGTTAAAAAGACTTGCAGAAATATACCAGTGGCTAATTCTTTTCTTATCCTCCAAGAAATAAATACATACACACATATGAAATCCATGGATAAGTTAATGTAGTTACTTAAAGAAAATGTAGTACAATCTCATACCGATCTTTTTCTTTCTTCAGAGACATTAGCTTTGGTTGTGCACTTGGATCAGGAAGTTCATTTCGGAATCTACAAAAAGCTCAAAGGTTAAGATAGCATGTCATAACTAGAAGCAGACAAAGTAACCACTTGAATAAGATAATTATGCCAGAGAACCAATCCAGAGCAAACACCATCTCTCGCCCACAATTTAAATTACAATATATAAACAAATACCAAGCACGAAGAGTTCAACGAGAAAGTAAGCATAAAATGCCAATGTCAAGGCATAATTCATATAGATGTTTTTTCTGTACTTATTTTCCACGTGCTTTCCACCATAATTAAAATTTTCAAGCAATTTACGCATTCAACTGTTCACACTTGAAAGAAAAATACTCACTTCAACTTGCACAAAAACGTAGTTGGCTTCTTCAACCTATTTTCAATCCTCTCACCATTCAAAAGTGGTGTAGCTCTTCTTTCCCCCATTCTTGATCCTACCATTGACCCACTGTGCCCTCCTTTTGAAGCCACTGCCGGACCTTTGTGCATAGCCACATTTTGTGACTCCTTCATTTGCTGCCTTTGCTTCTCATGCTCCTTCTTCTTCCTCAACCGCCTCTCTTCTTCAGTCTCCACCCTCCCTAAACCACCATTCTCCTTCTTTGTCATTGGCGGTGGCACTGGCGGTTTTTCATGCCTCAAATGCCCGTGATCACGCCTAGAAAGCTCCTTAGACCCCCTCTTATCACGGTCACTCAATCCCTTATCTCTCCCCTCAGCCTCCTTAGGAGGAGGAGGTGGAGGGGAACTAGGTGGAGGAGGAGGCGGTGGAGAACTAGGAGGCGGAGGTGGTGGTTGTAGTGGCTGCATTGGTGGTTGAACGTTATACATTGAATTTTGACCATACTGATTACTCGAAAAATACATTGGAGGCTGTGTTTGCTGCTGTGGTGGTGGAGGTGGAGGGGGAGGTGAGTAAGAAGATTCTGGGAGCGGAGGCGGGGGTGGATATGAATATTGTTGCTGATAATGTTGTTGTTGTTGTTGCTGCTGTTGCGGGCGAATTTGCGCATAGTTTTGAGGGGCAGTACCACCACCATCACCAGTACTATTACTATTACTATAACCACCCCAGTTCTGCGGATAAAGATTTGGTCTTTGCGGCGGTGCTTGTTGTGATGGTGGTGGCGGCGGCGGTTGTGAGGGGTTTTGGTTTGGTGGCGGCGGTGGTGGCGGGAATGAGGATTGTGGTGGTGGTGGTGGTGGTGGGAATGGCCTGTAAGAGGCCATAACGATTTCAAATCTTTGATTCCAAAAGCACTAAAAATTCCAATCTTGATTCAAAAGGGATTTTCAGTCAAGATTTTCAAAAACCAAATTCTAAAGACAGAACAAACTCAGAAGCCTAGCTCCTAATACTTGATCCTTGATTACAATAAACCAAAACAAAACCCTAGAACAGAGAATGCGATTGAAAACTCTTCTAGGTTCTCTCTAAATGGTTCTAGTTCAAGCCAGTTAAAACCTATAACCCAACAGAAAAATGAAACCCTAGAGAGAAAAATCAGATTTTGAATTCTGAGTTTCTGTTATCTTGACACAAATTCATCGTACCCATATCTAATTTAAATTCACAAACAAAATAATGACGGAAAAAGAACTACAAGAGACTGAGAATTGAATCTAGCATTCAAATTGTAGTTCTAAATTCCTGAAAAACGTAAGTAGACCAAACAAATAAAATTAAAAACAAAAACCCCCAGAACAAAAAGTGAATTTGTTCACTGAAAGCTGTGGTTTTTGTAAATAAAACTAAAATTGACAATGTTTTGAAATCAACATGAACAGTTAGAGACAAAGAATCTACAGATATTTGAGGGAGTTCCAGTTACTTAAAAGAGTATGAACAGACAGCTTTTTTTTGTTTTTTGTTTTTTTTATATATAAAACACGGGACTTTGTGAATTTGAGCATCTCGTTATGTTGTTGTACTGTAAATTTTGGATTTGTAATACAGGTCCCTGTTTAAATATATATATATATATATGTATATATGGTTTATCGGAAAGTTTCGGACGAAACATGTTTATCTAACCGAAATTTGGTGGTTTTTTTTTTCCGAGTTTTTAACATGGGGGCTAAGGAGTTAAATTTGTGTTTGTCATAGAAGAATTGGATTTGATAGCTAATATCATAACGATAGGAAACAAAATGATGATCAACAAAAGAGTAATACTATACATATTAAATTAAATGATATCTTAAATTTTTAATTCTAAATTAAATTATCAATTAAATGATGTAAATTACTTGTTATCCTATTTTTGCTTTTTGAAACAAAAGAAATTTATTGAGAAGAATCGTCGGTTACATTAGTTGAAATACAACTCAAAAAATAAGAGAGCCAAATAACAAATTCCTCTAAGCTCATTGCATGCCTAGTGTCACGTCCCACATCGAATAAAAATTGGGTGAATCTTGGGTATATATGGGTGGGTATGCAGCATTACCTAACAGGCTAGTCTTTTGGGTCAATGGCAAGCGCCCGGCCCGTGACAAGTGGTATCAGAGCAGACCCAAATTCTCATTCGTATGTGGGCCCCAAAAATTGCCCCAATGGAGATTGCCACATAGGATGTGGGTCCCCTATCCTCCAGGGGATGGGCAATACGGGCCAAATGGGCCCTAAAAATCCTGTGTCTTGAGCCCCAATGGAGATTGTCACGTGGGTAGTGAGTCCCCTAGTTCCGGGGGGATGGGCAATACGGGCCAGGTTGGTCCTTGAGTTTGGGCCGTACCGTGACGAGGGCGTCACGTGATTGGGTGGGTGAGAATGTCACGTCCCACATCGAATAGAAATTGGGTGAATCTTGGGTATATATGGGTGGGTATGCAGCATTACCTAACAGGCTAGTCTTTTGGATCAATGGCAAGCGCCCGGCCCGTGACACTAGCAAGAGCATGAACCACCTTATTAACTTTTGTTTACATATTACTAAGAGAAAGATGGAAAAAAGCTCAATAGCATATGAATATCATCAATCAAAAATGCTATCTCAAAGAGAGGAAGATTCCATCTTATTCAGCATAATAAAAATTGATAAAGAATCATTTTGAAGAATGATATGTGATAAGATGTGTTTCTTGCAAGATTGAAGCCCTCCACACATGTTGCAACTTTTAACAGTTCAACTGAACAGTAAAAAATCATTACATCATTTTATTATTTAATAATTAATTGACATATTATTTAAAATAAAAATTTTGAAATATCATTTAAAAAGTATAATAATATTCTTAATAAAATATAATTTTTGAGGGCAAGAATTTATAATACATTATATTATAAAAATTCTCTGTTATATTACAACTTTTTTAAAAAAAAAAAAATTATTACATCATTTCGGTAATTGTTGGAACCAAAACTCTCAACCCATAATTGGGGCGATATATTTGGCCACTCGACCAAATCCTCATATACGCATACTAAAACGTTAATTTTTTTTAAATAGTTAAACAGTACAAGTGTCAAATCTTAAAGTAGAAGGTTCATGTATTTCATTAAATTACTATATTTACTCTCTTTGTAAAATTGTTTACAATAAATTAACCATTTCAAACAAATAAAAAAATTATTTTTTAAAGAAATAAATAAGTTAACATTTGATAAGTGCAAATATTAATTAATTTTAATAATAATTTTTAATTAATATTAAAAAAGAAAAGAAAATTAAAATATTTTTCCTAACACCAAAACTTAAAGGGCACTTGCTCCCTTCTGAATTTTAACATGATCTCTTACATGTAAATCAAACATTAAGACTCGAGGCCTCAACGTTGGAACCTAAGGGGCGCTTGTGTATCCGAATCTTGATTTGACCTTGAGAACTAATCATTATTTTCTTATAAATTCTAACCTTATCTCTTAGATGTAGAATTCAATACAAAGAGTTGAGGCCTCAACACTAGAACCTAAGGGGTGCTTACCCCTCAAATTTTGATCGACCTTGAGAACCTAAAACTTGATCTCATAGATTTAAGACTCAACGCAGACCTAACACTACGACCCAAGGACTTTGTCCCCCTTGAACCTCTAATCACCTTATGACCATAAGGTGATCCCTTAGACCTAAAACAAGGCTTTAAAACTCAATGTTAAAAAGCAATGGGAAAAAAAAAAAAGAATTAGTCTGTTTTAAGGAGAGGGGTTCCTCCTTCTCCCCCTCACCCATTTGAGTTATTTCAAATTTAAGATGTTGTATTTCTCTACTTTTTGATGTATAATCTCGTATCATGCAAATGTAAATAACAACCACTATTGTTAAGGGTAATTTTCAAGTTGACTATTATGAAATATACACCCTTTTTGGGGGTGATGGTTCTCTCTACTCTGCTTCACCTTCGTATTTCTCTACTTTTTAATTTTTTTTATATTATTCAATAGTTTTAACAAAAAAAAAATATTTTTATAATATTATTTAAATACTTTTATTGTTAAAAAAAATTAATAGTTACAGAATCTATTAATATAAAAAAACATTAGCTCTAAAATATTTTATAATTTATTTTAAATACTAACCCTTTTTTTTAAACACAAAAATAAAAGTATTATATGATAAAAATATTTTATTAGAAGCATTCTAAAAAGGAAGGACCGTAAATTAACTTATATTTAGAATGTAATTTGATTTTAAATAAAAGTTCGTAAGAAAGTCAAATATAAAAATTAAAGTTAAAGAGTATTTTTGTTTAAATAAAATATTATTAATTTTTTTCACAATTAATTTCATGTTCTAATCAAACAATAGAATTATTTCTCTCGTTCATTTCCTATTTTCATCTCTCATTCATTTTCTCTTTACATTCCATTCCTTTCTCCAAACCAAACACCACTTTAAAATAATATTAAAAAAAACTCATTATCAATGAACTAGACTTGGGATTTCACTGTAATAATGCATTGGGATAACGATGTATTTAGGCAGCAGCTAATTACACCACAAAGTCTACATGAGCAAGAGTGAATAAGGGTGGACATGGTTCAATTTGATTTTTTTTTTTTTAAATTGAACCAAACTGATTAAATTAAATATTTTTTATAAATAAAATTAAAATTAATTTTTTTAATAAAAAATTAAACTAGATCAAATCAGTCATTAATGCATTAATTTGCCATGGTAATAATATCTTTAGCACCCATAGCAAGAGTTCAAATCATAGAAAAGATTGATAAGTACAAACAACATTAATTAATAGCCATAACAATTTTAATGTCATGAAGAACATTAATGACAAAGATCAATTTATATTCTATTATTATTATCTTACTCCTCGTGAAATTACTTAAGCACTAGTTTGAGTTAATCATCTCATGAACTTACACAAACCGAAGATTATTCATATCATTCATGAACACAATAAAATAGAAGATACCACTGTCACTAATCTTAAAAATTGAAATAAATAAGGATTAGTTTTATTGTTAAAGAAACACATTGGAAGTAGAAATGAAGATTGTATCACTAGTCAAAATGTATTAAACACGACCTTTAAAACTATTTTTTCTCTTTCAAAAATTATCTTTTTGGTGTAAAAAAGTTGAATGATAATATAAGATTTAGAATTTACCGATTGGATTTGAATGTTACAAGAGCGTATGCTCAAATATAATAAATAAGAACTAGTTTTATTTATAATCTAAAAAGCGTAGAGTAAGACAAAGCAATTACAGAAGAGCAAGAAAACATTTGATGTCTCATGTCGTCGATAGGCCATTTATTTATAGAGTAATAGTTGTTGTTCAAACAGTTATCAAACTTTCACCAACTAGTACTCATGGTTGTTATTCAGACAATCATAATCTTGTCAATTGTTATTTAGACAGTTTATTGTACAAAAAGACACCTTCTTACCAACAGTCATTCAGAACAATTATTCTATTTTATAATTAACTTTAAATTTAAATTCAAAATTAATGTTAAAATTCAAAATGGCCCAAGATAAAAAATAATAAAACAGGCCAACCTGTGTGCCTGCCTGCAGGAGAGGCTTCCCCTGCGCATAATACGCCCAATTATATAATTTTTAGAATTGAATTTGCTCTAATCAATTTCGTGCGTTAAGAGTTTTTTAAGCTTTCTTTGTTATTATACCATAATAAGAAATTTATATATAAAGTTTTAGAATTAATTCTCTTTCACGTGAGATGTGGTATTTTGAAATTCCTATGATATTCTTTACAATTTAAGATCTAATGGTCATTGTTATTTAATAAACTTATATAAACCGTTGATAGGTAATTAGGATATAATTTCATTGCCTTATAAAGTTTAATATACTTAGAAGATAATCATTGTGCATAATATTTATACACATACATACATCAAATCCAACCATCATCAGTGTACTATAAAACTAGAGAGTAGAATGATGAGAAAGCGTATAGTTTTTAAATCTTAGAACAAACAATTTCTGGAGTTGTTTGCACCTTCAATGCATGATCCTAAATTAAAAGGATCCATAACTTGGAGAGTAAGCCCAAACTCCAAAGTCTAAACAATTTAAATTGACCCAACAATTACTAAATGACCTGTTGTGAGGTCCAATATTAAAAGCCCAGTACTGTATCAATAAGTTATATTTAAAAGAGTTCTCTTTTCCTATTCTCTCACAAGAAGGAAATATTTACAAGAGCAATGTTCGAAATTAGTGAATTTTATTTTAATGAATGCATTTTTATAGCCAACAAATAAAAAAAAATTTATTAGCCACAATAAAAACATTGAGAGCATATTATCCTTCAACACTCTCAAATTATTCGATTTTCAAATTTTATCTCTAAAAGTAGTAGATCAGATATTTGTGTTGTGATATTTAAAATTTGAAGTTAAAAACTAGAATTTGAGAAGTGAAAACTCTGATTTATTGATATTTTATTAGAATATTATTATTGTATGAATAAATTTAAAAAAATATATTTTATAAATTGAGAACAAATAATTTTATGAATCAATTTAAAAAAAAGTATGAAAAATGAATAAATCGAAAACAAAAGTGGTGAAAGAAATTCAAAATTCCTTGCACGTCGGGCGAGGTGCGGGATTGGGCCTCTCACCTGCGTTGTACATGGGACTTGGAGTGAGACCCTAACTCTCACCAGGCCTCGCGTGTGGGGGTGAAAGCATGAGTCCCTTGCGTGCGAGTGTGTGCGCGAGACCCCAACTTGCCTCTCGCCTCGCATGTGGGGAGTGGCACAAGTTAGGTGTGGGGAGGATGCGAGGCTTGTACTTCAATTTTTTTCTCTAATATTTTTTGCTCGATTTTGCTCATTTTTAACAAATTTTTAGTCATTTTCAATCAAATTTATTAATTTTCAACCTATTCTATTATAAATTTACAAATTATAACTAATTTCAAAATATATTTTGAATTAAAATTTCAAATGATTTGTGAGAGATAAATACAAAATGCTTAAGTAGTAAAATAGTTTGAAAATTAAATGTGTGACTAACAAAATTCATAAATTTATTTTGGGGGCTAAAATAAATTTTTATTTAAAAGAAAATAGCTATTTCTAAACGTTCCTTTATTTATAATGCATTACGCTGTTGCTGAGACTCAAGCTTTTGATTTCAAGTCAGGAGGGTGTACAAGCCTTATTATTCAGGTAAGAAAACTGGGTGCCTGTCTCTTCTTTTTTAAATGTTATTATTTTTGTAAAATCCGATATTATATTGTGCTGTAAAAGTTTGAAGACTTTTGAAGGTAAAATAACATAAGTATGTGAATATAAATTATAAATTAACACCATATCAACACATCCATAGCAAAACTTGGATAGTTTTTCCATGCAGCAAAGGAAATCTAATATTACATAGCTTAGTTCATTACAAAACAAAATTAAACAGAAAAAAGAAAAAGAAGGAGAACACAATCCTAGAAGCCTATCACTAGGTGGGTGGATTTTTACTGATCATACACGGTAAATATTATTCATCAATTACATTTTATCACATTACACCCATCACTGCCCTAATTTGCCATTGATATGCTATTTAATTGGAACGGCAAGCAACTTCCCTTGGCCCAGCTTGCCTTGCTAGCTGATTATTATTAATGACAAAGGGGGAAAAAAAACTTATTAATACAATAATTTTTCTTTGGTAGCTTACAAAAAACAATGTTAACAAATGTGAAATTAAAGTAGAGAGGGTCATCAGGCACCTGAAAATAAGCTTCAAGCTTCTTCTTGAGTGCTGCATATTCTCTCTTCAGTTGCTGGAAAGTCCTCATGCATCTGCTTATTATTGTGTTCATGCAAATTACACTATCATTAACACTCATGATATAAGTATAACATGAAATGGGTGCATTTTAAAACACAAACCCAGAAAATGAATTAGGAAAAAAAAAAAAGAGAAATTTTTTCTTTGAAGTTATATGATGTAATTAAATTTGACATGAAAAATAAAGTTCAAAATTGGATCAAGTGGATTACCCATCTCCATTTCCTCCCCTGCAATATTCTCTAAACTGTGTGCTCTCAGCTTTCACTTTTTTGGCTCCAATGCTGCACCCAATAAGAATTATCAGATCAAAAAAGTTGTTGTATTGAAACCCAACATAGAATATACTTGATATGCCTTTATCTTTATTATTTTTTTTCAGGAATAATAGTAATGAAAAGATAAAGATTGATGATGTGAGATGTGATATTCATCATTAATATATATACCTTGAGCTGCTTCCCTTAAACTGATGCATATAGTTATCCAATTTATTAAAATCAAGAGGGCTCTTCTCCCTGCATATATGCACATACAATTATAAGAACATTAATATTGTTGATGAATGATCATCACTAGCAAAAATATAAATGATTATTAAAACTATATATATATTTTTAAATTATGTTAAGAAATAAATTAAATTGAACTTACAAAGCTTGCTCTATACTAGTGATTATTCTAGCTGAATCGTGGTAGTACAATGTGACAACTTCTTCTACAAAATTAGGGTTAGCGTCATCTTGGAGTTCCTCTAACTGGATGAACTGTTCATCAAGAGATCCCTGAAATAGCCAATAATATTATTTTTCATCACTTTTTCAAAACAAATAGTTGCAAAAAAAAAACACACACACTCTTTTAAGTGACAACATTTTTTCACATAAAAAACAAAAATACCAACAAAAAAAAAAAACTTTTAAGTTAATTAACTTGTATGTAAAAATATTATTGCCGGATGCACAGGCATATAGTTTCACACTTTTTTTTAAGAAAAATTTAGGAAATGAATATAACATCAGACTATCCTGAATTTGGTGAGAAAGCAAGATTTGTACCCCAAATTTCCATATATATTCCCGAGGTTTATAAATGGAATTAACTAACAATCATAAACAGATGACTTAGCTTGGTATATATTTAGTTTTAGCTTTATGAACACATTCATCCATAAGTGCAGCTCCATATGGAGGAAGAATAATAATATAGAAACTGTGACTATTTGCATGAATTTGTTCATTTCTGTGCCAAAATTTGGAATCACTCAAGAATTTTCCCCCCCTTTATATGCATACTCAAAAAGTGAAGAAGAATAAGAATTTGAGGGAAAATGAACCTGATCAAAGAGGGACTGCCTCATGGCCGCAAGCTGTCTTTTAAGCTGCTGGTTTCTCTCCATTTAAGAAACAAAAATGTTGCAGAAAGCAAAGAAATCAAAGTACTTTTGAGAGAAAGACAAGAGAAAAGCTGAGAAGAGAATTTATAATAACTTGATGTGAGTGAATGTGATAGTGCAATTATAACAAGGGCAACAGGGGTTTATATAGTAGAAAAAAGAGAGAACTTAACTATTAAAACACTATTATTATTATTATTATTATCATACAAAAAGTATCTGACTATGTGTTAGCAAAAGAATAAATGAGAGTGTAAGATCCATATACACGTGGATTTGCAAGTTATTATTTGTGAAAGGGATAGAAAGGAGATTTTGATGAGTATCTAAATTCCTTGTGGTTATTGGGTTATTGGCATGCATTCTGATTCCAATGGGAGAACAAAAAAAGAAATATCAGATTTGTTTATGAATATATATATATATACATATATGTATATATATATATCATGTCTTGACCTAAATTGCTAGTGCATAAGAAGATTCTATATATATTTCTAAGGAATTGCTTTTAGCGTTTTATTTACTCAATCCCCCAAATTAAGATTCTAATTATATTACAGCTGCTGAATAATTTTTGAGAGGTTACTTAGTAATTAATAATTAAGTACTTAATACCAACAAGTCTAGTATCATATGCACATGTAGATGTTAAATTATAGATTTGTCCACTGTACGTAGCTTTATTGTGAATGTGCGAAAAATTTGGGGTCACATATTTTTAAATAAAAGTACAAGACAATGGTTGGTATTTTGTGGGAGAAATGTAGATAATTTCAAAATTCTTATCTACCCTCTTATTAGGTAAAGGTTTTGTGTACTAATAGGAAAAAGACATCTTGCCCCTTCAAATTCTAAGAAAAATGGCATATAAATATTTTTTTATTGCTAAAATAGATAAAAATTGTTATTTAACAAAAATATTGATAAATTTTTTTGAAATTATTGGATTTACATAACCATTTTCTAAAACGTTAAGGATCCAAATATTATCTTTCCCTTTTTTTTGAAAGCAACTTAAAAAATATTTGTACATCTAATAAACAGATATCTTTTTTTGGGTATGTGTTAGAATTAATGATTCAATAATTATATATAGACATGAATTGAAATAGATATCAAGAAGAGAGTCATTATGAAATCAAATATACGTCGGATGTACAAAGGAGTAAAACGAAATGTCAGAAGAATGAGTACTATTCACGACTAGTACTGTTCTCTCGCGGGGTATTGTTTATTGGGTTACTGTTCACATGGCATTGTTTACGCGGTAACTTATGAGTATTTTTTGTCTTGTCTCAATTGACTTTTTTAAGTGAGATTTGGACTCTTATTCCAACTAAGTTTAGGATTCTAAAGACTTTGTCACTATACAAATCCTTGTAAACTCTTAGAGATAGTAAAACTTATAAAGTATTAAGATATAAACATAAGAGAAAATAAAGGAGTTAGGACTGTTAAGTAGGTACTAAGTGTGAGATGCACTAAAGTGTAATATTTGAGAGTGTCTTTATTTTTTAGTAAACAAAATGAGCACCATAGATCATTTTAAGAAGGGCTTGAGCTATTCTTGTATTTCTTAGGGTGAGAGATACTAAGATAACTTGTAAAGATTATGATAATCTAGAGAGATACTTATTGTTAGAGTATCGATTATTCATTAAGGTGCATGCATATGTTGTGTGTTCATAATGTAAATATACATATCTCATGCAAATACATACATAGTGGAAGTTTAAAATATACAATGAACACTATATATATATACATATTAATCAAATTAATATCAAATTGAGAATATAACCCTTGAAGCATTTGGATTAAGATTAACCATAGTCCGTATGAAATAGAATCGTTGTCAATTCTGATAATCAATAGATGTGAGTTTGATTGACTAGAATAACAGTCTATAAGCTAGCCTTAGTTTAACATTTAAAATAATTAAATTAACTCTTAATCTAATAAAATATAATTTATTTTAGCTTACTTAATCTAATGAAATATAATTTATTTTAGATTAAATCAACACTTGAACTATAAAAATAAATTACTTAAGTTATTACAATGAGTAATCAAAATTGGAAGTATAATAAGAGTTATTAATTTCAATACTTGAAATAAAAATTAAAAAACAATTTCTTTTATTTTTCTCTTTTAAAAATTTGCTGCAACTAAAATTTTAAAACTTAAGACCAATTAAATTTAATTAAATTTTATCATTATATACAAATGACTTAATTTGAATTTTATTTACATTTTATTTAGGTTTAATTTAGACTTTAACCTAATACAAGTTAACAATTAGCTCAAGTTAAGTTAACTTAATCCTTAGTTAGTTAAATATCTAAATTTAACTTTATTATAGTTAAGTTTTAACCATAGTTAAGATTACTTAACTAGTAAACAAATATAAATATCTTAATTTAACCTAACCTTATGGTTAATAATTAACTATGATTAGATTAAAATATCTTTATTATTTAATAATTAATAAAGTAGAATTACTTTTAAACCCTTTACTTGATTACAAAGTTAACCTAAAGTGGGTCTTATCATAATTATATACTTTAGTTAACTTAACCATAGTTATTTGTTGAATTTTACTGAATTGAATTATTCAATATGGTATACTATTTTAGTGCACAACGAGTACACTTCATATTACAGTACTCCCTAGGTCTACACCCGATTCGACAAATAGAACTATTCCATAAGTCTATGAACGATGCCCTACACACATGTTACATATATTACAAATCAGCGCATAACACCATACTTATTGAGGTTATTACATATACGTATAATCATTCCGTCAATTATATCCTAGATGTGGGGGGATATAGATTATCATCGTCAAATCCTCATAAGCCTATCCATGAACATATCTCCAAATTCGTATCTCAATAAACAACATAAGCAAACACTTTTGCGATATTATTTAACCTTGTAGGAAATAACTTTTGCGAATTTTATTGCTTATAGCCATAAAATATTTTCAGATACAATTTCAAAGCATCAGATATTCAACTCACCTATGTAAGCTGACGGATTCCATATCTATGCACATCGAACTTCATGAGCATCGGACCATACCCAGCAACGGTCGTACTATAAAAGGTCTCTAATGTCCGTGGAACCAAAGTATGATGGATCATTCATAAGTCCACTGTGGTGCTCAGGATAAAGGACCATGAATACTACTAAAATCGATAGGGCCTTCATTTGATGGCTTTATAGGATGTCTATTGGGGTCTTCATGAGTCTACTTAGTATCCAATCCTTATTAAATAAATGTATACCTATACGAGCTTCCAATAAGCTCATGATCAGTTAAGAACAACTATCTGTATCATACAGATATAGACATATATTGATTGATACAAATAGATTCACCGATAGACCCACATCAGTAAAAATAGATCAAAAACTAATATTTGAGAACATACTTGCAAAATAATATTTCCTAACACTTATTGCAACTTTTTACAACTATGTCATTTCTGGTATATTTTCAGGTCATTGTACCATTTTAGATAAGGCTTCTAACTCTTAAAATTTGTTATCTCTTATAATTTGCTATGTAGTAACCACTTATCCACAACCGGTAAGAATAAATATTTATATATATATATATAAATATACATATTTTATTTGTATGTAGGTGATACTTAATTTATGTATTATTATTAGTAGTGTTTGTATAGATTAAAGACCTACTATTAGTATTAGGTTTATTTGCAAGACTTTAGATTTATTTTAGAGACCAAATTATAATACTTTGAAAGTTTTAGGGGTTAATTCGTAAATACTAAAAATTAACCTCTTAGTATAAAAATACACATTTGTAACCTTAATTCACTCATTTTGGTCAAACTACATCTTTTAGAGTGAGAAAAGAGAGAAATAAAGGGGAGAGAAAGAGAAGAAGAAAGTTAAAATTTAAGTTTTAAGAGGTATATTATAACCATTTTTTAGTCTCTTAGTGTTAATTAAGTTAATTTTCTTAAGTTTTACTTTTTAAAAATATGTACAATTAAGGATTTGATATGGATTTTGTAAGATATTGTGAGACTTGATGATGATTATGTAGATCGCTTGATAAATCATGATGAATTGTCAAATTTCTACTTGATAGTCTCTTGATCCAGGAATTTTATAAATTGTTGTGCTTCGATTCTGATTTTAAATTTTGAGTATATGAAATTAGACATGTCTAGAATCATTTAAAACTTTGAATCGATTGAAAATTCCCGAAATTGAATTTGTAGTGAATTTATTAAAATGACCCTGAAATTCTAAAATTTTTATGTGTTAACAGTATGATACAGTGATAAACAATTTTTGATCTGCTGAATAATTTTTAAAAATTATGAATTTTTGAAATATGATAAGTTTATATGTCTAATATGATATACTTAGAATTGAGAATTTAGATCAATGTGGTTAAATTGTTATGAGTTTCTAAATTGTATCAGCTCATTGTAGTATTTGATTAACATATTTTTAAAGCTATGAAATAAAATAGTTTAAAAATTCTTTTGGCAGTGATTTTAAGGTAAATTATTTATCATGGATTGAGATGTGTCAAGAGTAATTCTGTGGTAGTTTTATAATTTTTGAGCTAGTATATGATTTTATAAAATTGTGAGATTGAATACTGTTCAGTAAATATTTTGATTTTGTCAGGATAATAGTTTGGATTTGATGATATTTATAGAATGGATTGTGTAAGAATTATGATATAATATTTATATATAGGAAGGATATATGAGTCAAGAATGATATATTCTAATTTTAGAGTAATTGGACATCATTTGATGTATAATTTTTTTTTGTTAAGTGTAAGTGGTCAAAATGACAGGTTTTGAGAAACTAAATAATTAGACCAATTTGATGTGATAAGTGCAATATGTATAATTTTGTAAGTTATTTAAAGTGTTTTGTATGAATGTTGAGGCTCATGAAATGATTAATCTCCATTAATAGGTTAAGGAGATTTAAGCATTGTAGCCGATAGTGCTAAGAGGTAAGTATACCAGACTTTTACTGAAATCACAATAAATATAGTAATTGTTATGTATGATTTTGTAAATGTGCTTAGAAATATGTTTTGTTATGCTAAATTATATTTGATATGAAATGTGAAAGACATATATTTATGAATGTAAGCATTGACATTGAGTATAGACATACATGTATTTTTTAAAGTGAGCTTTCAAAATGAAATGTGTTTAACAAAGAAAGCTTTTGAAGTGTAATATATCCATGAGAAACATTTTGTGTTTTGAGGATGCTTGAACTCATTGTTGATTTAGTAGGCATCTTATGTGATTTGTGGAGCCTTTATGTGTGACATTTCCTTTGGGATTGGTATATGTTATGTGTTCCGTATATAGGGAGAATTTTATTGGTACCTAAAGGAAGAGTGAGTCATCACATTCGTGTGGTGGCGTATTGGTGCATATGAGAGGACTCGCCAATGATCAGAGTGAGGGTTGAGCTTTTACCTTCGGGCGTAAACATTATATATGTGTAATTTAAACCTCACTTATACTATTCTTCTAATACGGTAAATCACCTACGAGTGACATTTAGCTCATTATGTGATATGTGATATGGAAGTCCTACTAAGTAGTAGTTGAGTGATGGTATTCTTATTATATATTTTAAAAGAATGTATAAGCGCTTACTTGACATGTGATTTGATAAGATTATGATTTTGATTTATCACAGCATATCATACACATGTATTGTGTACATATATGTATTTGTATTTTGATATATAAAAAACTAGTATGCTTACTGAGTTTTATACTCATTATAGTTTATGGTGATTTCAGGTAAATAAGGTACATGTGTGCTTAGCGAATTTGGTAAGGATTTTGCTGTCCTTTGAGTTCCCTAAGTTACTAGGTTGCTGAGTGTTTTATTTGGAGACACGTGGGTTAAGATATTTTATTTGTCCCTATTGAATAAATACTTATGTATTATTTATTAAGTGTGGTTGTATTTGGTTTAAGTTTCATTAAGTGTGGTTATAGGTTGATTTTAGTGTCGAACTTACTAGCAACTTGTTAAGGATTCCTATATTGAATTAAAGTTTGAAATTTTATACAATATTTTATAAGTGCTCATTATTGAATGAATGTAAGTTATGTCGTGTGTCAGATCTTTTAGGTCTGGGGCGTGACATGCTAACTTTTAATATTGCTAAATCTTGCACTTATAATTTTCAGCGTTGCTAACTCTTAGTACTGGTTTAAACTCTTTGGACCAAATTTAAACTCTTCAGATCTTATAATGTATGTAATGTTGTAAGCATAATATCATTTAATAAAATATAATTTGTAATTAAATAAAAAAATGTATTGTATAAATATTATTAAAAAAATATTCATACAAAATTAGGATGACACGTAAATACAAATCATAACACTTAGAGGTTTACAATGAGATATATTAAAAAGTCTTATGAGATTATAGTGATGTAACGAGATACTTAGTGATCTGATAAAAAAAAAATTAGATCATGGATCACCCATGGGCGTAAATACTTTTTGACCAAATCACGTTTATCTTGTGTCTATGATTTTTTTTTTATATCTTTATTGATATGTTCATTTTGTACTTTTAATTATTTATGAGTTATATCTTTTGCACGTGCATAAAATAAAAAGTATTAGCACAAAAGGCTAATTTTATAAAAAATTTAATGTTAAGATTAATTTTTTCTCAATAAATTGTTATTAAAATTATATCTTAATTAATATCAAAATATGGTCAAATTAAAAAGCATATCTTAATACCACGGCAACAGTATGTTATCAAGATGAATTAGCTTAGTAATTTCATTATGAGAAGGCACATTTCATTATTATTTCTTAATATTGTCACTAGAATGTGATTATTATATAATTAAAACCATTGTAAAAGGAAAGTAAGAAAAATAAAAAGAATGATGGGAAAGGATTGATGAACCTTGAGTACATTATTTTTAATGCAATCTTATTTTGTTTTATTTTTTTTAAATAAATTTACAATGACAAATTCTTATACCTGAGACAGCCAAAAGTGGAGACAGTTGTTGATTCCGCAAATAGATCATGTAAGGACACAAGCCTTTTTTTTTGGATTAATTAATTATTAGATTAATTAATTATTATTAAGTTGCTAATCAACCTCTCTAATCAATCACAACAAAAAATTCTCCCCCTCTAAAGTCTAAATCAAAATGCATATCAAAATTTATAAAATCTCTCTTTACTCTTTAGAGAATACCATAATATAATAATTTAATTAGGTTGTATGTATTGAGAAATGAGAAGTTACATCAAGATGCATCCAATTATGCAAAAATAAATTCAGATTCACCAATTAAGAAGTATATGAGTGAATACATGAATTTGCATAGGTTTTATTCCACTCATATGTACAGGTATATTATATATGGATTTATTTGTTAAATTAGTAAAATATTTTGACGTAATTATATATAGTCAAAATCTTTTGAAATTGGCCGAATAATATATATGAAATTTTTTATTTAAATTACTCTTAAAATAGTAAGGATAAGTTGCTATTGATCCTATGCGGTGCAAATATATAATTATGCTTTCTCATAAAATTAACAAAAAAGAAGATTGATATTAAGGTATATATTATATTGATAGGGGTTTATAGGGCATTAGAGATATAATACTAAATACAACTCTCTTGGTAGCTTCAAGTTTGATTCTAAATCAAATAATCTTTTGCCTTAGCTACTTCTCTTTATATATATATAAAAGTATTATATTTTAAATATTACAACCTAAATATCAATTAATTATATTAATAACCTTTTAATATTGTTTCGCACATAAAATTACCTTTGAGCCCAAAAGCTCAGAGCTCAAGAAAAGTCGGCCCCCAAAGGCTCAGCTAGATATTTTTTTGTGAGACAGTTCACTCCGAAGACAGGCCTATGGTTATAGCCACCAGGGCTAAGTCCTATAGAGTTAGACAGCGTAGAACCTGCTCATATCTAAAGGACTTAATCGATCATTTAAAATATCTGCTCGGCGAGACTAGCCAGAATACAACTAAGACTACCCTTTTACACATTAACCAGATCGGTTCATCTCAGTACCTGCAGAATCAACGAAGAAACTGGGTCAGGACAGACACCAAGTCAACTCTATGTCAAATAGGCCAATTAGGTACAACCAATAAAGTCGCTAAAGGACCAGCTCTTTTGAGATAACTCTAATTACTGTCGAGTCGAACAGGGAAAATTACCAACAAATTGATCCAAGCAGATCAAGAAACCTCACGCTTAACCAACTCTACCGGCGAAGACAGGTATTAGGAATATGCTTAGAATATGCTTAATGTATGACAGAAGTACAGCAGAAGTAAAGCCAGAGAAAGATTTGCGGAAGGATATTTAACATGTGACATGAGTATAGCAGAAGCAAAGTCAGAAGCATGCTAAAGGAAGATCCGCAGAAGGATATTTAGCATATAACAGAAGCACAGCTGAGGCAGAATACCTAAAAGGTTCTCCGAAGAATACTATAAAAAGGAGAGTAAGACACAAAAGTAGTGGATGGTGCCCAAATAGCAAAAGAATTAACACCGAAAAAAGGTTTTCTTGCCTTCATTCTAGGCATATTTTTACTTCCTTTCTTACTAGACAACCACCACAAAGACCCCTTCTAACTTCAGCATTGGAGAGTCTTCGTCAGAACTCACTCCGATGAGACCATCACGATAAGTCTTACTTGTGATTTGTAGGTTCTGTCATAATCATCGAAGAAGAAAAGACCCAGGCTCCCGTAAACAAACCCAACTAGGATGAGGCCCAAGTATTAATTCTGCTAATAAACAAATTCAAAACTCATTTGCTCAAAGACCTATTTTTTCCAGTCAACAAATACAATCAATTAAAGCTGGCTTCATAATAACTGAAAAATCTAAAATTATCTTGGTTTTTACCAGAGTTCAAACCCCTAATTTAGGTTAAGAGATAGACAAGCTTTACCGCTAGGACAAGTAACTAAATGCTCTAACTAGTACTCTTTTGATCCTAAATCTATTAATGATATTGCATTTTATAAAATTTTAACATAAAATTTTGAGAGTCTATTTAGCATTATTAAAGTTGTTTTTTTATTGCAATTATATGTTTATTTGTTCTATTTTGAAATGCTATTGAAAATTAGGTTTTTGACATTTTAGAATAACAAGCATTTTTTTATGTAAGAAAGCATTTTATGAAAGGCGATGCTATTTAAATTTTGATCTCAATATTTTTATCTTAAGTAATAGATTAAATAATTATTGAATAATAGAATAATAAATAATTTTAAAACTTACAAAAATTAACCATTCAATAAATACTTGACACATTACTTGAAACAAAAATTTAAAAATCAAAATTTAAAAAGCTTAGTAGTTTTTTTTAAAAAAATACTCTTAAAAATGACTTTGACACAAAGCAGAGCTAAAATTATTATTAAATAGTGAAATAGTATATGATTGATTTTAGAAGTTACAAAATTAAAGTTTAAAAACTTTTTAGTTTTTGAAAGCAAACTTATAAAGAAATAATTTTTAATTTATGTATTTTATAATTAAATACATAATTTAATTTAAATAAATATATACACATAGAGAATTGATCTAATAAATTACGTAATTCACAATATCATAAGTAACACTATCATATATAATTATTATTAGAGATTCGGTGATTCAACAATTTTATTTGGATAAGAATTGAGATGAATATCAAAGAGGAGAGTTACAAGAAATTAATAACATATGGGACACATACGGGGAGGTTTAGGATGTGTGAGACACGAAAGAGGAAGTGAAACGGGACTCGAAGACGCGAAGGAAGCGAAAAAAAAGTGTGGAGTTAGAAACAGGGGCCAGCGCTGCGGCAATTAGTGTTGAACGTCGCGGCGCCCAAATTAGTACTCTAGCGCCGCGAAGCCAGGTTCCCAGCACCGCAACGCTGGATGCGTCAAGACCCAATGCCACGGTGCCAGTGAGAAAAGTTCGTTTTTGTTCTGAATTTTTAAGTTTTAGGAAATTTTAGACTTTTAAAACAAATAAACTCTTAGTCTAATAAAGAATAAGGTTAGTAGGCACGAAATAACTCATATATAAACACTTGTAAACCATTTAGGTGAAAATCAAACATTAAGAGAGACTTTAAGAGAATGAAATAACTGGATAGACACTAAGTGTTTGTGTGCACTAAGGTGAAACCATCGTTTGAGTATTCATTGCTCGTGGTAGAGTAAGAGTACACTAAACATTAAGTAATTTTGAGAGTTTTTCATTGGATTTTACTTATAAAATTTTTAGGGAGTTAATAAGAGAGGCTAAAATTATTAGATCTACTGTGAACGTAAGTAATTGATTGAACTACGTAAGTGATTGTGTTGTACTTGTTATCATCTACTTTGAATTTTTGTTATTTTGTTTAATATACATATTATTTCGTTGCGTAAAAAAGTTAAAGTTTAAAGTTAAACTTAATTAAAATTCTTTATTTTAAATTAATCTTAAAAAAAATAATTTCTCTAATAATTATCTAACAAATTTATAATTTTTTCACCATTTTTAATATGTTATAAAATATTATCACCTGTTAACATCTAACAATGTAATAAACAAAGTGCTGTGAGAATGGGTTTGTCACAGACTCACTCCCACCGTTGAACAAAAAAACTCTTTTTTTTTAAAAAAAATGGTTCCCAGCCCAGGCATGACTTCACCTCACATCAAATCAAATCACTTTTGAGAGAATATTGCAAAACTCAACTACTTGGTTACGTGTCACAACAAAAAAATTCTCTTTTTAAAAAAGATCACGACATCACGTCACTGCACATTTGTGAAAAAATTACGTGAGATAGTTTTTTTTTTAAATAATCTAATAACGCTTTATTTTGTTCAACTTTTTTATTTTTATTTTTAATATAAGGCTTATTTGAGATTGTCCCGCGTACAAAATTTGGAGTACAAAATAATATGACATTTGTTAATAAGTACTATTTAATTACATATTAATAATCCTTTCAAAAAAAATTATATATTAATAATAAATAATGAATTAAACCCTGTTGTTATTTAAGACTATTTTAAAAAGAAATATGTTGTCAAAGTAAATTTAGTTTAGCACTAATATTTTTTAGTGATTAGTCTTTTGCCTTAATTTCTATTTGTTACAAAAGTGTTTAATTATTAATAAATATAAGAACAAAAAGTAAGAATAAAATCAAACCAAAAACACATACAACTAATTTATGTAATTTGATAAAAGTCTATATTCACGGTAGATCAATAAATCTTAACCCCTCTAGAGATTATAAAAAATATAGAATAAAGAATTTTTAAATGATCTATTTAGTATTTTTTTATTCGCATAAGAATAATAAATACCCAATAATAGTTCCACCTTAATACACACAAATATTTAGTATCTATCTAATTTTTTATTCTCTTTTAAAGTCTCTCTTTAATATTTGTGAATTTTAATAGTTTACAAGAATTTATATAATATTTATATTTGACTAAGAAACTTTAAATTTAATTAAAATAAAAATCATTGCATGTAAGAATTCAAAACCTACTTAAAAGAATTAAACTCGAACAAAAAATAAAATTTTTTAAAGTCGCACCACTGCAGCACTATTTAGCTAGCACTTCAGCACCATTGCAGCACTGTTTAGATAGCACTTCAGCACTGGTGCGACCTAATTGCACTATTGCAATACTTTTTGACTGGCACTGTAGTGCTTCTTGGCTGTCGCTACAGGCTAATGCTGTGATGTTCTGGCTTGGAGTTAGTTCATTGACTTTTCTTTACCTTCATCCTTACTTTCAACTTTTCATTTTACTTTTTTTTTTGTACGTTCAATACATTCTTGATTTCATAATAATTATCTATCAATATTTATCTCAATTCATTTTTATACATAATTATTGAACCACCACTTTTAATATATATATATATATATATATATATATAATGTTTCTTATATACTACAATTTATTTTTTCCTTCTTATCATGTATACCTCTCAACCAAATATAAAGAACTGAACACACAAAATTTAATGAGATACATTAATAGAGTCCTCCCCTACCACATTCAATTTTTAAGAATTTTTTTGACATGTTTATTATTGTAACCACATGTAATTTAGATCTATTTTCTTATTATTTTTTATTAAATAGTATTATGCTTATATAATTGGGTTATACTTATAAATCAATTGATATGTCATTAATCATTGATTATTATTTATTCAACTAATTATTGATTTTTTTAATTTTTTTTATTAATATAATAGTTATATCATACAAACTTTACCTAACATATAAGCATAGCATTATTCTTTTTTATTTCATCAATTATCAATCATATATTTATATCTATCAAGGTAAAAATTTTGATCATAAAAAAAAATTCTAATCCTGCACTAAGAGATTTAAGACTCTCAACCTAAAACTATCTCTAATAGAGGCATTAAGGTTAATAACTACAAAAACAAAATGTTAAGCAGTATTGTAAGTTGCTCCATTTTGAGGGAAAAATTATATTTAAAATTTTGTATTCTAAATTGAGGTGCCAAATAATTATTGAGTGATAAAATTGTATAAATTTTAAAATTATTCATTACACTATTTCAACATTCAATAATTACTTTATGCATCATTTAAGATGCTATTTGGGATGTCTACCATTATTTAAAAAAAAAAGAGAGAGATAAATTTGCATATGCATATTTAAGCTCCATTAATGGATCATGTTGTTCTAGATTAACATATCACCATTTATATCAATATGCTGTTTGTTTAATAATAATATAAATGAGAAAAATCCTGATTTGAGTGGCAAGGAAATATATTATATGGTGGGTAGAGAATATAAGGAAACAGCAGACACCAACAAGAGAAAAAGAATCATCTTCACTAACCCAAAAGAGGAAAAAGTAAAAACATTACTATTAGCAACAATGATTGACATAAGAACTTTAACCTTCCAAGCTGAAGCAGAAGCTATGGTCCTTTTATTCCATGTCTTTCCCTGCAAATTTTAGCAATATGTTAAAAGGGAAAGAAGTTTGAGAAGTTATTCTCTCTTTATTCCTCTGCCACACCCAACTGAGAGTACAAAAAAAAAATTTCTTGAGGTAAATTTGTATGGTCACATCTACTACTTTGTATATAGAGTTATAAGGCATGAAGTGGGGGTTTGGTGGTGGCATGCATGGGATCGGAATATGATTTTGTGTTCATTTCTGGCATAGACTGTGGTCTTTCTTTCCATCACTTTCTTCCTATGTTGATAAGAATCACCACTCTGGAGTGGACAATGTTCACTCCTAGCTAATAGTATTTGATCTCTGCAACTTTTACAATAAAACTTGATTACGTTTTCATCAAGTGATAAGAAAATTTTGCATCAGCGTAAACTTGGGAGGACATATTAGTTTCTGGTTGTTGCTTTCCCCAAGCAATGAGAAAAAAAGTAGACTTGTATAATAAAGGGTTTTGTTTACTTTTTTATGCATAAATTGTGTAATAAAAAATCTCTTGAGTGTGAACTACAAACACCACTTAAAAAAAACGAGCTAGGTCATTGTTGACCTATATCAGACGTTCTAGATGGTGTTATTTTAAAAACCTACTGAAGTCTGAGACAAGACTTTAGCTGAAGCCAAAGATCAGTATCATTAGGATAATAATTATGTCTTCCCTGTTGAAGATCTCTGCTTACATTGATAGAAATAGAGTGATGTTTCTGTTACATGTCATGCATTATGTTAAAAAGAAAAATCCCATCAGGTTTATCAGTCACTCAATGTAAAGACATTCTGTCAATTACTAATGAACTGTGTAAATGCATCTAGAATCAGCAGAAACAACTGATACATACAAACAAACAACTAATAGCTCCAAAAGATAAGAGTACAATAGAACCGATTCAGAATGGTCTTATGCAAACTTGGTTAAATAATCTTAAGTTATAAATAACAAGGTTAAGATGAATAAGTTGAGGGTTAAATGCAAAAATTTTATATTATTTAATTAGAAAATTTTATTAGATTATATATGTAGAACTTCTTCTCAGTATAAGACTTTTTAGGTAAATTTTTTTTTTAAAAAATGATGTATAAAATTAGAACTAAAGCAGACGATATTATAATATATAGGAGTAAGTTGCTAAAAAAACATTGTAAAAAGTATTCAAATCTACTTTACATAAAGCAAGTCTCATTTGAAACACATTTGATGGAGAGCCAATGAAAAGTATGGATATAAGGAGTTGGAATTTAAAGTTGTTGATTTATCATATGCCTTTTATTATTATTATTATTATTATTATTATTTTATCTCTGAAAGAAATAACCTAATATAGAGAACAGAACTTTGTTCTGATTCTTGGCAAGCCAGGGCAAATATATGGAATGCTCATACTAAAAACAAGGGCAAAGCTGGTTTTCCTCTAAATATATATATATATATATGTATGTATGTATGTATGTATGTAAGTATGTATAAATCACTCCTACATCACTGGCTCTTGAGAAAAATTAAGGCTAGTAGATTCAATAACAAGAAAGGAACAAGGGTTTTGCAGGAATGCTATTTGGCTAATAAAGAAGTAAGCTGTAATGCTGCCACATAAAAAGAATTTGCTGCTGCTGCTGGCTGGCTGCACCTTCAGGAAAAAAACATCTTTCTTGGTTCATCAAGAATGTGCTTTTTCGAATAAAACACTGAACTTGTGGGCATTTGATGCAAACATGTAAAGAAGTTTAACTTTAGCATTTAAGGTTGCTTTCTCACTAACCTTATCATATAAATACATATTCTCCCTTTCAGCATCAATTCTTCACATCACCATAAGAATCCCATTGCTTGCCGAAAGCAGCAACCGCACTATCGGCAGCTGCTTTTGCTTCATCCTCCAAATTTTTATCCAAATGATGTGAATGAGACTCGATCCTCGTAGCAATTGAACCTGAAAAAGGAATTATTAAAGAGCTGATAGAATAAACGCAGAGCCAGCAATTATTTATTTATTTGTTTATTTTTTTTATGATGATTGTAAAACAGCAGCCATATAAGTACCAATTGCATGGACAACTTCTGGTGTATGAGAAGGAACCATGCATGATGTTGCCAAGTGAATATGTAGTAATTGAGATTTTGATACAAATTTAAAGCAGATGATAAATTTGATCAATTACATCCACATTTGCTTCCTGCAATTATATGCAACATGCATGCAAAGAATACTCATATCTGGACATATGAAAACAAGAAAAACACTCCCACGTCTAAATTTTAGGGAACATCCATACACAAGAACTACAATGAAAGTAATTTTTTTCTTAGCAAAATCATATCACAAAAGCAAGACTGGAGTTCAAGCAAAACATGAACTCAAAACATTGTGTCAGTAATAAACATTCATGTAATATCATTTTTCTCATATTTGGGACAAGTACATATATATATTAACAAGTACATTCATGTAATAAACATACGGTGCCAGCTGCAAATTTGCAATGGTGGACAGCCAAGAAATGGCTGTCCACTTGCTCAATTCTCCCTATAAAAGGGAGAGTTTAGCAATGTATTTTCCATTGCAATTTAGAGAGAGTTTCTAAAGCTTTGAGAGAGTTTTTGAGTGATTTGAGAGAATTGGGTGTATTGGGGTTTTGGGTTGTAAGGCTAAAACACTACAATACTTGTATTCTCCATTTCTGATAAAAAAAGATTCTTCTGTCTTCGCCCGTGGACGTAGGCTAAAAGCCGAACCACGTAATCTTGTCTTTGTCTTAATTTTTATTTTCATTATTTTTCTCAATTTCGCTTTAGCTGCGACCCTGCATCACCCCTCAATTTCTCAACAAGTGGTATCAGAGCTTCTGGTTGAAGGAGGTCACTATTCACGTATATAGTTACTGTTCATACATACGGTTACTATTCATGTGAAACAGTGGGAGCTGATCCTAACAGAAGTAGTTCGCGGTGAAAAGCAATAGCGGCAAAATACGAAGTTGAGAAGTTCAATGGAGGTAATTTTACATTGTGGAAAATGAAAATAAAGGCGATTTTAAGAAAAAATAAGTGCTTAGAAGCGATTGATGAAAGGCCCGCTGGTATCACTGATGATATCAAGTGGAATGAGATTGACGGTAATGCAGTTGCTGATCTGCATCTAGCACTTGCTGATAACGTGCTATCTAGTGTAGCGGAAAAGAAGACAGCAAAAGAGATCTGGGATACTCTCATTAAATTGTATGAGGCTAAATCTCTGCACAACAAGATCTTCTTAAAAAGGAGATTGTACACTCTTCGAATGACAGAATCCACTTCAGTGACGGAGCACATCAACACATTAAATACTCTATTTTCCCAACTCACTTCCTTGGGGCATAAAATAGAGGCAGGTGAACGTGCAGAGATTCTACTTCAAAGCCTACCAGATTCGTATGATCAACTCATCATCAACTTGACGAATAATATCCTATCGGACTTCTTAGTCTTCGATGATGATACAGCTGCTGTACTGGGAGAAGAACGAAGACGGAAAAATAAAGAAGACAAACAGGAATGTTCGCAGCAAGCAGAAGCTTTGACAATGATGAGAGGTAGATCAACAGAACGTGGCCCCAGTGGGAGTCAAAATCATGGTAGACCAAAATCCAGAAGTAAGAAGAACGTCAAGTGCTACCATTGTGGCAAGAAAGGACATCTGAAGAAGGATTGTTGGGGATTGAAGAAAAGTGCAGAGGACAAACCGCAAGGGAATATTGCAAGCACCTCAGATGATGGTGAAATTTTATACAGCGAGGCAGCAACAGTTGTTGAAAGCAGAAAACGGTTCTCTGATGTATGGCTCATGGATTCAGGAGCTACATGGCATATGACCTCTAAGAGAGAATGGTTCCATCAATATGAACCTACCTCTGGAGGATCTGTATATATGGGGAACGATCATGCTTTGGAAATCGCTGGAATAGGATCCATCAAGATGAAGATGTACAATGGTACTGTTAGTATTATCCAGGAGGTGCGACATGTGAAAGGCCTCAAGAAGAATCTTTTGTCATTGGGACAATTAGATAACACTGGGTGTAAGACCCAAATTGAAAATGGGATAATGAAAATTCTCAAAGGCGCACTTATAGTAATGAAAGCAGAAAAGGTTGCTGCAAATCTGTACATGCTTAATGGAGAAACACTGCAGGAAGGAGATGCATCTGTTGCATCAACTAGTTCAGCAGAAGAGTCAACGATAATGTGGCATCGCAAACTGGGCCATATGTCAGAACGAGGTTTGAAGATTCTCTCTGATCAAAATTTACTTCATGGGCTCAAATCGGTTCATTTACCTTTCTGTGAGCACTGTGTCACAAGTAAGCAGCACAGATTAAAGTTCAGCACATCCAGTTCTAGAAGTAAAGAAATTCTAGAATTGATCCACTCTGATGTTTGGCAAGCACCGGTGATGTCCTTAGGAGGAGCGAGATATTTTGTATCATTCATAGATGATTACTCCAGGAGATGTTGGGTGTATCCAATCAAGAAGAAGTCATATGTGTTTGAAGCTTTCAAAATATTCAGAGCGCGTGTAGAACTTGAATCAGAAAAGAAGATCAAGTGTTTAAGGACAGATAATGGAGGAGAATATACTGGTGAGGATTTTATTGCATTCTGTCAACAAGAAGGCATCAAGCGGCAATTCAGCACAGCTTACACGCCTCAGCAGAATGGAGTAGCAGAGCGGATGAACAGAACCTTGTTGGAGAGAACAAGAGCTATGTTGAGAACTGCAGGTTTAGCCAAGACATTTTGGGCAAAAGCAGTCAAAACCACTTGTTATGTGGTAAATCGGTCACCATCAACAGCAATCGAGTTGAAGACACCGATGGAGATGTGGACTGGAAAACCAGTTGATTATTCTCACCTTCATACATTTGGAAGTCCTGTGTACGTGATGTATAATCCCCAAAAAACAACGAAGCTGGATCCAAAATCCAGAAAATGCCTTTTCTTGGGATATGCTGATGGAGTCAAGGGGTATCGCCTGTGGGATCCCACTACCCACAAGGTCGTCATCAGCAGAGATGTGATATTTGCAGAAGATAAACTGCAAAGGAATGATAAAGATGATAGCACAGTGAAGGAAAATCCAGAGACTACAACGGTACAAATGGAAAATAATCAAGTACAAGAAGATTCAGATTCTCCTGAAGCAGCACCAGGGCACGAAGAACAAGAACCAGCAGAGTCTGAGGCTACAGATGATCGTCGATCAACTCGTGAGAGACGACCACCAGCGTGGCACTCGGAGTATGTCATGGAGG
The DNA here is from genome assembly GCA_946807835.1 of Ailanthus altissimus. Lineage (NCBI taxonomy): Eukaryota > Viridiplantae > Streptophyta > Magnoliopsida > Sapindales > Simaroubaceae > Ailanthus > Ailanthus altissimus. The sequence goes on along the minus strand of OX327710.1, from coordinate 19,069,953 downwards.
CTCATGTTGCATACTGCCTTCTAACAGAGGGTGGAGAGCCAACAACTTTCCAGGAGGCTTCTAAAAGTCAAGATGTTTCTCTATGGATGACAGCAATGCAAGAAGAGATTGAAGCTTTGCATAAGAACAAAACATGGGAGCTGGTTGCACTGCCACGTGGAAGAAAAGCCATTGGAAACAAATGGGTCTACAAGATCAAACGGGATGGTAATGACCAAGTAGAGCGGTATCGTGCGAGATTGGTGGTGAAAGGTTATGCTCAGAAAGAAGGTATTGACTTTAATGAGATATTTTCCCCTGTGGTTCGACTCACGACAGTCAGAATAGTCTTGGCAATGTGTGCTACATTTGACTTACATCTAGAACAGCTAGATGTGAAGACAGCTTTTCTTCATGGAGAACTTGAAGAAGAAATTTATATGCTCCAACCAGAAGGTTTTAAAGAAGAAGGAAAAGAGAACTTGGTTTGCAGGTTGAACAAATCTCTGTACGGTCTCAAACAGGCGCCGAGGTGTTGGTACAAGAGATTTGATTCCTATATCATCAGCCTTGGATACAACAGACTTAGTTCAGACCATTGTACATACTACAAAAGGTTTGAAGATGATAATGATTTCATTATTTTACTGTTGTACGTGGATGACATGTTGGTGGCAGGCCCCAACAAAGATCGAGTCCAAGAATTGAAGGCACAGTTGACTAGGGAATTTGATATGAAGGACTTAGGACCAGAAAACAAGATTCTAGGGATGCAAATTCACCGAGACAGAAATAACAGGAAGATTTGGCTTTCTCAGAAGAACTACTTAAAGAAAATCTTGTGGCGCTTCAACATGCAAGATTGTAAGCCAATTAGTACCCCACTCCCTGTTAATTTCAAGTTATCCTCTAAGATGTGTCCTAGTAAAGAAGCAGAGAGGAAGGAGATGTCTCAAGTACCGTATACATCAGCAGTGGGAAGTTTAATGTTCGCTATGATTTGTACCAGACCAGACATTGCACAAGCAGTGGGAGCAGTTAGTAGATACATGGCGAATCCTGGTAGAGAGCATTGGGGTTGTGTCAGGAGAATCCTTAGATACATTAAGGGTACCTCAGATGTTGCTTTATGTTACGGAGGATCAGCTTTTATTGTTAAGGGCTATGTGGATTCAGATTTTGCAGGAGATCTTGATAAAAGAAAATCCACTACTGGCTATGTGTTTAAACTTGCAGAAGGAGCTGTAAGCTGGGTTTCGAAACTGCAAACTGTTGTGACATTATCTACTACAGAAGCAGAATACATGGCAGCTACACAAGCTTGCAAGGAAGCAATTTGGATACAAAGATTACTGGAGGAGCTCGGGCACAAGCAAGAGAAAGTTGAATTGTTTTGTGACAGTCAGAGTGCCTTGCACATTGCAAGGAATCCAGCTTTTCATTCAAGAACGAAGCACATAGGTGTTCAATATCACTTTGTTCGTGAAGTGGTAGAAGATGGAAGTGTGGATATGAAAAAAATTCATACAGATGATAACCTAGCAGATGTATTGACCAAGCCCACCAATACCAACAAATTTGTATGGTGCAGATCCTTGCATGGCCTAGCAGACACGTAGGCAACATGGCTTTGGTGAAAAAGAAAGAATGGTGTGGAGACTTGATTGATTTTCAATCAAATCTCCAAGTGGGAGAATTGTCAGGTGCCAGCTGCAGATTTGCAATGGTGGACAGCCAAGAAATGGCTATCCACTTGCTCAATTCTCCCTATAAAAGGGAGAGTTTAGCAATGTATTTTCCATTGCAATTTAGAGAGAGTTTCTAAAGCTTTGAGAGAGTTTTTGAGTGATTTGAGAGAATTGGGTGTATTGGGATTTTGGGTTGTAAGGCTAAAACACTACAATACTTGTATTCTCCATTTCTGATAAAAAAAGATTCTTCTGTCTTCGCCCGTGGACGTAGGCTAAAAGCCGAACCACGTAATCTTGTCTTTGTCTTAATTTTTATTTTCATTATTTTTCTCAATTTCGCTTTAACTGCGACCCTGCATCACCCCTCAATTTCCCAACATATATATATATATATATATGCATGAGAGAATTTTCAAAATTCCATTATCAGTATTCTCTTAATGTTGCCAACCGTCCATGTGGCTCTAATAGTTAGTGTTAGCACTTCGATTATTGAAATTTTAAGTTTGAATCGGATCAAAGTTATTTATTTTCTTTATTTATTGGGACGGTTGTGCTATTATAATTATTTAATTTTTGAGATAGAATACTTGTATTCTTTCATTAATTTTTTTTTAATGAATGTTAGAGGAAAACAGATGTTATATATCATTGTTACCCTAATAATCTTGCAATTAGATATCTCGAGCTCCTTTTTCTATTAAGAGTGCATTTAATTTGAGTAAATGTCATTTACCTCCTACTAGATTCATCAACTAAGAATTATATATAATTTTCTTATTATTTTGAACATTACCCACTTACCCTCTAATATTTTATATTACCAATGAAACTCCTTCTTGTTACAAAAAAAAAAAAATTAAATCTTAACTCTTATGATTTTTTTTACTAATTTACCCTTACATTGAAGACATCATAATTTTACCTTTTTTTAATAAATTATTATTGTAAGTTTTTTATAAAATAATACAAAAATAATAAAGACCATAACATATTTATGTTATGATGGAAGGATGAATATTTAGTTATTTTTTTATTTTTTATTTTAAAATTTTATTCATTAATTAGTTTTTTAAATACATTACTATTTAAATTTTTAAAAAGGAATAAATATATTACGGTTTTATTATTTGCATTATCTTTAAGTAATTTATTTAAAAAATATTAAACAACTATAATGTATTTATTCTTTCTAATGAGCATTAAATAATATTGTATTAAAAATATTAAATAATAATAATAATTTTAAAAAATAACTAGAATGTTTTTCATTTCACCATAACATAAATATGTTATAGTTTTTATTATTATAATATTTTAATTATTTGTTTAATATTTTTTCAATAATAATAAAAATCATAACATATTTATTATTTATAATGAGCATTAAATACTAATGTATTCAAAAAATATATAATAAAATAACTAGAATATTAATCCTTTCATTTATGTTATAGTTTTTGTTATTTTAGTATTATTTTTTAAAATATATTATTAATTTCTTAAAAAAAAAGTAAAAGGATAATGACAACAATGATATTATTCATGTAAGGAAAAATTAGTAAAAAAATTAATATTAAACAAAAATTTTATAACATAGATTTTTTTTATGTAATATGAAACATTAAGAGGGTAAGTGGGTAATACTCAAAATAAGAGGGAGTAATTGGTCACGGTCCTCAAAAACTCCCTTAGTGTTTAATAATATTCAAAAACTCACTGTCGTTATAACTATAATAATATAAATTAATTTTAAAATAGTATAACAATTTTTTATTTAAAAAGTCAACAATTGTATATGTATAGTACCAAACAGTAAAATTAGTATATTTATATTATCAAATAATTATTAAGAATAGCACAAGACTTTATTATATTATGAATTATTATTTAATATAAATGTATATATTTTTGTTAAAATACAGATATTCAATATCAGTTGTTATATTAATCTAATAAATAAAGAAAAATAATTAATTATAGCACAATATAAATTTATTATTTATGCAGTATTATTTAATTATTTAAAATTATGTTACACATTGTTAATTTTACTGTTTATACAGTGTATTATTACTGTTTAATATTGTATAAACGTAATTGTTGATTTTTTAAATAAAAAAATTGTAATACCTTTATAAAGTTAATTTATACTATTACAGTTATAACGGCAGATTTTTTTATTTATTGATATTATCAAATATTATAAGAGTTTTTGGTAGTAAAAGAATTCATTAGAAGAAAAATGATAAATTTCCTGTGAGTACAGAAGCAAAGTGGGCTTGACTAGAAATTTTTGATGAGATAAATTATGAATTTATCTTCGCCTTCTATACGCTTTCAACTTTAACTCCCAAGGAACAAACTTATGCCCTTTAATTTCCTTTGTTACAAATTATCTTGGGACCATGATATGGTGAATGATGAAACGATAGAACAACTCAGCGAGGTCCTGCTCTTCCTTTCTTGCTTATCAATTTTTTCGTAATCATTCATCTTCTTTTGCTTATGGTTTCAGTTAGGAAATTTTTCTAATGCTTCCATTCAGTTCCAAAGAAAAAGGGCACACTTCAAATCTGCTGATGCATTTACTTCTTGTAATGCTTGAAGCCAATGGTCAAAACCACCTTCACCCAACTGTGTGAAAAGATCCCGTCAAAGGCAAGATTTGCATAGGATAGAATAAAAATTGTTGCCAATAAAAACGTGCTCCCAAGCTTGCAGTTTCGGTATGTGACATTTATCAACGAAATCTTTACTCTTTCAATGTAATTGGGATTTTGGGAAAAGATTAATTGAATCCCGTTTCCACTGTTCTCGTATCTGATCTTGAGAGGATAATGGATTGCAAGACTGCCGAAAATCTCCAAGCAGCAATTCCAACTTTTGGGTTCCACACAAAGCTCCCCAATAGTTGATAATTTCATGTGCAGGAGGCATTGCATATAGCTAAATCGGGTAGGAGAACCACAGAGCGTCTCTATGCTAGAACTGCATCAACTTTTTGTTGCTCATCCCAAGGTTTATGTTACATGTTCTAAATTTTAAGTTACATAACCCAATTTCTGGATTAAAATGCTAGGAAATGTAATGAAAAACTTGGGATGTATAACCAAAAAGTTTTGAGAGCTCTATCATTGAACCACTGCGTGGTAGAAGACTAGCAAAGTCTATCTCAGAAATAAACTTCTCTTCTGTCTAGTCTTCTACATTTCTCTGATTCATCTCTTGTGCATCATTAATGACAAATGGGGAAAAATTCAAAAGTAAAAATCAGCACTATAATGGTTGCTTCAAGTAACAAAAGGCACATCATTAACAATGCAGATCAGAATAAAACAGTCTCCATCCTCAGAATAAAAAATGGATCATATAAATAAAGTGAAACAGAGAATAAATTTAAATTTAAACCTTCTACTTTAAGCTTGCATGTCCACTAATAGAAGCATAAAAAAGCATTGAACTTGTATCTACATTAATAAAGGTAAAAAGAGAGCAAAATATATAGGTCCAATGGAAAAAGACAGTCCAGAACTGTCATTTACTTGGTACATTTTCTGTATAGATAACAGTCATTTAAAGTTACTCACTGTAAAAGAACATCTACGAGATTTATTTAAGGTTAAACCACTTTAATATAAAATTAAAGCATCCTATCTTTACCAACAAACTGATACTCGACTCCAGTCACGGCGATTCCCTTCTTTTCCTTCAGATTGAAGCAAGTTGAGCTGCCTACATCAGTATTCCGTCTGTGATAAGAAAATTAAATCACATAAGCACCAAACTAAGAATCACTAGTATTTAAAATGTTCCACAATGACACATAAGAATGTTAATATTTACCTACCAAACATTTTTAACCACAACCGTTATTTATTTCATATTCTTTTGGGCATATGCTTTGGTATTTTTAGCATGCTAATATGGCAAGCGAGGAGAAGAGAGAGAGAGAGAACCATTTTTCAGTGCTTTGCAGGGACCTTCTCCTAGGAAATTTCAGGTCAACAACAATAACAGAGATATTGTCGCAACTGAATGCATTAAGAGCTGTCTTAAGGAGTTCTTCAGCAGCATGACACGCTGGAGAGAAGGAATTATCATCTTTCTTTGGTTCCTTGCGTCGCTGTCTCAGTTTGTGGCGAGTCAACCTTACAGCATCATCATTAGACAAGACATCCCATAGCCCGTCACTTGCCAAAATCAGAAATTCATCTTCTTCACTCCTAGTCATGAAAGTTACCTCAGGCTCTGAAATAACCCATGGTTTTAAATCATGATCGCCTGAAACTCAGACATAAGACCAATATGCAAATTAATAAGTCAACAAAAGATTATATATACAAACAAAGGCAAACAAGGAAAGAAGGTCAAAATAGGACTAGAATACTGCAACCTATTGAATTTCAATTGGTCAAAAGTTATCCTGGCAAATACTTGCTGTTGCTGAACTGAAATATAATAGAAGCCAAGCTTGACCAGTAAAAAGTCATAAAAAGCAAATGAGGAAGAGAGAAAAATAATAAATGAACTAGGCAGAGTTAAACTCTGACATATATTACTCTGTCAACAAATATAAATGCAAAAAATTCGAGAGAGAACCAATATCAACACTCCAAATCCAGGGTGAACTGAAAAGAACAACAAGAAAAGGAAAAAGAGGAACTCACCCCAAATAAACCACAGGAGAGAGACTGAAACACCATTTGGAATATGAATAAAATGCCTCAAAGAGTTATGCAGAGCAAACTCTTTGTAAATATGTAACAGAATGTTAGAGAAAACTGAAATAAATAATAATAATAATAACAGAATATTATAACTGAAGAGACACACTGCATTCCCTTCATTGTATATGCCTCACAAAAGCCTGTTGTACCGAGAAATAACAAAGTTGATCTTCAAAAAGATTCATAAATATAAAAAATTATAAACTAAATTAAACCATCCCAGCATGTAGAAAATTTCCTGGCTTCTCAAAGTGGCTACAACATTAGACCAACATGTTTAAATAGTAGATCTTATATTCACAGATGGTAAAGTGGCATCAGTTCTGAAAGTACACAGAAACACTAGAAGCAACATTTATAGCAAGATGATGGAAACATTATCAACACTCTCATATGCATGTAGCAATATTTCATGTGTTGTTTCCGTTTGTTCAGCTGTGTGCTCTCTTTAAAAGAAGTATGTTCACTTTTGCTGTATTTTTTTGCAGTTTTGATGATAAGATCTATCATTCACAAATCAATAGAAGGTGTTGTTTGAACACATTACAGGTTTAAAATTTACGGAGAAGCAACGGATACAATAGTAATTAAGAAAATACCACTTGCTCATGACATTCAAATTAAAAGATTTAGGAAAAAGGAAAAACCTATTGCTCTTGTCATAGCAAGAACCCCCTCCACCCTTAAACAACCACAGTTCATGATTTTCCCACCTCTACCGGTAATTCTTGCCACTTCATCTTCTCTATCAAGCTGCAAAGAGGCAATTGGTCATCTCTGATGGGTGAAGATATTTATATGCACGTATGAATGCACATGCAGTAACTGATAAACAAAAATGCCACCTGACAATCGCTAATGGTAGACACCAGACAGTTAAAAGTTACCCAAGTCAATATTTTATATTAATCTATGGCGAAAGCAGAGATATTGAGTCAGAATTAGTTTAGATACCTTGTGATCAACCGTCAGGGGGATTGCTTGCTTCCCTCGACATAGAACCACCCTGGAGTCACCACAATTGGCAGCAATGATCTGGCAGGCTGACAGAATCACCACTGAAGCCGTTGTTCCAACTGAGTATGGTGCCAATGACTTATCCTTGAGAGCATCATCGGCCCTTCCATAAGCCCCACACAATGCAACCTCCCACCTCCTTCGCCATCCATCTTTATCACTTCCTTTCTTCCACTCATCTGCTACCATCTTATGGAGCTCATTCGCACAATATTTACTTACCTGCAAATCAGCGTCCAGAAAATGAGAAGAGTCCACAAGAACTTGATGTGTGATTGCATTTATATTCATCATTTATAATATAAAAAATTGTTGCTTTGAAAATTGTCAAATAATAGAAACTCATAATAAGGTTTGTTGGGTAGGAAAACCTGCTCATCAACAACTGCCTGTTAGTAAGCTAGACATACCACAACTTGATTCCCATGACAACCAATTTTGACAGAAGTTCTTGTAGGCTCCAAGTTCAATATGAATTTAACTCTAGATGCTAAGACATAGAAGCACTACTTTTCTATATGAGCACTTATATTTTCTTCGAAAATTTTAAATAAACATCATTGTCATGCTAAAATTGCATGAAAATATAAGATTAGAACATTTTAAGGAAAAAATTTAACCATAAAATATTTGGCATTAGAAGTAAAATATTAAAAGCTATACTCTATACAACCAGCAATTAACAAGGCTGTAGATAGTCAATCAGGCAATCAGTAATTGCCTTGTATGAAGCATGCATTTGAAGAAAATTCATGAACAATCTATTTCATTTTATTGCCTTTTGCAGTACACCATCTAGGTCTCAACATCGGAAATCTAAATAATAAAAACATGAAAATGAAATCTAAACCTCAATGTGCTACACACGAAAAAAAAAATGCAAGCTAATGCTGAATTAGATGACAAATTGAATTAAACGAAGAACGGGAGAATTCTTAAGAGAATCCAAGGTAATGAGCAGCACCAAAACAAAATTGGTGGCAGAATGAACAATCAAGGAGGTTACACAATATTGAAGTGACAAGTGATAATCAAATAGCTTCATGTACACACACCAATTACAAAAGTGTTCAACGCGGAACGAAGAAACTAAAAATAAGATAATCTTAAATATATTGTGTGATTAATATCCGAAAAGCCCTCTCATAGAAATCACCCTTCAAAACCAACAGAAATGAGGAGTGCCTAGAATTTTATAAACACTATACCATGCACATAATCAGCCGATGTGTGACACTTAGAATCCTAACATGCATATCATGCTTGCAACATTCATAAAATAGTTACTTTATCGAGTTGGGCCGCTTCTTAGAGGTCTTTTTCCCTTTTTGACACCCCATAACCACAGCCAGGTAAACTTTTACAGACTAGAAACAATAGATTTGACATCCTTAACTTTGTTTCAGCCTTTTTGACATGATGTTGACTCCAAGGCCTATTGTTAAACCTCCAAGTAGAAACCATCCTTGAAACTAGACAAGCAATCTGGACTGTGTAACCATTAGCCAGGCCCATACTTAAGCAATATGAGATACTAAGGATCCTAAAACAATGCAGTGATAATTATTTTTGTCTTGTTTTCATACTAGCTTATTCAAATTTTAACGTTACTAATCTAAGCGACCAGAACTCTGAATGAGAGTGGAAGCAAAGGGTGAAAAAGTCCTCGAGACAACATGTCTTAAGAATTTATGTTCGTCCGCCAAAAAAGAATCTTGGAGTAGTGTATCCTTTAACAATTTTGCGTTTTGCAAACACTCTCAAGACATAATTTTGTGCTCCTGCAGTTGTAAACTCAATTCTTTTAGTGTTGCTAATTGTACAAATTGAAGAGAAAATCTTATTTATATCAATAGAAGGCTTACCTAAAATTTTTTTATTTATGTACCACTAATCAAATCTATACGGGCCTCGTGGTAGACAGACAAAATAATAACCTTTCTGTTTATATTTGATAATTAATAACTTTTCAACATAGTCCTCACATTGAACATCATAAAGAATATCCCTTTACAAAATCAAATTTTAGCTTAGATTTGCAAGGGACTCGAGATTGTTTCTATCAAACTTGAGTTAATAATTTCCACCATGCCAAGGCAATCCCTAAAATTAAGTTATAGTTCTTCCATGCCTCGAGTAAAAGGTAGAACTATATTATTCTAAATATGAAAATTCTTTTGTTGACTTTTATACAACACTTTACTTTCTTCTTTTTTCTAATGCTATAACCCTGTGGCCTTGCTTGCGTTTATACAAGCTTTAAAATCGGAGACTACTTCAAATTTTACAATATTTAAAACGTAAGAGATCCCAAAAGAATTTGAAACTTTGGCCTATAGGTTGAAAGCAAGAACTAGCGATTCGACCCACTGTGTTGTTGCTTTCTAGTAATATTATCCTCAAAGGAGATGAAGGTTTTTTAAATAATTATGTAATGAGATCTTATTTGGAATGCTAGAATTCTTCGCACTAAATCTAAAGGGTTTTAAGGAAAACTACAAACAATCTATATTCAAACATCTTTTGTGGCAAGAATCTTGCTCTTATATAAGACAATAGAAGGATAGCCGAAAAGGTTTAGAGCCGTTTATGATAAAAAAAAAGGGACTACCTTCACTCATTATTTGGCCAATCTTACACTAGGAACTTTAGGAATTCACTTGTATATTGGAAAAAAGAATATCATACGCACTCATTCTAAGCCTTCATATATAGAATTGTTAACTCATAAATGGAGAGCAAATAAATACATGATTCAACCTTCCATCTTACACTTAATAATTCTTCAACTTCTCTTTCTGTTGTTTTTACAAATAGCTTTAAAATGCTTCTTTTAATAATTCCCTTTTTCTTATTATTGCACTTCGTTCATTGAAATATCAAATATCTTAAGAATCCAATTCAAAACTGTTGCAAGTCTAAAGACAGCAATATATCTCATTTTCGATCTAAACTCAAAAAGGCTTATCTTTTCTTTGACTCCCGATAATGCACTTAACTAGTGTCATCTAAAATGTAATTGCCTTGGATATTACATATTTCTGATTATTTCACAAATAATTAAATCGTAAAATAGTGTTCTATGTTACTCTAATTATAATCTAAAAAAGTATATTAAGCAACTATAAAAATTAATAGATTTCCCATTAAGAATTTCATTATCAAGTTATTCCAAGGAATAGAAGCACAAACATATGCTTTTACCCAAATATTTCTTCTATGAAGTGTTCTAACATAACAAATTCACTAGCACATATCTAACAACTCAAATCCATTAAACAACCAAGTACATCACAACCTATCAGAGTCATCAAAAGACTTTCTCATGCATTTATATAAAACAGCTAATGCATCATTAATATCCCATTCAAGATGTCACGCTGCAACCCAAAGCTTTACTTAAAGAATCAGATATTTGTTGACATATGTAGTACCTCTGATATCTCTGATCCCAATGTGGCCCTCCATCTTTATACTGGTCAAATGTAGCTTTGATACATCTCCTACCACGGACTTAAAAAGTGGCAATGGATTTATGAATGAGGGAATGATACTTTCTTTTGTACCCCAATTATAAGCTTGTATAAAGGCCTTTTGTGCCAAAAGTTCCTATGTTTAATGACTCTGAGATAGAGCTTGAGGTGAATTCTAATCAAGTCTATGAGAAAATAAGGATAGTGTCATTGTTCTAACAACTTTGTTTAGACAAAAGTGATTCGAGGTCTGAGTTGAGGGGCTCATCTCTTGCGATAACACTGATGGCCGACAACATCTTTTTCTTTTTATCTTTATCAGGACATTGTTTTTCAAAATATTTTTTTTGCCCACAAATAAAACACCTGTTCCTTTTCTTTGAGAAAGTAGACTTTCTTCAAAAAAAATCTCTTTTTGGATCTGGGTGGCCTGGAAAATGGTCGTCTAATTTTGAACTTTCGGTGATGGTTTTTCTGAGTCCTGCAAGAGCATTCTTTTCCAGAACATTTAAACTGTAAATCACATCGTTCACAAGCCTTTTGAATCCTTTTGCCTGTAAAATCAAAATCTTTAAATAATTATAGCGTGCGCATAACTTATCCAGAGCTGAGAAGATTGCCTGTTGGATTACTCTGATTGAGGAGTTTTGTAAATTTTTATTCTTAAAATCAATGATTTTTAAAGCTTCTTGTCCTAATGGATCCAGAACTGAGTTGAGAAATGCTTGTTTTAGATTAGGGTCATCAATTCCCAGAATGTAGTATCTTGCTGTAGCTTTTTCGAAGTGTAATTCAAGATCTTTTCTTTTATACAAACAACACTTTATTTTAAAGAATTCTTCGCGTGCTTTGTTTGTTATCTGGCCTTCTTCTTCAACAAACTCATTAAAAAGAATTTCAATGAATTGTTCGATTGATTCATTTTGTTGTAGTATGCGCTGTCTATATTCTCCAAGATGAAAGTACCAATATTTCAGTATTCCCTAGAATCGGGCAATGGCCTTTTGGATGACTTCATGGATGGTCATTCCAGCCTTTTGTTATTCAGCTAGGCACCATGCTTGGAACTCAAAAATGAGATCAACCTATTTATGGGTGGCTGACGTTATCAAGAGTTAGCCAATATTTTTTCTTCGTGTTGTTTGCACGTGATGATTGGACTCGTCGTCGCAGAGGAGTTTCTGCCCATTTATAGAGGAATCTGGTTCTAGAACTTCTATTTGTGGCCTTAATATTTGTGGGTCTTGGGTGTAGTATTCATGTATTAAGGTGGGATAAGAGATGATGTTAATCCTGAAATGAATTTTGTTTTTAAGACTATTTGTGATGTTGGTGTCTTAGAAAAGATGAATAGTTAATTCATAGTAGTATAAGGGAAAATGGATGACATATGGTTCGGACTCTGGTAAAATTCTAGTGGTGGGGTTGGCAATTTGTTAAAGATGGGTTCTGTGATAGTTTCTATGACTGATGCCGTGAATATAACAGATGATTCGAAGGCAGGCTTTTTCTTTTTGTCTTTCTTCTTTGGGATAACTGTAGAATTATCACCAAATATGGAAGGATGTTTAGAAAATGGTAAAAGTTGTGATGCTTTGGGTAAGGTGTCTATCAAATACCATGGCTGACAAATATCTTGTTCAAGGCTTCGTAGTTGAGCTTTTAAATAATCAACTTTCTTTTCCTGTTCTTGGAAATGAAGGCCATGTTGAACCAAATTTAGAACGTGCTTGTATAGCACCTTAATCTCAACTCTGATTTTTTCTATCAGCATTTGATGGGTTATAAAGCCAGTGTCAATTTTGGCTTCTATTCCTGTCTGAGATTCTTTAATTCTTTTGAGTGCGTTATTTTAAGCCATAGTATTTTGTGATTGCCAATTGAGCATTGCATCTGTAGGACTTGTCTGTTCAAAGATGCCGTCTACCTGTCTAGTGTTTGGTTGTTTCATTTTTCATTGCTAGACAGTATTTTCTTCAAGATTGTGTTAAGGAGTTAGTGGAGGAAAATCTATAGGCGAGAACATCAGAATTATGGAATGGTGTTTAAGGGTTCTGGAGTTTGGTGTTTTGGTTTACATGTCGATGGTAATTGTGTATTCACTTTGTGTGGTTTACAGGGAGGAGAAGAATTGTGTTGTGGGGCAAAGTAGGTGACATAATAGTCAAATTTTTCAGACAGTTGTCCCAGGAGTTCGACATTTGGATCGCCATCATTATATATTTTCTCAATGGTACACTGTGAACGCTGCTTTTTCTATTTGTCTTTGTCTTTTGACAAAATTTTCATCATCTGATCTGTCATCTTGGCATGATTGGTAGTTGCAAAAAAGGTCCCAATGATAATAGCCATCTTCTATCTTGAACTGGTAGATGAGCTTTCCCTGTCTTGTAAAAGAGACAATAAGAACTATTTCTTGTGGATAGTTGATTGGGGTAAATGTGAACTGGGTTGGGAAAGGTAGAGCTGAAGGCCTTAGTTTTTCAAAACAAATCTCAGTCTGTCCGTTACGTCTCTAGAAAAAGCTATTATTTGTAGATTATAGCATTTTGGGTGGTTGAGACTATTTGTGGTTTTGTTCATACTTTATTATCCATATATCTGGAATGAGTTTTACCAGTACTTTGTTGAAGAGTTTTATGGGCACATAAGTACATGTTGGCACTTTGCTAGATTCTACAGAGAGTAAAATGGCACCTTGGCTCATATGGGGTGTCCCAAAGTCTAAGGCATGATTTTTGACTCGATAGACCATTTAGTAGTGGAGTGTGGCTGAGTATGTGTTTCTTTCTAGTATTGCCCTCGTAATGTGGATCTATACTTTTAGTGTTGAAAACAAGTTGGAATCTGTAAGGGGCATGCAAAAGTTGAGGTACAGAGCGACTAACATTATACCTACATTCAATATTATTTTCATCATGCCAATATAAGCATCTTTGTATCTAGAGAAGCGTCCATCAAATAAAGCAATGTAGGCTACAGTTTCAAGGCCTTTTTGGCCATAGAAAGTTATGGTAAATCTTATAGCACCAAAGTGCATGTGAGTGTAGCCTTGTTATAACCAATAAGGGAGAAGGTCTTCTGGGAACCTGAGGGTTACTATTTATTCTTCGGTTGAAGCAGGGAGAATGTGTTGGTCAAATTTGGTTGCTTGCATAAATTCTTTAATTTTGATACGGTTTAGAGTTATCAGTTGTATGAGAAAGGTAAAAAGGGATTTTTGTGGTTTAAGAAAGGCATGGTAAAGATTGATTATAAGTAGATCAGATACTGGTACTTTTTTCTTTTAGTAGGTAAGAGATCTCATACAGATGGTTCATTCAAGAGGAATCAGTAGATCTGAGGGAAGGAGAAAAAGTAAGGGTAGTTGGGGATAGATCAAGAACTGAAAGATGAATAAATGACTCTGATGAAGAGGGATCCATATTTATAAGATATGGTTGTTCTCTTTCGTAACCTTAGGTATTAAGATAAGACGAGTTGGAGTTAAAACCCTTAAAATACAAATACAAATCCAAATGGATTATGAGATATGGACGAAAACTTGTCAAAAACCTAAATCTAATAATTTCTCGACATCGTGAATTATATGTCAGATTTCATCCAACATCTTTCACAGATCACAAAGCCTTTATTCCACATGCTTAAAAAGAATCCTCCACAGTGGCAACACCAACAGACGACAGTTGTGAAAAGACTTAAGAAAAAATCAACAAGACTGCCACCCTTACAGATCTCATCACATGGCAAAAAGATACTACAGACAGATGCAAGTGACTATCACTACCACAGTATCTTCAAGGAAATCTTGACGGTGAAACAAGCAATTGAAATTTTTGAATTCTACTTGATTGGATATGAATTCATGGTTGAGCTGGATATGTCAACATTTTTTGACATGCTGATATACAAACAGATATGGATTCTAAACCAACAACTGCTAAGAATTTTTCCTTCGAAGTAAAACACATTAAAGGTAAAGACAACACAGTAGCAGATTTCCTCTCCCGCAACCCTATAAATATTGATACCCCACTCACCGACCACATCACCAACCACACAGATAGAAGACCAAAGCACAAATACTATTTTATTATTCTCCTAATGGCAGCCTCTTCCTCCCATGTTCCACCAAAATCCTTCATTATCCATCCACTAGTCCCATTCACACCTCCAGAATTTGAAGAGAGAATCAGAACCAAAACCATTAGGTCAAACCCCACCGAGCTTATAAAATAATATGCCATCAAAGTTGTTTAAGAAAATGGATGGAACACTCTAAGAACTCCTCTATTCAACCTGACCTACCCCTTTTTCTATCTGTTCATTGTCACCCCTTTTGAAGCTTAGTCTAAAAGTGTTCTTTACCTGTTATGGTACCTGTTAGACTCATACACTATTGCAATAGAGTTCCCTGTCCTAAAAATGAAAAAAAAAATGGCTCGAAATAGTCTCATCTAGCCACAATGCAATCACATTTTTACAATGGTTCTTTCCCAGAGAACAATGGCTAATCAAGTTTAAAAGATCAATACACCAACACAGTCAATCAAGAATGCCACCCAGAAGATTCCATATAGTCTTTCTCTTTCAACAAAAATGGATGATTATATTCGATCATGAAGAGCATTACTATCCTGTTGTTGAGGACTATTTTATGTTTCCATACTCCCTTTATTTGTTTCGAGATAACCACAGAACAGAGATGCGAGACCTAAAAAGAGTCCTTACAAAAAAGAACCAGATCATCTCACCATCAATATGGATAGATCTTGAAGACTGTGCCCTTTTGGAAACCACAGGCGATGACTTCTCATACAGAGTCCAACAAACGTCTAACCTCCACCAATATAGGCAAAGTGAACAACACCAACTTATTTTCAACAATACTACCAGTACAGTCGGGTCAGAATTGATCATGAAAACCCTCTTCCCATAAACATTCCATCAGAAACCTATGAGACAGATACACAGATGCACGATGTCCCTTTCTCTGTACCAAGATGCTCAATCTTCACCCACTAAGTCACAAGTTCAACAGGAAATAAGACTATTATCTTGTGATCTTGCACCACAAGAGGCTGAAATCTGTGAAGAAAGCCTTAATGACATCAAGATCTTGGAAGAATTCATAGAAAAGTATGAAAGCAAAAAAGCTCAACGTGCCTGAAAACAATTCAATAATGACGGAAGTCCTAGTATGTTCAGCTGGTCAAGCTTCAGATCTTAAACCTCGTGATAAATGCAACCCTCAAAAGCTGAGCCTATGTACTCATAATTATCACATGGCCCAACTTTATGTTATGTTTTTATTTTTGTCTAGTTAATAATAAATTTCTTGTATAATGATTTGCATGCCAAGTCAAAAGCTTATTATTTTATTGTTATGTTATTTATATCGAGAGTTCCAAGCTATATAAAGCCACTCCCTCCTTTGTACAAGGCAGACTCAAAGAAATAAAAACCTCTTTTCTCTTATTCCATGAGTTTCTAAATCTCTTTCCGGTTGTTCTCAAAGTAAGTCTTAGGCAAAAAATATAAAATGAGTTGATCTATTTTTTTAAGTTTTAAAGAAACTTACTCAGCTAAATATGCTCTACAATTGCCTTGTTTAAGGGATCCTTTATATTAGAAAGACTAAAAGACAAAAAAAAAGATTATTTTCAAATTTAGATCTTATTCAGAGAATTGTTACTGGGTTATGTAAAAGGCTGGGCCATTTAGAGTGTTTGGCCAAAGCATATCTTATAATTCAGTTCTAATTATACTTTAATAATAACTTTAATTTTAATTATATTATTATTCTTTAATTTAATTAAAAAGATAATAAAAAATACCCTTATTTTTAAAGATATTTTAATATAAAATTATGAGCGTATTATGAATAAAAGAGAGATAAGAATGTAATTAAAATTAAAACTGTTAAGTGTAGCTTACATTAAACTCAGGGGGTGACAGTGTTAATACCCCCAACACAGCAGACGGAAACTTTCACGAGGCGGCATAATTCTTTTACAAGAATTATCTTGAAAACAGATTATCAAATTTTTTTTTTTATTCTTGAAAATAATTTCTTTTTTGCCTTAAAATTTTAAACATAAACCGGCAAACCTTTCACTAGAAAAAAAAAATTTAAAGCACTGCGGCAACAATTCATTTTTTGCTTCATAGTAGGCGAACCCGAAACCAAAACCCAAAACCCGACTCAAGCGTTCAATATCCACATCCTAAATCCACATTTGGTTTCCGAGAAAACGAGGGAAAGTAAAGGAAAAAAACAATGGTGAAACGGAAAGCGAATTTTTACAACCAAATGAAAGTCCCGGAGATCCAAAAGGCAGTCCCAATCTTGCAACACAAATGAACAACGAAACAACTGAAAGGTCTTTTCTTCTTTAAACTAATTACTTATTAAGAAATAAAATTATATGCATCTCGTATCTTTAAAATGAACCAAACCCGCTTTGCATTTATTTTATTTCTATGAAATCTGATTCAATTGTAATTGAATTCTCTGTTCTTTTGGTTGAGATTGTTATTTGCTTG
The DNA here is from genome assembly GCA_946807835.1 of Ailanthus altissimus. Taxonomy (NCBI): domain Eukaryota; kingdom Viridiplantae; phylum Streptophyta; class Magnoliopsida; order Sapindales; family Simaroubaceae; genus Ailanthus; species Ailanthus altissimus. The sequence goes on along the minus strand of OX327710.1, from coordinate 19,052,517 downwards.
TTAATTTGGCCAAGTTAGCAGATCAGCTATAAACTAATCCTGTTTTATTACCTTTTAGTTAATTTTCTTTTGTGTCCACTTTCAGGTTTTGTCTGATGTTTCCTAGTTTCCCTCATGGTTTAATTGTTGATTGAGATTTAGCGTTAATTTTGTTTAGTGGTAGTAGTGTTAGCTTATAACTTGTAATATTCTTTTTTTTTTTTTTTTCATATATGTGTAATGTAGGATTTCTTGTTGTACTTGTTGGATGAAGTTACTTAATATATCCTTAGACATGTAATGCTACGCGCACAAACACATGCGCACGAATATAGGCTTCCATCCATCACATCGATTCAAATATACTTTTTTGGTGAGGGGAGTTGGGAAGGGTTGGGGGAGTGCTTAATGATCAATTCTTTTGTTGTTTTAGGAACTTTTGGCATAAAAGGCCTTTATACAAGCTTATAATTAGGGTACAAAAGAAAGTATCATTCCTATTCATTACCACATTGTAAGTCTATGGAAGGTAATGTATTAAAGCCACGTTTGATCATTATAAAGATGGAGGGCCACCTTGGGATTAGAGATATTAGAGGAACTACATATGTCAACAAATATTCGATTTTTTAAGTAAAGCTTTGGGTTGTCAGCGTGACATCTTGGATGGGATATTAATAATGCATTAGTTGTTTTATATAAATATATGGGAAAGTCTTTTGATGACTCTGATAGGTTGTGATGTACTTGCCTGTTTAATGCATTTGAGTTGTTAGATATGTACTAGTGAATTTGTTATGTTAGAACACTTCATATAAGAAATATTAGGGTAAAAGCATATGTGTTTGTGCTTCTATTCTTTAGAATAACCTTATAATGAAATTCTTAATGGAAAATCTATTAATTTTTATAGTTGCTTAATATACTTTTTGAGATTATAATTAGAGTAACATATAGAACACTATCTTACGATTAAATTATTTGTGAAATAATCAAAAATATGTAATATCCAAGGCAATTACATTTTAGATGACACTAGTTAAGTGCATTATCGGGAGTCAAAGAAAAAATAAGTCTTTTTGGGTTTAGATCAGAAATGAGATATATTGCTGCCTTTGGACTCGCAATAATTTTGAATTGGATTATTAAGATGTTTGATATTCCATCGAAGGAAGTGCAATAACAAGGAAAAGGGAATTATTAAAAGAAGCATTTTTAAAGCCATTAGTAGACACAAAAGAAAGAGAAGCTAAAGAATTATTAAGTGTAAGATGAAAGGTTGAATCATGTATTTATTTGCTCTCAAAGTAAGCCTTAGGCAAAAAGTATAAAATGAGTTGATCTATTTTTCTAATTTTTAAAGAAATTTACTCAGTCAAGTATGTTCTACAGTTGTCCTATTTGAGAGATCCTCTGTATCAAAAAAATTAAAAGACAAAAAAAAAAGTATTTTCGAATTCGGATCCTATTCAAGGAGTTATCACTAGGTTATGTAAAAGGCTAGGCCGTGTAAACCCGCCAAGGCAAGAGGCCATTCAGGGTGTTTGGTAAGAGCATACCTCATAATCTAGTTCTGACTCCTCTAATCAATCATAGAAGATGATAGTGTTAATATCTCGCCGAGTGGACAATCAGTGTCGAATAAATATGATTTAAAAATAACAATTTTTAAAATTATATTGAATATAAAATTAATAATTTAAAAATATTATTGTTGATAACGAAAAATTCTTTTGTTAATCTTTATGTAATTTGTAATTTGTATAAACCCTCAACGGGTGACAGTGTTAATATCTCATAATATAACTTATTTGTGTTAGGTTTTATTTTATTTTTTTTTTATGTGGGGCTCACATATAAATAATAATTATACATTATGTGCTATTTTAAATAAGAATCAATTTAAGTGATCTATTTTGGTTATATTTTATTGGACTCCAGAGACAAATAATTTAATATGAGCTTGTTATTTGTAGAAACTCAATACTAGTTGAATTATGAGTGATGAGATCATAATTTAACCTAGTATATAAAGACATTTTTTTAGGGTTGTGATCCTCAAGTCAAATCAATTCATGTAGAACTCTTCTCTTTTTTTTTCATTGCAGAGAGAGAAACCCATTGAGCCTACATAAATTTAACTGCAGAATGCCATTATAGTCTTAGTTCTTATTCAAGGCTGCTAATATTCAAGTTCTAATCACCATGAATTCTCCAGGTATATTTTCTTCTCAAGATTCATCCTGATAATTTGACATGATAGATCTTGGGTTATATTCATATGGAATGTCATTATAGTCTTAGTTCTTATTCAAGGTTACTAATATTCAAGTTTTAATCACCATGAATTCTCCAGGTATGTTTTCTTCTCAACATTTATCTTGATAATTTGACATGATAGATTTTGAGTTATATTCATATGGATATGAATTTAATATATGGTTATATCTAACAAGGGTTATTAGAGCAGAAATTATGTTAAATTATTAAGATTATTAATACATATATTCATGTTTTAAATATCTTTCCTATATAGTTATTTAGGGATAAAATATTATATGTATGTATTTTTCATAATTTTGTTGAAGAAAAAACATTAAGTTTATATTTTTTATTGTGATTTGAGATTCAAATATGGTCAAGGGTCATTGATTTAAAGAATTAAGGATAAAAAAACATCAAAATTTGACTTCTATTTCGTGATTTTCACTTTTTTTTAACAGTTTAGAATATAAAAAAAAAAAAAAGGGAAAGGATGGCAATGCACAGTAAGAGAAAGTATGGCCTAGGATTTTTTGTTTGGTAAATATCAAATAGGCTTATCTTATTATTTGTTAATTATATTTTGACTATAAAAGTTTAAAAAATTTACAAATAGGCCCTAATATTAATGGTTATTTTCACGCAACCCCTTAAATTTTTTATTTAATTACAATTTGACTGCAAAAGTTTGCAATATATTCATATAGGTCTTAATATAATTGATTTTTTTTACACAATCCCCTCGAACTTTAAGTAACTACATTTTGGCTTTAAAACTTTGAAAATTTTATAAATAAGTCACATTTTGACCCAAATTTATTTGTGGTCTACTTTGGATATTTGCAAATCTAAAGTCAGCAAATTTATGGTCAAAATTTAGGGCTTTTCAGTTATTTTTTGGAAAATTGGGTCTACTCAATTCATGGAGATCCAGTCCAAAATTTAATCTATTTGGATTTGACCCGACAATCATTGACCATGTTTTTAACTAATAGCAGTGTTGTAACCACAGCAACCTTGGCACTACGCATCACTCCAGTGCATAAGAAAAACTTAATTTTCTATTTATAAGCATTCGGTTACTTTATACTACTTGTTTTATATTTCGAAATAAATTGATTGAAATAATATATTATCAAAGTAACCTCTGTTGTGTAGATTTCTTTTTTTTGGAACATTAAGATGAATATGTTTATTGTTTATGCAAAAAATAATTGACGCAAATGAAGATTATTTTTTAGTCAAATAATAGACATATTTGCGGTAATAAATGTGTGATAATCATCAAGTTTTCTATGCATGCAATAAGTCAATCTAAAAAAAGGTTTATTGTTGACAAAATTTATTATCAACATTTGATTACTGCATTGAGAGTACCGCTTACAATTGATATTTCTGTCCAAAGACTAAATATCAATGTTGTGCTAGGTATCTCGTGATGGGGCCTACCTTTATGTGTTTATTTATGTCATGCATGTATATGCTTAAAATAATGACATGATTGTGAGCTTGTTGTTTTATTATGTATTCTCTATAAGTTTATCTATTTCTATAATATCTACCAATATAAATTTCATTCATATGTTTAAGCACTATTTCTAAGAAAGATAATGCTAAGAAATTCATTGAGAAAATTGAACAACGTTTTGTCAAAAATAAAAGACTGAAACAAGTACACTACTAACTAACTTTGTTTCAATAAGGTATAATGGCCAAAAGAGTATAAGTAGTACATTATAAAATATCTAATCTCGCTTTACAATTAAATGCACTAAAGTTAGAGCTGTCTAATGACTTGCTCGTGCATCTGGTTTTGATATCTCTTCCTGCATACTACAGTTACTTTAAAGTAAGTTATGACACCCAAAAGGTTAAATGGACTCTTAATGAGCTCATTTCACATTGTGTGCAATAATAAGATAAATTGAAGCAAGAAAAGACTGAAAGTACTCACTTAGTAAATATTTCTCAGAATAAGGTTACTAATTAGTAAAGAAAAAAGAATAAATGAGAGAAAACTGCAATGGGGACTTCATATAATAAGGTGTAAAAGAAACAAGATTCGATCATTACTTGTTTCTTCTGCAAAAAAGGCTAGTCATATGAAGAAGGGTTATCCCAAGTACGCCAAATAGCATGTTAAGAAATGTACACTTTTAACTTTATTTGTTTAGAAGTTAATTTAACTTTTGTACCTAAACACACTTGGTGGGTAGATACATAAGCAACTACTCATATATGTGTGTCTATACAAGGTTGTCTTAGAAGCCAGTTTTCAATTGATACTGAAAGATGTATGTAAGTGAGAAATGACAATGCAGCTCTTGTAAAGGTCATAAGATTATTTAGATTACAATTAGAAACCAAATATTATTTGAATTTAAATGAGACTTATTATATATTGTCATTGAGACAGAACATATTTACTGTTTCTAGTTTGGACAAATCAGAATATTTTTGTTCATTCAGAAACAATAAGTTAATCTCTTTCAAAATTTAAATCTTATTGGTGCTAGTTCTTTAATTGATAATCCTTACAAAATAGATACTCATGTCTATTTTAATGAATCTTTGCATGTTAATAAATGTGGTACAAAGCAAAAATTAACTAATGAGAATTCTCTTATATTATGGCACAAGCATTTAAGATATATCTCTAAACAGAGAATAGAAATACTTGTGTTAGATGGAATTCTTAATTCTCTTAATTCAACAGATTTTAAAATTTGTATTGAATGTATTAAGGGAAAACAAACAAAAAATAAAAAATTAAGTGCCAATAGGAGCAATAACATCTTAAAACTAATAAATACTTATATTTATGGACCATTCCCTATGACTTCTTGGAATGGATAATAGTATTTTATTATGTTCATTGACAACTATTTTTATTTTTGGTAGCTTTAATTAATTTATGAGAAGTCTCAATTCTGGACATGTTTAATATTTTCAAAGCTGAAGTTGAAAATCAACTTAGTAAGAAAATTAAAGCTATCAAATTTGACTATGGTGGTGAATACTATAAAAGATACGATAGATCAGGTGAACAATATCCATTACTTTTTTTTTGCTAAATTCCTATAAGAGTGTGGCATCGTCTTATAATACACAATATCTGGGAAACCAAGTATGAATGGTGTTGCTAAGAGATAAAACTGAATACTTAAATAATACTGAAAAGCATAATTAATCACTCTTCTTCACTTGAATCACTCTAAGGAGAAGCACTAAAGATTGCAATTTACTTTCTTAATAGAATTTCAAGTAAAGTAGTATTTAAAACTCCGTACGAGTTATGGATTGGCAAAAAGCCTAGTATTTAACACTTGCATGTCTGGGGTTATCCAGTTAAGGCTAGACTATATAGGCTTAATAAAAGAAAACTGGACTCAAGAACAATTAACTGCAATTTTTTTTTTGGATATTTTAAAAGATCGAGGGGTTTCAAGTATTAAGATCCCTCAAGTAAATCTTTTTTTGAGATGTGAATGCTAAATTTCTTGAGGATGTTGAGTTTATGGGGAGAGAAGGCATATTAAAGATATTGTCTTTGAAGATGAATTTATTTATCTTCCTACAGTTGCTATTGAAAATGATCAGACTCATTTTTTTGAAATTATTCAATAAATAGATCCAAAAATATAAGACAATATACAGGAGCTCCAAATCCAAAATAAAGAATTTGATTATGTTCATCAAAAGCAATCTCAAGAACAAGTGCCTTAAGAATATCTACTAGAGAAAAGAGAAGTGCAATTTCAAATGATTTTACCGTTTATCTCCAAGAACATGAGTTTGATATAGGACTGAGAAATGATCCAATCAATTTCAGTCAAGCTAAACAAAGTTTTGATTCTCATAAATAAATTAAGGTCATAAGGATGAGATGAAATCAATGAGAAACAATAACGTTTGAAATCTTGACGAGGTGCCTAAAGGTGCAAAACTCATTTGTTGCAAATGGATATTTAAAACCAATAGGAATTGAAAAGGCAACATCGAAAGATATAAATGTGTCTAGTTACTAAGGGTTTCACTCAAAATGAAGACATTGATTATAAAGAGACTTTCTCTCCAGTGTCAACGAAAGACTCTTTTATGATCATCATGTTTAGGGTTATCCGCCCACCAGAGGGATACTGCCCAAGGTGTTTCATGAGCATATTGCTCGTATGGGTATTATATTATTTGACAATGTGCATGAATAGTGAGAGTTTGTCATTTGATGTTCATTTGGTTAAAAGACACACTTATGGTTTATTTTCTATAGAATAAAGTTTGATGGTTTGTTGAAACTTTGAAATAAGGTTGTACTTTCTATTGCAATTTTACATAAAGTTTAGAAAGTGTTTGGTACTTTCTATTGCAGTTTTGCATAAAGTGTAGAAAGTATTTAACTCGTTGGAGTTATAAAGTAGGACCAATTAGAAATACACATGTTTGAGATCACATTAATGTAATTTTCATGCTACACATCCATATTTGATATATGTCATTAATTATGTTAGTATGGTGACCACTGATGGATCTAGTTGCAAATATATGCAACGAATGTCGTTTTGATCTCATATTGATATAGTTAATGGATCAGATTGTATCTAAGAAGATATTTCAAGATAAAATAGCATTTATTGTGGGCATTAAGGTTTATGATGTATAATTATTTTCAGATGACATATATGGCTCAAGTGGGAGATTGTTAAGTTTTATTATTTCTTTTATGTGAGCTCACATATTGACAATAATTATACATTATGAGTTATCTTAAATAAGGGTCAATTTAAGTGATCTATTTGGGTTATATTTTATTGGGCTCTAGAAACATCTAATTTAATATAGGCTTGTTATGTGTAAAAATTCAATACTAGTTGAATTATGAGTGATAGGGTCATAATTTAACTTAGCATATAAAAACTTTTTTTAAGGTTATGTAGAGCTCTTCTCCTTTTTTTTATCACAAAAAAAAAATTTATTGAACCTACATAAAAATAATAATAAAACCTAACAATTTGGTCTTGTTCTTTAAAACTAATAAAACAGTTACCAATAATTCTCAAAACATGTTCTAAAATAAATAATTAAAAAATATATTATTTTATTTTTTAATACCATTTTAAAATAATATATTCTAATTTTACAAACATATTAAAGCATGTTTCAATTTTTTTTTTATTTTTTTCAAAAACAAAAAATAATCTTTGGAAATGATCCAAACAACTAAATGAGTGCTTGTTTATTTATTTGTAACACAATTAATAAGCTTTTTATTTTTTGCAATCATTTTTTTTTTAAAAAATAAAAAATAATCTTTGGAAATGATTCCAAAAAAAAAACTAATGGGGCGCACCTACTAAGTGTTTTTGTTTTTGTTTTTTTTTTTTTTTTTTTGCAATTACTTTTTGTTTTAAAAAATAAAGAATAATCTTTGGAAACGATCCAAAAAAATGTTTTTGTAATATATCAAAAATAAGTTTTGTCTATCTAACATAGGGAAAGTTTTGAATCGGAGACGTATACTGAAATAGAAAAATTAATGTATTATCAACTTTTTATTTTTGAGCTATTAGCATAAATATCAATTAATAAGTGTTTTTAAAATTTCAGTTTCTAGTTATTGAATCATATGCTACTGTAGCATTAACAGAATTTTTTACTATTACCTTAACAACAATAATCTTCAACTATTTTTTTTTTTCTTTACAAAAATGTCAAATAAAATTTAGTTTCTTTATAAAAAAATTTTATTTTCTAAATTTTCATACAAAAAAAAAACGAAGAGAAGAAAGGGAAGAATAGAAGAGTAGTGTTGACCCATGAGATGAGTGGCCCAAGCAAATGTAACATTTCTTTTACTTTGGTACTTCCACTAAGCCCAAAACGAAAAACCCAACCCAAAGTAATTCTCTTGTATCCACGCACCTCGAATGGCGCGTTGATTTACCAGGAACAGAGATATTTGACTAACGACCTTCTAGAATTTGGGTGGCTATGTGGGGCCATACAATCAATTTCGAACAAAACAAAAGGTGGACGTTGGCTATCTGTTCTGATTCTCATACACGTGTAGGAAAAGTGCTGATCTGTCACGAATGCTGGCTGACAGGTCGGTGTAGGGTAAGACTGTAAGAGCAAGGATTATCGAGACAGTTAACAATGAACACTCCTCTTTGGACTTTGGGTTCACTTAAAATGTGAAAAAAAAAAAAGGCAAAAAGGAAAAATATACCAAAATAATTTTTTTAAACTTTAAAGTACCAGAACTTCTCTCTTTCATTTTTAAAAGATGAAAAATATGTCAATTTGAGTTTATCCCAATTAATTTTCACCTAATTTTTTTAAAAAAAATTCAGAGAATAATCGAGAATTTATTAGTTGAATAAATTAAGTAATAACTCTGTCAAAAATCATACAATTAAGAAAATGATGAGCAAAATAAAAAAGAAAAAGAAAAAACACTTCATATAAGTCTAATTAATAAGTAACCAGACCATAACATTAAGAAAAATGTAATTTAAATAATCAAGCAAAAAATTCATGAATTAACAAGAAATAAGATAACATAATCAAAGTTTACTAGCATCCCCACAGATTTGCTTAAGCACTGACAAATATCTATTAAAACTCCACGTGTCAAATGCATGCATGATTTCTATCTCTTAATCAATTGGCAAGGCCACTATCTTACGAGATAATTTGTAAAAAAAAACAAAAAAAAAAAGCAACAAATAATTTCTTGAAATTAGAAAATGCATTTTTCACAAACTAAACATGAAAAACCACTCGCTTTCAATATTATATATTTTTGTATGGCTTCTGAGAATTTCATATTTGCTCGAGAGTAAGCTCATGCATATGATCAGAAGTAATTTTAAGATCATTAAAAAAAATATTTAAAAATGATAAATATTGAGTTGATTACCTGATCACCTCCATGCCCATCAAAAACACCAAAATAATGAACCGGTGACTTCAGCCCCGCGTATGTACAGTCCGGCGCCGTGCATCCGCCGACTTCGTTGCAACGAAGCTTCATTAGTCCCGGGAAAATCCGTACGTCATCCTCCATTGCCTGTCTCCTTCCTTGTTCAGTAAACTCCCCCCATCTCACTCTCCTATTGCTCCTCCCCACACACCTCAAACCCAAAACCCTTTTACTTGCTTTCATTTTGTTCATATTAATCTCTCCATTTTCGCTCTCATCGGACCCGAAAACAGCTTTCATAATTTGGTTTACAGTGTTTTCGGTGTTTTCAGGCTTGGTGGTGGTGGCGTTGGTTTTTGCCATTGAATAGGTTAAAGATAAAAAAAAAACCTTCGAGAGAGCGAGAGAAAGAGCGAGAGAGAGACAAAGAGGAAAAAAAAAAAAAACAGTAGAGGGAGTGAAGTTGAAATTGTAATACAAAAATTGTATACGTGGGCGGTGATCAATTACCCTCTTCAGTTCTCAGCATTACCCACTTGTTATGTTTCATATTGTTAAAAAAAAAAATTCCGCGATTACAAAAATTAATCTTTTTCTATCACCATCTTTTTATTTATTTTTTTAAAATTAATAATATATTTTTTAAAAAAATATATACTAAATAATAAAACTATAATTATTTTATTTTATATTTTAAAATTTATGAATATTTAATATTTTTTAATAAATTAATAATTAATGCTCATTAAAAATAATAAAGATGTTATAATTTTTATTATTATTAAAAATACCAAACAAATAACTAAAATATTATAATAATAAAATCATAACATATTTATGTTACGGTGGAATAATGAATATTTTAGTGATTTAATTTTATTAATATTTAATATTTTTGATACATTAATATTTAATACTCATTGGAAAGAATAGATACTTTATAGTTGTTTAATATTTTTTAAATAAAATTATAAAAAAATTATTATAAATAATAAAACCGTAATCTATTTATTCTTTTTTAAAAATATTAAATATTAATTTATTTAAAAAATAATGAATAAAATTTTGATATATAAAATAAAGAAAAAATTAAAATTATTAAAATATTCATCATTTCATTATAATATGTATATATTATAATTTTTATTATTTTAATAATATTTTTTTAAAAAAAATTATAATAATAAATTATATAAAATAATTAAAAAAATAAAGATAAATTAGTAAAAAGACAATTTAACAAAAAATTTATAGCAAAAGGAAGAATTTTAAATAATATAAAATATTAAAAAGATAAATAAGTAATACTCAAAATTATAGGGGTCCCGATGGAATTGTAGCAACGCGTGGAAATGAAGTATATGGCATGGAATGACCTCTCTAGCTACGTTGCATGACGACGATTTGAGGTAACTTCTTGAGTTTTATGAGATATTTTGAGGTGAGGCTTTTCGATTGGTTGCTTTTATGTGGTTTTACAGCTCAATGTTGCCTCGCCACCTTCGCAAAAATACTTTACTTTAGAGTGATAAGATGTAAATGAATTATAAAAATAATTTCTAGAAAAAATCTGATGTAAAAGAATTATAAAAATATTTTCTAGAAAAAATCTTAAAAGTTTATTATCATGAATACTCTAAATTAAGGCTTAATTAAAAAGATACTTTTAAATTTTAAATTTTATTAAAAAAATTTAAAAAATTTAAAATTTTTTATTGATACCCAATCATTAAATAAATTTATGTAAAAATTAACAAATTCATATAAAATATCGAACTTGTTCTCAATATATAATAAAAAATTATGATACGACAATTAGCAACTTTGATCACAAATGCCTAAAAAACCATATCCCAAAACAAAATAAAATTTTACATTTTAGCAATTTAAAAATAAATTTGTTATATTTTTAAATCCTGTGTAATAAAAATACTTTTATCTTTCTCAAAAAAAAAAAAAAAAAGTCTTCAGTTTTTCCTTTTGATGACTAATTTATTTTCTTGAAGTATCTCCACCAACTCTCATTTCAACTGTCGGTGAATTACATTGATTTGCTATGCGACATCCAAAATCATCTTTTAATCTCTAAAAGAAAAAGCCGCCACATATCCAAAATCATCTTTTATTTTCTTGTCTTCTTGGAACGGAGTTGACATCATCTTTCCTTCTTCCACCAGCTGGTGAGTCAGTCCTCAAAATGAAACAGAAACCAGAACTCGATTTCCCACGAAATGGCTCCACCCCATTAAAGCTACTAACCGGCATATCAGTATTAATGACAGTTTTATTTTTAATTTATTCAATATTTTATTTCATTCCGTCTCAATCTTCAAATTCTGGCTGGTACCCATTTCAATTCACCCCTAATTAGTAAAAGTCTTTTTTACTAAAATGGCTAAAAACGTAAAACATCATGGCGGTGGATCTGATGGGATTTCCGAGGAAGATGATGGACGATCAGATGGCGATATAAGAAGCCGCACAGCAAGGGTTGAAGAGCATGGAGCACCTGATCCATGGATGGAGGAGAAATGAACAGCAAGGGAGCTTTAGGACTTTGTGCTCTTGTTGTTGGGTGGAGGAGAAATGGAGAGATCCATTGAAGAAGTTTGTGTTGTTGTTGTTGTTGTGTTTCTGAGTGGAAGAGAAATGAAGAGGGTCTATGTCAGTAGGTCTTGTTGTTGCAGAAGCCATTAATGGTGGCAAAGAATTTATTATTTTTTTCGGTGTTTACGTTCTGTTTTTAAAAGTGTCATTTATTTTGAAGAGCAAAACTTGAGAGAGTGACTTACTTGAGAAGTTAAAGGCTTGAAAGAGGAGGAGAAAGACGAAGAGACAGAGTCGACCATGCGAGGGAAAAAGCTAAAGCTGTGATGTCAGAGTGTTTGTTTATGTGGATAGAAGGATATTTGGAAACTGATTTAGGCCTACTTGGTTTCGGGCCACGTGTTATTTTAATTTGACATGTGATCAATTATTTAATACATTAAGATATTAAAAGAGATGAGTATAATTTTATTTTAATGTTTTGAGTTAATTAATAATTTTATTTCGGTTAGATTTAAAATATTTAATTTTATTTTAATTTATTAATTTTTATTGTTAATTTTAATGGTAGAAAGGTACAAATATAATTTAATTATCTAAATAAATTACACATAAAATATGTGACACAATTTTATTTATTTATTTTTTTTAACACGTGACATAATTTCATCTATTAATTTAATTTAATATAATTTTAAAAATAAACTTTAATAATATGACACGTGCTAATTAATATTTTTAAACACGTGTCATATTGTAATTAGTTTATTTTTTAAAATAATTTATAAATAAATTAAATTATAAAAAAATTTAAAAATAAAAACTTGCACGATCGTTGAAAAAGGGCAGTCGGTCGACTGTCATCCACTATTTTTCGGTGACATGCTAACAACAAAAATTTATTAAATTTACATTATTGGACTCTAATTTTTTTGATCTACACAGTTGTGAGATCATTTTTGGTATAAAAAAATCAGAAAATAGTCAAAATTGTGGAGAGAGGCGGCGGCCACCGCCATTGTCCACCATTTTCTATAATTTTTTGATTTTTTTTTTATCAAAAATGATCTCACTACTATGTAGATAAAGAAAAATGGAGTTCAATGATATAAATTTTAATTTTTATTTTATATCATTATCGCTGAAAAATGGTGACCGGCTATCAACGGCCACTTTTCTAGAGATAGTGTCAATTTTGTTTTTAATTTTTTAAATTTATTTTATTAAAAATATAATTAATTATACGATAATAAGTGTCATTTGTAACAAATCATATAATAACACGTATTTATTTACATATATTTTATATATTTTTACATGTGTGTTATTTTTAGGAGTAAAATGATAAAAGTATATTAAATATAGTTTTTTATTTAAATTAACGATAAAAGTTAACAGATTATAATAAAATTAAATATTTTATATTTAACTGAGATAAAATTGTTAATTAGTTCAAGACATTAAGATAAAATTGTACTTATCCCATATTAAAGTAAAATGATTTTAATGTTCTTGTCCTGTTAAAAAAGAATCTCTAATGTTTGGATATCAATGAAATTTTTTAAAACGTTTGGTATTTTTGATAAAATTTAAAATTTGCAAGTATTTTTATAATTAGGTCTTACCTCAAAGATATATATAATAATATTTTAATCTTAAAGTTTTTCACCTCAATTGTACTTATAAAATAGTGAATATTATCAAGCAAATTGTAAATTTAAATATCCAATTTTGTCTCAAATTTCATTGTAGTATAAGAATATAGAAATAATATTTGATTTAATTGAGTGTTTGGTAATTTATACTAAACATAATTAAAGTTTAATTATTTTAACACAAGTTGAGGTCTTTGTCAAAAATTTAAAAAAAAATGAATTAGCCCTTTTTATGATTAAACTAAAAATTGCTAATTACATATTTTTATAATTAATCATTTATAAAAATTATTTTTTAGATGTAAATTTTTTTTTAAAAAAAAATCATGTTGTCTTCATCCTATTTTGTTGTAGTTGTGGGGAGATTTGTGGTTTTTCTTCTAACATTTGGCAAAAGAAATGAGAGAGTAATTTTGCTTTTGTTATACATTTGTCTTTGTTTGTAAAAACAAATGTCTTTCATGCAAATACCCTCTTTGATGATCAAATCTAGTGAAAAATGAAAGAGATTTGTGAAACATCATATCTCTTTTGAAAATCCTTCCTTTTTATCTCTTATTTTCAAACTCACAAAAATGTAAATATGTCCCCCTAACAAAAAAAAACTCAAAACTAATAAATAGCCAACCTACACTTGCAACTTCTATTTGTAGGTAGAAGCTGGATGTGGTTGAAAGTTATATATTATGCAAAAGTGCTTTCGTATAATTAACATTTTGCTTATTTTATAGAATAATATTATGTTTTTTAAGTAATATTTCAATATTTTTTATTTTAGTTAATGTATTAAATATAAATAGTATTATATTTACATAATTTTAAATTTTATATCCCAACTGATATAGTATTTAATATATTTATTATTAATTAATATTATATAACTAACATATTACCCCAACTATGAACCATAGCATTATTGGTTAAATATTAATTAGAAAGTTAATTTTTATAATTTTTAAAATGATGTATTAAGTAATTATAAAATTATTTAATAAATAACTTTTAAATTTTTACTATTTCACCACTTAATAATTACTTAACACAATATTTTATAAGATATAATTTGATATGTCTAACATTACTCATAATTAAAAAATATTCTTAGCTAGTAAAGATTTTCGATATATTTATTTGAAAAAAAAGAAGATAAATTTATTAATTTCATGGATTTAGTTCATCAAAAAACACAAATTTTTAAGTACTTAAAACACATTTCTTCACTGAATTCAAATCTCCCCTCCAAACAAAAATTCTTAAACTATAGGATACAACATCCACTTGAATTATCTTAACTTTAGCTGTTATACAATTTCAAAGAATAAATAAACATTATTTTAACCTATAACAGAGAATCAAAAACTTCTTAAGACTATAGTTGTACAAAATTAGAAGATTCCAAGGGACCCAAAAGTTTTCTTCCTTCCCCCACCAATTCAAACGGCTTGTATTGGGGTGGTCTTGCCCGTGCTTAAATCTGACCCACTGACTGGGGCTTTTGCATGAAAAGCTGACTGCCTCGACGGCTCTCCTAGTAGTTTCAAGGAAAGAGGTGAAGGCTCTCTCAAGCCTCTCTCAGACTCTCCTATGCTCAGTTGAGACATGCCAACTAGTTCATCCACATTGACCGGTTCCTTTGGAAGGACTGCAATTGGCTTAAGAATCCGGTGATTATGTAACACACCTGCATGATTACTTTCCTCTGGGTTGGCTGCTGCATTTGGTGGCCAGTATGGGCAAGGGACTGGTATGTATGTCGGGAAGAAACCAGAAATCAATGGAGTGAATTCATTTGATGGAATCGCATCTTCGGCTTCCTTGACTGTTTCTTGATATACAGTTTCCATGGGCTGAAATTCTGTGTTCAGAGAAAGATTTAGAGAAGGTAATGAGCTTGTGTGGTCGGATTCTCGTGCAAGTGGAGAAGGAAGCAATACTTGTTCTTCTGGCACCGGCAGTGTATCTGTGGCCTGGAAAAGATAATATGACAACTAAATAAGCTCATGGGATTATCATAATTAATCTCTTACAATGACCAGGATGGAAAACCATTTACTTCATGACAATAAATGGCATCACTTTGAACATATTTATGACCATGACAGACGAGAATTAAGCAAGCAATCATGAAGTCAACAGATTATTTACTGCAAAGTGCTACTTCAATACTATCCACAGAAGAAAAGGGTGTTTAAGCATCATCTCCTTTGTTTGTACCATTATGTATTGATATTCTGTAAAATGATATGTCATGTAATAGACAACAGGGCAAACCTGAAAGGCAAATGCCACATTGCAGCCAGATACAATTTGTCTTAGTGCATATGCAACATGAAAATATATAAATATGAAGCCAGACATACCATATCATCTGCAGACATGTCAAACAGGCTAGAGCGCCTCTTTCTTCGGCTAGCATTACTCTGCCGGATGAAATACTTCTGTGCATGACTTGCCACCTGGGTTGGAGTTCTTGTCACAACATAATTTCGTGCTATACCGCGCCAGTCTCCCTTCCCTAATTTCTGGAGGCCAATGAGAAACAGCCGATGCTCCTCTTCTGTCCATGGGACACCTATAAATCAAATCAAATTCACATATAAGTAACATCTCCAGTTGTTCCTGATATAAAATCCTGGTCTTGTTTTTATGACTCGTAAATTAATGAGACATTAATTTAAGACTCATACAATATACAGAGTTGTTGCTTGGTCATAAAAATGGAGCTATCATAATTCTACATGCAATTGTAAAAAAGAGAGAAAGAATGGTACAACATGTCATCTTTTTGTCGTAATCCACAAGATAAGAAACTGGGATCCTTTGAAAGTAGCAAATAAATTTATGAGGTACAACTTGTCAACTTCAGCTATGATAATTCAAGGCTATGGAAAAGTTCCCATGATGCTAAACTGAATAAACGAATTATCATTTGTCGCCTAGTAGAGAGTAGATTCCTCATTCCGAAAGTAAATATCTCAATGAACACAATGATAACTTCAAATCCAACCAATTTGCTTCTAGTTAATGTCAATGTGCACACAAAAGGTAAAAGCCAAATATACTAGCTTCAACATGCCAATCAAATGCACGAGAAGAAAACAAGAAAAAGGGAATGTTCCAAAAAAAAAAATAACACCAAAATGCAGAGCTTATTTATATATGCCTCTGATTTGGATAAAGTAATGTTGCTAGTGGAACCAGCCAAAAATTAAATAACTAAATTTTGATGCAGTCACAATGACAAATGCAAAATAAAATGTTATATGAACTTCTAAGCAAATCAAACGCCTAGCTTTCTCCACAAAATCATTAACAGGATGCCAAAATTGGGTGGTCCACAGTAATGGCTACAAGGTGAGAACTTGTATGTTTTCCAATTAAGATCAAAAGACATATAGTTGATCTTTCAAACGAGATTGATTCTCGACTACAACAATTCTCTAAGAAGAAGCAAATCTAAATCTCAGTCATAGAAGTTATTCTACAAGCATAGAAATCAAGTGTAGCAGCCACAATATATCAGATCATAGAATCTGCTGATTTTCAAGAAGTCAGAAGAAGTAACAAATAGTCAAAACTAAAAAACTAAAAAAAAAAAAATGTTGACAGAAGTTTCAAAATTCAGTATGGCCCCTTTTTCCAATTGTTATTCAATTAATTTCAAGGGCTGGCAGTCTTAATTTAACATTCGTTTCAAATAAGCTGTTTAAAGATACTCAGACCTTCATATGACACATAAAAGTCAGCCACAAAATCCAGAAAATATTTTGAAAAGTTTAGGAAAAACAAATTTGTAAATTGAGATGAAATTTATTTTTTAAAAAATAAAAGAAAATAAAGAAAAAGGAAAACAGAAATAGAAGAAGAATTCAACTGGTTTTACTTTTTAGTATGAAACATGGAAATAAACGAGAGATCGCAGAGAAATATAACAACAAAGATATGAAAATTAATTAAAAAGAAAATAGAAAGATTAAAAATTGTAATCAGCTACAACTATAAATTGCAAAATTTATTAATATCAAATAATTACAGTTAATTTTTTTTATTAACATTAACTGCAGGTTAATCACAACATCAAATAATTGAAATTTTAACCAAAATTAATATATTTTAAAAAATAGACTCTATAGCATATTAAATATAAATGAAATAATTTATCCCGAAAAAATCATGGCAAAATATGAAAATAATTTATCTAAAACAGAAAAAAGAAATATTAAGACATAACATTAATCATTAACAAACCTTAAAAACAATCCAACATCCTCAAAATTATCAAATTGAAAAACCAAAAACAAACCAAATAATTACAAAACTGCCATTCCATTTATTTCAAAAACAAAAAAGAAGAAAAAAGCTCACCTTTTTTTCTCTCTCCGCATCGATTCGACGAACCGGAGCCGTGGGCCGGGTCATCCGACATATACCCGTCGGTCAAGTGAGTTGCGTCGCGCACGTGATCCGACAACGGCGAGCCAGGATTCGGCGAAGCGGCAGCGGACGACGAGCTGTGATAGTGAAGCGCCGATAAGTTACCCATACTTGCGCTCTTCTTGATTATCGAGCCGTCCGTCAGCCGCACGCCGAACAATTTCAAGCCGCCGACGCCAGGTGATCCTCCTCCGCCTCCGCGCGTGGGGCACGTACGGGAGTTGTGCCCGTTGTTGCTGCAATGCGAGCACCGCCGCGTCATCGCCACTCACCGAGTCTCCGCCGCCGAGCCAAATAAAATCACGTATCAATAATAATTACTATATATTTATTTTAAAATTTAATTAATTAAGAATATATTTTAAGGGAGTGGAAGAGTTATGAAGATTTTGCATGGAACAAGAGAAGGAATGAGAATGAGGAGAGGACTTTATTGGAGAGGTAGGGGTAAAACCGGGATCTCATAATTACGGGTACAGAGTAGAAGATAGATATTTGCGGTGGAACGATCGTTGGTGGGAAGTGTAATGACTACTTTGCCCTTGAAATGAAGATAACGTTCAATCCATGACTTGACTTGGTAGTATTTTGTGTTTGAACGTCCGACGTGTGGTTTTTTTTTTTTTTTTTTGTGTTTTCCATTATTTCGGGAAACAGACAATTGTTTTGCTTAGTTTCTAATTTCTTTTTCTAATTTCGGATAAATCAAGAAAATGTTTTTTTTACTGTTATTTTGGGTCATGAGATAAATGTTTTTGACTATTTATTAGTTATTATGAATTAGATGGTGTTTCAATTTAAATCGTATTCATTCTTCTCAAGATTTGGTTTAAATGACTCATTTGGACCATTTAGTATTATATGAAAAAAAATTGATTGATATGTAATTAATTTGTTTTACATTAGCAAAATTTTATTTTTCTTAAAAAAAACATATTTTAACCAACTTTTTAAGACATGTTTAATGAATTTTAAAAATTATATGAATATTAATTCCATTGGAAATTTTGGTTTAATTAAAAAAAATGTTTGATCGTTTGGGGAAACGAATGGTCAAGATCCTATCTCTGAACAGAAACATTATCCATTTTATTACCAAAATGCCCTTTCATCTACCCACACAGACGGGAAGCGTGTTTCTAACTTTCAAATCAAATACGACTCTGAAAAAGGCCAGTGGATGCCTCCAACCAATCCGATGGTGCCACGTCCGATTAGTGGTGGCCCACTTCACTTTGTCTGGCTTATAAGGATAAGAAAATTGTCCGGTGGATCAGCTTACACGTGTAAAATATATTGAATTTTTAAATAAATCAATGTCAACATAATAATTTATTAAGAATTTCAGTTTTTTATATTCATTATATACTTAATGTGCATAAAGTTGTAGATATGAACCAAAGGAACGATAAATATCTTGATTATAATATAAAGAAAAATGGTTAGTTGTTAATAACCTTATCTTAAGAAATATCAATCATTTATTATAAATTATCATTTTGTTCTAATCCTTAAAAATCTATTTTTTTAATTTAATTTATTGTTATTCACTCTTAGTTGATTGGGTTTTTCATAAATTAAATTGAGGCATAATTTTACAATGTTGTCATCTCTCATATTTTATTTTTCTTAAATTAATTAGGATAAAATATAAATGTTGTAATATATATAGATGTATGAATATCTATAGTTTTAATTATATAAAGTATAAACCAAAATTTTGTTTAGCTCATATTTTTAACTCAGTCTGAATAACATTTGAAATTGTAATTAAGGCAACTCAAGATGGATGAATTGCTTAATTAAAAGTTAATGCACAAATAATATTAATTTATTGAAAATAATAAAATCCCAAACAATTGAAATAAATAAAGCATAGAGTTTAGAGAATAACACCGCTTTTTTATGTAATTCAACCTTTCACATGACTTAAATTTACATATCATGCCAAATGCAATAAGATTTTTATTTATAATTGCTCGAATCAATGCGATTTTATAAACTTTACTTAAAATGATGTCAATCAACACTCACAATTATTTACAAATTGAGTAATTAATAAATTTTTTCACATCAAATAAAATAAGAATGATTAACAGCAAACAAATTCTTTAAATAGTAGATATATAAATAAAATCTTAATATGTGTGTATAATTTTAGCACTTTAAGAGTTTAGATTTGCTTATAAATAAAGATAAGCAAGTTCAAATATTTTAAAATTTTGTTAAACTTATTTTTGAGCGAAAAACAATCTTATTATATAAAAAAATTTAGAAAATAATTGTTAAGAGTTGTTTAAAAAAATTTAAAATGAAAATATTAACCCACATAGTTGGTTTATCAAATTGCACAATTAATTTGTCCACTTTTTAAAATATAACTATTGATGTCAAAAAATACATGTTCGGTTCACCAATCGGTTCTCAAACTGCACATCTATTTGAACAAGTTTTAAGAAATTACATTTATTTAAATTGATTGTTAAACTGTAGAATTGATTTGGTGGTTGTCCAAACAACATCAAAACCGATTATATGCTTCAAGCTAAAACTGCCTTTGGCTAAAACTTATTCTAAGTCTATAATATTAGTCTTATTTTAGGTCTATAATATTGGTCTTATTTTAAATAAAATGTATTTTTATAAACAGCTAATTGAAAAGCAATAGTTATGTTTCTAGTCTTTCAAGCTACCAACAGAAAATAATTATATCATTTGATTCTTCAATCAGCTAAAAATTTGAAATCAAGTGTATAAAGATTTTACCGTGAATCCATCAATTTTCATTAAATTTTTGAGATATTTTTTTACGAAATTTTATTATTTTATCGATAACTGCCTCTGGTTTAGGTGAACAGTCCAACAAATAAACATCTACAAAAATTAGTTTATCAAATTTGAACCAAAATATCCACACAAAAAAAACAAAATATTTGATGGACGAATGCGCAATCCTTTTGAATAACATGTTCTTTTGAAAAATAATATAAACATTTATGTTTACATAATATAAAATAGCTTTTAAATGTAAACAAATTATCCCCATCAATACAAGTTTTGAAATAAACTAAATTTAACTGCCCGAAACTTGTTTTGATCTTCAATTGATCTTAATGAAGTCTTATATTACGTGATTTATCTTTAAATAATTAATTATTTCAAAATAACTTGCAAGAATGAATATCAAATAATAAAAAAAAAATTTAAAATATATATTTATCTATTATCATTAAAATTAAAATTTATAGGTGAATAAAAATTACACTGCAAACTTTTGGTGACACTGTAAAATACTTAATTATTTTAAACTGACACTATATAATATCATTAGAGTGAAATTTAGTTTATATTTTAGTATATGAGTATCTCTTCATATTATTATTATCACACATCGATATTAAATGTAACTTAGTACTCATTTAGTTAAGTATTTTTATTAGTAAAAAAAAAAAAATTAAGTCAAAATTTTTTAAAATTGTTTTTAATAATGTTTAATTGTAATTGTATAAGAGGTTTTAAAGATTAATTGTCACTAACATAACAAAATTACACCATAACTAAAAGAGAATGACTCACCCTAGTACATTCTGTATAAAAGTTTCAGCATTAGCTATTAGATTAGGTATAAAATATGACCATCAGGCCTTGTAAGGGAGTACTATTAGCCAAGCATGCAAGACGATGTTGCTGAGTATGTGAAGACGTTCCTTGTGTGTCAACAGGATAAGGTAAAGCAAGATAAACTCCTGGGGCTCTTGGAGCCGTAGCCAAAAGTTATTTTGTCTCTATTTGTAAAACTTTAAATTTTGAGCTTTTTTAAAATATATATATATATGTGTGTGTAATATCACATATACCCTAAACCTTAATAAAAACATAAATCTTATTCAACTAAAATATTTTTAATATTTTTTTAAATTCATCATATCTCTATAACTCTACAGCCATCATATTTTTACAATACCCTACCAAATGTTGATTATTTTATTTTTAAATAAAAAAAATATTATTTTATTTCTAATTTTTATACCAAACGTAATAATTTATATTTATTCGTTGATTTTTTATATATTAATTTTACTTGATCCTTGTGTTTTAAAAAATTAAATTTGAAAAAGAAAGTTAAAATAATATATATATATATATAAATATTGAATTATTTAGAATTTGAATATAAATTTCATTAAGTATTATTTTTTGTAATTTAATAACACTACTTTTAACAATTTATAACCAAATAATTTTATATTTAAAAAAAATTAATTAATAATTAAACAATTAATAATTTTTTAAAAAATATTTTATTATTAAAAACTCTATTTTTAAAAGCTCTACTTATAAAAATTATATTTAAAAAATTCAATCAAATAAATCCTGTGTCAAAATAATTTTAATATTAATTAAAACAAAAATGATGAAGATCCCATGATCCAATAACTATAACCATATGATTCATTGTCCAAAATTCAATGTTTTGGAGGAATATCTTATCATATTGCAACTTTAATATAATAATCATAATTTTTTTTTTAAATTTTATTTTTTACATAAAGATAAAGTAGCTTATCTTAAGACAAAAGATTAAAGGTTGATTGAGGCACACACGTGAAGGCATATGATAGGACACGTGGCAACATAATTTTTTTAGCAAAATAAAAAAGTAAAGCTAAAAGTCAAGGCTTGACAGACATTTATTTACATTACAAAATTATCTTTAAAAAAAAGATATATGAATATTTGACTTTTCTATCTCTCAATTGAGAAATTGATATTTAAAAAAAAAGGTTATTTCAGAGTGTGAATTTTCCACAAATCTCTGAAAGATGAAGAAAACAATTTATCACAAGATATAAATTAATCAAGATCTTATTTAGGATGTGAACACAAACTCAAAATTGTTGCTTATGTGATATTTTGCATGCGGTGCTTTGAAAAAAAAAAACCCATACCTTTCAAGTTAAAACTAGGGTTGGGATTTTGATCAAAATTATAAAATTTCACAATGTGATTGTTCATACCTTTCGAGTTAAAATAAAATTGAATTTAAAAGAAAAAAGGGAAAAAAAAACACTAAGTGGGAGAAAATTTAACCATACAATTTGGATAGCCTCTAAACTTAATAAGATAATTTCCACCTAATAGTTAATGCCAAATGTGATGAAGAAATTATGACATGTTAACCTTCTTATCACTCTTTCAATTTAAGAGGTAAAAAAAAATTGACATTAATGGTGATAAGATAGACCATTTCCTAAGCTAAACTAAAGTATTGGGTTTTGGGTCACCAAATTGTCTTCTTTTCCATGTGCCAAAATTTAGGTCAACCAAAATTTTGCAATCTTTTGTATAAAGACCAAAAACATTGAACATGTCATTGTCATCATTCAAGTGTTAGGGAGCAATAAGCTTGTCATTGGGTTCACTTTGGAATCAAATGAATTGAACAAACCCACAATTAGTTGTAATCCCAAGTCTTTGTGCATATCATCCAAATAAAAATGACACAAACATGAGAGACAAGATTCCAAGTTGAAGTTTCTTCTCATCAAGAAAATGATTGAGAGGGAAAGCAAAGGAAGGAACCAAAAACAATACTAAGTTGAAAAAGGTTTTAGGTTAGACTAATACTAACAAGCGAGAACCCCCATTTCCTTGGATTCCTTTTAGTAATTGAAAATACAAATAAGAAGAACCCCACACGGTGTTGAAAAAGAAATTGGTAGTGCATTTAGGGACAAACTAAAGAATTGACTTGATTTATTTTCAGAAAAGTCGCTGGAAAAACTTTAATCTTGTGATATTTTGTTTTATGAAAAATATACGATTTAACTGGATAAATGACTATTATGATGTAGTTCGTTGACATCATCATTCTTTTATCTTTTTTTTTTTTCAGATTAATCCTAATTTGGAGTTAAAATCATGTTCGCGTCTAGTTCTAGTTGAATATATAGCATGATTCAGCACATTGATATGATCTCTTTTTTGTGTTGGATTTGGGTCGCCCCAAAGTTGACAACTCCATTTCTTGGTGCTTCATGGGGCTAAATCACAACGTTGGTTAGAAGAAAAATTCGTGTTCATTCACATTGCTAACATTTTTTACATATCGTCGCAAGACTACTGTTAAGACAAAGCTTTATGGTAGAGCTGGTTCAACTTTTTGGTTACTCAGTCCCATCTTTTTGGGTTTGAAGTCTTTTCTTTTTATCTTATGGGACAATCAATGCAGTTGAGAACTTGGAAAAGAAACTTTGGTAACATTTTTTAATTTCATTTCATGTAAAATTTGCAAGTCCGCTACAACATTTTTATGCCATTTTTGATTTGATTGATGCAACTACCACTACCCACCAACCATACTTCTTACCCACCAGATAACTTACAGAACTGGACACAGGAAAGTGGAGGAAGATTAAGTAAAAACTTCAACAAAAAAAAGAAAAGAAAAAACCAAAAAATAATAAGACTACTGGTAATGAGTTATGTTAACTCCAAACAAGAATACTAGAATAAGTTCCTTCCACTTCACCGGTAGGTTCGATAAGCTGGGCTGTACATGCAGCTCTCGGCATACTTCACCAGATCCTTAGGTTGAGGGAGGCAAGTCGCCAAACCTATAAATCATTTATGGAATCATAAATATGATAATAATTGCCTACAATGTTGATAAAATGATAGTATCATAAATGAGCTAGCTGAACTGAATAAGTAGAAGGGGATACTGACCGAGTTCATATGCTTTTGCAGCTACATTTGCAGCAATATGTGCTGAAATCTTTCTGATGTTTTTAAATGATGGGTATAACAGCCCCTTGTCAAAGTCCTCCTGTGTTACTTGTCCAGCCAAAGCTTCCGCTGTAACAAGAAAGACGGCAAAAATGTAATGGGCTATTATGCAATGGGGGTAACCACTGATTATGGTTATGAGATACAACATAAAATTTGTGCAGTCAAAATTTCCTAATTCATTTGCTCTAAAAATTAAAGATTACTCTTAAATGTTCAAAACAATTAATGTGCACTTACAGGCTGCAAGAAGCATGTCATCATGAACTCGAATTGTTCCTGACATTATTAAACCCAGGCCAAATCCAGGGAAAATGTATGCATTATTTGCCTGAAGAACAAATAAGATGTACCCCAAAATCAGTCTTGAGTGTCCCATATGTGTATATAGGCATGCTTATTAAATATGATATGTATGTTCGGACCTGGCCTGGCACATGAAGCTTGTCCTCATATTCGACAGGGGAAAATGGGCTCCCACTTGCAAATATGCAACGGCCCTACAGGTGACAAAATAGAAGTGAAAAATAAATAATTATTATTAAGCAAAAGCAGCATGAAATGATATTATTTGAGGGTGAATAAGCTGATGATAGGGTATGGTTTGTTTGGATAGTTAAGACTTATTTTTAGCACTAATATTGAGTCTTCACCTAATGGCTCAAACTTTTGGGTTGAACGGTTTTACTAAATAGAACATTGTAATTGTGTGGCCGTATTACCTTGCTCCACGTGTAAGCTTCTTCTGCAGTGCACTCAGACTGTGAAGTTGGGTTGGAAAGAGCAAGAATAATTGGTTTCTGCATGCACTCATACACAACAAAGCCAAGTTAGATTCTCCATTAGCAAATACATTTCTTTAATCAACAACCGTACATACAAAATACCTCATTCAACGAGGCCATGGCCTCAACAACTTCTTTGGTAAATGTTTGTCCTTTTCCTGATGTTCCAATCAAAATAGTTGGCTTGATTGCCTGATAAAATTCAAGAAAAAGTGATTAGACCAAGAAATTCTGCTTGAACAGGCAGATGTTATGTGCATGTAGAGAGAGGAGAGAGTTCACACTTTAACAGCATCTACAAGTTCCTTGACAGGTTCATGTTCATGAGCCCAGGGCTTTTTGAAATGTTGGAGAGATTCCTTACGGGAACTGACAATCAATCCCTGCAACAACCAAAAAAGGGGGGGTGGGTGGGGGAAGTTTCAGACAAACTTACACAACTGAAAAGAAGACAAACAGGGAAACAAGCAATTTACTTTATGGAGCAAGGAACAAGATCAAGTTTTCTACCTTAGAGTCCACAAGCCAAATTTTCTTGCGAGCCTCTTCTACTGGCATATTTGTCTACAGAGAGAATCAGGTATCACTTAAACACGTTAGATTTCTTTGACATTATTTGCTTCCATAAAACATATCGAAGACAAATACATGGAAAAAAATTATATTAATAGGTTCAACCTGTTTTGATATCTCCAGGGCAATGAGTTCTGCTATTCCAGTGCCAGCCTGTTTTACCAAATAACATATGTCAAATGCAGCAACGAAGGCGCAGTTGTACACTAAGGATAGAGGAAGTGTCAGTAAGATAAGGAGAGCAGGAAGGAAATACAAAAACAAGGAGTGATAAGAGGGACTGTGTCTAAACCGAGGGTCTTGAAATAGAAGTTGCAAGTCATTGAAAAGCATATCATTCATAGGTTTTGAATATTATTCTGTGTCTTGTACTTGTCTATTCACTATGTTTTACAAACTCAATATTGAAGATTCCCCTTCTTCAATGCATGTTGGAAATTTAATCACAAAGCAGATTTAAGACAAATGATACAGAAATATGATATGAACTCACCTCTCCTGCACCGAGGAATAAAAATTTTTGGTCTGCTAAGCTTCCTCCAGTAAATTTCATTGCTGAAATAAGTCCCGCAAGGACCACAGATGCTGTCCCCTGAAATAGAGTAATTAATCAAATTTCAGAGATAAGCTAAACAATAATCTCAAATATCGGAGAAGCAGAAAAGTAAACTACCTGAATATCATCATTGAACACAAGATGGGTTGTGCCATATTTTTCTAGCAGATCAAAAGCATTGTGGTTTGCAAAGTCTTCAAACTGCAAAATGCAGCAACCAGGTTTAGAGAACATTGAACATACTCGTAAAATTAACAAAGTCAACAATTCAAAGTGAGCTTATTTGTGAACTTTTCCCACTGCCAACTACCTGAATGAGAATTTTCTCCCCATAGTTCTGCTTGACAGCTGTCATGAATTCGTGAAGAAGTTCAGCATATTCCTAGTTCAAAAAAAGCAAATCAATTAAATAGAACAGAATCAAAAACTTCTGAGAATGAACATTAATGAATAAGATTAGACTAGACAAGTTCCCAAACAAATCAAAACCTGTCCAGTAGCCCTCTTTTGCCTAAGCCCAATATAGAACTCATCATCCAACAACGTCTCGTTGTTTGTTCCCACATCAATGGTTACAGGCAAGCACTGAAACAACAAACTTTTATTAGTTGCAACATGACATCATTAGCTTATAATACAAGAATATTGATAGCAACACTGTCATGTGACATCATGATCTGAATAAGATATTTTAATCCACAGTTCCATAGGGTGGCTAGTATGAGGAAGGACACCTAAAAATTTACAACCTAGGTTACGGTGGAGCAGTGAAAGACTTTGCTGAACGAAGAAAGCACTAAACAAGAAACATGTGGATTTTGACCTAGATGTTAAAATATTATGTGATACTTACAGCTGAAGGGCGAATTCCTCCGAGTGCTGTATATAAAGAAAGTTTGCCAACAGGTATTCCCATTCCCTGACAGCCAAGATCCCCTAGACCCAAAATCCGCTCTCCATCAGTGACAACAATGACTTGAATATTCTTCTCAGGCCAGTTCCTCAATACCTCAAGAATTTTCCCCCTGTAAAACGATATTTATTACTATGAAGGTGAAAGCAAACTAGCATTTCATCAAAAGTTTCAAGCAACCCATTAACATGGGAACTTGAAAGTAATGGTATAAAACATACTTTTCTTTCAAACTGATGAAGAGACCCTGAGGACGGGTAAAGATGCTCCCATATTTCTGGCAAGCTTCTCCAACAGTCGGAGTGTAGACAACTGGGAGTAACTCCTCAACATTGTCAATAAGAAGTTTATAGAACAGCCTCTGATTTCTTTCCTGTAATCCAGACAAAAACCAAGTTGAATAAAACTTGTAAGATGTTGGGCCGATGAGTCCAACACCAGAATGAATTGTCAAAACATTACCTGAAGATCCATCATGGCCACGTACTTCTGGAGTGGAACTTGGTACTGGCGGATATTATGCAACATTTTCTTCACCTGGTGAGTTAAGTGCAAGAAGATCAATCAAATATAATTTAAGTCCAGCAAACCAAAAGACTGGAAAAAAGATAAAAGAGCGGGAAAAGGAAAGTAAATGTAAATTCCAGATAGATGACCTGGAGCTCTTGGGATGCAACTGTAGGGGGAAGAAGCCCGCGCAGGTAATGTGAATTCCTCTCTTTGATTGAGAAGGCAAGCCCTTTGTTGTGGTGTGGATCTCTTAACAAAGAATACCCACTGCAGCACCCAGAAAAAGGTGTTAATTAACCAAAGAAACCATAGCCAGATGTTATAAATAGTGATATTCATGCTACAACTGGGAGTCAATGAACCAAGAATTACAAAACTACATGCATACAACTGTGCAAAATAAGAAGCTTTTACAGTAGGTGTCTTTTGATTCACAAAACGGATATTGGATTTCACATTCTCACCATAAGCATTGCACTTGCCAAGCTTCAAGTTTATCAGAGAAACTAGCACTATACAATCAAAATATTGTTAAGAAAAATCAAATTATTAGTATGCGTGAAAATGTGAGCTTGTGAGTTTGTGGACTTCTTGGCTACAGATTTCCGATTAGTACCATATTTAGCATGAACTATGAACGTAGTTGATTCCACAGCTGGATTGATGACATACAATTCCTGCTAAAAGTTAGTAAGTGGGTTTAAACTAATAATGTTTTATTAGTGGCCCTACAAAAAATTACTATCTAATATCACACAGAAGGTTGTGACAAATGTAACCTTGCTACTTGTATTAGGAGTTACCAAATGAATCACAACAAATTAACACCACCTGGCAATGGATAAAGTACAAAAGTATACATAATTAAATATATTCAATCTACAATTTTCACAAAAATAACGTATCAAAATAATAAAAAGAAACATTATGACCATCGATGATGTGATATTTACCTGGCAACAGAGAGAGACCAAGGGGTTACAGGTTGGTCCTCGGAGGCAGTATCCTCACCGTAGACATCCTGGACCCCACCGCTCACGGCAGACTTGGAATCCACAACTTCGGCATAGCCATCGCTCACTTCTTGTAAAGCCACTGTTCCATTTTCACTATTCATTACGAGGCTGCCGGTACTTTTGTCCCTGTTTGATGAGGCCACAGCCACCACTTTTGTAGGCAATATTCTTCTCTGCTTATAGGAGAAGGAGCCTGCTAGGCTCGTATTATTCTGAAGAAAAAAAATTGATTAAACATCTTCAAATATTGAATGACCGTTCATATAAACTAAACATTAAGCAGAAAGAGATTAAAAAACTAAAAACTTCTTTTTTTTTTTCATCTCATTTGATGTAAACGAGCTAAGAAAGAGGAACAAAAGTTGAAAAATCAATAAGATGTGAAGGTTGGAAATTAGATGCGTACAAAGAGCTAATCAGAACAGGCCAATAAAGAATCAGTGAATTTTATTTTTCAATGGAAGAAAAATTTTGTTTTCTATACACCCAAATGGGCATATCAGCTAAAAAAGCTTATTAATGTTTTAAAAAAAAAATAAACACAAATATGCAAGAACAATAATTAATGAAGCAAATGAGCTGCAAAAAAAAATACCCATATAAACTCACCAAAATAATTGACAAAAAAGAAGCTTTCAATTTTAAAAGGAAAAAATAAAAGAAAAGCAATACTGGTGGATTCAAGATTTGATTTTTTTTTGTCTTATTTTTTCTTAAGAAATTGACAGATGGGTCGGATTTATATTACCATAAAACTGCTTCTGTTCAACGAAAACATGGCGAGCGAAATGTGTGTGGAGAGAGTCTTGCGTTTATTCAAAATGTGTGAATAAAAGCCAAATACACGTATGTATATATATGGGAAAGAAGAGAGAGTCTTGCGGGAGTCTTGAAAGAGAGAGAATGCTTATAATTAAAAGGCTTTTGCTATTTGGTTAGCTGAGCCCCAGGTTAAGCTTGTCTCTCTTTCTCTCTCTTGCTTGCTTTCTCTCTCTTCTGTTGGGTTTTGAAGAACTTTGTTTACGCACACAGAGAGTGACAGAAAAAGAAAAGAGAAAGAGAGATCAGAAGAAATGGCAAGGAAGCAGCTTAAAACGTGTCTGGTTTTTTCTGTTTTTTTTTTTTTTCTTTTCTTTTCTTTCGTTTAAAATTTATTTGGGATATTTTCATTTGGGTCCTTAATTTTTTAGATTTAAAACTTAATATGCCGAGTATTAAGAATCAAAACGTAGCTTTAGGAGGTTTTAGTAAGAGAAATATTAATATAATAAATCTTAATCATTTAATTTAAAAGTTTGCCACATGTCATCAGATAAATTTTGAAATTTTGCTTCTTTGCAATTTAGTTTTTAATGGGAAAAAAAATTGTGATTTAGTTCAACCATTTTGACAAATTATGTCTTTTATAGTAAATTTTTTAAAATTTAGGGTCTAAATGACAATACCTCGTTTCTATTTACATTTTCTTTTGATGGTTGGGTTTGATCTAGTGCAGGCCGCAACTTTCAAGGATTTTAATTGTGAACATCTCATAGTTGATTAACGGTGATGGGACCCTTTTGATGCAAGTTTGATGATTCTATTTTTTTCTCGAATAATTCTGATAATTAATCACGTGTATCTTTTTTCTTTTAAATTCATATGTAATATTATAAAAAAAATTCATAATATTATATAATAAATTCGTTGATATATATTAAAAAATTATCGAGACGTTTCATAAGAATAAAATAAGACTTTTATGTCCGTTTGAACCCACTTCTTCAAACATTAAAAATACAATTAAGTCTCAAAACGAAAACTATCTCAAATATAAATATTTATTTCTATTTCAAATGAGGAGATATGACCTCACACAAAAGCGATTTTATCTCATGAAAAAGAGATATTTATCTTACAAATGAGTATAACTATCTCTCGTAGAAGGATAAATATATAAAAACACTCTCATATAGGAAGGGATTTCAAAAATATCCCTACACTTAATTACATCAATGTACACAACAAGCCCTAATTTAATCAATACCACCCAACACATAAAATAAACTATTGCAATATATAAAATCGAGAAATTAAGTCGACAATAGAATTTGCATTGGCTGGAAAAGAGTAGATAACAACTATATCCAAAAGTAGTATGGGAAAGGTAACACGAAGCTCAGCTCATTAAAATATAGCTGCTACCTTAAAATAGATACTTTTTTTAAATCGACTTCTATGATAGATAACAGTAAGTTACATGGCTGCCAAGGGGTGATGACAAGGGAGCGCTCAATTCAGCCATTTTGAGAGCAAAAGCTAGTAAATGGGGTAGGGGGCAGGGTCTGCCGACGATTGGGTGTTGGCTTCAATTTGATGGTAAGGATAGTTAAATTACTTGACCGCCAGGGGTGGGACAGCGAGGAAGTGGTGCTCATCTTACCTCAACATTATGGTCATCAAACCCCTAGTCAAATAGAGGAGATCGATGGCACCGCAAAAAGAAAAAAAATAGCTGAAAAAAAGAGAAGGAAATTGGCTAAAAATAAAGAAAAGTAGAAAGAAACAAATCCTAAGCTAAATAAGTTTAATTTATTTAACCCCGGAGACAAGACATTTTGGATGCGGCAAGTTGAGAGGATTTTTTCAATCACGTGTATCTTAAAAAAAAATATTTTTTAAGAATGTTTTTATAACTATTACAACAATGGGGGAAGGGGGATTCGAACCCCTAACCTCTGGTTAAAAAAATAACTATATCCAAAAGTAGTAAAGGGAAGATAACACGGTGCGTGGCTCATTTAAATATAGCTGCTACCTTAAAATAGACACTTTTTTAAATCGACTTCTATGACAGATAATGGTAAGTTACATGGCCACCGAGGGGTGATGACAAGGGAGCGCGCAATTCAACCATTTTGAGAGCAAAAGCTAGTAAATGTGGTAGGGGGCATGGTCCGCCGACGGTGGGTGTTGGCTTCAATTTGATGGTAAGGATAGTTAAATTACTTGACCGCCATGTGTGGGACGGCAAGAAGGTGGTACTCATCTTACCTCAACCTTATAGTCATCAAACCCCTAGTCAGATAGAGGAAATCGACGGCACCGCAAAAAGAAAAAAAAATAGTTGAAAAAATATAAAGAAATTGGCTAAAAATAAAGAAAAGTAAAAAGAAATAAATCCTAAGCTAAATTTTATTTTATTTAACCCCAGAGATGAGGCTTTTTGGATGTAGCAAGTTGAGAGGATTTTTTTAATCATGTGTATCTTGAAAAAAAAAGTTTTTTAATGTTTTTACAACTATTACAACAATCAGAGAAAGGGAATTCGAACCCCTAACCTCTGGTTGGGGGGATGCACCTACAGAGGAGGCTTGTCATTTTAGCTAAACTCCCATGTGTTAAAAAAATATTTTTAACCATAAAAAATGTACTATCATCATATTTTTTCCTTTGAAAAAAAACATATAATTAAAATCTTAATTATATACACTACTCTCTGTTAGATATATTCACCTTTATTGAAGTCAGTTCTATTTTTTTTTAATGGAAGTCTGAAATTAAAGTCTAGGAAAAAATATTGGGCAATTTTAATTTGATTTAAATTTAGTTCAAAATTAAGAATAAAAATTACCTCAACATTATGGTCATCAAACCCCTAGTCAAATAGAGGAGATAGACGGCACCGCAAAGAGAAAAACAAAATAGTTGAAAAAAGATAAAGAAATCGGCTAAAAATAAAGAAAAGTAGAAAGAAACAAATCCTAAGCTAAATAAGTTTAATTTATTTAACCCCGGAGACAAGACATTTTGGATGTGGCAAGTTGAGAGGGTTTTTTCAATCAAGTGTATCTTGAAAAAAAAATATTTTTTTAGGAATATTTTTACAACTATTACAATAATGGGGGAAGGGGGATTCGAACCCCTAACCTTTGGTTAAAAAAACAACTATATCCAAAAATAATAAAAGGAAGGTAAAACGGTGCGCGACTCATTTAAATATAGTTGCTACCTTAAAATAGACACTTTTTTTAAATCGACTTCTATGACAGATAATGGTAAGTTACATGGCCACCATCTGAGAAAGGGAATTTGAACCCTTGACCTCTGGTTGGGGGGATGCACTTATAAAGGAGGCTTGTCATTTTAGCAAAGCTCTCATGTGTTAAAATAACATTTTTAACCATAAAAATGCACTATCATCATATTTTTCCTTTGAAAAAAAACATATAATTAAAATCTTAATTATATACACTACTCTCTGTTAGATATATTCACCTTTATTGAAGTCAGTTCTATTTTTTTTTTAATGAAGGTCTGAAATTAAAGTCTAAGGAAAAAACATTGGGCAATTTTAATTTGATTTAAATTTAGTTCAAAATTAAGAATAAAAATTATTTAAAAAAATCATAATAACACAATTTCAAGCAAACACATTTTAATTTTAATTGAATGAAATTAAACAATAATAATAAAATATATACATTTAATACTAAATGGTGCATGCAAGGGCCCTTTATAATGTTCTAATACAGTACTTTAATGTATTTTTTTAAGAAAAAAAGCATAAGAATAATAGTATACAATGAAAGAGTATGTTGTATACTTTCAGGTTGTTTTGGACGGGGGAGTGAATTGAGATCTTGAGACAATTTCTGATCACATCGTAGCAGAAACAAAGCAAAACAAAGCACATCCAAGAATTATGTGGGGTCAGCCCATCTAATTCCCATCTGCAAACTAAATCCCTCTCAAATTCCTCTCAATAATTTCTACCAAAATCTGTCCGCCCACCATTTTCCTCTTAACCCAAATCGCCACCCATCTTCATTTCCACCAAAAAAAAAAAAAAGGGACTTTTAGCTTTCTCTCTCTCTCTCTCATGAACACACGGTTCCTTTTCTGTTCTTGTTTCTTGTTTCTTGTTTCCTATTCATTTGTTTTGTTGTCACTGAATTTTGGGCGCCACCATCATCTCTAATGGATTATGACTGCTATTGGTCCATATTGGATTTTGGCCGTCATTGTCATCCTCGTGAAGGGTTTGGACTTCCTTCGCCGTCATGCTCTCCTCTGTAATCGCAAGCCACTGCCTTATGCAAGCAACCTCATTGCCGCCACGCGCAAACTTGTCTCGATCTGGTGGACTAGCAACTGTCCGAGACCTCCAGGCTTCTCCACCACCGACCGGAGTAAGTAACATCGCCGCTATTTTTGTACAAACATATCATAACAGTTGCGCGGCCCAATGCTTTCGACGCTCTCTATTTTCTGTGCAATTATTTAGTTTTGAGTGTTGTTATGCTCTTTAAAAGAATGTTAATGATTGGTTGTGTATGAGTATTTTATTAATCTGAAATGTTAACAAAGAGTTACAGTTTAAGTGATAGTATTTTGAGTTGTCGTCGTCTAACGTAAGAATAATTTTATCCCTCGTACACTCCTGTACGAGGTGTACGAGGGTAGTTGATCCCCTTTTTTTTTGTGTTATTATTTAAAATTTATTCTCTAATAAGAAATTTAGTTAATTTTTTTAATAAGAAGAATTTGGATTCAAACAAATGTTAATATATAAATATATTTTATTGTTTCAGTAATCTTTTAATTATATATTAGTAGGGTCTTTAATATAATATTAATAAATTTTTATATTAATAATATAATGTCATTTCGGAAAAAAAAAATTCATGTGGGATTCATTATAGGGTTTCATCATGTGGGAAATTCAACAATCTGATCATTACACTTTTTTGTGGGGCCCATAAAAAAGCTATGTGGGAAATTGACGACTTTAACATGTGGCTATGATCTCTGATCTCAACTTATGGGCAGGTCCATAATAATCGTAACAAAGGGTATGTTATTTTGGCCCTATTGATGATCAAGGATAAGATAACATTCACATATTTTGTTTTTTTTTCCCTCTTTTTTTAAAAATATATTCATGTTGTGTTTTTGTAATCCTACGAATAAGAAGAAGAAGAAATTAAACCTATTGATTCGACAAGGAGACGGGGAGAAAATGATACCAAGTGACAATGCTCATTGTAAAATTATGTGGGGATCAAATTTTTTTTTTAAAATATATAATATGTTATTAAGATTTCTTGAGATTGACATTGGGGTTTTGTCTTCTTTGTATAGTTGTTTTGCTTAAAAATCTCCATCAAAAAATTTTAGTGGTTGTTTGTTAGGCGGATGTCATCGAGATATTCTTTTGGAGTTGGAAAGGATGACAAGAAATGCATCCAATATCCTTGGAACTTCTTTTTCTTTTTCTTTTTTTTTTAAAAAAGAAAATGGATTATTCATACAAATATTTATAAAAAAAAAGAGTGAAGGTGAGATGTGTAATAGCGAGGACCAACTCATTCAATAATTAGCTTTTAAAAATTTACAAATACCTCTAAGTTGTACTTCTTCTTAATGTGCCCTCTTTCATTATTCCAACAAATTTAAGATATTGACCTATATGTATATATAATTATTTATTTATATAAAAAGGTATTGCATAATCACATATATTAAAAAAAAACCTTGAAATTACATATTTATCCTTATTCAGATGAATACATGTTACAAATATTCAAATAAATCTTTAAAAAAATTATAATTTAAGTGAATGTTAAATCAATATGTAGGGGGTAAAATAACTTGCCCTTATTAACAATGGTCACATAAGATAAGAGTTTAGTGGACTATATTTCATGTTAAAGAATATGAGGGGCTGCCCTCTCCTAGATTTTTTGCCCACATGAAATTTGACAAGCAAGTAAATTAAATGGCTTGTGGAATGTGGATAGATGCACTTAGAAATGTGGGGGGTTGAAAATTGAAATGGGAATCTACACCATTTCCAATTGGAGTGATGCAATGCAACCGCATGCATGTATCAACATAAGCAAAACAGCCAACAACTGTTCCCTCTGCGCTGCTTGTCATTGTTTCCATTAATTCCTGTGCTATCATTTTACTAAAAGCGTAAACCGACCTCTATGTTTTTATGCCACATTTTGATGATTCATGACCTGAATTTGTTTAGTACATTGCTTTCTTTTTCAATTGTTGTTATTATGTGTTCATATTCACACTTTGTTTGATTTTATCATAATTTATATTTTGATATGTCAAAAAATTGAATAAAAATTGAGATGAATATTAAAGTGGAGAGTCACAAAAAGTCTAAAAATTGTGAGACACGTATGGAGAAATTTAGAACGTGTAGGACACGAATGGAAAAGTGAAACGAAACTAAAAGACGCGAAGAAAGTAAAGAAACGCAGGAGAAAACTGCCAGGCTTGAGTGCCGCAGTGTCTATTACAGAAGCCCAGCACTGCGACGATGGGCGCAATTTCAGCCAGTGTAGCAATGCCCGAGGACGAGCGCCACGGCACCAAAACACGTGAGGATGTCCATTTTTCATCTGAATTTCGAGTTTTAAGAAGTTTTAGACTTCCAAAACAAATGAACTTTTACTCCAACAACAAATAGGGTTAGTAGTCATGAAATACACCTTATATAAACACTTGTAAACTTTTTAGTTGAGATCAAGTATTAAGAGAGACTCTAAGAGATGAAAAGAACTGGATAGACACTAAGTGCTTGTGTGCGCTAGGGTGGAATCGTCATTTAGGTGATCATTATTCGTGGTAGAATAAGGGTTCACTAAACATTATGTCATTTTAAGGGTTCTTCAAATTAGATTTTCCTTATAAAATCTCTAGGGAGTTATAATAAGAGAGGTTAAGATCCTTGGATCCACCGTGGACGTAAGTAATTGGCTGAATCACGTAAAATTGTGTTGTGCTTTCATTTTTTTTTCTGCTTTAGATTCTTGTTATTTTTGTTTGATTAACAGGTTATTCCGTTGCGTAAGGAGGTTAGGGTTCTAGGTTGAATCTTGAGTTCTTCGTTTTAACATAACCTCGAAAGGGAGAATGGCGTTTCCGCTCTTAACATGATATAACATTTTCATGCCAATTGATTTAATAAAGTAAAATATTTTTAAAGGAGATAAAAAGTTTTAAAATTTGTGTTTACGTCTGTATAATTCTTTATTATAAGAAAATGGGTTGATTTATATTTTATATGAAATAATTCTTTTTTATTCACCTTAACGCTTTATCTAAGAAGTTGCTTTTCTGAGGCTAACTCATTGTACCCTTGTGCAATGGTGTTATAAGAGGCGTGGGTTGCTTCACCAATGTGAACGAGAGGGCAGGCTAAAAAAGAGGGAGAATCGGCCCGATTGCAAGACAAGATTGTTTGTGGATAGAAATCCAAGGAGGTGGCTTACTTATGAGCAAAAAAGGAAGTCCCCTCGCCTATCAACAAGAGAAGAGTGTCTGTCTAAAGAGTTTTTACGGAATCCTATTTTGATGTGAAACTTGTCTCTTTTCGATCTCGGGTTGATGTAGTCTTCATCCCGGTTCCCAATTTGATTCTCTATATTTCTTTCTCTCAGTGAGATAAACTACTTACGTTCGTATAAATTTGTTTTATAAAAAAATAGGTTGATTTATATTTTATATAAAATAATTTTTTTTAAAACAATCTCTTTCACTATTTAAAGAAAAATCTTTAACCATAAATTCAAATGGATCGCGTAAATTAAATAAAAATAATTGGCACATGCATATAACATGGTATTTTTTTTTTAACTTTTTTTGTCCTATTAAAAAGAGTGTGTAAAATTTGACATAATATTGTGAGAAAGAAAACATATGTCAAGTGAGTCAATTAGATTAATTATGATGCACATAAATCTATTTTATCAATTAAAATCATCGAACCAAATTGATTGTTTTATATGGAATTTGATTGCATTTTGATGTTATACCACCCATAGTTTCATGAGACCTCCGTAGCAATACAATGGTCTTAATCAATTACATGCATGCTAATCGTTTTTATGTTCATGGGATATAAGACCTCATAAAAAAAAATATGCATAGCATAGAATATAGAATAGCACAAACACAACAACTCCATTTTATTTGATATTATCGTTGTCATAAATGGAATGTGATATAATCAATCAAACAAGTGTAAAAAAAATAGAAAAGAACTTGACTTGGTTACCTAGGTAAGGTAGGTGAAATGCATGCCAAAAACCTGTGGGTGATAACAATGTGTTTTGTTGAAAGTAGATTTTTGTTGTAAAAAAGGCAAATAATAATCGAATCAGCAATCTCCCAATCACAGTATTAATAGCAATTAGCTTTATAAATGCTGTCTCTACCAATAATTTTTTTTAATTATCAGTAATATTATTAAACAAAATCATAAATTTTTGATATAAACTTAGATTGATTATTAAGATGTTACACAAATATTTCGATTGAAGAACGTTTAAACTTATAATTCTTTTAATAAAATATACATATAATTTTATTACGAAAATAATCGTATAATTGAGATTTTATGCTCTTATTAAAGGTAGAAAATTATATTTTTACATAAAAAAGATAAAACAACCCTCGTATGTAAAGGGATACATACTTTTACGCGAGAAAAAAAATTATAAAATGCTATTATTTTTATACATCCGTTACAATTTCTACACATCTATACCAACCTAATCTAACACCATTCAACAAAATAAAATCCGGTGAAGCTAAAATGTTGTCTACCAATAATTTAAAGTGGCTTTAATTTTCTATGTTTTATTCATGAAAACGATATATTACCTATGAATTATTTATTAAGCCTACCCCCAACGCCCAAACAAAGAATACAAACAAGAATACAAACAAAAGCAAAGCACAGACACATGACACATGACATGTGAAACATGCACGTGAGAGATACGACATTTTAAAATTTATTTCCAAAGAATTTCCGGAAACCTTTTGATACAAGAAATATATTCGTAACAAGCTATATACGTAATTATATATATATATATTAAATGAATTACGGATTTTATTATATAACAAGTAATATTATCATAATATTATTTAATTA
Organism: Ailanthus altissimus; assembly: GCA_946807835.1. Taxonomy (NCBI): domain Eukaryota; kingdom Viridiplantae; phylum Streptophyta; class Magnoliopsida; order Sapindales; family Simaroubaceae; genus Ailanthus; species Ailanthus altissimus. The sequence continues at coordinate 19,013,630 of OX327710.1, read as the reverse complement.
ATTTTTAACTTTAATACAATTTATAAAATTATATTTATTTACGTGTTCATTGTATAATAAATTATATATGTTATTTATTAAAAGAATATTATTCAGATTTCTATACCACTATTGGATCATTTGCAAAGTTGAATTTGTTTTAGAAATGTTAATTAATTAATAAGTTTGTTGAAACATTCTGTTATTATTATTATTATTATTATTTTGATGTATTTAAGATCGGATGTGACTAGATGCACAATTGGCTATATATATATATATAAATATTTAATCATTTGTCTAAACAAATAATTAAACTAATCGCTGGTTTCTGTAGATCTACCTGTTTGTTGAAAAAGACAAAGTCTAGGAGGTCACGACACTCAAAAGATTACATTTTTTTTTTGTTTTAAATTTTGGTATAAAGAATGTGAAATGGATTGTTAATATATAATTTTAAATTTTTGGTCAAACCTAAGAAGGAAAAAAAAAAAAAACATTCGTAAACCTACCAAAGACTGTAAAAACATCCTAATTCTTTTCTGCCATCTTTTTTTTTCCTTTCGATCTATGAATAGTTCTAAAAATATTGAAAAAATAAAATAAGTCCACTTTAGAACATACGAGCTAAAAGGCCCACTCTTATTCTCTTTTAGTTATGTAAAAGAAAATGAAAGAAATTAGGTCGAAGTCTTGTCCACACGTTTTTAATAATGAGATTTTATTATGATACGATGGAAACATTTAAAATGATACAATATTACAATTTTATGAGTTCATTAAATTATGATAATTTTAAATTTATAGATTTATGTTCTTATTATATTTTTATATTTACAATTGATCTTTTGCGATAGTGTGTAGCAATTGAAAAATGAACTTTTTTTTTATCAAATATAATAAAAATGGTATTTATTTTTTATAATAATTTTGCTACTTGCTTATTCATTTTTATTTTAATATTTGTCAGTTGTTTTAATTTACTATTTATTTTAAATATTATATATGTTGTGCCATGAAGCGAGTGCTTTATTAATTTTAATAACTCTTAATTTTATTTTATGATACGTGTCTACTCTAAATTTATCTAAAATTTATTTTATTATTATATTTAACTATTTATATTATAATTCTCTATAATTTACTAGATGAAATATTAATAAAAATAGTTAATTATTAAGATGAAGAATTAAAAATAATTTAAGTAAAGTACTTAAAATATGTACATATATGAGTTATATTCTTTAAGTGAATTTTTATGCATGAAAACTTTTATTATTATGCATTAATAAGATTAAATTAATAAATTTAATTATGATAAAAATAGATAATTGTAAATAAAAATATATCAATTTTTATTTCGATTTATTCTATTAATAAAAATTTTATTTTGTAAATAAAAATGAGCTAAAATTGTGGTCAGGAAAAGTTGGTGAGTGTGCATTGAATGTTGTAATGTGTTTGGGAACTTTCAATGGGGCATCTAATTATGCGGTTTAATTAACACATTGGGCAAGTGGTTAAGCTGAAAACTGTGGCTGAAAAGTACACTCTTTAATAACTTTACAGGCTTTTTATGGACCTGATTAAATTATTTGAAACCTAAAATTTGAATACCTGTGGCCAGAAATCAAACTAAAGGCACAGCCCAGACATTGAAAATGACAAGCTTTTCCACTAGGGCTAATTATCAAAGGGTGTGTTATGATTTTTAGACCCAATTGAAACTACAAATATTAAAAGCCTAACATAAGTAATTGATTTTTAGATCAAAATAAATAGGCCTCACATAATAAATAAGAGTAATTTTAGACCGGTAATATAAACATTTGAGATGGTATTTTGAATTAACAATATTATATTGAAGTCATAATAGATTTGACTATGCATCTAGCTGTATTTCTGCCCCAGATCACAGAGAATTAAAAAAGTGTGGCAAATTTGGACTTTGAATTTGAACCAGTCTTTGTTTGTAAATCACAAATTCAAACAACAGGCAGAGACCAAGAAAGCGTGGAGTTGTTGCCTTGTGCCACCAATTAGTACTCTCCCCCCGCAATAATATTTTATAGCCTTAGTGGCCTCCACACGATTGCAATTTATGCACTTTTTCTGCTGACGTCCAAGTAAAATTAGAACGTGCTCGTTCTCATTTCTTTTAACTTACGGTTACCAATCATATTTATGTATCGGTGATCTAAGGCAACTATCGTGGAACCACTCACATGGTAGACTTTTCCCTCTTTTTATGTAGCGGTGATGTTTACTGTTTGACAGGTGTCTGTAGGTTCGGTGGACGCGAGGACACGACGTTGAACTTACACAACTGTAAAGAGCCGAATCTGATGTCACATCGTTTTAACTGTTACTGGTTTTCTCTTGTTTGCGTTGCAACGCACGAGAAGAAAAGGCTGTGTCTGAATGTACCTCGAGATGCCGCGAGAGTGGACCCCACGCGTGGCTTGTACACTTTGTTTTCGTGTACTATCAAGTGTCGGTTGCCATTACTTAAGAAAAAAAATTCAGTTGGCATACTAAGACGGGTTAAAACCAACCGAGCCCAACTCAACAGCCCAAGCCCATAAATTAATTAATGTCTTTTGACTATTTTGAGAGTCAGAATTCAGAAACAAAGCCACGTATATTCTTGGCTATTATACTACATGGAATTTTATTTATAGCATATTAGAGTTAAAAAAAAATTAAGTGAAACAAGCATTGTCGATAACTTGTGCGTCTTAATGAACTTTAATTATTCGAGTATCTAAATTTAGTTTAAAAATTAGTTCCGAATTAATAAAATCAAAATTAACATAATTAATACATTTATAAGTGTAATAATCAATATCCACAATTAGTAAGAGTATGTATTTATATATATATATAAATATATATTTTATTTGTATGTGATTAATACTTAATTTATATATTATTATTAGTAGTGTTTGTATAGGTTAAGGACATACTATTAGTATTGGGTTTATTTGCAAGACTTTAGTTTTATTTTAGGGACCAAATTATAATACTTTAAAAGTTTTTAGGGTAAATTTATAAATATAAAAAATTAGTCTCTTAGTATAAAAATACACTTTTGAAACCCTAATTCACTCATTTTGTTTGAGCTACCTCTTTTAGAGTGAGAAAAGAAAGAAAGAAAGGGGAGGGAAAGAGAAGAAGAAGAAGAAGAAAAATAAGAAGAAAGTTGAAATTTAAGTTTAAAAGGTATATTATAACTCTTTTTTAGTTTCTTGGTGTTAAATTAGTTAATTCCTTTAAGTTTTGATTTCTGGAAATATGTGTAATTGAGGATTTGATGTGTATTTCGTAAGATATTGTGAGAATTGATGATGGTCTATGTAGAAAGCTTGATAAAGCATGATGAATTACAGAATTTTTATTTGATAGTCTCTTGATTCAGGAATTTTATAAATTGTTGTGATTCGATTCTGGTTTTAAATTTTGAGTATATGAAATTAGACATGTTTAGGATCATCTGAGACTTTGAATCGATTGAAAATTCTAAAAATTGAATTTGTTGTGAATTTACCAAAATGATCCTGAAATTCTAGAAATTTCCTGTGTGACAGTATAATACAGTGGAAAATAATTTTTAGCCTACTGAATGATCTTCAAAAATTACAAATTTATGAAATATGATAATTATATATGTCTAATATGATATACTCAGAATTGAGAATTTAGATCAATGTGGTTAAATTGTTATGATTTTCTAAAGAGTGTCAGCTCATTACAGTATTTGATTAACAGATTTTTAAAACTATAGAATAAAATAATTTTAAAATACTTTTGGCAGTGATTTTGAAGTGAAATATTTATCATAGATTGAAATATGTGTCAAGAGTATTTCTGCGATAATTTTATAATTTTTAAGTTAGTATATGATTTTATAAAATTAGGAGATTGAATACTATTCAGTAAGTATCTTGATCCTGTCAAGTTAGTAGTTTGGATTCGATGGTATTTATGAAATAGATTGTGTATGAATTATGATATAATATTCATATATAAGAAGGATATATGAGTCAAGAATGATATATTCTGATTTTGGAGTAATTGGACATCATTTGATGTATTAGAAAATTTTGTTAAGTGTAAGTGGTCAGAATGACAAGTTTTGAGAAACTAAGTATTTAGACCAATTTGATGTGATAAATGCATTGTGTATAATTTTGTAAGCTATTTAAAGTATTTTGTGTGAATTGTGAGGCTTATGAAAGAATTAATCTCCATTGATAGGTTAAGGAGATTTAAGCCTTTTAGTTGAAAGTGTTAAGAGGTAAGTATACTAGACTTTTTTTACTGAAATTACAATAAACATAGTAATTGTTTTGTATGATTTTGTAAATGTGGTTAGAAATATATTTATGTTATGTCAAAGTATATTTTGATATGAAATGTGAAGATATGTATTTATGAATGTGAGCATGGACATACATGACATATACGTGTTTTTGAAAGTGAGCTTTCAAAGTGAAATGTGTTTAACAAAGAGAGTTTTTGAAGTGTAATATGTCTACGAGAAATATTTTATGTTTTGAGGGTACTTGAATTCACTGTTGACTTAGTAGACATTTTATGTGATTTTTGGAGCCTTTATGTGTGGCATTTCCTTCGGGATTTGTATATGTTATGTGTTCCGTATGTAGAAAGGATCCTATTGATACCTAAAGGAAGAGTGAGTCATCACATTCGTATGATGGCGTATTGGTGCATGTGAGAGGACTCACCGATGATCAGGGTGAGGGTTTGGCTTTTACCTTCAGGCATGAATATTATATATGTGTGATTTAAAAACCTCACTTGTACTATTTCTCTCATACGGTATGTCACCTACGAGTGACATTTGGCTCATTATGTGATATTTGATATGTAAGTCCTACTAAGTAGTAGTTGAGTGATGGTATTCCTATTATATATTTTGAAAGAATGTGTAAGCGCTTACATGACATGTGATTTGATAAGATTATGATTTTGATTTATCACAATATATCATACACATGCATTGTGTACATATATGTATTTGATATATGAAAAATTAGTATGCTTACTGAGTTTTATACTCATTATAGTTTATGGTGATTTTAGGTAAATAATATACATGTGTGCTTAGCGGATTTGGCAAGGCTTCTGCTGTTCCTTGGGATCCCTAAGTTGTTAGATTGCTGAGTGTTTCATTTGGGGACACGTGAGATATGATATATGATTTGTCTTTATTGAATAAATACTTATGTTTTATTATATTGTGTGTGGTTGGATTTGGTTTAAGTTTCATCAAGTGTGGTTATTGGATGATTTTAAGTAAAAATTTGCAATGAATATATTCTGAACTTTCGGTAACAAAATTGCTACTGGTGATGTAGTAGAGTGTTAATCTATGAGAAAACTCTGCGTATCTCCAGTTTACTAATTATTCCAGTCATAATTCAATTGTTATAATTTTAAAAGAAATTGAAATGAATGTTTAAATATTGTCAATAAAAATTAATATTTTTATGTTAAGTTATGTGTTGATTTTAGTTTTGAATTTATTAGCAATTTGTTAAAGATTTTTATGTGATTAAAGATTAAAATTTTATGTAATATTATTTATGATTTCACATATATTGAATAAGTGTAAATAATTTCGTGTGTCGAATCTTTTAAGTTTAGAGCGTGATAATAAATAATAGATAAAATCAAAATAACATAATTAGAAGATAATGATAATTTTACATCTCATTCTTCATTCAATAAAACACATGAGCTAACAACCAAAATGTCAATAGACCCTCAAACAATAAATGATAAAAATATGCCGGCTCTGCTCGTCCTCTTTTCTTAGATAGTGTCAGCATAAACACATCTCATCCAGCTGCATTGCATTTTTTTTTTCTTACATACTGCCAGCCTAAATGCATCTCAGTTGCAGAATCCAGTTGCATTGCATTCTCTTATAAAAAAGAGAAGAATAGCAAATGCTTTGTGTTCCACCATATAAAGAAAAGGAAAAAATGTATTATAAGTATTCGATAAAATATTAAAGTTACATATAGTGAAATTTAAATAATTAGAAAAAAAATGGTAATCTTAATAATAATATAAAAAAACTCAAAATCTAAATATTTTTGAAGTATACTTGCAATATAATGAAATACTAAAAATAATAATAAAATTGAAGCAGCTTGATTCATGATCTTACCACAAAATTTTATATTGAAATTATATTGGTTAATTTCCTCCTATATCTCAATATTAGTCTTATATATATATTATAAAATAAATTTTAAACAAATGAATGATTATAGTTAAAAGTTAGAGAAAAAAAGAATATGGCAATGAATAAAATATTAAAAAGATGGTTTTTCATTTAATTTTCCAATTCATGCTATTTAAGGGCATAAAGAAATCAAATCTATGTGAGGTGTTACAATCTCTCACAAAATATCTATTTCATAATATGAAAAATTATAAAGTATGATACAAGACTTTTGTTGAAAGCACCACAAAAAAAAAAAAAAAAACTTTTTGTGTTAATATTGGAATATAAAAAATTTAGGATAATTTCTGCATGAGTTCATGTTATTTTTTTAAAAAAAATTAGAAATTTCTTTTAAAAAAAAGTTGAATGTGTAAAAATTATCTTAGAATAATATGATTTGATAACTCCGAAAGAATTTCATTGTTACTTCAGGATCATTAACAAGTTGATGCATCAGTAAATGTATTAATGAAAATAAAATGATTAAGTGTTCAATAAAAGGAAAAGTTTACATGAAAAGATTTTATAAATAACTTACGTTGAACACTTGCCCACTTCCCAATTACCATCTCAACAAGCACAACCTACAAAATACTTGCTGCCTTCACATTTGGGAGTTAGCCACTATAAAAGAAAAATGAAAAATTGGTACACATAAACTTAGTCTTCAAAGGTCACTCAATTACACATAGTATAATGAGACCATGATAAAAACTCGTCACATTGAATTTTGCTCTTTCCTCCTTGTGTTCATTGGGTTTGACATTCAACATGTCCTCTATGATTACGTTACATTTGAGGCATTTTATCTGCAATATTTTTTATATATTAAAAAAGAAGAGCTTAAAAGGCAATAGAATAGTTTAAAGAATTTCTTCTGGGATAAGTATAACTTTGTTCTAAGAGTTTAGCTCAATGAATAACTTTATCTGAGTTTGATTTAAAACAGAAGCAGGTGCACATCGATGACAACCGTTGTTGTTGCAGATTAACTTAAATTTGACATATTCAAATTTAAATTTTTTGTGATCTTTGTGATAGTGGAGTTTTGCATTCAAATAAATGAATTGGCAATTTCATAGATTAATCATTGTTTCTTTGTACCTTATGATTTGCTTAAGATGTCATATTTTGTAGACTTCCTTCTATTATAAAATCAAATTTGCACAAGCTCTTGTATCTATTTTACTAATATAGTAATAGGTAGAGATTGAATTTCCTTTACAATTATATTAATGTTTTTTTGTAATATTAATAGTTATAATATCATCCTCTTACATACGTGTCAACTGATTCACTTAGTGTAATCAAACTTTATTTTTCAAATACTTTGCTATTTTAGGTTCAGTTTTCGTATGATATTCATTTGGTTTTGAAAATTATAGAGTTAATATACTTTTGTAGTAATAAAATATGTCGTTGGGAATTAATCTTTATTCTTTCTTTCTTTTGGCAACTTGTATTTCACAATCAAATTCCTCTTTTAAGTGATAAAATATGCCGTAAGATATGAAGAAAAAAGCGAAATCGGATTTAAAGATGCAAAAAAAGTGAAGATAATATGGGAGGTGCTACCAGGGTTGAGCGTTGCGGTGCCCAGGACAGCAACCCAGCACTGGGTCCTCAGCACTGCGGCGATGGGCACGATAATGCCCAGTGTCACGGCGCCAAACACGTCAAAAGTCAAATTTTCATCAAGATTTATAGTTTTGAGAAGTTTTGGACTTTTAAAATAAGTGGACTCTTACTCTAACAAAGAATAGGATTAATAGGCACGAAATACACCATATATAAATACTTGTAAATACTTTAGTTGAAATTAAGCATTAAGAGAGACTCTATGAGAGAGGAAGAACTGGGTAGACATTAAGTGCTTGTGTGCGCTAGGGTGGAGCCGTCGTTGGGGTGATCATTGTTCGTGGTAGAGTAAGGGTTTACTAAATATTAAGTCCTTTTGAGGGTTTTTCAAATTAGGTTTTCCTTGTAAAATCTCTAAGGAGTTAATAAAAGAGGCTAGGATTCTTGAATCCACTGTGGACATAGGCAATTGACCGAACCACGTAAGATTGTGTTGTGCTCTTTTTATTCTACTTTGGATTCTTGTTATCTTTTGTTTGATTAACAAATTATTCCGCTGCGCAAGGAAGTTGAGATTCTAAGTTAAGCTTGAAGTCTTTCGCTTCAACATAACCTCAAGAGGGAGAAAGACGTTTCCTCTATCAATACTTTATTTTGGCAACTTGTATTTCACGATCAAATTCCTCTTCAAATGATAGATACACACTTTATAGTAGGCATAAGAAAACAATTTATGAATAATTTTCTCAATGCTAACATGTCAATCTAAGATAATGATTATATTATTGACATCATTAATATTTCTCCGTAATTTCACTATAAACTATTTATAAGATGCATCATTTTTTAAATCACTAATACCCCATGCCAATAAAAAAATCTAATTAGTTCTATCTTTATAAATTATAATAAATGTGGTACCAAGATATGAGTTTTTTAAAAAAATAATGTCAACAACAATTACTAGTGTAATAAAAGAGTGAAAACTTCAAATACAAAAATCTAATACAAAAAAAAATACAAGAATTATCCATTATTATCTGTCTTTAAATGAGTTATAATATCCAAGTTCTCATTTTCTATTACATAATAATATACAAAAAATAATTTGAATGAATCATTTGGAGTAGTAACTATTAACTTTAGTACATACTTTTTAGCCCAGTAAGCCATTACATATGCCTAAATTCACATTAAATTTTTTTTTACACATCTGCTTAAATCTTTATTAGTTTGTAAATTCTATTCATATTTGTGAATTTAATTCAGTCATTGTAGCAATAATTTGACTCTTGACTTAGTGATGACCATCATGTAATTAGTCTAATTAACATGTGCGGTATTTGTCAATTATTTGCATAATAAAATATTTTAAGCATTAGTTGATAAAACAAAAACTCACCACTTGTGTATCTTTGATCGTCACATTTTACCTAAAATTAATATTTTGTGGACTAAACTTTTAAGTTCTAATTATCCGTCAATATAAGTTAGCTAAGATCATTATATAATGCATTTTCTTAGCAAACAACTTTTCAACAACAACTTCATCTATTCTTGAGCATGATGCATCGTCTAATGAATTTAAGTTTGAAAGGGATATTAAAGAAAAAATTAAAATGGGTTATGTGGTTCAACAATCTATGAGTGTCCAAATGGGTTTGACATATATTGCAAATTGTTTCGTCTTTACTTATATGGAATCATATACATCATTAGTGTTATTATTAGACAAATTTCTTTGTCTTTTTTATATATCATTCAATCCATCAATTCTTTGTCATCATCATCTGAATTACTAATATTATAGGCATTTTCATCGGTCTAATTATAATTATAATGAGCATGAATTGAGTTATTATTATATCTCAATAGAGAATATTAATAGTGAGCAATGGTGTTAGTTAAAAACATAATATTTTATTTTATTGAGATTGTGCTATTAACTTAGTTATTACTCTTTACAAATATAAAGTGATTATGACAAAATTATCAATTTTCTATAAGAATTTATATGATTTTATCATTTATAGAGTATTTAGGAGCCTTACCAATACATACAAGTATCAAGTCTTTTTTATCAATTTTAATGAATAACCGCACATCTTTATTATTTCAAAATTTTAAATTGTTTTAATTGCCATTATTATTATAAGCATAAAGATTCTCATAATCATATTATACTAATAAAAATTAACTTTTATTACTCAGCACACAATATTATAAAGCCAATGATAAATCACATTTTTGAAATTAAAATATTAATATTTTGATTCTCAATATATATCTAATCATCGTCACTCAAACTTTCATACCTTTCTTCAAAACACATAATAACAGGCTCTATAGCAATTATACCTATAAAAAAAGAGAAAGAAAGAGAAAATGCAATTATTTAATAACAAAAGCAAAGATTCTAAAATTTAGCACGACGAGCCTATTGCGTACAAATTACAGTGCAATGGGCTGCCTATTGGATGTATAGTGCAATGTCACGTGATGAGTGGTGCGATACACACCTTAAAACTTCACCATTTAATATATATTACATAACGAATTATTTTTTAAAATTTTATGTGACATTATATCTAGGTTCTCTAATCATACATTTATTAAAATAATAAACAAATTTCATCTAAATATTTTAAATCAGTACGATTTCATTTAAATAGTATAAAAAATAAAATATTCAAATAGTACAAAAAAGACATAATATCTCAACTTACTTCAAAATGGTGATGTATTTCCGTTGAAATGTTATATTCGATTCTTTATTAGCCTTTTAAGTGCTTTTTCTTTTTCTTTTTGGTTTGTTTCTTTATATTACGAAATGTAAATTTAAACTTAGAAGACATAAAATTTGGAGTTGTGAGAATATATATATATAAGATAAGATAAGAGTGTTTTTATTCATTTTTAAACTTTTAACTACAAAAGTTTAAAAATTATATATTTAGTTAAATAGAAAATGATCCATAATTTTTATCTATTTTTAAATTATTTTCAAAAAAAAAAAAATTGACAAGAACGTTTGAGAGGGACAAAAGGAAATCAGCCTTAGTAGTATTCACAACTTCTAAAAATTCAATTTTTAATAAAAACTTCTTTCCAATAAAAAATTAACTTAAAAAGCAACTAGAAATTTGTTTTCTCCGCCCCACGCTTTACTTAAAAAGAAAAAATCCTTTGATTATTGCAGTTGTGAAGCAACGGCAAGCATCTGGTGTTAATAATATTGATTAACCCTACAGTCTCATAATTTTATTTGTGTTTGAATTTTCTCTCCCCTAATTTTTGTGTGATGAAATATATATATATATATATATACATATAAATATGTATTTTCTCTATGATAACATAGTCATCGGAACCTTCCAAATTTTTTGGATGAGAATACTATTTAGGTATGGGATTATTTATACAAATTTTTTTTAATTATTAAAAGAGAGGATAAAATTTTATAGTCAACAAGTTTCAATGCAAAATTTTCTATTGCGAGTATTTGGAGAAGTTTCAAGATTAATGATGCTAAAGTGGGATGGTATCAATTGATATGGGAAACGCAACATATGCCTAAACACAATTTCGTTATTTGGTTGACTTTGAAAAACAGATTGTCTACAAGGGACAAACTCAAAAATTGAGGGATTATTCATTCAGATGAGTGCCCCTTTATAGTTGCGACAAAGAGACAATTTCACACTTATTTTTTCAATGCAGCTTTAGTAGTGATATATGGCATAAAGTCCTTATAGCGTGTCAGCTCACTCAATGTCCGGACATATGGCAACAAGTGATCTCCTTTCTCTGTAGAAAATTCAAAGGTAAGTCTATTCTCAACAAGATCAGACGAGTCTCGTTATGTACTACAATCTATTTTATTTGGAGAGAGCGAAACCTAGTAGTCTTTAAACAGAAAACTCCTTCTACAAGTGATGTTTATCAAAATATTAACAATGTTGTTTGGATTAAATATATAAATGCTGTCAATGGCTAAGAGATAGATCACATAGCAGCTGATTGGTAAATATACCTACGATTTCTATGAGTTGTAAGGTCTTATCTTGTCGCATTTGATTTTTTTCTTATAATATCCGCTGAATTTAATATTTATAAAATTCTTTACTTACCAAAAAAAAAAATATGTATTTCCTAAAAAGAAAAATTCATATAGGTTAAGCAAAGGAATAAATAACAAAATGCTATTTCATTTTATTCGTATTTCAAATCTAAATCCTATCAATCCAATAAATTGCAAAAAAAGAAAATGTTGCATTTTTTTTTTATCTTTTAATTTTTAAATTACAATACCGATTTGATTTCAGGTTCTAAAATACTAATAAGAATGTATTAGGATTAAAGATTAATTCTATTTCCCAAATAAATTTCCCCAATGATCGAACATTTGTACATGGAGATCCCACAACTGGGCCTCGTGGCCCATGATTACTCTTGCTTTGATATTTTATACTAAGCAGAGCCTTTTATCTCTCGAGAACACTTAATATTTTTATTATAATTACCATTTTATCTTGAAGCAAATTATAATAAAAGAAAAAAAAATTAATTCAATATTAGTAGAGTTGAAAAAAAAAAAATCGCTACTCACCAAGATTTTAGAAAATCATGTATGTTGACCTCGGTCCAGGTGATCTCAAGCACTGAATTTGGGCTATGAAATGGGGCCTTCCGTTGGCAGCTAGATTTTTATTTGGAAATGGTTCTTTATCTAATTGGTTCGGTCAGGGCTGAGTTTTGATGATTTACCTGCATTCGTAACACTCAATCAGGGTCTCAATGTTTTCTTCATTGATAACTCTCTAATACTTCAATTGGCCTTTTTATTTTATAATAATTTTAGGACGAATTTTGAAATATTTTGAGTTTCTTGCATGAACAAGATTTTAAAATAGCACTTGCAGAAGATAACTTATTTTCGTAGTGAGAAAGTAGGGGAATCTTGAAAAGAAATTTGAGAGAAAGTTTATGAAAAAATTATGGTATCTATGTAAAGAATAAAAAAATACTCATTTTCTGGCACATGCTGAATTCAATGAGAACTAGTTATTACATGACTTAAGGCCATTTTTTTTTTCACTTAATGTTGAGTTTAATTTAGTTAATTTAGTAATTTAAGAAGTTTGTTTTTCTAACCTAATAAAAAAAAATTATTTTTTCAAATGTTGGGGGTTCGAGTGCCTTTGCAGATGTTAGAGCATGTTGAATTTTCTTTCCTTTTGTGAGAGCACTTTTAGTGCGAGTGAAATGTGTTTAAAATTATATTTATTATTCTTGATAATTTTAATAGTACAATTCAAGTGAGATGTACATCAAAATTATATATGTTGGTTTCAAAATTTTTTTAATAAATTAATTTAATTGTAATATTAGTAGTATAGTTTGATGTAATATCAGCAGTGCAATCATAAGTAATCTAAACAAAAAATTAATTTTTTTAGCCTTTTAGTTTATTATAAAAAATAAAAATAATATTATAAATAATTTTAACATTTATTTTTAAATATTAAAAAAATAAATAAGTGAGTAAATTCCGTCATTCAACTACATCCAACTCTATTCAAAATTAAGTTAAAAAAACACATCTATACACACACACACGTATATATATATATATATATATATATATATATATATAACCTTCTCTTTGCAAGGTAATTCTCTCTTTTTCTCTCTACTATAGGGCATAGGGCAAAAGAGAGAGAGTTCAGGTAGTGACTTTTTCAAGAATTGTTGAAGAGAAAAGTTCAGCAAAATTAAAAGAAGTGATCAAATTCCACCAACCTCGCTTTCTCCTCTTCTCTTTGTCACATTCGTTTCTATATATTATCTTGTTCGAGAAAAATCCAACTAAAGTAAGTATCCGTTCTCAATTTCCTTTCCCTTTGTTTGGTAACTTAGAAAGCTAAGAGAAGATCAAGAAAGCAGAAGGAGAAGATTGTAAACTCTCTATTATTGATAAATCTTCACTTTTTGCCAAATTAGAGCTCCCCATTTGGCCAGATATTAGCTGCACTAAAGGTTTTAATTGCATCCACAAAAACATAAGATTGCATTATTAAGCTCAGTTGAGCTTTTTCATTTTTAATCATTAATATTTGTCTGTTTCTCTTTTTGCTTTATATATATATATACACTCAGGAAACTAGGGTAAAGGATTTGCCGAAAATGGAGAAAGTGAGATATGGCGGCATAAGCAGGAGCAGTTGGGGCATGGAAGAGGTATTCGCCGGGGGCAGGTACTCAAGAAGAAGCACTCCGTCGTGTTGATGAAGATGAAGAAACTCTCAAATGGGCTGCAATTGAGAAGCTGCCAACTTATGATAGATTAAGAACAAGTATTATCCAATCCTTTGCTGAGACTGAGATGCAAGGTAATAATAAAGGGGTGCACAAAGAAGTTGATGTGAGAAAGCTTGATACGAATGATCGGCAAGAGTTCATTGACAGGCTTTTCAGAGTTGCTGAGGAAGATAATGAGAAGTTCCTAAAGAAGTTTAGGAATAGAATTGATAAGTAAGTTATTTCCTTCGTTAATAGTGTTTAATTTTCCATTTTTATAAATTATATATAACTTGGTAGTATATCTCAAAGGGTTTAGTAGTAGAATTGATCTACACTCGTGTAAACAATTTCTAGGAGAAATTAATACCCCTTTCCCTTTTATGATTTGATTAATAGTTTATTATTCTCTTATGATTTGAAAGTCAGTACTCGATCAAATGATAGCAATTTGCAAAAAATTTATTTGAAATGCTGTGAGAAATGAATTGGTAAGCATCTTATATGCACTCTTCAAATAAGAAACAATTAAGATTATTATTTTTTTAATATATTAATGCTATACTTCCTAAATCATATCCCAAATTCTAGATCCCAAAATGAAATGTCAAAAATTATTGAGTTGAGAAATGATGTAATTTTAAAAATTAACTTTTCAATAATTATTTAACATATTATTTGAGATCTAAATTTAAAATGTGTAACATTATTATTTTTCATATATATCTAACTTCTCTTACTCGAAATGTCGCTAGATTAAGCTGTTGTGCTTATGCTATGGAATTAACAAATATGGAGTATGGAATTAGGTAGATTTGGAAACTTCAAATATTATAATGAAGTCAAATTGTTTGTGAAGGGCATTGGAGTTCGAGGGTAAAGGTGGTTGATTCAGTATTAACACTTTCTAATTTCTATGTCACAAAGTCATCGACTTATTCAAAACTTTAAAAAGTTTGCAATGCAACTTGTTGCAAAACATCTTGCGTTGAGTTTCAAATAATAATAATAAGTGAAAAAAAGGTGGTGGCTCAGTTTTTGCTGGCATGAACACCCTGTGGAACTTATTCTATATGTATTATATTATCTCAAGAGTATTTTCTTTCATTTCTTATTACATATTTTAGCTGCATATTTATCGTTTTTCAACATTTTAGTTATTCCTTTTATTTCCGATACTTGGTTATATCCCTAGTTATTAGGTTCATTATATTATAAGTAAGTCAACTAAAGAATATGGGTTATAATATGATCATTGACTTAATTAATGAATTAATTAAATTATGTGGTAAATACTGCAGGGTTGGAATCAGGCTTCCAACAGTTGAAGTTAGGTTTGATTATTTAACAATTGAAGCTGATTGCTACATTGGAACTAGAGCTCTTCCCACACTTCCAAATACTGCTCGTAACATTACAGAATCACTTCTTGGTTTGGTGGGGATTCGATTGGCTAAGAGAACTAAACTCACCATCCTCAAAGATGCCTCTGGGATCATAAAACCATCAAGGTACCGTTAATTAACTTCATAAAGAGTTTGTTAACCATGACAAAATAATAGAAAAAAAAAGGCTCGGTTATCATATAAACCGCGTATTTGTAATAACACAAGATTTTTGCAAACTAAAACGTAAAATTCATAGTATTAAAAGATAAGGATTTAGTGTTTAATGGTACTAAGCTTTATATTTTAAGTTGGAAATTTCTTTTACCCTTTCAAAACCCGCTTGTATATAAACAAATTTATCCCATTAAAAAGTATTTTCATAGACAAATTGCTAAATTTTAGTAATAACAAGTTAACTACTTTATGCACCTACAAAATAATATATGTAACCATCAAAATGTCATTTTGATGTGACCTAAAATATTCATTTTAATTTGTTACAGAATGACCCTTTTATTAGGACCACCTTCGTCAGGAAAAACAACTCTTTTGTTGGCATTAGCTGGAAAGTTGGACCCTAGCTTAAAGGTTTGTAATGAAAATTTACTTAATCAAATTCCATTAAGAATTGAAACACTTTCTAATTATGACTAGGGTTTAGAGTTAGCTCAAAGTTTATAGCGACCTTTTGAGTGCTTGCAGGTTAGAGGAGAAATTACTTATAATGGGTACAGGCTGAATGAATTTGTGCCACAAAAGACTTCAGCATATATCAGTCAACATGATGTTCATGTTGGAGAAATGACTGTGAAAGAAACTCTGGATTTCTCTGCAAGATGCCAAGGAGTTGGAACTCGATATGGTAATTAATTATATGTTTATTTGCATCAGAAATATACTTTGAACACCCATTTATTTACTTTATTCTACACACCCTTTTAAATAATAATCCTTATATTAAACATAGGTTTTCTAATAGAAAAAAAAGCCCTTTCATCCGAATTACTACACTCAAGAATATTAGGAAGAAAACCTCTGAAAAAAAAAACAAACAAAAAATCTCTTTGTTTTTTTTATATCCCTCATTTGGTGCAACCTCTCTAATTAAAAACATCTTAATGATTAATTACATCTAGATATTTTGGTTTGATCCACATCCTCTTACTTTTTCTTTTCTAAAAACTTCAGTTAAATTTAATTTGGTTTGCTTTTTAATGGGTGCTAAGATAATAAAATTAGTTTTCTCAAAAAAAAAAAAAAAGAAAAGAAAAGAAAAGAAAAGAAAAGAAGAGTAATAAAAATTAGTTTGATTAAAATAAATTATTCTTTATAATAAATTAAATATAAGCAACTAACGCATCCTTTATTAAATCAATGTTAATTAAGAAAATTAAACTACTACTTTTTATTGTAAGTAACAAGTTAGTTTGAAATTGGTAAATATTGTGGATAATTTAGTTTTTTGTGTCCATAGAACTCTTAAGTGAGTTAGCAAAAAGGGAGAAGGATGCTGGAATATTTCCAGAAGCTGAAGTAGACCTTTTCATGAAGGTAAATTCTATGAATTTCTTTTACATAAAATTATTTTTTTATTATATAAAATATAAATCAAATTCGAGTGAAATTTAAAACTTAAATCTCTTCTACAATTCTAAGAGATTTTACCGATTTAAATTCCACACGATCTTGATTACACACTAAATTTTTGTTGTAAGATGTATTTTGGAATAAAAATACTTTTTCATAAAATTATCTGCGAACTATATTTAAAGATAGAAACCATATTACAAATAGAAACAAGAACATATCTCTCTCAACACTTAGAATTGGTATATAGTTCTCTTAATAAAATTCATTAATGTGATTGTAACATTATTATATATTTCAGGCAACAGCAATGAATGGAGTTGAAAGCAGTCTCATTACTGACTACACTCTCAAGGTAACTCTCTCTTGGCTTATTTTAATTAATTTCTCTGTCAAAATAATACAAAGACATATTGTGAAATCAGATATTCCAACAACTAAACTCAACAGTCTCATCTAGCTCCAAGTATTTTACGTACATTTTCTTCTTCGTCAACATTTTCCCCTGGGTTCCCTTGAAACAGACACTTTAAAAACTTTATTTATTTTTGATGATGATCATCATCAACAACTTTTAGAAATATTCAACTTACCAATCATTGACATACCCTCCATTTATTCTAATATGAAAAATAAATTGTGATTATTAATTAAGTAGCTAACTGATTATTTGACTTCATCATATTTCATTAACATGTACATACTCGTTCCAAGCTTAATTCTCTTTATGTGAAACAGATTTTAGGGCTTGATATATGTAGAGACACCATTGTTGGAGATGAAATGCAACGAGGGATATCTGGTGGACAGAAAAAGAGAGTCACTACAGGTTTATATATATTATGCTATTATTTAATTAAGAATGGATAGGATTATTTGCATTCTTAAATATTCTCAAGTATAAAGAGAGAGAAAAATATTTAATAGAAGGTTTAACTAAAGAGTTATTTGATATATTTTAAAGATACGTTGAGAGAAAAATATATTTTTAAAATTTAAGAATAAGGTAATGATAAGGTAATGGAATTGATAGATAAATTCATAAACCTAGGTGGGATAGGAGAATGATAAAGGGAATAGAGATGATGATAGAGACCATACTAAGAAATAGAAGAATTCTGTATGGGTACAGCTCTTATTTAAACAAAGTAAAAAAAATGCGATCTTTGTTGTCTAATAGAACAAACACTAATACCTTAATTGAGTTGGTAAAGATAAAATCTGTTTATGAAAGTGCTTCTCCAAATTGCTCAAGACATCTCACCGTATAAATTGCATTTAAACGTTAGCTCACCTGATAAGTTTTGTGCATTTTTTGAGTTTTAGTTAAGAGTTTGAGTTTTAACAGTGTATTATTCTCTTTTTATTGGGGTAGTTATTTTTCATATGTGTGGTAATTATTAGAAGTAATTATTCTCGTATGTAAGACTTCAAAATTATTTGATCTGAGTATTTGTTAATATATAATGTGATATTATCACGAATATTATACAAATTAGTATACCTTCAGAAAAGAAAAAAAGAAAACACAAAATTTGTGACAAGATAAATTATAATCACTTTTACTTTTAAAAAAAAAAAAATATAAAGGACCTTTTTTGAATTCTAGTGTGAATAGGAAGGATTCAAACTCGAAACTTGAACTTTAAATTTTTACCATTTTAATTTTTTTTTGTATTATAAATAGATATAAGTTGATTATAATCTATAATTAAGAAGCATTTTAGGAGCGTATATTTAGATAGTGTTTTGGAATAAAAACAAAATTATAAAAAAGACTTTTATTTATGTTACATAAATATTATACAATTTAGAAAAGCAGAAGAAAAAATGCAGTAGCCTTTTATTTGACCTAATTTATTTTATACTAATGAGAGAAAAATGTCTTAGTTTGTTTTTACTAATAAAAATATACTATCTTAATTTGTTTCCTACTACGCATAGATTATTAGTAGGGGATTTGTATGTCTACATATAGAGTGACGTGAGGGTAAATCTTGTATATTGTAATTCGTCTTCGTTATAGTAAAAAACTGCAGTTATTCTTATTATTAGGCGGATTAGCGTTTAATCTATAACATATTATGTGTTGAATATTGACATATTTTTCTTGGCTCCATGAAATAAGTAATTTGGTTTGATAATTTTGATTGATTAATATAGGAGAGATGATTGTTGGACCTACAAAAACTCTGTTCATGGATGAAATATCAACGGGTCTAGACAGTTCCACAACATATCAAATTGTCAAGTGTTTACAACAAATCGTGCATCTTACTGAGGGCACAATTTTAATGTCCTTACTTCAGCCTGCTCCTGAGACATTTGATCTTTTTGATGATATCATTCTCTTATCAGAGGGCCAGATTGTTTATCAAGGCCCCCGGAAGTATGTTCTTAAATTCTTTGAGAGCTGTGGGTTTCGCTGCCCCGAGAGAAAGGGCACCGCTGATTTCTTGCAAGAGGTAACAAAATCATGATTTGCAGAATTTCAAGTACGGTAGCTTGTGTCACAGCTTGTATGAACACATAAAAAGGCTTTTTATATATGATGAAATTGTTATAGGTTACCTCTAGGAAGGACCAGGAGCAATACTGGGCAGACAAAAGAAAACCATACAGATACATTTCTGTCACAGAATTTGCAAACAGTTTCAAGAGATTCCATGTTGGCATGCATTTGGAGAATGAGCTTTCAATCCCTTACGATAAATCTCGAGGTCACAAAGCAGCTCTAGTGTTCGAAAAATATTCTGTCCTAAAAATGGAACTTCTCAAAGCTTGTTGGGACAAAGAATGGCTGTTGATCAAGAGAAATTCATTTGTCTATGTCTTCAAAACTGTCCAACTTATAGTTGTTGCCATCATTTCGTCGACTGTGTTTTTGAGGACTCGATTGCATACCAGAAAGGAAGAGGATGGAGCATTATATGTCGGTGCATTGTTATTTTCCATGATCTTTAACATGTTCAACGGTTTTGCTGAGCTCTCATTGATGATTACAAGGCTTCCAGTGCTTTATAAGCAGAGAGACCTTCTGTTTCATCCTGCCTGGACGTTCACTCTGCCCACTTTCCTGCTCAGGATTCCGATATCTGTTCTCGAGTCCGTTGTATGGATTGCTGTGACCTATTTTACAACGGGATTTGCACCCGAAGCTAGTAGGTAACTCTAATCATACCAAGTTTTAAATTTCATTAATTAAATTATGAATATGCATTGTTACAAAACTTATGATGCAGAGAAAATCGAGTTTACTAATGTAGAAGTTCATTGAATCTTTATTTGCAGATTTTTCAAGCATCTGCTTCTGGTATTTCTGATTCAGCAAATGGCTGCTGGGCTCTTTAGGCTTATTGCAGGAATCTGCAGGACCATGATCATTGCCAATACCGGCGGGGCACTTATTCTCCTTCTTGTTTTTTTGCTGGGGGGTTTCATCCTTCCTAAAGGTAATGTAAAATCAATAAGAACTAAGCTATAAATATGAAATGGAGAAAATGAATTAATATTGAGTTGATTCTATTGGTAACAGAGAAAATTCCAAGTTGGTGGGAATGGGGTTACTGGGTTTCACCCATGACATATGGTTTCAATGCAATCACTGTGAATGAAATGTTTGCTTCACGGTGGATGAACAAATGGGTATGTCAATGATTATCTTATGTTTTATATCAACAATGTCAAAACACATTTTGTAGTAAGCAAGTTATAATAAATTTTGATTGTATGCAGGCCTCAAACAATGTCACCAGATTAGGAGTAGCAGTGCTAAACAATTTTGATGTCCCTGTTGATAGAAACTGGTATTGGATTGGTGCAGGAGCCCTTATAGGGTTCATAATTCTATCCAATGTTCTCTTTACTCTCGCGCTTATGTACCTAAATCGTAAGTTTTAGGATTATTTTTAAGGTGTTAAACTCATTTTCTTTTGTTTGGAAATTTTGTTCTCTTCATTGTATTGATTCAAATGCTCTTTACTCTATTTTAGCCCTTGGGAAACCACAAGCAATATTGTCTGAAGAAACAGCAACAGAGATAGAGGCTGACCAGGAACAGTCAACGGAGGAACCAAGACCAAAATGGCCACGGTCAAAGAAACACTCCTTCCCTCGACCATTATCTTCTTTTGATACAAACAATTCAAGTAAGAAACAAAATGATTTACTTTATATCCATTATGTCCAACCTTGGTATCAATCAAGTTCCTTAAACGGACTAAATATTTTACAGGAGAAGTGGCAATCCAGAGGATGAGAAGTTGGTCAAATCCTAGTGGACTCGGTAGAAATGGTGATTCCTATGTCGAGGCTGCTAATGGGGTTACCCCAAAAAGAGGAATGGTTCTGCCTTTCACTCCTCTGGCAATGTCCTTTGAGAATGTTAATTACCATGTGGACATGCCCCCTGTAAGAACCTTTTTCCCCTTTCAGTTTATCTTGATGCACAATCCGTATTAGTCCAAAATAATTGCCTATATTTATAACTTTGGTGATTTTAACAGGAAATGAAGGAACAAGGAGTGGCAGAGGACAAGCTGCAGCTACTTAGGGAAGTAACAGGTGCATTTAGGCCTGGAGTTTTGACAGCATTAATGGGAGTCAGTGGAGCTGGAAAAACGACATTGATGGATGTTTTGGCAGGAAGAAAGACTGGTGGTTACATTGAAGGTGATATTAGAATCTCCGGATTCCCTAAGAAACAAGAAACCTTTGCAAGAATTTCAGGTTATTGTGAACAAAACGATATCCACTCACCCCAAGTGACAGTTAAAGAATCCTTGATTTACTCGGCTTTTCTTCGGTTGCCTAAAGAAGTCAGCGAAGAGGAAAAGATGGTATGAACAATGATTTGTTTCACTCTTTCAAGCCATATTATGATGCAAAACTTGAGTGCAAAAAGGGGTTTACATTTGTTTTGTTTCTCAGATTTTTGTTGAACAAGTGATGGAATTGGTAGAGCTTGACTCTCTCAAGGATGGTATAGTGGGGTTGCCAGGAGTTGCCGGGCTGTCAACAGAGCAGAGAAAGAGGTTGACAATAGCAGTGGAGCTTGTTGCTAATCCCTCCATCATTTTCATGGATGAACCAACATCTGGTCTTGATGCAAGGGCAGCAGCCATTGTTATGAGGACTGTGAGAAACACAGTGGATACTGGTAGAACTGTTGTCTGCACAATTCATCAACCTAGCATCGATATCTTTGAAGCCTTTGATGAGCTGCTACTGATGAAGAGAGGGGGACAAGTGATCTACTCTGGATCGTTGGGTCGAAATTCTCACAAGATCATTGAATATTTTGAGGTACTTGCAGTTCTATTTATCTAGAAGTTAAAAAAAGAAGATTGCATTATGTAACTTGATACCATTTACAATAATAGGCTATTCCTGGAGTTCCAAAAATTAAAGACAAGTACAATCCAGCTACATGGATGTTAGAAGTGAGCTCAGTAGCAGCTGAAGTTCGACTTAGCATAGACTTTGCTCAATACTACAAATCATCATCATTATACCTGTGAGTGATGCTTTAAGTAAAGCAATGACATTGTTGTGGATAGCAAATTATGTTGTTCTGAGCTAATACATTGTCTATGAGCAGCCGAAACAAGGATCTGGTTGAGGAGCTAAGCACACCACCACCAGGAGCTAAAGACCTGTATTTTGCCACCCAGTATTCTCAATCAACATGGGGACAATTTAAATCTTGTCTATGGAAGCAGTGGTGGACTTACTGGAGAAGTCCTGACTATAATCTTGTCAGATACTTTTTCACTTTGGTTTCTGCTCTCATGGTTGGGACTATTTTCTGGAAAGTTGGCACCAAAAGGTCCGTGCATACTTCTTTTAAAAAAATTAAAGCTCTCCTTTATTAACAAGCACCATAACATGATTTTCCTCTTGGAGTACTTATTTCTTTCTCTTTGTTCCAAATACTTCAGGGAAGACACAAGTGATCTGACCATGATCATTGGAGCTATGTATGCTGCTGTATTGTTTGTTGGTATTAACAATTGCTCCACTGTACAGCCTATAGTAGCCACTGAAAGAACAGTATTTTATCGAGAAAGAGCTGCTGGAATGTTTTCCGCGTTGCCCTATGCACTTGCTCAGGTTAGTTGAGGGGAGTTATTTTATCAATCACAATGTTGGTCATTGAGTCGGACCATCACCAACTAGAATTTGCATCCTTTGTCTTCAGATCTTAATGTCAAGTTTTTTGAAAAATTCTGTTTCCTCGACAAACAGAGTTGTCAACGTCGTGCTTATTCAATTTTAATTATATATATCACGCAGGTGATTTGTGAGATTCCGTATGTGTTGATTCAAACAACATATTACACTCTTATTGTGTATGCCATGGTGAGTTTTGAATGGACAGCAGCTAAGTTTTGGTGGTTCTTCTTTATCAATTTCTTCTCCTTTTTGTACTTCACGTACTATGGAATGATGACTGTTTCAATCACACCAAACCCCCAAATAGCAGCTATCTTTGCAGCAGCATTCTATTCACTCTTCAATCTTTTCTCCGGCTTCTTCATTCCAAGACCGGTATGCTAAAAAATTAAGTTTTTAAGCACTAATTTTTATGTCAACTTAATCATGCATCTCAACAATAATGTACGTGGCCTCTTGAAATTTCAGAAAATTCCCAAGTGGTGGATTTGGTATTACTGGATTTGTCCGGTGGCATGGACCGTTTATGGATTGATTGTGTCACAATATGGGGACGTGGAAGACCCCATTAGAGTACCTGGAAGGGCAGAAAGCCCTTCTGTGAAATCATATATTGAAAGTCATTTCGGGTATGATCCAGATTTCATGGGACCAGTTGCTGCAGTTTTGATTGGCTTCACAGTCTTCTTTGCATTCATGTTTGCCTACTGCATTAAGACACTCAATTTCCAAATTAGATAGACATTTGTACATGCAGATGTTTTTTTTTTCCCTATATTAGTAATGGCAATGAGTTACTTAGCTTCTCAATCATGGGGTTGTATATGTCATATGCAAAAGGTTTGATTTTCTGTCATGTGGAATGAATTATTTCAATGAAATATGCAGCAAAAAATATATATATCATTACAAATCTCTTTTCTTTCCTTTGTTTCGTTTGTGATTGATCATTTAATATATCAGAATTGAATACAATTCAGAATCATGGAAATATTATGTAACGTTTTATTAAATATTAGACTCCTCGTTTAGTGTGTATATATATATTGAAAAAAGATATATTTATTGGAAAAAGATTAGGCTCTGTAGACTGTTGCTCAAGTTTTTAGAAACTAAAGGTATACTCCAAAGACACAAGAATCCTAACGTGTAGCAAATTTTCAGTGAAATTTAAAAAAATATATTTTTAAGTTATTTTTTTTAACCACAAAGTAATAGTATAATTTGTATTAACTAGAATTATAAAAAAATTAACCCAATAATCCTTGATTAAAAATAATAAAAAATAAAATATTTAAAAACAAATCTACAAAATTACTTGAGTTTTTTAAAATTTATTTAAAAAAATACACTCCAACATTTATTGATGAAGTTCTCAAGAGAATAAGGATGAATGTTGAAGAAAAAAAATAACAAATTTAAAAAATCTAAAAAATTCTAAATTTTGTGGATTGAAAATTCATTGCTTGCCCAGAAGTGACCTTTTTAAAAAAAAAATATTCTTTGATAGATCTTTTAATTTTTTTAACCAACCTTTTGTTTTAAATAATTTATTATGTTTTAATTTAAGTATAATTTAAACAATTAATTGAGTAATTAAAAAAAGAGAAAAGGATGTACAATCCCCTAAGTTATAGTCAAATTTCTATACAAACCCCAAACGTTTCAAAAGAACCATTCAGACATTTATTAGATGACGAATTTCATCTAAAATAACAGTCAAATGGTCAAATTTATTAAAAGTACTATTATACCTTATTAAAATTAGTCAAATCCACTAATATCGGTAACGATCGGTCAACATCTATAAATGATTGGTCAATACTAATCATCGGTTGGTCAACACCGGTCAATGATTGGTCAACAGTGATTAATGGTGATTGGCGGCGATTAGTTTCAGTGCTGTATTTAATATATAGATAGTAAATAACTTAGTGTCAACAAAACACATGTAGCTTAATGGTTAAAGTGCATTATACTTAAAGGTCTTGAGTTCAAGTCCCCCCAAGTGTATTTACCTTTATTTTTATTCTTCATTTAAAATATAAAAGTATACCAATACTTTTTACTTTAAATACAGGGTATAATAATAATTTCAATAATTTTTTTACTTTAAATATAAAAGTATAATAGTAATTTCATGAATTTAGTCCTCTTGACAAATTAAAAGACAAGTTTACATTTTTAGAAGTTAACTTTTATGAAATTTATCATCTGGCAGATATCTGAATGACCCTTTTAAAACGTTTAGGGTTTACAAGTTTGATTATAACTTATGGGTCTTTATGTTATTTTCTCTTAAAAAAAAGATGTTTTGTGCAGCATGCTTGGCGTTCTTCTTATTCTTCTTCATTTTTTTCTTGTTTTAAAATAAAATTGAGACAAAAAATTTTATACTTCAATTAATATATGCACACATAGAATGAGAAATAAGAAGAAAAAAAAAGAGATGGTGAAAAGGGTAGTTTTATCAATTTAAGTTAGTTTTGGCTAATAATAATTAATATTTTGATTTGTGGTTAAAAAAGAATTCAATCATTAAATTTGTTGTGGGGGGTGGGGTGGGGGAGAGGGTTATTTTTAAAAATTTATTGTGCAAATATATACGGAGTATTTTAAATAATTTTAACCGTTGAATCAAGATCTAATGGTTAAGATTCAAACATAAATAAGAGTCTCTCCAACTGACAGGTACCAATTCAGAGCCTATCTTAATTATCTGATCAGGACCAATGATCCAAGATGACACCACATTAACAAAATTTAAAAAAGCACAACTGTTTATTTGACTCCAAAAGATGCACATTTCTTGAAAGGTCACTCGCATAAATGTCTTTTTGGTGCCAATTTCAAATTTCAAGACATTGGTCCTCAGACTGCCCTCCCCGCAAGTTAATCACTAGATAATGCAAAGCATGCCTATGAAGAACACTCGATTGAGGACTCAATATGAATCCAAAGGCATTAATTAGTTTAGAGATAAAGAATTTTTACTATTGACTAGCCAACACAAAAAATTAAGGACCTTTGTTATCCCTTAGGATTTAGGGTTAATCCAAGACGGCCCAGATCGGTATAAGGCAACGAGAAGGTTGATCCCTTCAGCCCAATTAGGACAAAAATAGGCTAAGTATATCCTTGCACTCAAAGAGGGCTGAAGATTGATTAGATTTCCACCTTCAATGCTCTTCACTATATGGCAGAGGAGTCTCTAATTTATAAATAAGCACACCTTCCTCATGATGCCGAGTTATCCCTATAGCAGACTCTAAAAGTTATACTCTATCTTCACTAGGGACAATCAACCTTCAAACCATGGCCGATGAGCTCTTTCTTAATTAACAACCCGAACACTCTCTAATAGGCTAATTAATCATTGTTAGGATGAGCACTTTAAATGCCAAAGACCCCACTTAGATTAAAAAATCTAAAGATGAGTAAAATACAATATCCAATAAGCAGAAATTTATACAAAAGAGTCAATAGATAAACTGCTTGTCTTAAAAGGGTTATTTTCTGACGTAAAAGAGGTGTGGCAGCAGTTCGTTCACATATCAAATTTATTTTCTCATAATAAAAATTTACCCTTTGGCCAAAGATTTTAGAATCGACTTCTAGCTTAACCAATAGCCCAAAATTAGCTGTCAACACAAACTATAGATTTCAAAACTGATATTGGCACGCAAGAAATATGGGATGGTGAAAATTTGATTATGATGGAAACCTCAGGAAAGCCATTGCACGCCACAATCATGGCAAAAATCATCGCATCAGTGTATAAGGTCCCATCATCATATATGAATCTTTCTGTAGTTTTCAAGAACACGGTGGGTGCAATGATTGTAAAGGTGAAAGTTTGGATAGTTTTGATGATGTAAACCGTCACGGTTCTTTTGATCAACAGTTCTCTCCCTATCTATGGAGTCTTTGAGACTCTGCTTTTTGGAGACTCTATATTTGTTGAAGACTAGAGCTGCTTTGTGATTCTCAGTTTTTCATATGAAGTTAAAAGCTCATTTCCAACCTGCTGGCCAACATGTAATGAATTAATCTGCCTGCAAATTTAGAGATTGAAATATATTATTGGAAGAATTGCCTCTCTCCCCTTAAGAATAGGTTTAAGTGAAATTTTTTTAACTAAGTTCAATTTTGAATCCTAACCTCTTTGCTCAGTGGAATAATCAAAATATCAAACAAAAATAGTAAAAATATAAAGCAGATAATAAAGAACATAACATAATCACTTACGTGGTTCGACCAATTACTTACGTCATTGGTGGATCTAATGATCTTAACCCCTCTTTTTAACTCTCTAGAAAATTTATAAAAAAACATAATGAAGAACACTCAAAAGGATCTAATGTTTAGTGTATCTTTACTCTCCCATAAACAATGAACACTTAAACAGTAGTTTCACTTTAGTGCACATAAGTAATGTCTATCTAGTTCTTCTCTCTTTTAGAGTCTCTCTTAATACTTGATTTCAATCTAAACGGTTTACAAAGATCTATATAGAGGTTATTTTGTGCCTACTAACCCAAATCTTAATTGGAATAAGAGTCAATGTGTTTTAGAAGTCCAAACTTCACAAAACTCAAAACCCAAAACTCAAAAATTTGGAGCCAAAATAAACTTTCCTGTGTTCGATGCTGTAGTGCTAGTGTGAATTCTATTCTGCGCTACGGTGTTGTCCTCACGAATTTTCACCTGTCATCGCTATTCTAGCCTCCTTTTGCATTTTTCAATACTGTTTTACTTTTCTCTTCGCGTCTTACACGTTTTAGACTTCTTGTGACTCTCCTATTTGATATTCTTCACAATTTTTACCCAAACAAAATTATTGAATCATCAAATCTCTAATATATATTTGTAAGGTTTGGTCCAATCTTCCCAATACTGTTCTTGGTCCTTCTTTTATGTAATCTGTAACAAAATTTCATTTATACATATTAGAGCAAGGACTTTTGTTATTTATATATTCAATATTCCTTGGATTGAGTTATTCACAACTGCTGCATAATTCTAGCTGTGTATGTTCACGTTTGATAAATATTTCCTGTAAAGTCTTTATTGCTTTTTTAAGATATTCAAACATGCATCCATTTTATGTCAAAAGTTGTTTCTAAAAGTATAGTAAAATGCGTAAATATTTTAATTATTTTTCTTTCAAAATTAAGTTAAAGCAAAGTAGTTACAAAGAGTACAAGGTTGTCTTTTTACCTCATGTAAGAAATCACCAATGTCTTTTTCCTTCGACCTTTGAACTCTAAATCCGAAACTTTTGAAAAACTCAAAGTACATGCTCCCACGGGCCCCGGTACACATTATGGCCTTCGGTTAAGAGAATGATGTCATCAAAGAGATCAAACGTCTCAGTCTTAGGCTGCATGCAGAAGGGACATCAATATGGTGGCTTCAGTTGGTAAATTCTGGAGTTGTCTAGACTGGTTGATATCTAATCCATTAATAAAACTTTTGTAGGTCCAACAATCATCTTCCCTGTATCAAACAATAACACAAGAAGACTTTTTTCTTAACCATCCGTAAATCGCATATATTATAAGTCTAACTAGATATTTATACATTCTATACGAATTGAACATAAACATTTTATGCCTGGGCCAGAGAATTCTAATTACTATAACTAAACTTGCTTCTCCAAATATTTTGTGACAAGAAATTGTACACCCTTACCCGTCTTACACGTTTTAAAAAAAGATCATGTGCTTGTATAAGGCAGTTAAAAAAAAAATTGATAATGGGTTTATACTTACCAGTCGTTACTCTCTTTCTCTCTCCACTTGAATTTCCTCGTCGCATCTCATCTCTGACAACCGTGTCTTTACAAATGTCTAGCCCCAAAAGCTGTAATCAACCATTTTATGGAAATTAAAATCTAAATGCTATTTGTTTTCTGCAAAATTCTTTCAGAATTGAACTTAGCTTGAGAATGTAGTCCGTGATTAGGTTGCTCTCAGCTCCTTTCACTACAGTTGCCTATATTTTTTTTTTAAAAAAAAGAATAGAAAGGAAAAAGAAGCATTAAAAAGTGCATTGTTTATGTTTCAAAAAAAAAAAGAAGTGCATTGTTGATGTCCTAACATAACAAATTTCTTTATCCTGAAGAATTTACCTTCGTAAATGATCTACTTCAGCCTCCGGACATATTTCAGCATCCCTTTCCCTTTTTGCAAGTTCTTTCAGTAAACCTGGACAAAAATAACTACATTGAAAAGAGGTGATTAATCCAGCTTAATAGTTTAGTTCAGTATAATTATTTACCATATCACGGACCGACTCCTTGGAACCTTGTTGAGTAATCTTGGGTTTATTTAACTGTTCGATCTTCTTCTTCTTTTTTTTTTTGAAAAAACTGTTAGATCTTCTAAATGTACATCATTTTCTCTAATGTAAGCTAATGTCTTTTGTGACAGAAATTCTTCTAACCTATAACCACTGTATTTGACTTGCCCTTCCACCTAATTCATAAAAATAAAAGCTTTTATGATTAATGTTTATCATTGCCTGCAATAAAACTATATACCAAATTGAGCAATGAAAATGAAATTGCTGTTGGCTTCGAGGAAACTGGAACGGATATCCAACCTTCCTGCCAGTGCCAACAAAAGGGTTGTCTTACCAGAGTATGGAGGACCTAATAAAAGGGTCATCCTGTGTAAACGAAATCGTTTCACATAAGTAAGATAATGTAACAAATAATAAAAAAAATATGAGAAAGAAAGTAAGGAAGAAAGAATTACACAACGGTTTATGTAGTTCGACAATTATTTATGTCTATGATAGATCAAGATCTCGCTTCTTTATTGAATCAATTAGAATTCACAAAGAACTCTCTACAAAAAAACTCACAAATAACTTTTTTTTTCTCTCTCTCTACAAGGGATTACAATTGTTCTAAGTTGTGATTGTATTTTCCAAGTCAAAATAAAGCCCTTATATAGCCTACATATGTCCAATATTAACCATAATCCGAGTTGGAATAAAATAAAGTATTTGAGACAACCTAAGGGTCCTTAAAAATGGGACAAGTCGCACTAGTACCATGGCCCTAGCTTTTAGACGCTGCGATGCTGCGTTTGCAGCTGTTGGCATCGCGGCACTATGCCATTAACATTTGGTGCTGCGACGCCACATAGTGAGGGCGGTGGCGGCCATGTTCTATTTTGGGGGTTGCAGCCGCGACCTTCCAATGCCGTCGCCTTTGCATATTTTTTTTGCTTCCTTACTCTTCGCCTCTCCGTACTTTCACCATATGTCCCTAACTTATTTGGCTTGACTTTAAAATATTTTTTTTCATGATTTTTACTCATTATTCTCATAAATCCTCTTATTGATTAAAAATCATCTAAGAAGCTTTCAAGATCTTTCATTTTCGCATCATCTTTTTTTCTCACATAGAAGTGGCTTCAGTTAAGTTTTTGCATAGGACAAACTTAACCGAGAGCAGTAACTTAGTCAATATATCAGCAAAAATTTCAGACGACTGAATATTTTCTAAACTAATTTTGCCACTTTGAATTATCTTTCTAATGAAATGGAGTTGCATATCAATGTTATTTGATCTCTCATGAAATACTTGATGTTTGTTTAAGTGTATAGCACTGTAGCTATTATAATATACACCAGTGTTAATATCTTTAATAGCATGCGTAGATTCTTTTTAACTATACGGCCTCTTTAATAGCTTCACCCATATCTAAATATTTAGCTTTCATGGTTGATAGAGCCACCATGTGCTACAAAATGATCTTCAGTATACACTACACTCAAACACCGTGAATACATACCCAATCAATGACCTTCTTTTATCGAGGTCACCTATATAATTTAAGTTAACATATCTTCTTACCATCTTACCATTTCTCTTAGCCCTTTTATATAACAAACCCTGCTTCAATATTCCTTTAAGATATCTCAAAATCTACTTGACCGCTAGCCAATGATCTTTTTCGAATTTGCTATGTACACTCATCGTTTGTGCTATGTTTGGCTTTATATAAACCATTGTATACATGGCGCTCCTAACAACGCTAACATATGGTACTTTATGCATCTGCAATTTCTCCTCTTTGGTTTTTGACAACTACATTGCCGAAACTTTGAAATGCATGGCAAAAGAAGTGGAGATAGCCTTTGCATTTTACATATCGAATCTTTCATGTATCTTGAGTATATATCTTAGCTGGGATAAGAATATGACATTTTCTCTTTCTCTCATGATATCCATACTCAAGTTTCTCTTAACTGCTCTCAAGTTTTTCATCTCAAACTCGCCATTTAACTGCATCTTTAACTTTTATATTTCTTCTATATCTTTGCATACAATCAATATGTCATTCACATACATAAGAAAATACATACACGGACCTCTACTCGAGGCCTTAAAGTACATACAACTGTTATATTTGCTTTTATTGATCCCACAAGTCATTATGAAATCATCAAATCTTCTACCATTGCCTTGAAGATTGTTTCAGCTCATATAATGACTTCTTTCATAAACAAGTATGCTCATTCTTGCTAGGTTCTTCAAACATTTATGGCTGTGACATATAAATTTTCTCGTCAAGTTCTCTATGAAGAAAAATATTCTTTACATCTATTTGATCTAAATGTAAATTAAGATTTACACACATGGCTAATAAAATCCTAATAGATGTGTGCTTAATTATTGATGAGAATATCTCATAAAAATCATGTGAGTGATATTAAACTTAGGGTGCATTAATGTAGGTATTATATTTATCATTTTAAAGCATGCATCATATACGTATCTCATACTTCATAATGTGCAACGGAAGAGTCAGAAATTTAATTTTCTAATTATAAACACAATAAGTTTCACATGTATTTCATAAATATAAATAACATAAGGATTGAGAATTTAATACCTCAATAAGCCTTTGGTTTTTCGTCGAATCGGAGAACTGCAATGAAGCAACATGTTCATAATTCTAGTTCCCTAACACGGTGGGCTTGGGGAAGCTAGAATATCAGCTTGATTTCAGCTAGGATTTAACTCTTAAATCCTATGTTTAACTCTTAAACAAAATTACTTAATCTTTAAGCATTTGGACTACTACAAGTTATGTTTAATTTGTTTTAATTTAACTCTTTAAATGATAAAATACATATATATATTCCTTGTAGTATTTTCAGCCAAAGAGAAGAAGAAAATATAATGTTTTTGGTGCTCTCAACATTTGAGAGCATTTGCTAACAAAATGACTTGTTTTCTTTTCTCACCTACCTTAGCCGAATATTTCATCACCCACTGAGCATACATTTGCTCTAATTTGTAGCTTTAGTGTTTCCCTCTAAATTGGAAAAGCATGGCCCACATGCGATGGCTTTTGCTTGTTAAAACATTTGTTTACAATAAACAAATGTATTACAAAACATATAAGATGAATGTGGCCAAATTTGTGAGCAAAAATAAATAGTTCCCTCTTGCTTGCAATTGAAAAAATCGATCCCACCACATGACAAACCCATGCCTCTTTGTTTAATTAATAACTTATTTAATCTATTAAATAATTGATTTAATTATATTAAATCATTGTACAAACACATGTTAATAATAATTAGAAATGATTGTGTGACTTCTATTAAATAATAATATCATATATTATTATTATTATTTTATTCAATAAATAATTTAATGAATAAAATAATGATCTTACTTATCTAACAAACAACGTCATTTTGGTAATTTCTAAGTCAAATAATAATAGGCAAAAAATACACCACATGTCAATATCTTATTGATCAATAACTATTGTTAACTAATTGATGTACTTAATTCTTAAGTCTTGACACGTGCACAGCCCAAGAAAAATTGAATCAAATGTCCGGTCTACTAAAATTTACTGGATTAAACTATTTAATCCTGTATGCTGCCCCAGTGCACAACAAATACACTTCATATTGTGGGACTCTCTAGGTCTATGCTTAATTTGTTAAATAGAATTATTCCATGAGTCCATGATCGATGCCCAACGCACATATCACAGATATTATAAATTAGTGCAATAGACTATACAAGTTGAGGTTATTGTGCATACGTATAATCTTTCTGCTTAGGTCAAAGGACCACGTACACTACTCAATTTGGGAGGATTTATCGTTGACGACTTTATGGAATATCTATTGGGGTCCTTGTTGAGCTTGTTCTATATTCAATCTTTATTGAATACCTGTAGGCTACACGAACTTTCGGTAAGCTCATGATCAGTTAAGAATAACCATCTTGGTATAATATACACTGGTTTATTAGAAAGGGTTCCATCGACAGACTTACATCGATGAATAAGACTAGGAACATATAATTTGAGAATAGACTTGTATAATAATATTTTTAGCACCTATTACAACTCCTTACAACTATGTTATTACTGATGTACTCTCGGATCTATGTCCCATTACAAATAAGGTCCTAACTCTTAGATACTACTGACTTTTATAACCTACTAACTCTTTATTAGGGTCAGTGCTTACGTGTCATTCCTGAATGTACATATACTTGTGTATTTATATAAGTGTACATTCTCATTAAATCGCTAATACCCAAATATATGATACTATGCATGTAACGTTACATACATTGTATGATCTGAAGAAGTTCAGATCAGATCTAAAAGAGTTTAGATAAGGGCTCATAGTTAGCCATGCTGAGATATATAATTGCTAAATGTTAGCACAACTAAGTATTAACTGGTTATAATACTCAACAAATTCAAAAGTTGGAGTTTTGTCTGTAATGAGACATAGACCTGAAAATACACTAGTAATTGCATAGTTGCAAGAGTTGCAATCGGGTGCCAGGAAATGTAAGTTGCGGAAGAGTGTTCTTAAATAATTGTCCCTGGTCTATTTCTGCCGACACGAGTCTATTGGTGGATATCTTTACATAGATCAGCATATGTTGTACCTATAGGGTATAAATGGTTGTTCCTAACCGACCATGAGCTTGGAGCTCGTATTGACATATGAATATCCAGTTAGGACTAGATATGGGACAGACTCACGAGGGCCTCCGATAGACACCTTATATAAGCCATCAACGGAGGGTCCTCTCGAGTTGAATAGTATACGTGGTCCTTTGACCTGAGTGCCACAGTGGGCTTATAAATGATCCACCATACTTTAGTTCCACGCATGTCACCGACTTTTCATGGTGTGACCGTTGGGTATGGTCCGGTGCTTATGGAGTCCGGTGTGTACAGATATGGGATCTGTCAGCTCGCATAAGCAGTTAGATATCCAGATGCTTCGAGACTGTATGTTAGAAAGTCTTGTGGCTATAAGCAATTATCCCGAAAAAGAGTTCCACCAGGGTAGAACAATATGGCAAAAGAGTTTGTGCATATTGTTCAGTGAGATACGAGTCTGGAGATAAGACATGGATGAGCATTAGGAGATTTGATGGTGATAATATATATCCCTAGCACATCTAGGATATTATGACAGAAGGACTATACGTATACATAGTAACCTCAGCTTGTATGGTTCAACGCGCTAATTTATATATTCGTGACATGTGTGGGGCATTGCTCACGGACTCATGGAATAGTTTTATTTGACAAATTGGGTGTAGGACTTAGAGAATCCCGCGATATGGAGTGTACTCGTTGTGTACTAGCGTAACGTGTAGGATTAAAGTGTTTAATCCAGTAATATTCAACACTACCATAGAAATACGTGCGTATCTGTATTTAAGTGTTAAATACAACAATTAGTAATAATTGTTATTTACTAATTGTATAATGACACGTGGCGCATTATGAACCATCGGTTGAGTTTACCCAATTATAGGTTTGGTTGGACCCACTAGGGGGTAAATTTGGTAACTATTCATGAAGGGCAAAATAGTCATTTCACACTTTGATTATTTAATAATTAAATAATTAAAATATCTCTCTTATTTTATTATATAATATATTAATTATTATATTATATTATAAGATATTATATATATAATAATATTATATTTTAGGTGCCAAATAATTGGCATTTATTAGTATCATTTTATTATTATTATTATATAATATATATATTATATTATTATTATATTATATATTAAATATATATAAAGAGAGAGAGATGAGAAAACAATTGGTGAATGTGGATGTTGTGAGTTTTGCCGAGAGAATGAGAAGCAAAAATGAAATAGAGGAAAAGAGAGAAAGAGAGAAATGGAGCCGAGGAAGAAGACAAAAGAAGAAAAAAAACAAAGGAAAAAATAAAATTGTTTCATTTTTTTTTTTTTTATGATTTCATTTGAAGTAATGATGGATTGTTTCAAATTTTTCATTTCTTATTCTTTTGGAGAAAAGGATGAAAAACATATACCGGCCATTTTGGGGATTAAGAGTTAATCCCGTGTTGGCTATAGGGCTACTATTCTAGCTCATCAAGCCCACCGTGTTGGTGATTACAATTGCCCACGAATTGGTCTCCATGCGGACTACGAAAAAAAAAATGTGTATAATATTATACGTTGAGGTAAGTTCTCTACTCTTATTTATATATTAATATATATATTTATTATATTTATTGCATGTTTTACGCTTCTACCGTGTTAAAATTCGTATATGATATGTGTTTAGACAATAGACACACTTACACATGCATACACCAACATGTCTTAGATTCCCGGCACTCTTAGTAGTGCTAACTATTAGCAATTATAATTCTCAGTGTTGCTGACCTTTAGCACTGGTCTAAACCCTTTTAGGCTTGATCTGAATTCTTTTAAATCATAAAATGTATGTAGCGTAACAAGTACTGTATCATTTAATTAATAAAATTAGCGATTTAATAAAATGTACTGTATAAATATTATAAAATAAAATATTCATACAATAATGAGATAACACGTAAGCACAAATCCCAATAAATCAATCCCTTCTCGTTTAGTGAAATCTTGTGCCACTAGCTTAGCCTTAAACCTGTAGACTCTACTCAACCTTCTCTCTACTAGACTATTCTACTGTGGTGTTAATCTCACAGTTTTATGCCTTGTAATCTCATGCTTGGCACAAAATCCATCAAATTCTTTGTTGAAATATTCGAGACTATTGTCTATCCTTAATCTCTTTATCTTCTTACCAGTTTGATTTTGAATAAGAGTCTTCTATGTTTTGAATGTTTCAAACACTTGCTTTTTACTCTTCAATACATATACCTAAAACTTCATAGAATAATCATCAATGAATGTGAGAAAGTACCTTGCCTCACTATATATAACTGTTATGTTGGTCTTTAAAAATTCGAATGTATATAATCAACAGTCCTATTTATTTTGTACTCTCCAATACTAAACCTTACCCTATATGCTTTCCTAAGTACACAATGCTCACCAAACTCTATTGGTTAAAACTTATTCTCACAAAATGCCTTTTGATCATATAACTCCTTTAGGTTTCTTTCATCTAAGTGAGTTAACCTTAGATTCTATAACTTGATTTCCATATTCTCATCATCAATAGAGAATGATGTAGAACCACTTACTGCCTCTCCTTTAAGCACACACACTCTGTTGTGCCTATCACATTTCATCACAACTATAGAACCCTTTAAGACCTTTAGAATCTCGTTTTTAGCTCTGATGAAACACCTATTCTGGTCTAACATATCCTAAGAAAATCAAGTTCTTCTTAAGGTTAGGAATATATCTAACTTCTAGCAACTTATTTGCTTTTCCATTATATAACCTAAGCCTAACACTATCAATTCCTAATACTTGACAAGCCATGTCATTCTCTATTAATACAATACTACTATTAGTGGGTTAAAAATTAGCAAATAAGGACTTATTCGGGCATATATAAAATGTATAACTAGAATCTAAATCTACTCACTAGATTTTTACCATAAGAAACGACAAAAGTTTCTGCGCTATCATAGCTACCCTTATAAGCTATAACATCTTCTCCATCATTCTTCTTGTTCTTGGCTTTTTTTTTTCGGACTATCCTTTATAAAGTGCTCATCTTTTTTTGCAGTAATAGCACTTTTTAGGTTTGCCCCTGGACTTTGATCTTGAGCCTTTCTTTGACTTTATTTCTCTTTGTTTAGGCTTTTTTTTTTGTTGCAATTAACCCTTTTGCACTGGCCTCTATTTTCTTTCCTTATTGCTTAGAGTTTAACAATAATTTTATATTCTTTATAATTAAACTCTCTCTACCATATAGTAACTTATTAACAAAATGTTCATAACTATAGGGGAGGGAATTTAACAAGATGATTCTCTTATCTTCATCCTCTATCTTTACATTGATTGTCTCAAAATAAATTATGATATTATTGAAGGCATCTATGTAGCCTTTAATCAGCGCCCCTTCTAACATGGACAACTAATAAAATTTTTTCGTTATGTGCAGACGATTTGCTAGCAACTTTGTCATATAAAGATCATTTAACTTCTTTCAAAGACCAATAGCTATATTTTCACTAGCAACTTCCCTTAAGACTTCATCACTCAAAGGTAGAATGATTGCACTATAAGCCTTATCTTGAATTTCTTTTCTCTCTACTTCAGATTTAGATGACTCTGACTTCTTCTCTTCACTAGATGGAGTTGCAGTCTCCTCTAAGGTTAAGCCTAATCCTTGATTCACCAATAAAGCTATTACTTTAACCTTCTACATATTAAAGTCATTTTCATCATTGAATTTTTCTACTTTATACTTAGGTGTGGCTATGATTACTAAATCATGCTCTGATACTAATTTGTTGACGGAAATATTTCACACAAGTATAATCATGCAATAAAACCTTGAAAAAAAATGAGAAAGAAAGTAATAAAGAAAGAATCACATAGCGGTTTACTTAGTTTAGCAATTGTCCGCATTTATGATGGATCAAAATTTCACTTCTTTATTAAATCAATAAAAATTCATAAATAACTCTCTACAAAGAATTCTCTCTATAAGTAATTACAATTGCTCTCTCAATTTTTACTATTGAATCTCTTTAACACGTGTCCTTAATTAAGGCACATATTAACACAGTTCACGAACTACAATGATGACCTTATTCTTAAACCTTAAGTTATAAGTATAAGACAAAACTTGGATAAAGGTGAATTCGGTGAGACTCCAACCACGACAAAGAGGTTAATAAAAAAAATTGATTTAAAAGAGTGAACACTTAAGGTTCAACACAGGGACTTAGCTCTGATACCGTGTTAATTAAACCACTCAATCTAAAAACATTAGCATTAGGTCAAGTCAATAGATGGTTTTATAATCCCAAATACATCTTTAAGGATGGTGCAATTTATTCACTTAGCTAGTCCGATTCCATACAAACTCAAAACCGATTCTGCAATGTTCTTTGAGTGACAGTCTGACAAACCTAAGTTGAAATATAACATTAATTATATATATACACTGTTTTGAACATTTTATTTAATTGAACA
This sequence comes from Ailanthus altissimus, assembly GCA_946807835.1. Classification (NCBI taxonomy): domain Eukaryota; kingdom Viridiplantae; phylum Streptophyta; class Magnoliopsida; order Sapindales; family Simaroubaceae; genus Ailanthus; species Ailanthus altissimus. The sequence continues at coordinate 18,974,920 of OX327710.1, read as the reverse complement.
TTCTCACTTGCAAACACTTGCATTTTTGTTAACATTTTTATCCTTATGAGTTGAAACACTCTCGGTATAAAGAGTTGAGACTATTTAGAAAGAATTCTTGGCCCAAATTTTAACAAAATAATGATATTCGCAAGAGTCATTCTCTCTGTTAATAAAACATGACCCAATTTTTTCTCATTAGAAATCAGGTACTTAAATGATACAATCAATGACCAAATTTTATCTCCATCAAATAATTGTTAGCTCAGAGGAAAAGCTAGATATTGAAGAAATTCAATGAAGCTAGTACTTAAATGAGTATGAATGGTTAAATAATGAAGAAAAGAGCTGCCTTATAGAAACATAAACATCTATAATTTGTTATGGCTCAAAGTTAACTGAAAAGGTTCTATAAGATTTTCTACCTCTCTTCCTTTTCTGTTTGATTTCTTGATTCTGAATTGTATTCAATTCTGCTACATTAAATGATCAATAAAAAAGTGAAACAAAAAGAAGAATGAAGAGAGATGTTGTTGTTGATAGTAAATAAAAAAAAAATTCTATTTATAAAAGTAAATGCAGTGAAAGTCAGATCGTCTTGTTTATAATTACATGTATAGGGATAGAAGATTGCCTTAATTTCTCGTTATGACAAATATTGAATTGACTGGTTGCAATCTTCTTTACTATCCACAATCTTCAAACTCAACGCGTATGGGCACGTGAATTTTTCTTAATTTTTAAAAATACTAATACCCAAATATAAGATAATGATATTAATTAAATTCTTTTTCCACGTAAGAATACGTAAAAAGAAATTTTCTCTCTATATGGTTATTCTTGTTTTTATTACTCCATACCTCCTATATATAGGGATCTCTCTTGAGTATTTAGAATTTGATTAGGATTAGAAAATTAAAGTTTAATTAGAATTTAAGCTAGTAGAGGGATTGCAAGACTTATGGACTTCCTAACTCTAACTTAAAAGGCATAGCCCTTATTATCTCATAATATATAAATTCTTCTAAGTTAACCTCAAGCTATTCCACTAAAAGTCAAAGGCTATACTCTAGTAACTCATGTTATAAAGTAAAAGTTCATTTAATTAAAATTCTATTTAATTAAATTGGGTTTGGTCTTTAGATCAATAATAATCACTTAATTAACCCTGTAATTGATATTCATAATTAAAGTTAGGCTATGAAAAAAATGTCTTACCTATTTAATTACTTATTTTCTCCTAAATCATTGAATACTCTAATAATTATTTTTAATATGTCTATATTTGTAAATAAATTTACAATAAATATTATTATTTAATAAATAATTTATTGAAGGAATTGTGGCCACAGATTCTAATGATTAAGTACTGCAAACAACTTAAATGGACATTAATTATTAGATTCTATCTTGTATATGTTCTTACGACCCATGAAATTATATCTCCAAGCTATCGAAGTTTTGACCGTTTATTTGGATCTCACTCCGTGATAACTCAAAAAATACAATGCATGAATGTAAGTTCATTATCTGCTCAGGATTAAGATCAATCAAGCTTATTAAAGCTTTTATGAATTAAGATTTATGACATTTAGTTAATTAGATCGAAATTCACAATAGTCCTGTTCAATGTAATATATACACTAGTTTTTATATTTGAAGTCTCTATTTCGATGATCAAGGTAAATCATCTACTATAAGAAAGAGAAAAACTATAACCTTACATAATGAAATGCTTTTTCATTAATGGTTGTGAACTAGATTTAATTTATAAAGAACTTGTGATCTATATTTTCTATATTAATATCATATGTCTAATACATAGATCACATACTTTATAAATATGAACTCATCAATATATGCCCAATTATATGTATGAATAAATTTTTATTAATTAAATAAAATATTATTTTACATACTTTAAAGGCATAAATAACATTATATATTTAACAATTGTAATGGTATATATATATTTTGCTGGATAATTCACTGGAATAATTCATTCCTCGATATTACAGAAAATAACCTTTTACATTTACATATACAATGCAACCCAAAACAGGCAAAACTTGTAAGCTAATTAACTAATCGTCATTATCTATATATATATATATAGTGACAAACATCTTCATGTTCAAACTTCTTTAACATTTTTCTATCTCATTTGGAAGTTGAGTGTCCTAATGCAGTAGGCAAACATGAACGCAAAGAAGACTGTGAAGCCAACCAAAACTGCAGCAATTGGTCCCATGAAATTTGGATCATACCCGAAATGGTCTTCAATATATGATTTCACAGAAGGCCTATGTGCCTGTCCAGGTACCGTAATGAGGTCTTCAACATCCCCATATTGTGAGACAATCAATCCATAAACAGTCCATGCTACCGGGCAAATCCAGTAGTACCAAATCCACCACTTGGGAATTTTCTGAAATTTAAAAAGACACGTGCGTAAGTCAAGAGTGCATTACTATTTAATTTGTGTTATGAAACGTTAGTGCTTAAGGACTTGATTTAACATACTGGTCTTGGGATGAAGAAGCCGGAGAAAAGGTTGAAGAGTGAATAGAATGCCGCTGCAAAGATAGCTGCTACTTGATGGTTTGGTGTGATTGAAACGGTCATCATTCCATAGTACGTGAAGTACAAGAACGAGAAGAAAGTGACAAAGAAGAACCAAAAGAACTTGGCTGCTGTCCATTCAAAGCTCACCATGGCATACACAATAAGGGTATAATATGTTGTTTGACCGAACACGTATGGTATCTCACAAATCACCTGCATCACATATAATTAAAATTGAATAAGCACGATTGAGATAACTCTGTTTTGCTAGGAAACAAGAGTTTATTTTTTTTGGAAAACTTGAGAGTAAGATCTAAGTCCTAATGATCTCACTTGATGAAGAATGTTGGGATTGATAAAAATAATCTCTTCAACTGACCTGTGCAAGTGCATAAGGCAATGCAGAATACATTCCAGCAGCTCTTTCTCGATAAAATACTGTTCTTTCAACAGCTACTATAGGCTGTACCGTGGAGCAATTGTTAATACCAACAAATAATACAGCAGCATACATAGCTCCAATGATCATGGTCAGATCACTTGTGTCTTCCCTGAAGTATTTGGAACATAGGGAAAGTAATAAGTACTCCAAGAAGCAAATTGTGTAATGTTGCGTGTTAATAAATCACAGCTTTAATTTTCTAAATAGAAGTATGGACATACCTTTTGGTTCCAACTTTCCAGAAAATAGTCCCAACCATGAGAGCAGCAACCAGTGTGAAAAAGTATCTGACAAGGTTGTAATCAGGACTTCTCCAATAAGTCCACCACTGCTTCCAAAGACAAGATTTGAATTGCCCCCATGTTGATTGAGAGTATTGAGTAGCAAAATAGAGGTCTTTAGTTCCCGGTGGTGGTGTGCTAAGCTCCTTAACTAACGCCTTGTTTCGCCTGCTCATAGACACATGTTTTAGCTTAGAAAAACAAAATTTGGCATCTCGTAAAAAATGTTATTTCTGTAACTTAAAGCTTCACTCACTGGTGTAATGATGATGATTTGTAGTATTGAGCAAAGTCCATGCCAAGTCGAACTTCAGCTGCTACGGAGCTCACTTCCAGCATCCATGTAGCTGGATTGTACTTGTCTTTGATTTTTGGCACTCCAGGAATAGCCTATTGATCATAAAAAGAATGAAATTAGATAATGCAATCTTCTTTTAGGAATTGTTAGACAAAGAAAGTTGCGAGAAAGGCACCTCAAAATATTCAATGATCTTGTGAGAATGTCGACCCAATGGCCCTGAGTAGATAACTTGTCCTCCTCTCTTCATCAGTAGCAGCTCATCAAAGGCTTCGAAGATATCAATGCTAGGTTGATGAATTGTGCAGACAACAGTTCTACCAGTATCCACTGTGTTTCTGACAGTCCTCATAACAATGGCTGCTGCCCTTGCATCAAGACCAGATGTTGGTTCATCCATGAAAATGATGGAGGGATTTGCAACAAGCTCCACTGCTATTGTCAATCTCTTTCTCTGCTCTGTTGACAGCCCTGTAACTCCCGGCAACCCCACTATAGCATCCTTAAGAGAGTCAAGCTCTACCAATTCCATCACTTGTTCAACAAAAATCTGAAAAAAAACCAACGTAAACCTGTTTTAGCTCTCAAATTTTGCCACATACTATGGCTTGAAAGAGTGATACAAGTCCGTGTTCATACCATCTTTTCCTCTTTGCCGACTTCTTTAGGCAGCCGAAGAAAAGCTGAGTAAATCAAAGATTCTTTAACTGTCACTTGGGGCGAGTGGATATCGGTTTGTTCACAATAACCTGAAATTCTTGCAAAGGTTTCTTGCTTCTTAGGAAATCCTGAGATTCTAATGTCGCCTTCAATGTAACCACCAGTCTTTCTTCCTGCCAAAACATCCATCAATGTAGTCTTTCCAGCTCCACTGACTCCCATTAATGCTGTCAAAACTCCAGGCCTAAAAGCACCTGTTACTTCCCTAAGCAGCTGCAGCTTGTCCTCTTTCACTCCTTGCTCCTTCATTTCCTTTACAATCACCAAAGTTGTTAGCACAGGCAGTGTATTCGGTCTCAATTGGATTGTGCATAGAGTAGAAAATAAAGTGTTAGAAGAAAGGCGAGTCTTACAGGGGGCATGTCCACATAGTAATTAACGCTTTCAAAGGACATTGCAAGAGGAGTAAAAGGCAGAACCATTCCTCTTTTTGGAGCAACTCCATTGGAAGCCTCAAGATCAGAATCACCATTTCGACTCAGTCTATTGGGATTAGATCGACTGCTCATTCTCTGGATTGCTATTTCTCCTGTAAAAGTTTTAAGTCCATTGAGGGAACTTGATCAATTTACACTGATAATTGAGTTTTGGATAGGATCAATATAGACTACATCATTCTGTTTCTTACTTGTATTGTTTGCATCAGAAGAAGATAAAGATCGAGGGAATGAGTCTTTCTTTGACTGTGGCCTTCTTAGTCTTTGCTCTTCCTTTGATTGTTCCTGTTCAGCCTCCATCTCTGCTGCTGCTTCTTCAGACAATATTGCTTGTGGTTTCCCAAGAGCTAAAATAGAGAAAAGAGCAAATTTGTTAACACAATGAAGAGAGAAAACTTTCCAAGAAAGGAAATCACCTTAACAACTTAGCAAAATGCTAAAACTTACGGCTTAGATACATAAGCGTGAAAGTGAAGAGAACATTGAATAGAACTATGAACCCGACAAGGGCTCCTGCGCCAATCCAGTACCAGTTTTTATCATTAGGGACATCAAAATTGTGTAGCACTGCAACTCCTAATTTGGTCACCTTGTCTGAGGCCTGTATGCAAGCAAAATTAAATTGTGACTTGCTTTATCGGATTAAAAATACAAAATGCATATGCTTTTTGTCGATCAAAAGTTTGATATTGTTGATCTGAAACATAAGATAATCATTCGGTTAACTTACCTCTTTATTCATCCACCTTGGAGAAAACATTTCATTTACAGTGAAGGCATTGAAACCATATGTCATTGGTGAAACCCAATAACCCCATTCCCACCAACTCGGAATTTTTCCTGTCACCAACGGAATAAAACCAATGTCGATTGAATATGATATTTTCATCTATTCCATTTCATATTTATGCTAAATTTCTATTAGTGTGCATTACCTTTAGGAAGGATGAAGCCTCCCAGCATGAAAACAAGAAGAAGAGTGAGTGCCCCGCCAGTATTGGCAATAATCATGGTCCTGCAAACTCCAGCAATGAGCTTAAAGAGCCCAGCAGCCATTTGTTGAATAAGAAATACCAGTAGCAGATGCTTGAAAAACCTGCAAATGTGGAATGCAGTAAGTTGCTAGATTAGTACTCAACTTCATCATTTATATAACAATGCATAAGTTTTTGTGGAATTTAAAACTTGGTATTATCAAGTTTACCTGCTAGCTTCAGGTGCAAATCCTATTGTATAATATGTTACAACAATCCAAACTATAGACTCGAAGATTGATATCGGAATTCTGAGAAGGAAACTTGGCAAGGTGAAAGTCCAGGGAGGATGAAACATAAGGTCTCTTTGCTTGTAAAACACTGGAAGTCTTTGAATCATCATTGAGAGCTCAGCAAAGCCATTGAACATGTTAATGATCATGGAAAATAGCAATGCACCAACATACAATGCTCCATCATCTTCATTTCTTGTATGCAATTGAGTCCTTAGAAACACAGTTGATGCAATGATGGCAACAATGATAAGCTGGACAGTTTTAAAGACATAGACAAATGAATTTCTCTTGATCAACAGCCACTCTCTGTCCCAACAAGCTTTTAGGAGTTCCATTGTTGGGACAGCGTATTTTTTGAACACTAGAGCTGCTTTGTGACCCTGAGATTTATCGAAAGGGACTGAGAGCTCGTTCTCCGAATACATGCCAACATGGAATCTCTTGAATCTGTTTGCAAATTCTGTGACTGATATGTATCTGTATGGTTTGATTCTGTCTGCCCAGTATTGCTCCTGGTCCTTCCTAGAGGTAACCTGTGACAACAGCACGATGTTATGTTATGTGTCCACGCTCTAAGTTCTAAACATGACTTCTTATAGTGTCTGGTCAACGTTCATGTTTAAAATAGTCAATCCATTGCTATACATAAAAGAACAAAAAAATCTATAGCATTTCTAAACAAATAAACGTAAGTATAGCTTTTTCATAGGGGATACAACCGAATGTGGTCAAGCCCAGGCCTATGGATATGGTTAAAAGCCTACTCACATTCAAATGGGGGCCTTTTGTACAGTTTTTAATAAGTGTGACACAAGCTACAATACTAACGTGATGTAATCCTGATTTTGTTACCTCTTGTAAGAAATCAGCGGTTCCCTTTCTTTCAGGGCAACGGAACCCACAGCTTTCAAAGAATTGAAGGACGTGCTCCCGTGGACCCTGATAGACAATCTGACCCTCAGATAAGAGAATGATATCATCAAAAAGATCAAATGTCTCAGGAGCTGGCTGGAGCAGAGACATTAAGATTGTGCCCCCAGTGAGGTGCACAATTTGCTGCAAACACTTGACAATTTGAAATGTCGTAGAACTATCTAAACCAGTGGATATCTCATCCATGAACAAAGTTTTTGTAGGTCCAACAATCATCTCTCCTGCATCAATCGATAAATCAATCTATCAAATTATTGCATAGTTAGAGCCCAAAAAAAAAGTGCCAATATTCACCAATCATTTACCCGATTCCAGAGAAGTTTGTAAGAAAGAAACTTTTCACACTAAAATTGGAGTCGGGTAAATGTTTCTTTCTTGTAGTCATAAATGATAAAACTATTTCTAAAAAGCATTTAGGGGCAAAAGCATTGGAATGCACTTAAATAACAAATGCTTTAAATGAGAAAAAATTTTACTTATTTATTTAAAAAAAAGGCACTGCCAAAACGTGTACGAGTCATGTTTGACTTAGATACAACAGCGCTTTTTTTTTTTGTCTCTAAATAATTCATCTTCCAATGGGTGCATATTATATTTTCAATAAAGGGTTGGCAGTTCCCAATTCATGGACAACTTTTCACCAAAAAAAAAAAGTGATTCTTTTAGCCAAATATAAAATCACTAGTGGATTTCCAGTGCTTCGTTTGCTGTAGATTGTAGTCTTTAAGTATCCGTTAAAAATATCATACTATTCTATTCTTTTGGCTACAAGTTTCAATGAGTCAGAAATGAAGACAAAATATTTCTGAAAATTTTCCATGGTTAAAGGAAGAGTATGGGTTGGTGGGGTGGGGTTTAATTAAGTCAAATGATATTAAATTTGGTCAATAGATTCATTTGCGAAAACTATGAATCTTTAAAAAAAGATTAATTTTATATTTTTTAAATTATATTTTAAAATTATGGTCTCAATGTATCAAAAAAATTATTAGATAATAAAATAATATATTAAATAATTTTAAAAATTATAAAAATTAATTATTTAATAATTACTTAACATATTATTTAAAATAAAAAATTTAAATATTTAAATTATTATCTAATAAATTGGGTACATAATCTTAAGCTTATCATAAACGGACAAAAAAAAGTTTCAATCAAAGAGTAGTTTTTTGAATGTTGAAAAATAATTTAATGTTTTTAACTTCTGTATATACTAAAAATTATTATATATATGAACCTGTGGTGACTCTCTTTTTCTGTCCACCGGATACTCCTCGATGCATTTCATCTCCAACAATGGTGTCTTTACATATATCAAGTCCCAAAATCTGTTTCATCCCATACAAAATTAAATTAATAGAAGGAGTACGAAGATGTTATAAAATTTAACAATCCATTAACAGCTTAATTAACAAGCACATGTTTTGTTTTTTTTAATATGAGAATTAATGGAGGGCGAGTCACTGATTTGACAAGTTGATTATTTTCAGAAGTTTGTTAAACTTCAACAAGAAATTAGAAAAATAAAAAAGTTACAGAAAACAAAAGAAAATTCTGTTTCTAAGGGCCCTCCCAAGCATTTGCATATAGTAGGTGAGGAGAAAATGTTGAGAAAGAAGAAATTTGGAAATCTAAAATAGATTGAGCTCAGCTAGATAAGATTGTTTAGTTGAGTTGCTGGAATCTGATTCAGCAAAAGTCTTTGCACTTTTTATTAATTAAATATTATTTTGCCTAATAAATTAATTAAAATAAGCCATTAGAGAGTTAGAGATCATGTGGCTTGATCATTTAATTAACATACCTTGAGAGTGTAGTCAGTAATGAGACTGCTCTCAATTCCTTTCATTGCTGTTGCCTGAATATCACATTACAATCAAAGAGATGAATTAATAATTGAGAGAATTATCTTCTACGCAACAAGTAACATTTAGGCTCTATTTGGAAATATAGTGTTTCTATTTTTCAAAAATTACTCGGTGGGTAATTTTATAAAAGGAACAGTTTTGTTTTGCAAGTACTTATTATAGAAGTACTTTTATATTTACCTTCATGAAAAGGTCTACTTCAGCTTCTGGTAATATGCCAGCATCCTTTTCTCTTCTTGCCAGCTCAGTTAAGAGATCTATGTATGTAACACAAGCAATTAATCAATCAAAATTACGTTTACTAACCTGAAATTGAACTATGATAAAAAGTGGTCATTTTTCTTAATTAATTTTGATGTAATTACCATATCGAGTTCCAACTCCTTGACATCTTGCGGAGAAATCCAGAGTTTCTCTAACAGTCATTTCTCCAATATGAACATCATTTTGACTAATATACGCTGAGGTTTTTTGTGGCACAAATTCTTTGAGCTTGTACCCATTATAAGTAATTTCTCCTCTAACCTGTAATCAACTCAAAAATGTCATTATAAACTTTGAGCTAACTCTAAATCCTAGTCAAAATCAGAGATAGTTACAATTCCTAATAGAATTTGACTGTGTAATTCTGCATAATTATCAACCTTTAAGCTCGGGTCTAACTTTCCAGCTAATGCCAACAAAAGGGTTGTTTTTCCTGATGATGGTGGACCTAATAAAAGGGTCATTCTGTAACCAAAAAAAACAAAAAACAAAATAGATCATATCAAAATGAAATATGTAACCGGTAATATTCACCTTATAAAATTTAGCAGTATGTCTATTGATTTAATTGAAATGGGCATGAAAGTTTTATAACATAAGATATGAAGTTTATTATAACATTAAACTTTAAATTTGTAAAAAGGTTTTAGGTTACAAATTTTACATTTCAATTTAAAAAAAAATTGGTAATTAATATATACCTTGATGGCTTTATGATCCCAGAGGCTTCTTTGAGAATAGTGAGTTTGGTTCTCTTGGCCAATTGAATCCCAACCAAACCAAGAATTGATTCCGCAAGGTTTCGAGCAGCATTTGGAAGCGTGGGAAGAGCTCTACTTCCAATGTAGCAATCAGCTTCAATTGTTAAATGATCAAACCTAACTTCAACTGTTGGAAGCCTAATTCCAACCCTGCAATTACCATGTAATTAAGTAATTAATTAATTAACGTACTTCTAAAGAAAACGATCTGTTTTCGAGCTATTTTATTGGGTTATCAACGAGAGCATCTTTGAACGCTCAAAGTTCTATATTTGTTGACTTAGCTACGCAATAAACCTAACTGCAGCATAATCAACACTTAATGCATAGATTAACGATGATTAGTTACTGTTTAAAGAGGGCGGCGGAAGTAGATTAACATGCAAAATTTGATTCGCTTGTGAAGTAAAAACAGCCCATATGAAAATTCTTCTCTTGATTTAATTTGTTTGTCTCATTTGAAAATGATAGAGACTAGTTATCGGAATAGAAGAAAAGTATAAGTTAGTAACACCAAATAGAACTTTCACTAAAAGAACTGTCAACAGTTCCAACAATCCCTGTATATTTGAGAGCACTTTATCAAGTAGTTGTAAAAAACGTAAAAACTATTTTTGATCTATAAAAGTGGAAGCAATATTATAATTTATAAGGAAGTGATTAACTCACTTGTCAATTCTGTTCCTGAACTTGGTCAAGAACTTCTCATTATCTTCCTCAGCAACTCTGAAAAGGTTGTCAATGAACTTTTGGCGATCATTCATATCCAGCTTTCTCACATCAACTTCTTTGTGCACCACTTTATCATTCCCTTGCATCTCGGTCTCCATAAACGACTGCATGATACTTGTTCTTAACCTATCGTAGGTTGGCAGCTTCTCAATAGCAGCCCACTTGAGAGCTTCTTCATCTTCATCAACATGGCTGCTTCTTCTCGAGTGTCTGCCTCCGGAGAACACCTCTTCCATGCTCCAACTGGTTCTGCTTATGCTCCTACTGGCTCGCCTTGAATTTCTCACTTTCTCTATATCATGATGAAGATCCATTCTGTTCCTTTAAATTTTCCCTGGTTTTGAGTATAGTTAAAGCAAAAGTACAAAAATGATTAGAAAAATGAAGCCAGAAGTTAAGGAATTGAATGAAAAAAAGAATTTAATAAAATGCTCAACTGAGCCCAGTCATGCAATCTGATTTGTTTGAAACAATTTGGCAAATATGGGAATCTTTAATATTACAAAACAGAATTAACACCACAAAGCTTTTGCAAGATCTTATTTATCTTTCTCAGCTACCAAACAATGGGAAAGAAACTGAGAACAAGAACTTACTTTGTTGGATTTTTCTTAAAACTAGATAGTAGAAACGAAGCTCTCTCTAGTTGTCCTTTTTGAGACAGATGGAAGAGAAGGGGAATTGGGGTTGGTGGATTTTCGAATCCTTTTGATTTTGCTCAACTTTTCTCTTCAACAGTATCCTTGAACACGTCTCAAGCCCAACTCTCTCTTTTTCTTTAGAGAGAAAGAGAGAGAGAGTGTGTGAATTGCTTCGTAAAGAGAAGGTTTGAGGCTGTATATATATATATATGTGCATGTAAGAGGGAGCGGTAAATAGTTGGTGAATTTTCGTCCAAGTCCAATGAATAAATGAATTCAAGAAGTATTGATCGTTGGATCATTAATAGTTATTCAAACAAGATAGGCCGTACTCTACCTTCTCAACACTTTCTTGCAATTGGATTTGATTAGTCACCAAAAATTACTGGGGTCCCAAAGTTTCTGCAAAACCCACCAACCGATTGTCACATGGTGTTTCTTGTGAGTTTGTGTCAACGTAAAAATGTCAACATATATTCAATACTTAATTGGCCACCATGAAAGAAGAAGGAAACACCCGTCATTTCTTCAACTCAAATTTGACAGATGAAACTTTTAATTCCTTGTTTTCAACTCAACTTGAACATGATCAAATCTCACGAAATTTTTCATTCTTTATTTTTTGGTAATTATTTTATTACTTAAGAGACTTTTTTATCATTTTCATAATTAGTACTAGTTAGTTGGGAAATTAAAAAGTAATTACTTTTCTTCAAGTTTAAGGAGGAAGATTATGATTTTTTTCCAATTAAGGAGGGAGATTCTGATTTTGTTTGTAATGAGAAGCAAAGTGTTTATCAATTTGTATTTTAATTATTAGAAAATATGTCTAATTACTTAGACTACAGCAATCAATGAGAGAATTCAAAACATATTTTAAAAGAATTCAACATAAAATTCAAGCAAGTCATGAACTTAAATTACATTAAATGCAAAGTGAAAGTTGATGGGAAGAAAAAATATTATGAAAATTAATAAGGCCAATTGCTCACAGGAGCCCCATAATAATAATAATAATAATAATAATAATAATAATAATAATAATAATAATAATTTTTATTAAAAGATTTTCAGAATAGGCTTCGTTGAAGTTTAAGTTTGTTGTCTAAATGATGATAAGAGGTGGGTGGATTAAACTGCTTCCATGAAATGGCACTTAAAAACAAAATAAATAAATAAATAGCACCAAAAAACAAAAACTTGTTTTGTTTTTCATGAATTGAGGACCTTTTTTTTTTCTTTTGTTCTCTCACCAACTCCTTGGTGGTGGGTAGCTATAGAGTTTAGTCAACTGTGATTCAAGTCTTAAAATTCGGCATCACATATACTTTCGTTCATCTTTTAAATGACAAAATTTGGAAATTTTTATACACGAAAATTGATAATTTAATCTTTGTATTTTTGTTAAATTATTCAGTTGATCTCTAATATTTTCAAAACTACTAATTATATCTTTCATGGGTATTTTTACTATCATTTTCATTTTTAAAAAATACTTTTTTTTCACCATTTTAATTTTTGAAACATGATAATTTTATCCCTAAAGGATGTAATTAATAATTTTTAGAATGTTAAAAACTTAATGAATAATTCAATAAAAATATCGAGATGACAGTCATAATTTTCTTTATACACATGTTACTGTTCTGGGCAGGATTGCATAATTCAACTATCATAAGAAAGCAAAAATATCTAAGGTTCAGAGGTGAACAAATAAATAATAATAATAGTACTTGAACCAAATGAATTTGATGTGTTTAAAATGAGGATATTTGATAAGTATTCTAAGGGGAGGGGGAAATTATGTGACATATATAATAAAAAATCTTATTAGACATAAGATTAGTGGTTTTAATTACGATTTACTATGATTGTGCAATAATTAATTAGAGAAACATTTAGATTCATTGAACGAAAAGAAAGAATAAAAATAATGGGAAAGATATAAAATGGACGTATCTCTCTAGTGCACATCGTTAATTGATTAATTATTGTACACAATTCTAGGCTTTTATAAAGCAAATTTATCGACTCAGGAAAATTTTACCGTTTATTAAAATTAATTAAAAAAACTCTACTTCTCCTTTAACAATTCGGGAAATTCCTCTATTTCCTCGCACTTCAAATAACTTAATCCTATAAAAAAGTTTTAATCCTAAAATAAAATCATATCCTTAATTCTTAAAATTTTGGATTACGATTCTAATAAAAAAAAGTAATGATAAATTAATTTTTTAAAAAGACTTTATAATTAAAGTCTAATAGCGTTAATAAAAGGATGCTGAAGGAGAGATGAGCATCTCAATAGATCCAAAATCTCTCCTCTTTAACGTAGCATTCTCTTAATTTCTATATTTAGCATTCTCTTAATTTTTCTATTTTTTTTTCTAATGGTGAAAATTTCTTGTACTTCTATTATAAAAAATATTATTAATAGTGTCATATGAATGAATAAATTACGTTTGATAAAATAGACTTATGCTCATCTTAAAATAAGCCACTATAAATTATGTATCTTGTTATATTTTTTTATGTTTAATTTTGTGAATTTTGATCTCGTTTTCAACAATCAACAAATTTAACTTTTTAGCTCTAAATTGATTAAAATTTGGGATTAACAATTTGGCTTCGTCTGTAACAAATAACACAAAATGTTATGGAGATTAACAATTTGAAGAATATCAATTCAATCATCTTTGTTGCTCAATTTTTTTTAAAAAAAAAGAAAAAGAGAAATTATTGCCAAACCTTAAACCGAGATCTTTGGTTGGGAATTTGAGCAAACTTTGGTAGAGGAACCACCAGGGCAATCGGTTCATTCTAACCAAAAAATGCAAACAATAAATATAAAAGAATGGAAGTTGAAATCCTAGCCACCACAATTCATTGTTGCCACCACTACCACTATGACAGTCGATGTTCATCACTGGTAAACCCGTCGATCAACCTAGAAATTTCTAGCAATGCTGTTGCTTATCATCATAAAAAAAACTCAAATCGAAGACATCATTTTCGACCACCAACAACGAAAGTTGTTGGCAAAATCATTACTTACCTTCCACCTCTTAGTCCGCCACAACCTTCGAGATTTGAAGCCTGCCAATAACGCTCGTGAGCAAATTATAAAATTCATCTCTAATCGAGGATCTCTTCATGGCGGTTGGCACCTTCTGAAGTAGGCGACGATCTCTTTGCGAGCGATCGACATCTTCTAAAATAACCCAAAATCTTCTTATGACAATCCGTTGCAATTAACCAAAGCAAAAAAAAAAAGGGTCATGCAACACGAGAAAAAGAATGAAATTAGGACAATGTTTGACTTTTCTCATCCAACTCCTCAATTTTTTTAAAAATTCAATTTTGGGCATCATGTTTTTAATATTTTCTAAATAACCCCAAACAAAATATTGGCCTTCTACAAATTCAAGAATTGAGAATGCTGAGCTCAAGGGTCAAGAATTGAGGAGTTTTGAATCAAGATTGAGGATCCAAAGAGGCCAAATACCGAGAACTAAAGACCTAGGTCATTATTGTAAGACCCGTGTCATAGGGGGAGAGAGAGTTAGTGGCAACCAAAAAAAAAAAAAGATAAAAATATACATTATAGTAAGCGGTGGTCATTATAATGTATATTTATACATATATATATATATATATTTATATATATATATATATATATATATATAGAGAGAGAGAGAGAGAGAGAGAGAGAGAGAGAGAGAGAGAGAGATGTTTTGTTTGCTTTGTTAAAAAGAAGCAAATAGAAATAGGAAAAGAAGAAGTAAAAGAAAAACGGAAGAGAGAAGAAGAAAAGAAAGAAAAAAAAAAGGAAAAAAGAGAAAATTGAGAGAAAGAGAAAGAGAAGAAAAAAAGAAAAAAAAGAAAATTGTAGGAAATTAGTTTAGGTAATTATATTTATACTCAGTGATTTACGAGTAATAGTTTTACAATATTAGAATATTTATAATATATATCGGTACTAATGGTATATTTTTACCTCCTATGATATAGGAGGTGTGCCAATAGCGGGTAGATCTCAAAATTTAGACCCAACTCAGGATTAGCGCACTTTTGTAAGTCGATAACTATATATATTTTATATATTTTTAATACAGTCAATTATAATTAAATTACGCGTTATCAGATTTAGTTATGATTTATTTTAGACAGAAAAATATTTATACTATTTAGTATATTCAGAAATATTTTAGAATTTATTATAGTATACTTTATGATTACGTTTAGTATAGAAATATTTATTTCTGAACAATTATGCTTTCATGATATTATATATTAGTAGTTTTTGAACCATCATATGCGTACCCTCCCCTTTAGTGTAGTTGCTCTGCGCATGCGTTAGACCAATTTAGTTTGCTATGCCCGAGCGATATAACATTCTGTCGGGTTAGACCAGCTCAGATCCCCCGCTCTATCTGTGCGTGAGTTACTCCGCCAGGTTAGACCAGTTTTTCCCCGCGTATAAGTTTGGTGTGGTTTTCAGTATATATGTAGTACATATTTCCAGAGCTATGTTACATATATTCAGTTTGATAATAGATTTTATGATAGTTTGCGCTCTCAGATTTTCAGATCCTCAGTATTATGTCATGATTTTAGTTTTAGCACAGATTTTATGATAGCTTATACTTTCAGTACAAGTTTATTGACTACTTAGTATACAGTTTCATGATTATTTTATCTTATAGATTTATACGTGTACAATACATATAAAGTATATAATATTTTCAGATTATGTCCACTCACTGAGCCACAAGCTTACCATTTTTTCTATTTTTCCCAGGTTGTCACAAGAATTCGTGCAGTGTGATACAGTCATCACATTTTGAAGTTGGCCCACGACACGCATAGCAGCATAAGTGTCTTAGTCTATGTATTTGTATATTTTTTTTGTAACACCTTTTGTTGAGGCAGGTAGCCTCATTGTATCATATGTATGAGTAAAGAGTATATTAGTCACATGTTATCGCAGGATTTGCCTCGATTTTTGAGGAGGGGCTCGGGTCGGGTCCTGTTAGCTATAAGTCTTCATCGACGCCATGTAAGCACTCGAACACCGAAGCCATGTAAGCCCTCACTCAAAGACTGAAGCCATGTAAGCTCTCAATACCAATGTCGACCATGAAAAATGACTGAGGTTCAACCAACCTGAGGACTTAAATCTACCATGGTCTAACTCAAAACCAACCCGAGCACATAAAAAGATCTCAAAAAGCTTAAAGAATGTCTAAAAGCAGCAGATAATACTCTAAAATATTTTTTTCATAATTCTTAATTCATATTATAATTATACTCAAACTCTCATACCAAGACCATATGATGACACTTAGAGTGGAAGAGCCAAAGGGTATGCGATGGTGGGAGGGGGTAAGGAAGAGATCTTTATGACCTATTTGGTTGATAGAAAAGCCAAATAGATGGGTTAAGACCCTTATGACTCTTTTGGTTAGAAGAGTTGAAGGGTATAGGGTAAAGCCTTTATAACCCCTTTGGTTGTTGGAAGAGCAAAAAGATATGTAGCGAGGCCCCAATGACCCCTTTAGTTAGAAGTGTTGGAACTTATGCTTATGTGTCATTCCAATGTTGTATGAATATTAATTGTTTAATATTTTACAATAAATATTTTGAATGAAATCATTAATTTTATAATAAATGGTACAATACTTGTTACGTTACAGACATTGTAAGATCTGAAAGAGTTCAGATTTGATCTAAAGAAGTTTAGATTGACGCTAAGAGTTAGCATCACTGAGAATTATAAATACTAAAAAGTTAGCAGGTTATAATAATTAGCAAAATCTAAAGAGTTAGAACCTTGTCTATAATAGAACAAAGACCTAAGGGTATACTAGTAATGATATAGTTGCAAGAGGGAGGGGGAGACCTTTATGATCTATTTGGTTAGCAGAAAAGACAAAAGGTACTAGTCAAGACCCCTATGACTCTTTTGATTAGAAGAGTTGAAGAGTATGGGGTAAGGCCCTTATAACTCATTTGGTTATTAGAAGAGCAAAATGATACGGAGTGAGGCCTTTATGACCCCTTTAGTTAGAAATGTTGGAGTTAGTGTTTACGTGCCATTCTAATATTGTATGAATATTAATTATTTAATATTTATATAATAAACATTTTGAATAAAATCATCAATTTTATAATAAATAGTACAATACTTGTAACGTTACAGACATTGTATAATCCGAAAGAGTTCAAATCTGGTCTAAAGAAGTTTAGATTGACGCGAAGAGTTAGCATCACCGAGAATTATAAATGCTAAAGAGTTAGCAGGTTATAATAATCAACGAAATCTAAAGAGTTAGAACTTTGTCTATAATGGGACAAAGACCTAAGGGTATACTAGTAATGACATAGTTGCAAGGAGTTGCAATAGGTGCAAGAAAATGTCATCATAAAAATATGTTCTCAAATACTATGTTCCTGATCTATTTTTATCGATGCGGATCTATTAGTGAATCTATTTTATATAGATCAGCATATGTCTATATCTGTAGGGTACAAATGATTGTTCTTGTTGGGATTTGTGCATACGTGCCATCATTTTTATTTATGAATATTTTTTTTATATTTATACTATTATCATTTCATTAAATCGCTAATTATATTTTAAACACGATAAAATGCTTGTAACGTTTCAAATATTGTATGATTTGAAAGAGTTCAGATCTGGTCTAAAGGATTTTAGATCAGTACTAAGAATTAGCAATGCTGACTGTTATAAATGTTAAGAGTTAACACTGATAATAGTTGTCAGGTTAGAAGAGTTAGCAAAATCTAAAGAGTTAGAACATTGACTAAAATGGGACAAAAACCTGAGAATATATTAGTAATGACATAGTTGAAAAGAGTTATAAATAGTGCTAGGAAATATCGTTGTACAAGTATGTTCTCAAATACTCTATTCCTAATCTATCTTCGCTAATGCAGGTCAGTTAATGAAGATTTGATTATATATAGATAAGTGTATGTCTATATCTGATGGTCAAGATGGTTAGTCTTAGCAGATTATGAGTTTAGTGAAAACTCATATAGAGATACATGTATTCAGTTAGGAATGAGTACTGAACAAATTCACAAGGACCTCCAATAGACATCTCATATAGCCGTCAATAGAGGGTATTCTCGAGTTAAGTAGTATTTATGGTCCTTTGATCTGAGCGCTACGGTGGACTTATGAATGATCCATCATACTTTGGTTCAACGCATATCAGAAACCTTTCATAGTCTGACCGCTGGGTGTCGCTAGGTATGGTCTGATACTCATAGAGCCTGGTGTGCATAAATATGGAGTCCATTGGCTCATTTAGGTGAGCAAAATATCCTGATGCTCTAAGATTGTATTTCAGAAAGTCTTATAACCATAAGTAGAACTATACACAGGAAAAAGAGTTTTATCCTAAGGATAATAATATCGTAAAAGTGTTTACGGATATTATTTATTGAAATACAAATCTAAAGATAAGTTTACGGTTGAGTACATGGAGACTTGATGGTGTTGATCTATATCTTCGCTCTTCCAGAATATCTATAATGGAGGGATTATACGAATATGTTATAATCTCAACTTGTATGGTTTAACGCGCCATTTTATAATATCTGTAACATATATGTGAGACATTATTCATGGACATATGGACAAGTTTCATATGATAAACTGATCATGGACCTAAAGAGTCTTACAATATAAAGTGTATTCGTTGTACACCAGGGCAGCGTATTGGATAAACAGTTTAGTTCAAGAAATTCTAGCAAACTGAACATATGTTTCAGGGTTTCTTAAGTGGTGCATTAAGTGGTGCACTTGTCAACACTTAAATGTTAAATTAATATGCAAGAGCTGTTAACTAATAAGAAATTGACAATTGACATAATTTTGGTCCATAAATTATTTTACCATGAATTCACACATTTACTTTGCTAGTAAATATTAATAGGGTAAAAGTAATTATTCAAAAATAATTTTTAAATAATTAGTATATATCAATAATACATATTTTTAATTGTTATTATTTTATTGATATGTGGAACAAGCACTTATATAATGTAATGAGTGATGTTTGCCATTGATAATAATAATAATGTAGTAAAACATCATGCTAAAGTGTATAAATCATTAAATAATGCAAAGATGCATTATCACTTGTAGTGCACAAGTGAGATGGTGAACTATTCCTTGTGGAGTAGAGAAATTAGTTCAAAGTGATCAATTATCTCCACCAATATGTGTTTTATTGGTAGGCCATGAAATACATTATTTAATGGAATCAAAATTGAATAAATTCAAAGCATGCATCATTCGGCCATATAAGGATGAGAGAGTTGAGAGAGTTTTTTGCTAAGTATTTTCTAAGTTCTAAACAAGGTGTTGTAAAAGGGATAAAGAGAGAATAGATCAAAATATTCTATTCTTTCTCATCACTCACAAGAAATAAACACCATAAGAAACAAAGTGTTTTAAGAGTTAAAATACCAACTGCTAGAAATTTAGACCTACTATTTTAACTTCACAATCATATCGACTTTAGTTGTGAACTAGAATTGTATAACAACACACTTTAAAGTGAGCTCAATGTTTGAAGATTGGAGTTCTTAAAGAATTAGAAAGCTACCTTCAATCTGGGTAGGTTTACTTACTTGTTATTAAATTTAATTAACATATGATCGTATATGAGATATATGTATTTGATTATGCTATATTGTGTATGTATTGTATGAGATACTTTCGCTGTGTATAAATTTTAAAATTATATGTACACTCTACACATCACAACTCATTTAACAGTTCTTAGCTGACCATAAGTTTAGTGCTCGTATAGGTATGCAAGGTATTTAGTTAGGACTGAATGCTGAACAGACTCACGAGAACTCTCAATGGATATTCTATGTAGCTGTCAATGGTATGTCCTCTCGAGTTGAGTAGTATTCGTGGTCCTTTGACTTGAGCGCCAGGGTGGGCTTGTAAGTGATCCACCATACTTAGGTTCCACGAACGTCAGAGACCTTTCATGGTCTGACAACTACATGTTTTTAGGTATGGTCTGATGCTCATGGAGTTCGTTGTGAGTAGATATGAGATTCATTAGCTCACATAGGAGAGTTATGTATCCGATGCTTCAAGATTGTATTTCAAAAAGTCTTATAACCATAAACAGTAAACTCGGGAAGGGATTTTCCCATAGGGTTGAACAATATAGCAAAAGGGTTTGCATATATTATTCATTGAGATACAAATCTAGAGATAAGTTTATGGATGATCTTATGGAGATTTGACGGTGCTAATTTATGTCTCCACATATCTAGGATATAATTGATGAAAAGACTATATGTATGTGCTATTACTTCAATTTGTATGGTCTAAAGCACTGATTTATAATATCCGTGATATGTGTGAGGGGCATCAATCACGGACTCATTAAATAGTTTCATTTGAAGAATCAGGCGTGGACCTAATATAAAATGTACTCATTTTGCAACTAGAGCAACGTACCGAATTGAAGAGTTCAATCTAGTAGAATCTAACAAAAATTGAATAATTGTTTCAGGAATCCTCAGGGTGCATGCGTGCGCATTAATTAGTTAACAATTGTTGTTGATCAATTAAATAATGACACGTGGTGTAAAGTGAGTCTTTGGTTAAATTTACTCAAATGTGTGATTAGGTGGAGCTCACTTTGGATTTACTTGACAACCAAGTAAGGACTTACAGATAATTCCATATATTTAATTATTTAATTATTAAATATTCAAGATATTATTTATTTAATAATTAAATAATATTTTATTTAACCCAAGTTAATTATTAACTAAAGTTAGATTAATCAAATATTTTATTAATTAAATATGTAATTATTTACTTTTTGGACAAGTAAAACTAACCTAACTATAGTTAAAAGTTAACTTGAATTAGATTAATTAAATATTTAATTATTTACTTGTTGGACAAGAAAAATTAGTCTAACTATAGTTAAAAGTTAACTTGAGTTAAATTAATTTAAACTAAGATCAAATGTTAACTAAGATTAGGTCAAATTAAAAGTTAAATTTGCTTATTTAATATGTGAAAAAATAAAAACAAAAAATGTGTGTGAAAAAGGCAATTAAGTGGCCGGTCATTTTAGCTTTATGTATTGAAAAATGCATTTGAAGAATTGGCTTACAAAAATGGCCGGCCATTTTAGCTTTATGTATGGAAAATTCATTTGGCGAATTAGCTTACAAAAGTGGTTGGTCATTTTAGCTTTATGCATTGAAAAATTCATTTGATGAATTGGTTTACGAGGGTGGAAGGTAATGAAAAGGAAAAAGGTAAGAGCAAATGCTGTTCTTTTAATTTTAATTGTTGAGAGAAAAATATTCCTTTCTTCTCCAAGTGGTCGGCCACCATTAAAATCAAATTAATTGTAGTTATTGTTCAAGTGTTAAACAAAGAAACAAAAACAAAAACAAATCCATGTCCTTGAAACAATTGCTTAAGTTAAAGAGTTTAACTTAGAATAGTATTTAAGAGTTAAACACTTATGTTGAAAAATTAAAGCTGTCATTCTAGTTAATCAAACCCACCTCCGTTGATTGTTAGAATTGCCAACAGGTTCATTTTGGGTAGAACTCTAGCTTAATTCATTCCAAAGGCTTGCGAGGTGATTTCTCAATCCTTAATTGTTCATTATTGTAATGAGACAAAAATTAATTCCGTTCATTGTTTTAGAAAATTAAATTTTCAGCTTCTGCTGCGTATATTATGTATAAGATACATGTATTTAATGATAGTTGCACACCACATGCACGCACCCTATGTTTTCAATCATCACCTAACAAGAAGAGCCAAATGATATAAGGCAAGGCCCTTATGACCCATTTGGTTGACATAAGAGCTAAAAGGTATGGGGCAAGCCTCTTTGACCCATTTACTTAGAAGAGTCGAAAGATAAGAGGCATGGTCTCTATGACCCTTTCAATCAGTCGAAGATCTTTGGGGTACAGGGTAAGGCCCCTATAATCCCTTTAAATGGCCAAAACATCAAAGAGTATGAGGTAAGACTCCTATGACCCATTTGGTCAGAAGAGTCGAAGTTAAGAGGCACAACCTTTATGACCCATTTGGTCAACTAAAGAGTTGAGGGGTATGGAGTGGGGCCCTTATGACCCACTCAGTTGATAAAATATTAAAGGGTACAGGGTAGAACCCTATAACCTTATTGATAAAAAGAGTCAAAAGGTACGGGGTATCATTTCTATGACCCGTTCGGTCAACAAAATAACTGAATACAAGGTGAGGCCCTTTTAACCTCTTCAATTCATAAAAAAAAATCAAAAGATACGGGGCTAGGCCCTTATGACCATTTTGGTTAGAAGAGTCGAAGGTACTAAGCATAACTTTTATGACCCATTCGATCAGTCGAAGAGCTAAGGGTATAGGGTGAAGCCCCTATGACCCACTCAATTGGCCAAAAAATAAAGGGTATGAGGTGATGCTCCTATAATCCATTTGGCTAAAAGAGTTGAAGGTTATCAGGCAAGACCTTTATGACCTTTTTTAGCTAGTCGAAAACCTGAAGGGTATAAGGTGAAGCCCTTATGCCCTCTCAGTTAACAAAAAAAAATCAAAAGGTATGGGCAAAGCTTTTATGACCTATTCGATCAAACATGGAACTGAGGGTATGAGGCAAGGCCCCTACAACCCCCTTGGTCAACAGAAGAGCTAAATAGCACAAGGCGAGGCCTCTGCGATCCCTTCGGTTGAACATAAAATCAAAGGGTACGGAACAAAGTCTCTATAACCCTCTTGATTGGTTGAACCAAGGACTCAGGATATATAAGCTCTCATCATGTCAAAGTAACTTCTTATCGAGGCTACCGTAAGATCTTATCGAGGTTATGGAACCTCATCATTGTGCCTCTATAAACTCTCACCAAGATTGACCACGGCTAAGGTCTCCAAGAGTTTAGGGTACAAACTAATTCGAGCATACAAAATAAATTAAACCAAGTTTAATCTAAGCATAAAGTCAGAGTAGACTGAAGACATTACTTGAAACCCGACGGAAGATCTCTCAACCTAAACTACAATAAAGTTTTAATATTAACAAAGTAATACTAAAATGTAAAAGACCTTTGTTCTCTGAATTTTAGATAACCTAATCCTAGAAATAGGATCCTAATCTTCAAAAAAATTATATCCCTAAGATCTCGAGATATGATCCTAATAAAAAACTTAATTATAAATAATATTTCTAAAACGACTCTCCATTAAAACCCAACAGTGTTTATAAAATGAGGCTGAATGAGGAGGGAGGCAGCATCCTAATATATCCAAAATCTCTCCTCTCTAGGCGTAGCATTCTCCCATTTTTTTTTCAATTTATTTTCTTTGTAATCATGACAATCTCTTATACTTCTATCATAAAAATATTATTAGTAATGTTATATGAGTGAACTTATTAAGATCGGTAAAGAGGATGTAGGCTCATTTTAAACTAATCATTATAAATTATGTGTTTTGTTATGTTTATTTTTGTTAAACTTAATCTCGTTCCCAATAACTAACGAATCTAACTCGTTAACTCCAAATTGATCAAATATTGAGATCAACAACCTCAAATTAAAGAAAAAAAAGGCTAGTATAATGAATGTATATCTTTTCACTATAAAAACAATAATTCCATTATTTAAATCAGTACATTGACGTTTTGGTTATTAGATGATATTATGGCAAAAGAGTACAAGCGTGCTGCCTTGACCCAAAATATTTTATTCCTAATTAAAGAGCCAATAATTCTCTTAAATTGTTTACATGGTGACCATATGTTGAAGATAGTCAAAGCTCCACAAACGTAGCCAAAATCTATACAAAATTTTCATGCTGGGTATCATATAAATAAAAATATATATGCACACCAACTACTACTACTACTACTTCTTTATCATGGTAGCTCTCAAAAAGAAATCCATTATATGTCTTCATATATAATGACATTTAAAACAACCATTAACCTACTTTATTGACATGCGGGCATTTCCTCTCAATAACTTTAATTCTACGAACGAAAGATTCTATGTACATGTGCAGATCAATTACTTATTCTATCAGAACCAATTTTAATTAACATTTATAATTAGTGTCACTTGATAGATAACCGCCCACAATAATATACAAAGGTGCGTGTATAAGTATATAATAAATTTGGTGCATTATGAATTAATTAAAGAACTAAGTTAGGCTTAAAAAAATCCTTCAATAATATTGGTTACCTAACCCACTCATATGAGAAAAGGATAAATCTTGATAAGATTTGGGCGTTATTTAATATTGCACCACTTGTGGCTTAATTTAGTCAATGAAATAAATCAAAAGAGGGTTGTTATTTAGTTCCACCTTCCTTATTTATATAATGGATAAAGCTAATATTTTTCTCTAAAATTGAAGAAATATTTTTCCACTCATAAGTGTAGTAGTTGTTAATTGTCTTCACTTATACATGTGATAAGTGAATTCTTATCCTTGAGAAACATGTATTAATATTTTGAAGCTTTGAGAGATTTGATTTGCATTGCCCTAGAAAGTTTGCATCTCCCATTTTCTCCATTTGTTTGAAAGAGGTCTTAACTTTTGAGGTGCTTTTTGGTCATGCCATTTGGGTTGTTTTTCTTCTTGTAGCCATTGGGAGATTTAATGTTGTCACCAAGACGCTAACTCATAATTTAACTATTTCTTTTCTCTTTTATTAAAAGAACTAAATTATTGTGTTCATATATCTCATCACACACTAAATTTTTTGTTCAAAATATTTCTACATGAGTAGCTCTTCTTTATACCTTTTTATATAAGTAATATTCCAAATGCATTTGAAAGCACTTCTTAAATAAAGTAATTAACTAGTTGTCTTGTATTTTGATATAAAATATGTTAATATACTGTAAGTAAAGTAAAAAGAATTTTGTTAATCACTCTTTTGGCCTAATGATTGGTGTTAGTACTTCGATTATTAACATATTGAGATTGGTTTAGGTCAAAGTCACTCCAATTATTTGGGAGAATTATTTATTTCCCTTCAATTATGGAGGAAGGGGTTGTTTATTTCCTTCCAAGTATAGAGAGTTGATTGTTCTAATTAGTTGTGGAGAGTTGATTATATATTTCTCTTCAGTTGTGGAGGGTTGATATTATACTAATTTATAATATTATAATGTAAAAATTAGTGATTAAAAATCATAAGAGAGTATAATATTTTGAGTCGAGACCAAGAGAAGACGATATGCGATCAAGAATACATCGAATGGATAAAATTTAAAGAGAAACGAAAAGTCAGACGTAAGAAAGGGCTTAGGACACAACAAAGTTAATTTTCAAGCCTTGGGGTAGCAACCTTAAGGGAGACAAGCTACTGCCATGGTCTGGACAATAGCTGAGCACCACGACGCCAACCTAGGTCGCAGTGGCACCTTGGTGCCGAGGTTCTATTTTAGTATTTTTTTTTTCATTTTCAAGTTAGCTAAGGATTCTTTTATACATAGACTTCTTTTCTAATTCTATTTAAAGTTTCTAGGAACGTCAAAGAGCTTATACAAACCCTTGTTATACCTTAAGGTTGTTAATGTATCAAGAAGAGTAAAAATAGAAAGCTTATTGAATGCTTAGTGTACAAGAAAGTGACCTTTGGAAAGCTCACTCTATTGTGGATTCCTTGCAAATCTCTTGAGTGATCTTTGTGATAATTGAGTGATTCGTGATAATCATTGAATAATAAAAAAATTTAGGATTCTTGATCCACTGTAGACGGAGTTAGTTTTCTAAACAACATAAATCTTTGTGCGTTGTGTGTATGATTGATTATTTCCTCTATTTTAGTTGTGTAATTTTTTTGTAATTCTTAAATACTTATGGGTAAAGATCTTAATGAGATTCCAGCTAACATAAATCTTTATTTACTAATTATAAGTCTATTAATGGTGGTAATTTATTAATAAATAATGATATGACTTGTAAAGTTATTAGAATTAGTAGTATAATATTACAATTACGTGATGAAAAAGTTAGAGAGTTACTAAGTATAAGATATGTTCCTGATCTCAAGAGGAACTTAGTATCTTTAAGAATGCTAGATCAAGTGAGATGTTCATTCAAAGCTGAAAAAGAATACTAAAAATTTTTAAATGGTCTATAGTGATAATGAAAGATGAGAAGCACAATAGGTTATATATGTTGAATGGGAATGTTGTATATTGTTTAACATATGTTCCAATTGATGTTGAGGAGATGCGGACCAAGAAGTAGCATTGAAAATCAGCTCATCAAAGTGAAAGAGGAATAAAGAAATTGTATAAGGGTGTTGTTAGTAAAAATAAGTTTCAGTCACTAGGGTTTTGTGGTCATCATTTACTTGGAAAAACTCATGGAGTCAAGTATAACACAATAAAGCACAAGATCAAAACTATCTTAGATGGTATACAATTGGATCTTTGGAGACCTAAGTCATTATCATCAATTAAGTTAAGTTCATGCAAAGACTTAACTAGGGTTACTGTTGTGTAATTGAGCATGTGATTTAAAGTGGAAGGATCCTGAAAAGCTTCTTAGGAATTTTGAATTAAGAAAGAGTTTGTAGAAATTAGCTATTAAAAATTATAAGAGAGTGTGATTTTTTGAGTTAAGACCAATAAAGAGATGACATGTGAGTAAGAATATGTTGAACAGATGAAACTTAAAGACAAACGGAAAGCTGAAAGTAAAAAGGGGCTCAAGATGCGGCAAATTCGATTTTCAGAACTTGAGGTTATAATCCCAAAGGAGCTAGGCCGTGGTCCTAGCACGGACAGTAGCTAGGCACTACAGCCCAACCTTAGCCATGCCACCACGCCTCTAGCCTGGGGCTATGGTGGCATCGGCTTGTGGTGCCATGGTGTCGAGGTTCTTTTTTAGTGGTATTTTTTTTATCTGCTTTCAAGTCAATTAAAGATTCTCTTACACAATTCTATTCCAAATCAATTTAGAGCTTTTAGGGATGTCAAAAAGCCTATATAAATTCTTGTTATGCATTAGGGTTGTTAATGCATTGAGAAGAGCGAAAATAGAGAATTTAGAGAACGCTTAAGTATTTAGTGCATAAAAGAGTATTGTTATAGACTATTGGAGAGCTCATTCTAATGTGTATTCCTTGCAAATCTTTTGAATGATCTTTGTGATCATTGAGTGATTCGTGATAATCACTAAATAATAAAAGAAGTTAAAATCTTTAATCCACCGTGAACATAAACAATTTATCAAATCACATAAATCGTTGTGTCTTGTGTGTGAGAATAATTATTTTTTTCTATTTTGATTGTATAATTTTTTGTAATTCTTGAATACTCGTGAGCGAAGATTTCTTCAAAATCCCAACATATAATATTAAAATTTGAGATATATAATACTTAATTAATTTTAAACATTCTCAAATATGCACTCCTTGAATATTTACCCATTAAAAGAGAAAATGAACCAAAAACAATTGAGTCAAAACTGAACTTCTTGTCCCAACTTTTCTGGCATGTATTGACTCTTGACATCTGTATTATAAACCAAATTCTAGAAAGTAAACCCAACATTTTATCAACATAAATGATTGGTATTACATGATGAAATGGAGCTTTTATTCAGAATATTCATAGTTCGATTATTACAATGTTGAACATTATTGATCGATTTCAGCCATGTGGTAGCAACACAACCATTCTTTTCAATTAATAAGTGATAAGATGAGTTGTTGGGTTCCATATTTTATAATTTCTGTTTTAATTAATTAGATCTAATTAATTTGTGACCTTGGTAGTTAAACGAGAATGATTTTCAGGATTTATAAAATTTTTATTAAATTAATATTGACTCCTGCAATTCTAAAATATATTTAATTTCATCTATTTCTTGTGGTTTGGATTTTGGAACCATGCCAATCTTTTTCAATGTGTCCGAAAATTCTTTGAGTATATCAATAGATTATTAATTAAAGGTTTGAAAACAATGAAACAATTAATTTTCCTACGATGTGACATTAATATACGTGTACCATGGATATGTTCACATTCAGGAGAAGTGAGAACCATATATTTGGTCGTGATGAATTGCGTATCTATCTTGAATTTTAATTTGGGTAAAATGTATTCACCCATTTATGGTCTACTTATCATTTTGGTACACATAACCAAGCCCGTGAACAATTGATGAACAAATTAAGAATCAATAACATGGGAAGATTTTAGGTCACTAGTTTTTTGTACTTTACTATTCTTTTAATATTGTCAAAGATAATACTATTAAAAGATTGAAAATATTTTCTTACATAATGTTTCTATTGATAAATATAAAATCATTTCCTTAGACAACACTTCAAATTCTTGTTCAAAAATTACATATCCAAAAAGCATTGTCTAATATTTTTTTTTTCCAAAATAAACCTCAATGTAACGAGGGAAAGCAATAATATTAAAGAAAATCAAATACACTTGGTCAGGAAACATAATAAGCCTTACCCTTTAAAATATGCAGAAAGCTAATATAAAATCAGAAGAAAACAACAAAACAAAATCATAATGGAATAAACGCCGTGATAAAATAAAACTGATCAAGCAAAACGATAATAAAAAAAAGCCATAAATATCCCTAAACAGCTAACCTTGAATCTCAATAGGAGAACACTAAGAGAAAGCATTGTCTAATATACTTGTACAGAATTGTTGCCAAAGAAAACTATTTTTTAGAATCACTTTCAAAGGTAACGCTACAAATGCAGGGTTTGTGGTGATAATATTTCAAATTTAGTAAGTTCTTTTCTCGCTATTGAAAATTATGCAACTTTAAAAATTCCTTAGTTTTGCTTTCAAATGAAAGTCCTCTTACGAAAGCCATGTAAACGTGGGGAACTTCAGCTTCATTTCTATTCAAAGATAGCATAATAATTTCATATTTTTCAATGAAGAATTTAATATTACGGTTCTACAATATTGTAAGCTAACAAACATTCATATAAAACAAAGGAAAAAGTTAAGCAGTTTAAGAAGAATTTGAGCTTATGATTTAATCGATCGATCAAGAAACATTTTGGGTTTCACAGAAGTCCCAAAATTACTAATCGACACATATAGGTCTTTTTTAGGTCAAAAAGTCTATTACGTTTTTCTTTCCTAAATCATATACTCATTATACAAAATCAAATATATGAAATAAATAATTTATCAACTCATCATTTAGATAGAAAAAAAAAAGAAGAAAAAGAAGAAGATCAATACTATTAATAATTCAAGAACTATTGAAATTTGCTATGTAAGCAATTTTGGGTGAGTTGTTATCCATTTCATCACTTGTTTTTTTTTATTTTATTGAAGCAGTTGTGTAATGTTTACAAAAACTTACATTTTAGCTAGGGGAAGTGGGGTTGGTTAAAAATTAGGGCATCAAAATTGTTTCAACTAGTAAGTGAAAGGAATCGATTCCCTTTCATGGTTTTAGACCTTTTGGTTAATGTTAGGTGAACAGGCACCAAAATGGATTCTCTAAAAAAATCAAAGGGTTAGACCACAAGGTTCTTGGTTGAAAAATAATGTGAAAACGAGCTCAAAATAACATAAAGTGATCACAAATAGTAGACCTAATGTCGTTTTATTTCAGTCTTGCTAATGTCATTTGATTTATGATATGTAGTTTTAATACTTTATAATTCCTTTTGTTTTTTTTTTTTTTTTTTGTGTCCAAACACTTGATTGAAAGAAAGTTTGCCTCTCTTTTTGTAGGTGGAGGAAACACTTCTAGATAATATTGGCATTTAATGATGATGTTTTGATGACTAGTTGGTTGTTTCATTCTTTCGTCAGGCCTTGATCATCAAAAGATTTTATTGCATCATTGATATGATACGAAACTGAAGCTCTTCCTTCGAAATTTTCGCGGTAAATTATTTTCTTGCCATGCATTATTCTTTTGGGAAATTTGCACAGTTAACATCGTTATGAGATAAAATTTTTTAACAACAGTCAAAATTTTTATATTTTAATAATAATAATATAATACTTTTTTATTTTACCCTTATTTATATAATTTATAAAAATTTATATTTTTAATTTATTACAATTAATTAATTTAATAAATAAATATAATCAAAATTAGTTATTTACATAAAAAAATTAAATATAATTTTTCGTCAACACACTTTGCCTGGGCGCTTTCCTCTCTCTTTTTAGTTATTAAATAATTAAAAAATAAAAGTTTAAATAAAAAATTTAAAAATAATTAATTAAAAATATATATTTTATTTTTTTTATTAAATTAATTAAAAAAATAAAATTTTCATCAAATAAAATAATTTAATTGTTTAAAAAACTAAATTTAATTAAAAAATAACAATATTTAATTATTTTTAGAAAATTAATTATATTAATTTAAAAAATAAAAAATTAATTTAATTAAAATTTAGAGTAAATATTTACGGTTTAAAATTTAAAGTTTAATATTCAAGGTGACAAGTGACAAGCTAATAAAGTGCACTTGTGCGCTTTATTTTTTTCATTTTTTTTTTGTATTTTTGGTTATAAATTAATTGAAACAATTAATGAAAAAATTTTGTTTAAAAAAATTTGAAAATGAAAAATTAAATAATTTAAAATGTCATTAAAAAATAAATATTTTTAATAAAATTATTTGAAATTAATAATATAATTATATTATATTAAAATTTAAAATTCTATAAATATTATTATAATTTATATAAAGAAACAAAAGAAAAATTTTATTTTTAAATTTTATAATTAAAATTTTTAATTAATAAAAATAAAACAATTAATTAAAAAATAAATGTGACTTTTTAAAGTTATAAATTAGATAATAATATTTATAACAATTTAAAAAAAAAATTAATTTGAAATATTTTTTTCAAAAAATGCTACTGTAGCATGCTATAGGGCGCGCGTCAACACCACATGGAATTTTTATTTTTAAAATAATTTTTTTATTTTTTAAATTATTATAAATATTATTATATAATTTATAACTTTAAAAATGCACACATTTATTTTTTATTTTATTTTTAAATTTATTATTTTTGTTGACTTGAAAATCTAAATGACTTTCACGTCAACGAGTTGATTTTATTTTTTGTTAGGAAATGAACACGCCATAGCTATTTTTTACGTGGATCTATAGTAATGAACACTACAAAATAGAAAATTCGATGATAGCCTAGCTGATTGGGTACCAGCAAGAACCTTTTAATGTTTAAGTCAGCCCCATAAATATAAAATATGTAGAAGAAAATAATAAAGAGAGAGAAAGAGAGTCGAAAAAAATAAAAAGAGTATCTAGAACTCTTCCATCCCAAAGAGAGCATAAAAATTTCTCTCCCTTTTTCTAATTAAGAGTACTCTTTATATAGGTATGGTAGGTGAATCTTATTTAAGCAGGTATTCTATTTAAGCAAATCCTCAATTTTATCATAAATTCTATCCTAAAATAGGATTATAAAAAGAGGGACCCCATAAAAAGAGGGAACAATTTTATTTTTATTAATTAAAAAATTTTAATAAATTTTTTTTTAAAAATAAATTGTTTTTCTGTATATAAATTATAATAATATTTATATAATTTAAAAATATTATTATAATTAATAAAAAAATATTATTATAATGTAATTATATTATCAATTTTAAATAATTTAATAAAAAATACTTATTTTTTAAGCATATTTTAAATTATTTAATTTTTCATTTACAAATTTTTTAAACAAATTTTTTTCATTAATTTATAACCAAAAATATAAAAAATAAAATAAAAGAAAGAGCACAAGTTCGCTATACAGCTTATCACTTGTCACCTTGAATATTAAACCTTAAATCTTAAACCGTAAATGCCTACTCTAAACCCTAATTAAATTAAATTTTTATTTTTTAAATTAATTTAATTATCTTTTTAAAATTAGTTAAAATTTGTTATTTTTTATTCAAATTTAGTTTTTTAAACAATTAATTTATTTTTTATTAAAATTTATTTTTGAAATACTTTAATAAAAAAGAAAAAAATTATTTTTAATTAATTAATAACTTTAAAAAAAGATGGCAAAAGCACTGACGCACGCGCGTAAGTGAAATTGTAAATTTTTTTGTTTAAATTTTAAAAATATTTTTATAATTTAATTTTTTAAGTAAATAATTAATTTTGATTATTTTTTAATATAATCATAAAAATAAAATTATGATTATATTTATTTATTAAATTAATTAATTATAATAAATTAAAAATATATTTTTTTATAAATTATACAAATAAGGGTAAAATGAAAAAAAGTATTATATCTTTGGCCACTAAAATATAAAGATTTTGATTGTGAATAAAAAAATATTTTACCTCAAAAAGAGGTCAACTGTGCAAATTTCCCTTTTTCTTTT
Organism: Ailanthus altissimus; assembly: GCA_946807835.1. NCBI lineage: Eukaryota > Viridiplantae > Streptophyta > Magnoliopsida > Sapindales > Simaroubaceae > Ailanthus > Ailanthus altissimus. The sequence continues at coordinate 18,942,291 of OX327710.1, read as the reverse complement.
GACGACGAAATCATTCTTTATTCTCTTGTAAAAAAATACTCTAAACTCAAGTGAGTATTTGTTAAAAACAATCAAGTTAGTGTTTATAAAAAAAGAGATGATGCTTAAATTAGTGTTTATTGAAAAAAAATGCTCATATGTAAAGAAATGTATGCATAAACAAATGAGGTTATATTATTTATTGTATTTATGAATAAATAATCGTCTATTTTTATAAGATATTAGTTTAACTTCTTTTTAAAATATGTATGCATGAATTCAGTTTAAACTTAAAATACGATTTTATTTTAACATTTTTTTCTACTATTTTTGTTGGTGGGAGAATTTTGGAACAAACTAGCTAAATTTCCTTCAAAATTCCTCCATTAGTTGATTATAGTCTAAAATTTATTTAATATTTAATATATTTTTTTAGACGCTCTTAAACATGTGACTTATCATAATTAATTGATACAAATTATATTAAATTTGATACCAATGGAAACAAATAAATTGTAACCCAAGCAATAAATTCAATACAGATCATGGAAAAGAAAAAGATTTAGAATAAGTCTATAATAAGCATAAGTATAGTTGGAGATTTTCTAGCCAAGCCCTTGTAGAGTCACAATCAGCTAATAAATTTCATGACTTTGAACCCATTTCCTTATGACTATTACATTCTTAAATGCCACAAAAATTAATTTTCATTGGATCCATTAACTTTAATTTGTTATGTTATATAAGTCCTAATTAGAAAATTCTTTTTTCAGGTGATAAAAAATCCTCATTAGTGCAATTCAAAGTTCATAATTAATCTAATGATTTACATATATGGCCAGATAGTTTTTCGGGTTTGTTTGAATTATGCTTATAAGATTCCCTAAAATGCAACCAAGAATATCCAACTTTGTAGACATGTAATTGTATTTTCTTGAGACATGCATTAAAGCTCACGTCTACAACAAAGTATATTGGATTATTATGTTTATCGGCTAATAAAAAGGCAATCACTAACCCCTTTTAAGAAAGAAGCAATTATACGAAATCCAAAACCCTAATCTGCTCTGTTGAGTCATATTTAACCAAGTCATCATCAAAAATAATTTTGCATTAAAGTCTAATTATTAACATGCTATGACAATCGACACCGACCGATGGTAGATTTCTCCTGGTAATCTTATTGATCTAGGGATGAGATAAGACAATATATAAAAGTCATTGTTTTTTCCTTCGCTAGTTATGTTTTTAAGTATAATCATAATCTCTATAAATTTGTGATTTAAATTTATGTTTTTAATGGTGATAATGTTTAAAATAAATTCAGACACATATCAGAATTATTTTAAAGTTAGAAACATGTGTAAAATGAATGGAAAATTAATGAAACAGTTGACAAAATGTAGAAGAAAATAAAAAATAAATTCTCATGTGTGACCGTCTTCCCGACATTGATATTGGTATTGTTCATAACTTAAAAATATAAATTTTAAATATTTCTTTTAAATGCTTGTATATTTTAGATTTTATATAAATACCCCATTATATTTAGGGTTGAATGAGAATATGAGAAACACTCTCAAAATACTATATAACAAACCCTAGAGCTCTAAATTAAATTGTATCATTCCTTGATCTTCTAAGATCATTTCTATTGTAATTAAACATCAAATAAGAGAGACTTGGATCCTTGATCCACCGTGAACGTAGGCAATTTGTTGAACCACGTATTTTGTGTCTTGGGATGGTATATTTCTACTATTTCTCTATTGTCAATACTTAGCTCTTGAATTAACTTGTTGTTCTTGCTTGGATTGTTTTACCTACTTCATTGCTTGTATACTCTACGTATTTCGCTGCATATTAAACTCTACAAATTGGTATCGGAGTTTGTTAATGGCTGTCTAAGTTTATTTTTTATTGAACATGGCACTAATAAACATGAAGTAGAGAAATTTACAAGGCATAATGATTTCAACTTATGAAAACTTAAGATGATAGCTTTGTTAAAGAAATAAGGACTAGAATCAGCCCTTGAGGAACCCTCTAATACCAGTGATAAGCCTACAACATCTAAGTTAGACATGGATCCTGAAATCATTAATAGCAAAGCTCGGAGTGAAATTATTTTGAGTTTGGGTGATGAAGTTTTGAAGGAAGTGGGTAAAGAAAAATTAGCACTAGGTTTGTGGAAAAGACTTTATGAGTTGTATATGACTAAGTCTCTTGCAAACCGATTGTATCTCAAGAAGAATTTGTTTGGGTTGTCTTTGGTTGAGGGTGGTTCACTAAATGAACATATTGATTCCTTCAACAAGGCTATCATTAATTTGGAGACAATTGCTGTCAAAATCCATGATGAAGACAAGACAATTCTGTTATTAAGTTCACTTCCTAAAAGTTATGAACATTTTGTTGATACTCTTCTATATAGAAGAGAGTCATTGACAATGAAGGATGTTAACGCAGCCTTAAACTTAAAGGAGTTAGTCAAGAAGTCAGAACAACAACAACAAAATTATGCAATTGTACTTGTTACGAAAGGGAAAGTTGAGAGTAGAGACATTAAAGTGAGAAATTCTTTAAGATCAAAATAGAGAGGTAAATCCAAGAAGTGTTACGTCTGCAAGAAAGAAGGACATTTTAGAAGGGATTGTCCAAAAAGGAAAGCCAAGTATCAAGGGAAAAGACCTGAAGCAGATGCAACTATAGTCTATGAAGCAGATTATAAAGTTGCAGAAACATTAGTTGCTTCGAATGGGCAGAACACCGGTGAGTGGATTCTTGACTATGATGTACATTCTATATGTGTCTTAATAAAGTTTTGTTCATTAGCTATCAGTCCATTAATGGTTATAAAGTATTAATGAGAAACAATATGGCTTGTCAAGTCATTGGGATGGGTAGTATTAGGCTGAAACTACATGATGGGAGTGTGAGAGAGTTGTTAGATGTGAGGTATGTACCTGATCTTAAAAGAAATTTAATTCTTTAGGCATACTTGATCAATCCAGTTGCACATTCAAGGGGAAAGTGGTACATTGAAAGTGATTAAGGGTTCAATGGTTGTAATGAGAGGTGAGCATAAACACGGGTTGTATGTGTTGTGTGGGGAGGCTGTCATTGGTTCTATATCTTTATCTGTTGATAATAAGAATATGCAAACTAAGTTGTGGTATTTGAGGTTAGGGCACTTGGGTAAGAGAGGTCTTAAAGAGTTGTATGATCATGGTGTATTTGGCAAGGGAAAGATTCAGCCAATGGGGTTTTGTGAACATTGTGTACTTGGGAAAGCTCATAGAGTTAAGTTTAACACGGGTGAACAGAACACCAAGGGCACTCTGGATTACATACACTCTGACCTTTGGGGACTTGCACAAGCTGTCACTCATGGTGGTGTGCGGTATTTTCTATCATTCATTGATGACTATTCAAGAAAGTTGTGGGTTTATGTGTTAAAGAGCAAAGAGCAGATGTTTGAAACATTCCAGAAATGGAAAGCACATGTGGAGAATTAAACGGTTAAGAAAATTAAAAAACTTAGGACAGATAATGGTCTTGAGTTTTGTAATACCGAGTTTGATAAGTTTTGTGCTAAGCATGGTATTGTAATGCATAAAACGGTGCGATACACACCACAATAGAATGGACTTGTAGAAAGGATGAACCGAACCTTACTTGAAAGGGTAAGGTGCATGCTAAACAATGCCAGATTGTCTAAGGCATTTTGAAGAAAAACAGTAGTAGCTGCAGCTTACTTGATAAAGTAAAGTCCTTCCTCAACTATTGGCTTTATGACACCAGAACAAAAATGGCCTGGAAGCACTCCAAAATATGATCATCTAAGGGTATTTAGATGCCCTGCATTTGTACACATCAAGTAAGGTAAACTAGAACCAAGAGCCTTAAAGGGGATATTCATTAGATATCCAGAAAGTGTTAAAGGATACAAGGTATGGTATACTGATCTTAATCCACATAAGAGTGTCATTAGTAGAAATGTGACGTTCAATGAATCTACATTGTTGGAAACCAATTCAGATTCAGTTTTAAAGAAGCCAGAACATGTGCCAAGTTCAATTTCTGAATTTGAAACTGAATATTATGAGGTGGAACATGATTTGAGACCTGACATTCCTATAGGTCACTTTTTCAATGATAATGCATATAAAGAACAATAACCTAAAATTTCCTCTAAAACAGTACTCTGCAGTCTAGCACTCCTGAAGCTGAACTTGAAGAGTACCAGCTAGCTAGAGATAGACAAATAAGAGTTGTTCAACCACCGAGCAGGTATGCACGTGCAGATTTGATAGCTTATACGTCTAACAATGCTTACACAATGAAATATAATGAACCAAAATGATATTCTGAAGCCATGGAGAGTGTAAATTGTGTTAAATGGCAACAAGCTATAGAAGAAGAGATCATTTCTCTTAAGAAAAATAAAATCTGGAAATTGGTGGTGAAACAAAAGAACAAGAGGTTAGTTGGCTGCAAATGGGTTTACAAGGTTAAAGAAGGGATTCCAAGTGTTGAGTCTATAAAGTTCAAGGCTAGGCTTATTGCATAGGGCTTCACACAAAAAGAAAGGGTTGGCCATGAAATCTTTTCTCCTGTTGTAAAATACTCATCCATTTGTATTTTATTATCCATGTATGTAAATCTGAATTTACATCTTGAACAAATAGATGTAAAGATAGCTTTCCTTCATGGTGAGCTTAAAGAAGATATATATATATATATATATATATCGTACAACCAAAAGATTTTGAAGAATCGGACAAAGAAAATTATGCTTGTTTGCTAAAGAAGTGTTTATATGGACTGAAGTAATTTCCAAGACAATGGTATAAGAGATTTGATGATGTTATGCTACATTGTGGCTTCACAATGAACAAATATGATGGGTGTGGATACTTCAAAGCATTAAATAACAATAAGCATATGTATCTCATTCTATATGTTGATGATATGTTAATTGCATATAAGGATATAGAAGAGATATATAAGCTGAAAAATCAGTTAAGTGGTGAGTTTAAAATGAAAGATTTGAGGTCAGCCAAAAGAATTTTGGGTATGGATATAGTGAGAGGCATTGATGTTTTTTTCTTGTCTTAACAACGGTATGTACTCAAGGTTCTTGACAGGTTCAAAATGAGGGATGCCAAAGATGTATTGACTCTATTGGCAATGCATTTCAAATTGTTGGCATCTTAATCACCACAAATTGAAGAAGAAAAATTGCATATGCTTAAGATACCGTATGTTAGTGGTGTTCTATCATGTATACTATGGTTTGTACAATGCCGGATTAGCAAAAGCGGTGAATGTTGTAAATAGATACATGGCTAATCTTGGAAATGAGCATTGGATGGCTATGGATACTTAGGTATCTAAAAGGGACGTCACATTATGATTTGTTGTTCAGAAAGGTTGACACATGTGATAAAATGGTGAAGGATTATGTAGACTCAGATTATGCAGGTGACCTGGACAATAGGAGGTCTTTATTTGGGTATGTCTTCATTGTGTTTGGATGTAGCGTATATTGAAAATCAGTATTGCAACATTATGGTTTGTTGGAAATCAGTATTGCAACATTATGGTATGCCTTCAACATAATGAAAATTAGTATTGAAATGGATACTTAGGTATCTAAAAGGGATGTCACATTATGGTTTGTTGTTCAAAAGGGTTGGCACATGTGATGAAATGGTGAAGGGTTATGTGGACTCAGATTATGCAGGTGACCTAGATAATAGGAGGTCTTTATCTGGGTATGTCTTTACTGTGTTTGGATGTAACGTATGTTGGAAATCAGTATTGTAGCATTATGGTATGTCTTCAACATTATGGAAATTAGTATTGAAATAGATACTTAGGTATCTAAAAGGGATGTCACATTATGGTTTGTTGTTCAGAAGGGTTGGCACATGTGATAAAATGGTGAAGGGTTATGTGGACTCAGATTATGCAGGTGACCTGGATAATAGGAGGTCTTTATCTGGGTATGTCTTTATTGTGTTTGAATGTAGCGTATGTTGGAAATCAGTATTGCAACATGTTGTAGCACTATCAACTACTGAAGCCGAATATATAGCCTTAAGAGAAGCAATTAATGAGGTTATATGGTTCAAATGTATATGTGCTGAACTTTTGGCTATGGATGAAGTTAATACTTTTGTACATTGTGATAGTCAAAGTGTCATACGTCTAAGCAAACATCAGGTGTTTCATGAAAGATCGAAATATATTGATGTTATGATGCATTTCATTCAGGATACTGTGCAGAGTGGCATTATTAGTTTGTGTAAAATTTTGACGTCGGAGAATCTTGCTGATATGTTGACTAAATCGCTATCCTCAGTTAAGTTTAAGTTGTGTATGGACTTAACTGGACTCATAACTTACAATTAAGGTTGTGATGTGGATAAGATGGATCCTTGGTTGCTCTCTTGGAGTTGTTAGAATGATTTTGTATCAAGTATGGGATTTATAGAATTTGTGATCCAAAATTATGTTTATAATGATGGTAATGTTTGGAACAAATTTAGGAACATGTCGGAATTATTTTAGAGTTGGAAGCAAATGTGGAAGGGGTGAAAAACTAATGAAACAATTGACAAAATGCAAGAGAAAATAGGAAAAAATTCCCAAGTGTGGGCGTTTCGGCATTGGCCAATGCCCCGGTGCTGGGGAGGCATTGGCCAAGGCATTAACACTGGTACTGTTCATAACCCAAAAATACAAATTTTAGGCATTTCTTTTAAATGCTTAGGTATTTTAGACTTCATATAAATACCTCATTATGCCTAGGGTTGAATGAGAACATGAGAAACACTCTCAAAATACTATACAACAAACTCTAGAGCTTCAAATTGAATTGTATCATTCTTTGATCTTCTAAAACTATTTCTCTTGTAATCAAACATCAAATAAAAGAGACTTAGATCATTAATCCACTATAGACATAAGCAATTTACTGAACCACGTATTTTGTGTCTTGGTATGGTATATTTTTACTTTTCTCTACTATCAATACTTAGCTCTTGAATTAACTTATTGTTCTTGTTTGAATTGGTTTACCTACTTCATTACTTGTATACTCTACGTATTCTGTTGCGTGTTAAACTCTACAATCTCCTTAATTATTTTGGTTAAAAATGTTTGTGGTAATTAACTTTATTAGTGATGTTTTATGTCACGAGACAATTGAACTAAAAAACTTTGGGTTGAATGGTTGAAAATATTTGTGGTGATTAATTTTGTTTATGATATTTTATATCACAGGACAATTGTAAGCTTCCACCCGTAATCTTTCAGGTCAATTGTTCCATGATATAAAATATTATTAATAATTTTGAGAATTTATATGTAAATGAGAATTTGGATCTACTTTATAACAATTTTTACTTAAAAAGATTTTAAGAATTTACATATAAATGAGAATTTAAATATATTGTAATATCACTTGTCATAAGTTTTGTAATTGATTAAAAAGACTAATCTGTTAAGTAATACTGCCTACTCATTTATATATATTAAAGATTTATTTATTTTTATTCGATGTGAGATATAATATTTATTATTAACTTTTATTATATTTTTTTTTAAAAAAAAAGAAAAGAAAAGTGCGGCATGAAGCAAAATTTGACTAAGCAACTCAAAATTGAAAGGAACCAAACGCGAATTAGGTAAAACCTACACGTTTCAATCCTTTTTTTTCTCTCGATTATAAAGCAAATTAGCTTTTGATCAAATTCATATTAATCGGCTCGTAAACCTTTTATTTTAATTTAATCCTTTTTTTATATTTGATGCAAACTGGCAATTTTAAATTTTAAATTTTCAAATATATTGATTTGATCCAATATGTGAAACTCATGTATGAAAAATTTGAAACAGTAGTGGTGTTATAATTTACCGACGAAGTGACGAAAGTCTCATAAAAGAACAAAATGCAGGCAAAAGACCAAAAAGGTCTTTGGGAAATCAAGTTTGTTGAGATCTGTGTTGACTTGTCGAGGTGGACTCGTCAAAACGTGACCAGCAACCTGGCTGAGACGAAATGGAAGCCCCCGTACGTTAATAATAGCATCAAACTAAATTCAGACGCAGCTTTGGATCAATCCAATAATTTAATAGGATTCGATTTTGTGGCTAGAAATCATAGAGGAGAAGTCCTTTTTGCGAGCTCTAGAAAGATTGAAGGGGTTTTCTTTGTTCCTGTAGCACAAGTTGTCTCAAGGCAAGGCTTGAGAGTTTTAAAAAAGATAAAGGATTTTTTTATTTCATAAATTTAATTTAATTTTCAAAGATTTTAGAAATTATAATTTTATCTTAATTTATTAAATTTGATTAAAAATCTATTTTGATAATATATTGATAAACTTGTCTTAAATTATTATATTAATTAAAAATAATGATGTGAGTACATTATATAATATACACGTGTTGGTTATTAATAAGTTATTAAAAATTAAGAAAAATATGTGACATGTTTTAACAAATTTAAAATTTAATATTTATTAAAATATTATTTTATAATTAAAATAAATAAAATTAAACTATCAACAACGGTGACTGTCGTCATCGGCTACCATTGATTGTTGGATTTTGATAACGAAAATAGTCAAAATTTACGTCATTAAATTCTATATTTTTTATATTTACATAATAATGAAATTATTACAATACATTTTTAATTTTATCTTAAAATTTTTATTTTAAATTAATATGTTAAGTAATTATTAAATAATAAAATGATATAATTTTTAAATTTACCTATTACATTATTTTACAATTCAATAATTACTTAATACATTATTTAAAATAAAAAAATTTGAGATACTATTAAAAAAAATAATATTATTTAATATAAATTGTGTTTTACCGCTGGAGACATTGAGGTCTCCGATTCGGAGGCCGATGCATTCTTTCAGGACATTCAGGAAAAAAAAAATACCCACCAAGTTTACATCTGGTGTTGCTGAATTTCAATCACCCAACCTTATAAATAATAAAGCGACTTACCTCTGAGATAACATCATTTAGTAAACAGTGTTTTCATGGTGAAATGTACTTTAAAAAAAAAGTGCTCGCATCAATTATGATTGATGCAATTACTAATTAAATTAATCTATTTATTTATTTATTTCATATATAAAGATAGTAAAACTCATATTGCATGTTAATTTTATTCAATTTTTCACATTTAAAACAAATAGAAATTTCAACATCGAAACAAGTCCATTCTAAGTTGAAATTTGTGTTTAATGAAGTGATTATTTTAATTATATACATATTTTTTAAAAACCCATTAAATTAATGTAATTCATATTTATTTTATCTACAAAGATAGTAAAATTCATATTATATTGTTAAGCTTTTTCAAATTTTCACATTTACCAACTCACTAAACAAATAGAAACTTCAACATCAAAACAAGTCTATTCTGAGTTGAAATCTGAGTTGTAATTGTCAAATTTAGATGGCCTATGAATTTAACCACTTTTCCACCTCACACTATATTATTTTGGAATTATATTATTTTATTTAGGAGAATGATTTATATATTCATTATTTTAAGGATTTATTTATGTGATAATAAATTTGAAAGGTTTGAATATTATTCAATAATTTAACTTATGGTCATATTTTTGTACCAAACGTGATGAATTGAAACTACATCCATTTAATCAATCCTACTCATTCAAACTTCAAAGTATTGTCGCTTGGTTGTTTATGTTAAATTTTGTAAAACAATATCAACTTAAATTAAATTCGCATATAAATTAATGAATAGTCATATGTATGATGAATTTCGAACTCAAATTTTAAAAAAACAACATTATATATATATATATATATAAATTATACAAATTCATTCTTATTTGACTTAATATGATTAAAAAGATAAATATAAAAATATAAAATAATAAAATAAAAAGATATGCGATAATAATTAAACCAATTATATTATATTACATAAGATATAATGAATTTGTAATTTTTATATATCAAATTTTTATTTAAAATATATTAAATATTCTTATTTAGACTTTTATTAAAGTTTAAAAAAAGCAAGTGTGATCAAAGAGGTCAAAGAGTGGCTGAGCGGGGGTTTGGTGAGGGTTCCAGCCGCCGGCGTAGACGGCGTTGACCACTATCAATTGAAAGCAAATCATTTTGCCGGAAAACACATACATTGATTTCTCGTGGGTCCATTTTCATCCACTAAATCCCAACTCATGCTCCCTTGTTTTTTTGACGTGTGTATTTTTGTCTGTCGATTGCAAATTGTTTTATGGCAAACATTATTAAAAATCAAAATAGCGTCGGGAACTTTTAGAAGGCTAATTTTAATTAATTATATATGTACTTAATTAATATTTGAACTATAATATTATAATTATTTATAATTTAAGTTAAAAATTTGTATTTAAAATGTAATTTTTGTATAAAAAATAAAAATCAACATAAAATAACTTGATTTATATCTCTTTTTTTTTATAAAATTCATAATAACAACATAAGATTAGTAGTCATCATAAATCAAAATTAAAAAAATCATCACAATAATCTCAATCCAGTTTCCATAAAAATTTGGCCACTCAAACATTTAGCCATATATATATATATATATGATAAATTTCTTAATTAGTAAATTAAGAAGCACTAATGATCATAATTGAGAAGACATTTTTTTTTCTTGTTCGCTCTCTCTCAAGAAAATTGATGTGCATTTGGAATTTCGTGGGGTTCACATGACTTTAAGAAAAGACATATGAAAGTCAATCATATAGTCACATGATTTTTCTATGAATTAATTTATCACATAAGTTCATACAAATATCTTGCATAATTAGGTAAAATGGGCCCTTTCAAATTCATTTAATTTCTATTTCTACTTCACATATTCCAAGGTTTAGTAGCTCTCAAGCTTTAGAAATTTGACCAAAGGGCACAGACCCTCTTCTCAATTCCTATGCATAGTTTTGTCAAATTTTTTTGTTTTCGTTTTGATTAACACTCGAATAAATTCTCACTCGTTAAGTAGCAAACATTGACCCTTTAGATAATTCCTTTACTAAGTATCACGTGATAAATTAATTAAGAAACATTCAAACATTATACCTAACAAAGATCTTCAAATTGAAAATGATGTAATCGTAATTCGAAAACTCTTACTTTTGACAATAAAGCTTAAAGTTTGCCTAAATATTAGAAATTTTGATTTACTTTAATAATGAAACATCTGGACCAAACAACATTGAATTTGAACCTTATGATTGGCAAAATTTTCTGTGTTGCTCTTAGAATTTCTCTTCCCCTTTAGGATTTCCTTCGCAAAGCAAGCACAATACCCTCAATCCCAGGCACAACTTTACTATTTGAGCCAACTTTTTTTTTTTTTTTTTTCTGGAAACGACCACTCAATCAAACATAAAAGTCATAAGGGAGAACAAAACAGTTTACCCATTTACTTCTCTTTTAACGTTTATTTTAGTCTAACTCTTTAATTTATGTTGATGAAAATGATAAATATAAGGTAGTGATTGATTGGTAAAATATTTAATATGGTTTTTTTTTTAAAAAAAAATGGTAGAAAATACTTTTTTGTGGTATACGTTTTTCAAAATGTCTTATAAAAAAAATATATATATTTATTTACTTTCACTTTTAAAATAAGAAACACCCTACCTACCACCTTTTAGTTTGGTGGTGGGTGGAAAATTCAAGTTTGAGATGAAAATTTAAGTTTTCTCTAATATAGATGAGGTAAAATTTCAAGTTTGAGAGAAATTTTCGAACTTAGAAATTTTAGTAGTAATTGATAGTTATATGATTGTAAATATTAGTACCTTTTATAATATAATTATTGTTTTAAGATTTTGGATCCAATCTACTAAAATTTAAAAATGGCCAAACTCAGCATGAGATAATCTAAGGCTTAATTTTCGAGCCCCAAAGTAAACAGGTTCATACCAAAGACAATTAGAGCTTACTGCATATTATACACTCAATTAATCCCACCTCATTTCATAGTTGAGGAACCCTTAATCCATGATCAAAAAGTCATTCCTCATAGACCTAGACAGTGTTAACTCTGAAGGCTTCAAATCAAGGAGTGTATTCATGCTTTTTAGTATTTTAAAAAACCTCCCTATTAAGAGAATAGCACGAGTGGGGAGTTATGCTACCTGTTTCACAACACCAAAGAATTTAAGATGGCCAAAACATGTTGCCCATGTCACTCCAAAAAATATAGAGCATGAGGTAACTAATTGATGGATTTTATATTTTCAGACCATGCTCACGATTCTTAAATATTGAGAAGTCTGCAACATGAGTTAACCTTTTAAAGAATTTACATGATCAATAATTATATCTCGTGCGTGCGGATAAATAAGTGAATTATAAATATCAAATTATCTTAAAATTATTTTTTTCACTTTCACTAATAATATTGTGACTCAAGTATTATGAAGTTTTTTTTATTAAAAATCACTATTAATATAACTTTATTCGATTCGGTGTTTGCAACAAATAAGTCTTTATTAATAAAAGATCTTAAAAAGAACAATAATTCATTCATACATTCATATTCCTTTTATAAAAATATAAATTTATTTTTTAATCGAGTACTCCGAATTTGATTGAGAGCCCAAAATCCACAATCAATATAATGTTCCAATAATAATGATGACAATAATATTAAAGAATACCCTTAAGTCCTCAACTATCCGTGTTTAGAAATGAAACAAAATAGTAAATTCAACAATAGTTGTAAAAACAAAGTGCATGTAAATTCGGCCTAAGTTTAATTTTGGGCCACAAGCCCATTAAAAAATCCATTGCCTAAAACCAACAACAATAAACTTCAACAGGCCCCATTCTGTTTATTTATTATTATTATTTTTGGGTACGAAGCTATCTCTTCTACGTTCACACTTCACATAGATGACTTGGGTCCATTTCGACAAATTGGTAAATAATAGTGATTTGTTTTAGGCGTGCTTGGGTCAAGAATAATAATTATATAGCTCAAGCTTAACTTCAAAAAACCGAGACAACGTGGCCCAATTTGGACCGCATAAATCTCAAGCACCCTGCAATCTAGATCTATCTCATCAATGGTTTTTTTTTAGTGGTTGATTCATGCCGTTTAAGTTTAATCACATACAATTGGCATATATTAAAGTGGGGTACGTATATTAATTAATTATATATTATTAATTATTTATTAAAATAATTAAATAAAATTTATTTATTATTAAATTTTTAAGACATCTGATATATATTTTTAATGCGTAAAAATTTAATTATTTTATTTTATTTTTATAATAAATTAAAATTAAATAAAATATTATAAATAATAAATTGAGTTTTTCAATTTAAATCTCTAATATATTACTCGTTCATATGAGTGAACAATTGTTTTTTTAAAAGATAAAAGTTTATATGTAAAAGTCTATCAACTCAAAATTTTTGTATCTGTATAAATTTAAGTATGTTTTTAATTAAATTCTCTTTAATAATTTAACATAAATTTTTTATTATGGTGATTCTTTTATTAATTAATTTTTTTCTCTATAATAAATGGTATTAGAGTCGTTTTATTGAAACATTGAGAATTTTTGTAATGTTTTTTATTTATTTTGTTGAATTATGGAAATTTTGAATAAGACCATATTAGTTTAGGATAAAATATAAGAGGATTAATTTGTGTATAGATTGAATTCGTTTTTTTTTTGTTGAATTCTTTTATGTTTTCATATACATGCCTGATTGCATTGAATGGATATATAAGCCACATGCATTGATTCAAACATATCATATATATATATATATATATCTTTCATGATCACCATGCATGCGTAATGCATATGTATATATGTGATTCAATTATGGAAAATACTATTTTTTTTTTGGTTTCATTGAATGCATTATTATTTTTATTACGCCTTCAATTTTAAAATATTAAATTAAAAAAAAAAAGAAAAAAGGAGTAAAAGTTAATATTTGTTTATATTGAAATTAATAATTCTAAATTTAATAAAATTTCTTTTCATTTGAGGTGGACATTTGAGTAGTAAGTGTCCTTAAATTTGAAAAGTTTATCATATTAATTTTACAAGATTTATAAAAATTTCATCGAGCTTAAATTTTATATACTCAACATATGGATCAAATTAAGTAAGTTAGAATGGATTTAAACCTATTTTTTAGGCTTAGGCTATTGTAGGCTTAATCTAACTCAATCGCTTCAATATCGACCCACTTCGGATCCGTCCTGACTTTGGCTTTTTTTTTTACCTTATCAGTTTCTCTCAATTTTTTGCAAATTAAAATTTAGGATTTCAAAATAAATTGATTGAAATAAAATACCACAAAAGTGACATATTTATGTAGATTTATTTATTTTGAAATATGTGGATATTATTAAAGAAACTAAATGATTGTGTTTAAATCTACGCAAAAAATAATTGGCCTAAATGAAGATAATTTTTGGCCAGATAATAGACATATCTGGCAATAAGTATGTGATAAACTTTGACGTTTTTCATGCGTATAATATTTCAGTTTAAGGAAAGACATATTATTGACAGGATTTATTATCAATATTTATTGACCAAATTTTTAATAGTACCATTTACAAATTTTTATTTCTATCTAAAAATTAAATTTTAATGTTGTACTTGGTATCTTATAATAGCACAATTTATTATATCTTATGCCATGTGCATATATGCATGTATAATTGAATGGCATGGTTATTAATTGTGAGTTTTTTGTTTATTCTATATTCAATAATTCTTTTTCTATCTGCCAACTTGAATAACATTCCAATACTTTATGGCACTAATTTTATAAAATGGAAGGAGCACATTACTATTATGTTTGAGTGTATAGATCTAGACAATGTGATCCAAATGAAAGAACATCCCGCTCTTATTTATGGCAGTACTATTGAACAAATGACACTTTATGAAAAAATGAGAGCATTCTAACCGTATAAGTCTAATGATCATGAAGCACTCTATTTTGGATATCATCAGTGGCGCAATGCTCGAGGAAGAAAATGCTAAGAAGTTACTGAACCAAATAGTAGACTAATTCACTAGAAATAAAAAGGTTGAAACGAGCACCATTCTGTCTAAGCTCGTTTCAATGCGGTATAAAGGCAAAGGAAATATAAGGGAGTATATTATAAAAATGCCTAATCTTGTTACAAGATTAATGGCACTAAAGTTAGAATTGTTTGATGACATTCTCGTGCACTTAATCTTAATCTCTTTTCCTACACAATACAATCCTTTTAAGATCAGTTACAATACTCAAAAGGAGAAATTGACTCTTAGTAAGCTCATTGCTCAATGTGTGCAAGAGGAAGATAGATTAAAACAAGAAAAGATAGAAAGTATCCATTTAGAAACTTCTTCCAATGATAATATTGCCAACAAAAAAAGAAAATGAAACAATAAAGGAAAAAGAGTTGTAGACAATGGAATTTTATAGCCTAAAGTGCAAAAGAAACAGAATGATGAAACCATCTGTTACTTTTACAAGAAAGTTGGACATGTGAAGAAGGATTGTTCCAAGTATGCAAAATGGCTAGTGAAAAAGAGTAAACTTCTCAACTTTATTTGTTCAAAAGTTAATTTGACTTTAGTACCAAGTCACATTTTGTGGATGGATTCAGGTGTAATTACTCACATAAATGTGACTATACAGAATTATCTAAGGAGCTGACCAACAACTAATGCTGAAAGATTCATTTACGTGAGTGATGGCAACAAGTCTCATGTGGAAGCAATTAGATTTTTTAGATTACAATTACAATCTGGTTATTATTTGAATTTGCATGAGACATTTAATGTACTGTCCTTTAAATGGAACTTTGTTTCTATTTCTTATTTGAACAAATTCGGTTACCCTTTGTTATTTTGAAAATGAAAAATTTAATCTCTTTTAAAATTCAAATTATTATTAGTACTGATTCTTTAGTTAATAATCTATATAAATTAGATCTTCATACCTCGCAAATTAATTAAACCTTGCATGAAAGCAACTGTTGTATAAAGCGTAAATTAATTAAGGAGAATTCATATATGTTGTTGTATAAGCGTTTTGGGACACAAATCTAAATAAAGAATTTAAAGGCTTGTGTTGTGTCAGAAGGAATTCTAAATTTCTTTAATTTTTCATATTAGTGACTAGGCCTTAAGAAGCCCCATAACGACTGCATTTTTTATTCACAAAAACCTCCTTAATGCCTTTTAAACTCTCTGCTTAAAATATGTATTGAATGCATTAAGGAAAAATAAACAAATGTTAGAAAAGTTGGTGTTAACATGAGTTCAAATGTCTTGGAATTAATTCATACTGATATTTATGGTCCATTCCTTACGACTTCTTGGAATGGTCAATAATATTTTATTACTTTTATAGACGATTATTCTCGTTATATATTTCTACATTTGATTCATGAAAAGTCTCAGTCGTTGGATGTTTTCAAGGCCTTTACAGTTCAAGTTGAAAATCAACTTGGCAAGAAAATTAAAGCTGTTATTGTCACGCTCTAGACTCAAAAGATCCGACACACGACATTATTTATATTCATTCAATAATGTGCACTCATAAATAATATTACACAAAATTTTAAACTTTAATTCAATATAGGAATCCTTAGCAAGTTGCTAGTAAGTTCAGCACTAAAATCAACCCATAACCTAACATATAAACATAAACTTCTATTGGCAATATTTAAACATTTATTTCAAATTTTTTAAGAATTATAACAATTGAATTATGACAGGGACAATTAGTAAACCGGAGATACGCAGAGTTTTCTCAGAGATTAACACTCTACTACGTCACCAGTAGCAACTTTGTTACCGGAAGCCCAAAATATATTCATTGCAAATTCTTACTTAAAATCAACCAATAACTACATTTGGTGAAACTTAAACCAAATCCAACCACACACAATAAAATAATACATAAGTATTTATTCAATAGGGACAAATCAAATATCTTATCCCACGTGTCCCTAAATGAAACACTCAGCAACCTAGCAACTTAGAGAACTCAAGGAACAATAGAAGCCTTGCCAAATCCGCTAAGTACACATGTACCTTATTTGCCTGAATTCACCATAAATTATAATAAGTATAAAACTCAGTAAGCATACTAGTTTTTCATATATCAAATACAAATACATATATGTACACAATGCATATGTATAATATGCTGTGATAAATTAAAATCATAATTTTATCAAATCACATGTCATGTAAGCGCTTACACATTCTTTCAAAATATATAATAGGAATACCATCACTCAACTACTACTTAGTAGGACTTACATATCACATATCACATATCACATAATGAGCTAAATGTCACTCGTAGATGACATACCGTATGAGAAGAATAGTACAAGTGAGGTTTTAAATTACACATATATAATGCTCATGCCCGAAGGTAAAAGCCAAACCCTCACCTTGATCATTAGTGAATCCTCTCACATGCACCAATACCACATGAATGTGATGACTCACTATTCTTTTAGGTACTAATAGGATCCTCCCTACATACGGAACACATAACATATATCAATCCCAAAGGAAAAGCCACACATAAAAGCTCCACAAATCATATAAAATGGAACATATTATGAACTCCTGATAATGATGGAGAAAGAGCAAGTCTATAAGCCATATCACCTATCATTTCAAGGATTTCAAATGGACCAATGAATCTTGGACTCAACTTTTCTTTCTTGCCAAATCTCATGACTCTTTTCATTGGGGCAACCTTAAGAAACACTTTTTCACCCACCTTAAATTCTAGATCTTTTCTTTTATTGTATGCATAGCTTTTCTGTCTACTTTGAGCCACTTTCATTCTTTTTCTTATCTTTTTTATAACCTCACAAGTTTGCTGGACAATCTCTGGCCCTAAAATTTTTCTTTCTTCAACTTCATCCCAATGCACAGGAGATCTACATTTTCTTCCATATAAAGCTTCATATGGGGCCATACCAATAGTTGATTAATAACTATTGTTGTATGCAAACTCCATTAATGAAAGGTGTTTATCCCAACTACCTTTAAAGTCTAACACACATGCCCTCAACATATCTTCTAGAATTTGAATGGTCCTTTTAGATTAACCATCAGTCTGTGGGTGAAATGCAGTACTGAAGTTCAACTTCGTGCCCATGGCATTATGTAGGCTCTTCTAGAATATTGAAGTAAATCGAGGATCTCTATTAGATACAATTGACACAGGTACTCCATGAAAGCCTCACAATTTCATCAACATATAATTGGGTATACCTATCCATGGAAGAAATGGTGCATATTGGAATAAAATGTGTTAATTTTGTTAGCCTATCAATAATCACCCATATGGCATTGTAACACTTTTGTGTACTTGGCAACTCAACTACAAAATTTATGGTTATATGCTCAAATTTCCATTCTGGTACCAATAAAGGTTTCAATAACCCAGATAGTCTCTGATGTTCTACGTTAACTTGCTGGCATGTCAAACATTGTTCTATAAATTTTGCAATCTCTCTTTTCATATTAACCCACCAATAAATAGCTCGTAGGTCTCGATACATCTTGGTACCTCCAGGATGGACAGTATATGGTGAACTATGAGCTTCAGCCAAGATCTCGTTTTTCAACTCATCATTATTAGGCACACAAAGTCTACCTTCAAAATGTAGAGCTCCATCATCAAAAATAGCAAAGCTAGGCCTTTTACCCAATGAAATTTCTTCCATAATTTTCTTCAGATGTACATAACTACCTTGTGCTTCCTTAATTCTCTTAATTAGGGTAGGCTGAATGGACATACTTGCAACATAAGCCCTATCATTAAATCTTACCACTTCAATGCCAAGCTTTTCTAAATCCAATAAAATTTACTTTTAAGTAGTCAAAAGTGCTGCCATATGTCTTAAAGATTTTCTACTTAAAGTATCTGCTACAA
The DNA here is from genome assembly GCA_946807835.1 of Ailanthus altissimus. Classification (NCBI taxonomy): domain Eukaryota; kingdom Viridiplantae; phylum Streptophyta; class Magnoliopsida; order Sapindales; family Simaroubaceae; genus Ailanthus; species Ailanthus altissimus. Next base: position 18,923,298 of record OX327710.1, on the reverse strand, counting down.
CATTAGATTTCCCTGAATGGTAGTTAATCACACAGTCATAATCCTTGACTAGTTCCAACCATCGACGTTGTCTCATGTTTAACTCTTTTTGAGTAAAGAAGTATTTAAGGCTTTTGTGGTATGTGTAAATTTCATACATTTCTCCATAAAGATAATGCCTCCAAATTTTAAGAGTGAAAACTACTGCAGCCAACTCCAAATCACGAGTAGGGTAATTCTGCTCATAACTCTTTAGTTGTTGTAAGGCATATGCCACTACCTTTCCATCCTGTATTAATACACACCCAAACTCTTTCTTGGAAGCATTACTATAAATCACAAATCCAACAGAAGTAGAAGGGATGGTTAGTATGAGAGCAGATGCTAACCGATGCTTGAGTTCTTAAAAACTTTTCTCACATTCTTCTGACCACAGAAACTTGACATTCTTTTTTGTCAATTGAGTTAAAGGTGAAGCTATCTTAGAGAATCCTTCAACAAACCGTCTATAATATCCTGTCAGCCCAAGAAAACTTAGAACTTCCCCTCACATTAGTTGGTCTGGACCAATTCACCATTGCTTCAATTTTGTTTAGATCCACTGAAATTTCCTTTGAGGAAACAACATGTCCCAAAAATACCATTCGATCTAGTCAGAAATCACATTTATTGAATTTTGCATAAAGCTGCTTCTCCCTTAACACTTGTAGGACTTTTCTTAAGTGTTCTTCATGTTCTCCCTTACTCTTAAAATATACTAAGATGTCATCAATGAACACAATAACAAACCTGTCCAAATAATCCTTGAATACTCTATTCATTAGATCCATAAAGGTAGCAGATGCATTTGTCAATCCAAATGGCATAACAATAAACTCATAATGCCCATATCTGGTATGAAATGCAGTCTTTGGAATGTCTTCTTTCTTGATCTTCAATTGATGATAGCCAGAACGAAGATCAATTTTTGAGAATACACAAGCTCCTCACAACTGATCGAATAAATCATCGATTCTTGGAAGTGGATATTTATTCTTCACAGTCACACGGTTCAACTCTCAATAGTCAATACATAATCTCATTGAACCATCATTCTTCTTAACAAAAAGAACTGGAGTACCCTAAGATGAAACACTCGGGTAAATAAACCCTTTCTTAAGTAATTCATGTAGCTGTTCCTTCAACTCTTTAAGCTCTACTGGTGCCATACGATAAGGTGTTTTAGATATAGGACTAGTTCCTGGCAGAAGTTCTATAGTGAATTTAATCTCTCGATCTGGTGTAAATTCAGGTAAATCTTCAGGGAATACATCTATAAACTCATTCATCATTGGAACATCTTGTATTTTCACTTCTTTTTTCTTTGTATCCATTACAGTCGCTAAGAAACACTTGCAGCCCTTCTTAAGACTTTTTTAAGCTTGCAAAGCAGATATTACTTTTGACAAAGAGCATAATTTAGAACCAATAAAACTAAACTCAGGCTCCCCAGATAGTTGGAAAACAACTTTTTTTTCAAAGCACTTAACATTAGCATGGTACATAAATAACCAATCCATGCCAAATATAACATCAAAATCATACATATTCAAGATTATCAAATCTGCTTGTAGCACCTTATCTCCTATTTTAATTTTACATGATTTTACCACATTTGTAGCACACATCAAATCTCCTGAAGGAGTTGTAACACATAAATCTACACCCAAAGGTTCTGGCACAACACCATATTACTAATAAATGCATGTGACACAAATGAATGGGTAGAACCCGAATCAAAAAGAGTTAAACCATGCTGGTCGATATGGAAATTATACCTGTCACTATAGAAGGTGAATCATCTGCTTCTTTCCTGGTAAGAGCATAGACTCTTGTTTAAGCTTTCTTATCCTTCCTAAATCCTCCCTGATCATTCTTCATCTCTGGATAATTCTGAATAAAATGATCAGTCTTTCCACACTTAAAACAAGCTCAACTCTTCCTGAAATACACCCCTCCATGTTGTTTCCCACATGTATTGCATAATGGAAAATTCTTTTTTTCAATGTCATCATTCCTCTGTCTCTTCTTTCTTTTCCACTTGTCAAAATTTTTTTTATTATTCTTAACCCAGGGTCTCTTTTCTAATCGATACTGACCCACATGTTTAGACTCAGATGGAGCTGCTAATTCTTCATCCCTTACTAATATTTCAGCCCTCTGTAGTACTGCACTATATGTCTGTAGATCAAGTAAAGAAAGTAACCTTCTCACTTCTGGTTTAAGACCCATCTAAAACTACTTAGCCTTACGTATTTTCGTATCTACTAAGTGAGGAGCAAACCTGGACAACTCCTCAAACTTCCTCTTATATTTTATCACTGACATTTTACCCCGAGTAAGGTGGATAAATTCTGTTTCTTTTTCATCTCTTAGAGACTGGAGAAAGTATTTTTCATTAAATACTTCCTTGAATCTTTCCCATGTCATCTAGTTCTTATCAACATTCAGTGTCCGCATGGTCATCTCCCACCAATGATTGGCTCTTTCTTTGAGCATGTAAGTGGCACAAGTCACTTTATGTGAATCTGAACAATCGAGGAGATGGAATATCTTTTTCAACTCACAGATACACTCATTAGCAACTAACAGGTCTTTTGAGCCTTCAAATGATGGTGGTTGCAGTTTTCTGAATTGCTCAATAACATGAAAATTATCATTATGGTCTGCTTTGGATCGTTGTTGTTAGAGCACATTAGTTACTGTTTGAACAATATTTTGGATGGTAGCAGGGTTTTCTCATGAAGTACTCTCATTCACAGTATCGGCACTTCTAGTAATTCTTGGATTACACCCCATCTTTTCAAAATCATAAAAACAAGTAAGTAAGATATCAAACAAATCTCTATATATATATAAGCACACATAAAATCTTAAGGATTTGGCGTCTGCTGGGTTCCCTTGACTAAATACATAAAATCTATAGAATCCTATTCTTAGCTCTGATACCACTAAAAGCTGTCACACCCCAGACCCAAAAGATCTGACACACGACATCACTTACATTCATTCAATAATGTGTACTCATAAATAATATTACACAAAATTTCAAACTTTAATTCAACATAGGAATTCTTAGCAAGTTGTTAGTAAATTCAACACTAAAATTAACCCATAACCTATTATATAAACATAAACTTCTATTGACAATATTTAAACATTCATTTCAATTTTTTTTTTCAGAATTATAACAATTGAATTATGACAGGGACAATTAGTAAACCAGAGATACGTAGAGTTTTCTCAGAGATTAACACTCTACCACGTCACCAGTAGCAACTTTGTTATCAGAAGCCTAAAATATATTCATTGTAAATTCTTACTTAAAATCAACCAATAACTACATTTGGTGAAACGTAAACCAAATCCAACCACACACAATAAAATAATACATAAGTATTTATTCAATAGGGACAAATCAAATATCTTATCCCACGTGTTCCTAAATGAAACACTTAGCAACCTAGCAACTTAGGGAACCCAAGGAACAATAGAAGCCTTGCCAAATCCGCTAAGCACATATGTACTTTATTTACCTGAATTCACCATAAACTATAATGAGTATAAAACTCAGTAAGCATACTAGTTTTTCATATATCAAATACAAATACATATATGTACACAATGCATATATATGATATGCTGTGATAAATCAAAATCATAATCTTATTAAATCACATGTCATGTAAGCGCTTACACATTCTTTCAAAATATATAATAGGAATACCATCACTCAACTATTACTTAGTAGGACTTACATATCATATATCACATAATGACTTAAATGTCACTCGTAGGTGACATGCCGTATGAGAGAAATAGTACAAGTGAGATTTTTAAATTACAAATAGATAATGCTCATGCCCGAAGGTAAAAGCCAAACCCTTACCCTGATCATCGGTGAGTCCTCTCACATGCACCAATACGCCACCACACGAATGTGATGACTCACTCTTCCTTTAGGTACCAATATGATCCTCTCTATATACGGAACACATAACATATACCAATTCTGAAGGAAATGCCATACATAAAGGCTCCATAAATCACATAAAATGCCTATTAAGTTAATAGTGAGTTCAAACATTCTCAAAACACAAAATGTTTCTCATTGACATATTACACTTCAAAAGCTCTCTTTATTAAACACATTTTACTTTGAAAGCTCACTTTCAAAAACACATATATGTCATGTATGTCCATGCTCACATTCATAAACACATATCTTCATATTTCATATCAAAATATACTTTGACATAACATAAACATATTCCTAACCATATTTACAAAATCATACATAATAATTACTATATTTATTGTGATTTCAGTAAAATGTCTAGTATACTTACCTCTTAGCACTTTCAGCTATAAGACTTAAATCTCCTTAACCTATCAATAGAGATTAATACTTTCATAAGCCTCAAAATTCATACAAAACACTTTAAATAGCTTACAAAATTACACATATTGCACTTATCACATCGAATTGGTCTTATTATTTGGTTTCTCAAAATCTGTCATTCTGACCACTTACACTTGACAAAATTTTCTTATATATCAAATGATGTCCAATTACTCCAAAATCGGAATATATCATTCTTGACTCATATATCCTTCTTATATATGAATATTATATCACAATTCCTACAAGATCCATTCCATAAACACTATCAAATCCAAACTACTAACCTGACAGGATCAAGATATTTACTGAATAGTATTCAATCTCCTAATTTTATAAAATCATATACTAATTCAAAAATTATAAAACTATCATAGAATTACTTTTAACATATATCTCAATTTATGATAAATATTTCACTTCACAATCACTGCCAATAGTATTTTAAAACTATTTTATTCTATAGCTTTAAAAATCTGTTAATCAAATACTGCAATGAGCTGACACTCTTTAGAAAATCATAACAATTTAACCACATTGATCTAAATACTCAATTCTGAGTATATCATATTAGACATATAAACTTATCATATTCCATAAATTTGTAATTTTTAAAGATCATTCAGTAGATAAAATGTTTTTTGTCTCTGTATCATACTGTTAACACAGGAAATTTCTAGAATTTCAAGGTCATTTTGGTAAATTCACTACAAATTAAATTTCTAAAATTTTTAATCGATTCAAAGTCTCAAATGATTTTAAACATGTCTAATTTTATATACTCAAAATAAAAAACTAGAATCGAAACACAACAATTTATAAAATTCCTGGATCAAGAGACTATCAAGTAAACATTTTGCAATTCATCATGATTTATCAAGTTATCTACATAGATCATCATCAATTCTCACAATATCTTACGAAATACACATTAAATCCTCAATTGTACATGTTTTAAAAAATTAAAACTTAAAGGAATTAACTAATTTAACACCAAGAAACTAAGAAAGGATTATAATATACCTCTTAAAACTTAAATTCCAACTCTCTTCTTCATTTTCTTCTTCTTCTTCTCTTTCTCTCTCCTTTATTTCTCTCTTTTCTCACTCTAAAAGAGGTGGCTCGATCAAAATGAGTGAATTAGGATTTCAAAAGTGTATTTTTATACTAAGAGACTAATTTTTAGTATTTACAAATTAGCCCCTAAAACTTTCAAAGTATTACAATTTGGTCCCTAAAATAAATCTAAAGTCTTGCAAATAAACCCAATACTAATAGTATGTCCTTAACCTATACAAACACTACTAATAACAATACATAAATTAAGTATTACCCACATACAAATAAAATATGTATATTTATATATATATATATATATAAATACATATTCTTACCGATTGTGGATACCGGTTACTACAGTCCAATAAATGAGATTGAAAAGAAAGAGATGGAGAAGATCCCTTATGCACCAACAGTAGGAAGTCTCATATATACTTATGTTTATACACATCCAAATATTGCGTAAATTGTAATACTTGACAAATATCTAAGTAACCAAGGAATAGATCATTAGAAAGCTGTTAAGAAGGTTATACGGTATTTACAGATAACAAAAGATTACATGCTCACATATCAGAGATTAAATCATTTTGAGATCATTGGATATTCGTACTAAAATTTCATTAATTGCCTTGATAATAGAAGATTTACTTTTAATTATGTCTTCATGTTGATTGAAAGAGCTGTGTCATTGAAGAGTGTTAAGCAGTCACTTATAACTTCATCCACTATGGAAGCAGAATTTATAGCCTGCTTTAAAGCATTAAACCAAGCAATGTGGTTGCAGAATTTTATCATTCGGCTACAAATTATCGATGTCATTGAGAGATTATTGAGAATAAATTATAATAATAAAGTCGCCGAGTTATATTCTAAGAATAACAAAAACTTAAAAAAGACCAATTGCTTTCTTTAGTGAGAAGCTGAGTGAGTCAAGATAGAAGTAGTCCACATAATAGTAAGATGTTTATGTTATATTTATAGCTCTTAAGACATGATAGGCATACCTTCAACCCAAGGAGTTCATTGTCTATTCGGACCACCAATCATTGAAGCACTTCCATAATTAGAAGCAAGTGAATGAAATGTTATCCAAATGAGTAATCTACCTTGAGAGGTTTAATTGTGTTATTGTGCATAAAATTTGTGTTTCTAACTGAGCAACCAATACCTTGAGTCATCAAGATACCTTACTTATTTCTCTTAAAGTTGAAATTCTAAGATTTGAGCAACTCAATGAGCTTTATCGAAGAGAGGAAGATTTGGGGCAGACTTAGGCTAAATACCTTATGAAATAGCTAATGGATGACTTTGTAGTACATAATGAATACTTATTTAAAGGAAATTGAATTTGCATTCCTAATAGTTCTTTCCGTGATAAATTCATTAAGGAGATGCATTTAGGGTTTTTGAGAGGCCATGTGGGGTGTGAAAAAACTATTGCAAATCTGGAAGAGAGATATTACTAGCTTCAATTGAAGAGAGAAGTTGGAAAGTTCATATAAGGATGTTTGGTCTGTCATAGAGCAAATGATATATGTAAAACACTAGTTTGTAGATGCCTTTAACTGTAACAAATGCACCACGAGATGATGTATCTATGAATTTTATGCTTGGTTTTTCGAATGATTATGTCTTTATGGTTGTTGATTAGTTTTCAAACATGACTAATTTTAGTCCTTGTTGCAAGACAATAGATGCTTAACATATTGCTAAGTTATTCTTTTAGGGAGGTGGTGTGTTTGCATGGAATACCCCTTACCATTGTTTTGGATAGTGGCAACAAGTTTATTGCAATGTTTTGGTTAACCTTGTGGAAAATATTTGGGACGGAGTTGAAATTCTCAAGCATAACACATCCTTAAACTGATGGCCAAACTGAGGTAGTGAATAGGTCATTGAGCAATCTAATCCTTATAAAGACAAAACAGAGCAATGGGATTTTGGACTAACTCAAGTTGAGTTTGCCTACAATAACTCAATTAACCATTAAACTGAAAAAGTCCATTTTCAATAGTTTATCCTAAGATATCTAGGCATGTTTTGGAATTGGTTAAACTCCATTCAAATGAAAGATTCCAAGTTACCTTTACCTTTGTCGAGAGTTGCACAAAAATATTTCAAGAGGTGCATGATGCATTGAAAAACCAAAACCAAAAGTATAAGTAAGCTATGGACAAGCATATGAGGCCTCAAAAGTTTAAAGTAGGTAACAAAATTCTGGTTTATTTATGCAAAGAAAGGAAGCCAATTAGTGTTTATAAGAAACTCAAGTAGAAAAGATATAGTCCTTACCAAATTTTGAAGAAGATAAACGATAATACATATATTATATATCTTCTAGCAAACATGGGCATTTCCAAGACATTCAATGTTATGGACTTATCATCTTTTTATTTGGAGGAGAACCTTTATGATCACGCAAAAATGAATTCTCTACAAGTAGAGGAGAATGATGGGGGACATCACAATCAAGATATTGCATTACTAAAAGAAATTAAGAGAAGCCCAGTCGACCAGTACTAGCCCATGTAATGTGAAGCCTAAGAAGAAAATAAAAAGTTTATTTTGGTAGTTGCAATTGCATTTATCATAGTAGTTGTATTTATTACTTAATTTATTTCATCTTGGTGGTAGTTGTAAGTTTAAAAGTCTTAGTTTTCACTAATTGATGTACTTTGAAAAGTTATAATGAATGCTAGACATCTTAAGTAACCTCTATAAATACTATGAGAGATGAGAGAGGAAGTAATCTTAAATATTATTCAGAAACTTTTATCTTGAATTGGTCATTTAACTAGTCTTAATTTGTATTTTATTGAACAATATCAACATATTTGTATCTTCATGATCAACATTGCGAGCCTATCAATGCTTGTCCTGAATCACATATGGTTTGTTAAGGCAAATATATCATATACATGAATTTTATAAAATTTTCATGATTTTATTAAGGAAAAACATTAGGTTTATAATTTTCATTGTAATTTGAGGATTGAGATATGGTTAAAGGTCATTGATTTGAAGAATTTTATAAACAATGTTCAAGAACTTTTATGAAATTCCTAGAGGAGTATGGCATCGTCCTATAATACATAATGCTTAGAAACCAAGCATGAATAGTATTGTTGAGAGACGAAATCATACACTTAAAGACATGGTGAGAAGTATGATTAATCATTCTTCTTTACTTAACTTACTTTGGGGAGAAGCACTAAAGACTGGAGTGTAAATTTTTAATAGAGTTCCAAGTAAAGCAGTATCTAAAATCTCGTATGAGTTATGGATTGGAAATAAGCCTAGTATTAGGCCCTTACATGTTTGGAGTTGTCAAGCTAAGGCTAGGCTATCTAGGCCCAATGAAAAGAAATTGGATTTAAGACCAATCAGTTGTTATTTTATTGGATACTCTAAAAATTCGAGGGGTTTCAAGTTTTAAGATCCCTTAAGTAAATTCTTTTTCGAGACAGGCAAGGCAAAGCTTTTTTAGGATGTTGAGGTTTTCTTTTTCTTTTTCTTTTTTTTGAATGAGGGATAAGGTTAGAAATATTATCTTTAGAGAGGAATTTATCTCTAATGGATAAGGTTAGAAATATTTCTGCTTTGGTTAAAAGTATGATCAGATTATTTTTTCTGATATTTTTCAAAATGCAAATCTAGAAATATAAGACAATATATAAAGAGATCTCATTCTAAAATGAAGAACTTATTCCTATTCATGAAGAGCAACCTCAACAACCTCAAGTGCCATTGAGAAGATTCATTAGAGAAAGAAAAAGTGGGATTTTAGAGTATTATGTCATCTATCTTGAGTTTGATTTAGGACAAGAAAATAATCCAATCAATTTCTAGCAAGCTAAATAAAGTTCTAATTCTCATAAGTGGATTCGGGCCATGGAGAATGAGATGAAATCTATAAAAGATAATGGCATTTGGGATCTTATTGAGTTTCCTAAAGGTAAGAAATCCATTGGTTGCAAATGGATATTTAAGACCAATAAGGATTCAAAAGGCAACATCGAAAGATATAAATTGCATTTTGTTACCAATGGTTTCGCTTAGAAGGAAGACATTGATTACAAAGAAATTTTCTTTCTAGTATCAATAAAAAACTCTTTTAGAATCATCATGACACTTATAGCTTATTTTAATGTAGAGCTATACCAAATTGACGTAAAGACTGTATTTTTCAATAGTGATATTGAGGAAATGATATATATAGTGCAGTTAGAAAACTTTGTGTATAGAGATCCAAAGAATATGGCTTGCAAATTAAACAAGTCCATTTACGGTCTCAAGCAAGCATCAGATAAATGGTATCACAAGTTTTTTTAAGTGATTACCTCATTCGGCTTTGAGAAAAATGCAATTAATGAATGTAAATGTCACAAGTTCAGTGAAAGTAAGTTTATCTTCCTAGTTTTGTATGTCGATGACATACTACTAACAAGAAGAGATATAGATTTATTTCACGAAAGAAATAAATTTCTATCAAGAAATTTTGAGATAAAGGATCTTGGGAATACATATTTTGTATTAGCTATCCAGATACATTGAGATCACACTCGAGGTATCAATGGGTTATTATAAAAGAACTATATCAATAAGGTACTTAGTAGGTATGACATGAAAGATAATGCTCTAAGAGATACACCCATTGCTAAGGGTGATAAGTTCATCTCGGTTAATACCTCAATAATGAGATTGAATAGAAGGGATGCAAAAAACCTTATACGTTGGTAGTAGAGAGTCTCATGTTTGCTCAAGTGTGTACGCATCTAGATATTACATGCATTGTTGGAATGCTAGGCAGATATTTAAGTAACCTTGGGATGAATCATTGGAAAATAACCAAATGAGTTATGCAATATTTACAAAGAACAAAAGACTACATGCTCACATATAGGAGATTGGATATATTAGAAATTATAGGGTATATAGATGTTGATTTTGATGGATGCCTAGATAGTAAGAGATCCACGTCGAGCTATATATATACATTAGCCAGGGGAGCTATTTCCTGGAAGAGTACTAAGTAGACACTCATAACTTCTTCCACTATAGAGGCTGAGGTTATAGTCAATTTTGAGTCATCAAATTATAGGATATGGTTGCGAAACTTTATCACAAGGTTGCGATTGTCAATGGTATTAAAAGATCATTGAAAGTTTATTATGATAATAAAGCCGTAATTATGTATTCCTATAACAATATAAGCTCTTTGAAGTTTAAGCACATCGATATCAAGTTTTTAGTTATTAAAGAAAGAATTCATAATCAACAAGTATCAATAGAAATATTAATATAAACTTCATATTGCAGAACCGCTCATCAAAGGGATACCACCCAAGGTATTTTATAAGAATATTGCTCGTATAAGTGCAGTATTACTTGATGTGTGCATGAATAGTGAGATTTTATTATTTGATGTTCATTTGATTAAGATACATTTATGTTTTGTTTTTTTATAGAATAAAGTTTGATGGATTATTTGTTAGAACTCTAAAATAAAGTTGCACTTTCTACTACGATTTTGCATAAGTTTTAAAAAGTATTTAACTCATTGGTGTTATAAAATAGGATCAATTGAAACTAGACATGTTTGAGGTCACATATCATATAATATTCATGATACATATATATATCTGATCTATGTCATTGATTATGTTGTTATAGTGATTTTGATGGGTCTAATTACGAATATACGCAATAAAGGTCACTTTGATCTCATTTTGATATAGTTAATGGACAAGATTATATTTAAGAAGATGTTTTAAGATAAGATTGTATCTATGGCGTGCACTAAGGTTTATAATGTATAATTATTTTCAGATGATATATATGGCTCAAGTGAGAGATTATTATGTTTTATTATTTTTTATGTGGGCTCACATATTAACTATAATTATATATTATGCACTATCTTATATAAGGGTCAATTTAAGCAATTTATTTAAGTTATCTCTTATTGGGTTTTAGAGACATCTAATTTGATATGAACTTGTATATGTAGAAACCTAATACTAGGAAAATTATAATTGATGGGATTATAGTTTAAACTAGCATATAAGGACTTCATATAGGGTTATGGTCACTAAGTCAGATCATTAAATGTAGAGCTTTTTACCTGTTTTCTATCACAGAGAGAGAACCCCAATGGGCACTATATAGATTTAATTGTGGAAAGTCGCTATACTCTCATGTTCTCATTGAAAGTTGCTAATTCTTATGTTCAAATTGCTTTGGATTCCTCAGGTACTTTTTTCTCAATATCTATTTTGATAATTTGACATGATAAATCTAAGGTTTATATTCTATGAGTATGAATCCCATTTATATTTAGCTTCTTCTTCAAACAATATTGCTTTTGGTTTTCCAAGTGCTAGAGGAAACAATAGTTTTTAAGCATAATGAAAAGAGAACCAAATTATGCCCTAGTAAAATTTTGCTAAAGAAAAATTAGCTTAACATCTTAAATATAATGCTAAAACTTATGATTAAAGTACAAGAGCGCAAAAGTCAAGAGAACATTGAATGAAACTATGAACCTGATAAAGGCTCTTGCACCAATCCAATACTAGTCTTTATCATTAGGGACATCAAAATTGTTTAGCACTGCTACTTCTTATTTGGTGACATTGTCTGGGGTTTGTATGCAATTATGTTTAAATGTAATCAAGTTTGATTTGCTTTATTAGAGAAAATATAAAATGTATTCTTGTTGGTTAAAAGAGTGATATTATTGATATAAAACATAAGATAGTCATTCAGATACATACAAATTTGTTCATCCTCCTTGGAGCAAACATTTTATTTATAGTGAAGGCATTATGAAAGGCTTACGAGCTTCTACTAGCATGACCTTAAGGTCTTCAGCTGGGGCAAAGTCAATTGAACCTATTAAGGTTCCTTTCTTCCTAAGTATCTCATCAGCTAGTTTTCTAAACTGAATTAACTCTAGCATCGAAATCTTCATCGAAGATGCTGACTCCCTAATTGAGATGTTTTGGGAGTCATCTTGGATACTTTTATTTATGACATGACTAAGGCTAAAGCTAAACAAACCGAAAGGACGAGATCGTATAGCTTAAACCAAGCATATTTACTCAAATGAATATTAAAACCAATTACAAAAAAGAACAAAAGCCTAAAAACCCAGGCTTTGAACATGAAAATCTCATAAACAACATTAGAAACAAACTTGAAGTTGAGATTCGGTTATATAAGAAGGCCGAAAAACATGAAATCAATACATAAACCACTAGAACAATAAAGTTTATCTCATTAAAACTTAAACTCTTTCTCTCTCTACAAATACTGAAAATGCTAACAAAGTGGGAAGATGATAAGTTCGACCCAATTTATAATAGTCCTCAAGAGTGATCTCAACCATTAAAAGACATCTAAAAGCTAAGGTTCCATCACATGCAAAATGTTGCCTTATTTAATAAACTTTTCAACTTTTGAGAAATCCTAATCGTTAAATAAGACTTATGGACACCAAACACATCTACGTCTTTAGATGCTATATAGGCTGACCATTAAGAAACTAAAAGGTGACAACTAAGACATACATATTTAATATTAGGTGCCAATTTGAAAAGATTCTCATCCATGAAAATTGACAACTACTCTTAGATAGAAGACCAGGCAACAAGGATATGATCAGGCTTACCATCCCCGAGGTCTTCTTAAAGCCGAGAACCACTATGAGTTTTTAGAATTGACAAGTCGATACTAAAATCTAAAGGATCAGTGCTTCCCTTAGATTTTAGGGACCAAGCCTAGACCTAAAGAATGAGTTCGACACTATTACCAATTAGAGGGAGCACCATGTCAAGGCCCAATCAAGAGGAGAACCAAGCCTAACCCTTACACAAGCTCAAACCATCGAGGCTTGACTAGTGAGAGCGCTAGGCTCAACCTCAATTAAGGGAAGTCCTCAGGACTAGGCTCGAGCATGAGCTCGACCTATCAAGGCTTAGTCAAGAATAGTCCTAGGCCCAAGGATAAACTCAAGCCACCATAGCCCTAAACCCACGAGAGTCTTTGGAACTTAAAAAGGTTTGAACCCTCGTAGACTAAGGATTGAGAATCCAAACATTTAAAGCACACCATCCTAAAAAAAAGAACTGAATTCAACTATAGAGCACTCGTATTCCTCTCACCCGAAAACCTTTTTAGATACAAGGATGATGCGGCATAAGAAATTGTTGAGCACCAATAAGCCCATGTTCTCTACCAAACACAGGGTAACTATCCATTAAAGTCTTATTAAGACCTCATTCAAAGCATTTGATTTCACGTCTCACTCCCAGACATAGGAAGATGACTTGAAAAATAAAAAGTGAAATCGATCACCTTCCAAATGCTATAAAAGTGGGAAGAGGGCCGCGCTTGAGACAGAGGGTAGAAGGACAATCATAAGCATAATTTATTTCCAACAAAAAAAAATTCCAAGTAAGAACACTTAAAACTCACTAAATTTTTTGATGATTCACTTAAGTCATCAAAGAAACTAACTTGAGTATCGAAAAATTATCGCCAAAGCAACCACCGATATAACTAGACTAAACTCTATAAGTGCAAGTGAACTATCAAGGCCGGCCTCGATTAGACCGCTCAACTAGAAGGTCGTTTCCCCAAATAAAAACTTAGCTGCAGACTGAGGCTGCCATCCACAGCTAAGCACTGTGCCCGAGGTCCTCAAACCGAGGCCAACTGAAAGAATTTAAGATAACTATTTTAATGGTATATACACATACATATATATTGCTGCATAATTCACTAAAAAAATTCAATAGTCTTTTACGTTTACATATACTACCCCCAAACTTGTGAGCTAATTAACCAATCGTCATTATCTAGATAATAGTAACAGATATTTTTATATCATCCTTTCACACAAAAAAATAAAAATAAAAATAAATCCTTCATGACCAAGCTTTTGTGAAATTCTTTTATCTCGTTTGGAAGTTGAGCGTCTTAATGCAGTAAGCATACATAAACGCAAAGAAGACTGTGAAGGCAATCAAAACTGCAGCAACAGGTCCCATGAAATCTGGATTAAATCCGTAAAAGTCTTCAATATATGATTTCACAGAAGGGTTTTCTCCCGTTCCAAGTATTCTAATGGGGTCTTCCACATCCCTATATTGTGATACAATCAATCCGTAAACTGTCCATGCTACAGGGCAAATCCAATAGTACCAAATCCACCACTTGGGAATTTTCTGAAATTTCAGGAAGCCAAGTGCATTAGTGTCAAGATGCATGAAAAAATTGAATTCTGAAAATTAGTGCATACGGACTTAAATAATTAGCATACCGGTCGTGGGATGAAGAAGCCAGAGAAAAGATTGAAGAGTCCATAGAATGCTGAGGCAAAGATAGCAGCTACTTGGTGGTTTGGTGTGAGGGAAACAGTCATCATTCCGTAGTATGTGAAATACAAAAAGGAGAAGAAAGTGATAAAGAAGAACCAAAAGAACTTGGCTACGTTCCATTCAAAGCTCATCATGGCATACACAATAAGGGTATAGTATACTGTTTGACCTAACACATACGGTATCTCACAAATCACCTGCATGACATATAATTAAAATTGATAAGCACGATTGTGACAACTCGGTTTTGCTAGGAAACAGAGTTTTTCGGAAATTTGAGAATAAGATCTAAAGTCAAAAGATGCAAATTCCAAGTCCTAATGATCTCACTAAATGACTAGTGTCGTAATTAAGGAAAATAATCCCCTCAACTAACCTGTGCAAGTGCATAAGGCAATGCAGAATACATTCCGGCAGCTCTTTCTCGATAAAATACATTTCTTTCAGTGGCCACTACAGGCTGTACAGTAGAGCAATTGTTAATACCAACAAACAAGACAGAAGCGTACATAGCTCCAATGATCATGGTCAGATCACCTGAGTCTTCCCTGAAACAGATAGAAAATAGAACATTAAGTACTCTTAGAAGAAAATCATGTCATGTTGCCTGTCAATTAATGAGATTGAATTTTATAGCTAGAACTATGCACAGACCTTTTTTTGCCAACTTTCCAGAAAATAGACCCAACCAGGAGAGCTGCGACCAATGTGAAAAAGTATCTGACAAGGTTATAGTCAGGACTTCTCCAATAAGTCCACCATTGCTTCCAAAGACAAGATTTGAATTGCCCCCATGACGATTGAGAATACTGGGTAGCAAAGTACAGGTCTTTAGTTCCTGCTGGTGGTGTGCCTAACTCCTTAACCAACGCCTTGTTTTGCCTGCTCAGACACACAAGTATTAGCTCTGAGGAATCAACATAATTTGGTATGGAATAAATAATGTTCTTGCTTTAACTTCATTCTTCACTTACTGGTGTAATGATGATGATTTATGGTATTGAGCGAAGTCCATGCCTAGTCTAACTTCGACTGCCACAGAGCTCACTTCTAGCATCCACGTTGCCGGATTGTACTTATCTTTGATTTTTGGCACTCCAGGAATAACCTATGATTGTAAATGGTATAAAATCGAGTAATGCAATTTGCTTTTCTGAACTAGATGACGTAAATTGCAAGAAAGATAAGTTACCTCGAAATATTCAATGATCTTGTGAGAATGTCGACCCAATGGCCCTGAGTAGATCACTTGGCCTCCTCTCTTCAGGAGGAGCAGCTCATCAAAGGCTTCAAAGATATCAATGCTAGGTTGATGAATTGTGCAGACAACAGTTCTACCAGTATCCACTGTGTTTCGCACAGTCCTCATAACAATGGCTGCTGCCCTTGCATCAAGACCAGATGTTGGTTCATCCATGAAAATGATTGAGGGATTAGCAACAAGCTCCACTGCTATTGTCAACCTCTTTCTCTGCTCTGTTGACAGCCCTGTAACTCCTGGCAACCCCACTATAGCATCCTTGAGATTGTCTAGCTCTACCAATTGCATCACTTCTTCAACAAAAATCTGAAATGCAAAACAAACGTAAACCCATTTTAACACTCAAATTTTTGCCACGTACTATAGCTTGAAAGAGTGATACAGGTCATTGCTCATACCATCTTTTCCTCTTTGCTGACTTCTTTAGGAAGCCGGAGAAAAGCTGAGAAAATCAAAGATTCTTTAATTGTCACTTGGGGCGAGTGGATATCAGTTTGTTCACAATAACCTGAAATTCTTGCAAAGGTTTCTTGCTTCTTAGGGAATCCCGAGATTCTAACATCGCCTTCAATGTAACCACCAGTCTTTCTTCCTGCCAAAACATCCATCAACGTCGTCTTTCCAGCTCCACTGACTCCCATTAATGCCGTCAAAACTCCAGGCCTAAAAGCTCCTGTCACTTCACTAAGTAGTTTCAGCCTTTCCTCTGTCACTCCTTGTGTCCTCATTTCCTGTTACAATCCCGAAATTTGTTAGAATAGGCTGTGAATTTGGACTCAATAGGATTGTGCATGAAATAGAATAACTAAGTGTAAGAGGAAAGGAGATTCGTACTGGGGGCATGTCTACATAGTAATTAACATTCTCGAAGGACATTGCAAGAGGAGTGAAAGGCAGAACCATTCCTCTTTTAGGAGCAACGCTATTTGCAGCCTCAAGATTAGAATCATTATTTCTGCTCAGTCCATTCGGATTAGACCGACTGGTCATTCTCTGGATTGCCATTTCTCCTGCAATGGTTTAAGTCCATTTAGGATTTTGATCATTTGCACTCATAATTTGAGATTGGACAGATCTGTGTAGGCTAAATCATTCTGTTTCTTACTTGTATTGTTCACGTCAGAAGATAAAGATCGAGAGAATGAATCTCTCTTGGATTGTGGCCTTCTCAGTCTTGGCTCCTCCATTGATTGTTCCTGGCCAGCCTCCATCTCTGCTGCTTCTTCCTCAGACAATATTGCTTGTGGTTTCCCAAGTGCTAGAATAGAGGAAACAATAGTTTTTCAAAACAATGTAAGAGAACCATATTGTACCCTTGGTAAAATTTTGCTATAGCAAAATCAGCTTAACACCTTAAAAATAATGCTAAAACTTACGATTTAGATACATGAGCGCGAAAGTCAAGAGAACATTGAATAAAACTGTGAACCCTACAAGGGCTGCTGTACCAATCCAGTACCAGTTTTTATCATCAGGGACATCATAGTTGTTTAGCACTGCTACTCCCAATCTGGTGACATTGCCTGGGGTCTGTATGCAATTAAGTTTAAAATGTAATCAAATTTAACTTGCTTTATTGGAGAAAAATACAAAATGTATATTCCTGTTATTGGTCAAAAGTGTGACATTGTTGATATGAAACATAAGGTAATCATTCGGATAACTTACAAATTTGTTCATCCACCTTGGAGCATACATTTCATTGACAGTGAAGGCATTGAAACCATATGTCATTGGTGAAACCCAATAACCCCATTCCCACCAATTTGGAATTTTACCTGTCACAAACGGAATAAACTTAATGTTAATCCAATATTATCCTTTCTCTATCCATTTTTCTCAGTTCCTATTGATTTTGCATTACCTTTAGGAAGGATGAAACCTCCTAGCATGAAAACAAGGAGGAGCATGAGTGTCCCGCCAGTGTTTGCAATGATCATGGTCCGGCAGATTGCAGCTATAAGCCTGAAGAGCCCAGTAGCCATTTGCTGAATCAAAAATATCACTAGCAGATGCTTGAAAAACCTGCATATGTGGAATGCGGTAAGATGCTTCGTTATTACTCATTTTCTCATCTTCATATTTATATGACAATGCTGGATGACAAACTTGGTATAATCAAATTTACCTGCTAGCTGCAGGGGCTAATCCAATTGTGTAATACGTAACAGCAATCCAGGCAATAGACTCCACAATTGATATCGGAATCCTAAGCAAGAAACTTGGCAAGGTGTAAGTCCAGGGAGGATGAAACAGAAGGTCTCTTTGCTTGTAAAACACTGGAAGTCTTTGAATCATCATTGACAGCTCGGCAAAGCCATTGAACATGTTAAGGATCATGGTAAATATCATTGAACCAATATATAATGCTCCATCATCTACATTTCTGGTATGCAATCGAGTCCTAAAAAACACAGTCGATGCAACGAAAGCAACAAGGACAAGCTGGACGGTTTTGGAGACATAGACAATTGAATTTCTCTTGATCAACAGCCATTCTCTGTCCCAACAAGCTTTTAGAAGTTCCATTGTTGGGACTGAGTTTTTACTGAACACTAAAGCTGCTTTGTGACCCCGAGATTTATCGAAAGGAACCGAGAGTTCGTTCTGCAAATTCATGCCAACATGGAAGCTCTTGAATCTGTTTGCAAATTCTGTGACTGAAATATATCTGTATGGTTTGCTTCTGTCTGCCCAGTATTGCCCCTGGTCTTTCCTGGAAGTAACCTGTGACAATTGCACTAATTAAAGCTACATCTCTAAGCTCCAAATTTATAAGATGATTAAAGTTTTGTTTTTTTATTATAATTTTTTAAACTCTTGAAAACAATTAAAATTAATGTTCTATAAAGAGATACTCTTGGTGCATTTTTACATACACTTGATTCAAAAAACAGTTACACCTTATTATAGACTTCACAACAAGCCCTTCTAACACTTATATGGTTTGTTATAGGGTGGTGATGCCTACCCCACATTTTGTGAAGTAACACACTATCAATTTAACTTTTATGTAATTATAATTTTTTTTTTCTAGGCCGACATAAGCTACCATTTTAACATGATCCTATCATGATTTTGTTACCTCTTGTAAGAAATCAGCTGTTCCCTTTCTCTCAGGGCAGCGGAACCCAAAACTCTCAAAGAATCGAAGGACATGCTCCCGTGGGCCTTGATAGACAATCAGACCTTCTGATAAGAGAATGATGTCGTCAAAAAGATCAAAAGTTTCAGGAGCAGGTTGGAGCAGAGACATTAAGATTGTGCCCTCAGTGAGGTGCACAATTTGTTGCAAACACTTGACAATTTGAAATGTTGTAGAACTATCTAAACCAGTTGATATCTCATCCATGAACAGAGTTTTTGTGGGTCCAACAATCATCTCTCCTGTATCAATCAATTAAAATATTGCGTAGTTAAGATCAAGCAAAATAAGACAATATTCACCAATATTTTTGCATATTATTATAAGGGTACATACAAATGATGCTGCTTTTCTTTTTTCTAGTTTAGTTAATATTTAGTTAATGACTTGTGTAAGTCAATTTTTTTTCTTCTTTTTCATATAAATCTAACCTGTGGTGACTCTCTTTTTCTGTCCACCAGATACCCCTCGATGCATCTCATCCCCAACAATGGTGTCTTTACATATGTCAAGTCCCAAAATCTGTTTCACACATACAAAATTAAATTAATAGAAAGAGTATGAACATAGTAATCACATGTGATAACTTAAATAATCAGTTAGCTACTTAATTAATAAGCACTTGTTTTGTTTGACAAGCTGGTTATTTTGAAAAGTTTGTTGATCGTCAATAGAAAAATAAATAAATAAACAGAAAGTCTTGAAAAGCAAAAGAGTCTGTCTCCCCAAGTCATTTGCATACAGTAGGGGAGAAGAAAATGTTGACAAAGAAGAACTTAAAAATCTAAAATAAATGGAGCTAGATTAAATAAGCCAATAGAGAGTTAGAAATATGGTTTGATAATTTAATTAACTTACCTTGAGAGTGTAGTCAGTAATGAGACTGCTTTCAACTCCTTCCATTGAAGTTGCCTGAATATATAAAGTCAAATATTTGAATTAATTAAGAGAATCGCATTTTAAGGAACAAGTAAAATTTAAGGTATATTTTCATTTTAATCCTTTAATTTTTTTTAAAAATTTCACAAATCACTTCATAAAAAAAAACGTTTTCATTTGAAAGTATTTCTTACCAAGTCTTTTCAAAATATAAGACAGTGAGATTTACCTTCATGAAAAGGTCTACTTCAGCTTCAGGATATATACCAGCATCCTTTTCTCTTCTTGCTAGCTCGGTTAGAAGTTCTATATATAACACAAACAATTAGTTAATCACAATATTTACCAAATTCAAATTACATAGTGATAAAAAGGGTAATTTTGATATAATTACCATATCGAGTCCCAACCCCTTGACATCTTGCAGAGAAATCTAGAGTTTCTTTCACAGTCATTTCTCCAATATGCACATCATTTTGACTGATATATGCCGAGGTCTTTTGTGGCACAAATTCTTTGAGCTTATACCCATTGTAAGTAATATCTCCACTAACCTGTACAATCACTCAAAATTTACTATGAATTTCAGAGCTATTTCTAAATCCTAGTCAAATTAAAGAAAGGCTTCAATTTCTAATTAATGAAATTTGACTGAGTAATTTTTCAGTACAAACCCTTAAGGTCGGGTCCAACTTTCCAGCTAATGCCAACAAAAGGGTTGTTTTTCCTGACGATGGCGGACCTAATAAAAGAGTCATTCTGCAAGCAAAAAAAAAAAAAATATTTAAGGTCACATCAAAACTCACATGTATTTCAATTGAGGAGGTATTATTCACTTTGTAAACTTTAATTTTTTTGAAATTTTTTACAAGTGGGTCTTGATATGGGTATGAAAGTTTTATAACATAAAATGTGAAGATACTAGATTTGTAACTCTAAAAATACCTTGATGGCTTTATGATCCCAGAGACTTCTTTGAGGATGGTGAGTGTAGTTCTCTTAGCCAATTGAATCCCAACCAAACCAAGAATTGATTCGGCAAGGTTTCGAGCAGTATTTGGAAGTGTTGGAAGAGCTCTACTTCCAATATAGCATTCAGTTTCGATTTTTAAATGATCAAATCTAACTTCAACTGTTGGAAGCTTAATTCCAACCCTGCAGTAATCACCACATAATCAAGTCATTAATTAATTAACTAAATATATTCGATGACTATATTGTAACTAGATATTCTTTAGTTATAAAATAAACTTAATTGCAAAGAATAGTCAAGAAATGAATAATCAAAATGATATGAAACTAAAACTATCTATATTTGAAAACTATTCAACTAATTAGACCACGCAATATGTAATTAACTAAGTTGGATTGATATTTAATTCATATGTTGATTTTGATTCCCTTGTGAAGCAAAAATAGCCCAGATGAAAGTTCTTCTCTATTCAAAATTTGATAGAGAATAGTTATCCGAATTGATTAAAGGTACAACTGTTCACAAATATAATAGTTCATCAACAGATCCATCAGTTCAAGCAGAACATAAAAACAGAGCTAGCATCTTTTTTGTTTCTTTCTTTTACCATTTTTAGTGATCCATTTTAGTTTACAGCTACCACATAAAAGAATTTTCTATTCTGAAAAATGAAACAAGCAGTCTGAAAATGAAAGAAGCAGATTAATCACAATTAGAAACTAATCATTCTTTTCTATGGTTAAAAGAAAAACAGAGCAACAACCAACATAAATTAACAAACAACTAAACATTTAAATATGGTTAGACCAAAAGAGAATTAATTTAGATTGATATCCACAAACTGCTGATCAAAATCAAAATACAAGGAAAATAAAGATGTGTTTGTTTTCATAAAATAACACTTTCGGATAAAACTGTTTTCCGAAGAAATATTTGAAAGCACTTGTGAGAAATAAACATAAAACTATTTTCAATAATTTGAAAGCTTTAGAGAAGTTAAGAACTGACCTATCAGTTCTATTCCTGAACTTCCTCAAGAACTTCTCATTATCTTCCTCAGCAACTCTGAAAAGCTTATCAATGAACTTTTGACGATCATTCACATCAAGCTTTCTGACATCAACTTCTTTATGCATCGCTTCATCATTCCCTTGCATCTCAGTCTCCATAAACGACTGCATGATACTTGTTCTTAATCTATCATAAGTTGGCAGCTTCTCAATAGCAGCCCATTTGAGAGCTTCTTCATCATCATCAGCATGGCTGCTTCTTCTTGAGTACCTGCCGCTGGCAAATAGCTCTGCCATGCTTCAGTTGCTTCTTGATTCTCTCACTTTCTTCCCTTCCAAATGTCACTAGCTAAACTTTCCTCCGAGGGATAATTGCCTTGTAAAGAGAAGCTGCGAGGGTCTATATATGTATATACAAGCAAGTAATAGGTATTAGGTAGATGAAATAAATTTCATTAAAATTTTCATTTAATTTGATTAATTAAATTTTTTTCTTCTAGATTACGAGGAAGATTTTATTTTTGAACGAGGACCAAAATATTTAGCAACCTTTTTTCAAATTAGAATTTTTTATTACTGAGGCTGCGGTCATTTATGGGAGATCCAAGATATAAAATGTATTGGGGTATTATCATCAATGTCCTTATATTTCATTAAAATTTCACCAATACATTTGATTACGTAAGTCGTATCATAAATGTTCTTATATTTTGTTTAAATACCAGTAATACCCCTGATTAAGTTTGCTATATTACAAATTCCCTTATATTTTATCAAAAATTTCAAAAATAACCTCTAAAAAGTAGATTTGTTGTTAGATTTGTTCTGTTAACTACATAGGAAGACAATTAATCATCAAGCACAATATTATAATATATAAGATCATATTTATAATTTACTAAATAATACTTATGACATGTATTTTTATTTATTTAAATAAAATATTAATATTTTATTATTCAAATAAATTATTGAAAGAACAAAGTAGTCTAATAAATCTTTTATCCCACTGGTCTACTATCCCCATGAATTAGTTTTGATACACTATTTTATATTCAATAAAAAGTAAATTAATATTTATGTTGTTTCTTATCACAAATGAAGGGGGGAAAAAAGTTATTACACTTGTATGTTTTAATTAGAGATAAAATATCCCTCAAGATAGTTAATAAGAGTAGGCCTAACGAAAAATTTACTTTCAAGGTACTGTTTATGTTTGAGAAAAATAAAACATTTTTGTGATTTAAAAAAAACTTAGTTATGGATATTGTTAATATTTGGGTAAAATATAGGGAAATGGATAACTAAACTCCTAAGAAAGAGACATGCAGACTCTAATAGTTTAAAAATTTTAATTGATACTTTTGCCAAATAATAGTTTTCCAATAACAAAAAAAGATCTGCATGTCAATTTTTTTAAAATATTAAGGGTTTAAAATTATTTTTTTCTATTAAAATAGACGGAAACCGTTACTTGATAAGGGTATTGATAGAATTTTTGAAACTAGAGTTTGTATATCTCTTTTCTAAATCATTAAGGGTCAAGATGACTTTTTTTTTTAAAACAAAATATAAGGACATTTGTGAAAATGGCAAACTTATTTAGGACTATTATTGAAATTTTTATCAAATACAAGGACATTATTGATACTACCCCTAAAAAAATCAACATAAACTTTAAGCAAGTCATGAACCCTGATTCTATTAAATGTAAATGAATGTTAGTCAAAAGAAAAAAATTATATATTAATTTTAGTACGGGCAGTTGTTCACGGCAACCCAAGATAAAACAAATTCTGTTGGATAAACTTCGTTGAAGGTCAAGTTTATTGGCTAAGCTGCTTCTAGATTTTGGCATTCAAAAAAAAAACAAAAACAAAAAACTTATTTATACATTTAATTGGGTTAGCTTACAAGCTGGATGAAGACGAGGTTTTTATTCTGTTCCTCAATATTCGATTGAGGACCATTAATTAATTGATTATTTCCTTCATTTGTGATTAAATGATTGATCAAATATAATGAAAATGAAACTTAAATATAGAAGATTGAATGGCAGATGCTGGTCTATCTCCTTTAATAAAATTGAATGGCAGAAGATGCTGGACTATTCCATCAATCAAAAGAAAATGGAGTTGGCTGCTGAGTTATCGAAAATCATCAACTGTGAATCTTTATTATTATAATTATTACAAGATCATAAATTTCATTCTTGGTTTCGCCTGAAAATTCACTTGAGAAATAGAGCTATGGCCACTTTGTTGGCTGGTCAACATTCCAGATGTAATTAGCTGGGACTGACTACTAAAGTCACATTTACGCCCCGCAAAGGGCCACTGCTGAAATTTCAAAATGCACCTGCAAATTATAAAAAATTATCCCTAGAGTTCTTTATTAAAAAACAAAATGGTCCTCTTTTTTTATTTAAGCACGTTAGCTCCTATTAAAATTCTCAAAATACTTTTGTTAATAATCAACATTGTCCCACTAATTCGGAAATGTCGTTGTGTCTTTTACTAAAGGTAAAGGAAATTTAGTATTTGCATATTTTCTTCTTTTTAAGAGTGCTGGATGTTTGCTACCGATTAAATAAGAAATGTTATTTATTTATTTATATATATTTAAAATTTACTTAATTTTTATTTTATATGAGATGTGACAATTTTTTTTTATCTAATCATGTGATACTCCATTATAGTTTGCCCCAAATTTAGTGATCAACTTAGTTTATATTATCCATTCTTTTGGGGTTAGTGAACCTATTACCTATGTGGTAATTTTTATTGAAAATTAAGACACAAATTTTAAGATCTATTTGACTCATATTATTCATCCTTCTGAAGTTATGAGGGATCCACATCCCACGTGAGAATCTCTTATTAAGGTCATTTAGGAGCTCATATACGAATGATAATTTGGGTTTATTCTGATACCACTTATCACGGCACGAGCGCTTACCATTAACTCAAAAAATTAACCTGTTAGGTAATTCTGCCTACTTGCCTATATATACTCAAGATCCATCCAATTTTTATTAGATGTGAGATGTAACATTTTCTATCACTCAATTACGTGACGCTCTCATCACGGTTTGACCCAAATTCAAGGGTCAACTTGACTAGCATTGCTCATCCTCTGGGGTTAAATGACTTATTACCCTCATGATAATCTCTATTGGAGCTCAAGACTCATGATTTTAAGACTCATTTAGCTTGTTTTACCTATCTCCTGGAGCTATGACACTCACATACTACATGACAATTTCTATTGGGATAATTTTAAGGGCCAACATGCGAATTAAAATTTAAATTTACTCTAATACCACTTGTCACGAGTCGATTACTAACTATTAATCTAAAAGACTATCTCTAAGGTAATACTGTCTATCCATCTGTATATATTCAAAATTTACTCAATTACTATTTAGCGTAGGATGTGACACATAACTAATTTCATAAATATTGTTTGAATTAATTCTCTTCTTTTACTACTTTGTACATATATTCATGAAGATTTCAGTATTTAATGCAATAACATGGCATTTCTCTTTTAAAAAAAAAATTGCTCCAATCATTTTTATTTTTATTTTTAAAAAAAACTCTTTTCTAAATTTTTTTTAATTAATTTAAATATACCCTTTTCCCTTTTTTTTTTGGTTTCGTTATAATAATAACAATATATAAGTCAATTACTATGTGTTGAAAAAATGGTGGTTCAACAATTTTGATTGAATAAGAATTATGATGAATATCAAAGTGGAGAGTCATAAGAAATTCAGAATGTGTGGGACACGTATGGAGAAGTCTAGGACGTGTGGGACAGGAAGGAAAAAATAAAATGGGACTCGAAGGAAGCGAAGAAAACGCGGGATAAGCGCTGCCAGGGCTGAGCGCCGCAGCACTTAGGACAGGACCCTAGCGCTGGGTCCACAGCGCCGCGGCGATGGGCGCTATTATGCCCAGTGCCACAGCGCCCAGGGACAAGCACCGCGGCATTAGACGCGTCAGTTGTCCATTTTGGTTTGGGATTTCAAGTTTTGAGATGTTTTGGACTTCCAAAACAAGTGGACTCTTACTCCAACAAGGAATAGGGTTAGTAGGCACGAAATACACCATATATAAACACTTGTAAACCCTTTAATTGCGATTAAGCATTAAAAGAGACTTTAAAATAGGAGAAGAACTGGGTAGACACTAAGTGTTTGTGTGCGCTAGGGTGGAACTATCGTTTAGGTGATCATTGTTCGTAGTAGAGTAAGGGTTTACTAAACATTAGGTTCTTTTGAGGGTTCTTCAGATTAAATTTTCTTTGTAAAATCTTTAGGTAGTTATGATAAGAGAGGCTGGGATCCTTGAATCCACCGTGGACTTAGGCAATTGGCCGAACCATGTAAGATTATGTTATGCTATTTTATATTCTGCTTTGGATTTTTACTATTTTGCTTGATTAACAGGTTATTCCGCTGCATAAAGAGGTTAGGATTTTAGGTTGAATTTTGAGTTCCTCGCTTCAACATAACCTCAAGAGAGAGATGAGCGTTTCCTCCTTCAACAAACAACACCATGCAATATATCAAAATGTGAAAATCTATCAAGAAGTATCATAAATATATATTTAAACAAAATATAATCAACTAATTGTTATGGGTGTATTAATTATTTTTTATCAATTATTTAAGTTACCCCATTGAAATGATCCTAGTTCCGTCCGTAGTCATTGACCCAATAAATAAAAGTATTTGAAATGTAATCTAGGGGGTGTAATATAGGGGGAGGAAAAGAGATTATATATGTAATAAATCTAGGCAGGAAAAGATTAAAAGAGTTTGAAAGGAATAAAATAATTAATGTTGATACGAGTGACATTTTCATAAATAAAGATTTTAGTATTAACAATTTAATAATTTTGATGTAGGCTTAATTTATCACAAATATCTGTAAAGACTTCTAAAAAATAAAATAAAAAAACCTTTATTCTAACATGTCATTTTAAAAAAGTCCTAAATAAACACGAGAATTTCAATCCTTATTTTAGCAGAATTATAATAAGTGAAGCTTAATTAGGAATAAATTGTAATATTCTAATTTGATTTAGATTGTACGACTTTCATAATCCTACACCCTATAAATAATATGTAAAGTTATAAAAGATAAGCATCAATAATCAATTTCTCTATAAGGGAAGGGGCGACATGTTTGCTATTTTTTTAGGGGTATTTTTTATTTAAATCTTATAAAGATTTTATTTTCATGCATCTCTGCTGTAAAATTATTATTATAATAAAGTGGATGTATTATAAAAAAATTAATAATATTATAATATTATATAAATAAGTTCATCAAACTTAATAAAGTGGACGTAAACTCACATTAAGTTGAACCATTATAAATTTAATATTTTATTATGTCTCTTATATTTATTTTTATTAATCTTAACATCGAGTGAATTTAACTTATTAACTTTAAGATTGTCAAATTTTGAAATCAACAATAAAATATTTTTCTCTCTTCTATTTTTTAAATAAAAACATGGAAAATTCTTAGTATGAGATATATCTTTTGAGAGTGTTTTTACCATTGTCAAAAAAGTAATAATATTATTAAATAATTGAAACAATTTTCTTCATCAAAGTTTAGTTGATAAAGACACAGTGACTCGTTTTCTTAGATAACAATTCAAAATGCTTGTTGAAAAAAAATACATATTTAAAAAGCATTGTCTAATATATTTTAAAAAGAAATTGTCAATTTACCTCCATTATTTTGTGCATACACCAATTACCTTTACAATATTTAAATAATATTTCACTACTTTTTTATCATTACAAAAATTCTGTTAAATAGAAAATTACTAGTTTAATCCTTTTTAATTACCATCTAAATTTTTATATTTGTAAACTGAGTATTACTATACATATATAATTGAGATTATATCTCAAATGATATATTACTAATTGGTGATTACTATTTATTAGATAATTGTTAAATTTGTATTTTTTATTAATATAATAGTTATATGATACCAATCAATAATTAATACATCAAATTTATCATATTTTTAAGATATAAACTTTGTATTCCAATCGTGTTTGCATATCATTACTCTTTTTAAGTCACTTATATTAGTCCTTACAGTTATAAAGATTCAATGAAATTTTTATTTATTTTTATTTTTTTACATTTTTATCATCGTCTACAAGACAATGTCATAATAATGAAGCTTTAGTCTTGAGACTCTATAATAGTTCGGATGAGATATACTCAAAATTGTACAAAGATTCGAGTTCTGACGAATGCCATGGTAATTAATTTATTATGTAAAAACTTTTTAATCCGAATGAGATGTGCTTAAAATTGTATAAAGATTCGAGTCCTAACAGATGCCATGGCAATTAATTTTTTTCTCTCCTCTCGTGGGATGTCATGATAGTTGATGTATTTCTCCTTTTTTGTGCAAACATTTTAGTCTGAATTAGATGTGTTCAAAATTACACAAAGATTCAACTTTTAGCAGATGCCATGACAATTAATTTTTTTTTTTTTTGTGGAAGTCTTCTAATTTAGATGAGATGTACTTAAAGTTATACGTGTCTCAATCAATAACCTTAGTAGTGTAATTTGGATGAAATGTGTCTCAAAATTATATATGTTGTTCTTAAAAAATCTTGATTGGATAATTTAATAATAATATAGTCTAATATAATATTAATATTAAAATCTCAACTAATCTAAAAATAAGAAAAGAAAAGAAAAAAGAATCACAACTATTATAACCACTGCTTCACAATTGCCTTCGTCAGCTATTTTCACCAAAGAAAGATTATTCTACCTTTTTAAAGGGATTTAAAACCTTTTTAAATAATTAATAAAATTAAAATTTTAAGTGATAATTAAAAAAAATGAAAGATTAAACTGAAAATTTTTTACTTAAAAAAATTAAAATAATGAGAAAAGTACACTTAAACCTCAAGATATGTAAATCTTATATTTTTAAAAATCTTATTTATATTCTTATTTACACTCTTATCAAGTGATAAAAATTATTAACTTTAACTGAAAATTTGCATAAAACGAGATTCGAATATTTGATCTCTAATATAATAATAAATATTTTAACTAACAAACTACTTAACGTTTGTGTTTATATATGTGATAAAAAATTTATTAAAAATATTATTTTTAATTAATTATTTAAAAAAGGAGACATTGATAAGTGTTGACCATTGTTAATCGGCGTTTATCAACGTTGATAGCCAT
This sequence comes from Ailanthus altissimus, assembly GCA_946807835.1. Classification (NCBI taxonomy): domain Eukaryota; kingdom Viridiplantae; phylum Streptophyta; class Magnoliopsida; order Sapindales; family Simaroubaceae; genus Ailanthus; species Ailanthus altissimus. The sequence continues at coordinate 18,893,909 of OX327710.1, read as the reverse complement.
TGACTATAATTGATTGACAATTATTGAGCACCTTTGATCGTTATTGACCAATCAATATTCAGTGTTAATCAATCATTAACCAATATTAATTAATTTTTAATCAAAATAGGTGATGTTTCATTTTTACTCTTTTAAATGTTAACTTTAATAGTTTTCACCGCCTAACAAAAATGTAAATATAATTTTTGAAATTATAAGAACCTGTATGTCCTTTTTCCAATTAACAAGGATCCAAATGTTATTTTTCTTAAAATAATTATAAAGGTCCATCACCATGAAAACAGAATAAAAAAAGGTTCCAGCCGTCGGTATCAAAACAATTCTTCAAAATCGCCATCACAATCCCACCGAAATTTACAATAGCCAGTATCGGAAAGATCGTTAAAATAAATTATTTGCACACAAAAAGAGAGAAAGAAAACAATTTGACAAAAAGACAAGCTTTCCAAAACTGAAGCATCGATAGTGGCAACGCTAGGCGGCGGTCACATTTGGCAGCTGACTGAATATCTCTTTATAGTCACTGTTCCACACGAGAAGAGAAAATGGGTGCTGGCTTTGTCTTTTCAATTGAATATGTTAAACGGGCGTGTTTGACGTTGAATGATTTTCTAAATTTAAAATTTAAAATTATAAAATATTCAAAAAGAAAAGATGAGCCTTAGGAGAAAGTTTGTATAGTACCCCCTCCACTATATCATTTTATACCATATATGTTACGAATCTATTTATTTAAAATTTAATAACCATAATATTAATTTTAAAAAATAAATTCGATATCATACTTTAATTAATGGCTCTATAAAACGGTCATAGGTAATGGCAGAGACACTTAGGTAATTGGCATTTGCATTGTTGAATTTTTTTTTAATATTATAACAAATTTATTGATATTTAAAACAGAATATATAATAATAATATCGATTGTGATGCTGTTTACAAATGTAAACTTAAAAAAAATTAAATTTATTACATTAAAAATTGAAAACATATATCTCTATTCATATATAAGAGGAGACTCTAAACTTAATCTTTAAATTGAGAATAAAGATTACCCACCACTTATTTCATTAAAATTTTATTTTCCGCCAATCATAGATAAGTTGCTTATTTGCCTTTCATAAGTTTAGTGTTTACATGTGATGCGATTGCCTTGTAATTTACATTTTTCTAAATGACACGTACACTTACTTTACAAATTTATCTTATTCACGATTAGAATGTGTGCACGGTTTGGTAGGGAGGAGATGATAACAAAAGAAAGATTACTTAGGAGAACCTCTGTAGAAATTAGAAGGATGGATTGAGTTTCGGAAACATGTTTCTAGTAAGAAGAAAAAGAAACAAAAAAGAACTCTGTGTCGTGTTATTTTCACTCTTATCTCTTTTGATACTCTCTAAATTTATTATTGAACTTTGCCATTACTGAATTTTATTACATAATTTATAAATCGACTTGAAAAACATAATATTTTAAAAAATATAAGTGAAATAAAGATTGTATAGTTAAAAAAATTTAAAAAAAAACTAAAAATTAATGAGTTTTTATTATTTATTTGTTATTATTGTGTTTTTGTTGTTAGTCTATAAATATAGAATTAAAATGTGTAAATTTAGTGTTAAGAATATAAGATAAGTTCATAGATGAGCAAATGAGAATTTGACGGTACTGATCTATATCTTCGCACATTTAGAGTATAATGACAGAAGTATTATATGTATGCATTTTGACCTCAACTTGTATGGTCTAACGTGCTAATTTATAATATTTATAATGTGTGCATGGGGCATTATTCACGGACTCATAGAATAGTTTCATTTGACGAATCTAGCGTGAACCTAGGAAGTCCTGCAATATAAAATCTATTCGTTGTGTACTAGGACAGTGTACTGGAGTGAATAATTCAGTCCAGTAAAATCTAACAAATTACTATATTTAAGTTAACTAAAGATATGGTTATGGTGAAACCCACTTTAGGTTAACTTGGTAACCTAATAAGGGTATAATGATAATTTTACTTAATTGATTATTTAATTATTAAATAATTAAGATATTTATTTAAATAATAATTAAATAAAAAATTAACTTAACTATGGTTAATTATTAACTAAAGGGTTAGGTTAAAAGATATTTTGTACATAACTTAATTATGGTTAATTGTTAACTATAGTTAAATTAAATAAATTCAAGATATTTTATTTTTATTATTATTAACTAAAAGTTAACCTAACTGGAGTTAAGTGTTAACTCTAAGGTTAGGTTAAGGCTAAATTAAATACAAATCAATATAAATGAAATTCAAATTAGTTTAAAATTTATGAATTTGAATATGAAGTGAAATGAAATTATAAATTGATATGTTTTAGTTTTGTTAATATTTGGTGGCCGGTCATTTAGGAAACAAAAGAGAAGAATTAAAATGTTTTCTTTTGTTTGGTTTTCAAGAGTTGAATTCCATGTATTTTCTTCTTTAGTTTGGCTACTAATTGTTATAACTAAAATAGATTTATTTTTAATTATTCAAGTCTCGAATAAAATATAAAATAAATTCTTTTTTTCATTAGATTAAGAATTAATCTAAATGATTTAAAGAGTTAAATCAATGTTAGATTATACTGATATTCTAGCTAATCAAACCCACCCTAATTGATTATTAGAATTGTCAATAAGTTCATTTCATGTAAACTTTAAATAAATTAATCTAAAAGCTTCAATGGTGAAATTATTAATTCTGTAATTAATTTGATTAATTGTGTTAAAGAGGAAGCACATAAACAAGCAACATCACCCAAGTAAATAGTGCAGAACAAGTAATTAAAGAAAAATAAAAAGAGAAAGGGTAGAAGAAGAACACACACACAAATTTATATAGTTTGGTAACTTGTCTACATCCACAGCAGATCAAAATCACTCACTCTGATTATTGAATTACAAAACACTCACAAAGTATACATTTTACAAGAAAAATCACAAAGAAAAACTCTTTCTTGCAATTTAGGAATTTTTTCTCACTAAGAAGCACAAAGAAGGTTTAATCACTAAGATTTCTTGGGTTATCACAAAAATATGTTTACAAGTCAATAGAGAGCCTTTATATAGACTTTAGGATGTCCTAGATTTATCCTAAACGTGTGGGAGTAGTATTAGGGAGTTATGAAGCAAGTGGGAGACGAAATAAGGAAGTCTCAAAACTGGAAACACTTTCCCGCACCCAACGCCTACTCCTGGTTGCCGCGGTGTCCATGCCCTCTTCGTTTTTCGCCTCATTTCACGTCCATTTTCGATTCTTGTATACCTTACGCACTTGACTTGTTCTCTAAATTATATCCCGATGATTTTTAATCAATATTCTCACAAGTTGTATAAATGTGTGTTCATTGTTTAATTTTTAGACTTCCGCTATACATGTATATGTATGAGATATGTATATTTGTATAATGAACACATATACCATATGCATACACTATAAAATAATCGACACCCAACACGTAAGCACTATAACTTTAACTTATGTGGTCTAACATGCTGATTTGTAATATCTGTGATGTGTGCATAGGGCATCCATCACAAACTCATGGAATAGTTTCATTTGACGAATCGGGCATGGACCTAGAAAGTCCTACAATATGAAGCATACTCATTGTGCACTGGAGCGGTGTACTAGGTTGAATAGTTCAATCTAGTAAATTTTAGCAAAATCGAATATTTATTTCATAAATCCTCAGAATGCGCACATCAATACTTAAGTGTTAAGTATATTAATTAGTTAATAATTATTGTTGATCAATTAAATAATGACACATAGAGCATAGTGAGCATTTAATTAAGTTTACCCAAATATATGATTAGGTATAGGTTAACTTGGTAATCAAGTGAGGACTTAATTCACATATTTGATTATTTATTTGTTAAATAATTAATATATTTATTTTTTAAGAGTTAAATAAATATTAGACTTAATTATGACAAAGAGTTAACCGTTAAGTGATATTTTATACTATTTAATAGTTAAATAATATTTAACTTAACTTAAGTTAATTATCAATTAGGGTTAAGTTAAAGTTAATATTTTAATAATAATTTAACCCATTCGGTGGACAAATAAAGCTAAATTAACTTAGGTTAAATATTAACTTAAATTAAGTTAAGTTTAACTAGGTTAAATTATATATATATGTGTGTGTGAAATTAAAATAAATTGGGGGTTGTTGTTTTTGGTTCAAGGTGGCCGGCCATAAAGGAAGAAAATGAAAGAAAAAATGGTTTTTTTTGGTTTGAAATTCAAGAGTTAAATTAAAACTTTCATATTTTTATCCTCAATTATTAAAAAAAAAAAGGTATAACAGGTCAAAATGAAAAATTTCCCAATTTTTAGGCTGCCCACGACTTTCAAATAAGTCCCAAAGTTGCTCGTGAAGTAAGATGACAGCCTTCAAAGTCCAATGCTATTAAGATTAACAAAGATGCCGCCCTGGACCATAAAAAGAACTAGACTTGTTTTGGCTTTGTTGTACGTGATCAGGCTGAATAGGTGCTTCTCGGATACAAGCTGCACTTTCGGTCCAGGCAGCATAAGCAACTGCTATACTACTCGGCATCCTTGCGGTTAGACAGCTCGGACTTTCTTCTTTAGAAAAAGAATCTGATGCAGCCTCTGTTATTGATGCTTCATTGGCCCATCTAATTGTAAATTCATAATTAGGAATAATTATCCATGAGAATTTTGCATGTTTAGAAAGTGTTTCTAGTTCTACTTTTCTCTATGTTCTTAGAGAGGCAAACAAGGTAGCTCATGGCCTTGCAAAACTTGCATTGTATTTATCTTCATATATTATTTGGAACCATAGTGTTCCTGATCAGACTCTGAATCTATTGGTTGTAGAGGATTATCCTTAGACTATGGATAGTTAATAAAATTCCCAAAAAGAAATGCAGCTATTTGATAATAAGATTATATCCACATTGGAAGATCGCACCTGTTTACTAATTTTTTTTTATAAGCTATCGAAGTTAAATAAAACAAATAAAGCTTAATAAGAATTTGAGCTTACGACTTAATCGATCGATTGGGAAACATTATGGGATTTACAGAAATTACATAAGACTAACTGAAAGATAGGTATATTTATGTCAAAAGTCAATATATTGGCGCATTTTCAAAATCAAAATGGCTGAGATCTATTAAGTCATTGTTAACTTAGAATCAAGAAGAGAAACAAAAGTTTAGAAGTTTCTTTCATTGACCATCTAGAGCTGAAAGAGCTAGTTTTTTGTTTTGTGGCTAAATTACTTATTTGCAAGAGTGAACTTACATTGAGACCTATGTCATATGCACCCCTAAACTCTAAAAAATTTCAAATTTAATAATAATTTTTTTATAATGATTTTTTTTTTTTAAAAAAAAGAGTATTTTTATAATTTGACTCTCTCAAAATTTTAAATTTGATATTAAAATTTTTATATAATTAAATTTAAATATTATATTACTTTTTTACTTTCATATTTTGGCCTCTCACTGTCTAAATTTTGCAAAGATCTATTAAGTCATTGTTAACTTAGAATCAAGAAAGAGAAAAAAAAAATGTTTAGAAGTTTCTTTCATTGACCATCTGGAGCTAAAAGAGTTAGTTTTTTTTTTTTTTTTTTGGCTAAATTACTTATTTGTGGGAGTAAATTTACATTGGGACCTAGGTCATATGCACCCCCAAACTCTAAAAAACTTCAAATTTATTATTAATGTTTTTTTAATTTTTTTAAAAAATATAAATATTTATATAATTTAACCCACTCACAATTTCGAGTTCGATAATAAAACCTCTATATAATTAGATTTAAACATTATGTTATTTTTTACTTTCATAATTTAGCCTTCCACCGTCTAAATTTTGTTGAGATCTATTAAGTCATTGTTGACTTAGAATCAAAGATAGAGGGAAAAAAAAGTTTGGAAGTTTCTTTCATTGACCATCTAGAGCTGAAAGTGTTAGTTTATTTTGCTAAATTACTTACTTGCTGTAGTAAACTTACATTGAGATGTATGACATGTGTACCCCCAAACTCTTAAAAAAAATTTAATTTAATAATATGTTTTTCAATGATTTTATTTTTAAAAAAAGTACTTGTATGATTTGACTCTCTCACAATTTCGAGTTCGACAATAAAGCCTCTATATAATTAAATTTAAACATTATATTATTTTTTACTTTCATATTTTGGCCTCCCACCGTCTAAATTTTGTTGAGATCTATTAAGTCATTGTTAATTTAGAATCAAGAAAGAGAAAAAAAAAAGTTCGGAAATTTCTTTCATTGATCATCTAGAGCTGAAAGAGCTAGGTTTTTGCTAAATTACTTACTTGCAGGAGTAAACTTATATTGGGACCTAGGTCATTTGCACACCCAAACTCTAAAAACATTTTAATTTAATAATAATTTTATTTTTTTAAAAATAAGTATTTTTATAATTTGACCCTCTTACAATTTTGAAATCAATACCAAAACCTTTATATAATTAAATTTAAACATTACATTATTTTTAACTTTCATATTTTGGCCTCCCACCATCTAAATTCATAGAATCTAATATACAAAATATTCAACATCAAGTATACTTTTTTGTTTTTGCTAAATTACCTACTTTTACATTGAACATCAAATTTATTGGCTAAGGTAAGACGAAGAGGACGTGGGACTAAACTGATTCTATGTTTTGGCACTTGGGGAAAAAAACAATATTTATATATTTAATTTTATTGTGAATTTTGCTTCTAGATTATGGCACTTTCAAATGTAACGTTAGAAATACGGTGTTTATAGTTATAAGTTCTTGTCAAATTTACCAAGTCTATGCAAACGTGAAAACTTCAACATAATTTCTATTCAAAGAAAACGTAAACTTGAACATATTTTTTAATGAAAGATGGCAGCTTTTCACAAGAGAAATATTATAAGCCATCAAAATTTAGGTAGAGCAAATTAAGGGAAAGTAAAGCAGGTAAAGAAGAATTTGACCTTATAATTTAATCGATCGAGAAACTTTCTGCGACGAATGACTAATTTTTTTAGAAAAAGAATAAAGTATTTTTATGTCAAAAGCCAATATATTAGAGCATTTCCAAAAACAAAATGATTGAGATTTATTAAGTAATTGTTAATTTAGAACCCAGAAAGAAATAAAAAAAATAAAAAACGTTTAGAAGTTTCGTCCTTTGCCCATCCAAAGCTGAAAAAGTCATATTGAATGTAATAACACGTTAATTTTACCAAATCAATTACTTGTAATAGTTTATCACACGCCATTTAAAAAAGAAAAAAAGAAAATGAGAGGGGGTGTTGCCATGTTGGGTATCACCTCAATTTACCCCCTCATGTTATGATATTCATCAACCCGCTCTCATTGGCAACTATTCAAAGAAGGTGTATGTGTCGTCTTATTAAAATCAAGTTCTAAACCACGTGTGCATTTATTTATCAAAGGGATCACGTGGTCTTCTTGGTTGAAAAATAATGAGAAAACGAGCTCAAAATAACATACAATTAAATGTCATGTTATTTAAGTTATGTCGTTTTAAATTAATGCTTCAATTCTTTTGTTTTTGGTCCCAACTCTCAAATACTTGATTGATAGAGAGTTTTTATTTATTTATAGATAAATTTCGAGGAAACAAGGTACAATTTTATGAAGGGCCATGATCAGTTGTTCCCAGTATTATTCATTTACTTTATTGATGTTTCATATTTTTTTTAAAAAAAACTTTGTTGTTATAAAAATTATGCTAAATATTAATTTTTATTATCTTTTCACTAATTACTCTTAAATTGATGATACCATTACCATCATCATCCTTTTACTTTTTTTTTCAGAAATTAATAATATATATTTTAAAATAATACTAAATAATAAAACTGTAACATAAATGGAAGGATTAACATTCTAGTTATTTTATTATTTTATTTTTATATTTTAGAATTTAATTAATATATAATATTTTTTAATAAATTAGTATTTAATACCCATTATAAATAATAAATACGTTATGATTTTTGTTATTATTAAAAATACTAAAAAAATAACTAAAATACTATAATAATAAAAAGCTATAATATATTTATATTATGGTAGAAGGATGAACATTCTAGTTATTTATTTTTTCTTTTTATTAATATTTAATATTTTTAATACATTAATATTTAGTGCTCATTATAAAGAATAAATATATTATAGTTGTTTAATATTTTTTAAAAAAAGTTACTAAAAAATTATGAAAATATTTTTTTAAATACATTTTAAAATATGAAAACAAAAATAAAAATAAATAACCAAAATGTTCATCTTTCCATCATAACATAAATTTGCTATGGTTTTGTTATTTTAATTATTTTAGTATTATTTTTTAAAAAATTACAATAATAGTTTATGAAAAAATAGGAAAAAAATGATGTCGTCAATGTAAAAGTAAATTAGTATAAAGATAATAAGAGTTAAAAAAAATTTATAACAGCATAGAGGTTTCAGAGTAATATGAAACATTAGGGATTAAGTGGATAATGCTTAAAACAACATGAGGACTCATATATAGTTTTTCTTTTATTAATTAAATAAAAATGTTACATTTAATTAGAGGAGGTTATAATGAGTCTTATTTGTCAACAATGGGGAAATTAAAATTTAAAGAGTGGGGGATTAAAATGTTAAAGTAAAAAATAATATAAATTGAGAGTTTAATTATATAAGAATTTTAGTGTTAAATTTGAAAATTTGAGGTTATATTATTTTTAGAAAATAAAATAAAATAAAATAATTAAATTTTAAAAAAATTTATAGAGGTCGGGGCTATAACCTCCCTAGACCTTAATATAAGTTCGCCCTTGTCCATCAGTCATGAATCTAACTAATAATAAGGTAAAATAAAATAAATATATAAATAAAGAGGAAGCAAAAAATTAAGAAAAATTAAAATCATTAGCATTTTGAGATAAAAACTTCGTAATCTCGATTGGAGGAGAGTATCTTAAGAAGGAAAACCATTTTAGAAAAGGAATTTGCTAATTACCCTTTTGTAGTTTTGTATCTTGACTATTTTTTCCTTTATTTTTTTTAAATAAATAAAGCTTTTTTCATGAGGGACTTAATCACTTTTAAGGAAGAAAATAATAATGAAAAGATGATATATACATGTTGAATTGGTGATTTAAAATTACGTGTTGATTAGTATTGAGTAGAGGACCAATTTAGGTACAAATTTTGAAGTTGAAATAGAGACCCAAAAATAATCGAAAAGGGTCGGAAACTCAATGAAACAGTATATGAAAAATGTAATAAACAAGAAAAAAATTCCTAAGTATTGGCAGCACGGTATTGCCAAGACATTGGCCAATGCCCCAGCGTTAGCCGAGGTATTGGTTGTAGAATAGGTATAAGTTGCCTACGTCATGGTATCCATTTTGAGTGTCACGACCCTCGTGCTATATATATACCCTTTATATTTTTAGGGTTTTAGAGAGAGAAAGTGAAAGAAAAGAGAGGGGATCGAACATATAGAGAAAATACACCGTTCAAGTGTGTATTTTAATTATTTGAGCTACAAATCTCTCATTTGTAATCCATGTAATACAAAGAATCAATAAAGAGGATTAAATCCTTGATCTACCGTAGACATATTTAATTGAACCACGTATACTTTGTATTGTGGTATGTTGGTATTTTTGTTATTTCTATATATAATTTATGTGATTGATCTTTTAATTTATTAGGTTACTTCATACTTGTGATATATTGTAGTGTATTACAATATATTTGAGTGTTTGATTATCAAATTTGGTATTAGAGATTAATATTTGATTCATTATACGTATATCTTGGATATTGTTTCTGTTTAAACAATCCAATAATTATTATTGTATTCGTAATTGTTTTTGTGCAATTGATAACGGATTAATAATACACCTACAATATATTTATTAAAAAAATTAAACATACAAAATCGTAGTGGATAACTGACAAATTTCGGTAAGCATAAAAATGACTTAGAAAAATAATAATTTTAAATAATATAGTTGCCATGTGTAAAACATACAAAGGAAAATTATATAAATGTAAATCATATAATCCGAACCAACAATGATTTAAGTATCGAAAATTGAGAATTTGTTAGAAATCAAGTAGATAGATCTTCACTAAAGAAAAAAATAAAACCAAGCTAACGGAAGGTATACTATACTTTTAATGGAAAATAATAAGTTTTTAATTAAAAAATTCATTTTACTTAAAAGAACTAGAAAGGGAAAAGTTTAGTAAATCTTACATTTGATTTCAAGTATAACTTTTGATTTTCTTAAAATTATTATATTTAAAAGTCATTAATGAGAAGGTTTATAATAAGTAAGTTCGTTATAAAGAAACCATATGAATGAATTAAAGTGTTCTTGCACTTTTAGAGAAATATTAATAATAACTCCCTTAATTCGTTCAATTTATAATATTTTCATTTAATTACATTATTACTTTAAATTTTAAAAAGAATTGGATTTGTTAATTATTTTCATTTATTTATAAAATGCTCGCAAAATCAGTCCATGAATCTCGTAACCCTATTATTTACAACAATAATGACAATTTGAGATTTTATACCAGTGGCCTGGTAGAGTCACAATCGGCTAATTTTTCTTTTGACTTGAAATTTCGTCATGACTTCAAACCCATTTCTAGATGCCATTTTAGACTTTCTTAAATGCCACGAAAATTTCCATAAGATCATTTATTAACTTTGTTACGTTATATATATATATATATATGTAGATTTCCTTCAGAATTTTTTTCAGGTGATAAAAATTGCTGAAGTCCCATCTTTAAAGCCATGCCCATGCTCATAACAAAAACATCAAGGGACTTGTAAGACTGATTAAGAAGTCAAGAAATAGCCATTGTCAAATAACTGTCCAACTAAGAAACTAAGTCATCAACGAAACTAATTTTGCGTTGCAGACATAATCACTGTCTATATAATACTAATAGTGGACCAACAATTCGACATCGGCTTATGGGATATTTCTCCTTGTAATCTTATGGATAATTTTGTGGAACAAGAAAAATTGTAGCAAAGTCAGCGTCTCTTTCTTTGCCAATTACGTGTTAATTAAGTGTAATCATGATCTTGTTTTGGTTGAAATTTTTTTTGCGGTGATTAACTTTACTAGTGGTGCCTACATATATATAACAAAGGAGTTCGAGTTGATAAACGCAATTTAAAAAGGAAGGAACTGAACATACATTTAGGCAAAATCGACACGCTTCAAACTCTAGTTGCTTGTAATGTTTCTGGGTTGAAAAACAATTTGTTTTTTTTTTATCAAATACAATTCCATTTTAATATTTACAAAATCATCTAAAATTTAGTTAAATTATCTAATTAATCTTTATATTTTTTAAATGACTTAGTTTGTCTTTGTTTTTTTTTTAAATAATGTTTAAAATATATTTTTTGAGAACATTAAAATACATTTGATTTAATATGGAACCATTTATTATGATTAAACATATCAATTTACTTTCTCAAAAAGTGCACTTCAAATGCTATTTTTTTAACAATGGGGATTAACTAAGGTATTTATAAAAATATAACAATTAATTTAATAATTTTTTAAAAAACTAAACTGACAATTTCCTTAATATTAATGGACTTGCGAAATTTCTCGATTTAATTTGATCCAATCTTTTTATTTGATGTAATTCAATATAATTTTGACTAGGATATATCATATAACTAAACATGCGAAAATTTTCATATGTAAATGTTGCCGACGTCTAATTCTTTCTGCCAAAAAAAAAAAAATTCAACTATCTTAAAAATGAATAATTATGCCGTTTCCTCGTTAAACCAAACCTATCAACATATGTAAATTATTTTGAACTTGCTTTAAAACTCATCTACCAATTAATTAAGTCAATTAAGCCATCTTTTCATTAGTTTATTGATTTGATTCCATATGTACATAGACAAAATAAAAAAATGCGTGGCCCTATATTGACAAAGTAATTGAAGGTTCAAATGCAAACGAAACCTAAAATATCACGTGAGATGGGGTTGTTGAGATCTCTTGACGTCTGAATTCATCAAATGTGACCAGCTAGTAGCCGGGACATTTGACCAAGAAATATCTAACGTCATTATATTAATTTAATTTTTATTATTATTTATATATAAGACAAATAATATTCATATTATATGTTAATCCTATTCAACTTTAATCAAAGGTTCTTGAATATAATTTAATGATTTAATTTATGGTCATATTTTTGTACCCACTTGATGATTTGAAACTAAATTATAAATTTAATCAATCAAGTTAAACATGGTTCAAAGTAATACGGTTGCTTGTTGGTTTGGTTTGTGATATAATTGGCGTATAATCAACAATTGGTCATGTGAACTAAATTGATAAATGCACATATATACAAGATTCTAATACTTTCTTTTTCTTTTTGGGGGGATATCATTAGAAAATACTTGCAATTTGTAAAGATGATTTTCTGGGAAAGTATATATTTTTATTTGATACCATATATCGAGAAATAAACGATATTAATTGAGCACAAATCATTAATTTTGATTCTTGACCTTCCACTATGAGTTAGAGATGGGTAATGGGTTCAAGTCTCTTGTAAACTGGGAAAATTTCTCCAAAGTTTTGGAAGGTAAATATTGCCTTCAAAAAGTGGGCGAAAAATCCCCGAATAACATAGAAATAATTTAAAAATAACAGCTTGAAAGATATTTGCTTAAGTATCACCAACGGTAAAGTCTGTGTACCATTAACTTAGGTCAGTGATTTAAATCGTGACAGTGATCAGATTAATTTTAATTGATAATTTTAATTTCTTTGATTATTAGAAGGCCAATATTAGTTGATTATATTTGTAATTAGTTGATATTTAAATTATAATATTGTAATCATTTGTAATTTGAGGTGTGATTTGTAGTTAAGATATAATATTTGTATTAAAAAAAAAAGAAAAATATTTTATTAAAGTCATTAAATCTTATGAATTATATATACTAACTTTGCATGTAAAAGTAACAACTTTGACCGAAGAGGTCATATAATGACTGAGGCGGCATTCCACTCCCAGTCGCCGATGGCTACAGCGCAGACCACCGTCAATGAAAGCAAATCATTTGCCGAAAACTGCTACACACTACCTTGATTTTCCAGCGGAAAATTCATCTCCCTAAATTCCAAATTGCCTACTTGCTCTTTGACGTGCGTAGTTTTGCCCTCCAAGTTGCCGGTGGCTTCTATAATTTTTTATAGAATAGTGTGATTGAATAATTTGTTTTATTTTTATTAAAATATATATACTAAATGTGGTTAAATAAAGAATTGATGTTAAAAACTTTATTACATCTCAATTATAAATCACACGTCAAATTGTTAATGTGGAGAAATAAAAGGCGAGAATCATCAAGATAAATTTATTCTTCTCGTTCTCTTGCTTTAACATATTCATAGAATAAACTTTGGTCAATACATATGTTGTGCCTTTAGAATCTATGACTCACTCTTTGTTGTCATTAGCAACCATATTTACTTGAAAAGCCACAATAGCTGTAATTACTTTATCTCCTTCAACTAAATTGGTTTGGGGAGTTTTATTGTTTACTTTTTATCTAATTTTTTATACTTACATTGATAAGATAAATGATCACTCTTAACACAAACAAAACAATTACTTTTCTTTTTGAACGAGGACTTTGAATTCTTAAAGTATGATTTGTTTGTAGATTTGAGATGCTTTTTATTTGGATTAACATCATTCTCAACCAAGCTGGCCTTAAAAATTATTTCCTTGGCCTTGTCATTATTCTCCCATTGATGATTCTTTCTTTAATTATATAAACAATAGTATCATCTAACTTTAAGTATTTTTTTTGTGTACTTGTTACTTTTCTTATAATCTTTTCAAGAATCCGGTAATTTTTCTATCAAGCAACTAGTCATAAAAAGCTCGTAGAGAACAATATCCTCAATTTTTATATTATTGATTAAAAAATAAAAATCATGAATTTGTAAGATAACATCTTTTTCCTTAAACATTTAAAGTTTAGAAAATTAATAACTATATATTTGTGGGCACCAACATCTTCTATGATATATTTTTTCTTTAAGTTGTACCCAAATTTTATGTGCATTTTTTTATGAAGATAAGACATCATATAATTTATTAAAAAATGTGTTCAAAATGGTATTATAACATACCATGTTTGCCTTATTCTATTTTTAAAATTCCTTTATATAGTTTTCTGCATCAACCTTTGGTGGAAGTTGTGTGAGATACTCTACCTTGTTCATCACATTTAAAGTATCGTTACCTGATCTTATCATCGCTTGAAGTGCTTCCCACTAAATGGTAAAATTTTGGTAGCCTCAGATAATGATTTGACTATAGCCAAAAAGAGGAATTTAAAGTTGTATCCATGTAAAAATAGTCTTAAGATTGTTGTTAAAATAAGAATGAGAATACAACTTTAAGCGATTGTCAAGGTATGCCAGGCATTATCTTTAAGACCATTTCTACCTCTACAAGATGATAATATTGATGCAAGAGGGTTTGAATGGCATTATAATCCCTAAGGCTCAATGACAACTAAAAATTGCAAGAATGCACATTGAAATACAATTTTCCATAGATAATAAGTAAATGACTTTCAAAGATATTTATTATAGAGAAATAAACCAAGGAATATATATGTTGTGTGTTTATATCTCATTTAAGATAAACCTATATTTATAAAGGAGAGATGGCTCTTAAGAGAAACACCAAACCCATTCAAAAGGCCATAATTATTAGAAAGGTATGGTGACTATTTTAACAATCACAACTAATAATCAATACCGCAATGCTACTATTTTAGTGCTGCTGTTCTAGTGATGTGGCATTGTGTGTTCTAGATTCAGCACTACAGTATTGAGTGACTCCAACAGTCACATCCAGCAATCAATGTCACGGTGCTGCTTCTTTAGCTCCACGATATTGAGTATTGTGACTTCAGCATCGTAACACTATATCTCTAGCGCCGCGACACTGAGTCCATACTTAGTGTTGGTACATTTTTTTATTCCTCATGTCTTACTTTGTTTATTTTAAAATACTCTTGAAATATCCAACAGGCTTTTTCAAAATTTGAATATTAAGAAGAGAATATACAACTTGTAAAATATTTTGAGCCAATTCACTATTGTCTAGCAAAATATTTTTTCTAACTCTTAAACCTTTTATCCACAGGCTTTTCTACACTATTGGCGATCTTGTCATCTCAACCCCCTCCCTTCACACTAAAAAACAAATTGCTAGATTGGTGTTGGATTTTAGTTATGTTGTCATTTTGTGGTTTCCCAACATTTTGTGCCAAATGTTAATAAGATTGGTTTTTGTTAGATTAAATAAAGCTTATTTAGGAAACACCAAAATTACTTTCTTTGAGTGGGATTAGGAGATTTCTAAATTAGTAGTTTTCTTATAGGATTTATCTTATTAAATGTAGAGTTTAAGTTGTATAAAGATTAAGAATACAAGTTCAACAAGAAATTATGTATTACTTACTATATAAAGTATTGGAGTTAGTGCTTACGTGCCATTCTAATATTGTATGAATATTAATTATTTAATATTTATAAAATAAATATTTCGAATAAAAATTGTTAATTTTATTATTGAATGGTACTATAATTGTAACGTTAGAGACATTATATGATTTGAAGGAATTCAAATCTGATCTAAAGAGTTTAAACCATTGCTAAGAGTTAGCAACGCTGAAAGTTATAAGTGTTAAGAGTTAGTAAGTTATAAGAGTTAGAAGCCTTGTTTGAAATGGGACAATGACTTAGGAATACACTAGTAATAACATAGTTGCAAAGAGTTGGAATAGATATTAAAAAATATCATTATGTCAGTATATTCTCAAACACTATTTTCCTGATCTATTTGTTGACGGGGATCTAATATATGTGGGTGTATGCATATGCAATTGTGTTTATTGTCTAAAATACGTATTATATACGTATTTGTACGCAGTGGAAGCGTGAAATATACAATATATTAATCACATTAATATATTAGAAGATTTGAGAACTCACCTTAACGTGTAACGTTATACACGTATTTCCTCGTAGTCCGCATGGAGACCAACTCGTGGACAGTTTTAGTCACAAACTCAGTGGGCTTGGTGAGTTAGAACAGTAGTCCGATATCTAGCACGGGATTAACTCTTAATCCCTAAAATGGTCGGATGTGTATTTATATCATTTTCTCCAAAAGGATAAGAAATAGAGAATTTAAAGTAATCCACAATTGCTCCAATTGGAACTATAAAGAAAAATGAAACAATTTTATATTTCCTTTTTTTTCTCTTCTTCTCTCGGCCATTTCTTCTTCCTTTTATCTTCTCCATTTCTTTATTCTCCTCTTACGGGAACACACCAACACATACACCTCTCTCTCTCTCTCTTTCTTTCTTTATATATATATATAATATAATAATATAATATATAATATAATAAGAGAAATATGTTGATTATTTAACCACTAAATAATCAAAGTATGTAATGACCATTTTGCTTCTCATGAATAGTTACCAAGCATACTCCTAATAAGTCCTACCAAATTTCACACTTGGGTAAACTCAACTGAGGGTCCATAATATGCCACGTGTCATAATACTATTAGTAAATAATTATTATTTATTATTATTGTATTTAACACTTAAATATAGACACGCATGCATTCCCGTGATAGTGTTGAATATTGCTAGATTAAACACTTTAATTCGGCATGCTGCCCTAGTACACAATGAGTACACCCTATATCGCAGGACTCCCTAGGTCCTACGCCTGATTTGTCAAATGAAACTATTCCATGAGTTCATGAGCAATACCCCACGCACACGTCACGGATATTACAAATTAGCGCGTTAAATCATATAAGATGAGGTTACAACGCATACCTTTTATCATGATATCCCAAATGTGCGGGGATATAGATTATCACAGTCAAATTCTCTAGTGCTTATCCATGTCTTATCTCTAGACTTGTATCTCACTGAATAATTTGTACAAACTCCTTTGCTATATTATTCCACCCTCGTGAAACTCTTTCTAAGGATTAATGCTTATAGCCACAAGATTTTCTGAGATACAATCTCGAAGCATCTGGATATAAAACTTCCTATGCGAGCTGATGGATCCTATATCTGTACACACCAAACTCCATAAGCATCAGACCATACCCAGCGGTCACACTATGAAAGGTCTGTGATATGCGTGGAATCAAAGTATGATTGATCACTTACAAGACCATCTTGGCACTCAAGTCAAAGGACCATGTATACTACTCAACTCAAGAGGACCTTCCATTGACGGTTTACATAGGGTGTCTATTGGAAGCCCTCGTGAGTCTGTCCTATATTCAGTCCTAACTGGATACCCATATGTCAATACGAGCTCCAAGCTCACAGTCGGCTAAGAACGACCATCTATACTATGTAGGTACTACATATGCTGATCTATATATAAAGGTATCCACCAACAGACCCGCTGTAATAACTACTTATCCACAACCGAAAAGAATAAATATTTGTACTTGTATAATATTCATATTTTATTTGTATGTGGATGATACTTAATTTATGTATTTTTATTAGCAATGTTTGTATAGATTAAGGACAATGTAGTAACCACATTGTTTGTATCCCATGCAATATAAAGCTTATTAATATTGGGTTTATTTGCAAGACTTTAGATTTATTTTAAGGATTAAATTGTAATACTTTGAAAGTTTTTGGGTTAACTTATAAATACTAAAAGTTAGCCTCTTAGTATAAAATTACACATTTTAAACCCTAATTTATTTATTTTTGGTCGAGCCACCTCTTTTAGAGTGAGAAAGGAGAGAAAGAGATGGGAGAAAAAGAGAAGAAGAAGAAATTTAGAATTTTAAGCTTTAAGAGGTACATTATAATTCTTTCTTAGTTTTTTGGTATTAATTAAGTTAATTCCTTTAAGTTTTGATTTCTGTAAATATGTACGATTGAGGACTTGATGCGGATTTTGGAAGATATATTGAGAATTGATGATGATTATGTAGATAACTTGATAAATCATGATGAATTTAGAGAATTTCTATTTGATAGTCTCTTGATCCGAAAATTTTATAAATTATTGTACTTTGATTCTAGTTTTGGATTTTGATAATATGAAATTAGACATGTCTAGAATGAATTGAGACTTTGAATCGATTGAAAATTTCAGAAATTGAATTGTTAATAAATTTACAAAAATAACCCTGAAATTCTAGAAATTTTCTATGCTAACAGTATGCTGAAGTGGTGAACAATTTTCGGTCTACTATATAATCTTCAAAAATTATGAAGTTTTGGAATATGATTATTTTACACGTCTACTATGATATTCTCAAAATTAAAAATTTATATCAATGTGATAAAAAAAGTTATGATTTTCTAACATGTATCAGCTCACTGTATTATTTGATAAACAGATTTTTAAAGCTATGGAATAAAATGGTTCTAAAATACTTTTGGTAGGAATTTTGAAGTAAAACATTTTTCATGGATTGATATATGTGTTAGAGTAATTCTAAGATATTTTTATAATTTTTTAGTTAGTATATGATTTTATAAAAGTGGGAGACTAAATACTGTTCAGTAAATATCTTGATCCTGTCAAAATAATAGTTTGGATTTGATGGTGTTTATGAAATGAATTTGTTTAGGAATTATGGTATAATATTTATATTATAAGAAGCATATATGAGTAAAGAATGATATATTATGATTTTGCAGTAATTGGACATCATTTGATGTATAAGAAAAATTTGTTAAGTGTAAGTGGTCAGAATGACAGATTTTGAGAAATCAAGTCATTAAACCAATTCGATGTGTTAAGTGAAATATGTCTAATTTTGTAAGCTATTTAAAGTATTTTGTGTGAATGGTGAAACTTATGAAAGGATTAATCTCCATTTATAGGTTAAGGAGAATTAAAACTTGTAACCGAAAGTGCTAAGAGGTCAATATACTAGACTTTTACTGAAATCACAATAAACATAGTAATTATTTATGTATGATTTTGTAAATGTGCTTAGAAATATGTTTATGTTTATGTTATGCCAAAATATATTTGAAATGAAATGTGAAAGACATACATTTATCAATGTGAGCGTTGACATTGAGCATGGACATACATGTTTTTATGAAAATGAGCTTTTAAAATGAAATGTGTTTAATAAAGAAAGCTTTTGAAGTGAAAAATATCTATGAGATACGTTTTGTGTTTTAAGGATGTTTGAACTCACTATTTACTTAGTAGGCACCTTATGTGATTTGTGAATCCTTTATGTGTGGCATTTCCTTCTATATTAGTATGTGTTATGTGTTCTATATGTAGGGAGGATCCTATTGGAACATAAAGGAAGAGAGAGTCATCACCTTCGTATGGTGGCGTATTAGTGCATGTGAAAGAACTCACCGATGATCAAGGTGAGGGTTTGGCTTTTACCTTCAGGCATGAGTATTATATATGTGTAATTTAAACGTTACTTGTGTTATTCTTTTTATACGGTATGTCATCGATGGGTGGCATTTGGCTCATTATATGATATGTGATATGGAAGTCCTACTCAGTAGTAGTTGGGTAATGGTATTCCTATTATATGTTTTAAAATAATGTGTAAGCGCTTACTTGACATGTGATTTGATAAGATTATGATTCTGATTTATCACGGCATATCATACATATGCATTATATGTCACGCCCCAGATCCAAAAGATATGATACATGACATAACTTACATTCATTCAATAAAGTGCACTCATAAATAGTATTACACAAAAATTCAAACTTTAATTCAACATAGGAATCCTTAGTAAGTTGCTAGTAAGTTCAACACTAAAAATCAACTCATAATCTAACATATACACATAATCTTCTATTGAACATATTTGAACATTCATTTCAATTTCTTTCATAATTATAGCAATTGAATTATGACTAGAACAATTATTAAACCGGAGATACGCAGAGTTTTCTCAGAGATTAACACTCCACTACGTCACCAGTAGCAACTTTGTTACCGGAAGCCCAGAATATATTCATTGCAAATTCTTACTTAAAATCAATTCATAACCACACTTGGTGAAACTTAAACTAAATCCAACCACACTTAATAAAATAATACATAAGTATTTATTCGATAGGGACAAATCAAATATCTTAAACTATATGTCCACAAATGAAACACTTAGTAACCTAACAACTTAGGGAACCCAAGGGACAGCAGAAGCCTTGCCAAATCCGTTAAGCACACATGTACCTTATTTACCTGAAATCATCATAAACTATAATGAATATAAAACTCAGTAAGCATACTTGTTTTTCATAAATCAAATACAAATACATATATGTACACAATGCATATATATGATATGTTGTGATCAATCAAAATCATAATCTTATCAAATCACATATCATGTAAACGTTTACACATTTTTTCAAAACATATAATGGGAATACCATCACTCAACTACTACTTAGTAGGACTTACATATCACATATCACATAATGAGCCAAATGTCACTCGTAGGTGACATACCGTATGAGAGGAATAGTACAAGTGAGGTTTTTAAATCACACATGTATAATGCTCATGCCTGAAGGTAAAAGCCAAACCCTCACCCTGATCATCGGTGAGTCCTCTCACATGCACCAATACGCCACCACACAAATGTGATGACTCACTCTTCCTTTAGGTACCAATAGGATCCTCCCTACATACGAAACACATAACATATACCAATCCCGAAGAAAAGGCCACACATAAAGGCTCCACAAATCACATAAAATGCCTACTAAGTTAACAGTGAGTTCAAGTACCCTCAAAACACAAAATATTTGTCATGGACATATTACACTTCAAAAGCTCTCTTCGTTAAACACATTTCACTTTGAAAGCTCACTTTCAAAAACACATATATGTCATGTATGTCCATGCTCACATTCATAAATACATATCTTCACATTTCATATCAAAATATACTTTGACATAACATAAACATATTCCTAGCCCCATTTACAAAATCATACAAAACAATTACTATGTTTATTGTGATTTCAGTAAAAAGTCTAGTATACTTACCTCTTAGCACTTATAGCTACAAGGCTTAAATCTCCTTAACCTATCAATAGAGATCAATCCTTTCATAAGCCTCATAATTCATACAAAATACTTTAAATAGCTTACAAAATTATACACAATGCATTTATCACATCAAATTGGTCTAAATACTTGGTTTCTCAAAACCTGTCATTCTGACCACTTACACTTAACAAAATTTTCTAATACATCAAATGATATCCAATTACTTCAAAATCAGAATATATTATTCTTGACTCATATATCATTCATATATATAAATATTATAACAAAATTCTTACATAATCCATTCCATACACACCATTAAATCCAAACTACTAACCTGACAGGATCAAGATACTTATTGAATAGTATTCAATCTCCTAATTTTATAAAATCATATACTAACTGAAAAATTATAAACTATCACAGAAATACTCTTGACATATATCCCAATCCATGTTAAATAATTTACTTCAAAATAACTGCCAAAAGTATTTTAAAACTATTTTATTCTATATCTTTAAAAATCTGTTAATCAAATACTGCAATGAGCTGATACAATTTAGAAAATCATAATACTTCAACCACATTGATCTAAATTCTCAATTCTAAGTATATCATATTATACATATAACATTATCATATTCCATAAATTTGTAATTTTTGAAGATCATTCAGTAGGACAAAAATTGTTTGTCACTGTATCATACTGTTTATATAGGAAATTTCTAGAATTTCAGGGTCAGTTTGGTACATTCACAACAAATTCAATTTCTGGAATTTTGAATCGATTC
This sequence comes from Ailanthus altissimus, assembly GCA_946807835.1. Taxonomy (NCBI): domain Eukaryota; kingdom Viridiplantae; phylum Streptophyta; class Magnoliopsida; order Sapindales; family Simaroubaceae; genus Ailanthus; species Ailanthus altissimus. The sequence goes on along the minus strand of OX327710.1, from coordinate 18,871,910 downwards.
AAAGTCTCAGATGATCCTAAACATGTCTAATTTCATATACTCAAAATTCAAAACCAGAATCGAATCACAACAATTTATAAAATTCCTGGATCAAGAGACTATCAAGCAGAAATTCTACAATTCATCATGATTTATCAAGCTATCTTATAGATCATCATCAATTCTCAAAATATCATACAAAATACACATCAAATCCTCAATTATACATATTTCCAAAAATTAAAAATTAAAGAAATTAACATAATTAACACCAATAAATTGAGAAATAATTGTGATATACCTCTTAAAATCTAAAATTCCAATTTCTTCTTCTTTTTCTTCTCCTTCTTCTCTTTCTCTCCCCTCTTTTTCTCTCTTCTCTCTCTCTAAATGAGGTAGCTCGACCAAAATGAGAGAATTAGGGTTTTAAAAGTGTATTTTTATACTAAGTGGCTAATTTTTAGTATTTACGAATTTGCCCCTAAAACTTTTAAAGTATTACAATTTGGTCCCTAAAATAAATCTAAAGTCTTGCAATTAAACCCAATGCTAATAGTATGACCTTAATCTATACAAACACTACTAATAGCAATATATAAATCAAGTATCATCCACATACAAATAAAATACGTATATTTATACATATATAAATACTTATTCTTACCGGTTGTGGATACTGGTTACTACAATTATATATATGTGTGTATTTGTAATTTGATATATGAAAAACTAGTATACTTATTGAGTTTTATACTCATTATAGTTTATGATGATTTCAGGTAAATAAGGTACATGTGTGCTTAACGGATTTGACAAGACTTCTGTTGTCCCTTAGGTTTCCTAAGTTGCTAGGTTTCTGAGTGTTTCATTTATGGACACGTAGTTTAAGATATTTGATTTATCTCTATTGAATAAATACTTATGTATTATTTTATTAGGTGTGGTTATATTTGGTTTATGTTTCACCAAGTGTGGTTACGGGTTGATCTTTGTGTTGAGCTTACTAGTAACCTGTTAAGGATTCTTATGTTAAATTTAAGTTTGCAATTTTATGTAATATTAATTATGAGTGCACATTATTGAATGAGTCTAAGTTATGTCATGTTTAAGATCTTTTGAGTCTGGAGCGTGACACTCGTATCGGTAGAAATAGATCAGGGATAATTATTTGAGAACATACTTGCGTAACTAGCATTTCTTGACACCCGATTGCAACTCTTGCAACTATGCAGTTGCTGGCATATTCCCAGGCCTATGTCTCATTATAGACAAGGCTTAAACTCTTGGATCTTCGCTGAGTATTATAACCAGCTAACACTTAGTTGTGCCAACATTTAGCATTTATATCTTTCGACGTGAATAACAATGAGCTGTTATCTAAACTCCTTTAGATCTAATCTGAACTCCTTTAGATCGTACAATGTCTGTAACATTACATTGCATGGTACCATATTAATATGTATTAGTAATTTAATAAGAATGTACACTTGTATAAATACACAAATATATATACATTTAGGGATGATACGTAAGCAACGACCTTAACATTATTTTTATATAGATTAGTGTATGTTTATATCTTCATAGTACAGATGATTGTTCTTAGCTAACCGTGAGCTTAGAGCTCATATAGGCATGCGGGTATTCAGTCAAGACTAGATACTAAATATACTTACGAGAACTCCAATAGACATCCTATGAAGCCGTCAAAAGAAGGTATTCTTGAGTTAAGTAGCATTCGTGGTCTTTTGACTTAAGCGCTACGATAGGCTTATGAGTGTTCTACCATACGTTGGCTCCACGGATATTAGAGACCTTTCATAGTCTGACCGTTGCGTGTCGTTGGGTATGGTCCGATGCTTATGGAGTTCGATGTGCACAGATACAAGATCTGTCAGCTTCTATAGGTAAGTAGTATATCCGATGCTCCGTGATTGCATTTTAGAAAATCTTATAGCCATAAGTAATAAACCTAGGAAAGTAATTTCCCTTAAGGTTAAATAATATCGCAAAAGTGTTTGGGTATATTATTTATTTAGATACATATATGGAGATAAGTTTACGGATGGGATTTTAGGGATTTGACGGTGATGATTTATATCTCCACACATCCAGGGTGGTTACGACAGAAGGATTATACGTATATGTAATGATCTTAACTTATATGGTCTAACGTGCTGATTTGTAATATCCGTGGCGTGTGTGTGGAGTATCGATCCCGGACTCATAGAATAGTTTCATTTGACGAATTAGGCGTGGACTTAGGGAGTTCCGTAATATGAAGTGTACTCATTGTGTAATAGGGCAGCGTACCAGATTGAATAGTTTAATCTAGTAAAATCTAGCAAAATCGAATATTTGTTTCAGGATCCCTCAGAATATGCGCGTGTCAATATTTAAGAGTTGGGTACATTGATTACTTGACAATTATTATTGACCAATTAAATGTTGATACATGACGCATAATGAGCATTTGGTTAAGTTGACTCAAGTGTAGGGTTAAGTGGGACCCACTTTGAGTTAATAAAGGGTTTAAGGGTAATTTTACATAATTGATTATATAATTATTAAATAATCAGAATATTTAATTATTTAATAGTTAACTAAATATCTAACTTAACTATAGTTAAAAGTTTATCAAGTAGTTAGGTTAAAAGATATTTTAACCTTACTTAAGGATTAAGTTAAGGTTAATCTAACCATGGTTAATAATTGACTAGGATTAGATTAATTAGATATTCTCTTTGACTTAAAAATAAAGTTAAGTTATCCTAAATAGAGTTAAGTGTTAATTATGGTTAGGTTAGATATCTAAATTAAAGTGAAATTAAAATCAAATGCATGTTGAATTAAAAGTTAATTAAATGCATTTGGTTTATATTAGTAAAATGAAACAAAAATTGGTTAAGTTTTGGTTTTTGATGGCTGGCCAATTTAGAGAGAATTGAGAATAAGAATTTGTAATATTTTCAACAGTTGAAAATATATTCTATTCATCATCTTCTCTAATTAAAGTTGGCCATTAAAATAATAAATAAATTTATTTTTGTTCAAGAGTTGAATAAAAGAATAACAAATTTAATTAAGTTAAAGAATTTAACTTAGGATTAAGTTTAAGTGTTAAACCAATGCGGGATTATAGGCTACTATTCTAGACAATTAAACCCTCCTCTATTGATTGCTAGAATGGATGATAATTTCATTTCATGTGGACTCCAAACAAAATTTAATTCAAAGGCTCAAAAGATATATATTTTTTTAATTTGTATTAATTTGATTAATATATATAAATTTGTGTTCGTTATAAATTTTTAGACTTCTGTTGTGTATATATGTGTGTGTGTGTGTGTGTGTGTGTGTGTGTAATGTGTATATTTAGATGATTAACACACACACACACCACATGCATGCACCCATGATTTAATCGACACCAAACATAAAGAGGCTAGAGGATCAATGAAAATTTATGAGAGAGAAACTATGTAAGAGGTCATGGTGAAAATATTTATAATATTCTTGTATTTTATATTATAAGATTATAGTAGATTATTCTCTTATATGTGCATGTAGCCCAAATTAGATTGAACCATGTTAAATTTCTTGTGTTCTTTGTGTGATTTATTAATCTTGATGTTTGATATGCTTTTACTATATTTTCTAAATAAGTTATAAGAGCTAAAATATTAACAAGTGGTTTCAAGCAAAGTCAAAAGTAAGAAGTTAAAAAGGAGCCAAAGATGGGTCAAGTTGAAGATCCTAATTATATCAAAGTAAATATATTTCTAGAGACAGAGATAACAAAGATAATTTTCAAGAAAGAAAATTAAGTTCAAGTATATATTCATCAAAACAAAGGAGTCAAAGAGCAAAGTTCAACATCTGTAAGAGTAGCGTCCATGCAGAAGGTAAAAAAAACAATTGATTTAGGTTAATGAAGAACTCAAAATTATTTGAGAACAAAGTTGTCTCAATAATTAAAAATCTCAATTGAGTTAAAAAATTAAAAATAAAAAAACTCAATGAGATGGATCTAGCAAATTGTTAGGTTAAAAGAAAAAGACAATGAGTGAGTATAAAAAAATGATTTGCCTATAGACATGGTAGGTGAATTGATTCTCATGAAAAACTTTAAATGAGTATGATACATAGTTTTCATAGCGAGAGAAACTAGAATTACTTAAGGGAGGCTGCAAAGAAATTAAACCAAATATAATCTATTGAAGAGATATGAAAGTTTAGTTTAAGAGAGACAATATTAAATTAAATCAAATTTATTTAGGAAAGACTTGAATTACCTTATTTGAGTGGAATTATGAGATTCGTAAATTAGTAATTTTCATGTATGATTTATTTTATTAAAAGTATAGTCTAAGTTGTATAAGGATTAAGAATACAAGTTCAACAAAGAATTATATATTACTCACTATATAAAGAGGTTAAAGGATCAATGAAAAAACTAGAGAAAAAAACTATGTGAGAGGTCATGAAAAATATATTTAGAGTACTCTTATTTTTATATTATAAGATTATAGTGGATTATTCTCTCATCCATAGATATAACTTAAATTAATGTGAATCACATTAAATTTTTTGTGTTCTTTGTGTAATTTATTAATCTTGATGTTTAATATACTTTTTCTATATTATCTAAATAAGTTATAAGAACTAAAAGACTAAAATCTTGATTTTCAGAGCCATTTGACATTGCAATTCATATTTTTGTTGCTTCAACATGGACAAAATCTCTTGTTGAATGATTGTTTGCAAGAAAGCTAGTGGTCTCTTGCAAGTGGACAAGATTATCGCGAGTCTTGACACATAGTATTTTCAGTCCTTTCTAAAACTTCAAATTTGATTTCTCCATCGGCCTATCCAATCTAATTCACGACTCGTTAGTAGACGCTACATTAATAGGGTAAGTTAGGTAATTAGGAAGAATTTTTAGTCTTAGAAGATGCCCTTTGACAGAACCTGACTCGAGTCCTCCTCGAGAATCGAGACGGATCCTGCGATGACATAGGACTAATATACTCTTTACTCATACATATGATACAATGAAGCTACCTGCCTCAACAAAAGGTGTACATTTGTACTCCAATATATAAAAAGATATACAAATACATAAACTAAGATACTTATGCAGTTATGCATGTCGTGGGCCAACCTCAAAATGTGATAACTGTATCACACTGCATGAATTCCTGTGACAACCTGAGAAAAATATAAAAGTATAAAAAAAAATGTGAGCTTGTGGTTCAGTGAGTGGACATAATTAGAAAATATTATATACTTTATACGTAATGTACACTTATAAATCTGTAAGATAGAATAGTTATGAAGTTGTATACTAAATAATCAATAAACTTGTACTGAAAATATGTGTTGTTATAAAATCTATGCGAAAACTAAAATCATAACATAATACTAGGGATCTGAAAATCTAGAAGCATAAACTATCATAAAATATATAATCAAGCTGAATATATGTAACATAACTCTGAAAACATTTACTACATAAATATATATTAAAAATCACACCAAACTTATACTCGGAGAAAAATTGGTCTAACTTGGAGGAATAACTCACGCACAGGTAGAGCGGGGGATCTGAACTAGTCTAACCAGGTGAAATGCTGCATCGCTCGGGCAGAACAAATTAAACTGGTCTAATGCATGCACAGAGCAACTACACTAAAAGGGAGGGTACGCATATAGTGGTTCAAAAACTACTACTATATAATTTCATGAAAGCACAATTGTTCTAAAATAAATATTTCTGTACTGAACGTAATCATAAACTATACTATAATAAATTTTAAAAATATTTTTGAATGTACTAATTAACATAAATATTTATCTGTCTAAAATAAATCATGACTAAATCTGATAACGTGTAATTAATCATAATTATTGTATAAAAAATATATATATAGCTATCCACTCACAAAAGTGTACTAATTCTAAGCTGGTTCTAGATCTTCAGATCTACCAACTATCGGTACGTTTCCTATAACGTAAAATATAAAAATATATCATTAGTACCAATATGTATTATAAATATTAAAATATAAATATTTTAACATTATAAAATTGTTACCCGCTGAAACATTGAATATTGAATATGAATCTAACTATCCAAACTGATTTCTTAAAATTCCTTATTTTCTTCTCTTAAATTCTTTTTTTTTTCCTCCGAATTTTCTTTTCTCATTTTTTTTTTCTTTTCTTTCCCTCGGTTTTCTTTCTTCTCATTTTCTTCCTTCTTCTTTTCTCTTTTCAATTCTGTTCACTTCTCATTCTCGGCTTAACAAACTCAAATGAAGCAAATCATTGCTTCTTTATATACCACAACCCACCGCCCACTTAGCCAATAAAATAGAGCCATTTCACTTAATTTCTTTTTTTTCTTTTTCCATCCTACACCACGTGTTAATGCCTCATCCCATCAACTCAGTTACCAAACAATTTCTTTACATTATTATTTATTCATCAAATGCTACTAATCCTTTAATTGATGTAACTAAAGGCCATGTGTGTTACACCCGTTGTGCATACTTCTCGAATGGTCAAAGCGAGCCAAGACTCATACAAGACCACCTATCCGAGCCATAGGTAGTCGTCTGACTGGATAGTCTGGACTTGTATGCAATTCATCTTCACGTGCTTTTGTCGCCTCAGTTGGAAGTGAATCTTGAGAAGCAGTCGGTTCATTGTCCATAGTTGAAGTAAGGTTGAAACAAGATGTTTTGAGGATTTGCTTGAGTTCGACACTCAACGAAAGCACCAACTATAATGACAAAAAAAGAGAGAATTTTATTCGAATTATATTTTGTCTACTGCTCGAACTCATGCTATACAAGTTTAATGTGTGAAATTATCTTTTGAGTCTAGATCTTGATGGTACATGCTTTGATGTAGTCATGGCGGTTATCACCAATTCCTGATTGATTATTTCAAAAAAAAAACTCCTTGACAGTGGCTTCTCGGCATGGTGATTACAAGTCCTTTGTCCATCTTCATTTTTTTCCCACATTTGATAGCAAGGCTCCCTATATAGAGCACAAAATGGCAAACCCCGGGTCCGGGCTCAGGTTTTGCCTCACCCGGACCTGAACCTGAGTTTTTGTGAGGCTTCCGAAACTGGGTTGAATTCGGGAAAAATCTGCATGAGGACCAGCCGCGTTTCGGAAAATAACCCGGTTAAATGAATTGTTTCCTCATTTTTTCAAATTTTCTTTTAGTTGTTAATTGTTAAATATTATAAGCCAAATTAACTACACTGGGCACAAAGCCAAATAAGTTGCCATTTGTTAAATTGCACGTAAATCTGTACTAATAAACTGAAGTCCTTCTCAAGTATGAAGTATCCGACATTTTCATATAATAAAGGATTAAATGGATTATGATGGTTCTATGTTAAACACACTTTTGAAATTATATAATAAAGGAGGCCAAATAAAAGACTAGTAATGTACACGAGGAAGGATCAAATGTGACAGTTGACACTCATGGCAAAACAAGCAGCTGGTAGTAGCTGGCGAGACTCACGGCGGTGTTTGGGAGATTAGGCTTGTAGCGGCGGCTCGCAGCTGCAGTGCTTGATATGCAGTGGCGGTGCTTGGGAGCTTGGGATTTCAGCGGCAGTGCTCGGGAGTGATTTTTTTAGCTTGGCAGTGATGAGAATGAGATGATGAGAGTTATACAATTTAGATTTCAGATTTTGAGACAGAGAGAGTAGTACTAACTATTGGTCCATAAAATCCTGACCTCAAAAAAAAAAAATGCAATATGTACCTGAGTTTTAACAATTATTTTCTGGATTTTTTTTGGGTTTTTTAAGTTAGGAAATGGATGCGGAGTTTTTGGCATCCAAGCTTAAATAAATTATTCTTTAAGACATTGTGTATGGAGCTGTCATTTTGACAGCTTATTCCATTTGCAACGGGGTGTTATTTTTTTCAATTATTGAGCTTTGTTATTTATAGTCCAAAATGGTTATTTTTGGTTCAGTTTATTTGGCCAAAACAAGTATATATATATATATATATATATATATTTATACACTAGGAATCTTGGACTAGTGAACAAAATTTATGACGTTTTGGGGAACTGTTTCGTTCCAATTAATTTCTTTATTTAGTTTCTAGAGGGCTTTGAACAACTTATTTTCAATAATTTGTTACGCTTTAGTTGTGGTTCTAGAAAAAAAAAACTGAAAATTTTCTGCTACATTCTCGCTTTCCCCCTTTTCTACAGTTTTATGCATGCGCATAACTGGGTTTGATTCTTGATTCTGAAGTGTATTCGGTTTAGATAATATGCTAAATAAAACATTGAAGCAAATTAGAAAGAACAGAAGTTTACATATATATACTGGAATAGTTCGTTCCTCAGTGTTATAAAAAAATACCTTTTACATTTACAAAAATAACTTTTAACTTCAAAACTTGTAAGCTAATTAAATTCATCGCCGTTGTATATCTTTATAGTAACAAACATCTTCATTCTTGAACTTCTGCGAAATTTCGTCTATCTCATTTGGAAGTTGAGTGTCTTAATGCAGTAAGCAAACATGAAAGCAAAGAAGACTGCGAAGCCAACCAGAACTGCAGCAACTGGTCCCATGAAATTTGGATCGTATCCGAAATGGTCTTCAATATATGATTTCACAGAAGAGCTTTCTCCCGTTCCAAGTACTCTAATGGGGTCTTCCACATCCCTGTATTGTGACACAATCAATCCGTAAACTGTCCATGCTACCGGGCAAATCCAATAGTACCAAATCCACCACTTGGGAATTTTCTGAAATTTCAAGAAGCCAAGTACATTAGTGTCAAAATGCATGAATATGTTGAAATCTGAAAAATTAGTGCTCAAGGGCTTAATTAAATAGCATACCGGTCTTGGGATGAAGAAGCCAGAGAAAAGATTGAAGAGTGCGTAGAATGCTGAGGCAAAGATAGCTGCTACTTGGTGGTTTGGTGTGATCGAAACAGTCATCATTCCATAGTATGTGAAGTACAAAAAGGAGAAGAAAGTGATAAAGAAGAACCACCAGAACTTGGTTGCGGTCCATTCAAAGCTCACCATGGCATATACAATAACAGTATAATATGTTGCTTGAATAAAGACATATGGTATCTCACAAATCACCTGCATGACATATAGTTAAAATCCAATAAGTAGAATCGTCTATGAAGATTATCCTTCAATAGAAGCATTTTTGTTGATTGCAAAGCTTTGTAAATTTGACAACTCTGAGAATGCACAACTCCGTTTTGCTAGGAAACTGAATTTTTTCAAAAATCTTAACAATGAGATATGAAGATAAGGATGCAAAAACTAGTTTCTAATATTCTTATTCAATGAAAAATGTTGTAATTGAGGAAAATAATCTCCACAGCTAACCTGTGCAAGTGCGTAAGGCAATCCAGAGTACATTCCTGCCGCCCTTTCTCGATAAAATACTGTTCTTTCAGTGGCTATAATAGGCTGTACAGTAGAGCAATTGTTAATACCAACAAACAAGACAGAAGCATACATAGCTCCAATGATCATGGTCAGATCTCTTGTGTCCTCCCTGAAATAGAAAATAGAAAATTAAGTCTCAGAAGCAAATCAGTTATGCTGCCTGCTAATTAGAGTGCTTGAAATTTCTAAATAGAAGTATGCACAAACCTTTTGGTGCCAACTTTCCAGAAAATAGTCCCAACCATGAGAGCTGCAAGCAACGTGAAAAGGTATCTAACAAGGTTATAGTCAGGGCTTCTCCAATAAGTCCACCATTGCTTCCAAAGGCAAGATTTGAATTGCCCCCATGTTGATTGAGAATATTGGGTGGCAAAGTAGAGGTCTCTAACTCCTGGTGGTGGTGTGCTCAACTCCCTAACCAATGCCTTGTTTTGCCTGCTCAGAGACACTGATATTAGCTCATAGGAATCAACATAATTTGGCCATAAACAATGTTCTTGCTTTACTTATAGCTTCACTCACTGGCACAGTGATGATGATTTATAGTGTTGAGCGAATTCCATGCCAAGTCGAACTTCAGCTGCGACAGAGCTCACTTCTAGCATCCACGTTGCCGGATTGTACTTATCGTTGATTTTTGGCACTCCAGGAATAGCCTGTGATTGTAAATGGTATGAAATCGGGTAATGCAATTTGCTTTTCTGAACTAGATGAAGAAAATTGCAACAAAGATAAGGTACCTCAAAATATTCAATGATCTTGTGAGAATGTCGACCCAATGGCCCTGAGTAGATCACTTGGCCTCCTCTCTTCAGGAGTAGCAGCTCATCAAAGGCTTCAAAGATATCAATGCTAGGTTGATGAATTGTGCACACAACAGTTCTACCAGTATCCACAGTGTTTCTCACAGTCCTCATAACAATGGCTGCTGCCCTTGCATCAAGACCAGATGTTGGTTCATCCATGAAAATGATTGAAGGATTAGCAACAAGCTCCACTGCTATTGTCAACCTCTTTCTCTGCTCTGTTGACAGCCCTGTAACTCCTGGCAACCCCACTATAGCATCCTTGAGATTGTCTAGCTCTACTAATTGCATCACTTCGTCAACAAAAATCTGAAATGCAAAACAAATGTAAACCCAGTTTAGCACTCAAATTTTTGCCATTACTCTAGCTTGAAAGAGTGATACAAGTCATTGCTCATACCATCTTTTCCTCTTTGCTGACTTCTTTAGGAAGCCGGAGAAAAGCTGAGAAAATCAGAGATTCTTTAATTGTCACTTGGGGCGAGTGGATATCGGTTTGTTCACAATAACCTGAAATTCTTGCAAAGGTTTCTTGATTCTTAGGGAATCCCGAGATTCTAATGTCGCCTTCAATGTAACCACCAGTCTTTCTTCCTGCCAAAACATCCATCAATGTAGTCTTTCCAGCTCCACTGACTCCCATTAATGCTGTCAAAACGCCAGGCCTAAAAGCTCCCGTCACTTCACTAAGTAACTGGAGCTTGTCCTCTGTCACTCCTTGCTCCTTCATTGCCTGTTAAAATCACCAAAATTATTAGTATAATTAGTGAATAAAAACTGATTAGGATTCTGAATACGATAGAAAAATAAAGTGAAAGAGGTAAGGGATTCTTACAGGGGGCATGTCCACAGAGTAATTAACATTCTCAAAGGACATTGCAAGAGGAGTGAAAGGAAGAACCATTCCTCTTCTGGGAGCAACTCCATTGGCAGCCTCAAGATAAGTATGGCTATTTCTGCTCAGTCTATTGGGATTCGATCGACTGCTCATTCTGTGTATTGCCATTTCTCCTGTAAAGTTTTAAGTTCATATAGGGAACATGATCATTTGCTGCCATAAATTGAGATTGGACAGAATCGGTGTAGGCTAAATCATTCTGTTTCTTACTTGTATTGTTTTCATCAGAAGAAGATAGAGATCGAGAGAATGAATCTCTCTTGGACTGTTGCCTTCTTAGTCTTGGCTCCTCCGTTGATTGTTCCCGGCCAGCCTCCATCTCTGCTGCTGCTTCTTCAGACAATATTGCTTGTGGTTTCCCAAATGCTAGAAAATAGGAAACAATAGTTTTCAACACAAGGAAAGAGAATAAAATTTGGAAAGCTAAATCAGCTTAACAGTTAAAAAACTTTAAACATAATGCTAAACTTACGATTTAGGTACATGAGCGCGAAAGTTAAAAGAACATTGAACAGAACTATAAACCCGATAAGGGCTCCTGCTCCAATCCAGAACCAGTTTCTATCAACAGGGACATCAAAATTGTGTAGGACTGCTGCTCCTAATCTGGTGACATTGTCTGAGGCCTATATGCAATCAAAATTAAATTGTTAACTCGGTTTATTAGAAAAAAATACGAGTTCTATATTCTTGTTATTGGTAGAAGGTGTGATATCATTGATATTGAACGTAAGACAGTAACTAGGAATACATACCCGTTTATTCATCCACCTTGAAGCAAACATTTCATTTACAGTGAAGGCATTGAAACCATATGTCATTGGTGAAATCCAGTAACCCCATTCCCACCAACTTGGAATTTTATCTGTGACAAACGGAAAAAACTTAATGTCAATCCTGTACATCCTTGCTCTATCCATTTTTCTCAGTTCCTATTGATTTTGCATTACCTTTAGGAAGGATGAAACCTCCTAGCATGAAAACAAGAAGGAGAGTGAGTGTCCCGCCAGTGTTTGCAATGATCATGGTCCGGCAGACTGCAGCAATAAGCCTGAAGAGCCCAGTAGCCATTTGCTGAATCAAAAATATCAGTAGCAGATGCTTGAAAAGCCTGCCAATTTGGAATGCAGTAAGCCTCTACATAAGCACTCCTCTACTGATCTTAATAATTCATATAAAAATTCATGATAACAACTTGGTATGGTTAAAGTTACCTGCTAGCTTCAGGTGCAAATCCGGTTATGTAGTACGTCACAGCAACCCAGACAACAGACAAGAAAGCTGTTATCGGAATCCTGAGTAAGAAACTTGGCAAGGTGAAAGTCCAGGGAGGATGAAACAAAAGGTCTCTTTGCTTGTAAAACACTGGAAGTCGTTGAACCATCATTGAGAGCTCAGCAAAGCCATTGAACATATTCAAGATCATGGCAAATATCAATGCACCAACATATAATGCTCCATGCTCTTCACTTCTTGCATGCAATCGAGTCCTAATAAATACAGTCGATGAAATGGTGGCCACAATGATAAGCTGGACAGTTTTGAAGACATAGACAAATGAATTTCTCTTGATCAACAACCATTCTCTGTCACAACAAGCTCTTAGAAGTTCCATTGTTGGGGCCGCATATTTATGGAACACTAAGGCTGCCCTGTGAGTTCGAGATTTATCGTAAGGGACCAATAGCTCGTTCTGCAAATGCATGCCAACATGGAAACTCTTGAATCTGTTTGCAAATTCTGTGACTGAAATGTATCTGTATGGTCTTCTTGTGTCTGCCCAGTATTGCTCCTGGTCTTTCCTGGAGGTAACCTGTAATAATTGCACTAGTTAAAGCTATGTGTCTATGCTTTAAAGTAGTATGACGAATTTGTATATTGATTGGAACGGATAAATTAAAGGGTTCTCTTAAACTCTTGACTACAATTAAAAATGTTTTATTAAGAGATACGTATTAGTGCTTTTTAGCATATATATACAAAAATATACATGTCAAGATTTTATTAACGTGTTATACATAAAGTCACTTTTCATTGAAGTGTATCTAAATAAATCCCTAGAAACATAAGTTTTAAATTTTGATAGGTCACACTCCTAATCTCACCAAGCCGAGACCCACGAATTTGTGTTGAAAGCTTAGTAGATTAAGCCGAAACCCAAAAGATTTTGCCCAGACTTTGTCAAATTTAAATGGGCACCCAAAGCCTTTTTTAAGTACTTTTACAAGCTGTGACACAAGCTACCATATTTGAAATGATGCAAACCATGATTTTGTTACCTCTTGCAAGAAATCAGCAGTGCCCTTTCTCTCAGGGCAGCGGAATCCGCAGCTCTCAAAGAAGTGAAGAACATACTCACGTGGGCCTTGATAGACAATTTGACCCTCCGATAAGAGAATGATATCATCAAAAAGATCAAACGTCTCAGGAGCAGGTTGAAGCAGAGACATTAAGATTGTGCCTTCAGTAAGATGAACAATTTGCTGCAAACACTTGACTATTTGAAACGTCGTGGAACTGTCTAGACCTGTTGATATCTCATCCATAAACAGAGTTTTCGTGGGTCCAACAATCATCTCTCCTGCATCAATCAATTAAAATATTGCAAGATTCATTATGGAAATTCAAGACATCAAGTAATCACTTCATAAATATAGCTTGGAAGTTCAAAAACTTTGTAATTTTCTATTGTAAGCTAATTTAGGATGCTATTATGTCCAAAATATTTCGCAATGAATTTTTTTGGACGTAAATTTCTCAAAATCTTGGTGAAGCAAAGGTTTAAGAACCTGAAAAATCATTTTTGAAGGAATTCTATCTTCAACAGAATTTCGTGGAAGTGCAACGGATTTTCACTGAAGATCAACCGAATTTCGTTGGTTATTCTGCCAGGAGTTATGTTGAAACTAATGGAATTCCGCTCAGGTCTAATAGAACTTGGTTGATTCAAACAATAATGAACTATATTCGGACATGTGCTATCAAAATTTTGTAACTTTGTACTGCAGATTTCTATTGATGTTTTTTTTAAGCTAATGTCTCTTAATGATTTTTTTTTTAAAAAAAAAATTATCAATTTAATTTTTAAATTTTAGTTGAATTATTCAAATTTTTTTATATTTTTTTAAATATCTCAATAGTGTATTATTTAACACCAATAACATATTAACTATGTAATTATAAAATTTGAGAGGGTAAATATTTGTTAGGATCGAACAAAATATTAAAAAGAATTTTTTTTTAAAATATTTAGTAAATTGGGTGCAAAACTAACACTATACTCGTAAAAAAAAAATTAAAAAAAAAAGAACTTTATTAGCTCGAATCAAGATCTGGTTTTTGAATCTTGATAAAAAAAACTTCATATTTTAACTTCTTGATACTATCTTTCAAAAGAGAAAAAAAAAACTTCTTGATACTAAATTTTTTAAGAATAATTATATATTAACATGTGGTCTTACTAAAAAGAAAAGAATTAAAAAAAAAAACCTGTGGTGACTCTCTTTTTCTGTCCACCAGATATTCCTCGATGCATTGCATCTCCAACAATAGTGTCTTTGCATATATCAAGCCCTAAAATCTGTTTCCCACAAAGAATTACATTAATGAAATGTGAGTATGTATGTTAATTACATGTTATAACTTAATAAATCAATTAACTACTAAATTAAGAGGCACATGTTTTGTTTTCTAGAATAAGAATAAATGGAGGGTGATTCATTATTTAACAATTTTTTTTAATGTAAATGTCATTAAAAAGATAAGATATCATTAATAAAATTTAAAAAAAAAAGCTTACTATATAAATCAAGAGAGTTAGAGATCATATGCGTTGATCTTTGATTAACTTACCTTGAGAGTGTAGTCAGTAATGAGACTGCTTTCAATTCCATTCATTGCAGTTGCCTGAAATATATAATAAAGTTACAGTCACGTATATGAATTAATTAAGGGAATCACATTCTGTTTCAAAATATATAAGGCCGTGAGGGATTTACCTTCATGAAAAGATCTACTTCAGCTTCCGGAAATATGCCAGCATCCTTTTCTCTTCTTGCTAGCTCACTTAGAAGTTCTGTATATAACACAAACAATTAATTAATCACAATAGTTACCAAATTCGAATTAAAGTATGATAAAAATGGTAATTTTTCTTAATTAATTTTGATATAATTACCATATCGAGTTCCAACTCCTTGACATCTTGCAGAGAAATCAAAAGTTTCTTTCACAGTCATTTCTCCAATATGAACATCATTTTGACTGATGTATGCTGAGGTCTTTTGTGGCACAAATTCATTGAGCTTATACCCATTGTAAGTAATTTCTCCACTAACCTGTAATCACTCAGAATGTCACTATAAATTTGAAGCTAAACTTTGAACCTTACTCAAACTATAATGAGTTTTAAATTTTTAATTCGTAATCGAATTTGACTGAGTACTGTTTATTACAAACCTTTAAGCTCGGGTCCAACTTTCCAGCTAATGCCAACAAAAGAGTTGTCTTTCCTGACGATGGTGGACCTAGTAAAAGGGTCATTCTGCAACAAAAATGAATATTTTAAATCACATCGAAAACGTAATGTACTATAGTATTTGATGGCTACATATAATATTTGTTATATGCATAGAGTAGTTACCTTGTTATTATCAACGTTTAGTCTTTTTTGTTTCTTTCTTTGAACTTTATGTTACAATTAAAGAGAATGATAGTGAGAATGAGACAATTCAAGCCAACGATTTAAAGGTATATAAGTGTGAAGAACTAACCACTGGACTGTCTTAATTTATGTAAAGTTTTAGCACTTTGTCTAGAAAATAGTATTTTATATATGTAGAATTTTGTTTTAAATAATAATATTGCTTATTATATAATGAGCAACTAAATATGAAACATGATTTTTATAGCAAATTATATATTGAAATTGTGAATTAACCAAATAACGCAACATGGGCAATATTGTCCATTACTTCGTCTCTCTCCTGCACTCTATATAAGTGTGTTTTGGACAAACATATAAGAAATTTATAACATGAAATATAAAATTAGTAAAATTAAATTATTGAATTTGCAACGTTTTATATCATAAATTCTACATTCCAAGTTATAAAAATCGTGTGCTACTGTTAATATTTATCTATATATTATAAAAATCATGTGCTACTGTTAATATTTATCTATATATACCTAAATTCATTTTTGTTCTTTTTTTCAAGGATTAATAAAGTTTTATGAAGTTAATTAGTGGCACCTTGATGGCCTTATGATCCCAGAAGCCTCCTTAAGGATGGTGAGTTTAGTTCTCTTAGCCAATCGAACCCCAATCAAACCAAGAACTGATTCTGCGATGTTTCGTGCAGTATTTGCAAGTGTGGGAAGAGCTCTACTTCCAATGTAGCAATCAGCTTCGATTGTTAAACGATCAAATCTTACTTCAACTGTTGGAAGCTTAATTCCAACCCTGCAATTACCATATATACATAATAATTAATTAATTAATTAAATACATTCAATGGTTATCTGGGAAACCACAAACTCTCTAGTTGACTTAGTTATATATAATAAATCTAATGCAGCATAATCAACATTAGCATCAGCATAAAATAAGTAAATAATAAACCATTGTCAGAAAAAGAATAATCAAAATGCTGTAAATTTGAATATGTATTCAAATTATTTAATTAATCAGACAAGCACAATATTTAATTAGTCAAGTTATATTGATATATAATGATATTTAATCATAATGTATTCAATTGGAACCAGAAATTCTCTAGTTGGCTTAGTTATGTAATAAAACTAATTGCAGCACAATCAACATAGCATCAGCCCAAGATGATCAATAAACAAATAAAAGGCTGTCACAGAAAGAATAATAAAAATGCTGCAAATTAACATGTCGATTTTTTATTCCCTTGTGAAGCAAAAATAGCACATATGAAATTTCTTCTCTTGATTCAATATTTTTATTATTATTATGTTATCATTTTTAATGGTCCATTTTACAGCTAGAGAAAGAGAATAGAAACAACCACCAAAAACAAACCATAAAACACTTGAATATGTCTAGATTATAAGAGAGTTAATTTAGGTTGATCAAAATTTTAAAAAGAAATTGTCAGACTTACAAAAAATAAATAAATAAAGATATGTGATTGAGGGTGTTTTTACTGAAATAACATTTTTGGGTAAAACTATTTTCTGGAGAAATATTTGAAAGCACTTTATTATAGAATTACTTGTAAGAAATATACCATCCATTTACAAAAGAGAGAGCCATGTTATAAAGAAGTGAAGAACTTACTTATCAATTCTATTCCTGAACTTGTTCAGGAACTTTCCATTATCCTCCTCAGCAACTCTGAAAAGCTTATCAATGAACTTTTGGCGATCATTCATATCAAGCTTTCTCACATCAACTTCTTTATGCACTACCTTATCATTTCCTCGCATCTCGGTCTCAATAAAGGATTGGATAATGCTTGTTCTTAGTCTATCATAAGTTGGCAGCTTCTCAATAGCAGCCCATTTGAGAGCTTCTTCATCTTCATCATAAAAGCTGCTTCTTCCTGAGTACCTGCCACTGGCGAATACCTCTTCCATGCTTCAATTCGTTCTGCTTAAGCTCCTGCTTATACTGCAGTTCGATCGATCGCCTTGAATTTCTCACTCACTCTATGTCATGATGATCCATTTTTTTGTTCCTTTGGATTGGTTTCTAGTTTTTAAAGCAAAAAGACAAACAAAAAAGGATGAAAAATGAGGCCAAAATTTAGGGAGTAAAGAGGGATAAAAGTTCAACTGGTTTTAATCATGCAATGATCAATAGTGGATTCAGAGTTAATACTATTGGGACTAAAATGTTAAAATTTAAAAATAAAAAGAGTGAAAGTCAGTATTATAAAGGATCATAATATTGAAGTTAAAAATCTCTAAAAATCGATATTTAAAAAAAAAATCTGAGGCCTCAATATAATTCTGCCTCTGCATGCAAGCTTATGTGTTTGCCTTTGCTACGTTGTGGTGAAGTTTCCAATGCATTGAAGTACTGCAGCTAGATATATAGCTGCCAAAACAATTTGGGGAAGCTTTAATTTGGCAAAACAGAATTAACAACAACGACTTTACAATTTTCTTATTTATCTTTCTCGGCTACCAAACAAAATACAAGGAAATTGAGTTAAAATACTTACTTGAATTTTTCTTAAAGAAGATAATAGAAATGAAGCTTCTCTTAAACTTTTTTTATTTGCTTAGCTTTTCTCCCCAGCAATCCTTGAAGAAGTCTCCAGCTAAACTCTTCTTCTTTTCTTTTATAGAGAAAGAAAGAGAAAATTGCTTCTTGAAGAGAAGCTTTGAATGTCTATGTATATATATACAAGCAAAGTAAGAGGAGAGGAAATAAATTCAAATAAAAATGATCGAATGCCTAGTTTCATTCGATTGAATTTGAATGATGACCAAGTATTTATCAACGCGAGAATTCAACGTCATAATCAAGCTATAGTAATTAACCCTGATTATATGTAACAGAAAATGAACGTTAGCCAAAAGAAAATTGATATATTTATAACAAAAATCAACGAGAATTTGAATGGCCAATGGTTCACGGCAACCAAGACAAAACTAAATATTAAATTTTTGCTGCATAGTTTTCGTCGGAGGTTTAATTTATTGGCTAAGGTAAGAAGAAGAAGTACGTTTGACTGAACTGCTTCTATATATGTATTGGGAATCAATACCACTTGAAAACAAACATTTTTTTGTATATTTTTGTTCTTTGTTTAGTTCACAAGCATAGAGACTAGGTCTTTTTTTTTATTTTTTTAATGAATTCGAGGACCATTAACATTTATTTTGATTTTTTAATGAATCGAAGACCATTTTTTATTTCCTTCCCATTTTTTATTTCCTTCATGATGGTAGAATGAAGTATGAAGTAACAAGAGTGAACGATTGATCAACTGTCATAAAAAAATTAAACTGAAATATCCAAGGCTCATAGATAGCAACTGGAAAAGTAATTAAAAAAAAAGAAGAAATAAAAGAAGGTATTAACCAAATTAAGTTGATATATATTAATAAAAAAAAATAGGGTTAATGAAATTGAGACCCCGAAGTTTAGTGAAGTGGCTAACAACAGCCTCTCCTCTAATTTTTCCGTCGACTTCTTTTTTTTTTTTTTCTCTGGGTCTAAGTTTGACCGAGTGAATGACTAAAATGTCCCCATGATAAGAAAAAAATTGATGTAAATCTCCAATATGTTTCACTTCTTCCCAAGTCAAACTAATATATATAATACCCGTATTAAGAAATTTTTCAAAGACTAAGTAGGCTTCTATTAAGAGATTATCCTAATTCCTCAATGATCGCCAAAGTTTACTTCATAAATTTTCTTTACAACTCCGTTATTTATTCTCTTCCTTTACTGCAAGCTTTTTCTCCACTATCAACTTCGCCGAAACAACCCAAGAGCTTCCCTGAAAAGCACTGTATACTCCTCATTATTGGTGTCCAGAAGCACTTATTCTTCCTTGCAAGTTCACGCAATACAAAACGCCATATGAAATTAATTTGACTCGATTAAGACTCCGTTTGACTCGGTAATGACTCACTAAGAGCTACCAAACTAAACTTCCAAACAACTTCTCGACAGTAACATGACCTCTCTTAGCATTGGAACGTGCCATAGAAATATGAGAGTGAGTGGCGAGTGGGTCCGACAAGCTCACGAGATTAAGTTAGTGAGTAGGCTCACAGGATTTCTGAGTAGACTCAACAAGCCCACGCAAGGTGGCCATGCCAGTTATGCACGCATGGAAAAACGGTGGTCTATCTCCATGTGCCAAAAGAAAATGCAATTGCATTATTGGTTTCGCCTGAAAATTCACCCCTAGGAAAAGATTTATGGTGACTTTGTTGGCTTGTCAACAATGTTGCTGTCGCTATTGTTGAATGTTGAATTTTGAGGACCTCAATGTCATTAACCTTAATAATTACTATATTTTATATGTAAATCATCTAGCAGCCGGGAGCAAAACAAAGAGTTTGAAAACAGTGAAACAATTAGTGGTGATATGATGTGACAAATTTTATCTGCACCGTGGATATAGATATGTTTACATTCATGAGAACAGCACATTCGTCACGATGAATTCCCTTTCTCTGTTGAATTCAATTTTGGGAAAATTGTAATGACCCATTAATTTTTGTACATGCTTTAGACTTTAGTTGATAAATATCCTATTTTTCCCGGTAATAAATTTGGAACACATAACTAAGTCGATGAACCATTGATGAACTATATAAAAACATAGAAATTTCTTTTTTTTTCTTTTTTGAAAATAGGAAGTTTTTAGGTCACAAGATTTTTATATTTTAATTGTACATATATATATGAAACATTTTTCAACTACAAAAATTCAATATCTTTCTCCGAATTAATTAATTAGACAAGATTTATTGTACAAATTAAAAAAAAAAACCGAATTAATCTTCAGTTGCTCTACTTAATTGAGCTATAGCTGTTTGTCTTTATACATATTATATAGATAACTAATATTTTAAGATCATATCTCTTTAATCTTTTTAATTGGTATTGCTTTAAAGTCTAAATTTATAATCTTTGATGTGATGTAATGGATCTCTTTTTAGTTCTCGTTATAATAGAAATGACCTGTTTAATGGTTAGAATATTGCTTTCGGAGTCCTTGGTCTAAATCTAATAGTGGGTAGAATTTATTAGATATATGCTTTGACAAAGAGGTTTAACTTTATTAAGAAAAAAGATACACCAGACACGTAATAAATCTTATTACTCAAAAGATTTATAAAATTAAGATAGTACGGGAGTAAAATGCAAAACTTAAAATAAAGACAATAAAAAAACAACAAAATGAAATTCCTAAACAAACTTCTAATTAAATAAAGTAAAGGCATTCTTAGAAAGAGATCAAATCTCTTTCGGAGCTTGAATTCCACAAGGGCCACCAAGTGTACCATCAAAAAGAATACCCAGATTATTTAAAGAGCAGGCTACAAAATTATTTTTTTCGAAAAGTTTGCTTGAAACTTGTTAATATTAAAATCTTAGGATATATACCTTTGAAAGTATTTTTAATAGAAAAATTATTAATTTAGTTCTTAAAGTATTTGAATTGTTCAACCAGTCTTTATATATTTTTTAAATACTCTAATTAGACCTTATCATCAAAAAAAAATGTCTAGAATGTGTTTTTTCTATAATAATAAAGTAAAATTTAATCAAATATTAGACCATTTCTTATAATTAGACATAACAATTTAATTTGTTGTTCTTAAAAGTACATTTTATACGTTATTTTTTTCAACAATAGAGATTAGTTGAGCTATTTAAAAAATAATAAAATATTAACTGAGTAATTCTATAAATTTTCATAGACTAAATTGATAAATTTCTTTTTTAATATTGTCAAATTAAAAGTAATTCAATTAAATAATTGAAATTTTTTTCTTACATAAGGTTTAGTTGATAAGATATAGAAAATCGTTTTCTTAGACAACCCTTCCAACGCGAGCTTGTTGAAAAAAGTACATATTCAGAAAAGCATTGTCTAATATTTCGTAACATAATTGTTACCAATGCAGACAGTTTTTATAGAAGTCCTTTTCTACAGGTAACGTTACAAATGCGGGGTATGTAGTGACAAGTCAATATATATATATATCGAAATAATGAGATCAAATATTACGAATTAATGGGAAATATTTTACTTAGTTAAGAAAAAATAAGATAGTAAAATGACTTGCAAATTCGTTAGAATCTATTCTTGATAGGAAGAATATGATAAAATTTGAAGTAGATTTAGTATACCAAATTAAAATCCGTAATGAATTTAGGACGGACACAAGTTTGCTAAAATATCTTGTAAATATCCATTAGGATATTTGCGAATATTTTTATTTTTATTTTTCTATAAAAAAAAGACTAAATGATGTTATTTTTGGTTGTAGCCCTAAATAAAAAATTAAAAAAATAATTTTTATCCATTCTTCAATCCATCAATTATTCTCACTCTTATTTATCATATAAACGTTGTCCCACAGTTTTCTCATCTATAATTCTCTATTATTCTTTTAAAACTATTGACTCACACTCATTAATTTTTTTTATTATTCACAAATGATATATTTCAATCTCTCTTTATTTAATTTTCATGTCACTAACATTACATTACTTAATAAATAATATGAATATTTTAAGAGAGAGATGGGTTGATTTTTTATTTATTTTTTTCACATGATGGAGATTGATGATCATTTCGTTTAACTTTTTAATTTACTTTCTTTACATGATAGAGATTGACAACTATTTTATTTTATTTTTTTAGTCTTTTAATGTATAATATAATTTTAGTTTAACTAGTTGATAAATTAATTTATCTTAAAACTAATATGCCATATATAAATTCATTTATAAAACATGTTCTTAAATATTGAATCAAGTCTAAAAAAAATTATTTTTGTTTAATTGGATTGCTTTGTAATTATATTTGTTCCCCCTATAGTTTGGGTTAAACCTTAATAATGAGGCAATCACGGCAATCATGGGAACTATAGCAATAATTATGACGGCAATCATGCTATTATGAAGGTAATCAAGGGTATTAATTATAATAGATCCTTTAATTTAAGAAAAAAATTATGAATTATGACCTTCCAAAAAGAACTTACACCCACAACTATATAAAGAGGACCTTTCACCAGAGAAAGACAAGTTTAATAATTCTACACTCCCTCTATTTTATTTTTTCTTTTAGCACATCTTATACTTTTAGGACTAACTTAAGCATCGAAGGGTCCTCGCCGACACCTCCACAAGCAAGGCTATCACCAAATTTTCTTTTTTACGGCGTTCAATATCTGGATCCACATAAAAACAGCGATGGCATATTTATTTTTTAAAAAATAAATAAATTCAACATGTTGGCATGGAAGCTGTCCGAATTTTTAGATCAATAATTTAGCACCTCTGTGGAAAACGCAATAAAAAATTATGAAGATTAACCATGAAGTTTAACAATAAAAAGATAAGTTTTTAATTTATATACCAATATTTTATTTATTTTATTTTTGTGATGATTAATTAAGTTGAAGATATTTTATGCTAATCCTCTAGATTTCATTTTAAATGAATTATGTAGCAGAGTAATTTTTTTGGCCAAAAAGAAAAATGAGGCTAAAACAAGAAGGGAGCTGCTCAAAAATCAAGTTAAAAGGCTCTTTGGACACTACTACGATAGATAGTTACACGGGAAAAAAAAGGAAAAAAAAAAAGGTCTCCATAAGTAACTTTCACATTTTTAAAGTACTGAGAGAACAAATGTCAGCTGGGTACAGAGGTATGCTTTCATTGTTTGTTTTTAGTTTTAAAAAAAGAAAAAGAAAAAAGTAAAAATAAACAAGGCTTTTTTTATGCATGTCTCTTTAAAGTGAATGTAGAATTCATGCTTTGTTTTTTTTTTTTTCCTTTTGATTCACTCAGATCTCTTTCATTTCCTCGATTTTGTCCAAATCCTCATTTTCTTCTATAAAAAAGAGATTTTATTATGAATTTTTGACCACATTCTCTATAGGGCCTCTTATCTCTTCCTTCTCCGAGCCAAAAAGAAGAGCACAGTAATACCTCCTCAGCAAGAGGAAAAACAAACTGCTAGAAAAGACTGTGTAGGTATAAAAAAAAAAAGAAGCAATAGGCCAAAAAAAAATCAAGAGGAAGCTATAACTCCACGGAAAAGTAAAGGAAGAGGCTATGCCTATTAAACAAAATACCAAATAGTTGCTGACATAATTTTTTGGTGTGTAAAAGAAAAGCAAATACTAAAACTGTGTTGGTGTTGAAAAAAATTCTTATGTAAAAAAAAAAAATTATATAAAAGATATTCAAGTGACATTGCAATAAGCTGATGTAATATGCTCAGAGAAAAATAAAAATAAGAGACGATGTATTAATTCTTAAAAATAAAAAAGAAGGAAGACAAAGCTCTTTTTAAAAAGGAGTGATGAAATGAAATGAAATGAAGAGCAGCAGTTCCTCTCAGCACGAGGCAAAACAAAAATGGGGTAAAATCACCTCGAATCAGGAGTAAAAAAAATATAAGCAAGTGTAGTGTGAAGAAAAAAGAGTAGCTTTTGTATGGTAAAAAAAAAAAAGCATGAACGGTCCTGAAAAATAGAGCAGCTCATCAGCTTGTGTGTAAAAAACATTATATGAGCAAGTGTAGTATGAGAAAAGAAAAAGAAAGAGCAGCTTTTATTTAAAAAAACAAATTGTATGAACAAGTACAGCATGAGAAAAAAGAAATTACATTTAATGTTTAAAGAAAAAATATATGAGCGGGTGCAAGCATAAAAAAAAGAAATAGCAACTCTTGTGCGGTCATTAAAAAAAAAGGTTGTTGGGAGTTAAAATAAAAGTTGCTAGGAGTTGAAAAAAAAAGGCTGCTCGAAGTTAAAAAAAAAATTACTCAAAGTTGAAAAAAAAAAACTGCTTGGAGTTAAAAAAAGTTGCTCGGAGTTGAAAAAAAAAAAAAAGCTCATCGGAGTTAAAAAAAATTAAAAAGACTGAGCAGAGTTATAGCTTAAAAGACTTTTATCATTCAACCCCTTTATATTATGACAAATTATATTTTTGTATAATAATTTTGAGAGTTTTCATTTAGGCCCCCAAATAGAATCCTTCTCATCAAGAATTCAGAGTACCTAATTCTCCCAAAGCCAACTACTTAGAACCCGACTAGAGCAGGTCACTTAGACTCTCAAAGATTTCACTTACTTAGATTATTTACCACGACTCAAACAAGTCACTTAGACTCTTGAAGAGCACATTCACTTAAATGTTTTACCAAGACCCAAATAGGTCATTTAAGCACTCGAAGAGCCCACTCAAATTTTTAATAACACCTGAGTAGGTTCAAGTTCACAAATTCCAAGCAGGTTCAACATCAAAAGAGTTCCGAGCAGGATCAAGAACAAAAAAATTCAACCAGGTTCGAATCTAAGGAGATTCAAGTTAGGTTCAAGACCAAAAGGACTCTAAGCAGGTTGAAGACCAAAGAATTCCGAGCAGGTTCAAATCCAAAAAAAATAATTCAAGTAGGTCCAACAATAAAAAATTTGGAGCAAGTCCAAAAATAACAAATTTTGAGTAGGTCCAAAAATAAAAAATTCTGAGCAGGTTCAAGAGTTTTAAAAAATTTCGAGCAAGTTCAATAGTGAAATTTTTTGCATAAGTTAAAGAAGTAAAATAATTTCATGCAGGGCCAAGATCAAGTCCTCACCAAAGAACTCCAAGCAGGTTCAAATCCTTATCAAAGGATTTTGAGCAAGTTCAAAAGTAAATATACACTAACAGGTACAAGATCAAATTCTCAACAAAGAACCTCGAAGCGAGTTCTAGATCATATTCTTGTCAAAGAACTTCAGGTCTGACACAGACTCAAGAAGAAGTCCTCAACTCCAAGTTAATTATTGACTTAAGAAAATCATTCTCAAGGAAAGAACCTGAGCCAACCATAAAAACTCGAAGTGTCCAACTTCTATCCAAGCATAAAAAAAAAATATTCTAAAGCTAAGCACTTGATTTGAGCTCTTATAAAAAAATTTGTAAGCTACTTTTTACTCATTATTGATTTTTTATACATAACTTCTCCTTTTTAGGTATACGAAATGGACCATCACTCAAAGGAAAAAACAAGAATTTCTTTGAAGATCAGCCAAGACAGGCTAACACTATTAGAGGTAATTTATGTAGGGGTGCGACACTCAATAGGTTATCCAGGATCAACCAAGCAGAGTTAATGCTATTAGAGGTAATCCCTATAAAAGTGTAGTACTCAAAGGGTTACCCGAGAATTTGCAATTAAGGTTAATGCTCTTAGAGGTAGTCTTTGTAAGGGTGTGGCACTCATGAAGTCATCCAAGATCAGCCTGTAGTAGGGTTAATGCTCTTAGAGGTATTCCCTATAGGTGAACGGCACTCAAGAGGTTACCTATGATCAGAAAGATGGGTCAACTCTCTTAGACGTAGTCCCTATAAGGGTACAACACTCAAGAGGTTACCCAGGATCAGCTAAATAAAGTTAACACTCTTATAAGTAATCCCTATAGAGGTGCGACACTCAAAGAGTTGCCCAAGAATCTACCAAAAAGGTTAATGCTTTTAGAGGTGGTCAGCAGCAGTCCTACTCCTCAGATGAGGGGAATTCGGCTGCGTTCAGCAGCAGTCCTCCTCTTGTGAGGGTACAACACTCAAGAGGTCACCCAAGATCAGCCAGTAGTAGGGTTGACGCTCTTAGAGGTAATCCCTACAAGAGTGCAGCACTCAAGAGGTTGCCAATAATTAAGAAGATAAGTCAATGCACTTAGAGGTAGTCCCTGTAAGGGTGCGGCACTTAAAAGGTTACCCAAGATCAGTCGGGCAAGGTTAACATTCTTAGAGGTAGTCTCTACAGGGGTATAACACTCAAAGAGTTGCCCAAGAATCGACCAATAAGGTTAACACTCTTAAAGGTTATCCTTGTAGGGGTGTGGCATTCAAGAAGTTACCCAATATGATTAGTCAGATAGGGTTAACACTCTTATAGGTAGTCTCTGTAGGGGTGCAACACTCAAAAGGATACCTAAAATCAGTCGAGCAAGACTGACATTTTTTTAAGGTACCCATTTATATTTGTAGGTCCGGATAGGATTCTCTGGACCGATTTAGCATTATTCTACATCTATATATTTGTAAGTTTGGACACAGTTCCTCAGACCATTTTTATTATCATATCACCACTATTATTATTAGTTTGAAACCCTGAGCTCCCCCTCCTTCGTGGGGTTGGTTATATAAATCAGGGGTGTCTCCACCATAAGCAATCCCCAACCAAGTTTTCTTAAGAATGCTTCATAAAAGGTTTTACTTACAAAGGCAGGAAAAATATAAAGCTCTAACAAGGGAGGTCTGGTCTCTACAGAACTTTTGAAGACCTCATATGAAGAAACAGAAAATCATCAAGACCCCATTGAAGTTGATCTGTATAAGAGGATTCTTCTCAACAATAAAATGGCTCTGCATTCTTACATGGGTAGTTAAACACTTGGAATCCCGAGCCCCATCAAGACGTTCCTTCCCTTAATTTAGAACTTCCCCAAGTTATATTGAACAAGCACTCTTCAGCAAAACATAGGCTCCCACCTTTTTAAACACTCCCAAATAAAGCCCAAAATCAGAGGGTAAAGATTTTTTAATTTGAAACAACAATAATAGTTTTTAGTATTAATAAATTAATACTAAAAAGTGGTGGACTCATGTTCCCCCTAGATTTTTGGTCAAACCCTAATAATGAGGCAATCATGGGATTATGAATTATGACAACAATCATGCTATTATGGCGACAATCAAGGGCATTAATTATAGAACCTTTAATTTGAGAAATAAATTATAATTTATGACCTTTTAAAAGAACCTACATCTGTAACTATATAAAGAGAACCCTTTACCAGAGAAAAATAGTTTCAACAATTCTACACTCCTTCTCTTTTATTTTTTCTTTTAGCACATCTTATATTTTCAGGAGCTGACTTAAGCATCGGAGGGTCCTCGTCGACACCCCCACCAGCAAGGCCATTATCGAGTTTTCTTTTTTGTAGCAATCGATATCATAGATTCACGTGAAGAACGGCGTAATGTGTTCATTTTCCTAGGAAAAATAAATTCAACTCGTTGATGTGGGAGCCGTTCGAATTTTCAGGTCAATAATATTATCTAGTATTTGTGTTAACTATTTATGTGTTAATTTTATTAGTTTTAACTTAAAAATAAATTTAACTTTGATGGGAAGACTTTTATTGAATTTAAATTTGTGATATAATATATTTTATGAAAAAATAGATTACAATTTTTTATTATTATATTAATTTACAACTGCTAAAATTTGCAGATAACCTATTGCGAGTTTGGTAAGTAATATATATTCATTAGAGTGAGTTTGTTAATGAAACTCCAAACCTGCAAAAGATTTGGAAAGGATTTTGTATTTCAATTTTTAAGCAAATGTAGATGCCAATTTAGAAGTATCCATCTCAAACTTAAATTATTGCCATCCTTAAAAGAGACTTAATAAGTTCTACCCACTAAAATAATAAAAATAATATATATTTATAAATGCATATATAAAAGAAAGAGGAGATAAAAAAATTAAGAAAACTTATAATATATAAAACTATTATTATTAAATAAAAATTCATAATCTCAATTGGAGAAGTATCTCCAAAATGAAAATAAAATATTTCATAATATTGAAGAATTAGGATTCTTTGCTATGCTAAGTTTATTAAAAAAATTATAAATTTTTAACACATATATTATATTAAATATAGATGGTCAAAATCTATTATTTTATAAAAAAAATTTAATCAACTATCAATCACAAATTTGGGTTTACTTAGGTTAACATTTAGCTTAAGAAAGGATCATCCAAAATTATAATGTTTACAAAATTATATTATTTCATCCAAAAGCATGTGTAGGTATAAATTCACATAAGAGATATGAAAACGACAATTTGCCAAACTCATAAGGATTGAGAGATAGAGAAGAAAGTTTGTATCTTTATTTATAAATAAAGGAGAATTTCTAGATATATGTTCGTCAATGCAAAAATAAAATAACTTCGACTAATCAATATTCATCAGTCTAATCAATATCTTCTTTAAACTTTCATTAGAGTTTTTTTTCATTTTTAAAAATAATAATAACTTGGACGAATGAGGTTCGAGTTCCAGTCCAGCCGCCAACGGCGACGGCGAAGACCGTCGTCAATGCAAGTACCATCACTTCGTTTCGCGTGGGTCCAAATTTGTTTGCAAATGGCTTTTATGCCAAACGATTAGAGAGAAGCTATTTGGTCTATGGTTTTTGGTTTTAAATTTAGAAAATATTTTCTAGGTTTTAATTTGTAACCTATTATTATCTTTTTTGAAAAAAGAAAACTTGTTCTTTATGAGGAAAAAGATTATCAGCATTGAAGGAAGTTCAATTATAGCAATCATGAAGACGAGTAGTGCTCACAGAATAAGTCCAAGATGTTGATTTTTCAGAGTGACAACAAATCCAAAGGAGTCTTTATTTATTTAAATTCAATTGGTGTTTGTAATTCTTTTATAACTTGTTGGATTGTTCAATTGCTAAGCGCGGTCATACCCGTTGATAAGAAACCATGATAAATTAAAATTCTAATTTAGTTATTTATTTATTTTAAATTAATTTTTTTAAATAAATTTATATCTTAATAATAGCTGACTTTTAAATTTTATTAAATTTATTTTTTCTCTTATAATTTTTAATCAACTCTATATATACTCATACGAATACAATATAATATTTTTATTTTATCTAAATCTCTACACATGTAAGTATTGTTGAACCAAGTCAAAAAAAAATTTGTCTTTCTCTTTTTTATACATATTCTATAATTTATTAATTAAATTTTAGTAAACCTAAATCAGATCTAACAAGTGATATATATAAAATATTTTTTATATCTCAAAAATTCTTTTTAATTAAACTTGTTTATTATTATTATTGATTAATTTTAAAATGTTGGTGGGATCCACATTATGTGAGTCCAGTGGTTTTTATGTAATTAGCCATGAAGAAAGTTGATTGAAAATTGTCATAAGTGTACAGTGCATCATTTTGGATTTTGTTGATTTTGGCCGAGAAGCCATTTCCAGTAAGCAGAAGCAGAAAACAGAGAAGAACGAGAGAGAAATAGAAAAATAAAACTTAGGGTTTTAGTTTTTTCTTTAATGATTGGATGTCAATTTGAGCTCCGATTTTGCTCAAATGTTGAAGGTGAGTTCCCAACATTTTGCTCTACAATTCTATAATTTGATTTTCGATTTAGCCTCTGATTTAGTATTATCTAGCAAATTTACATTTAAGGAGAATTTGTTAGATTTATTGTTGTTGAGCCAAGATTAATGTTCTTGATGTTGTGGTGAGCCTCTAGTGGTGATTCTAGAGAGAACATTGTTGTAATCCCATTATTATTGCATAGTGGAAGTGTTGATATCGGACTACGGTCCCGTGGTTTTTCCCGAATTGGGTTTTCCACGTAAAAATTTGGTGTTCATTGTGATTGATTGATGGTTAATGTTTGTAATAATATTGTTGTGCTTACATTGGTGATATATTGCCCATTTTAATAACACAACGTGGGAGAAAGAATTGTTTTCGCTGTGTAGTATTTTGTGATCTTTCCCAACAAAGTGGTATCAGAGCTAGTGAAATGTATTTTGTGCAGTGCTTAATTTGTGTTGATTAAAATGGATGAAAATTCTGCATACATGATTAAACTGAAGGCATGGAATTATGCTATATGGAAGTCCAGAATGGAGGATTTACTTTTTGTAAAAGACCTACATGAACCCATTGAAGGGGATGCTGTAAAACCCAAGAAAATGAGTGATAAGGAGTGGATCCAATTACATAGAAAATGTGTTGGCACCATTAGGCAATGGATAGATCAGAGTGTATTTCACCATGTGGCAAAAGAGACCAAGGCTGATGTTATGTGGAGAAAATTGGAGTCCATTTATAAGCAGCCTACACCACAAAATAAAGCCAATTTAATAAAGAGGCTTGTGAATCTAAAATACAAGGAAGGGCGCAGTATAACTGAGCACACCAGTAATTTTCAAGGCCTAGTGAACCAGTTGACAACTATGAATATTTCACTAGATGATGAATTACAAGCATTGTTATTGCTTAGTTCCTTACCGGATAGTTAGGAGACATTGGTGGTGTCAGTAAATAATTCAGCGCCAAATGGGAAGCTAACCGTGGAAATGGTTAAGGATAGAATGCAAAATGAAGAAGCCAGAAGAAAGAATGCAGGTATGAGTTCTTCTGAGACAGAAACACTTGTTACAGAAAAGCATGAAAGACGTGGAAGAAGCCAAAGTAGAAGTTCTAGTAATAATAACTACAGAGGAAGATTCAAGTCTCAACGAAAAAATGTCAAGTGTTACCATTGCAACAAAATTGGGCATATAAAGAGAGAGTGTAGAATATGAAAAAGGGAACAGGCTATGGAAAGAGATGAATCACAGAAAAATGAACAAGTAAGCAATACAGTAGTTGCTGATGGGGATATGACTATTGTTTATGATGAAAACTCCATAAATCTCACATGTCATACAAGTGATTGGGTAATTGATTCGGGTACTTCATTTCATGTTACTTCAAATTGTGATTTCTTCACATCCTATGCTAATGGTGATTTTGGCTATGTCAGGATGGGAAATAATGGTGCATCCAAGATTGTGGACATAGGAGATATTTACTTGGAGTCCAATGTTGGTAGCAGATTACTACTGAAGGATGTCAGACATGTTCCAGAAATGCGTCTGAATTTGATCTCCACCGGCAAACTTGATGATGATGGTTATTGCAACTACTTTGGTGAAGGTAAATGGAAGCTCACCAAAGGTTCTATAATTCTAGCCAAAGGAAGGAAGGTAAACACTCTCTATGTTATGGAAGCTAAGGTTATAAAAGAAGATGTCAATGTAGCAGCAAAAGAATCTGACATTGAGTTGTGGCATAAAAGGCTTGGCCACAT
Organism: Ailanthus altissimus; assembly: GCA_946807835.1. Lineage (NCBI taxonomy): Eukaryota > Viridiplantae > Streptophyta > Magnoliopsida > Sapindales > Simaroubaceae > Ailanthus > Ailanthus altissimus. The sequence continues at coordinate 18,840,102 of OX327710.1, read as the reverse complement.
AAGTAAGAAAGGGCTTCAAGATCTGGTCAAGAAGAATTTTCTGCCCAGCTTCGCAGGTAAGTCTCTCAAACCTTGTGATCATTGTTTAGCAGGAAAGGCACATAGAGTTGCATTTCGTAATTTTTATCCATCTAAAAGAGCAAACTTACTTGATTTGATACACACTGATGTATGTACTATGCAAACTAGAACACGTGGAGGTGCACTTTACTTTATAATTTTTATTTATGATTGTTCTAGAAAAGTGTGAATTTTTGCTCTGAAATCTAAAGACCAGGTACTTGATGTCTTTAAAGATTTTCATGTTAAGGTTGAGAAAGGGACAGGGAGACAGTTGAAATGTGTAAGGGCAGACAATGATGGTGAGTACAGAGGACTATTTGAGCAGTATTGTAGATCCCATGGTATCAGACTTGAGAAGACCGTGTCAAAAACTCCTCAGCAAAATGGTGTGGCAGAGAGAATGAACAGAACGATTCAAGAAAGAATCAGGTGTATACTCTCTGATGCAAAGCTACCTAAATACTTTTGGGGTGAAGCAATGCGTACTGCAGTTGATTTAATTAACCTTTCTCCTTCAGCTCCTTTGGATGATGATGTACCTGAAAGAGTTTGGACCGGAAAAGATGTTTCATATAAGCACTTAAGAGTGTTTGGTTGCAGCACATTTATTCATATTCCAAAAGATGAAAGGTTGAAGCTTGACAATAAGGCTAGGGAGTGTATCTTTTTGGGTTATGCACATGAAGACTTTGGGTACAGATTATGGGATCCAGTGAGTCAGAAAATCATCAGAAGCAGAGATGTTACATTTCTTGAAGATCAGATAGTTGATGGGGTAGAGAAAGATGAGAAGCCTCAAGAATGTGATGAAATTCCTATTCCTGATACTTCCAGATCAATTCTTCCACCTGTAGTTTATGATGATTATAGGGAAGACATACAAGAAGATTTTGATGATAGAGTTGATGATGATGGTCCAACAGAACAGGTTGAGCAAGCACCTCCAGAATCATTTGATCCACCTGTTGAGCCTCAGTTAAGAAGATCTATGAGAGAGCGCCACCACTCCTCCAAATATCCACCACATGAGTATGTGATGCTTACAGACGGGGGAGAACCTGAAAACTTCCAGGAAGTTATGTCTCACCAGCACAAGAATGAGTGGTTTAAAGCTATGCATGAGGAGATAAAATCCTTACATGAGAACCACACTTATGAGTTAGCAAAACTGCCTAAAGGTAAGAGAGCTTTGAAGAACAAATGGGTTTATAGGCTGAAGACTGAAAACAACTCACAACTAAGGTACAAGGCTAGGTTAGTTGTGAAAGGGTTTGGTCAGAAGAAATGAATTGATTTTGAAGAAATTTTTTCTCCTATAGTGAAGATGTCTTCTATCCGAGTTGTCCTTGGTTTAGCAGCAAGTTTAAACTTGGAGATTGAGCAGCTTGATGTAAAGACAGCTTTCCTTCATGGTGATTTAGAGGAGGAAATCTACATGGAGAAGCCTGAGGGATTCAGAGTCAAAGGCAAGGAAGATTTAGTGTGCAAGTTGAAGAAAAGTTTGTATGGGCTGAAACAGGCACCGAGACAGTGGTACAAGAAATTTGATTCTTTCATGGAAAATTATAGTTTCAGCAGAACTACATCAGACCACTGTGTTTTTATGAAAAAGTTTACAGATAATAATTTCATTATTCTCTTGCTTTATGTGGATGATATGTTAATTATTGGCCATGATGGTAGTAAAATTGAAGGATTGAAGAGAGAACTCGGTAAGTCATTTGCTATGAAGGATTTAGGACAGGCTAAACAAATCCTTGGCATGAAGATCTCCCGTGACAAGAAAAATGGGAAGTTATGGTTATCTCAAGAAAACTACATTGAAAGGGTTCTTGAAAGATTCAACATGAGTAAGGCAAAACCAGTTATTTCACCACTTGCAGGTCACTTCAAGCTTAGTTCCAAGCAATGTCCTACAAGTGAGAAAGAAAAGGAAGAAATGGGTGCAGTGCCTTATGCATCAGCTGTTGGTAGTTTGATGTATGCTATGGTTTGTACTAGACCAGATATTGCTCATGCAGTTGGTGTTGTTAGTCGGTTTCTCTCTAATCCTAGCAAAGAGCATTGGACAGCAGTGAAGTGGATTTTCAGATACCTTAGAGGCACCTCTAAGACATGTTTGTGTTTTGGTGGTGATAAATCTGTGTTGTATGGGTACACAGATGCAGACATGGCAGGAGATATGGATTCTAGGAAGTCTACATCAGGATACCTGATTACTTTTGCAGGGGGAGCTGTGTCATGGCAATCTAGACTTCAGAAATGTGTTGCTTTGTCTACCACAGAGGCTGAGTATATTGCAGTTACTGAAGCTTGCAAGGAAACCTTGTGAATGAAGAGTTGAGTGTGAAGTAAGAGAGCTACATAGTTTACTGTGACAGTCAGAGTGCCATTCATTTGGCAAAGAACCCAACATTCCACTCAAGATCCAAGCACATTGATGTTAGGCATCATTGGGTACGTGACGTATTAGAATCAAAACTGTTACAACTTGAAAAGATACATACAAGTGAGAATGGATGAGATATGATGACTAAATTCTTGTCCAAAGAGAAGCTTCAAGTTTGTAAAGGGAAAGCGGGTCTAGTGGATCCTTTCACATGACGTGGAGGGGGAGATTTGTTAGTGGGATCCACATCATGTGGGTCCAGGGGCTTCTATGTAATTAGTCATGAAGGGAGCTGACTGAAAATTACCATAAGTACACAGTATACTATTTTGGGTTTTGTTGATTTTGGCCGAGAAGCCATTTCCAGTAAGCAGAAGTAGAAAACAGAGAAGAACGAAAGAGAAAGAGAAAAATAAAACTTAGGGTTTTAATTTTTTCTTTGATGATTGGATGTCAATTTGAGCTCCGATTTTGTTCAAATTTTGAAGGTGAGTTTTCAACATCTTGCTCTACAATTCTATCGGATTTGATTTTCGATTTAGCCTCTGATTTAGTATTATCTAGCAAATTTACATTTAAGGAAAATTTGTTAGATTTATTGTTGTTGAGTCAAGATTAATGTTCTTGATGTTGTGGTGAGCCTTTAGTAGTGATTCTAGAGAGAACATTGTTATAATCCCATTATTATTGCATAGTGGAAGTGTTGATATCGGACTACGGTCCCGTAGTTTTTTTCGAATTGAGTTTTCTACGTAAAAATTTGGTGTTCATTGTGATTGATTGATGGTTAATGTTTATGATAATATTGTTGTGCTTACATTGGTGATATATTGCTCATTTTAATAACACAACGTGGGAGAAAGAATTATTTCCGCTGTGTAGTATTTTGTGATTTTTCCCAACATAAAATTCAATGCACATATGTTAGAATTTTATCAAATGAACATACGAGTAACGTGATTCGCAGTTTCCACTTATAATTCTTTAATTAAATTAATAAAAATTGGAACAAATCCTAAATATTTTAAGATTTTATGATTTGTTTTTGTTTTGGTTAGTATACAAATAAATCCACCACATAAATTTTCCATCAGTAATCTCTCTTCTAATGAATATGTGATAAAAAAAAATTAATAAATTTATTTTATATACATATAAAGAGTACCAATTTTTAACTTAAAATTTTGACACAAATTTTAAGTTAATGAGTTGACATTAATATTAAACTTTAATTTTATTATGTTAAATTAATGACTTATAATAGTCGTCGTCGTGTCATCATCATCATAATTCATCTCTATCCAATTTTTGCCGTAAACATTTAGGCATATCCCATGTATGATAAAAATTTATTATTAGGAAAGAAGCATGGATTCGCTCACTTGGCATTTAGAATTGCGAAAGTTGATCCTCCAAATGTTGAGATTACTTTGTATAGGATTTTATTTTCTTCGCTTAGATGAGAAATTTTCAAAAAAAAAAATTGAAATTGATTTTGTTTTGTGCCCATGCATCGTAATTCGGAACTACTACTTTTGACGCTAAAACCGAAATTTTGCCCAAACATTGGAAATTTTGGCTTATATCTTTTGACCCAAGGCTTCCTTCGGCAAAGTAACACCAATGCCCTTAATCCCAGGCACAGGCTCAGTGCTTTGCTAAATGGGCTAAATTAACTCAATCAACCATCAAACGAAAGAAAACAAGTAAAGAAGTTGACTTGACCCATATACTTTTCCTTTCAACTTTAATTCATTGCTATTGTAAAGATTGTACATATCTCTCCTGTCCTTTTATTGTAGAGGTGTAAGTTCAAGCATGTGTAAATATATAAGTAATGTATGACCTCTTTAATGTAAGTGTTCAAAAAAAAATTCATTGTAATTTATATTTTCTGTTAATGTGAATCCTAAATAGATTGGTAATATATTTCAGATAATTTTTGTTTTCAACAATAGGCTAGGAAATTTTTTGGCATACGTTTAAAAAAATATGTCATTACAAGTACCCCTTTTCAACTTTTATTCTTTAGAACAACTGAGAAACAGTCTCGAGCCCTTAATAACTTCATGCAAATTTGGCCCAAGTTCAATTTTGGGTGACAAAGCCGATCAAACTATCTTTTGCCTAAACCCAAAACATTATATACTTTTAATGCAATCTCATTAAAATTTTTTTTTTTTTTAACTATAGAAAGAATGAATCGAATTTGAGACCTCCATTTTAGTAATAAGTCTTTTATCAATTAGACCATTTAAACACATGCATCTCCATTCTATTTTGATCTCTTATATCTTCGCATGGGTGATCACTTACTCCATTTTGACAAATTGGGATTTGTTTTATGCCATGGTGGGCTCAAGAATAATCATTGCTTGGCTCAAGCTTAACTTCATAAAACTGAGACAATGTGGCCCAAGTTGGAGCCCATAACTCTCAAGCACCCTGCATATGATGCAACATTAACTCATACGATCCAAATCATCAACCAATTTATCATCATTTTTCTTCTCGGTGTTCCATTGATACCATAGAAGTATAATCACAAGAAGTTGGCATATAGAATTCCTGCAATTTTACTGAAACATCTGATTCATAACATAGAATAGTACATTGTTATAACTTAACGTTAAATTTTTTTTTATAAGTGTGATATGTTAGGTTACAAAAAAAAATTATTGTTAAGCTTTTTTTTTTAATACAAGTATTACATTACAAATTTTAAATTTCAAAAAATTACAATAATGCCAATATTTACAACTTACAACAAAGAATTGCAATAACTACAACTATCAATAATTAATAACGGAGGAGAAATAAAAAAGTTCTTTAAACTCTGCTAAAATTTTAAACTCTTAACTTAAATTAAGAGTTGTATAAACTTTACTGTTGAGACAAGCATCATTATGCTCCTTTGCTGCTGAGACAAGCATCGTTAAGCTCTTTTGTGTGTGCATGTGTAACTATTATTTAGAGTAAAAAATGTGACCCCAGGGCCCTTGTCAGCCAGGCCAGGCTAGCTATCAAAAAGATGATGAATAAAAGTAAAAGTTGTACCAAAAAGCAAACAATGTTGTGATGATTCTCCAAACGAAGACGTGTTAATGGCAAGCTATCATTATTTCTCTATTCACTTTTGATTTAACAATATCAAAAAGAAACGCAGAATTCATATGCACAACAGCACAAGACACTTAACAGTTGTCAAATTAATTAACAAGAATTTAGCGTCACTCTTTTTATATTGTGTGACAATTTCAATGGCAGCTTCACCTGAATCCATGCCTGAAAATCCCCTCGACTTCCGTGCCCCACCGCCATCGCCGATCGCCACCGGCCGCCGCTCTTGTGTCACTAATGATGATGTGCTCACTGAATTTCTTGAGCACTCACTGCGGGTACCGGATTTAATTTTACCTGATAAGGTGTTCCCCAGACAAAAGTTTATTGAAAATCCTCCAACAATTGATTTCCAATCATTGAAGTCCCTAGAAAGTGATCCTGTTTCCAAGATTTTGGATTCTATAGCCACAATTGGCTGTTTTCAGCTAGTGAATTATGGAATTCCAAGTGAATTTATTCAATCTGCTTTGGCCGCGGCTGCCGAAGTTTTCCGGGTGTCATCCGAAAAACGGGCGGCAGTGACCAGGTCACCGGAAAAGCCTTACGGATTTGAGGAAGTTCACGGGGAGGAGGAGGGTGAGTTGAGTGAAGAATTTGTATGGTGTAGAGTTGAAAGTTTGAAGCTGGAAATGGAGGGAATTTGGCCTCGAGGATATTCAAAATTCAGGTAAAATACTGCCTATTCTTGAACATATTTATTTAATTTTTAGTCAGTAATTGAATAAATGATTCATTATGAATTTATTTGATGTTAATGTTAGATTTCAATTTCATCAATCATCATTTAAAGATACATGTGTTTTCAATATCTTTAATGCTTGTGCTTCAGGAATGTTGCAGAAACAATTCTTTAAGCTTAGTCATAAAGATTAGTGAAGTTACTTTACAGCTGTTTAACAATTTCTGCCACTATGTCTAATACCAATCATCTTTGTAATGGTGCAGTGAGAAAATGGAAACCCTTATGTCAGATATGGAAAAGTTGTCTGAGAAAATTCTGCTAGTACTAAAGAAAAATTCACTGAGAAAATCAATGAATGGAAATGATGTATTCCATGAGCAAGAAAATGTTGGTCCTGTTTGTTATCTCTACAAGCATTGCCGATGTATTCCAGCGGATTCGAGCTCTCTCAGATATGATGTGATCAGAATGCTGATAAGAGGAGTTGATTTTTCACATGCATTGTGTATGCATATTTGTGATGGGGCTTCTGAGTTTCATGTTTACTCCAAGAAAGGTTGGGTCTCATTTTGCCCAGATAAAGATGCCATTGTAATAACAGCAGGAGATCAAATCCAGGTACTTCAGTTTGTTGTTCCATTACAATCATTCTTATGTTAAGAATCAGTAAATACACTATAATTATATGGTGCCGAGGCCTCCAGTTAGGGCAATATTAACAATTTGATGCTAGTCTTTATGTTGGTTCTTGGTGACAAAAAGCACAAGCAGCCTGCCAACTCTTCATAAGACAAAATGATTCTGCGTAAGCATTATAGTACAACAATGATCTTTTGTTCTTTACAACTGTAAGAAGAATCTTATACTCATTGCAAAAACCCCACCATGCATTGCCACCAAAAGAAAAATCTTGATTTGAATCTATTTCAATACTTTGATACTATCACTAGGCTTTTTGCATTATGTATTCGACAGCTGTGAGGAGATGATCTAATCATATCAGAGCAAATTCTTGCCAACTTAATGGAGAAAATTATATAGCTCTTGTTTGAATCCATTATCAAAATCATTGATTGATTTATTTATTTATTTGTTTTGAGTAGGCATTTAGTGGTGGGCAATTCAAGCATGTGATAGGAAGGCCAATTTTTAAAGCAGAGAAAAAAGAATGTATTTCAATGGCATTTCTTCATTCTCCTCCAAGCATCACCAGCAGCAGCAACAGCAGCAGGTACAATTCAGAAAAGGGAAAAACGATTTCACTTGGCCAACAAGCTATAGTTGCTGTAATTCTAACTCTTTTGTACAATTTTTTGGTTTATGTTTGCAAGAAATTCTGATTTTTTTTTAAAGAAAATTTTTCCTTCAGTTATTGGGAAATTATACATATTCACTCCTATCACTCATGAGGTTCTGCCATTGGTATTGAAATTCGGATGATCATAGGTCTACTTATTAATTGGTTCAACTGCTAAAATATTTCAAATTGTGTCATATAAAAAATTTTGGATTTCTATTTCGTCCGAGCAATTTGATTGCCTTTTATTTCTTAATCATATCTTATATAAAAGAAATATGGAAAGAAAATAAGAACATATGAAAATACTAATAAATGATTCTACACGACTTCTGTTTTTTTGTTGCATTTTAGTTTTGTTTCTGCCCTACTTTGGGCTGATTTGTGATATTTTGTGCGAGAGCTGTTTGTGCTAAAACAAGGGACAGAATTAAAACGACAGCCAACATTTTCAATAGTAGATAGATTGGGACTCAAATGCAGAAAATTTAAACTTCTTTATTCAAAATAGTCAATATCGATAGTTAGACCTAGGAAAATGGTTGCATTAAAAAATAAAATAAAATGACCACAATATTGAAGAAAAAATAAAATAATATCTAGTAAAAGAATAATGGCATAAATTTCTCAAGTATGTGACGTGGCATACTAGGTTTTTTTCTCTCGGTGCATGGTAATTAACCTACGCCGTTTCTTATGAGGAGAAAAAAATCACGCAAAACGCTTCGACCACTCGCTGTCGCCTTGTGAGTTCCTTTCCTGTTGCGTCTTAACTTGGCGTGATAGAGGTTGCTAGCTGCAACTAAACTGCTGCCGATCCATCCTTGTCGGGACAGTCTCTGGTGATCGACGCGGTTGATCCTCCGATTGCTGCAAATGCATCTTCCTAGTCTGGAGAAGCTCACGCAGACTTGGTCGTGCTGCCGACTGTGCTACCTGTTGTCTCTCTGGGTGCTGGAACTACTGCAAATGCATCTTCCTGGTCTAGAGAAGCTCATGCAGATTTGGCCGCGATGCCGACCGTGCTTCCTGTTGTCTCTCCGGGCGCTGGAATGAAGGCTGCTGGCTCCCCTGCATGTGTAGCTTTCACAAGCTCCTCTCTGACACTCGCGAAAGGCTATCGTGCTGCGACAAACTTAGCCACCTTGCCTCCAGCTTCTGTAGGATTTGGGCAGGCCGACAGTGCTCCTCCAGTGGCTACGGATGAAACAGCGCCTGACCGTTTTGGAAACAAACCTCCCGTTGCAATAGCCGACGAATACAATAACTTGGCTTCGGCTTCCGCTGGTTGCGGGCTGGGCACCAGTGCGCCGCCAGTGGCGGCGTCTGCTACAGTGACAGATCATTTTGGCAGCAAGGTCGTGCATTCCAACAGGCCGTGGGTGTCCTTACTTACTGACAACCGAATTCAAAGTAATGAAAGTGAACTATAATTTGTCCCCCCGACCATTTCGAATGATAAGAAAATTATTAAATTCAATTGTAATGAACTTAAAGAAGAATAGAAAAGGTGGCAACATGCGTTAATTGGTTGTGTGTATAGATTATTTCTTAAATTTCAACCACTCCAAGCCTTTGTTTTGTATCGTTGAAAGCAATTTGGCTTAGTTTCGGTTCACTCCATTAAAGATGAGTTGTTTCTGTTTAACTTTGAGAATGAATTTGGGCAACAGAAAGCACTTGAGGATGGACCACTGACCTTTAATAAACGCCCTTTGATTCTCAAAGCTTGGAAATCCATAATGGTTATAAATGTAGTCAGTATTAGAACTCTGCCTATTTGGGTGCAATTCCTAATACTACCGTGGAAATTTTGGAGCCCCTTACTTTTGAGTCATATTGCTAGCTCTTTGGGATCCCCTAAATTCTATGATCAATGTACTTTGAATAGAACAAGGCTGGCATTTGCGAGAGTCCTGGTGGAAATAGATGTGGAGGGCGATTTTCCTTCCATGATTACCTTAGAGGATGAAGAAGGTAATATGGTTATGCAGGAGGTGACTTATGAGTGGAAGCCTACTATCTGCCCCAAATGTAAACGAGTTGGTCATGATGAGAAAGATTGTAAGACATGAATAAAACAAGTGTGGAAAGCAAAAGAGATAGATTAGAATAATCAAGGCAGAATTGAAGCACCTATTATTCACCTTAAAAAGCAGGAACAAAAAAATCTAAATACAGTCAAAGCAGAAATGGATACACAGACTCTAGAAGGCAATAAGGAGAATGCCCCTACAGATAAGGCAATGAAACAAGTGTCAGGTAGCGGGAGATCAGAGGTATTTCAGGTAGTGAACAGATTCAACTTAAGGAAGACTATTACTCTAACGTATGATGTGGGAATTATAGGAAACGGTCGACGTGCCACAAGGAGCTCTAAATCCCCAAATAGGAGACAATGATCTCAAGCTGAAATATTCGGGGTCTCCATGACCCCTGTAAATAATCAGATGTAAGGTTTCTGATTAAATCTTGTCGATTATGTATTTTGGAATTGTTAGAAATAAAAGTTAAACTATTTAATCTAGATACCATTTGGAAGAAATTAGCATTACGAGATTGAAAGCTAGAAAATAATTCAGAGTGTCTAGATATGGAAAGAATTTGGATTATCTTTAATCCCGCTAGATGTAATGTCACGATCTTACAAAAGCACCAGTAATTCATACATAGTAGAGTTCTTATTGATGGCATTGTGTTTTACTGGACGCTTGTTTATGGTGCCTCTACCACTATTGAGAGAGAGAGCCTGTGGAAGGATCTTAGTGATAACTTGACTCTCAAACTACACCTTGGTTAATCCAAGGGGACTTCAACAACGTCCTTAGCAACAATGATAGAATTTGTGGTTAATGGGTAAATGATAACATGGTGAAATAGTTTAAAAATTGGATGTCGAGACTAGAGTTATTCGAGTTAAAAAACCATGGTTGTCGCAATACTTGGTGCAATAATCAAACAAGATGACAATAAATTTGGAGGAAAATTGATTGGGCATTCGTTAATGGAAACTAGTTGGATGCATTGGAGTTTTCTGAGTGTGAAGTTCTACCAGTGGGCATTTCAGATCACTCTCCTTTTATGGTCTCCATCTCTAGAGCATCCTAAAGTGGTATTGTTCCTTTCAAGTTCTTTAATGCTTGGTGTGCCCACTCTGAGTTTCTTTCCCTAGTCGATCGAGTTTGGCAACATAACTGTTATGGCTCTCCAATGGCCCAGGTCTGGTTCAAACTCAAGTTATTAAAACCCAAGCTAAAAGAGCTCAACAAAGTTTTTTTCTCTGATGTCCAGCAAAAGATCGAAGATTACAAAATGATGTTGGCCTCCTTACAAAATAATCTGATTCATGATCCATTCAACCAAATTCTTCAAAATGAGGAAATGGGCATTTATCAACATTTAAGGAAACTTATTTATACTAAAGAAAGCATTATCAGACAAAAATAAAGAATTAGATGGATTCAAATAGGGGATTCAAACACCAGCTACTTTCATTAGTCAATTAAGTAAAGAAGAGCTCGAAATAGAATCATTTCGATTGAGATCTAAAATGGGAAAAATTCTGAAGATCCCAAGGTTGTGAAAGACGTCATAGTCGGTTACTACAAAGATTTGTTAGGAACCTACACTTCCTATAGGGCGTCCATACAAAAGAGAATCATAGATGCTGACCCTAAACTGAAGGTAGACGATATAGACATGCTGAATGCTCCTGTCATAGCCCAAGAAGTCAAAAATTCTATTTTCAGCACCAATGGTGATAAAGCTCCAGGACCTGATGATTATAACAGTTTTTTTTTTTAAATGTTGTCACATTCTTGGAACGAAAGTTACTGAAGCTGTGCAACATTTCTTTTCTTCAGGTTAGTTCTATAACTCCATAAATGCCATTGTCATTACTTTCGTGCCTAAGATTCATAATCCTCATAGCTTGGGGGACTATAGACCAATTGCATGTTGTACGGTCCTATACAAATATATCACCAAAATAATTACCTGCAGGCTAAGGATGTGGTGAGCTATTTAGTCAACCCTAGTCAATGAGCTTTTATTCCTAATAGAAAGATAACCAATAATGTTTTACTGGAATATTAACTTGTGAGGGGTTATGATCGTAATAGTGGTAGCCCAATATGTGCACTCAAGATATATCTTCGCAAGGCTTATGATTCGGTCTCCTGGGATTTCCTGAAATAGGTATTGATGGGGCTTAACTTCCCTTATCACTTTATCAATATTATTATGAAGTGTGTCAAAATAAGCATGTACTCAGTTGTGGTAAATAGAAGATTATAGGATTTTTTCTCGAGGAAGAAAGGATTGAGGCAGGGGGATCCCATGTCTCATCTTCTTTTTATGTTGGCCATTGAATACCTTAGTAGGAGCCTAAGCTGGATTCCTCAGAACTAGTTTATATATCACATAGGGTGTAAGAGGCTGAAGCTAAATCACTTGATGTTTGCAGATGACTTATTCTTGTTCTCTCATGGCGATGACAGGTCAGTGGGCCACTTTAAACAAGTGCTTGATGAATTTTCAAAGGTTTCAGGTTACACCTTAATGCTAGTAAGAGCTTCATTTTCTTTGTGAATGTTCCTCAGCCTACCAATAAGACAATTCTGCAGATTACTCAGTTCCAACAAGGTGTGCTGCCTATCAAATACTTAGGTATTCCCCTAATCTCAGGTGAACTGAAGAAAGACCACTGTCAACAGCTTATTAATAGGATCACCGCTAGAATATCAAGCTAGACTGTGAAATATTTGAGTTATGAGGGACGGTTGCAATTAATAAAACCTGTCATAATTAGTATGCATGTCTACTGGTGTTCTATGCCACCCTGCCTAAGTCAATCATCAAAGATATTGAAAATAAATGTCGTAATTTCTTATAACATGGAAGTAACCAACAGGGGAATAGTGGATTAGTGGGCTGGAATAAGGTGTGTAAAGGTAAAAAATAATGAGGATTTGGCATTAAATGTATAAGCTTGTGGAATTTATCAGCAGTTACCAAGCATATCTAAGAGCTGGTTGTTGTGAAATCCTCTTTATAGGTAAAATGGGTAACTGATAACAAACTGCGAAGGCTAAGTTTTTGGGGTATCATAAATCCAATGGATTGTAGGTGGATATGGAGGAAAATCCTTGGATTGAGAAGTCAGATAAAATAATTGTTCTTATATGATTTGGGTAGCGACAAGTCCTTCTATTTTTTGTGAGATCCATGGCTAGGTGGGGAATCAATAGTTAATAAATTTCCCCACATTGACATCTTTGATGAAGATATTCCACGGGATGCTAAGGTTAACAATCTATGGCAGCATGGTCATTAGAACCTCCCTGATCCTTTGGACGAGTACATTGCCCAGGTATGGGATTATCTCTGCAAAAAAAATTTAATTACTGAAAGAGATGATAGAATTTCATGGACAGCAAACTCTAATGCAAAGTTTTCTATTGTGAGTACTTGAAGGTGTCTTAAGAATAATGATGCTAAGGTGGGATGGTATAAACTGATATAGGGAACGCAACATATTCCTAAACACAGTTTTGTTACTTGGTTGGTTTGGAAGAACAGATTATCTACCAGGGAGAGACTAAAAAAATGACGGCTTATTTCATCAGATGATTGCCCTATTTGTGGTAGTGACAATGAGACAATTTCACACTTATTTTTCTAATGCAGCTTTTGTAGTGAAATATGGCACAAAGTACTTAGGGCGTGTCAATTCAATCAATGTCCGGACAGATGGCAACGAGTGATCTCCTTCTTTTGTAGAAAATCTAAAGGCAAATCTATTCTCAGCAAGATCAGAAGAGTATCGTTCTGTGCTACAATCTATTTTATTTGAAGATAGCAAAATTTGGTTGTCTTCTAACAGAAAACTCATTCTACTAGCGATGTCTATCAAATATTAAGGATGTTGTCTGGATTAGATATATAAGTGCTGTCAATGACCAAAAGATAGATCACATTACAACTTGTTGGTAAATATATCTAGACTTCAAGGAGTTGCAATGTCTTAATTTTTCTCCTTTAATTATTCTCTTTGTAATACCTGCTGGATTTAGCATTTATATCAATTCTTTACTTACCAAAAAAAAATATCTCAACATAATTATCTTGAGAGATCAGAAGATTTGAATGCATTTTATACTTGCTATCACTTAAATTTGAGTAAAAATAAGAAATAATTTTTGGTGTTTGATATGTAAAATTTTTCATCCTATCTAAATATTTTAATTAAAAAAAAATTTCACATAAATTAAGAGAAAGTCTTTTATAGACCACCATCTTCCACCATGTTATTTATGGAATTATTTTATAAAATCTTCAACTTCTAAGCTCATCTGTGATCATATCAACTAGAGAATAAACTGAGTGGAAGGGTTTGGCTAAACTGTACTCTAGTCGAGCTTTCTAAAAAAAAATTATATAAATTAAAAATAATTAAAATATTTTTAGTGTTTATTTATTTAAGTTATTTCAAATTTTATATTTTGTCTAAAATTATTATTATTTTTAAAATTAATTTTTTGGATTTATATTTATTATTTTAATAACATGAATATTTGTTTATATTTCTTATTTAATAGGATAAAATTAACTTATATTTTGAATTTTTTTAGACAATAAGTTTTCTTATATTTCCATAATTTGTTATTATAATTATTACTCATATCACTTCACAAACTCTTCATAATAATTTCAATTTACTTTTTTTTTAATCTATCTTTTTGTGCGAGTTTTGTCAAAAACTCAAGCATGTACTCATCTTTTTTTTTCTTCATATTTATATATGTTCTAAAGTAGATTTAACTTAATAGTTATATCAATTTAGTTCTTATGATTCATAATTAATACTAGATGAATTTCTGACTTACTACTAAATATAACATCAATAATTTATTATTTTATTTATAATTTGTTTTAATTTTATTATTTTTTATATTTTGAATTATTATATACTATTTTTATATGATAAAAGTTCTCCTATCTTCCAATAAATATTAAAAATGCAAGAAAATATACAACGTAATGACATGAAATAAAAGTACAAATATGACATAAAAAAGCTTTAAAAAATTAACGTCCTCTTCTTAATTTTTAAAGAAATCGGAGACTTCTAGATGAGTATAATTTGCTAGATCTTATTCATCAACAAGGTTTGTCTCCACATTCTTCCCTTTACCTTTGACAGATGCCGTATGAGGTTCAATTTAATTCCTTGGTGCACGACATGTACATGACCAATGCCAATTTTTACGACATCGATAACAGACAATTTTATGATACTTAAACCATTTATTTTTCATAGCATTTTCTCTGTTTTGATATTTCTGTCCTCCTTTAATATATATTTATCTTTGGTATTTATAATCACCTTGAGGGTAATAATGACGCCTTCTTCCTCTTCCATGACCACGTCTAACATTATTATGAATATTTGCATTCAATTTAGGGAATGGTTGAGAATCTATTGGATGTGATTCATGATTTTTCAATAATAGCTCATTATTTTGTTTAGCAACTAAAAGACATGAGATTAAGTTTAAATATTTTGTATACCGTCTTTTACGGTACTATTGTTGTAAGACAATATTAGAAGCATGAAAAATTGAGAACATTTTTTTTTAGCATATCATGCTCTGTCACTTTCTCCATATATAATTTCTTCTATGAAGTAATTTTGAATATGGCAGAATTGTATTCAGCAATAGTTTTATAATCCTACGATCCCAGATTCATCCACTCATATTTCACTTTTCGGAGGAACACATCTTTCTGATGGTCAAATCTTTCCTTACAATTTTTCAAGAGGATCTATAGGTCCTCTCAAACATTGAGCTTTTAAGCGCTCATGTATGTAATGACGAAGGAAAATTATTTCTTTCGCCTTGTTCTGCAGGGACGTACCATATTTTTTTCAATAATCTTATTTAAACCACTAGCTTAGAGGTGCATTTTAGCATCGAACATTCATAATAGGTAGGTTTTTTTCAAAGACATCGAGTGCAGAAATTTACAAATTTGTTAGAGACATTTTTTTTTTCCAGATGGCCTTTAGATATGGAAGAATAAAATTAAAATTAGTATATGAAATATTAACATTATTCAACAAATGTAGAATATCAAAAATAGCATTTATAAGGCATGACCTTCTATATATCACATTTTTAAACATAAATATAAAAAATAAAGTTCAGGAGGCACTACCTTCCATAAAGAAAATAATCATAATTAAGAGGCTTGACATAATGACACATGGTACTGTTCACTATATGACACTATTTATATGTACTATACTGTTCAATTGTACAACACTGTTTACTAATTTATTTATAACATATGCTATTTTTTATGATTAAAAAAAAGGGTTGAATCCCATACTTTACAAGAACATCACATCAATAGACTAAAGTCATATTATAGTTACGTTGGGATCAATATTGTTAGAGAAAAGTTTTATAAAACCTTTTATTATATCTTATAAATTACATAATTTACCTATAGTAATTAATAATAAAATATTATCATTGCATATAATTATAATATTTTTAATTAATCATTAAACTTAAATTAAACATGCGAGTTACAATATTTATATACATTATTATTATTTATGTATTTTTATTATATGAAATTGATATATATTAAATTACTCTTATTAATTCTTGAGTTATTATTTAGACTACCGACCACTATATAAAGGGGACTAATCTTTCATAAGATAATATATGAAAAAAGAAGAGATAAAAAAATGATTTTGATAGTATATGTGTATAAGCAAAGAAGAGAAATGTACTATGTACATGTAATTTTAAATTATATACTTTTATATTGAGTTTTTAGTAATTTTGACAATAAAAACTTGATATGATCTTCTGGTGGTCGTGCTCATTGAGAAGAGTGGCTTTAAGAATAAGGTTGAATTTTAGAGTTTTATAGATCTGTCACTACTTACACGAGAGGATGACTATTTGGCTTTAAGACATTGCTGTTAGGGTTGTGCCTACGTGCCATCCCAGATTTGTATAAATATTTGATATCTATAAATTTATTTATAATATTACAATTAAAACCTTTAAAAAATTTATTTGTCGCTGCCGTGTAAATTTAGAAAACAAATTTTAAGATAGGATTCGATGAGCCTAGCGTTACTCTTTTAAATTTACTGGTATGTTATTCCCACTCTGTCCGTGTGTACCGGAGAGAAGGAAGAAAAGAAACTCACTAATACGTCAGCTTTGAGAAACACACAAAGATTCTCATTTTAATTTCTGTCACAGAGTTAAAAGGCATGGATGATGGAGACTCGTGGCCTGGATTTACACAAGCTGAGGTAAGAAAGAAAAAAAAATTGACCTTTTTGGGTTTTGCCATTTAATGGGTTCTTGATTTTATCATCTGGTTGAGTCTCCATATATTTCAGCCGAAAATATCTGCTAAAGCCGGCGCGCTGTGTGTTGTTCATGATGTTCATTAGGGGTCTGTGTTCTTTTGCAAATAAAATGGAAATGGGTAATTGAAAGTTTTTATTTTCATAAATCATAAGATGCTTGTGGTAATGCACTTTGAAAAATAGTTTTCTAAAATGAAAGAAATGAGAAAGTATTCGATAGTAATAATCTGGAAAAGTTCTCAAAAAGGTATATAACAATTAAAATTTGTTTTCTGAGTCATGAGTTACATTTTTTGTTAATATAAATATATATATATAGTAGAGATATTTGCGTTTCTGGGTCTTTTGAAGTGCCATTTGAAAACAGTCCCGACCAGCTTCTTAATAGAAGTTAGCTGCTTAAGATGATAATTATGGTTTTTAGTTGGCATGATGAACATCTGTGTGCATTACATAAAGCTATTGCATTTGTCAAAAACCTATGTATTTATTTATCTAACTTCTGTGAAATGTTTATTGTTTTGTGTTCTTTGATGGATGAAGGAAATGGAGACTGTGTACAAGGAGATAGGAGACGCGTCACCAAGGAGTTCTGCAAAGCCCTTGCGACCAGGTTTAGGTGGAGTCGCCTGCAGGCAAATCTTTGTTGTAGCCTTATTTGAATAAAAGTTATAATGTGTTTTACAGAAGACGACCATTTGAACAGTCAACCTTTTTCTTCTTTGGCTGTGTATTTTAACAGTTTCTCAACACATCGGGATGCAAGACCTGCCACTACTTGGCAACAGGTTTTTTCCTTAATCTGTTTCCTATACTTGATCTTGCGGTTTGTTTGGGCCTGCCATTCTAACTCTTCTCTTGCTTATTATTCTGTTGTTGGTACAGAGTTGGTTGGGGGATAAACAAAAAGGGTCAGAAGCTAAATTCAGATCTTCATCTAAGGCCCTCAAATTGTTTGTTGATCTTTCTGGTAAAAGCGTTCCAAGCAATGAACCCGAGACTTCCAAAAAGCCTAAAGGTTTTGTATCAGCATGCGTAGAGTTTCAATCAAGACTTTTGGAATTATGTTCTGTTAAATCATTCTTCTTTGTGATTTAAACTTTTAGGTCTTTGGTTGGTACTCTATGTAATAATTATTGGAAACTTTTGTTTGAGATTGATGCATCACGTATGAATAAACCTATGTTGCAAGGTTAAGCCAAAGTGTTGAATTGAACTTGTTTTATTTGCTGAAGTAGATTTTTTAAATGACCTTGACATTATCAAACTCTTAATAACTTTGAGCATACTCTCTCTTTTTTTCTATTTCTTTTTTTCTTTCTCCAGTCACGAATATGCCATTTGGCTCTCCTTTTCTTTTTCTTGGATTGCTGCATCATTAGTCTCTTTTGTCAAGCTTTGGATCCATGATGCTGCTTTTACTTCTTTTTTTCAATAATATCTGAGATCGGTATTATATTTTCTCTCAGTTTCAATTAGATTTTAAATGCATTTTCTGTACTCATGTCAAGTCCCCGTATGAAACTTTTGTCATGATGGTGAACCACTTCACCTCTGCATTCATTCTTGTAAAAGTATATTTCTGTAGTTCCAATGTAATAATAACTTAATATTTTATATCAACTTTTGTGCAGGCAATAGGGTCTCAGAACTTAAGGAATTGGCATTTGAAGCTAGATCATCAAAAGACAATGCTTGGTAAGAATGAATCTATTAATTAAGGAATGCTAAAGTTTGTGCTAAAATGCTACATCTGCATTCTTTTATTGGAAACAGCCCGAAAGGGCTTAATAGTCATCACATCCCGCCCTTTCCCAAACCTTTGAAATCCTATTACTGCAAAGTCAACATAGAGGAGGAATGAATAGCAGGAGAGTTTAGAAGTTCATTTTATGATGTTAGCATGCTAGGAGCGGAAACGGGACCTGACAGTACGGAACTAGATATTCAGAAGAGGCAGAGTGATCCACAATACAACAAACCATATCGGAGTCAGCTGAGGAGAAGCAATTCAATAGAAAATGAAAACTCCCTAAGCAGTGGCAACCTAGGAGCTTCAGGGGTCAGTATAAGGAGCAAGGTTGGGTTGAATTTCATCTTTGGTAATTTCTTTGACATGGTATGGAATCAGCCAATGCTGGAAAGACTTGACTTGTTTTGTGTAGTTCGTGCAAGCTTGTGCTTTCCCCTTGGGTTTCAATCCATCAATTGTGAGTTTACTTCTTAAGAACAGATAGATTTGGTCGCTCAGTCCTTTACTCACCTTTCTATTTCGATTTCTCGTTCTATTATATAAGTGAATTGATGAAGCCTTTCCCTTTCGTTCAGCGAGCCGAGAATAGACTGAAAGGAGAAGATAGTCTTTTGTGTAGAAAGAAGGGGATCTGAAGATTCATTAAAAAGACAATACTCGGTTTGGTGCTAGCATCTTGCCAAACCTCAGATCTATGAATAAGATTTGGCAAAGACTTTCGAACAACCACTCCGTGTTTTATGGATATCATTTGAAATGCTTCTTTGTGGCTTCCTGTAGATTCAGGGTGCTTATGTTTGATATTAGATTAAAGACATGGAGTGATGATATCCAAATTTTCATTTATTTGTTTGCATTTTTGTTCCGTAATAGCTCCATTCACGATATTGAGTTTGTATGCAATTCAACATTATTAAACAAAAAGTTGAATGATTGTATTCTTCCTACCATCACATTTTCAACTTTCAATTTATGTATGATGTTTAGCATCATATGATTGATTAATTTTACTGCAAATGATCACTAGATAATAATGTTTTAAATTTTTCCTTAGACCATATCATACATTGAATTCTGACTAACTTGGAAAACAGTGTAAGCAGACCATATTGATGTCACCTTTTGTTGCATGAGGTTGTTGATTCAAGCAATGGTCCCTCTTGAATCGAACTTTGTAAAATCTTTTAGAAAATTTCAATATGTTGTTTTGGTTATAACCAAGGTAGAAATCATCAATATTAAAAGTTGCAGCATTGCATTTAAACTTTGAAATATTCTTCTAAAATGAACTGCCATCTATACCTAACATTACTTTGTCTTCCAGGTATGATGTTGCTTCATTCCTCACCTACAGAGTTAAATGTGCTGGTGAACTTGTAAGAATCTTTCTACAAACATGATCATAGCAGCATTTCTAATTAAAGTGCCTTGTTTATGAGAATATCAAAAGTTGTAGCCTTTTCATAATGGCTTCTCAGCATCAGCTGTTTAATGTTTTATTTCTTCAATTAAAGTTGATGTTCTGGATCTTGGTATTTTAGACTAGAGTTATTTAAGCTCTGATCGGTAGGTAACCTCATTTGATCCTATTACAAGATGGCTAAGGCCAGCTGAATTGAGCAGATTTTGTTCAATTACATCTGAAGCATGAGATTTTTGCATATAGGACTGCCAGCTTGCTGTATATGCAAGGGATCACCATTAACTTCAGAAAATCAGAATTTCATTGTTGAATTTCTTATGTTAAGCTGCTTTTGATACAAGACGTTCATGATTCATGATTCTCCCATTTGTGAGATATAATGCTTCTCATTTTTGGTTTTCACAATTCCAATGTAACTCTAAACCACACATTTATTGGTTTTTTGTAAAGAGAATTATTTTCTTGCAGTATGTAATACTACCTATGCTGAATGCTGATTTGTGTTATACATCACAGGAAGTACGTGTGCGTTTTTCTGGGTTTAGTAATACCGAAGATGAATGGGTGAATGTGAAAAATGGTGTTCGTGACCGATCTATTCCTTTAGAGCCATCAGAGTGCCACAAAGTCAAAGTTGGAGATCTAGTACTATGCTACCAGGTATTCCTTTTTCTTTAGAAAAGAATTTGAAAAAGAAAAGGTCTTAAGAAATTAAAATCAACCGAAAAGACTTGAAAGAAACACAAGCATACTGCTACAATTATCCATAGTGAATTGCTTGCGGATCATACACAAAAATGAAATCCCATTTGCGTGACGGTGAGGTGAAAGTACTGAGATCAGAATGGCAAGGAGACATCAATGCTCTCCTGCGATCATTTGATTCTTTATGGCTGATTTGCAGGAAAGACAAGATCAAGCAGTCTACTGTGATGCTCATATTTTGGATATCGAGAGACAGGAACATGATGCAAACGGCTGCCAGTGCATCTTTCTGGTTTGCTATGATCATGATTTCACTAAGGTGAATTTACAAAACTCTGTTAATCCTTCCCTGACCTTGTCATTTTTATCCTAATTATATAGTGCTGCTCATGGTAGGATAGGATAACTGTATTAATTCCTCAAAAATCTTAGACCATTTTGGTTGTATTGTACGGAAACTAAATCGATGGTCTGATATTTCCTCTCACGTGTTTATACTAGGAAAAAGTTGAGTTAGGGAGGCTATGTTGCAGGCCTAAGCATTAAAAAGGCGCCCGTGCATGTTCATGGCTTCATGCTATGCGGTTGCATTTATGTGCACTTGCATATGATAAGTGAAGCTCTAGTTTTCCTCTAGTCGTAAATATTGATCAAGCTTTTGTAACTTACCCAGGATGATATTGCTTTCTGACAAAATGGCATGTTGGCCCTGGTCAAAAAAATGACCCAGTTGATGTTTGCCGGAATTACGTTTTCTTTTTGGCTTAGAACAGTTTAATCAGATGTAAAGTGAAAACTAGAATCTCATCTCCCATTTTTAGCAAACTTAAATTTAAATAACATGAATAAAATTTTAATTACTTCAGTCACATTTGAGGTTGAATCACTGGTTATATGCATTCCAATCGGCAATATATGTTGCCATCATACATACTGGCAATTATAAAGGTATCAATATACATGCTGCAACAATATCAGAAATCTTTCAGGCAAAGAAAAAGACCTAGAGAAGTGCTAATTGTTCAGGACTATACAAAGTTAAACAGACCCATAGCAATCATAGACTGGCCAAAGATCCCAGGCACAACTTACTGATTCCTTAAGCTTCTATACTCCGATTACAATTAATTAAAGCCCTTGCTCATCAAAATTTCTCCAAGCCTAGATATTGACACTTCAGAAAACCCAATTCGTAGCTTCCCTGGTGGATATCCATGCAGAGAGGGCTGGCATACCACTACTTACTATCGTTGTCAGGAAAGGCACAAAACAAATAGCAGGACTCATGAAACTGTTCGTCCATAACAAACAGATGCAATATAAAGGTTCTTCGCCCATTTCTCCTGCAAGATCAATCACAAATTTGTAAACCTGGAACACACAATAATGACAGTAACAAAGGGAAACTAAAAACTAGAAGAAAATAGAGATAGTAAACCTTGACATGCGCACTAGGAAAGGCTGAAGTTCGAAGAGTTTCTTGGGTTTCATCGGCAGGTTTCCTCCTTGGGACGCTAAGAACAAAAGCAGCCTGGTCCCAAGTTGCTGCAGTTGCTGTAATGCGATATCCACAATCCCACCTTCGGTGAATGCCTTCACTAGGGTAAAGAAAATCAAGTTCAACAACCTGAAACAACAGAATCAGTCAGTTATCAATGGTTCAGCACCCCTACTGCATACAACATTGGCATACAATATCAATATTTCAACATGTGACCTGGTCAGAAAATCCCGCACCACGGGACATCACAACTCCCCATCTGCTCCCAGAGGTGGCCATTGCTGTAACATAGAAACCTTCTCTCCATTTTTTATTAATCCATTTAAAAGGAAATGAATCGCTAACTTTGTAAGATTGCTGCAAATACTGCGTTCCTGAACACGATAAATTATGGTTAGGGAAACAGAAATACAGACTCTTTGCCTACATAACCAAAAAATTGAAACATAGTAGCAACCTTTTGACATTACTACTAATGAGCTCCCATTGGTAGCTCCCGCTATTGCACTAATATAATAGTTTTTCTCCCACTGCTCCATTATCCATTCCTTCACACATTAAAAACATATTAATTAGTTTGTTAACATATATACTATTGTCTACTGTACATAGTAGTAAATTTCAAAGAGAGATGAGTGACAAGAGCATATGAAAAGACAGCACATTGGTTGATAATACACAAAGATGTACCTTATGAAGAAAATATGGGGAAAGTTCGTAGACTTGTGCACTGAAACCAGTACCAGCATCCATTATAAGAGCCCACAGGTTTTGACATGACGCGACACTGCTGATAAATAACCCATCCTCGTTTCCTTTTTCAATGTGTTGGGCAAGCCTTGCATCTGCCACATTATAGTGATATCTACAAAAGCATGACAACTTGATCACACCCTTAGTTTTAACTGAATTAAATCTAAAGACAAAAAACTCATGGATAAAAGTAGGTGCCAAATATGTCAAACACAACTCGCAACTGAGTAGAACAATGTACAAGTCAACTGAGCCTTAACCACATACTGGATGGCTACATGAATCCAATCAACGGAAGATTCAAGAAACCAAAAGGCTCAGTAAAATGAGTTAAAGCAGCCCTTAAAACCAAATCTGAAAAGTTCCTAATAAATGACTTTAAGCATAGCCATACCTTTGCTTCATTGGTCTACGAGCATTGTAAACACTAATCCATTGCGTAGCAGGCATTCCCATACGAACCTTCTTCTTCGGTTGTTCATCTTCTTCCTCCTCCATAGTTAGCCGCCCTCTCTTGTGACCAACTTGATAAATAAGCTTCATGAAATGTAAAGGACAAATTAGATACACTCAAAAAATATTCTCTTAGTAGAATAAATAAAAATCACACGTCAAAAACTATCTATAATAATAATTACTCTGTACACATAATGATACTTTTCAGTAACCAAATAATTAAAAAAGTCAACTTGAGAGCAAACCATTGATAAATAGAAAAGGAGTGAACTTAGTAAGTACCTTCTGTGCACCTTCTGTGTTAATTGGCCTGATATCTGGATTTGGACCAACAATCCCATCAAAGAGGGAAATGTATTTTGCATAATTAGGTTCTTCGTCAAACTTCAAGTTCACAACATAATCAATGAACTGTCTGAAGGGCTGTGGGCAGAAGGAACATAGAGCCTCTGGTGAAGTTGCCATCTTCTTCTTGCAAACAAGGAAACCCTTATTCTCTCCCTAAAAAGATCATGATCAAATGTTATACGCAAATCATGCATGCTCGTATTCTTTTTCATTAATCTTTCCCCCAAGCAATAAAGTACAAGTCCCTTCCCCAGATAAGAAAACTGACCTGGTATCCTTGCCAGGGCAAACGACCTCGAAGAAGGAAAACGAGCGTGTAAGCCAGCGATTCTAGATCATCTCTCCTACTTCCAGTTCTACCCAAATGTGCATGTACACTAGCATAACGAACTGTTCCCCTGCCAGATCAAAAAAATACTTTTATTTAGGAAATACAAAGACCAAGAGAGGGGAAAAAATGTTACACGAAGATTTCTTATGGAAACCGTGGTAAAATATAAAGTCATACCTGAAAACATCTGGCTTTTGGTCATAATCAACATGCATACCAGTTGCAGTGTCTCGCCACTTAGTAGCTGCTTGCACGAATCAGGTAAAAAACTGTGTTACAAAACATTGTTGTGCAATGAGTGTTAAGTTAACAACAAGAACAATGCGACTGACATATTACCTAGACCAAGGTCAACAAGGAATAATTTCTTCTCATCAAGTGTCCCAGGAGGACCAAGCAGAAAATTTTCAGGCTTAACGTCTCCATGCACATACCTGTTAGAAATTGTAGTGAGCAAATATTAGGATCCTGAATTTTAAATGTTACCTCATAAAACATGAACCAATTGTAAAATTAGGCTAACCAACATAGGGTCCAGTAATATATAAAAATTGATCCTCAACAGAAAACTCCACAACGGTAGCGCGCACACATACAAAATAACAAAACAAAAAGGTAAAATAATCAAAATATCCTTGTTTGTCACTTGTGCAACATTTTATAAAACCAAAAATCAGATGGTAGAATATGAGATTATTGGGACCTCTTCTGAACAGATAGATTAACAATAGATAAAAATCATCCGCATGCAGAGACAAAGGGACAAAAAAAAAATGAGAAAAACTGTTTGCATACTAATGTGTTCCACCTCTTACAACAAAACAAAGGTAGAAGAAAGGTACACGGCGAGTGAGAACAAACATGAAAGAAAAATATAAAACACAGTTAAAATGCTTACCCTCTAGAGTGCATCTTCTCCAATATGGATATTGCTTCAATGGCAATGCAGGCAACCATCTCAATGGACATTCTGTAATAAAAACAGCATTCATAAGAAACAGAAATGCCTGAAAAGAAAGAGTGACACTCTAATAATCATTGATATAATTCATTTGAGAGAGTTTTCATCAAACTTACGTATGTGAGTTATTATTCCAAACATCCCACAAGCTAGGTCCCAGCATATCCATTACCTAAAACGATTAATATTCATCAGAAAGCACTCCAAAACCAGGCAGAGCAGTCAAAAGAACATAAAAACAGAGTTCAAATATTTAGCATACCATCACATAATAGTTGCCTTGCCGGCCCTTGAAGTGTACTCGAGGGACGCCATGACTGCCACCAAGGGTGCTGTAAAGTGACAAAAAGAGTTTATAAATTCATAAGCATAACCAATGTCCTACAATCATAACAAAACATGAGCAATGTAACCTTAATACTCACTTGTATACTTGCCACTCATATGGTGGTCCATAGTTGCATCCTTTACTACTTCTATGCTCAAATTTCAAAGCCACCTAAATAAAATGAAGATTTAGGAATAAGAAGGAAAAAGACAATAAAAAGCAATCAAACAATAATTCAAAACTGTGATAGTATATGCTATACCTCTAGAGCTCCTGGACCAGTTCTTTCATTTGCATTTACAGGAGAGACACGTCGACCAACATACACTTGCCCAAAGCCACCCTTTCCCAGCTTTCTTTCCAATCTATAAACTGGGGATCCCCCAACTGCAATCTGTGACAACCAAGAGACTTAATCCATTACTAGGAGGATACAAGGCGAGAAAAGAAAAGGCTCATATCCTGTTCACATAACTATTGATAACTAAGAAGTCTGCAGACCAGATCATATCATATATTTCTTTTCCAAAAATTTCTGCAAATAATTATTGCTTTAAGCTTCAAATTTCATTGTGTACTTTCTTCAAGTCACCCACAAACTTTCCCAATCCACTGATAAGGCTGCTAATACAGTAAGCAACTTGGCTGTAATAATGTTATAGTACTTAACTAAAAGGTAGCATCATGTTTTTAAAAAGAAAAGAAACTTTCACAAGAATAGGTTTTGCACGTGCACACCATATTCAAATCACTTTATGGTGACAGGTTAGTATCGATGCATCCTAATTAATTAATTAATTAATTAAGCTCTAATTTCAAATGTTTTAACTCATAATGACAACCTACAGTAAAGGTATGTCCTGGAAAATGAAAAACACTATACAGGAAGAGTGAAGTGGAGAGGCCAAAAGAGTAATCAAGTTATTGCCTAATTAGCACGTTGCTATACATGGATGCGGGATTAAATTGACTAAAAATTAAGTTAGATACCAAATTAGTCAAGTAAGCAGCAAAGACCAACTCAAGTCCTTGCTTGGTTTATTGGTATAGACTATAAATACATTAAGAATACTGTCAAAATAACAATGAAAAAAAGAATTTTAACTCCTCTAGTTACCAAAAACACAGCCAGAGATGACAAATATTCATGAAAGAGAGACCTGAGGGAAGGGTCAGGGCACGTGGTGATCCTAATGCTACTAACAAATGTGACATCTAGAAGTAATTTTACCATACAAAAGGACTCCATGTTCCTAGAAAACTTGCCAAACCAAATACCAATAACATGCACAACAGAGAAGCATAATCTAGAAATGGAAAGTCCCACCAAATCAAACAAATAAACAACACTTGCAACTATTTAGAACCTTGCATATTTTCACTACATTAAAACAGTGTCCAAGTTAAGTTACGGAAAATAACTCCGAAAATTAGCTACTAACAACGGATCACAAGTTCTTCATCTTACATCAAATATAACAGGACAGTAGATAAATCTAACCAATAATTATATAAAATTTATGTTGATTCAATGTAAATGAGTAAAAATTAGATCTTTATACTTTTTAAGCGGAATAAAAATTATTATTAAAAAAAAACCTTTTCCGGAAGCGGGGCGGTGCTTCCCTCATCTTCGCCTCTGGCATTGGCTTTATCATTACTCCTACCGCCACTATCAAACTCATCCATATTCTTCTCACCAACCTCCTCCGCCGCTTTTTCCTCCTTATTTTCCTCTGCCGCTGCCTCAACCACTACTCTCTCATCAATCTTATTATTAGCAGTAGTAGTATTGTTGTTATTACTCTCTGGCACCAGCACTGTCACTGGGACTGCCGCTGCTGCTGCCGCTGCACGTCTCCGCCGCGTACGAGTGGCAATCGCCTCCCCAGCTGCTGCCACTGCTGCTGCAATCGGCGTAGTCGGATTCAGTTGCTCTTCTTCCGCCTTCGCTGCTGCTGGCCGGCCTCTGCGCAATCCACTACGCAGCACCGGCATCGTTCATCCTTTGATAACTTTCATCACAATTGACCGTGAAAAGTTTTGCGAAAAAAGCCTAATTCTCTTTCAATGAATCGCAATAACAATAAGAAACTACGACAAAACTAACCAATTTGAGAAATTTTTGTTATCAGACTGAAAAACTACCCTCTCAGAAACAAATTAATGTCACAATTTCGGATTTCGATCAAGAAATTGAAGAATAAGTTATTGCAGTTAGAGCAATTAGAGTTTTCAATTTGGGGATCTGTTAATGGAAAATCTAGAGAGATGAGCGAGAGATAAAGTGGAGTACTTTACAACAAAGAAGAAAGAATTTTTATAAAAATTGTGATTTTTAAGGGATTTTTTTAATTATTGCGTGGAGCGATTTCAACTGTTGATAGGAGGGAATGGACGGTGAGGGATAAATTTGAGTTTTTTTATTAATGGGATGGGTGGGGAAATTGTGAAATTACGAATAGGGGGCTGGAGTTGTTCTGTGACTTCTGTCAAAACCTGGCCACGAGCCCACTAAGGATTGTAAAAGGTACAAGTATTTTACTGCATGACCATGAGCTGGTTGGTGTTACATAAGTTTGTAGTAGGGATGGTAGTGGGTGGGATTAGAATGGATATCTTAGTATTTATATTTATTTAAAAATTTAAATATTATTTATTTAAAATTATTATTGATTTGAAAGATTATTAATAAATTTGTAATATGTATTTATTATTAAACTTGTAACAAGTTATTTATAGATTTTAAACGAATTTTAAATTAATATAATAAAAAATATAATTTTAATTTTAATTTTAATTTAATTAAAATTTTATAAAATATAAATATTAAAATAATATTAGTTATAATTTTAATTTTATTTATGTTAAATATTATATTTTTATTTTTATTATATTAAATATAATAATTTTAAATTAAATTTTAATTTTTATTACGCTTAATTTTATAATTTTAATTATATTAAATATTTTTTAATTTTAATTATATTAAATATTATAATTTTAATTATATTAAATATTTTTTAATTTTAATTATATTAAATATTATAATTTTAAATTCAATTTTAATTTTAATTATATTAAATATTATAAATTTAAATTTAATTTTGATTTCAATTACGTTAATGTTATAATTATAATTTTAATATTAATTTTGTTAAATATTTTAATTTTTATTTCATTTTTAATTTCAATTGTGTTTAAATATTATAATTCTAATTTTAATTTCACTTTATTATAATTTTAAATCGAATTTTAATTTTAATTATATTAAAATTTATCATTTTAATTCAAAATTTTAATTTTAATTACGTTAAATGTTATAATTCAAAATTTAATTTCAATTTTAATTACGTTAACTGTTATAATTCTAATTCAAATTTTTAATTTTAATTATACTAAATGTTATAATTCATATTTAGTTTTGATTTTAATTATATTAATTGTTATAATTTTAATTCTAATTTCAATTACAATTACATTAAATATTATAATTTTGATTCTATTATTGAATTCAATTGTGTTAAATGTTATAATTTCAATTTCAATTTCAATTTCGATTTCAATTACATTAAATATTATAATTCTAAATCCAATTTTTCATTTTAATTACATTAAATACTATAATTCCAATTCCAATTCCAATTCGATTTCAATTATGTTAAATGTCATTATTTTAAATTTAATTTTGATTTCAATTACATTAAATGTCATAACTTTAAATTCATTTTCGATATCAATTACATTAAATGTTATAATTATAATTCAAATTTCGATAGTTAAGTGTTATAATTTTAAATTCATTTTTAATTATGTTAAATATTTTAATTCCAATTCTAATTCTAATTTTACTTATATTAAATCTTATAATTCTAAATTTGATTTCAATTTTAATTGTGTTAAATATTATAATTTCAAATATAATTTCAAGTTTAATTAAATTAAATATTATAACTCTAAATCTAATTTTATTTTTAATTTTAATTTCATTAAATATTTAATTTTAATTACAATTATAATTTTAATTACGTTAAATATTATAATTCTAAATCTAATTTCAATTACGTTTAATATTAAATATTCTAATTCTAATTTTAATTACGTTAAATGTTATAATTTTATTTTCAATTATAATCATTAGTCCATTTGAATTAATTTTAATTATTTTTTATTAAACGATATGAGTGATATCAAACAAAATCTAAATTTTTTAATGTGAGTTAAAAATAAATATAAAAAAATTAACTTGTATTTTTATTTTTTTTTAAATTAAAAAAAAATAATATATATAAATATCCATTGTAGATATTTATAAATTTTTTATTAAACTTATACTCGTGTCAAATTTATTATGAATTTTAATTTTATATATTAAATTCATATCAAATTCACTTCAACACTTATCAAATTCTTTTTAATTCGGACGAATTTTTATGAATGTGCAGGTTTGCAAATTTTGTTATCATTCCTAATTCGCAGTTGGGTTGAGTGAAAATGAGCTGTTTGATTGGAGCTAATGGGTTAAAGAAGTTTTTTTTTTTTTTTTTTTTGACTTAATTAAGAAGTTTATTTTGATCGCTGGATGTATTGATTAACCTAATCCTACGACTGTCAGCTTTATATAATTTTTATATCATAGCCTTTTCCCATTTTAAAATGCCCGTCTAGCTCAGTCTGTAGAGCGCAAGCTCTTAACCTTGTGGTCGTGGGTTCGAGCCCCACGATGGGCGCATTTTTAATCTTTTGGACTCTACTACATATAATGGGCTGAGTCCTTATATCTTTTGCTACAGCCCAAAGTGATCATGTCCACTTCATGAATATACATCGTCATCTTTAATTAAATTATGATCCGGCTTAGCCTAAATTCACCCCTTCCATTCTTAAGCACACCCTCTCTTCTGAAATTAACATATGGTACCTAACTCAGAAAAGAGTGCGATCAGTGTATTGTTGCGGTGCCTAAAGTAACATCTTTTTGATCCTCCACGGATCCATTTCATTTGTATCAAGCAACTGTTAGGCCACTCATTGGGCAAATATTTGTTTGCTGCAAGCTCGGATGATCGTAGTCTTATACATGGGCCTTGTATTATCAGTTTGACTCTTTCTTATTATACAATCATTTAATGAAATAATGTGCATATTTAGTCATTTATTTTAATTATCAAAATTTTAAAAACTCATATATATATATATATATATACACATACATACACTTGAATTATTGCATGGACAACTTGATACAATGAAAATATTTAAGACCTTCAATTTAACATTTAAAATTACCGTAAAAAAAAAAAACAAATTCATCAAAATGACTGCATATATGCTATGCTATGTGTTATATATGATGATTGTATAACCAAGACATATAAAATTATCAGCAACAATTAGATAGATAAGAAATAGTATATTTTTGTGCATATATTTGGATTCATAATTGTCTCCTCTAACACCCAACAGCTTCCCGAGTGACATTTAAAAATTCTTTTTTCTTAAAAAAAAATTCTTTTTATAAATCATTTCAATATATAATCGAAGCACTGCATTTAGGACTCTCTCTAATCATTTAGCTTTTATATAGATTATAGAGTAAACAAATAACCCATTTCCAAGTGGCTAAAAAAAAAAAGCATGAAGTTTTTAAAAAGTGCTTTCTGACATGAAATTCAAAGATAGGGGGAAAATACAAAAGCAACTTTTCTTCCAAGTCTAAACTTTCTCCCAATAATTTGGCAAAACCACAAACATGTATACACTTGTCTTCCTTTGGCAACCAAATGAAGAAAAGCGTAATTATCCATATTGATATTGCAAAAAATACCCAAAAATAAACTAATCTCCAAAACCCTTTAATTTTTTGACTCCAAGTGATGGATTTTAAAGTAAAATCAAGAATGTCTTTATTATTATTATTGAGGGATTACATACATATATATATTACTACACGTATCATTTGAGAAAATGAGAAATTTAAACCCAAATAAAAATATGAAACCTGGAGGGCTCATCAAGTATGCTCATTATTATTATTATTATTATTAAGTGTAGCAAAGATCGATTCTTTGATGGTACTTGTCAATGATTATATATATTGCATGGAATTCCAAATTTCCAACCACATGGCACAAACGTAATGACCCATTATATCCATCCTTGTCTGCCATGCAATCAACAACCGACATTTCTTTTAAATATATATTAAAGCTCCAATGGCTTCAAAATTATGGCTAGAAATGTTCTTGGCCTTATTAGAGAGAGAATTAGGGTTTAAGTGAAGAAATCAATTATTGAGCACTAGCTCTTTTGTGGCAGCCTTTCACCCACAATCTTCTACTTTGGGGGTCGTTTTCCAAGTTTTGCTTTTTGAAAGATATAAAATCTTAAACAAAGTTGTTTTTAATTTATAAACCTACTTCCAAACCTAATTGCTAGAACAAAAGTTTGTAAACGAAAGTGAATCCACTTTGCTTTTCCTTTTGCTTGCCATGCACATAAATCCATCCATATAATTACATTTCGAAAAATTATACATTACATTAATCAGTTCAAAATAAGAAGATAAACATGAGAAGAAATGTCTTAATACAGTATAATAACCATTAACATATAACTTTTTGTTGCCGTTGATTACGTTGAAAATATTAAAAAATTTAATATTTAAAACAAATGTCAATTTAAAAAATTAAAATTTATTAACCATGAATCTTTCATCATTAATATGAAACTTTAAAAAAAAAATTCATGCATTATTTTGATAAATTAGGCTATATTGTATACTTTGATAATAACTTGTATTATTATCTTAATTAATGGCATGTTTCATATTCTAATATATATGGACTTAGGCCTATCAAAATTCTTTATATGGTCAAGTCCTGCAGGGCTCCTATTAGAATTAGAATAAACAGAAGAGATTTGATGAGCTTTTGAGTTTCAGGGTGTGTATGAAAATAAATTATCATCCTTGAACTATATTTCAAGCAGATGTGAGGATGGGTTATAACCCAAACTAGCCTCGAAGTCTTGAATTGAAAAAATAAGTAATCATATTATTTTAATTAAAGTGTATTATTATAATTTTAAAAAAATATTTTTAAAGTATAAAAAATAAATAAATTTGAGTACGAGGCACTTGCAAAAACCTAAATCTCATTCGAAAAATCTCCATCTTTAAATTTGAACTATTTAATTTGAATATAAATAAAATATAAATTTTTTAATATATTGAATATAGAATGGAGATTATCATCCTCAACTTATTCTGCCCCATTGCTAGCCCTATATGGACTTGTGGCTTTATTGTGTGCTCAAATCTTTGTCATTATCATACAAAATCTTGCCCTTTAAACTACAAGTTAGTAAATCAACTAATTAATTAATTAACTATTCTTATATATGTATGTCCATTCAATATTGATGAAGGAGTGTTTTAACATATGCATAGCTAGCTACTTTTAACACGTGGCAAAATCAACCCTCCTTTTTTAATTGCTACCTTCCCCACCTCTTCTAATTTTAGCTTCATCTTTTGGGAAACTTTCCAATCGAATTGTTTTTTTTATTAAAAAAAAAATAATCTAACCAAGTATTGAGCAACTTGTTTTTCTCATCTTAAAGTATTTGAAGTTTTAAATTATACACAAAAGTTGTGACAGTTTAATAATTAATTTATTTTATACTTAATTTAAACTATTATAATATATTGTTAACAAAAAAAGATCTTATATACATATTTTTTTAATATTTGTTTTTGGAGGAAATAAAGTAAATTATATTAGGGGGAAAAAATCATCACGCATCATTTTTATTTTGAGAAGTGGAAAACTCTACTAGTTTTAAGCATGAAAGCTATTCTAAGTATATGAAAATCTTCAAAATTATTAATCATAAATGCTCATTTTTAAATGGGTGTCCGAATCCCCTCAACATAAAAGGTAGAGTTTCTTCTTAAAATAGGAGTTAAAATAATTATCTTAAAATTAAGTGCAAAAAAATTTGTGTTGTACTTATACAATAAAACAAGGTTGTAACAAAGATCCGAGTATGTTAAAGTTAATATTAAATTAAGTTTCTTATTTAATCATTGTCAATTTAAAATATTTCTTAATTTATGATATTTTATATTTTATAAATTTTTATATCATTGTTGTAATTTTTATGTATTAATTTTTTTTTTATACATATCAAGAAGTTAATATATAAAGACCATTTTTTGTAATTATTATTTAAAGCGGTAATATAAAATTCTAATTTCTCTAATATAGTATTAGAGTTTCAGTTTCACTTTATGTAACATATTAAATGCTAATACCTAAAAACAATGCCATGAATAATTATATATTTTAATAGCAACGTAAATGCATAAAATATGCTAAGAGTTTAGTTAAGTGAGAAGACTTGTGGTTTATTCCGTAGAGTTTGTGATTTGATTCAAAATTCTGTATTTCTTAAGGATTTTGGGATTCAAAAATGAAGTTAAAAGTCGTTTGATAATAAAGTTTTTTTTTTTTCTTTCCGTTCTCTCAAACTCTAACCCGCTGCTTTACTTCTCCCTCTCCAAACAAAATAAAATCTTTTTTGCTCTCCTTCACTTTTACGAGATAGTGACTTTCAATCCTTTTTCGATGGAAAATGATTTATTTTCTTTGTATTTTTTTATCTACTCCTTTTTATTTTTGCTTCTTTCTTATTTAGGTTGACTTAGTCAATTTATAACAAATGATGGCTTCGTCTCTGCTGCCTATCTTATCACGTCCCAAACTCAAAAAATTTAAAACATGACATAACTTATACTCATTTAATAATGTGCATTCATAATTAATATTACATAAAATTTTAAACCTAAATTCAACATATAAATCTTTATCAAGTTGCTAATAAGTTTAATATAAAATCAATCCATAACCATACTTGGTAAAATATAAATCAAATACAACCATACCTAATAAAATAATATATAAGTATTTATTCAATAGGGATAAATCAAATATCTTAAATTATGTGTCCACAAATAAAACACTTAACAACCTAGCAACTTAAGAAACCCAAGGGACAGTAGAAGTCTTGCTAAATCCGCTAAATACACATGTACCTTATTTATCTAAAATCATCATAAACTATAATGAGTATAAAACTCAATAAGCATACTAGTTTTTCATATATCAAAATATAAATATATATGTATATATATACACTATGCATATGTATGATATGCCGTGATAAATTAGAATCATAATCTTATCAAATCACATTTCAAGTAAATGCTTACACATTCTTTCAAAATATATAATAGAAATATCATCACTCAACTACGACTTAGTAGAACATCCATATCACATATCACATAATGAGTTAAATGTCACCCATCGATGATATACTGTATGAGAGAAATAGCATAAGTGATATTTAAATTACACATATATAACGCTCATGCCCGAAAGTAAGAGCCAAACCCTCACCCTGATCATCGGTGAGTCCTCTCACATGCGCCAATATGCCACCACACGATGTGATGACTCACTCTTCCTTTAGGTACCAATAGAATCCTCTCTACATACGGAACACATAACACATACCAATCCAGAATGAAAAGCCACACATAAAGGCTCCACAAATCACATAAGATGCCTACTAAGTAAATAGTGAGTTCAAACATCCTTAAAACACAAAAAGTATCTCATGGACATTTTTCACTTCAAAAGCTTTCTTTGTTAAACATATTTCATTTTGAAAGCTCGCTTTCATAAAAACATGTATGTTCATGCTCAATGTTATTGCTCATATTCATAAAACTATGTCTTTCACATTTCATATCAAATATACTTTGGCATAACATAAATATAAACATATTTTCAAACACATTTACAAAATCATACATAAATAATTACTATATTTATTGTGATTTCAGTAAAATTCTAGTATACTTACCTTTTAGCACTTTCGGTTACAAGGCTTAATTTTTCTTAACCTATCAATGGAGATTAATCCTTTCATAAGTCTCATCATTCACACAAAACACTTTAAATAGCTTACAAAATTACACATATTTTACTTAACACATCGAATTGGTTTAATGACTTGGTTTCTCAAAATCTGTCATTCTGACCACTTATATTTAACAAAATTTTCTTATACATCAAATGATATCCGATTACTCTAAAATTAGAATATATCATTTTTCACTCATATATCCTTCTTAAATATAAATATTATACTATAATTCCTATACAATCCATTTCAGAAACACCATCAAATCCAAACTATTATCCTGACAGGATTAATATATTTACTGAACAGTATTCAGTCTCCCAATTTTATAAAATCATATACTAACTCAAAAATTATAAAACTATCACAGAATTACTCTTAACATATATCTCAATCCAAAATAAATATTTTACTTCAAAATCCCTTCCAAATGATTTTAGAACTATTTTATTTCATAGCTTTAAAAATCTATTTATCAAATAGTACAGTGAGCTGATACACTTTAAAAAATCATAACAATTTAATCACATTGATATAAATTTTTAATTTTTAATATATCATAGTAGACATTAAAATAATCATATTCTAAAACTTCGTAATTTTTTAAGATCATATGGTAGACCGAAAATTGTTTGTCACTGTATCATACTGTTAACACAGGAAATTTCTAAAATTTTAGGGTCATTTTGGTAAATTCACTACAAATTCAATTTCTGAAATTTTCAATCAATTTAAAGTCTCAAATGATTTTAGACATGTCTAATTTCATATTCTTGAAAGCCAAAACCAGAATCAAAGTACAAATATTTATAAAATTTTCAAATCAAGAGACTATCAAGTAGAAATTTCGCAATTCATCATAATTTATCAAGTTATCTATATAATCATCATCAATTTTAAATACATCTTACAAAATTCACATCAAATCCCCAATTTTTTATATTTATAGAAATCAAAACTTAAAGGAATTAACTAAATTAACACTAAAAAACTAAGAAAGAGTTATGATATACCTCTTAAAGCTTAAAAAAAATTTAATTTTCATCTTCTTTTTCTTCTTCCTCTTCTCGTTCTCTCCCTTCTCTTTCTCTCCCCTCTCTTTCTCTCTTTTCTCACTCTAAAAGAGGTGGCTCGACCAAAAATGAGTAAATTAGGGTTTAAAATATATATTTTTATACTAAGAGGCTAACGTTTAGTATTTATAAACTAACCCCTAAAATTTTTAAAGTATTATAATTTGGTCCCTAAAATAAATCTAAAGTCTTGCAAATAAACCCAATATTAATAATATGTCCTTAATCTATACAAAAAATAATAATAACAATACATAAATTAAGTATGATTCACATACAAATAAAATATGAATATTATATTAATACAAATATTTATTTTTTCTAGTTGTAGGTAAGTGGTTACTACAATTCTCCAATTCTTATAAGAATTTCATTTTCGAAATTCATGACTTAAGCAAATAAATTAGGATACTTAGATCTCATTTTCTCTTCTCGTTTCTAAGTTGCCTCTTCAACTGTATAGTTTCTTCATAAAACTTTTACAAAGTAATCTTTTTGGCATATGAAATTTGCTCATTTTGATCCAAAATCCTAATAAATACTCATTCATATGATAGATTATCTCTAAGTTAGCTTATAGCTTAGTAATATGAGAGGAGTACGAAGCATATATCCATAAAATAAATACATGGTACACATTATAAACTTATAATAATAATGCGAGAGAAAAAAAAATTGATCAACCACATCATCTGTGCCTTCAAAGATCTCAAATAGACTAATAAATATTGAATTTAATTATAATATTTATACACACATATTTTTACTCTTTTCACCCATTCATTCAATATTTAATGGGCATCTATACACTTTACCTGTTATTCATTAAAGAATAACATAAATGTAGAATATCTATAATAGCCTCTTAAATATAATTCTTAACTCCTCTGAAAATTTTAATCCCTTCAATATGTACTCATATCATAATATTATTTATTACCTTGATATCATTCTCAAAATAAAAATAATTTAGTATTTTTACACAACTAAGTTGTCATTCAAATCAGAATGTTGAAGGCATTATCTTAAATGATCAGAAATTAACTTCAATGAAAAGACATTTAGTTCAATTTATTCTTAAACTATAGATCTCAGCATTATATCTCTTACTTTAACTCTTTAAAAATAGTCTATCTTATTGGACATCATTTTCTCATTGAGATTGACATGTCTGTTTTTTCTAACATACTCAATTTCAAACAGAAAAAAAATTCCACTAGTATAATTACTGCAACGGCAAATATGAATTTTCAACTATTCCTTTAATGCCATCCACGTAAAAAGGAAATGACAAAACGATTGCTGACTTTCTTTCACAAAACTCTATAAATAGCCTAAACCTCACAATCATTTTATCATATTCATGATGAGTAACTTCATAGTCACTCCTCCAGTATCTTTCACTCCTCCTGAACTCCCAGAGCTCATCCGAACCAAAACACTTCACTCAGTAGCTAAAGAATTAATTCAACATTATGCAATAGAGGCAGTTCAAGAATATGGTTACTCTGTAATCGACGGTCCTCTTTTTAATATGGATTACTCATTTTTCTATCTCCATCGAATCACTCATTTCCAAAAATGGTCAAAATCCATCATTTACCTACTCTGGTATCTGTTGAATCTATACATCATTGCAATGGAGCTTCTATTACAAAATACTCTAGACTGGATACAACAACATGATGAAAAAAATTATGTATGCATTTTTCTCCAATGATTTTATCCAAAATCTTGGTGGAATAGCAAGCTACAACACATGTTGTGTAGGCACGTAAACAGTTCAGTCAATCCCAGATATCTG
The DNA here is from genome assembly GCA_946807835.1 of Ailanthus altissimus. Classification (NCBI taxonomy): domain Eukaryota; kingdom Viridiplantae; phylum Streptophyta; class Magnoliopsida; order Sapindales; family Simaroubaceae; genus Ailanthus; species Ailanthus altissimus. Next base: position 18,801,713 of record OX327710.1, on the reverse strand, counting down.
CACACAGTTCTATTACTTCAAAGAAAATGGATGATAGTCTCAAACCATGAGATTCATTATTACCCTACTATTAAAGACTATTTCACATTCTCATACTCTTTGCAGTTATTTTAAGAAGAACACAAAATAGAGCTCAGAGCACTTGAAAAGATCTTGGTAGAAGAAAAATAAATTATTTCACCTTTGATATAGATCTCTCCCCATGACCAAGCATCTTGGGAGAATGTGGCATCAGGCTTTTCAAAAAAAATGAATAATGCAAACTCCATTTTTCACAGAAACCAGATCTGTGTCGCTCTATCACATCAAAGAGAGACTGACTACTCTAGACACCACCATTACTTTCAAAATCCAAATGAATTTCCTCTAAACTTAGATAACTTTCCACAGTCCAATGTGTCAGGTGACCACATGCAGATTGATAAAACATCTCACCAACCAACTTGACTTTATCATTATTCTAAGATTCTTAACCTTATCTAACTGACAGCGAAGTCCAAAGAGAAGCAACTGCATTGATGAGAACCAGCTCAATGGATACCACATCACCAGACACGAGAAGTTTCTGGGCCCAATTCAATGACTTTACCCAAGGATACGTTAGTGATAATTCAAGCTACTCATCATTTAGCAGTTAATCATAACATGAGTACTTTTACTTTATCCTTATGTCAAGTGTACTTTATCTTTGTGTCATGTCTGTTTTTAATCTATCAGCCAAAAATTCTATGTTATGACCACAAAAATTCTTGTAATTATTAAAGTTAATTTGGCCTCAAGTCCAAAAATCCAAATGTTATCCTAAAAGTCTTCAAGGCATAAATGCATTGTCGGCCATTAGTTCCAAGATAACAAGGTCCCTAAGTTTATAAAATGGACATTTTTTTGACTTTTCCTAATCATCTTACCCAACTCATCACGCTTCCGACACAACTTTATCACACTTACATATCAACAAATATTTATTCAAAATTTTGCAGCCTATTGTCCCTTATAAATGATAAAGTAAAATTCAATATTAATAATATGTCCTTAATCTATACAAGCAATGCTAATAACAATCATAAATTAAGTATTATCCATATACAAATAAAATTTGAATATTATACAAATACAAATATTTATTCTTTTCGGTTGTAGATAAGTGGTTATTACATATCCTATTTGCTAGCATCTACAGCTTATCGTCTGTGTCCAACACTGTCGAAGCAAACAACTCACTGTCGCCCCGTACAAGTAATACCTATTAGCTATTGATCGGGTCTTAATCTGGTAGACCTAAAACTCTCAATAGTTTTCAAGCTTTTCTACCACCGTTCGGCTCAAGGCAACTCTATCGCCACCCCAAGCGAGCAAAGTTTGAAGGCCCAACAATTCTATGTTGCCTTGTTTGGCGACCCAAATTTAAATCTCTTGTCTAATTTAATTATTGCTTTGTGGTATTATACGATATTGGGATTGGTTGAGGATTGAATTTAACTACTTTTTTTAAAAATGTTGGTGAATGTCATAAATTACGTGTGCGTGTTTTTATGTTGACTTTTTTTATCTAGGTCAAATAATATTCCCTGCATTTATGTCCCTTTTTTTGTAAAAATAAAATTTCTTTTTTGGAAAGAACTGTGTTCCATTGCTTTAGAGCCTATTATCTTAATACAAATTAATAGTTTATTTTTCTTCTATGTAAGAATAGAGGTACGAGTATATGTTAATGTATAAATATATTATTATGACTCGATAAAATTTTAATTGATGTTTTATTAATAATATAATGTTATTATTAAAAAAATCGTTTGATAATAGTCAAAATTTCATAACAAGTCGGTAACAATTTAAAACAATTTGGGTCCACCTCACTTTAAAAAAAAGAAGAAAATCATGCAAATAAAATAAACTAATAATTTTCACATGTAAATCAACAAACAAATGACCTTAAAGTCAAAAGCCTTGGATGTCAAAAAGCAGCTACTTTAATTTGTGAAAAAGAATTTTTGCTTCTTGTGAAGGTGATTTTGACTAGTCATCTACTTCCAAGAAGAAAATGACAACAAAATTTCACCAAAAATTTAATAGAGACAATACATGTTTGTAAGTTATCGATATATAAAAATGATGGAGGAGGTCCAATAATTGAACCGTAATCCTCGAGTAATTAAATTTTCTTAAACTAATTTTTTTTTATATATAATACATAGATTTCATGAACCCACAAGATTAATCTCGAAATATACTTCATTAAAACTAAGAATTAGACGCTTTCAATTTTTTTTTAAAAAAATTAAAAATAAATGTAAAATATCTACATGAACATTATTGAATTTTCAATTTTTTATCAAATTTTAAAATAAAAATATTATATTACTATCTATTAATAACACATTGAAAAAATTTTCTCAAAATTAATATCGATTAACATGATGAGATGCGATCAATCTGAATATTTGTTCACATATTGGGTTAATATTTTTGTAATTAGTATTGTTAATTGAGATTAGAGAAATATTTTGAGAAAGTATCATCAAAATTCAAATGCTTCTCTAGAAAAGCATAGCTACATATTTTTTTTTCTGAAAATATTAATTATTGAAAAAAAAATCTTCTATATTAAGAGATGAATTACTTTAGGGTTAGGCAGAGATTTGATTTTTTTTATAAAAAAAATACTAGTTTAGGGACATCTTTACTTTCAATTACTTTTTGGTTTATCTAATTTTCACTTAAAAAGTTGATTGAGAAATTGAAAAATTACATGAAAAGCATTGTCGAAGAGAAGGCCAACTCGAAGGCAAGTTCAAAAAACGACATCTGTTCTGTGCCTCACTTTCTCACCATTCACCTAACATATTACCTAAACTCTTTAGCTTTATAAAGTGTACAGCTACAGCCACCTTTCATCAAATGTATATACACAAAATTAAATTAAAATTTAAAATCAAATTTAAAAACGACCACTGACTCTACAATCAAATCAAATATCTTGCCCACAAGAAATAGCAATCCAGCTCATTTACCCTCCAAGTCCACTATTGATTTATTGCAGAATTGTTGTTCTCAAAACTATTTAGGGTTGCTTTCAATGATTTCGTTTTGAATTTTAAAATAGCCTGTGTTTCTTTAATCCTATTCAAGAATTTAGAAACCATAAATTACAACTCAAAAATGTCCGTTAAGTTGGAGAGGGGGAAAAAAAAAGCCCTTTAACAAGCATTTAAATGGATAAAATTTGAATGAAATGAAAGCTTTTAAGTTCTCACAATGTTAAAAACAATTACTTTCCAATCACTCCTATAATTTGATACTGAAATTTTTTTTTCAGGTTTTGCAAAGTGAGTTCAATTTTGATAATATAAAAGTGAATCATAAACGCATTTACACTTATTCTAACGGTAAGTCTTATGTACTTTTCTAACTTGAGTTAAGGTTCGACTTTTAAAGAATGTCAATATTGTGTAATTATTTTTTTTTTTCATCGAAATTTTATAGTTCAAATAGAGTTTGCATATTTAAATGATATTTTTAATAATCTTGATATTATAATTTAATAAAATATCAGTAACAATGTAAAAAGGAGTAGGGATTACAAAAAATTATTATAATTCTAGATTTTATTCACAATAACTAGATAAAAAAAAAATCCCCTTTTGTAGCAGCCAAATTTTGACAAGGCATATAATTAATTTCATCTGCCATTACCTATCCTATTGGCTTTAACTAATTTCTGAAAAATAATATGTGGTGTCTATATGTAAAATATACGTATTGAATGAATAAAAAAGAATGTTAATATAAAAAAGGAGAATAAAATAAATAATAATAATATATCTTACTTGCTAATTATATTATGCCACGTCAGTCTATATGTTTAGTTCGAAAATTTTGGTAATTAACGAAATACATTATTGTCATTTGTCAACTTAATTAATTTGTGAAAATCGTTATTTTCAAGTCCGTATTTCAATATTATTAATGTCCTTCAATCTTTGCCTATTTGAAGACGCATGTATAAATCTTCCCATCTCCATCTATTATACATGTTGACTTTGATTTGATCACTCTTAAGGAAATCAATCAAGACTTTTTTTTTAAATCAATTAATAGCAAAATCTACACGTGTCAATGTCCCGTTAACAAAATTTTAAATAACAAGACATGCTTGAACGGTAATTATCACAATGATTTGTAATTAAATAACACTACTCCTATCAATTATAATTTATTTATTAATTTTTTTAAATATTTTACTTGTCTAACACGTTGCATATCACGTCTATTTGTATGAGTGAAAGAACTTTTAGATTAATATTATTAATTATAATTAAATATTATGGTGGAAATTTATGGATTAAGAAAATAATAAGTGATATATGAAATACCCCTAATTTTTTAGGGTATTAACATTGTTACCTACAGTAGTTGGCATAAATTACACTTTAATGATACTTTTAGTTTTAATTATATTATCATTATTTTATTTAATTAAAAAACAAAAAATACTTTTATAATTTTATTATAAAAATAATTAAAATATTTTTATCTATTCAATTAAGTAAAAGAGTGACAATATAATTATAATCAAAGTTGTCATCAAAATATAGGTTGTGCTAACCTTAGAGAGTAATAGTGTTAATATCCCGATATCTAGATAAAAATTGAAAATATTTTAGAATTTCTTATATTTTTTATCTCTTTTCTAATTTCCCCATTTCAAATTAAATTAAACCAGGCCACCATCATTGACCCCGAATACTCTTTTACAAACTTTTAATAATCACTACTTTAGCTACCAGTTCTTATTCATTTTTTGGGTGTGACTATGATTTCAATCTGAAAAAGTGACCAATTGATTCACAATCTAAAAATATATGAAGGCAATTTTCTTATACTACATTGGAAAAAAAAATCAAATAAAATACTGAAAAGGAAAAAAAGAAAAAGTGAAAAGTTAATAGTCTTCTGAGGAAGAGAGAGGGTCCATCTATGGCTTTTTTTAACTTAGTGGAATGACATCAGGACATGTAACTATTGGAAATTAGTGGAATGGGAGTGCTGGTGAGGCTGTAAAAGCCATTTCCACATTTTAAAAAAAAAAAAAAATTAGGGTTTCATAGAACCCTTCAATTTTTTCCTCTATAAGAAAAAAGAAATGAAAAGGCAAGGCAATTATGTGTAACCAAATTGGTCATTGTAAACTGGATCAATTGGCTGGAAAATTTGATTCAATATATATATATAAAAGAATGAGGATGAAAAACCCAAGAAATAAAGAAAGGCATGAAGGTACTTATGGAAGTAAGGTATCTAATATTCAAGAAAAAAAAAATCATTACTTAGTCTTGAAATTTAGGGCTTTGACCTTGTGAAGACAGACAAGTATCCTAAGACAAGATACCCTAAGGTTGAGGTTTATAAGGTTTTCTTTTTAATTTAAACGTATATATATATATATATATATATATATATAAAGTTTCTGAATGACAGTAATAGTGTTACCATATAAGCTAATGTTGAAAGAACATCAAATACTGTAAATATATAAAATTGTGTATGCTGAAGTTTAATTTATTCAAATTGGAAACAATCTGAAGTACTGATGAGAAAATTGAAATCCCTGTAGTATACACATGATCTCTCATTAGTCATTTGCTATCATCACAATTTTTTAAAATTTAAAGATCCCATGAACAATACCAGAGTGCAAGCTTTTATTTTTGATCTCATCACATAAACAATAAAAATAGAACTTGAAACTGCCCATAATTAGATTAACCTCCACAAAAGAAATTAACATGAAGCATATATATATATGAACCCTAAGACTCCGCCATTCTCTTTTGCTTCTTCAACTCTTTGTAAAATTTCTCAATGAACTCCTCAGCTGCCTTGTCAACAGACCCATTATCTTCATCAACATCCTTCAGAGGAAAGGGCGAGTCCGTTATCCTCAACGGCCTCACGAACGGGCTCCGTCCGAAACCGAACCCAGGCAATATCGGAGACGCCTCCACCACCATGTCATTGTTCAACATCTCCAGCACTACCTTAACGGCGTTCACAGCCGCCACGTCATCCTCGAGAGTCGGCGGCGCGTGAGCGCACCCAAAGAAGTTGTTCTTTCTCTTGCTGCCGACATGGAACGGGAAAGTGTAGTTGGGTGTATTGCTGCAGCTGAACTCGTATTCACGTGGCGCCACGTAGGACGAGACGTGGCGGTTACTATGGTGGTGGTGGTTGTAGTGGTGGTGAATGAAATTGTTTAGGGCTTTGCCACCAGCTATCTTGCCACGTTTGAACATCATGTTGAGATCAACAAGGAGCTTTCTCTTGCATAAACCTTTTCGTACCATGAAGAAAACTACACGTACTACGCTCCATATTCTTTTGGCTATTATCCGTTGATTTTGCTCCATTTTTTTTTTGTTTTTTTGTTTTGTTTTGTATGTATAAAATTAAAGAGTGAGCTTTGTATTTTTTTTAGAGAGAAAGAGAGAAGGGTTTTAGGGTTGAGACTTGAGTTGAACAGAAGGAAGATGGTGGGTGGGCTATTTAAAGGGGAAGAAAAGAAAAGCTTTTGCTTTTGGAATTTGCACTTAGCCACAAATAATAACTTAACCTGTGGGTGCATGGATATTTTGGATTATTTTTGTGTTTATTTTGCTTACTACTATAATCATGCATTATTGGTGGAGCAGTGATCTGGTGGGTGCAAGCTCATGGAAACTTGAGATGGGTGGTGTCCATTTGATGATGATCACATCTCACTTGAGGTTGAGGTGTAAGGTTTCCAACTTCTCCATATATGTGGGGTTTAGGTGAAAAGTATATAAATTCATCTTTTTACAGAGAGAGGACAAATAAAATAGTAGGGCACAGCTAGGTTTCCCATCTTAAGGAACCAAAAAAAAAAGAAAAGAAAACGTGCTTAAATCAATTAGCATCTAATTATATATATATATATATATATATATATGTACATATAAAAGCTATCAACTAAGGACCGTTGAATCCTTTGTGCTTAAGCAAGAAATTTAAGTACAAACTAAATTATTTTAAATGCAAAATATGCACAATATACAATAATCATTCTTCTCATATCATATATTGTATTCAAAGCACAGTTCATTTTCCAGAGACTAATTAAAAAGACAAAGATCATCCGCCTCCAAGTTGTATTTGTCAATCCAATCATATGCGTTACATAAACTCCAAAAAAACGCCATTTTGTAAACGATACAGAACCTAATAATCATAATCGTAAATTGTATATTGTATAGATGATTTCATTCAATTCGATCGTTTCAGAGCGAGCAAGGAACCGAAAGTTCCTCACCAGAGGCAACGGGGCATGCACAAGCTTCAAGCTTCAAGCTCCCAATCCCATCTCTTCTCTTTTTCCTCTTTTCTACAAGCATTTGTCCAAGAAAAAATTGTTTGTTTGATTTTGTTGGGGGAATTATGATAATATTTGGGATCTCTAAGGTCTATTGGGGGGTTTTTAGACTTAACTTCTTCGTAAGGTCACTAACTCAAGTTGCAATCTGACATAAAAAGCTTATTAACCTTTATAATTTAGTCTGCGAAACCTGTTAGATGAGACCCGTGCATGAGTCTATGTCACCACTCAATCTCAGAGAACATATCATTATAACTAAGTTATCTGTCACATAATTATTAGGCCGCACAACTGATACACATCAGAAAGCTCAATCTCTTTTTATGTCATCAACAAGTACATACAATACCTTGTTAGAGACTATATGAAATGACAACTAGGCACAAGAATAAGATTTTTTGGATAGAAAAATTTCAAAGAGACCATTATTGAGTCGCCACATCAGCATGTGATAGGCCTCTGTCCTTTTACTAACAGAATGATAAGATTTGTCTAATGTTGATATGCTCAGTCAATACTGCATTTGGTAGAACTTAGGAGACAACACCTATAACTCACCTAATTTTAAATGTGATCCTCCTCAAAAGTAACAAATCAGAGGTTACTCAGTACTCCAAGACTCAAGGGAGGTATAATTACCCAAGTGCCTCCAGTTGTGTTATTTCTCTAAAATGCCCATATAGAAAAGAGACTCTTCAATTATGTGACGTTATTTGTCACCCTGAGGAGAATTCTCCAAGCCAGCTCCTTTATGCTTAAGATTTATCTCTTAATTTGAATTTGAGTAAGAGAAGTTGAACACAAAATGCTTACTCTAGTAAGAAATCACCTTCTCTATTTTCTCCAAATTCTCTCTAGAGCATAAACTTTAGGAAACATCTTGGCTATTAAGTCGCCATTTAACTTGTGTGTCAAAAGGGCCATCGCCGACCACCCCATCGACGCTTGCCCTTAACATAATATTTTTTATTTTTTACAGGGCTTTACTGTATAACTCCATATGTTTGTGGTTGTCAAATTGGCCTTGAATGCAGCAAAGGTATGCTAAGCCTTAGAGGTTCGAATGTTTATAGTTCTTATATTATTGGTATATAACTTGCATTGTACTCTTCTCCTTCAACCCATATGCCAAAGGTCAAGTGCAATAATTACAAATGGAGCTTGTGTGTAAGGCTGCTAGAAATTCCCATCACCAGTGCTTAAGCTAAGAATCAAAATATCTCAAATGGATGTTGATCAATCATGTATGGAAAAAGAGGTCAATTAGGCCCAGAGCACAATAGGGATGCTTAGAACCCCAAAGATATGAACATATGAGGTTCTCTTTTTATTGCCATGTGATTTATACTATGTCTTCTCTTAATTACTTTGCCTTAGGTTGAGTACGAGTATGGACTTCCTCAACTGCACCTGTGAGTAATGCCCTAATAATGCCAAAGTGTTTTAATGTAATTGTCGCCATCTTTGAATTAACTCTTTATATATTATTGTGGACTCCCCAAACTTTGAGTAAGAAAGAAGTTTGGGGTGTCAACAAAATTTTATCTCTAATATGCCTAAGAATTCAAAACTTGAGTTTGTATATCATAAGTAACGCAGCTTCAAGCTGTACCAAATGTTGTACCCATTAATGTTTAAGAATATGGCTATGAAGGCACATATATTTACTATGTGAAAAACAACCATCAAACCCACGTTAAGTGATCATTAGATGTGTTGTCAACCATATACTACACAAATGCAAACACAAAACAATTCATTTGATTTCAAAATATCATTGTTCTTTTTTCCCTTAGTCCATACAAAACTATCCTACACAGGCCCAATAGAGTGGTCGAGATCAGCGCATCATGGAGGACAAAAAGATAGTTTAAAAACTACTCAATACCATCAACCTCACTAAGTATATCCTACGGATAGTCTAAAAAAAGAGTTCTAGTGGCCCAGACATTTACAGAACTAGCACACAGCTCAAAATAGTTTGCTACAGTCCTCTAGCAGTTATAAAAGTGAACCTAAAATAATTGCTAATAAAGAGAAAAGCAGTTAGCAAATACGCTAGCAAGCAGTCACCGAAAGAGGCAGTTCCTCAACTCTATCACCATCATTTCCTTTTGGCTTTTAAGTGGTCAAGTCTATAGTAATGTCAACCTAAGAAGACACCCTACTCGACCCTTCCTTAGTGTCATATGGTTCCTTTATTGTGTCATAACTGGTGAAAGCTTTGGTCGCACTGTCTTTTCTTTCATCAGTTGAGGCCGGAGCAGCTAGCACCTATAATTACAAAAAGCTAAAGTCTATATTGAGGTATGCCTCAGTTATTTTATGGTGAACATAACTCAAGGCCGTCTAAACAGATTTATAAAGCCTTTTCTTTAGAAGGTCTATTATACTATATAGTCTTAATATAATCTTAATTAGTTATTTATTTTTTCTAAGAGAGTATCTTCCTCTACTCAACTTCTTATGACATCTCATCCTTAGCAACAATAAGCTTCTTTGCTATATAAGTGCACTATTACTAGTACTTATCCTTTTTGGTTCTCAAAACGTCCTCGCTCTCCTTTAAAGCTATTTGATGTATATTCAAGTCCTCTACGGCCTCCCTAACTTTTTTATGCTCTCCTAAGGTGTAAGCAACTTGCAATAAAAGAAAACATCAGTATCAATTCAAACTCAATACACGTAAGCAGATAGTGCAAGTATATACGACAAGGCAACATAAGGTTAAGGATAACCTCATAAGCAATACCCAAGGCTGTTGATAGAGGCTTACTAAGTCTTGCTAAGAGATGGAAAGAGCTAACTCAATGGGTAGGGCTCTATAGACATACTTCAAAAAATTCAGCAAGTGTTTGGCCCTGCTCCTAAGTAGTCGAAACCAACTTGTAATCCTTGGTCCAGTGGCACACTGAGAGAATAAAAATAGAGAAAAATTACATAAGAAAGGTCAAAAAGATCTCATGTCCTAAGGAATTCTTCCCAATATAATAGTTCATAGGAATTCAATGCTATAACATACTGAGAATAAACAAGGCAAAGAGATAGAATTAAGGAAAGTAGGGGCGAGGAGAGCATGCCATATGTAACGGATCAAAATAGTTTCTATTATCTCCTCATCTTTATGCTAGAAATTATGAGAGTTGATGTTAGAGAAAAATTATAGTGACATTTGGGCTGCTCCCTAAGGCCCATTAGGTTCTCAGACCTGAATTCTCTAAAAGGTCACTCAGCCTTAATTGAGACTTAGTCATTAAACTCAATATGAGCCCCAGCCCATTAACCTTCACAATTCAACCTGTAGGCTTGTCAAATAGAAACTATGCATCAGTCTACATCAACAATTAGTCTCACAACCAATGGATATGTCATTATGGCCAAGTCACCTGCCACATCATCATTAGGTCTCACAAATGATGCAAAAGTCTGAAAGTTTAGTCTTTTTTCACGTCATCAACGGGCCCATCTAATACCTAGCTGGAGATTACATGATACGACAACTGGACACAAGGGTAAAATTTTGGATGAAAAAATCTCAAAAAGACCATTACCAAGTCACCTAATCAATAATTGATAGGCCTTTATCTCTTTGTTAATAAAAGGATAAGATTTGTTTATGGTTAATAAGCTCAATCAGTATTGCATATATTAGAACTTAGGAGATAGCACATGCAACTCACCTTATTTTAAAATTGATCTTCTTTAAAAGTAGCCAATAAGAGGTTACTAAATACTCCAAGTTTTAAGGGGAGCATAATTACCTAAGTTGTGTTGTTTCTCCAAAATGCCTTTATAAAAGGGACTCTTCAATTATGTGTTGTCGCGTGTCATTCCTAAGAGTAATTTTCTAGACCAACTCCTCCATGCTTAAGACTTATCTTCTAATTTAAATTTGAGTAAAACAAATTTGAACACATAACACACACTCTAACAAGAAACACCTTCATTGTTTCCTTCAAAATATCTCTAAGACAGAAATCCTAGAGGACATCTTGATAACTAAGCCACTGTCTAAATTGATAGTCGAATGGTTGTGACCGACCACCTTATTGGTGCCTGACCCTAACCTAGTGTTTTCAGTGTTTCGTTAGCTCTTTTGTGCAACTCCACATTTAACAAATTCTCAGGAAGTCCTTTATTCAGGTTGGTTCCAATAACACCCAGCACTCAATACAAGCCCCACTTTTGGTGTTTTTATGCCTAGCAACTCGGATCTTCCCTTACTCAACAAACTCTTGATTGTTTAGGATGATTTCGACAATTCAAAATAAATTTAGCTTTGAACAATTTTTTTTGTTTACATTATTAACATTGAAAAAAAAGTTTAAGCTTCCACCACATCATTTAATAAACTATTGTTATGTAAACATTTGTTTTAAAATTTTAAATAATTTAATAATTATAATAAATAAGTATGTCTTGTTGATCAAGAGCATAGCTAGTGTCAGTAGCGATTATATTAATTATTATTTTTAAATTAATCACATCATTTTATTGATATGTTATATCTACCACAATTTTATTAGTATAATAAAAACAAAGAAAGAAAAATCTAACTAATTTAAAAACTGTAACTAATACAATTGTAACCGACGGTAACACTCTTCATATCTTATTTATGCTAAGCTTCAATACTTAATTTTTCATATACGGGCTCTTGAAAACCCACCGTCCTAAGGTTTTTCATAATAGTGCGTCTGGAAATTTTTAAAGAAAAAGTAATCCTTTGTGCATGAACATTCGCAAAAGTCGTATGAACATATGGCTTCCAATGTATATCATATGAACAAGATGTTTGCCGGCCCATCATCGTTTAAAGTCAAGCCTAAGCCTAGTGCATGAAGGCCCAAAATCAACCCAGCTTGCGTAAACCAAACCAACAACTCGACCAGGCAGAGGCAGCTATGCCCCTCTGTCCATAACGTTTACAATCATCAATCAGAATTCTGGCTAATAAAATGAAGACCTGCCCCTTCATTAATGAAGATATTTTGCTGTCCACGCATTGTCAGTCACATGAGAATTAACACTGGAAAAGATGTCCAGCATGAAAGCAACAGAACCAGGCACAAAAGCCATCACAATCAGTTTCAGAGTCTGCTCAAGTAGCTGGCCGATGAAAACCCACATGCAAAATCTCACTTCAACTCACTTTCAACATACAACTGTAAAATCTCTGGTCATACGTTTAGGATACAACAGATTGCTCTAATGCTACGATAATTTTATTACATGAAACGTTTAAACTTATAATAATTACAAACTCTACATTTCGTATTACGTACAACAGTAGATTAGGAGGTTGATAGTCAATAAGTGCATAACATTAGTATTCAGTAAGGGGGCCCGTAAAATTTCACAATCTATACTCATTAAATGCTTGCTCTTCAGCAGTACCAAACTTGTTGAACTGCCGGCGTCTCTATGGGTATCTGATGAGCGATGATCATATTTGTGTGGGTCAATTTTAGCGGCTCGTGAATCCAGAGAGTTTGTGGTTGTATGGGAGGATTATTAATTTCTCGACGATCAGTCACTTTTCTGATTTCATGTTGTAAAATTGCGTGCAACATGTCTCAGAAAAAGCTGGCTTCCATGGCTAAGGTTTATATGGTTACTGTACTCCCACACGTGAATGCTCAACTTCAATTGTATCCATCTACAGGGACTAATAACTGTTAAAATATAATTGATGAAAATGGTATGTCATAAAGCAGAGTCATTTTACTACACATTCACATTCGGTATGATTCCATCCTCTTATTTTTTTCATTATATATTTTAAATTTTTCATTATACATTTTAATTTTTTTTTACGAAAAATAATATTTGAATCTCGTAATTTAGAGAAAATGACATATAAATTCTAATATTTTTAAAAATTTTATTATTGAGTTATTGAAAAGAGTAAAAAGGTAGACAAATTTATAAAGAGAAGAGCCACACCACTTAATAGATTAATATTTTATATTGAATATTAAATCCTATGCTCAATCCTCTAAAAACTAAATAGTAGTATAAGAGCTAAGTCAAAAATCTTGAATCTTTGGCTCAACATTAGAGCTAATTAATCGTGGTTCTATGGTTAAAAAAATTAGGAATGGACTCAGTGTGTCGAACGAAAGGGTTGGTGTTACTCCCTCATCAAAGGAGGTTGTGTTCGAGTGAGGGATTGTTGAGTTATTGTCCCATATAAGAAAAGAGTGAGAAGATAGAATAGTTTGTAAGAAAAATGGTCACGCTACTTAATAGACTAGTATTTTAAGTTGGATGTTAGACTTTAGGCCCAAACCCCTAACAACTAACACTTATTTACACTATTGGTGACGAAATTCATTGAACACTTATTTACACTCTTGGTGAAGAAATCCATTGAAGTTGACAACATTGGTTAATAGTCGGTCAATAGTGTTCAACGATTGCGGTCAACGCTTGATCAATATCAATTAACAACCAGTCAATGCCGATTAATGTTAATGGTCGGTCAATACCTCCTTTCTTGAATAGCTAAAAATTCGTTGAAGTTGACAACATTAGTTAATAGCCGGTCAACAGTGTTCAACAACTACGATCAATAGCGGTCAACACCCGATCAATACCGATTAACGCCAATAGTCAATCAGTACCTATTTTCTTGAATAGCTTAGTTAAGGACAATATCCATAATAAATCTTTAATCACATATAGCAATCAACGCCTAATCAATATTTGTTAACGACTGGTCAATGCCAGTTAACATCAATGGTAGGTCCATATCTCTTTTCTTGAATAGCTTAATTAAGGATAATGTTCCTAATAAATATTTAATCACATATATAAACATGAATTTAGAGTAGTTTAATTAATTAAAGTGTTTAGTTCGAATCTTATTTTAAGTATTTGAATTTAAATTTTTTTTCAATCATAAAGAGGGATATAATGATAATTTTATTAATTTTAACAAATTTTTCGTTAAAATTAACGGATTCTATCACTGTGTAAATAAAATTTTTAAAAATATTAAATCTACATATCCATTTCCCCAATTACAAAGTTCATATATCTTTTTCTCAATTTTTCATTATACATCTTAATTAAATTTTCCTTTATAAATTAAAATATAAAACATAAGATGAAACATATAACAAAAAAATTTGGGCATATAATCGAAAAGTAAGTGAGAGTGCAACATAGATCCAATTATACATCACAAACTTTGTATACATATAAAGTCGAAACAAATTGCTTTTTCATTAAATCTTTCTTGAAAAGTCGAGCATGTTCACGGTTGTTCACGTCAGCACTGATAGCCGACATGTGAATCTACAATATCCGCACAAAATTCACAGCTTAGATTCTGAAAAAGGCAGCAGAACTATTATAAATAAGACGTGTACTTACTCTCTCTTCACCATTGAGATTCATTGATCAATACCCATCTCAAGATTTGAGCGAGCTCTCACTTGCTTGAAATTTAATCAACTTTTTTTTTTTATCAAGATGGCACCACATGGAGAAGCTATTGCCAGCACTTTTGGCACCAGGAACAACAACAGCAACTTCTCCAAGCCACCGAGACTCTCAAAGGATAGCCTGCACAGGACAGTGTCGGATATCTCATTTGAGCTGAGCAACATCAGCAAAGAAGATATAGAGAATATGAAAGCACTTCCAACAATATCAGAGGTTGAAGATGCAAAGTGCGAGTGCTGTGGTATGTCTGAGGAGTGCACCCCCGAATACATAGACCGAGTGCGGAACAAGTTCTCGGGCAAATGGATATGCGGTTTGTGTGCTGAGGCAGTGAAAGAAGAAATGGAGAAAAATGGAGGAGGCAAAAGCAGAGATGAGGCTTTGAGTGCTCATATGAATGCATGTGCCAGGTTCAATAAGTTTGATAGGGCTTATCCTGTTTTGTTCCAAGCAGAGGCCATGAGAGAGCTCTTGAAGAAGAATAGTACAAGAGGTCTCAGGGCTAAATCTATTAGCCCTAGGGATAATAATAACAAAGGAGGGCCAAATAATCATAAAGGTCGGATTGCTAGGAGTTCAAGTTGCATATCTGCTATTACAAGGGAATTGAATGATCTTACTATAAAGAACTGAAGGTGTGTCTATGGAAGTGCTTTTGATACTGATACTTATAAAAGCACTTTCAGACAACCAAAAACACTCTTGCTTATAAGTCTGGCTACTAATGTTATCTTTGCATTTCTATAGGGGGAATTTGGATTCATATTTGTCACCCTCTCCTCTTGACCATATGAAATCTTTAAACTTTCATGGCCTGAAATATTATTCTATATTTTGACCTTCAAGGGTTTTTTGGGCACCTAATTTTTATCCAAGTACAACTTTTATTTCCTTTGTTGATTAAACTCTCCACCTTATGCTAACACCCTTTAGGGTTTTTTAAGTGATCCAAAACCTGAGTTGCCTTACGAGGACTTAATTATGCTTAATCCGAATGGAAAAACAAAAACCCATTTTCGGTTTTCTGCTTCCAGTGGCTTCGCATTTTATTCTATTTTATTTTTATTATTATTTTGAGTGGTTTGTTTAGGAGTATCAATAGTCTTCTTCTAGCCAGCATTCAAGCCTATATAACATATAAATGTGTAGTATCGAATACTTGTTTTAAAAGGGCTTAGTTGTTGGATTTTTTTCAAGCTATCATTATTTTTTCATCAATTCTGATTTGGAGGTCCTTATTTGAAGTCGTATTATGAAACTAAACTAGTTTCATGTAATAAATTTATTGTACTAACGGTTACCAAAAAGTATTATTTTCTTTTACATCTACTCAAGTATCCATTCTAACTTATATTTTTCTTTCATTTTAACGAATAAACAAGAGAATTGCCTTGTAAGGAAGCAATAAGTGAAGCTCAATATGTTTGGCTCCAAATGCCTTTATATAAATTGCCCATTCGAAATCCCTTAACATTGTAATAGTCGTTCCCCTTTCTCACCTTCATATCTTTGCTTCAATTTGAAATGTCTAGTTTACTTCGGTTCAATACAAGAAGATGGTATCATACTATCATTTGTCAAAATATATAACCATGCATGTAATTTGAGAAGAAATATCATGATTCATCGGCAGTGCCTTGATCACTTATCTTTTCACAATTAGAATTTAATCCCTAGTTTGGTTCCAAGTTTGAGAGAACACCAATAAAAGCTGAAGCTTTAGCAACCAAATGATACTAACAAATTCAGTTGGAAAGGCATCTTAAGGTATTTTAACAGACCCCAGAATCTAAACCCAACAACGAGATCACAAATAAATAGATCTCGGACAATACACGAGTAATATAATATTATGTTACTTAAAAAGGATTTTTCAAAATACAACCCAGAAAAGGATTCAACGATATATTTTCACCTTAAATTTTATGTTGCACGCATCTATTAACTGAGTATAGGCTATAGCATAACTTTCCAAGCAACACCAAAGCAGTTCAGAGAAGCAAAAGAGGCCTAAACCGTATCTGTCCTAGTAAGTATTCAAGGCTTTCATGGCCAATACAGAACAAATCCAGCAAAATACAGCAGTTTCAAAGTTCTTTCTATCTAATAATCCTTAACTGGTCCGAAGTATCAGACAAAAGACCAGTTGACAAACATAAAGCATATGCAATGGGCAGTCTCTTCTTCATTCAGCACCTTCCAAGCCACTGCCCGCTCATACGAAACCGGTCTACCCATGCTTGACAAACAGATGCCACCTTGAAGACATGCGAAGCCCTGCCACAAGAAAATTCAATATCCAAATCAGAATAAAGTGAACAAATACAATTAGATATCAACCTTTTTATATACCACAGTATCTAATATTTTAAGATTGGTTAGTTTTGGATTCTCACCCACAAAAGAAAATAGAGTATGGAAATAATTGGAGCAAAAGTTATTTCATTATATTTACTGCAGCACTAAAATGACCGCGAACACTTCTAATCATACCAAAGTGACCACTAATATTTCTACATGCACAGGAACATAGTTAAATTTTCAAAAAAGGCAAATGATATTTTATATTATCCGTAATTTACTAGACACGTTCTCTCCTAGAGAAAATTTTCAATAGCAAATGCCATATAATCTTGGAACCACCCATTTAGTGTTATTTCATAGTAAGATTTCACCAAATGTCCCAAACCTGTTGCATTATCTGTGGGAACTCAGAGAAGAGAGTCTTCCGTCCATGTTCATCAAATATCTTTTCCAGAGTTATGTCTTGCAATGCAACCAAGGTTGTCTCAAGCATATCAAGTCCAGCTTGGTTTGCAAATGTGAACACGGGCAATGCCTGCATAAATTATAAGTTTTTAGATAAAATTGCCATAACCATAAAGGTAAGTAAGAATAGAACCCTATTAATCTAGAAAAATGGGATACAATGGAGAGAATTTTGGTTTACTATTGTCCTAATCCCAACTCAAAAGGTTTAAAACAAGCCACGAAGAAGGTTAAGATACTTGCTCAACATGGAGCATTTAACATGTCAATTTGGTATGGAGGTAAACAAATGATGGTTTAATGGTTCACTGCACTATCCAGAAATGAAGAATTTTGGGACCACCTAAGATTTATAATGGTATGATTCCAGATGCGCGTCTTTGGACAGATAACTGCCCTACCATAGATAATGGACTAACAGAATTTGCATATTAAATTCTTCATGCTGATTCAACACTTCTAGTATCTCCTTTTCTAAGTAATGATGGGGTAGGTGAGTAATGCTGATTCAACACTTCAGTATCTCCTTTTCCAAGTAATGTGGGTATGTGAGTCACCGGAATTAAAAAATCAAAATGATGTCAGCTCTAGAACACAACAGATTCAAATCCAGGAATTTGCTTTTCACAATAACCAAGAGAGAAAGAGGGGTGGGGCTGGGGCTGGGGCTGGGGCCGGGAGGGGGTAGCAAAATAGTTTCCATGCACACCTTTAAAGAGCAGCACATAACAGCATCTGTGTGATGCCACAGGGTTTTGAGAATGGATTCACTTCCTTCACTGCTGGATTTGAGCAGCTCCACACCCAGGTAACACCTGCAAAAGTTAGAAACAAAACTAAATAACTAACTGCCTGACTAAGGAAAAAATATAGAAGCAGTTCTCTCAATACCAAGTGCAATTGAGGCAACTGTTCCTAGCAGGCATGGAACAAAGTTAACATAGTATGTGAATGACATTTCTTAGAAGTGCAACATAGTTATGCTATCCCTTGTTTTGTTAATCAATGAATATTAAAAATAAAGAAACTTAATCCCTTGTTTTGTTATTTGTTAATAGATTGTTTGTTAATAGATTTCCAACGAAAAACCGCCCCGTTGCAGGGAATGTAAATGTAACGTTTTTACAGTACTAGATCCAATTAGTTCATTGTATGCCCTTTATCATTTTGATATCCATCTTATATCAATCAAATTATACCAAGACCAAGAGAATCTATTTTTTCCTTAGACTTATAGAACATGATATTCTATGATAGGA
The DNA here is from genome assembly GCA_946807835.1 of Ailanthus altissimus. NCBI lineage: Eukaryota > Viridiplantae > Streptophyta > Magnoliopsida > Sapindales > Simaroubaceae > Ailanthus > Ailanthus altissimus. The sequence continues at coordinate 18,782,843 of OX327710.1, read as the reverse complement.
ATTGAACATTTATTGTGTTTTCCTAATCATTATCTACAATACAACTGGCAGCAATTATTTTATGACTACACTGTAGAATACAAATTTTTCTTAGAATAATCAGTTTTAAAACCCAAATCTAGTACATTCATGGTTAAAATAAAGTTGTTTACCTGTAACTGTTGCAGATCCAACGAGCAAGTGTCTGTGCTTCAGGAGTACCTAATGGCGTCCGAAGACCAGCATGTGAACTTAAATGAGAAGGAGATAGTGCTAACGCCACCCTCTGAACAGAAGATATAATGCTGCGCACATACTGCCGAGCCATGGTTGCAACGTGTTCTTGCATGTGACTTTCAAATGCAAATTCAAATGCTATGGTCATCACTGATCTCATACAGCTAGAATTAGCAGAGTAATCATTAGACGTTCTATTCCCAGCTGGGCCAATCTCAAGAGCAGAAGCCAGATCCAAGGTGCGATTTGGACTGGAGGCTTCCTGAATCAGTTTGCAGTGGATCAATTAGAAAAGTTCAAGAAATATGAAGGGAAACAAAAAGGATTAATCCATGCAGCAGTGCAATTTCATTGCCAACCTTTCTAGAATCAAGAGGAATGATGCGGAAACCAGATGGCAGAAGAGGTGCATCATCAGCAAAAGAAGCATCTATAGGAGCAAATATAAGTTCAGCACAGGTGCCAACAGCATTCTCATCCATCCCACTGCAGAGCTATAAAACAGTAGAAAAAGGGAAATTTACAAAGAGAGCCAAGTATAAGATTGTTATGAAGATAAAATCAGTGTAAGTAGTCATAGAACAAAAAGCCTGTAGCATTATATTTCATAAGAGAAAACAGACCCCGTCAATTATACATATTCAAAAGTGAAATCCCTCCCCAAAAATTGAAGATGTTAATCCATTGATAAAGCTAAATAAAGGCAAAAAACTGCATTGCATAAGTATTAAATCAAAGACTAGATAACATAAGGAAAGTGATACAAGCAAGAGATGCTTACTTGCAAGAGAAACATGTCCCTTGGCATCATTGCTTCTTCAGGAGAATGGCCAACACCTTCCAACTTGACAACTTCCAAGAACTATAGAGGTGAAAACAAAGGCGTCGTGTAAAAACATATGAAACAAAAAGGAAAATAAAATAAAATGCCAGTCATTTGCTTACACTAAGCATATTTGAAGATAGCTGTATATATCAAGTACTTTACCTCTTCATGTTCAATAGTGTGAGCCAGTGGGAGAATAACTTGGCCCCCAAAACTTCCGACTCGAGACCCTGGTAAGTTACAGGGACCAACCTTAATAGCTGCAGCTGAGTAAACATCAATATTGTTGTCTGCCCACTCTGATCTGTGCTCTCGCAGAAATCGTAGAAGGATTGCAGGAGGCACATTCTAGTAGATAAACAGTAAACAAGATTTGATATCATAAAGAAAACATTGTCAAACCCCATATAAGATGCTAAACCCAAGTAGAGTAAAAGCTTTATGATCAAAGAACAATGATTTCAAATTCTTGAATGCATAGAGATGGCAAGTCAACTCTGTTACAAAAAGATTGATTCCAACAATAATCTCCTACTTGATTATAGGATCAGAATCTGGATGGAAAAAAATAAAATATGGTACGATCTGTGATCGACAATGGCAGACAAAGAAGGAATATTTTCAGCATACCAACCTGCAAGAGCATTGATGCTTTAGCACATAAGACTGTATTGCTAACAGCTGAAAATCCATTAGAAAAGGAAAGGTTTAAACCCATTAGCTTGTCAGGAGACGAGTTCACAAGGATAGTTACATCGTCCACGCCATCGTTCCCCATCATTGTCCAACCCTCATCAGTAAATCCATTGACAGCTTCATTAAAACCCCTATCATAAATCATATATCAGATCTGAACACCAGGAACACACTAACTGACTGACACTTTGTCAAACAACTAAAAATACTTGCCTGCTCAACCGCTGGCTAAGTGCTCGTAGCGCCGCAGGTCGTCTTCCCCAGCCAGTGACATTAGACTGTGAAACCTCCTGAGCTATCTGCCTAAGCTGGCGTAGAGCCTGAATGAAAATAAGAATGACATTGTTGAAAACTAAGACCCTCACCATTGAGAAATCAACAATTGCAAAGTTAATTCTAAATGTTAATGATAATCTTACCGCCATTGTTGTCTTTTGAGCAAGAACTGTTGATGATTCATAGAGTGGACGCAACACTTCAGGCACACTCCATGGCTTTGCAATTAAAGAATTAGTTATTAATTTTCCAGTAGAAAAGAGTGTTAAAATTTCACAACCTAAAATGTCAAAAAAAATTTCCAAATCAAAGACGACAAGTTACCTCCAAATCCATATGATCAACGATGTGTATAATTGAACCACCCCCTTCACAAGGTCGTATCAGGTACCCACTTGGCAGCATTTCTGCTCTTACAAAATGCTGCACTGGTGGCATGGTTGGACCATTTTGTGTATTCTTAAGTGATCTCTCACAGACCTAGGTATTCAATCACATAGAAAAATGACTCAAGCGATACACGTTAATGGTTTCACGAAAAAAAGGGAGAGATGGAGAGAGAGAATCGGTATATGAATTCGCATGTGTCTATGTCTCATAAAGACAAAATAACAAAATGTTTGCTCACACAACAAATTATAATCCTTGGAATTACATACCACAAGGCTGCCATCTTCTAAAACAGAAGTATAGCGCAATAACCAGAAGTCGCGAGCTGGTGCCAATGTAGTGAGTGCATAAAGCTAAATTTTCAAGGAAAAAAAAGATATCATCAAACAATTCCATATGCTAAAAAAATGATAAGTACAAGCTATATAATATATATACATACACATAAATATATATCTAACCTGCATGTAAAGCAGCTCAATGGTTCCACCATTAGCTGTTGGCAGGACATTCAGAACATCCACAGCTCGGCAATCACGGAACCACGAGGGCCGATCTTTGAGGATTTCTGCAACCTGAAGAAAGAGATAGTCATGTACAAGTCTCGGAAATCTAACAAAGAGTGTATCACAAACAGGAGAATCCCAGTGCACTTACCCTAGTAGGCTCTAGACCCACTAGGCCACAGGCGCGAGCTGCCACTCCAGCGCAACTATGAGAAATAGCAACGATTCCAACGGAATCCGGACCAGGCTGTTCATTGAAAAAAAAATGATAAATAAATAAACATGTTACACAATGGGTCAGGGAAGAAACAGATTAAAATCTAAAATTTCTACAATTGCATTCTACTATAGTCACTAAAGTCCACCCCATCCCCTTATTCTCCTCCAATTCCCCTTCCCAGAGCAACCAAATAAATAGACTGCATTAGAGAAGTGTAGCCATCCAGGGATATAGCATGCATTACTTTTCAATATTTTGTTCTTCTAATTAGGATTATAAATTATTAAAGTTTAGTTTTTCCCTAGGTCATTGTTTAACTTTCCTTCATTAGATAAGTAGAAAAAAACACTAAATGTAACATTGTCTTGAAAAGAAAAAAAGAAAGGAAAAGGTCAAGATACCTTCATTCCAGGCATTTGGACCCACTCAACAGCAGTTCCAGTGGCCTTTGAAAGAAACTCTGCTAAAGTCTCTTCTGCAATGGACAAAAGCCTGAAAAGAATATAAAGGCATGAAATCATAACCCACCAACAAACACAAAGTCAGAGTACACGATGATTGAAAAGGACTCAACAACTATATCCCCACTAACCCTGCAGGACTAGCATCTCTTGGCGGATGCTGAGGTGTCAAATGGTGTTGACCGCTAGTCACCACCGATTCACAGCTTGTATCTTTGGTTGCAAGCGTTGTCTGTAAGAAAGCAACCCTCATTTTCAGTTACCACATGATTCAGAAATTTAATTTAATTGTTTAAAAAATAAAAAGTGCATTCGGTTCGTTAGCTTCCTGGGAAATTGTATCAAAAGAATTGCAATATGGAATTTCATTATGGGGAAAGCATTGAAATCACTTTTGCCTCCAAAATTCATTGTTTTGTTTTGTTTTCCAACAATTTCTTGGAAACCTAGTAGACTATGAACAAAATTTGATAAAATATTGCAAATAGAAAAGAAAAAGTTCTCACGGTCTGGGTATGTTGTCGAAAATATCCATTCTCATACACCAGTTGTGACACCTGCTTCTGCAACCTATCATTCTCTTCCATCAACAGCTTGTTCATTGCTGTGAGCTTACGATTCACAGCTTGAAGGCGGGAAGCCTCTTTCCTCTGCTTCTCTCTGCATCTGAATCGACAAAAGCAGAAGAAACACACAATACATTGTTACTATAAAGCAACCACCTAATTATCTTTTCAACACAAAGTACCCATTATTTGTGAAGATATAAAATTCCCATCTTTGTAGTACAAAGACAGTATAAACATAGAATTCAGCACTTCAACAAAATGCCAGACTCCTAAAAATTCACATTCAATTTGTTTGTTTTTCAACTTCAAGACATTTTCTTTATCTATAAAAAGAATGCATAATTAAGCTAAAATTGCATTACAGTTGAAGTAACTATGAAACATCAGCTTTAAGTGAACAATACCTTCTGTTCTGGAACCAAACTTTGATTTGCTTAGGCTCGATGTTACAGAGAATGGGGCACTCTCGTATCAGCTGCTGGCGGCGAACTGAACTGGGTTTGGGGCATTCATGATAGAGCCTCTCAAGAGCCTCAACCTGCTCAGGTGTATATCTCACATACTTGCCATTATCCATGTTCCCAAGTTTACCATCCTTGCAGGACATTGCCATCTTCAATTTCACCACCACAAAAACACAAGTAGCTCCCTTTTTTTAGTCACAATTTTCAAGCACTTTCTTGAAATATAAATCACCAGATATAAAAATTTCAAGCCCAAATTCCCATTACCAACAAAATGCTAAATCCAACCAAGTGACTAGTCTTCCTTAATAACAAAGTTCACAAGCTATGGGAACTTCAAAGCACAAAAATATTCGAAATCAAACCAAGCAGCTCCTGATCAAGTGCTCTTCTCCTTGAACACAATTTCAAACACTTAATAACGCCCTTCAAATTAACAAAAAAACCCAAAGACAAACTAAACTAACACTGAACCAAAGCAATTCCTCTTAACCCACAAACTTCAAATACCTTCAGATATCAAAACTACAGATGAAACACAAATCGAATTTCACTGAAATGCATATATTTCCATAAAATTATTTCTATATTTTCAAACTGTTTGCGTTGTTTAATGCTAACTGAGGATTTAAGGACAGAGATAAGGGACAAGAGACAAGAATATCCCGATTTGGTACGCAGTTATTCTTGTTTTGTCACTATAAGACAGCCCCAAACACAATAAAAGCATAAATCTTTCGAGATCAGAGCTTTTTTACACCCAACGATCTGTTTCACCAAAACATTTCCAGAGTTTTCCAGAGCATCAAAAAGAAAACAAACCAAACCGAATGAAACGTTTCGCATCAAAGTGTTTACCACGGCTCTCTTTCTTCCCTGATTCTCCGATTCCCAGAAAGGAACCTCACCAAAAACATCGAAACGTTTCGAACCAGACGTTTCCTGTGATTTGAATGATGGCTTGCTTCTCCTCCTCAACTCAAACACGAACAAGTCACCGATTCCACTCAGCTACCCACCCATTCTGACTCACCAACTTCTAATCTCAAACCAAAAAGGAAACCCCTCTGCAAGATCTCCCAGCTACTGCCACGAAACGGATCGAAACGTTTCAACAACCTCCATGTTTACGAATCGTCGCCAATCTCTGAAAACATTTTTCCTCTACCATAAAAAAAAAGCCTACCCAGGAGGAAAAACAAAGTACAGTATCTGGGTTTTCTTTTTGTTTCTGAAAGCAAAAGCAGATGGCGTTTTTTAAAAAAAAAAAAATTACAGGAGAGAGCGAGTGAGTGAAAAACTAGAACACCTAAAAGTAATAGACGCTATCGTTGTTGTTGTTGTTGTTGCTGCTGTTGCTGCTGCTGTGTAATAATAAGAGGTGAGTAAAGCAAAGCACTTTTTGTTGTCGCTGCTGTTTGTTGTGGTCTGTTTGTTTTCGCATTCATTTTTACATTTTACTTCAATATTTGGATTATGTCTTTGTTTTTGTTTTGAGTTTGTTGTTGTGTTGTGTTTAGTTTTTTTCTTTTTTTCTCATTGGTTCCACTTCACTTTCGGCTCTCTCTCTCTCACAGCTAGTGGCGAGTGCTCTTCACTGTGCAGGAAATGGCAGTGCCCAGTTTTTTTTTAAATTAAAAATTGGGAAAGAGTGTCTAAAGACGAAAATGACCTTTGGTAGTAAAATTTTTAACGTCCCTAAAGTGTTCCAAAGTTTAAACCCTAGATGGGTCTTATACTGAGTTGTCAAAATAGTTATTATTATAGTTGTAAATGATTAAGCAATTCTTTTGGTTTATTTATGAAATTATTGATCATCTATTTTCTTTGTGGGCTCTCTAATCCATCTAATGATTGAACCATTTTGCTTATTCTTGTTACATTTGACAAGTATATAAATTATGTAATCAATTATTCAATTTGATTGATTTTCAAAAAAAAATCAATCAAAAAAATACATTTTTCGTTGTCTAATAATGTATTTTAGAAGTTCATTGATGGCAACATTGTAAGAAAGCCAAATTTCCTACAAGATGAAGAAGAATTGAATGGAACAAGAATGGAGTGGCAGAGGAGAGTAATTAAGAGGCAAATACAAGGACATTAATGAGAAAAAAGAAGAAGAGAGAGACAGAGAGAGTCAGGAGAAGCTTATAAAATACTAAAGGCATGAGAGGAACACAGAGGACAGCATCATGAGGTCCTCGCATGCGTCTTCATTTTAAAGCCGAAACCGTTTCTTTTTTTTTTGAATAAAAATCTGAAAACGTTTCTTTTTTCGTATAAAAAGCTGAAAACGTTTTTATCATATATATTTGAAATTTTATAAATACATATTAAATTAAATGAGGGGGGACTGGACTGCAGCAGCATCGTCGTCGTCATCATGGTTAATGTCAGACTGCAAAGAGCACAAATCTTCAAAGGGGTGGACTGCAGCATCATCGTCGTCATCATGGGTTTACGGCTCACTTCTCTTCAGTCTTCATTTCAAATTTAAATCCAATATATAATTAAAATATAAACTCAGAGGGAGGGAGGGAGTCAATTTTATTATTTTTAAAATAATAAATATATCTTCAAAATAAGAATATTTTCATATTTAATTTAAATATGGGTGATAATAATATAATTAAAATTAAAATTGTCATTAATATAATTTGTACTAACCTCGGGGGGTGACAGTGTTAATATCCTTGAATATTTGTTAGTTCTTTAATGAGGTGGACATATATATTTTTTTAAATAATAAAATTTGTTTATATACATTTACCCATAAAAATAATAATAAGGAATCTGTCCAAGATACTGCTAGGCGTAGATACATGAAATGATGATAGGATTGACATAATAACATTGATATGACATGTGTCACATTCAATGTGAGGATGATAAATGGATGGTGGGGTATGAAGTATGATGTAATAATAACAGTGATAAATAATATTAAAAATTTTAAATAAAATTTTAAAATTTATAGAATTGTGGGGACTGGGGACATATTGGGTGTCAGCAGGCCTTGTCATCCCATGTCTCTCTCCATCTGGTACACACATCAATATCAAATCACTGTTACTTTCATGTATCAGAAAAATGAATGAATCAGGTAATTAGAGGAGAATATTTTGCAGCCATTAGATTATATAGATTTTGATATGATATGATATGATTGTAGTACATACTATCATAATCCCTCTTTATAGTTAAAAAGTATATTCCTAATTTAGGGGAGAATGTTGAGACTTAGAGATTAACTGTGTAGCAATTATAAAATTCCTGTTACCTTTCCCTTTCTGTTCATAAAAATATTTACTAATATTTTTATCATTTTCAAGTATTATTTTTCTATAATAATATTATTAAATATTCTAAAAGTTATCCTAAAAAATATATTTCAAATTACATGTAATTCGTTGTATATATCATAAAAAAAAATGTAATAATGACTTTGAAATTGTGATGCATAGTGCGTTATTTGTGATGCATTTTTTAAGATAAATTTTAAGAAATTTATTATGAGTAAATCTCTTTAACTATGTTTATTCCACGAATTCGTATAGGAGTGAGTTAAAATGTTATTTATTGGAATCATGTCAAGTCGGTTTGGTATGGTTTTACTGGTAAAAGTTCAATAAAGAATTTCTCTTTTTAATTAAAATCTTCTCCTGAGTTTTACATAAAATTTTAAGAATTTTTTCACAATTATTCTGTATTAAATATAAGTAGTTAAATTTTATTATTTTACTCTTATTAAAAAAAAAGATTTATTATTTTATTATTTTACTCTTATTAAAAAAAAAGATTTATTATTTTATTATTTTACTCTTATTTAAAAAAAAATTTATTATTTTATTATTTTTTAAACAATTACTAATTTTCACTGATCGCGTACTAATAAGAAAAGTTAGTAAAAATATTAGTTTATAAGAGAATCTAAATTTTTTTTTTTATCCTCAATTTTTTTTCGATCCTCAAAATAAATCAATTTTATCAATGCGATTTCAGTTAGAAAAATAAACCAAACCAAATGATAAAAATATAATTTTACAGGCTTATATATATATATATATATATATATATTAAATCATGAAATATATTTCAATTCTAACACTTTAACAAAGAAATTATGCTTTTTGTATGAAAGATTATTAAACTAGGTTTTAATATTATTTTAAATTAAATGAATTTGTATTATAAATATTTATTTTAAATAAAATGGATTATATATTGACTTAGTGTAATGTAAAGCTCAATTTTAAATTAAAATGTACAACTTATCTAAACTATCTAAACCTATCCAACCCAATCATTTAAGAGATTAAACTGAACTAAATTAAACTAAATTAATTTAGTGCGATTCAATCCTTGAACATTATTTAATATAGTTTATTTTTAATTTTTTTCGATAGAGTTTGATTTTAAAAAAGAATTAGACTAAATTATGTTGTGTTGTGTTGTGTCCACACTTAAATCTTTTATGTAATTCATTTCAATTGTTAACCTAATTTATGCTATTTAAGAAAATTAATTTCCAAAATAATAAAATATATTATTAATTTTCAAATCAATATATTTTTGTTGGTTGTGAACAAAAAATATTATTAATAATTTTATTTATAACAACTTTACTGATTACATTATATATTATTTTAAAAAATATTGGCTACTGATTACAATAGAAAAAAATATATTTAAAAAAAATCATAACTATTTTCCCTTGGAAGTCGGCCTATTAGACCACAACTCAAAACAATCGCCCATACCCCTTCTTGGAATCAATTTAAGTACATCTCATTTTATAAAAATTGCTCGAGGTCTCCACAACCCAAAAGAGTAGACCTAACCCTAAGGTGATTGCATTTTTACTAGCGTTAACAATTAGAGATTTATGAGATAAGTTAAATTATATTATCTATAAAGGGGTTATAATCTCCGATCCTAATTATCTTTAAATAAAGAATCACGAGACCAATTAAATTACATCATATCATAAGGTAAGTAGTCATATACTCAAATCTCAATCACTCCAAGTATTTTGAGAAATTAAGGCTTAACATTTCGTCCATTAAATTTTGAAGTTAATATAAACAGGATTCAACTATAAAAATGAGGGTTGGACGGAGGCGAAGAGTAATAAAAAAATTTATTAACAAAATACTTTGAGAGAATTTTTATTTTTTTTTAAATATTTACTTAAGCTTTGAATGGTTTTCACAAAAACAACCATTGCACGAGATTATAACGAGGCTCTTCTCTTTTACAAAAAAAATCAAGGTTATCAAATCTAAAATTTGTTTTTGGCACCACCTAGCCCAATAAACTTATGTTTGATCTTAAGCAAAATAAATTAAATTTTGTTGAAAAAATTAAATTTTCAGTCAACAATAATATATAATACAATATAATTAATTTAATAAAAAAATATTTTTGTCTTTAAAATTTGGGCTAATAACTAAATTTATCTCACAAATTTAAAAAAAAATTAATTTTATTATAATCTGTTAAACCATTGCCATTTATTTTAACGAAAAAATTATTTTAACATTAAAATGATTTTTTTGCTTTTACCATAATTTAAGTGGCACAATATTGATAAAACGCTTAGCACAAAAATAAAATTAAAAGCTTTAAAAAAAATAAGCCGCCCATTAACCACTTACAGTGTCTATTATGTCAATAACAAATTTATTATTAATAAAAACAAAAAATAATAGACACGTGACATTACACAAACAGCTTAAACTCGTTTCTAGCCATCTCTCCATAACCACGTTTTTAAATTTTAAAATAATAAACATGTATTAAGCTTTTTATCAATGGTGCAAATCTTTATTAGCAAGCCAAATGACTGGGGTTTTCATTAATTAAAAAATTACATTTCCTTAAATTACTTTATCTGTTACTTTTTTTTTTCGTGGGTGTTGCAGAAAACGAAAAAAGAAAGGGGAGGTAAGAGTGAGGAAAAGAGCAAGTGGTGATAAGCTTGTTTCAAATAAGTTTTTTTTTTCCCTATAAAAATAAAGCAGCAGCTAATAATAAAAGAATGAAACCTAAAGGGGGTAATGATAGAGAAAGCGTAAATAAAAAAAAAACAAAAATATATAAGAAAAAGAGAGAAAATGCCTAATTTATAAGTGAACATGATATATTATTTATTAGTTTGTCTCTATTTTTTTATGTTAAGTTATAATTTTATTCTTCTACCGTTAAATAAATGACAATAGTCTAATGAATTTGGATAAAATTTATTTATTTTTTAAATCGTGGGACTAATTTAGATATTAATTTAAATTTTTGTGATAAAAATATTATTTTTTTTAATTTAATAAAAATATTTTATATGTTATAATGAGCGATATTGTGATCCAATATTTCACTATCAAATTTGGCACTTAATATATTATTATACCATATAACATGTAATTAGATCCCATATTATCCCATATTTTAATATACTTACTGTTGAGTGTTTAACATAGAGTGTGTGATTATACGAGTGTATGCGTAATTTTAAAAATTACCATATGCGCAGCGGAAGCATGTTACAAAATACACCCATTTTAACAAATTCAACATATATCACATATATGCATAAGTATAACAATTATACAATTACGAACAACATATATCACATATATGAACAAGTATAACAATTATACAAATATAAACATGACGAACAATATTGTATTATAACACATAATGTAAAATACTCACTTAATGAAGGTAGCTTTACAAATTCTTCAAGTTCTTCAATAATCCATATGAAGAGCTCACCTTGAAGTATATGTTGAACAATTCTAGTCCATAACTTTTAGTGGGATTAAGGAGCTAGAATGGTAGCTTAGTATTTAGAATTTTGAGTACTTGTATTCAAACTCTTTTGAATACAATTTTTGTTTCTTAAATGGAGATGGTAAATATTTTCTATACAACTCTTGTATTAATTAAAAATATTTAACATACAACTCTTGTATATTAATCTTAGAAACAATTTCTACATGATAATTATTTTGAACAACTTTTTGCAAAATAATTATCTTTTTCTCCATTTACATATCATTCATTTTGGCCATCCATTAAAGAAGGAGATGAAGAGAAGTTTGTTTATTTTTCAACACTTGAAAGAATAAAACTCAAAGAACTCTCTCTTACCTCTCTTCCTTGCCATTGCCAAATTCTTCTCCCAAAATTGAATGAATGAATGAATTGATTGTTTTGCCAAAATTCATTTTGTTTATTCAACACTTTGATTAAACAAAATAAACAAAATGAAGTGCTCCACCAATTTTATTGTTGGTCTCCCATTTAGAATTAATTAAACCAACCACTAGAATAATGGCCACCAAATTAATCTTTACCTAACAATTATAATTACTTTAATTATAATGGGTAATTAAATGGTCACATCTAGGCCACTCATTGTATTAAAATACAATGCCATGATCTATATATATTATAATATTATCTAATAATATAATAATAATATATAATTTAATTATTCAAAACAATTTTGAATAATTACTTTTTACCTTACTAATTTTTACTACTATGGTTAAATAGTAAAAAGGTAAAATCAAATCATGGAACAAATTTTGTCATTTGTCAATATTCTATTAATTAACAACCCTTGTTAATTAATTAAGTGATGTACTTAACAATTAAGTCTTGACAAATGTATAATCCGAGGGATCCCTAAACAATCGTTCTCTTTTGCCGAAATTTATTGGATCGAACTATTCAATCCAATCCGCTACCCCAGTGCACAACGAGTATACTTCATATTGTGAGACTCTCTAGGTCCACACCTAATTTGTCATATAGAGCTCCTCCATACGTCCGTGAACAATGTCCCACACACACGTTACGGATATTACAAATTAGCATGTTAGACCATACAAGTTGAGGTTATTACATATTCGTATAATCCTTCCACCATTTATATCATTGAAGAGCAGAGATATAGATCATCACCGTCAAATCTCTATTTGCTCAACCACGAACTTATCTCCAGATTTATATTTCATAAAATAATATCCACAAACACTTTTATGATATTGTTTATTCCTCCGGAATATCTTTTTCGAGGTTTATGCTTGCGGCCACAAGACTTTATGAAATACAATCTCAGAGCATTAGGATATACAACCCACTCATATGAGCTGATGGATCCCATATCTACGCACACCGAACTCCATGAGCATTGGACCATACCCAGCGACACCCAGCGGTCAGACCATGAAAGGTTTCTGACATGTGTGGAACCAAAGCATGGTGGATCACTCACAAGCCCACCGTGGCGCTCAGGTCAAAGGACCACAAATACTACTCAACTCGGGAGACCCTCCATTGACGGCTTTATGAGATGTCTATTGGATGTCTTCGTGAGTCTGTTCAATATCCAGTCCTTACTGAATACCTGTATCTCTATACGAGCTTCCTACTAAGCTCATGGTTTGCTAAGACTAACCATCTGGATCATCCAGATATAGACATACACTAATCTATATTAATAGGTTTCACCAATAGACCCGCATCGATGAAATTAGATCAGGAACATTATGTTTGAGAACATACTTGCATAATGACATTTCTTAGCATCATCTGCAACTCATTGCAGCTATATCATTACTAATATATTCTCAGGTCATTGTCCCATTTCAGATAATGCTCTAACTCATTAGATATTGCTAACTCTTAGTACCACTAACTCTTAGTGTTTATAACTATTAGCGTTGCTAACTCTTAACCCTGGTCTAAACTCTTTTAAACCAAATCTGAACTCCTTCAGATCATACAATGTCTAAAACGTTACAAGCATCTTACCATTTAATAAAAAATAATATTAACGATTTTATTAGAAATAATAATTGTATAAATACAATCACTATATATTTATACATTATGGGATGGCACATAAGCACAAATCCCAACACTTACGTCTCTCGCTAGAACATTACAATGAAACAATGTTATTAATTTCAAATTTGCTCATAATAAATATTTTAAATCATTATGTTGACTAAAAAATTTGGATAATTTATCAATTAATGAATCAATTTTTGTTTGCGAGATACGATTTGATTTGATTGAGACTAATAAAATAAAAAAATAAAAAAATTATATATATAGTGATTTAATTTAATTTAATTTGTATTTACTTTATCAAATTTGTTGGACTCAATTATATTTATTATTAAATAATAATTTTACGGTGAAGATATGTAAAGACCATAATAGAAAAATATAAAAGAAGAAAAAGGAAAATACAAAGAAATTAATGTAGTTGGGAGATTAATATAAATGCCACTCTTTATTAGTCAGCCATTTTTTTATAAGTGTGGTTGAATTTAATAGTAAAGTTTTTTTAAAAAAGTATTTAATTTTTTAATTTAAAAAATATTAATTTCCTTGTTAATTCTATAATTTTAAGAATATAATTTCTTTACTAATTCCATAATTTCCTAAAAATCATTCTCTCGTTAATTAAATTCCTAAAAAGAGATAGAAACACCTTTTTAAGATTAGAGGTACTCCAAAATTCAGGAGCGGATTATGATATGTTGTAACTTAACACATTGCATAATTTTAACAAGAGGCTTAAGTAATGAGTCTCTCTTCATGTTACCATACACAAAAGGAAGATTGTAGGTTATCATATGAAAATTTTGATAATTTTTACAAAATACAAATCAACGTATCATCATTAATTTGCATCAAATATGACCAAATCGAGCAAGTCCCACACGTTAAATACAGCAAAAGTATTGGGGGCCATGCATTTAAAAATGATGCAGCATTGGCCCACACCTCCGTAAGATTTGGGCTATTGGAAATTGCAATCAATATCAACCGTCCACAAGTCATGCACATATACATCATCATAAGAGACATCATTATTATATCATACGTATGATGTACTCTATTATTTCCAGCGCAGCTCTTATTCTTATGATTTCTATTATCTAACATGCATGTACGTAACTGGTAACATACATACACAATCAATACAGTCACGTGACATACGGCTTGGCTGATTATTATCGATTAATGGGCCTGGGGTGGAAGTGGAAACAGACAGGCATGGCCCGACAAAGGATACTTTGTTGAGGGGGGGAGGGGTCCACTGGTATGATATCCAAGGCCGCACAATGATGAGCTGGCTGTGTGACGTGGCGTTGTGTTATGATTTGTTTCATTTAATTGAAACGATTTACTCGGCGACGGCGCCGGGTCTAAAGTGTAACGTGCGCACCAATGGCGTGTTTTGTAAGGGAGCGTGCCCCTCGCATGCATGATTTTATTGTGGGTTTTGGACAACTAGATCTCATATTTTGGTAAAATTTATTGAAAGATTTGTCTAGTTTTCAAAAAGTTTCCATTTATTATTTTTTACAGTATTTTATATATATATATTTTTTTATTAGAAGTAAGGATAATATAATATGTTTATTTTTTTGGAATAAGAATAAGAATGTTATTGAAATGAGAAATCTCCCAAATACATTCAATTAGATCCACGTGGCTAAAGTCCACATTTTCTACGTCTTCAGTGTCCTCCCTCCATGCCCACGGCTAAAACCCCTTAAATACATCTTCAAATACCGATTATCGATCGTCTCCCAACTCTTTGATCTCCACCATCAACACAATTTTGAAGTTAAACAATGAGAAAAATAAAAGAACGAGAAGAAGAGTAAGATCGGTCAAATTGGTTAACAAAAAGGTGATGGGGATTGATTTGGGAAAGATAAATTCGACAATGGAATGAGGGAAGCCAACGGTAGTAACAAATGCAAGTGTGTGTTGAGATGTTGCGAGATGCTGAAATTTGAATGTTTGTGATTGTATATTTGTTTGTTTAAAGATGGATTTGTATACTTGTGAGGTGGTGTGTTGGGGTTGGGTTACATTCATTTTTTTTTTCTTCAACCTATTTATCAGAGCAAATTCCTAGTGGTTTAACTTCACTTTCAACAGTCAGTTCTTGAATTTAGCAGATAATAATTTGATGGGTTTTATTCCTAGCGAGCTTGAAAATCTTGATAAATTGATTGAGCTTGATCTTAGCAAGAATTTGTTATTTGGTTAACGGGCATAATGGTCATTGTTGAGTTTCTTAACTGATTCCATTAATTTTTTCTTATTCAAATTTACTGCCGTGTTCACTTTTCTCAGTCAAAAAGCCAACTTGATCCTAACGTCAATTGATTAATGGCACTTTGGAAACTATTTAGGCTTTTATGCAAGTTTAAAGGAAGAAATGACGGTAAAACAAAAAAAAATTATTTTCTTAGAGGATTATGGCTCACTAAAACAGTGTTACACATATGACTAGAATATGTGATTAAAATATAAATTTTGTATCTTAAATAATATAATTATTAATAGTTGATTATTTTTATTAAATTGTTATTGATATTTTATTTTTTATTAATATAATAATTATATATGTAAGAGATAAAAACATCTTTATTTTTCTAATTTGACTCATTATTCAAATTTATCTCTCTTGTTTTAAATTATTCAAACTTATTCATTTTTATTAGTTCAATTATAATTAGATATTACTGTTAAAAGGTAAAATCGTAATTTAATAAAAAAAATTTATACAATTTGACACATGTCAAATAATTATAAATTGTTAAATAAATAAAACTTTACTGTAGACTACTATCATCAGAGCAAATATCTGGCAGTGGCTTGTCACTGCAGCTCACCGAACTCCATAATAAAAATGATCAAAATTTATATCATCGAACTTTATTTTTCGTGATCTACACAATAGTGGGACCATTTTTAACAAAATAAAAAAATAAAAAAATGGCCAAATACGCAATGGGGGGCATAGAAGGCAACGACTATAGGAGGTGCACGTTAATCGGAGAAGTAGTTGTTAGTTAATCTAAGGCACGTATGTGTGTATGCATGTGTAATTGTGTTTATTGTCTAACGCAATGGAAGCGTATAAATTTTGTAATAAACACAAGAAATAAATATATTAATTACATTAATATATTAGTAAGTTTAGAGAACTCATCAAAATGTGTAACATTATACACGTGTTTTTCTTGAAGTCCGCATAGAGATCAATTGGTGTGCAGTCTTAGTCACCAATACGGTGGGCTTAGTGAACTAGAACAGCAGCCTGATATTTAACTCGAAATTAACTCTTAATCTCTAAAATGATCGAGTGTGAATTTATATCTGTAAGATCCGTGTCATAAGGGGAGAGAGAGTTAATGGCAGCAAAAAAAAAAGAAATAAAAATATACTTTATAGCAAGTGGTTGCCGATATATATATATATACAAGAGAGAGAGAGAGAGAGAGACGTTTTGTTTGCTTTGTTAAAGAGAAGCAAATAGAAACAGGAGGAGAAGAAGCAAAAGCCGAAAGAGAAAAGAGAGAAAAGAAAGAGAAAGGAAAGAAAAGAAGAAAAGAAAGGAAATAAAAAAAAAGGGAGAAAGGAAGGAAAAAAGAAGAAGAGAGAAACCGAGAAGGGAAGAAAGAAGAAGAAGAAGAAGAAAAAGAGAAAAAGAAAGAGAAAGAAAAAGAAAAAGATAAAAAAAAAGAAAAAAAGAGCAGCCGCGAGAAATAGAAATAAAAAATAAAAAATTTTAAGAAATTAATTTGGATAATTAGATTTATATTTATTGATTTAGCGGGTAATAATTTTATGATATTAGAATATTTATAATACATATCGGTATTAATGATGTATTTTTACACCCTATGATATAAGAGATGTGTTGATAGCGGGTAGATCTCAGAATTCAGACCCAGTTCAGGATTAACGCACTTTTGTGAGTGGATAGCTATATATATATATTATATATTTTTAATACAGTAATTATAATTTAATTACATGTTATCAGATTTAATTATGAATTATTTTTAGACGTAAATATTTATGCTATTTAGTATATTTATAAATATTTTATAATTTATTATAGTATAGTTTATGATTATATTTAGTACAGAAATAATTATTTTAGAATAATTATGCTTTCATGATATTATATAGTAGTAGTTTTTGAACCACCACATACGTACCATCCCATACGTACCATCCCATTTAGTGTAATTACTCTGCGCATGCATTAGACTAGTTTAGTTTACTCTATCCAAGCGATATAACATTCAGTTGAGTTAGACTAGCTCAAATCTCTCACTCTGCCTGTACGTGAGTTTTTCTGCCAGGTTAGACTAGTTTTTTCCTAGGTATAAATTTGGTGTGATTTTCAGTATATATGTAATACCTATTTTCAGAGTTATGTTATATATATTCAGCTTGATAATAGATTTTATGATAGTTTACGCTTTTAGATTTTCAGATCTTCAATATTATGTCATGATTTTAGTTTTAGCACAGATTTTATGACAACTTATATTTCAGTACAAGTTTATTGACTACTCAGTATACAGTTTCATGATTATTTTATCTTACAGATTTATACGTGTACAATACATATAAAGTATATAATATTTTCAGATTATGTCCACTTACTGAGCCATAAGCTTACCATTTTTTCTATTTTCCCTATTTTTTCTGGGTGATCACAGGAATTCGTACAGTGTGATACAGTCATCACATTTTGAGGTTGGCCCATGACACGTATAGCTGCATAAGTGTCTCAATCTGTATATTTGTATATCTTTTTATATATTGGAGTACACGTGTACACATTTTCCCTCCTTCTTTTTTTCTTCTTCTTCTCCTCCTCCTCTTCCTTTCTCCTCCATTTCTTTCTCTTTTCTCTCTCGGCCGATTTGGCCAAATTCTTCTCTCTCTCTTTCTTTCTTTCTTTATATATATAATAATAATAATAATAATAATATAACATAAATAATATAATATAATAATAATATAATATAATAATATATTATATAATATAAAAGAAATATTTTGATTATTTAACAATTAAATAATTAAAGTGTAATATGACCATGATAAATAGTTACCAAGTCTACCTCTAGTGAATCCCACCAAATCCTCCACTTAAGTAAACTCAACCGATGGTACACAATGCGCCACGTGTCATTATACAATTAGTAAATAACAATTATTAACTAATTGTTGTATTTAACACTTAAATACAGACACGCTGCCATAGTGCACAATGAGTACACTCCATATCATGGGACTCCCTAGGTCTTACGCTCGATTCATCAAATGAAACTATTCCATGAGTCCGTGAGTAATGCCCCACGCACACGTCACGGATATACAAATCAACGCGTTAAACCATACAAGCTGAGGTTACAACGCATACGTATAGTTCTTCCGTCATGATATTCTGGATATGAAGAGATATAGATTATCACTATCAAATCTCTATGTGCTCATCCATGTCCTATCTTCAGACTTGTATCTAACTGAACAATATGTGCAAACTCCTTTGCCATATTGTTCCACCCTGACGGAACTCTTTCCCGGGATGATTGTTTGTGGCCACAAGACTTTCTGAGATACAGTCTCGAAGCATCTGGATATCAAACTCCATATGGAAGCTGACGGATCTTATATCTATACGCACCAGACTCCATAAGCATCAGACCATACCCAGCGGTCACATCATGAAAGGTCTGTAATATGCGTGGAACCAAAGTATGGTGGATCATTTATAAGCCTACCGTGGCACTTAGGTCAAAGGACCACGTATACTACTAAACTCGAGAAGACCCTTCGTTGACGACTTACATTGGTGTCTATCGGAGGTGTAGTAACCAGTATCCACAACTGGTAAGAATAAGTATTTATATATGTATAAATATACGTATTTTATTTGTATGTTGGTGATACTTGATTTATATATTGTTATTAGTAGTGTTTGTATAGGTTAAGGTCATACTATTAGTATTGAGTTTAATTGCAAGATTTTAGATTTATTTTAGGGACCAAATTATAATACTTTGAAAGTTTTGGGGTAAATTTGTAAATACTAAAAATTAGCCACTTAGTATAAAAATACACTTTTAAAACTCTAATTCTCTCATTTTGGTCGAGCTACCTCTTTTAGAGAGAGAGAAGAGAGAAAAATAGGGGAGAGAAAGAGAAGAATAAAAAGAAAAAGAAGAAGAAATTAGAATTTTGGAGTTTAAGAGGTATATCACAACTATTTCTCAATTTATTGGTGTTAATTATGTTAATTTATTTAAGTTTTGATTTTTGAAAATATGTATAATTGAGGATTTGATGTGTATTTCGTATGATATTTTAAGAATTGATGATGATCTATAAGATAGTTTGATAAATTATGATGGATTGTAGAATTTCTGCTTGATAGTCTCTTGATCCAAGAATTTTATAAATTGTTGTGATTCGATTCTGATTTTGAATTTTAAGTATATGAAATTAGACATGTTTAGTATCATCTGAGACTTTGAATCGATTCAAAATTCCAAAAATTGTATTTGTTGTGAATTTACCAAAATGACCCTGAAATTATAAAAATTTCCTATGCGAACAGTATGATACAGTGAAAAATAATTTTTGTCCTATTGAATGATCTTTAAAAATTACGAATTTGTGGAATATGATAAGTTTATATGTATAATATAATATACTCGGAATTGAGAATTTAGATCAATGTGGTAGAAGTGTTATGATTTTCTAAACTGTATCAGCTCATTGAAGTATTTGATTAACAGATTTTTAAAGTTATGGAATAAAATAGTTTTAAAATACTTTTGGCAGTGATTTGGAAGTGAAATATTTATCATGGACTGAGATATGTGATAAGAGTAATTATGTGATAGTTTTATAATTTTTGAGTTATTATATGATTTTATAAAATTGGGAGATTGAATACTGTTCAGTAAGTATCTTGATCCTGTCAGGTTAGTAGTTTGGATTCGATGGTATGTATGGAATGGATTGTGTAGGAATTTTGATATAATATTCATATATAAGAAGGATATATGAGTCAAGAATGATATATTCTGATTTTGGAGTAATTAGACATCATTTGTGGTATTAGAAAATTTTGTTAAGTATAAGTGGTCAGAATGACAGATTTTGAGAAACCAAGTATTTTGACCAATTTGATGTGATAAATGTATTATGTATAATTTTGTAAGTTATTTAAAGTATTTTGTGTGAATTGTGAGGCTTATGAAATGATTAATCTCCATTGATAAGTTAAGGAGATTTAAGCCTTATACTTGAAAATGCTAAGAGGTAAGTATACTAGACTTTTTACTGGAATCACAATAAACATAGTAAGTGTTATGAATGATTTTGTAAATGTGGTTAAGAATATGTTTATGTTATGTCAAAGTATATTTTGATATGAAATGTAAATATATGTTTATGAATGTGAGCATTGACATTGAGCATGGACATACATGTGTTTTTTGAAATGAGCTTTCAAAATAAGATATGTTTAACAAAGAAAGCTTTTGAAGTGTAATATGTCCATGAGAAATATTTTGTGTTTTGAAGGTACTTGAACTCACTGTTAACTTAGTAGGCATTTTATGTGATTTGTGGAGCCTTTATGTATGGCCTTTCCTTCGAGATTGGTATATGTTATGTGTTCCATATGTAGGGAAGATCCTATTAGTACCTAAAGGAAGTGTGAGTCATCACATTCGTGTGGTGGCGTATTGGTGCATGTGAGAGGACTCACCGATGATCAGGGTGAGGGTTTGGCTTTTACCTTCGGGCATGAGCATTATATATGTGTAATTTCAAGACCTCACTTATACTATTCCTCTCATACGGTATGTCACCTACGAGTGACATTTGGCTCATTATGTGATATGTGATATATAAGTCCTACTAAGTAGTAGTTGAGTGATGGTATTCCTATTATGTGTTTTGAAAGAATGTGTAAGCGCTTACATGACATGTGATTTGATAAGATTATGATTTTGATTGATCACAGCATATCATACATATGCATTGTGTACATATATGTATTTGTATTTGATCTATGAAAAACTAGTATGCTTACTGAGTTTTATACTCATTATAGTTTATGGTGATTTCAGGTAAATAAGGTACATGTATGCTTAACGGATTTGGCAAGGCTTCTGCTGTTCCTTGGGTTCCCTAAGTTGTTAGGTTACTAAGTGTTTCATTTAGGGACACGTGGGATAAGATATTTGATTTGTCCCTATTGAATAAATACTTATGTATTATTTTATTGTGTGTGATTAGATTTAGTTTAAGTTTTACCAAGTGTAGTAATGGATTGATTTTAAGTAAGAATTTACAATGAATATATTCTGGGCTTCCGGTAACAAAGTTGCTACTGGTGACGTAGTAGAGTGTTAATCTCTGAGAAAACTCTGCGTATCTCCGATTTACTAATTGTCCCAGTCATAATTCAATTGCTATAATTCTGAAAGAAATTAAAATGAATGCTTAAGTATTATTGAATGAATGTAAGTGATGTCGTGTGTCAGATCTTTTGGGTCTGGGGCATGACAGGAGGCCCTCGTGAGTCTATCATATATCCAGTCCTAACTGTATACCCATATATCAATACGAGCTCAAAGCTCACAGTCGGTCAGGAATGACCATCTATACCCTATAAGTACGACATATGCTGATCTATATATAAAGGTATCCACCGACAGACCCGCATCGATAAAAATATATCAGGGACAATTATTTGAGAACATACTTGCGCAACATATATTTTCTGGCACCCAATTGCAACTCTTGCAACTATGCTGTTACTAGTATATTCTCAGGTCTATGTCCCATTATAGACAAGGCTCAAACTCTTGGATCTGCTGAGTATTATAACCAGTTAACACTTAACTGTGATAACATTTAATAATTATATATCTCAGCGTGGCTACCCATGAGCCATTATCTAATTTTTTTTAGATTTGATCCAAATTCTTTCAAATTTACAATGTCTGTAATATTACATGCATAATACCATATAAATGGGTATTAACGATTTAATGAGAATGTACACTTATATAAATACGCAAGTATATGTACATTCAGGGATGGTACGTAAGCACCGACCCTAACAGTCGTGCATCGCTGGCACAATTGGCTAGAACGGCGATCGATCTATCTAAGGTGCTAGCCGTGCACGTCACCGCCACTTCGGTTAACGTTCATCGCCATTTTGTAGAGGAGGACAACGACCACAGTGGTGCACGTAACCGAAGCAATGGTGACGTGCACCGCCGCTCCAGTTAACGTTCATCGCCGTTCCCGTAGAGGAGGGCGACAGCCATAGTGGTGCACGTCAACCAGAGCAGCGATGATGTGTACCGCTGGCACCCTTAGATAGATCGGCCGTCGATCTAGCCAACGGTGTCGACGATACACGTCACTGCTGCTCTAGTTAACGTGCACCCCTATTTTCATGGAGAAGGGTGACAGCCACAGTAGTGCACGTCAATAATTGGATAGATCGACCCATGACTCCCATTGAGTATTTGACCATCTTTTACTCTTTTTTTAATAAAAAGAATGATCACACCATTATATAGATCATAAAAAATAGAATCTAATAGTATAAATTTTGATCTTTTTTATCACTCGAGTCTGGTGACAAGCCGCCGTGCGATGTTTATGCCAACGAATAGTTTGTTTTTTTTTAAATAATTTATTTTTAAAAACTGTTATTAAAACTAAACCTATTCAAATGTTTCACGTGTGTATCTTTTTTTTTTTATCAATAATCAATCATTTATTGATACGTGAATATTTAAATTATTTTTTTGATGATATATTAGTCATTTTAAATATTACATCACATACCTATAACCATAAGTGGTAAAAAGAACATTGTACCGAAATAATTACATTTATGTTAAACTTAACAACAATTAATTAATAGAGAGGGACAAATTTAAATAATTTAAAATAAGATAAATAAAATTAGGTAACGAGTCAAATTCGAGGGACAAAAATATCCTTATCCTTATATGTAATTAATAATAGATACGTTAGATACTATATTATTTAGAATATAAATTTTATATAATACTTTTTAAGCATAATATTACATTTTTTTTAAATGAATAAAGTTATGCATACACAATTAAAATAAAAGTTTATGTTTAAAGTGATGTAACGTCTAATATTAATTATTAATTAATATTGTATAATTATTATATTAATAAAATTAAAAATTTAATAATTAATTGACAAATAGTAATAACTAATTTATAATGTATTATTTGAGATACAACTTTATACGTAGATAAAACATTACTCTTTCGTAGACATAACTTATATAATATTGTCTAATTCAAAATGAATTCAGCTGCATCTAATAATGATATATATATAAAAATAAAATGATGACTAAAACGATCTATTAGATACATGAACATGATGACTAAAACGATCTATTAGATACATGAACATGAAAAATAAAAAGAAAGTGTTAAATGGTTATTCAGATACTATACAAATTTTTTCTGATCGGGCCTTCAAGTTTTTTTTTATTTTTTATTTTTATATCAAATTTATCTTTGGTAAGTTGGGCCAACAAAAAAACTATTTGTGTATAATATTAAATTTTTTAAGAATAACAGAGGTTTTACCAAATTTTTTTATTTAACTCTTTAAAAAAAAAATCTTATATTTAACCAAAACAAAAGCGCCTCAACTTTTAATAATAAGAATCACTTTTTGTAATGATTTTTAAATAAAAATTTATACTTTTAATATGTAGACTAGACTTCTTTTTATCCCAAATTAAAAATAAAATTTAGAAAATTAAAACAAAAAACTTACGTGAAAGCAATATCTTCTTTATTAGTCAACATTGCAAATTAGAAGACTTTTTTTTTTATTACAAAGTTTCCCTTCTTTCTGTCTTTGTGTTTTCTTGTTTCTACTTTTTTTTTTTTTTTTTATCATGCTTCTCAATTGAAGATTACAAAGCTTTTATAGCTGAAAATTTTCCTATTTCAGCGAGAAACTATTAGTTGTTTTCTAACTATATTAATTTTCATCTAACTTTTAACTATAACCTAACTTCATTGATTTTTCACCTATTTATTGTAACTCTTTAATATTATACTTTTTAAAATTTTTTTGGCTTTACTTGAGTTCTCTTGCTTCTTCTTTTGACTTTTTAAATTTTTTACATTGTTGTATTGAGATTATAATATATTTCATTATTTATTTCGTAATTATTAAAATAATTTTTAATATTTTGTCATTTCAACTCTTCTTATTTTTGAATCTTTAAAAGATAATTATATGTTTATAAGTTGAATCCGTTATTACTGCTAATGCTTCTACCGATGTCTTAACAAGTTTCTTTCCTCATGAAAAACATGTTTTCAGCCTTCTAATTTATGTCAATGTAAGTTTAAAATTAATATATCTTTATATTATGGTAAAGTTTTTCAATTTTTTAATTTAATTTTAGTCTTAAAGACTCTTTTTGCTTTTGTATATTTTATATATGACTTATTTCAAGAGTTTTTATTATTCTTTCATTTTCAGAAAAAAAAAAGAATTTGACGATTTTTATTCTAATCTTTTTAATTCACAATGAGTTAATTTTTTTAAGGAACTAACATATTAATATATTGAATTTTAAAATATTTATAATATTTTTACTTTCAAATCTAAATCTTTTATGATATTCTATTATAGAGCTTTCTTAAAATGAATATTTTTAATCTAATATTTTTATATTCTGCATTTATTTTATACACTAAACTTTATATATTTATAAAATTCATCTATGTATATATTTATATTAATATACATTATATAACTGCTATTTTATTTCTAAGTTTTATTTCAACACTTGCTATTTGAGTTTGTTCATAATCATAAAATCTACTATCATATAAATATAGATAAGCTTTAATATGTTATCATTCTCTTGCTTGACTTAATACTTCTACTAAATGCATTTTTGTAAATTTTTATTATTTTAAGTATCTTTCACTTTGTTGATTTATTAATGTAAATTCTTATCTATTATTAACTACTGCTAATTTTATCTCATCTTTATAAATATATAAGTTATTTTTAAACTTTTTTCTGAAATTCCTTCATTACATGGATTCTTTCTTTTAATTTGTTTAAATCTTATTTCTAATAATTATAAGCATCTTCTTTATCTATTTTGTCTTTTCTTTCTATAATTTCTTTTTCATTATATGAGAGATTTAAGACTTTTTCTACTCTTTAAAAATAAAGAGATGTCTATTAGACTTCCTTATTAGATTTATTGCTTTTTATTAATACTTTTGGTCCTAAAATTTCTTTAATGCTTAAAGTTTTATTTATTATTATTTTTTTTATATCTTAAATTTTATTTATCAACTTATCAAGTCCCTTATCTATTGATTTATCTAGAGTTATATTAGTATCTTTTTGTTTAACGGATGAATAAAATTATCTTATAATTTTGTTATTCTATTTTCTAGCTTTTTTATATTATTTATGATTTTTAACATGAGCTTTATAATTGTGTTTCTCTAAACTTGTTGTATATTATTACTTTCTATAGAAAATTGTTCAATACTAAATCTTATAGGTGAAAGGGATGATATTTCTTCTTTTAATTCTAATAGTGTATCTAATAGATTTTTATCAATTTTATTAATTCACTAACTATTTTTAATATTATTTAATTATATTTGAAGTTTTTTTTGGTTTTTTTTTATCTTTTCTACTTCAACATTTAATTCTTGTAATAATTTTCTTATTTCTAGTTCTACAAGTTTATGAGTTTTATTATCTATAAGTTGTATTAGGTCTATTATCTCTTTTTTATTAGGAAATTTAATAATTTTTTTGTAAAATATGCTATTATTTCTTTAATATAATCTAAGTTTTTTCAAAAGTTGTTGATCTTACTGTTTTAGAAAAAATGAATTAAATCTATTAATGCTTTAGTAGTTTTATCTATGTTAAATTCTAAATTTAATAATAGGTTTACTATAAATTTTAACCGACTATTACTAGTGTGTGAAATATGCTTATATTGATTTTTTTTAGATGATCTGTATTACATTGAAACTTAAATTTTTCAAAAATTTTTAAATTTTACTTTCTTAAAATCTCCAATTTTTAAATCTAAATATTCTTTTAAAATTCATAAATAATTGCTTCTACAATTTTTATCTTTATAAATATTTCCATAAGTTGACAATTTTAATTGATTTTTAAGTAGCAATATCTTAGTTTTCATAGATGCAGATTATGACCGCATACATCTATTTCTAATAACAAATTATATAAATAGGAAAGATGCTATGTTACAAAATTTAACAAAATCTTTAAACTCTAAATATTTTAATTGGTTACACATAAATTTTTTACTTAAAAATCTGAACTTTTTAATTCCTTTTCTAATAGATATAACTCTTCAATTTCTAATGCTATAAGCAAAGTAATATGAACTGTATGAACTAGATCTGAGTTTACTTTTATAATAGCTTTTTGTCTAAGTTTTCAATAATTTATATTTTGCTTTGCTATTAAGATTTTTTGTTTTAACCTAGTGATTTTGAATATAAAATATTAAACACTTTAAAATTATAATAAATTAAATGAAGTTGTTATAACTACTCATATAAATTTTTATTTAAAAATAAATATAAAAAAGAGATTTGATACCAACAAAAAAAAAATTATTTGTTGATTAAAACGATCTTTTAAATTTATTAAATTATTCTTAAAAATATGGATTTTACAAAAACCTTTAGCTACTTCTTTATAAGCGGCCACATTAGGTAGCAAACCTCAATTGAGCGTAAAATAATTTGGGTTATAAATCTTAATCGAGCGTGTGAATATTAACAAATTATGTCATCAATTTATTTTCTTTTCTTTATCAATTATATATCTATTATAATCCTCATCTAAACGTGGACCGAACAATCATAATCATTAATGATTAAATTGAAAAAAAAATATTAAACTTCCCAAATTCAAGTGTAATTTTTTTTTTAATTTTAAAAGTTACATAATTACTGAATGCTTGACACAGTTATTTTAAGATTAAAATTTAAAAATGTAATATTATTCAAGGACAATATTTAAAAAAATAAGTGAAATATGTAGTTTTACACCCTTCTATGAAGATTAATAAAAAATCACGAGGCATATATACACGTGTGTATGTATGTGTGTATATATATATATATATATATACACACACTCACATCTCTCTAGACAATTAGCTAACCCTCAAATGCATTCATGATCAAATTTTCATTACAATCTTACTAGAACCTAAACATTATTACCCCCCAACCAATTAATCAACAACTAGTTTGATTAGATTGTTTGTTGTTGTTGTACAACCAAGACAGAGCATTTGCTATGATCCATTGATGCAAGCAAGTCACCCAAAACACCAAGCTCCGGAAATTCACTCCATTGATTGAGCCCTGAAGTTTGAGGTGACTCCAAGTCATCTCTTCTCCCAACGATGATCAGATCAAATTCGTTCACTATTGAACGAACAATCATCGCTGTGTTAGGCCCATCACTCACTTGCTTCCCCACGTAAGTTATATAACCATCAGTTTTAACATCGTTTAGCATTACAGAATCTTCCCACTCTTCATATCCTTCATTCGTCTCACCTGCTATCAAATGTAACACAGTGAGACAAATCCTCATGTCCGGCGCCATTCTCTTGCCGAACGTTAAGGCTTCTCGGTCGTCGGGGCCGCCCAAGAAAATCACAGCAACATTATATGACGGGTCCATTGATGAATCATATGTAGCACGCCTTGTATTGTTGCGATCAATTAGGATTCCTACTGAACAAGGAGCTTTTTCCAGGACCTTGGAGTTGAAAGCCTTAATGCCTTCATCATCTGATTCTATAGACCCGTCAACGTACCATCTACGATGAAATGGGAGGATTATAAAACAAGAAAGCTTGTCTAACGCAAGTGTGCATATGTCATCTTGCATTAAGTTTGGTGGAGAGATTGCTGTGAAAGTGTTAACAGATACAGCGCCCCAGTTGTTTCCTTCAAATTTATTGAATGAAACTATGACATTTTCCGAAAAAGAGCACTCAGTGGGAGCTTTTTTTCTCTTTTGGTGCGCAATGAACACTGGGCTTGCTTGGCCTCTAAGCTTGACAAGGTGAAGGACATTTAAAGCTATGGGGTTGTCTTTTGTTGGGCATGTGATGTTCAAAAGATTGATTACTGCTCTTACGTTGTCTGGTACATGAATACAAGCAAGGATTTGAAGCTCTGCATGGGGCTTGGTGTCGATTATGTTTCGTTTATGATAGCCTGCATATTTTCTTGAAGGATCGTAGAGCAATCTCACAAGAATGGGCACTATGCTTGACACAAAAAGGATCAAGAAAAACATAAATGAGTACGATTCTTCGTCTATAATCTGCAGCAAAATGCAATAGTCACGTCAATTAGAATACACAACTTGGGATAAAGAATAAAAAATTAATTAGAATGCACAAAAGAGAAATGTGGGTTAACTGAATACTTTGTTATCAGCAAGGAATGTGAAGATGGCAAGGTCAAGGACACCTTTACAGGTCATTATGCAAGAGAGAGCGAATGAATCTTTTTTAGGCATCTTGCTATACAAAGGTGGCAACAAGCACACGCCAAATTTGACCAACGAAACTAAAGCAGCGATCAGTGCATTTGCTTTTGTGAAATTGGTATCAAATGTGATAGCCAGAGTGCTCACTCTCATCCCACAACTTGTCACAAACAACGGCAAAAGCAAATTATTAACCATGCTTTCGAGCTTCTCCACCAAAGCAGACCCCAATGGCGGTCCATGCGGGATAGCCAAACCAAGCAAATAAGGAGCAAACAACATGAACTGATGGAACCAGCTGGTTACATAAACACAGTAGAGGAAACACAAGGTTATGGTTGTAATGAAGATTTGATGCACAGACCTGCCTTCTGGTGTGTATCTCACAATCAATCGCATTGCTGGCCCAAAAATTAGGAAAACAAATGCAACAAAACCAATAACATAACCGAGATCTTCTAGACCGTGATTCTTGTCACCTTCGAGAAACATTCTCAAGATGTTGCTAGAGGTCATGAAAAATACACCTAAAAGGTCACTGATGATGGCTGATGATAACCCAATTCGTCCGAGTTCTGAATTTATAATCTTCAATTCATTAAGGAGACAACTAATGACTGGAAATGTAGTTTCAACATAAGCTGGTGAAATTAACAATGTTCTGAACTTATCGTGCTTGTCGAGGTTTATGGCTGGAAGGATTAATGCAGCGCAAGTTAGAGGCGCTGTCGCAGCAAGAAGGCCAATGTATAAGGCTCTGTTGCTTACTCTTGTTACCATGCTTGGGTCCATTTGCACTCCAGTTAAGAAGAGAGAGAAAGCAAAGCCAAATGTCCCTATTGATCCAAGAACTTGCACGCTTTTGTCTGTCATCAAGTCTTCCGCTAGATCTTTTGTGAGTATTGCTGGAGAGAGTATCAAGCCAGCCTAGTTCAAAGAAATAATAAACACAAATCTCAAGTGAAACTGCCCATCAACAAGTAATATCCCATATTTATGGAAAACTTTATTTTTCCATTAATACACCATGTAGCATATAATCAACATGTAAAATCATGAAGCATTATATATAAAATATAAGAGAAGGTGCGTGAAACGAAAATATAGGAGCACGTACAAGAAGTTGTGAGGTGACCAATGGAAGTCCAAAGCGCCTGAGAATGAAATGAAGTGTCTGAGTAATGGCAAAGATCAAGGCTATGATCAGCTCAAGTCTTGGCAATGAAAAATCGAGCCAATTGTAAAGTTCATGAGCACTTTTTTGACCATGTGATGATGTGAACTGCTTCCACAAGCCAGCCGATTGTACTTTGGGCGGTAATTGAATGCAAACCCGCGTTTGATTTTGGGGATGTTGTTGGCTCATATTTCCACAAAATTTCTTCTGCTAGATCCTGTTGCTTAATTTGCTTTGTATCTTCAAGAGAAGAGACAGAAATATGAAAATTATGAAGTGATGAGAGAGTGGAGATAATGAAAAATGGGAATCGAAGTACTAACTTTTATAAATGTTGAAGATGATTGTATATCTAATGAAGGCTAGCAAGCGATTAAATCTGGCCTCAACTTGAAATTGTTATTTGTTACTTCTGATTATTGGCGTATTATCAAGTTGGTTATGATAATGATAAAGGTTTTTTTTTTTTTTCCATGTATAGTGCATGCAGTTGTTACCCATTAACTTAAGCTTTAAAAACTAATAACTGGCTAATCTCGTGATTTTAATATTTTGATTATATGATCATCAGTGTTGCTGATTTTTCAGTTGATAGACAATTCCTGTTGCTGATTTGTCTCATTATTAGATCATCATATAGAGAAATTTTAGTATTTACTAACAAAAAATTTGATACGAGGGAAATTTAAACCGAAGGTGGTTGCAACCATACGTAGTTTTTCGTACCTATTGGCTATTTCTATTGATTAAAAAAAATGATCTCTTGCTTCAATTCTGGCTAAGGAAGCTACCATCACTAAATTAATTATCTCTTAATAATTAATTAATTTTCATAATAATATTAGTAAATTAAGAAAATGAGAGTCTTAATCCCCCGTGTTTACGAATGTTTACTAATAAAGGACGAACTGGAATTTTGAGTTAAGGAGGGCGAATATATGATCAAAATTTTAATTTGGAGGGCTGAATATTAATGTTTTAATTTGAATATATAATACATACACAAAAATATATATAATACTAAGTAATAAAAAAGAAGATCCTGGTAATGAAAAAGACTAAAATGTTACATTTGAACATTTTGCTAATTAAGAAAAAAAGTATAAAAAATAAAAAAGAAAAATCATTGATGACAGTAAGCTTTTCTTTTAAAAAAAATATGACGATAAACCTTATGTTTTTAATTAGGGTTTATGACTTCCGAATTTTTATAATTTTAAAAAATTTAAAATGCCATTATTAGTGACTATCACTAGTTTAGACAGATTTAAGAATATTTTAATATATTTAATTATATATAATATCTGATATAAAAATAAAATTAAAAACTTAAATTTTAATAGATTACAGAAAAAAGAAAAAGCAACAAAACCCAAAATTTTCTCACACCCCAAACAAAAAAATTGATAGGTTCATAGAGTCTCATCTTGTTAATCTAGGAATTTACATTGCTAGGGTTGATGGGTTATGCTTACTTTGGCTTCACTTCCTCAGTTCTTCCATAGCTCTATCTTTACTCTTACAAAATATATTTTTTTAAAAGAAAAATGCAATCTTTGATCCAAAACTAATTGATTTCGATACTATGATGCCGTTTCTACTTCAACAACATCAGAATTATTTTTCCTCCATTCCCAAGATACTTCCAATCTCCACTTCCCATCTTCTCTTTATCTCTGGCCACATAAATTCCTCCACGTGTCTTGTTCCCTCCATTGAAAGCCTCGCCACGAATACAAGCTAACCCAACCTCGAATTGCCCGACCGCATCACTCGCATCCTCGCCCTCGGTCGACGCGATAAGTTAAGAACTTGACTTTTCATGATGTCCTCGATTTTAGTTCTCCAAAAACTGAGACTAAATCCCAGTGCTTCCTTATTATTATTATTATTGTTATTTTCAAATTAGTTTCGAAGCCACAAAATTTTAGACATAACATCAATGCTTATTGCAAATTGTTCATATTTTATCACGTGCTTAAATGTAGGATGAAACCAGAGCCTACTTGTATGAGTTAGTTGTGAAAGAAACGGAGAATTTGGGGTTTGAATTGAATGTGGTGATTTAATATGGTTTGATCAATGGATATGTTAGTTTAGGGGCTGTTATTAGAGAAGACATAATGGGGGCGGGGCTGCTGGTGAAGAAGACCTAACGAAGATGGAGAAGATGCTAGTAGTTAGTGCTCGTGAAAATGAAGGTATTTTTTTTTTTTTATATATAAATATTAGATGGGCATAGCTTTTGGGGTAATGTTTAGCAAGTGAGACAATGAATAAAAATATAAAAAGGCAAAAAGAAAAATAATTAAAGAAAAAAAATTTTAAAAGATTGTCATGTGATTACTGCATAATTTATGTATTCATTTTATTAATATTTTTAATTCAAATTTATTGGAAGAATTATTTTTTTTTTGTGAAATTAGGTTAAAGTAAAAAATTATAATTAAATTTAATTTTGAATTCTAATTTTTGTGTGCAATGAAATAATTTGTATATTAAATATAAATAATAAAAATTTAAAACAGAGAGTAAAGAGTACAATACAATCACTTACATAATTCGGTCAATTGTTTATATCTACGGTGGATCTAAAGATTTTAACATTTTTTATTAACTTCTTAAATATTTTATAAAAAAAAATTAATAATTTTTTTTAAAAGGACCTAATATTTAGTATACCTATTATACACATGCATATTTTTAAGTATTTAAGTGGCAAAAAAAAAAAGAAAAGAAGTATAAAGAAATTAAGCGGTAGCTGTTGTATATATATATATATATATATATATATATAATTGTTTGGTTTTGACTTTATTGAAAAGAGGAAGCAAAATTGAAATAGAAGAGAGAAAAGAAGGAAGAAAAAGAGAAAGCCGAGAGAAAGGAAAAAAGGAAAAGAAAAAAAAAGAGAAAAGAGAAAGAGAAAAAAAAAAGGAGAAAGAAGAATAAGAAAGAAGAAAATAAAAAATTTTAGAAAATTAATTTGGGTAGTTAAATTTATACTCAATGATTTGGTGGGTGCTAGTTTTACGATACTAAAATATTTATATTTTAATATTTATAATATATATAAGTACTAATAATGCATTTTTACACACTGTAATATAGGAGGTGTATCGATAATAGATAAATGTCAGAATTCAAACTCAGCTTAGGATTAGTGCACTTTTGTGAGTGGATAATTATATATATTTTATATATTTTTAATACAACCATTTATGATTAAATTACGCGTTATTAGATTTAGTCATGATTTATTTTAGACAGATAAATATTTATGTTAATTAATACATTCAAAAATATTTTTAGAATTTATTATAGTATAGTTTATGATTACGTTCAGTACGAAAATATTTATTTTAGAACAATTGTGCTTTCATGATATTATATAGTAGTAGTTTTTGAACCAACATATGCGTATCCTCCCCTTTAGTGTACTTGTTCTGCGGATGCGTTAGACCAGTTTAGTTTGTTCTACTTAAGCAATGTAATATTCTACCGGGTTAAACCAGCTCAGATCCTTTGCTTTGCCTGTGCTTAAGTTACTCCGTCAGGTTAGACCAGTTTTTCCCAAAATACAAGTTTGGTGTGATTTTCAATGTATATATAGTATATGTTTCCAAAGTTATGTTACATATATTCAGCTTTATAATAGATTTTATAATAATTTACGCTTTCAAACTTTCAGATTCTCAGTATTATGTCATGATTTAGTTTTAAAAGAGATTTTTATGATAGTTCATACTTTCAATACAAGTTTATTGACTACTTAGTATACAGTTTTATTATTATTTTATCTTATAGATTTATTCGTGTACAATACATATAAAATATATAATATGTTTAGATTATATCCACTTATTGAGCTATAAGTTCATCATTTTTCCTATTTTTTTCTATTTTTCTCAGGTTGTTACAGGAATTTGTGCAGTGTGATACAGTCATCACATTTGGAGGTTGGCCCACGACATTTGTATATTGGAGTATACGTATACACTTTTTGTTGAGGCATGTAGCTTTATTGTATTATATGTATGAGTAAAGAGTATGTTAATCTCACGTTACCGCAGGATCTGCCTCGATTTTCGAGGAGGACTTGGATCGGGTCCTGTCAGTACCCTTACTCTACCACGAATAATGAATACCCAAACGACGGTTCCACCCTAGCGCACACAAGCACTTAGTATTTGTGACAAGACCTGACCTAAGCCCTCCTCGAGAATCGAGGCAAATTTTACGATGACACGAGACTAACATACTTTTTACTTATACATATAATACAACAGGGCTACCTGTTTCAACAAAAGGTGTACACGTGTACTCCAATATATATAAAGTTATACAAATACACAGATTGAGATACTTATGCAACTATGTGTGTCGTGGGCCAACCTCAAAATGTGACGACAATATCACATTACACTAAGCGCACACAAGCACTTAGTGTCTGTGACAGGACCTGACTTAAGCCCTCCTCGAGAATCGAGGCAGATTTTGCGATGACACGAGACTAACATACTTTTTACTTATACATATAATACAATAGGGCTACCTGTCTCAACAAAAGGTGTACACGTGTACTCCAATATATATAAAGTTATACAAATATACAGATTGAGATACTTATGCAACTATGCGTGTCGTGAGCCAACCTTAAAATGTGACGACAGTATCACATTACACGAATTCCTGTGACAACCTATAAAAAATAAGAAAAAAGGGTAAACTTATGGTTCAGTGAGTGGACATAATATGAAAATATTATATATTTTATATGTATTGTATATGTATAAATCTGTAAGATGAAATAATCATGAGCTGTATACTGAGTAATTAATAAATTTGTACTGAAAGTATGAGCTGTCATGACATAATACTGGGGATCTGAAAATCTAAAAGCGTAAATTATTATAAAAATCTATTATCAAGCTGAATATATGTAACATAGCTCTAGAAACATATATTACATATATATTGAAAACCACACCAAACTTGTTTTAGAGGAAAAACTAGTCTAACATGGTGGAATAATTTATGTACAGGCAAAACGAGAGATCTGAGTTGGTCTAACTCGGCAGAATGTTGCATCGCTCGGGCAGAGTAAACTAAACTGGTCTAATGCATGTGCAGAACAACTACACTAAAAGGGAAAGTACGCATGTGGTGGTTAAAAAACTACTACTATATAATATCATAAAAGCATAACTGTTTTAAAATAAATATTTCTGTACTGAACATAATCATAAACTATACTATAATAAATTTTAAAATATTTTTGAATATACTAAATAGTATAAATATTTATCTGTTTAAAATAAATTATGATTAAATCTGATAATGCGTAATTTAATTGTAAACGGCTGTATTAAAAACATATAAAATATATATAGTTATCTATTCATTTAAGTGCGCTAATCCTAAACTGGGTCTGAATTCTAAACTCTACTCACTATCGACACACCTCCTATATCATAGAGTATAAAAATATATCATTAACACCAATACGTATTATAAATATTGAAATATAAATATTCTAACATCATAAAATTATTACCTATTAAAATACTAGATATAAATCTAACTACTCAAACTACTTTCTTAAAATTTTTTATTTATTACTTTTCTCCTAGGCTCATTGTTCTTTTTTCTTGATTCTCTTTTCCTTTTTTTTTTTGCTTTTTTTTCTCTCTCTTTTGTCTCAATTCTATTTCTTCCTTTCAGGGCTTTCAAATAAAACAAAAACTGAAACAACTTCCTTATAAAGAAATTTTGGTTGCCCACTTAACCAATTCAAAAAGGGTAACTTACATGCCACTAATCTTGACACATTTTTTTCCTATTAAATTATTTTATTTATTCTACCACTAATTTATTTATAAAACATACACGTGTATTACAATCTGTCCAGTTCTTCTCTCTTAGAATTTCTTTTAATGTTTGATTTTAATTTAAAGGGTTTACAATAATTTATATAGGAGTTATTTCGTATCTATTAACCTTAATTCTTATTGGAGTAAGAGTTCATTTATTTTAGAAGTTTAAAACTTTCCAAAACTCAAAAATTCGAAACAGAAACTGATTCTGCCCACTTTGACACCGTGACGCTGAGAACTTGGCACCGCAGCGTTGAGCATACCGCTCCCAGAGCCGCAGTGCTAGCATGCTGATCTGGGCGCTGCGATGCTCAGTCTTGTTACTAACTTCGCACTTTTTCCTCACTTCTTTTGAGTCTTCGAGTCCTATTTTACTTTCTCCTTTATGTCTCATACGTCCTAAACTTCTTCATGCATATTCCACACGTTCTAAACTTCTTATAACTCTACTTTTTGATATTCTTCTCAAATTTTATTCAAACAAAATTGTTGAATCATCAAAATTTCAATAAAATTTATTAATGTCAGAAGGTCAAAATAATAACTACACACTTATTAATAAAGTTTTTGTTAAAACTAATGATGGACACTAACAAACAAGGGCATTTTATTTTATTTTTAAAATTAGAGTGTTTTAATCAATTTCGCTAAACCATAAAATCCAACCGTCATAAATCTTTTTAATTATAACATTTTTTTCTAATTGCTTACCAAATGAGGGGTTCAATTGATAATAATGCCTATTTTTCTTATCATTTTAACGAATTCTACCCATCACAATAATAGTAATAAAAGTAACGCTTAGGCTTGCGGGGGGCTAGGGCGACTTTAAGCCTAAGAGTAATTAGCCTAATATTCGATCATAATAAGAAGATCACAAAAATGTTATACATTAATTCTAACAAATTTATCTCATATATATTTACTAGATTTAACTATAATAAAAATTAAATTAAAAATTAACGGAATAGATATGTAAATTAAAATGTTGAAAACTCATTTAAAAAAAAATTAGTAAAATTAGACTTAAATCACCATCTAAATATCAAAATTCTAAATCTTTTTTTTCTCTTAATTAATTAATTAATAACTTTTTTTCAGCCAACTACCAACCCTCACTTTTCAGTTCTTTATCATTTTAATAATTATTTTCATTTCAGCTTCATGCATAATTTCAACAAAGTCTATCACTTTTTATTTTTTCTTAATAATTAAACTTTTATTAATTTGATAGGTGTAATACACGTGTTGTATATATATAAAGTTTGGTGGCCAAAAAAAAAAAAAGAAAAGAAAAGATGAGAAATTGAAGCGGTGGGTTTGTTGTATATATATATATATATATATATATATATATATGTTCTGTTTTGCTTCGTCGAAAAGAAGCAACCGAAACCGAGAGAAGAAGAAGCAAAAGCCGGAAGGGAAAAGAGAGAAAAGAAAGAAAAGAAAGAAAGGAAAAAGAAAAAGAAAGGGAAAGGAAGAAAAAGAAAATAGAAAAGAAGAGAGAAACCGAGAAGGAAGAAGAAGAAAAAGGGAAAGAGAAAGAAAAAGAAGGAAAAGAAAAAAAAAAGAAAAAAAAAAAAAAAGAAAATTTTAGGAAATTAGTTGGGTAGTCAGAATTATACCCAGTGATTTAGCGGGTAATAGTTTTACGATATTAGAATATTTAGATTTTAATAGTTATAATACATATCGATACTAATGATGTATTTTTACACCCTATGATATAGGAGGTGTGCCGATAGCGGGTAGATCTCAGAATCCAGACCCAGCTCAGGATTAGCGCACTTTTGTGAGTGGATAACTATATATATTTTATATGTTTTCAATACAGCCAATTATGATTTAATTACGCGTTATTAGATTTAATTATGATTTATTTTAGACAGAAAAATATTTATACTATTTAGTAGATTCAGAAATATTTTAGAATTTATTATAGTACAGTTTATAATTATGTTCAGTACAGAAATAATTATTTCAGAATAATTATGGTCACAATATTATATTGTAGTAGTTTTTGAACCACCATATGCGTACCCTCCCCTTTAATGTAGTTGCTCTGCGCATGCGTTAGACCAGTTTAGTTTGCTCTGCCCGAGCGATGTAACATTCCGCCGGGTTAGACCAGCTTAGATCCCCCACTCTGCCTGTGCGTGAGTTACTCCGCCAGGTTAGACCAGATTTTCCCTGGGTACAAGTTTGGTGTGGTTTTCAGTATATATATGTAGTACATGTTTCCAGAGTTATGTTACATATATTCAGTTTGATAATAGATTTTATGATAGTTTGCGCTTTCAGATTCCAGTACTATGTCATGATTTTAATTTCAGCGCAGATTTTATGACAGTTCATATTTTCAGTACAAGTTTATTGATTACTCAGTATACAGTTTTATGATTATTTTATCATACAGATTTATACGTGTACAATACATATAAAGTATATAATATTTTCAGATTATGTCCACTCACTGAGCCACAAGCTCACCCTTTTTTCTATTTTTCCTATTTTTCCCAGGTTGTCACAGAAATTTGTGCAGTGTGATACAGTCATCACATTTTGAGATTGGGCCAACGTGCATAGCTGCATAAGTGTTTTAGTTTATGTATTTGTATATGTTTTTGTATATTAGATGTACACTTTTGTTAAAGCAGATAGCCTCATTGTATCATATGTATGAGTAAAGAGTATGTTAGTCACATGTCATCGCAGAATCTATTTCGATTCTCGAAAAAAGATCGGGTCGGATCCTGTCAATAAGTCAACCCACATGATATGAACACAATCCAACATATCAGTATAACATAATAATGTTAAAAAAAAACGTGTTATACAATTTATTATGTGACATACTGACATGTCAAATTTATTTATATAATGCATAACTTTTTTAATATAAATGTTCGTACTTTTCAAAATTGAACAATTCTATGTATATAAAAATTATTCAACTCTTTATTTATGATCTATTTATCTTTATCTTCTCGTCATTTCTCATACAAAAATTATAAAAATGTACTTAGTCGACGCATTTTCATTCATATTATTATATTTAAACTCAATGCTGATAATGTTCCCTTCCTCATCATCAAGTGGCAAACATTATTCTCAATCAATCAACACAGGAGTTTGCATGAAAAACAACTTCCTCCATTGAAGTGCCACGTAAATCAATAATTGCTCTAATACATTTCATAATTTTTTTTCCTTAAAATAAAGAAAGGAGGGTTTGAACTCAGATTCTTGGTTTTAATAAATGAATATACTGCAAGTTTTTTACTATTTTTTAATAAATGAATACACTGTAAACCTTTTACTATTCGATTATTCAAACAAGTGTATAAATTTTATAATCTTAAAATGATATATTAATTAACAAATTAAACAACGATGACTTCCTCGCTAGAGGTAAACTTAGTGAGGAAAAAAACAACAATTTATAACCGTATTATTCTTTTTTTTTTTTTTTGGTTATTTCTTCTTTTAAGATGAACTAATGACTTTTAACTGACAGTAGCTATCAACAACTAGAGAATTCAAGAGGAGAAATCTAGCAACTGACAGAACTGTAGCAAACTTTTGATTCTTTTACCACCACTATTAAGTAACAACCATCGCTTCAAGGATTTAGCAATTCCTGCTTAATTTCATCCGCATTCTTTATATATTTCTACATCTAAAGTAATTGTTGTCATTCAATCTTTCCTTGCATTAAGAGAAAGGCAAAGTGAATATTTATTGAAGAAGTTTCTTGATCAGGCTGCAAATATGGCGAATGCAAGCAACATAATATCTCAAAAAGTTTGCTTAGATGTTCCATCGAAGATCAATTCACCTGGCTTGGTAATACAATTTCAAAGTAATAATGCGGATTACATTTGGTTGGATTATACAGTGCCAAGGACTATGTTGCTGATAGTTACGATGTTCGTCATTTCACAAACATCTCATTTCGTGCTCAAACGCTTCGGATTGCCAATTTTTATCTCCCAGATTATTGTGAGCATTTTCTTGCTTACTCTCTTTAATCTTGTTACTTTGTGTCCTAAAATAACACAACTAACACATCTTTTGACAAGGGTTTCTTGAAAAGATATTGACAGATTATTGTGAGCCTTATTTTAAAGGACTTTTTTTTCTTTCTTTCTTTTGATGTAATAAACTCAAATATTTATCATGATTTATGTGAAACAGGCTGGTTTGATGCTCTCTCGACCAGCACTAGAGGGAATAAAGATGGCAGATAAGGTAATTACACGACAGAATGTACAATTACTTGGTGCCTTGGGAGACTTTGGGTACGCATTTTTCATATTTCTGAGTGGGGTAAAAATGGATCCAAGCATGATAAAAAGGGTGGGAAGAAAAGCCTGCTTTATTGGAATTTTTGGTGTGGTAACGCCTGCGATTTGGTCTTTAGCAATGACAAGCTGGTTCAAAAATCACAAAGAAAATGCAGATATGATGAAGTTTTCTGTTCAACCAATGTACTTTTCATCAACTTTTCCCGTCATAAATTGCCTTCTCACTGAATTGAAAATCCTAAACTCAGAACTCGGTAGACTAGCACAATCATCGGCTATGGTAGCTGATATTTTGAGCTTATCTTTTTTTATTGTTATCACCTTGATAAAAGTAGCAGCGCAATCTTTGCAATCTACGTTGATTAAACTGGGAGTTATTGTTCTTTTTATCGTTGTGGTTTTGTGTCTCCTGCGGCCAATCATGTTATTCATAGTTAGATCCACACCAGAAGGAGGACAAGTAAGCCAAATTGGCATGTACTCGGTTGTGTTAGTTTTCCTGGTGCTTACAAGGATTATTCCTCAATGGAGTGCTCTATTTACAATGGTGGGGCTTTATATTTTTGGTTTAGCAGTCCCACAAGGACCACCACTAGGATCTGCTTTGGTGAACAAGTTTGACTGCTTGGTTTCGGGCTTGCTTTTGCCAATATTTGTCACAACTTCTGCCATGAAGGTAGAACATTTCAGAATCAATTTTAACAAAACATTAATATGGGAGAATGCTATGATAGCTTTTGTTACTATATTGGTAAAATTTGTAGCTTGTTTTTTGCCCTTGATGCATTGGAATATGCGTACAAATGATGCAACTGCACTTGCTCTCATAATGAACGCTAAAGGAATTGTTGATATGGCGATCTACAGTATCGCTAGTGATAAAAAGGTACTTAATCAACTTTTAATATTACTTCTTTTACCATTTATAATTTTCTGTAACAAAATTGATATTAACACATATGCATTGTTCTCATAAAATGATGCAGCTTCTCTCACCGAATTTGTACAATTTTATGCTTGGTACCCTCATTGTGATGGCCAGCGTTGTGCCTGTTCTGGTAAGAAAACTGTATGACCCTTCGAGGAAATATGCAGGCTATTACACAAGGAAAATTGTTGATTTCAAGCATTCTGAAGAGTTGCAAATAGTTGTTTGCATTCATACACCAAATAATGTTACCTCTGCCATAAATCTTTTGAGCATCTTATGTCCTGTAAGAGATAGACCTATTGCTGTGAATGTGCTTCATCTTATCAAGCTTAATGGGCAGGTATCCCCAATCTTTGTTTCCCATCAAAAGAATATAAAAAATTCCTGCACTTATCGCTACTCGGAGAATGTCATTCTTTCTTTCAAGAAATTTGAGGCAATTAATTGGGGGGCGGTAATTGCTAATTCCTTCACAGCTATCTCTCCACCAGAATTTATGCTTGATGATATATGCACACTTTCTCTGGACTGTCATGCATCTCTTGTCATAGTTCCATTTCATCGAACGTGGTATATTGACGGCTCTCTTGAATCCGAAGACCTTACTACAAGGAGCCTAAATTGTAGGATTCTAGAAAAGGCACCTTGTTCAATAGGAATCCTCATTGATCACGGCAATGTTAGACGTCCCACAACGCATTTGTACTCACCATCAGAAGTATTCTATGACGTCACTATGTTGTTTTTGGGTGGTAAAGATGATAGAGAGGCGTTAGCTTTTGCCAAAAGAATGGCACAAGATCCTAGGGTTAGGCTTACAGTTGCTCACTTCATAGCTGAAAATGATGATGGAGAATCAAATTGGGAAACATTACTTGATTCTGAGATACTAAGGGATGCTAAGTGGAGTGAGTCCATAAAATATGTGAGGTATGTTGTAAAAGATGGACCTGAAACAGTGAAAATTATTCATTCAATGGTGAACGACTGTAATCTTATCATTGTAGGAAGGAGATACAATTTGGAAAATCAACAGACATCTTGTCTCAAAGAATGGGCTGAATTTCCTGAACTGGGAATTCTCGGAGACCTACTTTCTTCAAAAGATTTAGGTATAAAATGTTCTGTTTTGATTGTACAACAACAGCTTAAATTTTAGCCATTTAAAATTTCAACGATGTTCATGATCACATATAGCACAATGTATTATTATATACGCAATGGTGTATTTAGCTAGAAAGGTTTATTGTTTCAATGTGCCTTTTGGCTAAATTTGCTAAGTACATGTACAAGAACGAATCAGCTTTGTTTATTAATTAATCTTTTTTTTTTTCAGTTTTAATTTGTTTATAAACAAATTGGTTTTCAGTCACAAGTTTTTTTTTTTTTGGTTTGTTCCTTAAGAAAATAAGAAATCTGATGGAATGTAAGCAATTCATGAAAACACTAATGTCTGAGTAAAAGTGGATATTTACCAAATAATTTAGATGTGCTTGTAAAATTAGGTAGAAAGTATGACAGTTATAAGTGTGCCTTTGATAAAATGTGACGAATTATTATTTTTAAAAAAAATATCATTTTAGTCCATAATTATATGGATATATATTAATTTAGTTCTCACTTATTTGATATATACTATATTAGTCTTTATAAGAACGAAAATGATAGTTGTTTAGAGATAAAAATAAAAAAAAATTACTAAAATCGTTTCTACAAGATTAACATGGTATATATGAGAAAAATAAGGACTAAGTATATATTTATAAAATTAAGGATTAAAGTGACTTTTTTTTTTAAAAAAAAAAATTGAAGAAAACTTTTATTGATGAGAATATCGATTTTTACAGTTGAAGAAATAAATTTAGATATAACACCAACCAAATATGATGAACAATTTTTTTTTTAAAGAAAAGAAAAAACATATTTAGTTAATGATGAATCCGTAGTGCGTCGACATTGTTCCTCTGTGAAATTTGGTCTTTTGATAAGATTCTCACGTAGAG
This sequence comes from Ailanthus altissimus, assembly GCA_946807835.1. Lineage (NCBI taxonomy): Eukaryota > Viridiplantae > Streptophyta > Magnoliopsida > Sapindales > Simaroubaceae > Ailanthus > Ailanthus altissimus. Next base: position 18,739,430 of record OX327710.1, on the reverse strand, counting down.
GAATTATCAGAGGGATGCTTTCTAAAATACAATGTGTTCTCTTCTCTTAGGAGACCATCGGGTGGCCTGAAGTTTCGATGGTTAAGTGAAAATGTGTTTTTATGCGAATTCAAAAGAGAGGAAGACCGTTAGAAGGTTTTACAACTTCAACCATAGAATTTTAACAAATTTCTTTTGCTTCTTGAAGTTGCTTTCGAGGAAGCTAGGGCGTCAAATTCCTCATTTGATTATGTGCTGTTATGGATCTAAGTTCACATCGCGACTTGTAAAAGCACAAACACATCCTCAAAATCATCTAACAATGTAGATATCAACTCTAGCAAATTTGAGTTGATTGCATTCCTTTTTTTTTTTCCTTCAAAATTGTATTTCCAATAATTTTTGTTCTACTTTAATCAATTAATAAATTTGCATTCTCATTTTCAAAAAACAAAATAATAATAATAATAATAATGGCTTCCCGCTTATTAAACTGACGAGATGTTATACAAAGAAAATTCTGATACAACCCCGATAAGAATAGGACTTTCAGAGGAATTGAAAGACTTTGTTTAGAGAGCTGAGATAATATTGCTCGAATCTGTCTCCACTTCAGAGATTGGGAGACGATAAAATCTAAGCAATCTCAATCTGTCAAAAAAATTGCCACTCATTCAACACTAAAAGGGAAATAAGAGTCATGAATTCTTTGTAGAAAGGTAAATAGAACAACACTAACTCATCCTCAATAATAGCGCCAAAACCATTCCTTTCCTTCCAACAACTCTAAATAACAATGAAAAAAAACCTCTTTTTAGAAAGTTTAGAAAAAGCTGACAACAAAAGGAATCAAAATTATCATGCAGAAGAAATAAGAAAGAAAAATGGACTCTTACGCTAAACTTTAGTTATACTTTGATAGGTCCCATCAAAGTTATAATGGAATTAGAGTTCTCTTAGGATGAGAATTAAGCTACATTGCTATTTTTTGGGATAAATTTCTCTTCTCCTTTGCATTGAATTCAAATGGGATTTAAATACCTTTCAATTTACAACGACTCCTACATTCACGTAAATTAAATTATCTACTATTTACATGCAAGTTAAACACATTAAACAACTTCCACGTCTCCTCTCCTCATGTTACCTTCATGTTCCCTACACTTGCACGTTTTCATGTATTGTTATTGCCCATGATCACACTTCTCTTTGCCCTTCATGTTGCCACTCATGCAAATCTCTCACTCATGCAAGTCTCTCACTCATGCACCACTTCTATTTTACATCCACTTCATCACAAATATCTCTAATTCATAACACTTAAGAGGATCTCCGTAGCCTATCTTCACCTTTCCCTTTTTTTAGGACCTTGTTTGCAAGGTTCAAATTAAAGAAAGCTTCTGTAATAAATTTTAGGCTCTTTCCATTTTTCAAGATGTTCTCCCATATTATCGCGAACATCGATCTTAAATAAATTGGAGGTTCCTTCTAACATAGTTGTGGTCCTTTGCATTTGTGTTCCATTATAGATTTTTCATTACAATGAAAACATAGGTTTTGAACTTGATGTCTCTGCATTTCATCCCAAGATAGCTTTTTTACGGGAGTAACCAAGTCTACCAGCGTTTCTTAGGGTAGGTAACGGCCCTTATCGAGTGACTTGTTCATCTTTCATCTATGGGAATATTGATTGAAAATATCATGATATAATTTGGAGAGTAAGCCAAATGTATATGGTACGTGAGGATCGAAGACGGAAGTAAAAAGAAGCAAAAGACACAAGGGACGGTGCCTAGGTGTGGGCGCCGCGGAGCCCCAACGCTGTGGCAACGAAAACTGAGCGCTGCGGCGCCCTGTGCGAGAAGAGTTTTTCGAATTGTTGTGACTTGTTTTATCTCTTACTTGCACCAGGACTCCCTAATATGACTCTCACACATTTAGGGTAAACTTAGGATGTCCTAAAGCCTATATAAAGGCCTTTTATTGACTTGTTAACACATTTTAGTGAAATCTTAGTGAGATCTTTGTGATCAAACATACTTTATGATTCTTAGTGAGAGAAAATTCCTAGGTTGCAGAGAGTGTTTCTTTGTGAGTCTTTCTTGTAAAAGGCGTACTTTATGATTGCCTTTGAGATTCAATAATAAGAAGAGTGATCTTGATCCACCGTGGACGTAAGCAAGTTACCGAACCACGTAAATTCTGTGTGTTCTTCTTCTACCTTTCTATTTTTAGTTCCTTAATTACTTATTCTACACTATATTGCTTGTTTGTGTGCCTCTGCTTTAACAAATTGGTATAAGAGTTTGGTTCTAAGCAAATATGGCCATACCCAAGTATAAGGTAGAGAAATTTAATAGGACGAATGACTTTAATCTATAGAAGATGAAGGTAAAGACGTTATTGGTGAGTTAACGGTTAGGCTCGGTATTAGAGGAGACTACAACTCCATCTAGTGAAGAGGAAAAGATGTTAGAGTCATTTAGAACTGAAGCAGAAAGAAGGAACATTCAAGAAAGAGCTTACAACACAATCGTTCTATCGTTGAGTGATGAAGTACTTAGGAAAGTAGTAGGTGAGACAACGACAATTAATCTTTGAAAGAAGCTTGACTCTATTTATATGCGAAAATCATTGGCCAACAGATTGCATATAAAGAAGAAGCTATACCAGCTGTCCATGTCAAAGGAGACGCCGATGAAAGATCATATAGACGCATTCAATAAAAGCATTCTTGATCTCGAATCTATCAACATCAAGATAGAAGATAAAGATAGAACAATTTTTCTGCTGAGTTCATTCCCAGTTATGAGAGCTTTGTTGATACGATACTCTACGGCAGAGAGAGTTTAATAATGAGCGATATGAAATCATCATTAAACTCAAAATTATTAGGGAAGCAGATCGAGGGCAATGCAGAAAGTTTATTTGTAAGAGGAAGGCTATTGCTGCAAGATCAAAGTCCAGGACTCCTAAGAAGTGTTATTGCTGCAAGAAAGAGGGGCACTTTATAAAGGACTTTCCAGAAAAGAAAGCACAAGACAAGAAAAAAGCAGATACTGCGCTAGCCTATGATGATAGTTATAACAGCGCAGAGACACCCGTCGCTACTGGTGGTAAGAATGCTGAACAATGAGTTCTTGATTCTGATTGTACTTTTCACATATGCTCGCACAAGTCTTGGTTTATAAATTTTCAGTATATTAGTAGTGATAAGGTGTTAATGGGTAATGATGTTACATGTCAAATAATGAGAATTGGTAGTGTTAAACTTAGGTTGTATGATGAGCGAGTGAGAGAGTTGATAGATGTTAGGTATGTTCCTGACCTTAAAAGGAACTTGATCTCACTAAGGACTTTAGACCATAGTGAGTGTTCCATCGGGATCGACGGAGGGGTTTTGAGGGTGTTGAAGGGTTTCATGGTGGTAATGAGAGGAAAGAAGCACAAAGACGTTTATGTGCTTAAGTGTGAAGTTGTGAGTGGTTCTGCATTATTCTCTGTAGATGATGGGAATATGCAAACCAAGTTGTGACATCTTAGACTGACATATCTAGGCGAGAGAAACGTGAAAGAGTTATATCGTCAAAAGGCATTTGGTAAGGATAAGATCTAACCTTTGGAGTTTTGTGAGCATTGTGTGCTTGGAAAAACACATAGGGTGAGGTTTAGTACCGACGAGTACAAGATTAAAAGGACTCTTGACTGCATACACTCGGATCTTTAGGGACAAGCTCAGACAACTACTCGTGGTGGTGCCAGGCATTTTCTCAGTTTGATTGATAACTATTCAAGGAAGCTGTGAGTCTATGTGTTGAAGAGTAAGGATCAAGCATTTGACATGTTCAAGACTTGAAAGGTTATTGTTGAGAATCAAACTGGAAAAAGGGTAAAGAGGTTGAGAACTAACAATGGCCTCGAGTTTTGCAATAGAGAGTTTGATGGGTTTTTTGCTAAGCATCAGAATGCAATGCATAGAACGGTAAGATTAATACCACAACAGAATGATATAGTTGAGAGGATGAATAGAACCATACTTGGTTAGATACATACTTACCAATACAAAGATGTCCAAGGTATTTTAGGGAGAAGCTATAGTGATTGGAGCTTATTTGATTAATAAAAGTCCCTTCTCAGCAATTAACTTCAAGATGTTAGAAGAGAAATGGTCTGGCAATCCTTCTAAGTGTGACCACCATAGAATATTTGGTTGCGCTGCCTTTGTATATGTTAAGGAGGGAAAGTTGAAATCTAGAGCCATCAATGAGGTATTCATAGGATATCCTGAATGAGTGAAATGATACAAGGTGTGGTATAAAGACTTGACACCATCAAGGAGTATCATAAGTCGTGATGTGATGTTTGATGAGACGACCATGTTGAAAGCCTCTTAAGAAGATGAAAAAGAAGATCATGTGCCCAAGGAAGACTCAATGCCTGAGTCAATAGAAGTTGAAGTAGAGCCTGAAAGTAGATCTGATATGCCCTCAGATCAGCACTTTAACAAAGAGATCCTTGAAGAAGAACCAAGAATATTGATGAGTTCCTCCAAGTCTACCCAAAGAAAGACTAGGACTTCTGAGATAGAAATTGAAGAGTATTAGCTAACCAGAGACAGGCTAAAGAGAATGATAAACCCATAAATCAGGTATGCATAAGTAGATCTAGTTACTTATGCTTTTAATTCTACTTACACTCTTAAGTATGATGAACCTAGAATATATAGTGAGGTTATGAAGAGTGAAAACAAGAAAAAATGACAACAGGCCATGGAAGAAGAGATTAGTTCTCTTAGAAAAAATAATACTTGGAAGTTGGTGAAAAGACTTCAAAAGAAACTAATTGGGTGCAAGTGGGTGTATAAGGTGAAGAAAGGGATACTGGAAATAGAGCCTACAAGATTCAAGGCTAGGTTAGTTACACAAGGTTTTACTCAGAGAGAGGGAGTTGACTTTTATGAGATATTCTCTCCAGTCATCAAGCATACATCCATTAGGATTTTGTTAGTCATGTATGCAAATCTTGATTTACATCTAGAGCAAATAGATGTAAAGACATCGTTTTTATATGAAGAATAATTAAATATTTACATACATGGCTAACAAAATTTTAATAGATGTATGCTTGACGATTGGAGAGAATATCTCATAAAAGACAGATAGATGTAAAAATAACTTTTCTGCATGGAGAGCTTGAAGAGATAATAGACAATATACATGGCACAGCTGCAAGGGTTTGAGGAGCCCAGTAAAGAAGATTATACTTGTTTGCTAACAAAGTTATTATATGGGTTAAAGTAATCACCTAGACAGTGGTATAAGAGATTTGCTGAGTTTATGATTGCTTGTGGTTTTAGCAGGAGTAAGTATGGCGGATGCGTGTACTTCAAGAACATAAGTTGTGAGATGATGTATTTACTTATATACGTCAATGATATGTTAATCGCATGTAAGAATATGGAAGAGATACCGAAACTCAAGAAGCAGTTGAGTGGCGAGTTTGAGATTAAGAAATTAGGAGCAGCGAAAAAAATATTGGGTATGGATATTATGAGGGAAAGAAGAGATGTCTCAACAACGATATATACTCAAAATTCTAGAGAAGTTTTGTATGTCCAATAAAGGCTGTCTCTACTTCTTTGGCCATGCATTACAGACTTTCAGTAGCACAGTCATCGACATCTGAAGAGGAGAAACTACAAATGAGTAAAGCACCACATGCAAGCGCTGTGGGGAGCATCATGTATGTAATAGTTTGTACAAGACCAGACATAGCACAGGTTGTAAGTGTGGTGAGTAGATACATAGCAAATCTAGGTAATGATCACTGACTTGTAGTGAAGTGGATTTTGAGATATCTCAAAGGGACATCAAATCACGGGTTGATGTATAAATAAATGAGGACAGTAGTGGTAAGATGATACGTAGACTCAGATTATACAGGTGATCTAGACAAGAAAAGATCATTGACGGGTTATATATTCACAGTGTTTAGGTATAGTGTATGTTGGAGATCAATTCTACAACATATGGTTACCCTATTTACTACAGAGGCAGAGTACATAGCTGTTGGTGAAGCTATTAAGGAGTCCGTGTTGTTGAAAGGCATATGCGTGAAGGTATTGGCTAGAGAAGATATAAACACCGGTGTATATTATGACAACCAAAGTGCCATACACCTAAGCAAGCATCAAATGTTCCATGAGAGGTCGAAACACATTAATGTGCGGCTGTATTACATTTGAGAGATTGTCCAAAGAGGTGAAGTTAGTATAACGAAAATAACGGCATCTAAAAACCCTGCTACATATTGACTAAGCCACTGCTCTCGGTTAAGTTCATCCTATGCAAGGACTTAACCGGAGTCACTAATTTATGAGGGTGACTGAAGATGCAGAGATGAAAGATCGAATTACTTTGTGGATGATTTTGAATCAAGGAGGAAATTTGTGAGAATATTGATTTTAAATCATCGGGATATAATTTAGAGAGCAAGTCAAGTGCGTAGAGTATACAAAAATCAAAGACGAACGTAAAAGAAGACAAAAGACACAAGGGACAGTGCTTAGGTTACAAGAAAGAGTGTTTCTTTGTGAGTCTTTATTGTAAAAAGCGTACTTTTTGAGTAACTTTGAGATTTAATAATAAGAAGAGTGATCTTGATCCATCATGGACGTAGGCAAGTTGTAGAACTACGTAAATTCTGTGTATTGTTTTTTTTACCTTTCTCTCTTTAGTTCCTTAATTACTTGTTCTGCACTATATTGCTTGGGTATATTACTTATTTGTGTGCTTCCTCTTCAACACCATCCTTATTAAACTGATAGCTTCCTTTAGTGTCATAGGTTTAAACATTTAGGTGATGCACTCGGATGCCTTTCGATATTTCAGGTGTTAGTCCTCTTGTAAAAATTCAACCAACGCCTTCTGTGTCAATTCTTGAACCTTATTTTCAGCTTTTCAAACTCCTTCTGGTAATTGTGGAGTAACCTTACTTGTTTCACCCATCAAAGTCATCATATCCATTGAGTTCGAGTGACCTTACTTGTTTCACTCATCGAAGTCCTCACATCTATTGGGTCCAAATCTTGCTCACCGCTCATCCAAAATTTTTGCCTATGTCACCACCTTCCCATTCTTATTTATAAGTACAATGTAGCTATTGTTACCATTGTTTAGCCTCTCTTTCAAGATGGAATGATGCTAATAGTATCTTCTGTTCCTTAGCTATTCCTTGATACTTGAAGAATTGATTGACATGGTTAAACTATTTAGTTGGATCGTTACCAAAGTATCTTGGAAAATCTAGCTTAGTCAACCTAAAAGGGAACGACTATCTATTCCCTTCCACTCCTTCCTTATTTTCTTCCTTGTTATTATTAGGTTAGATTTGGCATTCCTCTATCTTGTGATGTCCTCATTTCTCAGTCAATAACAACTCAAATAATCGATTGATGGTAGTTCTAGTTGGCATAGCTTCTCGGGCATTCTGTTTTCATCATGTTCACGCCATCATGACATTCTTTTAATCCAATTTTTAAATTCTAAATTCTTTTTTTTGTAGTTGTCATTATAATCACGCTCTAATACTAATTGATAAGTCTCATTCAGAATTATAATGGAATTAAAATTCTCTCAGAGTGAAAATTAAATCACAATGTATTTTTTTTTGGATAAATTTCTTTTCCCCTTTGCATTGAATTCGAATGGGATTTGATACCTTTACATTCATGTAAATTAAATTAACTACTATTTACATCTTCATGTTTTACCATTGCCCATGATTGCACGTCTCTTTGCCCTTCAGGTTGCCACGCATGCAAGTTTTCCCACTAATACACCACTTTTACTTTACGTCCGCTTCATCACAAATATCTCTGATTCATAACACATTTTCTAGTGGACCTTCGTAGCCTATTATACTTTCATATCAAAAAATTATATAAAAAGAGGATTGCATGAAAACATTACAATATTTACACAAATATGGGATGTCTAAATGATGTGGCTGCGAAGGTTAGCATATGTTGGAATAATGTTTCAAAAGTACGCCAAATGAACCATTAGATTAAGAAGTTCAAAAACTTTCAATAAATAATGTCCATGACTAAAAACAATAGGCCGGAAAGAGAAAATCCTTAGAATCTAAGGATCTGAAAAGACAGAGATAGTTGTACCATCCCTAACTCATATCTTAAGACAACCACTGCATTTTTTAACAATACACTATTGAGATTGTATAAGTGTCGCATATTGTCAATCTCTAGAGTTGCACTTTTACTTGGCAAACTAACATTAATTAATTTGCTGATGAAAGGAACAACCACCAATTTCAGTAATATAAATAGGTGAGCTTTGCCTTTCTATTTGTTATGAGACAAATTCTTAATACAGTTATCAATTTTGTATTTCTTCCATTTCATTTCTCATATTAATTCCTTCCTAAATACAATTTAAGTTATATTACAGTTGATGGCAGAAACTAGCAAAAACAATATTAATATACATATAGCATTGTTAGAGTTTTTATTTTTTAGCATGTACTTCAAAAACTTTTTAAGCAATTTATAAAAAACTTTCAATCACAAATAAACAAAAACAAGAAAAGTTCACACAAGCAATATATGCGGTTTGACAATAACTGCTTATGTCCACGGTAAATCATAGGATCTTAGCTTCTTTTGTTAACTAGTTCATAAAGAACTTCCCTCAAGAGATTAGAAAGAATACCTAATAGCTCAAAGTTTTTAAAAATCTATACCACACTATTTTGTGCACTTAAAGCACTCAAGTGTAACCTTAGTTCTCTATTCTCTCTCTCTTGTTAATGCTTGTCAATACTAATGAATTACAAGAGTTTATATAGGATCTAAATCGATCATAGAAGACCTAGTTCTTATTGAAATAAGAGTTTACATATTGTAAGAGTTCAAAACTGATTTAAGGATGTCAAAACAACTTAAAACAAGCTTTCTCGAATAAGTGGTGCCCGCGGTATTGTGGCATCACCACACTTGGGCCGCAGCACCCAGGTTCTGCCCAGGCACCGTGGCCTAGGTTCCTTGGGGTAATGGCCTCAAGGCCTGCAGAATGTCCCTTTCATGCTCCAAGCCCTTCCTTATTTTTGACTTTCTATTTTCATCTATTTTTTGTACATCCAATGCATCCTTAACCTCGTGTCAACTCTGTATTAGTATCAAACTCAAAATTAAACTCAACCTTGATCTAGAATTACCAATTTCTAACAAACTCCTCCTTAATTCAAAATCTTTCTCAAGAAGCTTTACTAAGATTCATTCACACCAACGCTTTACCACCTAGCGTTAACTCCAAATAACCATACAAGTTATTTTTTATTGAAATAAGAGTCCATACGTTGTAGGACTCCAGAACTAATTTAAGAATGTTAAAACAACTTAAAACAAGCTTTCATGAATAAGTGGTGTTGTAATTATATAAATATAGTTAACCTCAACTTGTATGGTTTTATGCACCATTTTATTATATACATAACATATATGTGGGGAAATATTCACGTACATATAGATATGAAGTGTATTTGTTGAGTACTAGGATAGCACATAGGATCAAACAGTTTAATTTAAAAAAAAATTCGAATAAGTAGGATTTGATTTTAGTATCTCTTGAGAATGACACGTGTCGAATTCTAACTGTTAGAATTCGGCACATGTAAAAATATATTTGGACACCTAGTTGGTGTACCATAACACTCTATCCATATTTGTTTAATTAACACTTTGACAAGTGTATGACACTTGTCATGATTTGTTTAAATTATGCATAAATGTCCATTTATTAAATTAAATGCATAAATGTTATGCATTTGAATTTGAATTTAGAAAATTATTGGATTGATTTTGAGAATCAAAATACTTTTAACATGTGTTTCTTAAAATAATCAAATATTGACACATTAGTCTTTAGTCATTTTAACTTATAAAGACTTATATTGCTAATGACAAATTTCTAATGGACTTTTGCATTCTTTCAAAGATTAAATAGAAGACAAAGAAAAATATAAATTCATAATTGTTATGCATTTTCAACAAAAGAGTTGGTGAACTCTTGGCTTTTGTATTTTTGAATAAAATAAAATAAAACAAATATGTTAAGGTGTGTATGATATATGTAAGATAAAATAAAAGAGAGTGAGAGTCATTTTTGGGCTAATTTTGAGAGTTTTTGTTAAGTGTTAGAAAAGAGTTCTTTCGTTAAAAAAGAAGAAAAATACTAACACTTTAGAGAAACAAAAAAATCATACAAATTTATAATAAACTACTATTCTAGAGCCAAAATACGCACCTTGATTTTGGTCTAAAATTGTTATAGAGTTATATTTCTTGTGAGCTTTACACTTTGATCTCAACAAATTGTACAGTTACCTTCATCTTGGTAAGTACTTTCAATTTATTAATATAGTATAATTATTATACATATAAATATAAATATATATTTATGTGATACATATGTTTAAGTATTAAATAAGTTTAATATATATATATATGCTTCCGCTGAGTATTAAAATTTTTTGAAATTGTATTTACACTCATATCATCACTTACTCCTACATTTACAACAAGGCACTATGACCATTACAAAGACTAAAAGACAACACGTAGTGTGTAGAGAAAAAGTCTTCTGTTTAAAATAAAAAAGTCTTGTGTAGAGCCAAAAAGTCCTCCCCATCTCTTGGAAAGAACTCATTTTATAAGTGTAGTATGTAAGTCTTCTTTAGGTATATTATAAATCCTCTCATAAATTCCATAATTAAGGGAACAATAATTCCTAATTAAATGGGCATTTATTTTCTAATAAATTCCTTGATTTTAGGGATAGCATTTCCTTAATTTAAAAGATGCATTTACTCCATAATTTGACTAAATTTCTTAAAAGGGAGGGATCCATTTAGGTTTAGGGTGTTTGACCTAAAATCTAGGGGGGACAAGGGTCCCTCAGCTTTTAGTATTAACTTGGTAATGCTGGAAACTTAAATTGTAGTTTAGAAGTTTTACTATAGGATTTCAAGTTGGTTTGTTTGGGTTCTTTACTTTATGCTTAGGTCAAGCTCGTATAATTTACTTTAGTGTGCTCGGGTTGGTATTGTGTCTCAATCTTTAGGATTTCATGGTCAATCTCGACAAGTTTTAGCAGTGTGACCAGAATTAGTAAGGGCTTTGTGCAGTCTCAATAATGGTTTACATGGCCTTACAAATATATTGTAAATTATCCTGGGGAGCTAGTCCCTGACAGGATCTTCTTGTAGGGTATCGATCCTCTATACAAGGTCTTGTATATTATCTTTGGGAGCTGGTCCGTGATAGGATCTTTTTGAGGGGTATCGATTCTTCGCACAAGGTCTTGTATGAGGAATTATGACAGCCTTGCATGAAGACTTATGGTACCCTTACATGAGGGCTTATGATGACTTTGTATGAGACCTTACGGCTATCTTATGTGAGGGTTTACGATGGCCTTGTAGGAGAGCTCAATAGACCGGTTTGAGTCTTTAATAAAAATCTAAGTGATTGGGCTTTTTGAAAGCCTAAGTAATCTACTTGAGTCTTGGTAAATAATTTAAGTGATTGACCTTCTTTAAGAGCCTAAATGACTTGCTCGGGTCTTGGTAAACAATCTAAGTGATTGGGCTCTTTGAGAGCTTAAGTGACCTACTCGGGTCTTGGTAAAAAATTTAAGTAGGTGAGCTTTTTAAGAGCTTAAGCAGCCTACTCGGCTCAAATTTTTAAGTGGTCAGCCTCGGGAGAATTAGGTGCTTGGGGGTTCTTGATGAGAAGGTTTCTGTTCGGGACCTATGTAAAAACTATCAAAATTAGGATCAAAATTATAATTTTCTAACACTTCAGAGGCCTTAATAAAAAAAACCTTTAGAACTTTCAACCCTGCTCGGTGCTTTGTTATCCCTCAGTCGGTTTATTTTTTTGTTCTCTTCCCCAAGGCAACTCTGCCTTAATACTTCTCTATTTGTTTTTCATTCTTCTTCCCCACCCATCCCTCTCTTTGGTATCCCACCCCCTTCCTTTGGTACCCACATTTTATGTGTTATATAAACTATAGTAATCACTTATCCATAACCGGTAAGAATAAATATTTATATATATATATAATATTCATATTTTATTTGTATGTAGGTGTTACTTGATTTATATATTGTTATTAGTACTGTTGGTATAGATTAAGGACCTACTATTAGTATTGAATTTATTTGCAAGACTTTAGATTTATTTTAGGGATCGAATTATAATACTTTAAAAGTTTTAAGGGCTAATTTATAAATACTAAAAATTATCCTCTTAGTATAAAAATACACATTTGTAACCCTAATTCACTCATTTTTTATTGAGCTACCTCTTTTAGAGAGAGAAAGAGAAAGGAGAGAAAGAGAAGAGGAAGAAGAAATTTAGAATTTAAACTTTAAGAGGTATATCATAACTATTTCTTAGTTTTTTTGGTGTTAATTAAGTTAATTTCTTTAAGTTTTAATTTCTAAAAATATACAAAATTGGGGATTTGATGTGAATTTTGTAAGATATATTGAGAAGTAAGGATGATTATGTAGATAACTTGATAAATCATGATGAAATTTCAGAATTTTTATTTGATAGTCTCTTGATCCGAGAATTTTATAAATTTTTGTACTTCGATTCTGGTTTTAACTTTTGATAATATAAAATTAAACATGTCTAGAATCATTTGAGACTTTGAATCGATTAAAAATTTCAGAAATTAAATTTTTAGTGAATTTACAAAAATAACCCTAAAATTCTAAAATTTTTATGTGTTAACAGTATGTTAAAGTGATGAATAATTTTTGTTCTACTATATGATCTTCCAAAATTACGAAGTTTTGGAATGTGATTTCTTTACATGTGTACTATAATATATTCAAAATTGAGAATTTATATCAATGTGATTAAATTATTATAATTTTTTAAAGTGTGTCACCTAATGCAGTATTTTGATCAACATTATTTTAAAGCTATGGAGTAAAATAGTTTTAAAATATTTTTGTTAGGGATTTTTAAGTAAAATATTTATCATGAATTGAGATATATGTCAAGAGTAATTCTGTAGTAGGTTTATAATTTTTGAGTTAGTATATGATTTTATAAAATTGGGAGATTGAATATTATTCAGTAAATATCTTGATCTTGTCAGGATAATAGTTTGGATTTGATGGTGTTTATGAAATATATTGTGTATGAATTATAATATAATATTCATATATAATAAGGATGTATGAGTCAAGAATAATATATTCTAATTTTGGAGTAATTGGACATCATTTGATGTATAAATTTTTTTTTATTAAGTGTAAGTGGTCAGAATGACAGGTTTTGAGAAACCAAGTCATTAGAGCAATTCAATGAGATAAGTGCAATATGTGTAATTTTGTAAGCTATCTAAAGTGTTTTGTGTGAATGGTGAGGCTTATGAAAGGAGTAATCCATATTGATAGGTTAAGGAGAATTAAGCATTGTACTCGAAAGTGTTAAAGGGTAAGTATACTAGACTTTTATTGAAATCACAATAAATATAGTAATTGTTTATGTATGATTTTGTAATTGTGCTTAAAAATTTTATTTATGTTATGCCAAAGTATATTTGATATGAAATGTGAAAGACATATGTTTATGAATGTGAGCATTGACATTGAGCATGGACATACATGTGTTTATGAAAGTGAGCTTTCAAAATGAAATGTGTTTAACAAAGAAAACTTTTGAAGTGAAAAATGCCCATGAAATACGTTTTGTGTTTGAAGGATGGTTGAACTCACTATTTACTTAGTAGGCACCTTATGTGATTTGTAGAGCTTTTATATGTAGCATTTCCTTCTAGATTGGTGTATGTAATGTATTCTGTATGTAGAGAAGATCCTATGGGTACATAAAAAAAGAGTGAGTCATCACATTCGTGTGGTGGCGTATTGGTGTATGTAAGAGGACTCACCGATGATCAGGATAAGGGTTTGGCTCTTACCTTCAGGCATAAACGTTATATATGTGTAATTTAAACCTCAATTGTGCTCTTCCTCTTATACGGTATGTCATCGACGGATGACATTTGACTCATTATGTGATATCTGATATGGAAGTCCTACTAAGTAATAGTTGGACGGTGGTATTCATATTATATGTTTTGAAAGGATGTGTAAACACTTACTTGACATGTGATTTGATAAGATTATGATTTTGATTTATCACGACATATCATACAAATGCATTGTGTATATATATATATTTTTGTATTTTGATATATGAAAAAATTAGTATGCTTACTGAGTTTTATACTCGTTATAGTTTATGGTGATTTTAGGTAAATAAGGTACACGTGTGCTTAGCGAATTTAGCAAGGCTTTTGCTGTCCTTTAGGTTCCTTAAGTTATTAGGTTATTGAGTGTTTTATTTACGGACACGTGATTTAAGATATTTAATTTATTCTTATTAAATAAATACTTATGTATTATTTTATTAGGTGTGGTTGCATTTGGTTTATGTTTCCCCAAATATAGTCATGGGTTGATTTTTGTGTTAAACTTACTAGCAACTTGCTAAGAATTTTTATATTAAATTCAAGTTTGAAAATTTATGCAATATTAATTATGAGTGCACATTATTGAATGGGTGTAACTTATGTCGTATGTCAGATCTTTTGGGTCTGAGACGTGATATAAATTATTTTTCTTTAGGACTGTATATACTTTATACGTGTATGACTTACACACTACATTTGCTCGTACCTCTATTTTTTTTTATGACATGAGCTATTTTTCTTTTTTACAGCATCTACTTATACTTTTGTTTTAGTATGAGCTGCTATGTTTTTATATTGCACCTGCTTATACTTTATTTTTACATGAGCTGCTACTTTTTATGCTGCACCTTCTTATATTTTTTTTTATGCTACACCTATTCATACTTTTTTTATCACATAAGTTACCATTTTTTTATGTTATATCTGTTCATACTATTTTTTTTATATAAGCTGTTTATTTTTTATATTGCACTTGCTCATATTTTTTTTTTTTTACTAGTTGTTCTTTCTTTTTCATTTTTTTTAAGAGCCTTTTACCATTTTTTTTTTGTTTTACATGGTTGCACAAGTGTTTTTTTTGACATACCCGTAGCATCTCCTATTTCTTTTACAACTTGACAACTTCATCACCGGTACCTTTTCTCCACTCTTCAATAGAGTAACTTTTCCCTTTCTTTTTTTTTTTTTTCAAGAAAGTGCTGGCATGTCTCATTTGAATTTTATCACCTTCCATTTTCTTTTTCAATCCTGAGGAAGTAGAAAGCACACAATTTTTTTTAATAGCTGTCCCACATGTACTTTTTTTAATAACTCCGAACTGTTTCTTTTTTTTTTTGCCCTTTTGATACATTTTTTTTCTTTAGATTCTTCTCTCAAGAAGCCTCTCTTTCATCATAATTCTCCTCTTTTTTGTATTCTCTGAGTAGGTTTGTTTTTTTTAGACATTATAATTTTTTTTTACCAGCACAGGTTCTTCTAACATTTTTTTTTTGTTGCCTCATGTTGAGAAGGTATTGTTGCTCATCTTTTCGATTTTGCTTTTGGCCTTGCACAAACCTTAACAAAAAAAAAGGATGAACCTGGTCTATCTATTTATACGCATGGAAAAATATTTTTATAACGACATTTATTTTTATTATATTTTAAAGATGTGAGTCACTTGTGAAGACCAATTTTTTCTTTTTTCTATGTAACTGTTTATCGTGACAATGTCCAAAGAACTTTTTGACTTGATTTTTGGGCAGCTCCCCTTTTATTTTAGCCTATCTTTTTTTCTTTGGTGGCAAAGAACATTGGTAGTACATTCCCTTTATTTTGGTGGAAGATATTGTTCTACTACAAAATTAATTTAGAAATTTCAGAGATTAATATCACAATTTTTTAATTGAAAAGAATATTTTACACGTAAAGTGGACATATCATTATAAAATTAGTATAAAAATTCGATCAAGAAAAATTATCTTTATAGTGTTGTTCTATATGGTTAGTTTTCCATGACGCTTTTGTTGCATTTTTTATAGACGGCGCTAAATTGTTAACTTGAAATTTAGTGAACTTCAGAGTCAACGAGTTAAATTTTTTTGTTTGTTGAAAATGCTTTGGTAGAGACAAAAAAATAAAAAAGAAAGAAAGAAAATATAACTCAAGATATATAATGGTTTAACTCAATTCAGACTTATATTCACTTTACCGAATTTTAGACTCACTTATATGCATTATTTATCAAAGTGTTTATAAGAAGACATCATGGTCATTACAAAGAGTAAAAGACAACATGAGCATGTAGAGAAAAAGTCTTATGTTTAAAATAAAAAAGTCTTGTGTAAAGTCAAAAAGTCATTCCCATCTCTTGGAAAGACCTCATTTTATAGGTGTGGTAGATGAGTCTTCTTTAGGCATATCATCAATCATCTTATAAATTTTATAATTAAGGAAATAATAATTCTTAATTAAATGGGTAATTATTCTTTAATAAATTTTTTGATTTTGAGTGCAATATTTTTTTAATTTAAAAGATATTTTTACTCTCTAATTTGACTAAACTTATTAAAAGTGAGGGACCATTTAGGCTTAGATGTTTGACCCGAAACCTAGGGGCACAAAAACAACTTTACGTTTCTTCATTTCTCGCTTATATACATGTGAAAAGTGCAATGAAGACCATTCACTTAAATATGAAACCAAACAATGACAACAGCAAATTCATAATTGTGTGTAACAAGTAACAAGAACACTAATCATGCATGCATCTATCCTGATTGCATGAGTGCATTGCGTTTCTGTGGTCAAATTCTTGCTATATGTATATTAATATGTTTATGATTGGTTGATATATATCTATATAAATTAATTTTATCTAACGCTATGCAAATTAATTATATGTGTGTGTATATCTATATCTATATATATAAATGATTTCTATTTATGCACACAAAAGCAACAATTTGGTTAAAATCTTATTTGTTTAAAAAAAAATTTACTTTTTTTAAAATAAAAAAATTTGCTTTTGGGGCTATTATTCGAAACTCCCGACGGGGCCTGTAGTTTCTACGAAACCTTTTTACAATGATATAGAGATAGCACATATTGTCTGTAAGAGGATCTTATATACCAATACAATTTTTCTTAAACACACATTATCTCACTCTATTCCACACGTATATTTAAATTTAAATAGTTCTCCCTTCAAAAGTAGTACAAAGAAGTTAATCTCTAAATCCTTTGCTTCCACAACAAGCGTTTAATCAACTAAACTATCTCCTCGAGGATCTTATACATTACTATTATGTTTCAAGAGATAAATGAAGTAATTTTATGTAATATGTTTTTTTTTTTTTAAGGTGTAGTTTCTTTTTTTTTTTTTTTTGGCTTTAATGAATTTCGGTGATTTTTTCAAAAAAAATTTAAAAAAGAAAATCTAAAGGGGAAGAAGACATTTTATTAAGGTTTTAAGTGGAGGGTAACTATGGGACTCCAATTACAAACATAATGCAATGGTCTACGTCAATGATGAGGAACTCTGGACCGGCCAATCGACCATACAATTTTTGCAATTTAATTCTCAAAGATGATTTAAATAAATGAATACGATTTTTATCATTTTTATGTTTGAGCTTTCGATGATTTATTAATAAAAAGTAATTTCTTATATTTTATTAAGCGCATGCTTATAATTGTTGTAATATTTGGTCCAATAAATAATTCAATATAAAGTGTAAGGGTGGAATTGTAAAGTCACTGGTGAGTAAATCGATGCGTTTTGTGTTAATATAAATTTGTGGGTAAGTGTAATCTTAAAACATTTTATCTATTTATTTCGATGGCCTCTAGAAATTTTGAGAGAGAGAGGTGCTGTTTAAACTTAGGATTCTTGAGTCAATTCATCTTATCGATCTGTTCTTGAGTCATTTCTTATAAGAGTCTCTTATATTATGATTTTTAGGACTGTAATCTCAATTTACAGTAGATAGACTCTTCTATTTTGAACTTAAAAATAAAAGAAAGTTTCATTAATAAAACCGAACTACTATATATCATTTCTTGATTGTGTATTTACTTGATTGTTGTAACTTTCTTGTTCAAGTTAGTATTTCTATAGCCTTGTGTCGGTTTACAAAAAAAACTGCCACACTTAGATTTAATTTTACAAACAAAGTTGAATTATTTGATAAATTTCCACTCTTACTCAACAGCTAGCTAGTGATTCCATAAATTCTATACTTCCGATCTAATTTCTTGTTTTCTTTTAAAAAGAAAATTCAACCATTTAATCAGAAATCTGATTAGTTTGTCAACAAAAACTGCAAAAGATTAATCAATATATAAAGCTAACAGGTTCTTGTACATGTACTCGACAAACTTAGCCAAGAGGCGTACATTGAAACCAAAATCTATTCTAGCCAAACACCCCATTTGCATATTATGCTGGATGTCATCATGGACATCACTGGAATTTTGAAGTGCATGCTAACAATTAGGTTATTTCTGTATAACCAACACGGAACATTTTGCACTTAAATCTTTTGAAGAAAGTAAGTCACCAAGAATTCCCAGCTCAGGAAATTCAGTCCACTCTTTGAGACAAGATGTCTGTTGATTTTTTAAATTGTATCTTCTTCCAACAATGCAAAGATTACAATCATTTATTACTGAATGGATAACGATCACGGTTTCAGGTCCGTCTTTTACCACGTGCTGCACATATCTTATCGACTCACTCTCCTTAACATCCCTTAATACTTCAGAATCAAGTACTGTTTCCCAGTCTAATTCTCCAACATCACCTTCAGCAATGAAATGAACGACGGTAAGCTTAACCTTGGAGTCTTGTGCCATTCTTTTGGCCAAAGCTAATGCCTCTCTATCATCGCTTCCCCCTAAGAACAACATAACGACGTTGTATGATATTTCTGATGAGCAGTACAAAGGCGTAGTGGGACATCTTACATTGCCATGATCAATGAGGATTCCTATTGAACAAGGTGCCTTTTCTAGCATCCGACAGTTTAGGCTCCTTATGTTAAGGTCTTTGGATTCAAGAGAGCCATCAATGTACCATGTTTGATGAAATGGGAGTATAATGAGAGATGCGTGACTGTCTAGAGCAAGTGTACATATATCATCGAACATAAATTCTGGTGGAGAGATAGCTGTGAAGGAATTTGCGGTTACAGCTCCCAAATTGACACCCTCAAATTTCGTGAAAGAAAGAATGACATTTTCTGAATAGCGATAAGTGGAGGAATTTTTTATTTTCTTTTGATGGGAAACAAAGGTTGGGGTTGCTTGCCCGTTAAGCTTAATAAGATGAAGCACATTCAAAACAATTGGTCTTTCTCTTGCAGGACATAATATGCTCAAAAAATTGATGGCTGAGCTGATATTACTTGGTTTATGAATGCAGGAAACTATTTGCACCTCTTCATTATGCTTGAAATCAGTAATTTTTCTTATGTAATAGCCTGCATACTTCCTCGAAGGATCGTACAATTTTCTCACTAGAGCAGGCATAATGCTTGCCATCACAATGATGGTAGCAAGCATAAAATTGAATAAATTCGGAGTGATAACCTGCAGAATTTTATAAGAACAATGCACTTGTATTAACATCAATTTTGATACGGAAAATTATATATATAAAAAGAAGCAACATTAAAAGCTGATTTAAGTACCTTTCCATCACTGGCAAAAGTGTAGATCGCCAGCTCAACGATGCCTTTAGCGTTCAGTATGAGAGCAAGTGCAGTTGCATCATTTATATGCATTTTCCAATACATCAATGGCAACAAACAAGCCACAAATTTAACCAAAATTATTGCAAAAACTATCGTTGCATTCTGCCATATTACTTTTCTGCTAAAATTGATACTGAAATGCTCTACCCTCATGGCGGAAGTTGTGACAAATATTGGCAAAAGCAAACCCGAAACCAAACAATCAAACTTGTTCACCAAAGAAGATCCTAGTGGTGGTCCTTGTGGGACTGCTAAGCCAAAAAAATAAATCGCCACCAGTGTATATAGAATATCCCATTGAGGAATAACCCTTATAAGCACCAGGAAAACTAACACAACCGAGTACAGGCTTATTTGGCTTACTTTGTTGGATCATAAACTTGATCTATTATGGGAGCCTAAACCCAAAATCAATCAAATTAAAGTTCAAATCCATAATTAAGGTCCAAAACTACTAAACTTCTACCTAGAATCTTCTAGGATATGGTAATTAAGCATGTGAATAATTTGGAAGGATGGAGAAGAATGAGGTGTATGGTTATTGTAATTTTGGATTAGTTTATTTGTGTGGTGTAGAATTGTTCTTAAGTAGTATAAATACCCCTCTCCATTTTAGTTTAAGTATCAAGAAAAATTAAGAACTTCTAAGTGAGTGAAGAAGCAAACTCTAATAAAGAGTGAGTTGTAGTATCTTGTTTTTGAGTGAGAGTGCTCTTGTAATATTTGTTTGAATTTGAATAAAAGTTATTTGTGTGAGTGTTTCATTTCCAACAAAGTGGTATCAGAGCAAGTTGGAAAGTATACACTATTGCATATCAAATCGAAGTTCTCGACGAGAGGAATCCGACGCCACCAAAATCTCCCCAATCTGAGTTCGGACGTGCCTCCACGCGCCGCCGGAAAACTGCTGCCAGAAAAGCGAGTTGACTCATCGAGTTAAGCCGAGTTGGAGCATTGACCGAGCCGCCAAGCCGAGTTGACCGAGCCGTCCAACCGAGTTGACTGAGCCGTCAAAATCATTGACCGTCGACCATGTTAGGGTTGACTTTGACCGTTGACTTTGATCGTTGACCAAAAATTAAAAATTTTGACCAGGTCCCTCCCAAAGTTTTTCGGCGTTCCGGATTCATCTGTGCAATCGAATTTTGCAAATTATCATTATATTGAGAGATATGGCAAATGGTATGGCACCATTCCAAGTTCCGATACTCAACAACAACAACTACGACAATTGGAGTATCAAAATGAAGGCACTTCTTGGATCACAAGATGTGTGGGATATCATAGAGAAAGGCTATAACGAGCCTGCGGATGATGCTGCTTTTGCTGCTCTTACACCAGATCAAAAAACAACTTTGAAGGATTCAAGAAAGAGAGACAAGAAGGCTCTCTATCTCATCTATCAAGCATTAGATGATGATGACTTTGAAAAGATTTCGAGTGCAAGCTCTAGCAAGGAAGCGTGGGAGAAGCTGCAAACCTCTTACAAAGGATTTGAGCAAGTGAAGAAGGTCCGTCTCCAAACATTAAGAGGTGAATTCGAATCCTTACACATGAAAGTATCTGAGTCTATTTCAGATTATTTCTCAAGAGTAGTAGTTGTTTCTAATCAATTAAAAAGAAATGGTGAAAAGTTAGAAGATGTGAGGATAATAGAGAAGATACTCCGTTCGTTGGATCCCAAATTTGAGCACATTGTCGTGACGATTGAAGAAACTAAAGATTTGGAAGAAATGACGATCGAGCAACTCCAAGGATCATTGCAAGCATACGAAGAGAAGCATAAGAAGAAGCATGGGTTTACTGAGCAACTCCTCAAGCTGCAACTCAAGGATATGCATGAAAGCCAACGCAATGATAGAAACCAACGTGGTCGAGGCAGAGGTAGAGGCCATGGACGAGGTGGAAGTCGCGGTCGTGGACGAGGCTGGAATTACAACAACAACAATTCCAACAACTATGAGAAAGGAGAAAGCTCAACACGAGGCCGTGGAAGAATCAATCTGAACTCAAGGTATGAAAAATCTCAAGTTCGATGTTATAATTGTCAGAAGTTTGGGCATTATGCTTCAGAATGTAGAGCTCCCAACAACAAAATTGAGGAGAAGGCCAACTACATAGAGGAGAAGACAGATGACAAAGAAACTCTTCTTCTAGCACGAAAGGAAACTGATGGTGGCCAAGCAAATTTCTGGTATCTTGACAGTGGTGCAAGCAATCACATGTGTGGAAGGAAAGACATGTTCGTAGAGCTAGACGAGTCAGTAAGCGGAAATGTTTCGTTTGGAGATGATTCCACAGTAGCAGTGAAAGGGATAGGTAACATCCTTATCCGTTTGAAAGATGGGAGACATCAGTTTATTTCCAATGTCTACTATGTGCCCAATATGAAAAGTAACATCTTGAGTTTAGGGCAACTGTTAGAGAAAGGTTATGATATTCATATGAAGGATTATAATCTTTCTATAAAAGATGATAAGAATAACTTCATTACTAAAGTGCCGATGTCAAAGAATAGAATGTTCTTGATCAACATACAAAACGATGTTGCAAAGTGCCTGAAAGCTTGCTACAAAGATGCATCATGGCTTTGGCATCTTCGATTTGGGCATCTCAATTTTGGAGGTCTAGAGTTGCTATCTAAGAAGGAGATGGTGAAGGGACTACCTCGCATCAACCATCCTGACCAGCTTTGTGAAGGGTGTCTAGTCGGGAAACAATTCAGGAAAAGCTTTCCAAAGGAGTCAAAGACAAGAGCCAAGAAACCACTCGAGCTCATCCATACTGATGTGTGTGGACCGATCAAGCCAAGCTCTCTCGGTAACAGTAACTATTTTCTTCTCTTCATTGATGATTTTTCAAGAAAAACCTGGGTATATTTCTTGAAACAGAAGTCAGAAGTTTTTGAAGTCTTTAAGAAGTTCAAAGCAGCAGTGGAGAGAGAAAGCGGTAGAAAGATCAAAGCCATGAGATCCGACCGAGGTGGAGAATTTACTTCCAGGGAGTTTCAAGAATTCTGTGAAGCAAATGGAATTCGTCGACCAATGACAGTTCCTAGATCCCCCCAACAAAATGGCGTGGCAGAAAGAAAGAACAGAACAATCCTCGACATGGCACGAAGCATGCTCAAAAGCAAGAAACTACCCAAGGAATTTTGGGCGGAAGCAGTAGCATGTGCAGTCTACTTGTCCAACCGATCTCCAACAAGAAGTGTATGGGGAAAGACACCGCAAGAGGCATGGAGTAGAAGAAAGCCTAGCATTTCCCACCTGAGAATCTTTGGAAGTATAGCCCATGTTCATGTACCGGACGAGAGAAGAACGAAGCTTGATGATAAAAGTGAGAGTTTTATCTTCATCGGCTATGATGCTAATTTGAAGGGCTACAAGTTGTACAATCCAGACAATAAGAAGATTGTGACTAGTCGAGATGTAGTCTTCAACGAAGAAGAAGAATGGGATTTTAACTCTCATGCAGGTGACTTCAATTTCTTTCCTCAGTTTGAAGAAGATGAGCAGACAATGAGGGAGCAACTAGGACCTCAACAAGAACTTGAAACTCCACCCACTTCACCAACATCAACCACTCAAAGAGACTCATCACCTTCGTCATCGTCAAGTGGGAGTCAAAGTGAAAGAGTTGTGCAACGTACAAGAAGCCTTAGAGATCTCTATGAGGTAACTGAACGACAAGATAATATTACATTATTTTGTCTATTTGTCGATTGTGAACCAGTGAGCTTTCAAGAAGCAGTACGAGAGAAGAAGTGGAGAGATGCGATGGACGAAGAAATTAAGGCCATCGAGAAGAATGACATATGGAAACTCACCTCACTTCCCAAAGGACATAAGGCGATAAGTGTCAAATGGGTGTACAAAACAAAGCAAAACGCCAAAGGAGAGATTGAAAGGCATAAGGCGAGGCTAGTTGCTAAAGGCTATAGTCAAAAGGCTGGAATTGACTATGATGAGGTATTTGCTCCTGTTGCTCGATTGGAGACTATTAGACTAATCATTTCTTTGGCAGCTCAAAACAAGTGGAAGATACAGCAAATGGATGTAAAGTCTGTCTTCCTAAATGGAGTTCTTGAAGAGGAAGTCTACATTCAGCAACCATCAGGCTACGAAGTCAAAGGCCACGAAGACAAGGTGTTGAAGTTAAAGAAGGCTCTTTACGGGCTAAAACAAGCACCAAGGGCATGGAATAGCCGAATCGACAAGTACTTCCAAGAGAATGGCTTCAACAAATGTCCCTACGAGCACGCTCTATATATCAAGATCAAAGATGAAGATATTTTGATCGTGTGCCTCTACGTGGACGATTTGATCTTCACTGGAAGCAACCCAAGCATGTTCAATGAATTCAAGGAAGTGATGACGAAAGAATTCGAGATGACAGACATGGGGCTCATGGCGTACTACCTTGGCATTGAAGTTAAGCAACAAAAGGATGGAATTTTCATTTCGCAAGAAAGCTATGCAAAGGAGATCCTGAAGAAGTTCAAGATGGAGAATTGTAAGCCGATAAGCACACCGACGGAATACGGAATCAAGATGTCCAAACATGAAGAAGGCGAAAGTGTAGATCCAACATTCTTCAAAAGTTTGGTAGGAAGTCTACGCTATCTAACTTGCACGAGGCCCGATATTCTTCACGCAGTTGGATTGGTCAGTCGCTACATGGAATCTCCAACAACCACCCATTTTAAAGCCGCAAAGAGAATTCTTCGCTATCTGAAAGGTACAATTGACTTTGGCTTGTTCTATTCAGTTTCTAATGATTACAAGCTTGTTGGATATAGCGATAGTGATTGGGGTGGAGACATAGATAATCGAAGGAGCACTACTGGATTCGTATTTTTCATGGGAGATACTGCTTTCACATGGATGTCAAAGAAACAACCGATTGTCACATTGTCCACTTGTGAAGCGGAATATGTTGCTGCTACCTCATGCGTTTGTCATGCAATTTGGCTAAGAAATCTATTGAAGGAGATAGGCTTGATACAAGAAGAGCCTACCAAGGTTTGTGTCGACAACAAGTCAGCCATTGCCTTAGCCAAGAATCCGGTATTCCATGATCGAAGCAAACACATCGATATTCGCTACCACTATATAAGGGAGTGTGTTGCAAGAAAGGATGTGCAAGTTGAACATGTGAAGTCACAAGATCAAGTTGCCGATATTTTTACCAAACCACTAACAAGCGAAGACTTCATAAGATTAAGGAACTTAAGATCAAGTTTAAGGGGGGGTGTTGGATCATAAACTTGATCCATTATGGGAGCCTAAACCCAAAATCAATCAAATTGGAGTTCAAGTCCATAATCAAGGTCCAAAACTACTAAACTTCTACCTAGAATCTTCTAGGGTGTGGTAATTAAGCATGTGAATAATTTGGAAGGATGGAGAAGAATGAAGAAGAATGAGGTGTATGGTTATTTTAATTTTGGATTAGTTTATTTGTGTGGTGTAGAATTGTTCTTAAGTAGTATAAATACCCCTCCCCATTTTAGTTTAAGTATCAAGAAAAATTAAGAGCTTCTAAGTGAGTGAAGAAGTAAACTCTAATAAAGAGTGAGTTGTAGTATCTTGTTTTTGAGTGAGAGTACTCTTGTAATATTTATTTGAGTTTGAATAAAAGTTGTTTGTGTGAGTGTTTCATTTCCAACATACTTTCCCTCCTTCTGGCGTGGTTCTAACTATGAATAACATGGCTGGTCGCAGCAGACGATGAAAAGAACAATAACTCCCAGTTTACTCAGCATAGATTGCTCTGCTACTTTTATCAAGGTGATTATAATAAAAGAAGATAAGCTCAAAATATCAGCTACCATAGCCGATGATTGTGCTAGTCTACCGAGTTCTGAGTTTAGGATTTTCAAATCCGTGAGAAGGCAATTGATGATAGGAAAAGTTGTGATGTAATACATTTGTGCAAGAGAAAAGCTTATCATATCTGCATCTTCTTGCTTATCGAACCAGGCTAATAGTGATAGAGCACAAACAAGAGGTATTGCCACAGCTACAATCCCAACAAACCAGGCCTTTCTTCCCACCCTCTTCACCATGCTTGCATTCATTTTCACTCCACTGAGAAATATGAAAAATGCATACCCAAATTCTCCCAAGGCACCAAGCAATTGTACATTCTGTCGTGTAATTACCTTATCTGCCAACTTTATTCCTTCTAGTGCTGGCCGAGAGAGCATTAGGCCAGCCTGTTTCACATAAATCATGACAAATTCTTTATTTTAATACATCAAAAGAAAAAGGGTCCTCGTGATTTTCAATTCAACAGATAATGAGGAAAACTTTTTTTAAAAAGTTGTTATTTGTGTCTATTTAGGATACAGGTAAACACGAGTAAAGAATATAGGTAAAAAAAATGCTTACAATAATCTGGGAGATTAAAATTGGCAATCCTAAGCGTTTGAGCACGAAATGAGATGCTTGGGAAATAGCAAACATTATAACTATCAGCAACATGGTTCTTGGCACTGTATAATCCAGCCAAATGTAATCCCTATTATTACTTTGAAATTGCCTGACCAAGCCAGGTGAATTGATCTTTAATGGAACGTCAAGGCAAATCTCTTGAGATATTATGTCACTTGTATTAGCCATACTGCAACCTGGTCAAGAAATTTCATAAACAAGTATTTGCTTTATCTCTCGTCTTCTAATGGAAATAATATATAACTTTCGATGTAGTAATAAATAAGGAACGGGAATCAATTTAAGCAAAAGATAAATCCTTGAAGTAATGGTTGTTACTTAACATTGGCTGTAAGATAATCAAAAGTTGGCAACAGTTTTTTTCAGTTGCTCCCTACTTCTCTTGAATTCGCTAGTTGTTGATACCTACTATATATCTAAAGTCATTAATTCATCTCAAAACAAAACAAAATTAGTAATTTCAATTTTCTTTCAAGGCAAAAGAAAAACAAAACGAATATGGTTTTAAACTATTGTTGGTTTTTTTTTCTTTGTTTTAAAAAAATTAAATTTACTTCTAGCTTGCTAAGAATTAGTTATGGCCATGTAATTTATTTTTTTACATGTATGGCGAGGGAGATTTAAACTTGGAGCCTTCACTAAAATAGAGATAAATGTACTGCTAATCCTTATTAAAATGTCATTTTATGATACTTTTTACAGCAATTATTGGTTTATTTACATGCCGGTTTATATTGGTTTTTGGCTTATATAGCATTTTTATGGAGAAAGTTGTGATGCAACTCTGCTTATATTTTCTTTTCAGACATTATTATATTAATGTTATATTGAATTATATATTTTTATTTATAAAGAATTTCTTATAAAGAGTGTGTTTAGAAATCTCAAGGCAATAAAAATTTACAAAAAAGATGAAAAACTGTAGCACTTCTAAGCCATTATGCATTAAACAAACAATTTTTTTCTGAAATTTTAAGTGTAACAAAATCTTTAACATAATTTGTATCGTAATTTTTTTAAATAATAAAAAATTTACATTAATGATATTTGTGATAAATTACTAAAGAGCTGATAGTACGTCTGTTTCTATATTACTGTAGATCTCGAGTTCAAATCTCCCATCCCATCTAAAAAAACATTAATTAATGTTAAAAGTGGAAATGTAAGGTTGTCTCAGACCCGCTTATATAAAAGGCCTTATGAAATGTATTATTTATTAATTTTATAAAAATTATATTAATAATTATTTTATTTTTAAAATATGAATACTTTCTCTTTCTATAACATTTTTTATAGCCTCGTTTTAGTTAAGTTTGATCAAAATTGTTAATTATGTTTTTGTTTTTAAATTTAAAAACAAAATTTTACTAATTAATTATTCTTAAAAAAAATGACTGAACATTGTTTTCATTCTCTCTTGTACCTAACATAAAGCCTCTTTTTTGTTTTTCATTTAAGTATCAATTCTTTGTATAATTAAGCATATGAATAAACAAAATTGTTAGATAGAAAACAATCATAATTTCCTTATCTTTTATCATTTTTTTCCTTTTTTTTAAATCTTTCTTATCTTTTGCAAATTATTTTTGATTTTAAGTGTTATTATTTATTAATGAAGTTCTTGGGTTTTAAAACTTCAAAAATTTACTTTGGTACTCTTGGTTGTTTGTAGAAATTCTAAGAACACCACAGTCTTTCCCTAATTCACCCTTGAACGCCTCGATAATTTTAGAATAGTATTGTCCTTTTGCGAGAAAAAGTACTCTGACACTCAAATTAATAATAAAATTAAAAAAGTAAATATTGTGTGTGAAAAGTATTTAAGCAAGCAAAAAGCTATTAAGTTTGCAAGGGGATACACTTAGAGATTGCTAGAAGACCTCAAGAGTACTTTGATTTTTTTGTATCTTGTACTCCATACATCAATTGTGAGAAATTATCTCCTTGTATAATAGTGGCAGCTAATCCAAAATAGGATTTGATGTATGCAAATAACGTGTATTATGTGACATATATGAGAATTAAAATAGGACTCAACAATTATGATCATACTTGAATTCACAAATTATAATTGAAAAATGGTTAGGAATTAGAAATCAAATTTGTTTCCTCTTTTCTCACATATTTTATTTTTTATTTAGGAAATACTTATTAAAGAATAAGTCGAATTTTACTTATTTAAACCACGTCAAATTTAAATCTTGAATTTTCTAATAGCATTGGACCCTAAACCAATATGTGTCAAATTTAACACTAATATTCACTTGAGCTGGTTCCACCCTAAAGACATCATTAGACCTTAATTGGAATCTTAAGTGATGCGAGCTGGTTGAAAAGGTTGGGCCTATTATATAAGAAGACGATTTCTTACAACTCAAGAGAAAACACAAAAGGGAATGAGATAATAAGGTTCTGAAAAGATAGCGAGGATGCACAAAACAACAAATCCCCATCAACACTTTAATGGAAATGATATGGGAAAGGTTAAAAGACACAAGAATATTCTAAATGCCTAAACCAACTCAAAAGCCAATAGAGCAAAGGGATAGATCAAAGCATTGTTCTTTCCATAATGATTATGAACATTCAATCCAAAATTTTAAAGCTCTTTGATATCAAATCCATAAGATAATAAGGGATGAATGACTAGTAATGAGATCTTTTAGTAATCTCTAAGAAGATTTCTGTGGAGGAGGTTAGGATGGTTAAAAAGAATTGTGTCTTATAAAAAAATATGAAAAAAAAATACTTGTAATCTGTTTAGATTAAAAAAAATTAATAATTTTATAACTAAAAGAGTTTTAAAAAAAATTAAAAAGCCGTCATTCATGTTTTTTTGCCTAAAGCATCATATGTTCTTGAGGCTGCGCTAATCTTACCTATAGGAGAATTTTTAATAGAATTTTTGTATAATTGATTTTGCGTGTAGGCATAGAATTACATTATATTTTTATAATAACAGATAAAACTTTTAATAGAATTTTTGTGTAATTGGTTTAGCCTTCACTTGTCTTATAATATAATATATGGTCTCTGTATTCTATTATGTTAGAAAATTGGTGATTCAACAATTTTGGTTGGACAAGAATTGAGATGAATACCAAAGTGGAGACTCACAAGAAGTCTAAAACGTGTGAGACATGTATAGAGAAGTTTAGGACGTGTGAGACATGAAAGGGAAGCAAAATGAGACTCAAAGACACGAAGAAAGCAAAGAAAACAAGCGGGGAGGCCACACGGGCTGAGCGTCACGGCGCCTAACATAGCAACCCACCATCGTGACGATGGGCGCGATATGGCCAGCGCTGCGACGCCCAGGGATGAGTGCCGCAGCGCCAGACGTGACAGGAAGTTCATTTTTTATCCGAATTTCAAGTTTTGAGAAATTTTGGACTTTCAAAACAAGTGAACTCTTACTCTAATAAGGAATAGGGTTAGTAGGCACGAAATACACCTTATATAAACACTTGTAAACCATTTAGTTCAGATTAAACATTAAGAGAGACTCTAAGAGAGGGGAAGAATTGGGTAGACACTAAGTGCTTGTGTGCGCTAAGGTAGAACCATTGTTTGGGTATCATTGGTCATGGTAGAGTAAGGGTTCACTAAACATTAGGTCATTTTGAGGGTTCTTCAATTAGGTTTTCCTTGTAAAATCTATAGGATTCTTGGATCTACTGTGGACGTAGGCAATTAGTCGAACCACGTAAGATTGTGTTATACTATTTTATATTCTACTTTGGATTCTTTCTATTTTCCTTGATTAACAGGATATTTCGCTACGCAAGGAGGTTAGGGTTCTAGGTTGAATCTTGGATTCTTCGCTTCAACCTAATCTCAAGAGGGAGAAGGGTATTCCCTCCTTCAAAAAACTGGTATTAGAGCTAAAGGTTCGATAATACACATTTAGGGTATTTAGACAATGGTTGTAATCAAGTAAGAAATAGAGAAGTTCAATGGGATGAATGACTTCAATCTTTGAAGGAAGAAGGTTAGGGCTCTACTAGTGAAGGAAGGGCTAGACTCAGCCTTGGAGGAAGCCAACTCCTCAACTAGCGATGAGACGACAACCTCAAAGTTCGGGCAAAAAGATTGGGACACGATTCAGAAAAAGGCTCATAGTACCATAATCTTGGCGTTAAGCGATAAAGTATTAAGGGAAGTTAATGATGAAAAAATCGTTTTGGGGCTATGAAAGAAACTCGAGGTATTGTACATGAAGAAATCTCTTACAAATAGACTTCTTATGAAAAAGAAACTATATCAACTAACAATGCACGAGGGATCTTCATTGAGAGCTCATATTGACAAGTTCAACAAGATCATCATAAGTCTTGAGCAACTAGGCATCAAGACTGAGGATGAAGACAAGGTCATTATTTTGTTAAGTTTATTGCCAAAGAACTTTGAGAGCTTTGTGGATACGTTACTGTATAGTAAGGAGTCTTTAATGATGAATGACGTCAAGGCATCATTGAACTCAAAAGAATTGACAAAGAGATCCGAGTTCGAGAGTGGAGCAGTATTGCTTGTACAAAGAAGGAAGAGCAACCAATCAAGGAGGAGATCCAAGAAGTGTTTCCTTTATAATAAGGAATGGTACTTTGTAAAAGATTGTCTGAAATCAAAAGGCCGGGTTAGGTATATTCTTTTATAGTATTCAAATAGAAAATACATAATGAATG
The DNA here is from genome assembly GCA_946807835.1 of Ailanthus altissimus. Classification (NCBI taxonomy): domain Eukaryota; kingdom Viridiplantae; phylum Streptophyta; class Magnoliopsida; order Sapindales; family Simaroubaceae; genus Ailanthus; species Ailanthus altissimus. The sequence goes on along the minus strand of OX327710.1, from coordinate 18,708,501 downwards.
TATGGCAACTCTAGGGTAACACTAGGCTGTAAGCAACCATACCAACCCTCACTATAATCTCACATTGCCTAATATATAGGGGACTTAATTTCCTCTATCTACCAAAATGAAGTATACCCTTAAATGGCGATAAAACCCTAGAACTCAATAAGCACCTATATTGAGTTCTCATCTGATCTTCACATTCCCATGTAACCTATTCCATTGTGTGATTCCTCCACAACACTTTAACTAGCAAAACAGTCTTATTATACAATACTTGTTGGCGATAGTTAATTATTTGTACAGGCTCCTCATTGTAGTTCAAATTTAATCTCTACTAAATTGATTGAAAAACTATTATATAAAAAGGGTTAGGTATATACTTTTATAGTATTCAAATAGAAAATACATAATGAATGTATGGCAACTCTAGGGTAACACTAGGCTGTAAGCAACCATACCAACCCTCACTATAATCTCACATTGCCTAATATATAGGGGACTCAATTTCCTCTATCTACCAAAATGAAGTATACCCTTAAATGGCGATAAAACCCTAGAACTCAATAAGCACCTATATTGAGTTCTCATCTGATCTTCACATTCCCATGTAACCTATTCCATTGTGTGATTCCTCCACAACACTTTAACTAGCGGAATAGTCTTATTATACAATACTTGTTGGCGGTAGTCAATTATTTGAACAAGCTCATTATCGTAGTTCAAATTTAATCTCTACTAAACTGACTGAATAACTATTATATAAAAAGGGTTAGGTATATACTTTTGTAGCATTCAAATAGAAAATACATAATGAATGTATGGTAACTCTAGGGTAACACTAGGCTGTAAGCAACCATACCAACCTTCACTATAATCTCACATTGCCCAATCTATCTGATAAAATAGATATTAGTGTCACATGCACTCGTATAATCTTACTTATATACAAATGGGCCAACTTATAGAATGATCATGAAATCTTATAGGATAAAAAATGAGCAGAATTCATGAGTTGATTGATAATCACCCAAATATTAATGTGACCACTCTGAATATATGGAAGTCTAATAATAAAATCCATGGTGATATATTTCCACTTTAACTCAGGAATTGGATGTGATTGAGATAATCTTATTGGCCTTTGATGTGTGCTTTAACTTGTTAACAAATTAAGAAATGCTATACCAACTCTGGAATTTCTCTTTTTATACCCTACCACCAATAATGTTCCCTCAGAATATAATACATCTTTGTGCTACCAAGATGCATAGCATAAGCTGTACTGTAAGCTTATTCTAAAACATACTTCTTTAATTTTGAGTGATTTTATACACTAAGTTTGTTACCTATAACTAATGTCCTATTAACTTTCAACAATATATCAGTCCACATTCCATCATTTACTTCTTACTTAAGTTTAATTAAATTAGGATCCTGATCTTGCATCTTTCAAATTTGATCAATCAACATAGGCAAACTTAAAAATGTGCTAGAAGAACTCTCAACTCGTCCATAAATAATTCAACTCTCATAGATTTTAATCCAACTAACAAGGAAAAATAAGTGACTTTCAAATAAGTTAAAGAGTTAGAAGACTTCCTGTTGAGTTCCTCTGCTACTATATTCACCTTACCTAGATGATAATCAATAATACAGTCATAATCCTTAATCCATATTCGCCTTGCCTCTGCTATTTAGCCACAACTGATATTTGCTGAACTTAACATACAATTGTTTATCCATTAAAGTCTGTAATATTATCCGTAAATGCTCTTCTGTACTCTATGAATAACAAGGATGTCACGCCCCAAACTCAAAAGATCCGATACACGACATCACTTACATTCATTCAATAATGTGCATTCATAAATAATATTACACAAAATTTCAAACTTTAATTCAATATAGGAATCCTTAGCAAGTTGCTAGTAAGTTCAACACTAAATCAACTCATAACCTAATATATAAACATAAACTTCTATTGACAATATTTAAACATTCATTTCAATTTCTTTCAGAATTATAACAATTGAATTATGACTGGAACAATTAGTAAACATGAGATACGCAGAGTTTTCTCAGAGATTAATACTCTATTACTCTACCAGTAGTAACTTTGTTACCGAAAGCTCATAATATATTCATTGCAAATTCTTACTTAAAATCAACCCATAACCACACTTGTTGAAACTTAAACCAAATCCAACCACACACAATAAAATAAAGGCAAATCTTAATGACTTTATAAATCGATTCTCGTACTCCCCTACTATTATTGATCTCTATTCTAACTCAAAGAACTTACTAGCCTAAATCTTTTAGTAAACCATAGAAAATAATTTAGCATTAAAATTCTTATAAAAATTGGCCCAACTAATCACTCCATCATATTTACGTGAAGATGATGTCTACCAAAAATATGTTCTGCCTTCAAGTAAAAATGTGACAAATGAAACCCTCTTATCATTAATACATCTCATAATATCAAATATTCGCTTTACTCTTTTCAGTCATGACTTTGTATCAATCAGTCTATAGTGCCTAAAAAATTCTCTACCTCCAAACTACGAACACGCTCTATGGTGTTCTCTCTTTTAGGTTGCTTGTATGCCTGTCTCTTTTACTGCAACTGTAACTATATGAGCAAGTCCATTTATGGAATGCTCTAAAGTAGGTCTATCAAACTAATCATGGGTAGGTTATATCTCATGTTGTATTACTAATTGTGGGTACATCTGCTCTATAATAATGTTAGGTTGAGTTTAAGGTATGAAGGTTGGCCACATAAACACATTATGCAAATCTATAAATGCTTTAAAATGTCTCTAACATGTATGCATTATGTCATGGTCTACATAATCTAAAACCATGCTCTGATACCAAATTGATAGGACCCAGCCCGAGCCCTCCTCAGAAGTCAAGACGGATCCTGCTATGACATGAGACTAACATACTCTTCACTCATTGTATCTAATACAACGAGGCTATATGCCTTAATAAAAATGTACATGTGTACATAAATTACAAAATATAATAACTCATACAATTATGCATATCGTGGGCCAACCTCAAAATATGAAAACTGTATCACACCATACAAATTCCTGAGACAACCTGAAAAAAATAAAGGAAAAATAAAAAAAATGGTGAACTTGTGACTCGGTAAGTGAACATAATATGAAAATATTATATACTTTATATGTACTGTAAATGATAGCTTCTAATAATAACTCGATAATAAATAATACTAGATGTAATGTACATGAATAATTTTGTAATATAAAATGATCATCAAACTGTTGCTAAGAAATTAATAAAATTATACTACAAATATTAGTTGCATAAAAATCTGTGTTAAAATTGAAAATCATAACAAAATATTGAAAATCTGAAAATCTAGAAGCGAAGGCTATTATAAAACCTATGTTAAAACTAAATAAATATAATACAATACTGAAAATATAATATATATTGTATATATATTAAAAATTACACTAAACTTATACCTAGGTAAAAACTAGTATAATCTAGTGGAATAATTCACGCATAAACAGAGTAGGGGATCTGAACTGGTCTAACCCGGTGGAATGCTGCTTCACTCAGGCAGAGCAAAATAAACTGGTCTAACGCATGCGCAGAATAACTACACTAAAAGGGAGGATACGCATATGACGGTTTAAAAACTACTAATATATAATATCATGAAGCATAATTATTTTAAAATAAATATTTATGTATTAAACATAATCATAAGTTATACTGTAATAAATTTTAAAAATATTTTTAAATATATTAAATAGCATAAATATTTATTTATCTAAAATAAATTATGAATAAATTTGAACACGTGTAATTAAAATATAAACTACTGTATTAAAAATATAAAAAATATATATAATTATTCACTCACAAAAATGTGTTAATTCTAAATTAAGTCGGGATCTTAGAGTTGATCAATTATCAATACTCTTTTCATTAAATTACTAGATATCATTTTAATTACTCAAATTAATTTTTTAAAATTTTTTATTCTTTATTTATTATTATTTTTTCTCTTTCTCTCTCTCCTTTCGGCTCTCTTCTTTTTTTCTTTTTTATTTTTTTTATTTTTCTTTTCATTTTGATCTCACTACTCTTTCTCGACTGAAAACCAAAGAAGCAAAAGGCTTTTATAGTGTCAGTTGCCGCCATGAGTCCAATTGAAAGTTACCATTTGCAATTTAAATAACTGAATTCTTCTTATTTTATTAATTTATCAAATCATTAATCTCTAAATGAATGAATTAAAGGACACGTGTAGCTTGCTCTTTTTCAAATGATGGCCACGTGCACTACAATCGATACTTGTTAATGTAGTAGCTGCAATCATTATTTGTTTTCGTAGGAGTACAATTCTACACATCTTCCATTAAAATAAAATTATTACAAAAGGAGACTGCATTACCTATGTTATATTATAAAATATTTTGTTAATTACATATCAAATTTTCGATACTCCATCAATAAAAGCTTTCATGATGAACATTCTCCTATAGTTTAATATTAATTCTAACTTTTTTATCATTTAAAAATATTAATTAAGTACGTATCATATTTGTTGGGCTTATTTTTAGTAGGTTCAATCAACCTGCCCTTTAGTGACATTTTTTTTCTTTGATTTTGTCGAATGGGCGGAAAGAAAGTGAGTCTGATCAATGAAAAATATGAGCTCAGGTTGTTTCAGAATCAAATTCAATTTTCGAATACAAGTAATACAAAGCCATTAATCCATAAAGTCCACAAACGTAATGTAGACATTGTAGGAAGACGAGAACGGATCAAACAAAAAATTTTATTTCAATTTTAATTGTTTAATTGCAATTTTATATGAAGGGCTTTCTAAAAGTGTATATTAAAATATACTATTGATCAAAATTAAAGATGAAATACATTAATAAAGATATAATGTATGTTAATCATAATTTAAATAGAATTTCACTTCATGACATTACCTATTGAGAAAGAGTTAAATTCATGTCCTATAAAAATAGGCAATTAATCATTATTAAGAGATTATTCATTATTCATTTATAAATATAACAAATAATACAATCTTACTTGTTCGTGTATTATATTCTTTCAAATGCAAATATCTTCTCCCTTTTGACAAAATTTGAATATTAGAAAAAAAAAATCTTATAAAAAAGAGAGGGTTAATTAAATTAATAATACAAGGATAAAGATAATTGACGGTGGAAATTCTTAATAGAAGAGTTTCAATATTAAAGATTTTTTACACTTAAAATTTCAAAAACTGGAAAATGTGTAAATGCATTGATCCATAGACGTATATGATATTGCGCCTTTTTGGCCGAAAGTTCTACAAAGACCCGTGTTAAAAATTAAAGAGACACGTTAACAAATTCATATGACATAATATTTTATTAACAGTTCAATATAAGATCAGTACAACTAAATATTGGGTAAACGAATAATACGATACAGTTTAATGTGTGACGTTCCAAATATATCTATATGTTGATTATTTTTTAGTGTAGAGGTTCGCACTTTTTCAAATGTAAATTATGGATGTCAAGCATGACGAAGAGTGGCAAATATTTGCATGCAGTCGTAAACCAAATAATATCAACTTTGTAATCAATCGTTTTAGCATCTTATCTCCTAAAAGAGAAAGACCTATTGTTGTTAAAGTGCTCCATCTTATCAAGCTTAGTGGCCAAGCAACCTCAATCTTTGTTTCCCACAAAGAGAAAATAAAATTTTCTTCTACTCATCGATACTCAGAAAATGCCGTACTTTCTTTTAAGAAATTTGAGGTACTCAATTGGGGAGCTGTAACTTCAAATGCCTTCACAACTATCTCTCCACCAGAATTTATGCTTGATCATATATGCACCCTTGTTTTGGACAATCATTCGTCTCTCATTATACTCCCATTCCATCAAACATGGTACATTGACGGCTCTCCTCAATCGGAAGACCTCACCATAAGGACTTTAAACTGTCAGATCCTAGAAAAAGCACCATGTTCAATAGGAATTCTTATTGATCAAGGCAACGTAATACGTTCCACAATGCATTTATACTCACCATCAGAAGTATCATATAACATCGCTATGTTATTTTTGGGGGACAACGATGATAGAGAGGCATTAGCTTTAGCCAAAAGATGGCACAAGACTCTAGGGTTAAGCCTACGGTAACTCATTTCATTGCTGAAAGTGAAGAAGAAGAAGAAGAATTGGATTCGGAAACAACACTTGATTCTAGGCATTAAGGGACATTACGCACAATGAGTTGATAAATTATATTGTTAGAACTAGTGATTCAACAATCATATTTGAGGATGAATTTGAGATGGATACTAATGAAGAGTCACACGAAGTTGAGTATACGTTGAATATACGAGAAAGAAACGAAAGCAAAAAGCTAGATGCAATGTATTATTTATGGAGAACTGTTCACACTATGGTACTGTTTATGTGAATACTGTTTAAACAGAAACTTGCGGGTGTTTTTGTTTTAGCTCAATTTACTTCTTTAAGTAGGTTTTAGACTATCACACGCAAGGATTATTATTTCAACTAGATTTATAATTTTTCAGGCATTTATAAATATTATATAAACTCTTGCAACCCTTTAAATTATTCAAACATCAAATATGTAGATATAAAAGAGAATAAAGGCGTTAAGTAGGTTGCTTTAAAAAAAAAAAAGGATCTGGGTAAGTACTAACTGCTAAGTGCACTAAAGTATAATTATGAGTATGCTATGAGTGATAATAGATTCTTTGAAAGAGTTCAGGCTATTTTTATATTCTTTGGTTATATCTCTTATTGTTAGATCAAAGTGATTTATGAGATACTAAGAGGTTTATAAACTTGATTTAGGAGAGACTAAATGGTCTACTTGTTCTTTTGTGAACATTGATAAAAGAAGTTAGATCATGAATTCATCGTGAATGTAAGCATTGTATCGAATCACGTATATCTTACGTCTTGTTATTTATTTTCTTTGTCTTTATTATTATGTTAATATTTTATATTTTTGGTTATTTGTGAGTTAAATTTTTCGCAAACACATAAGGTTTATTTAGAATGCACGCCAAATAAATCTCATCAAATTAGTATTAGTGCAAAAGCATAGAGATTAGTACTAAAGCTAATATCTAATAATAAATGGTATCAGAGTCAGCACCGAAAGTAGTTATGTGGAAGAAATTCTCGATACCGAACGAAGGTGATAAGTGTCGATTAGCTTCCGATGAGATTTGTGATTGAGCTCTATTAGACAGACAGTACGCTCCGAAATTAGCTATGTGGAAGAAATTTTTGATACTAAACGAAAATGGTGAGCCCCAGTTAATTTGCAATGAGATTTGTGGTTGAGTTTTATGGACAGATAATGGTGTGCTTCAGGCTTTTACTTAAGGCGTGTTCTTTTAACGCAGTGATGCGGAGTTGACCTGCTAAAGCGAGCTCTCAAGATAAGTGGTAAGGTACTCTAGTATTTCACGTAAGGCATGCCCTTAAAATGCAATGAAAATGAGTAACAGACTGATGAGAGTGAGGTTTTCCTGTGTAAAAGATAAATGGATGTGATATCGTTTTAAGGGAGGCTCAAATCACGTAAAATATTGTAGTCTTTAGTTTGAGAGAAGGATTGTTAAAGAAACAAATAAAGTCTCTCATTAACAAAAAAAATTAAGAGAATCGTAGATATATAAAGAGTGAATCATATTTCTATTAGTACAAATTTTTTTAAATAAAATTTAAAAATAAAATTACGAGAGTTTAAATTTAAATTTAAAATAAATAATATCGTACCATTGTGAAAATATGTATGATTTATTGTTCTCCTTAAATAAATGAAGCAACTTGTAAAAGATGTATATGAAACTGTAAGGATTATTCATTCAATGATAATTGAATATGATATATGAAGCAAATTGTAAAAGATGTATCTGAAATTGTGAGCATTATTCATCCAGTAGTGATTGAATATGATCTTATCATTGTGGGAAGAAGATATAATTTAGTAAATCTACAAACCTCTTGTTTCAAAGGATGGACTGAATTTCCTGAACTGGGAATTTTCGGAGACCTGCTTGCTTCTAAAGATTTAGGCGCAAAATGTTCTGTCTTAATAGTACAGCAACACAATAAAACATTCTTTTTATTTATAGTCGTATATTTGGCTAGCAAAAAAATTTGGCTCGATATACTGTTGCTTCTGTGTATAATTTCAATTTTAGTCGGTCACAAATTTTTAATTCTTCAGTTTAGTTTCTTATTTAAATTTTTTTTTTTATACTTGCTTCCTTTAAGAAAATAAGAAATTAGAACAAGGTATTCAATTCTTGGGATTATACAATTTAGGTGTCTCCGTTAATTATTGAGGGTATAGATCTGTTTTTAATCTGAAAATTTTAAATCATGATAATTAAAATTTTCTCCTCGACCACTAGAAAAAATATATTAATCTTGGCAGATTTGTAAGATTTAGTTGTCAATTACACCTTTAAAATGAAGTATAAACGAAGCAGCTAAAAAAATTTTGAATAAAAAAACGACATAATTTGGAAAATATTACAATATTTATTTATTTAAATCAATTTTTAAGAGAAAAAAAAAAAAGAAAACTTTTCGAAAAGAAAAAAAATAATGGAGAAACTAATTTGCGAAATTTGTAGGAAAGTTTTCAAAAGTAACTTTGTAATTTTACAAATATTTTTTATTAACTACCTTTTAATTGTCTATTTTTTATTAATCAAATAAACTATAAATAGATATATTTACCTTTGTATGCATAATATAATGTAAAAAATATATATAAACATTAAATTTAACAAATTCAAATTTTATTTAAATTAATCCATCTCCAAAAAAATATATTTTAATATTCAAAATTTGAATAATAATAAATTTTGAAAGAGAAATGACGTTGAATAGAAGAGACATAAAATGACAAGAAAGAAAACTAAAAGTTAGAGCGAGTTGCATATTGAGCAATTATTGTAGGTCCACCGTCCACGATTGTTGGTCATCTCAATCAACAATCTCGAAATCGAGATTGTTGATTGAGATGACCAACAATTAGACTCGTAACAATTACCTGCAATGCAACTTATTCTAATTTTCAATTTTCTTCCTCGTAACTTTATTTCTCTTCATTTAATAATGTTTCTTTTTCAAAATTTATAATTATTTAAATTTTAAATATTAAATTGTGTTCTTGAAAATGGATTGGCTCAATTAAGTTTGAATTTGTTAAATTTAAATAATTATAAATTTTGAAAAAGAAACATTATTAAATGAAGAGAAAGTTTGAATTTGTTAAATTTAATGTTTATATGTTTTTTTTAACAATATATTATACATAAATATGTTTATTTATAATTTATTTGATTAATAAAAGAATAAGTAATTAAAATATAATTAATAAAGAATATTTGTAAAATTATAAAATTATTTTTGAAAATTTTCCAAACTTGCATGATCTATTGAGCTGGTCCAGTGTTCAAAACCTCAAATGAAGGCCCATTGTAATTATAAGTTGTTTCCCATTTTTACCCAGACTTGGATTAACAAACTTTTCCCCCACCCAAAGAAGTCTTCTTTTTCCTTAACCTTGTCACTTATCAGCTCGCAAACTCAGAGTCGAGACCTCATCGGAGATAGCGAACGGTGTCGTTTCGCCCCTTTGGATCTTCACCCTCACAAGGTATGGTTTTTTATTTCAATGTATTCATAAAAATTTGATTTTTTTTTATTTTAGGGTTTTCATAGTTTAATTTGATATGCTTGATTGATTTTTTTCAATTATTTTGTATAATTTACGTGCCTACGTGTCAGGATGCTATTGGGTACTCAGATTTATTCGCAAATCGATTTATTTGGCTTGATTGATTTTCATTTCTCCTTGGTTGATTGAATGTGAAATTAGAATAAGGGTTTGTTTTTGTTTTTATATAATATGTGATTTGATCGCTTTTTTCCTTTTCTTTTTCTGAATTCAATGTAATATTTGTTTCCTGCTCTTTTTGGTTGCCCAGAAAACGTAATGGAAACAAAAAGAGCTAAAACAAATTTTTGTTTGAAAGTGTGAAAAATGAATTTTTTTTCCCTCTTGCTTTCTGCGTTATATCTGTAAAACAGATCTAACAATATCATTGCATTTTCTTGGCAACTAAACAAAACAGAAGCTTTTAGAGGAAGACGGAGAAACAAAGTGACATTGTTAGAATTTTAAGTACATGTAATTTCTTAGAATTTTAAGTGCATGTAATTTCTTAAAATTTTAACTATATGTATTATTTGGGGGGTACCTTTTGCTCATGCTTTAACTGTCTAGCATTTTTAAATCAGTCTGATAGAGGGTTTGTGAAGAAGGAGAAGGATAAAGTCAGTTTCCTGTGTTCTGATTTTGGGGGATTTGTGCTTTTCTGTAGGAGTTAACCCTTAGAAGGAACAAGATTTTTTTACACTGTCAAATTATAGTATAAGCGGTAGATAAAATGCCGCCTCTAAAGTTTGAATCTGGTCATGAGGACACAGTCCATGACGTGGCGATGGATTATTATGGTAAGCGTCTCGCCACTGCATCATCAGACCACACAATTAAGATCATAGGTGTGGGCAATAACACCTCTCAGCATCTAGCGCAGCTTATTGGTCATAAAGGTTCTGTTTGGGAGGTTGCTTGGGCTCACCCAAAATTTGGGTCTATACTCGCATCATGTTCTTTTGATGGGACTGTCATAATATGGAAGGAGGGTAACAATAACGAGTGGATTAGAGATCATGTTTTTGAGGACCACAAATCGTCAGTCAACTCAATTGCTTGGGCGCCTCATGAACTTGGACTTTGTTTGGCCTGTGGTTCGTCTGATGGGAACATATCAGTTTTTACTGCAAGAGCTGATGGTGGCTGGGATACGTCAAGGATTGACCAAGCTCACCCGGTTGGTGTGACTTCAGTTTCATGGGCCCCATCTACAGCGCCGGGTGCACTTGTGGGTTCTGGCTTGCTTGACCCAGTTCAGAAGCTTTGCTCAGGTGGTTGTGATAATACTGTGAAGGTGTGGAAGCTGTACAATGGAATTTGGAAGATGGACTGCTTTCCAGCTCTTCAAATGCATAATGATTGGGTTAGAGACGTTGCTTGGGCACCCAACTTGGGGCTTCCGAAATCTACTATTGCAAGTGCATCACAAGATGGGAAAGTTATTATCTGGACTGTGGCCAGGGAAGGAGATCAGTGGGAAGGTAAAATGTTACATGACTTCAAGGCCCCTGTTTGGAGAGTCAATTGGTCAATGACCGGAAACATATTGGCTGTAGCTGATGGAAACAACAATGTAACACTGTGGGAAGAAGCAGTAGATGGAGAGTGGCAACGGGTGACAGCAGTTGAGCCATAGAAAGTCTATGTTCTTCAAATTTTCTTGTGTAATACAGGATCATGTTTCAGATCCTCTTTACTACTTTTTTAGTAATTTAAACCCCAATCCTTCTCCTTTTACGTTACTGCATAGTTGTATGATTTTGATGGATGTATTTGAACGGGAAAGCTTTTTAACTTTAGTTTCTATGAAGAACCCCAGTTTTTCATATTTCAAATACTGATATGTGGTTCTATATTACACTTGACTACTTGTCAAAACAAAAATACTTGAAATTTTCCTGTAAATGATTAGTTCGATTTTTGTTGCCAAATTATGCACTATGGACGTACTTTTTTCTCGTGGAATGTAATTTGATGAATGACTCTAATAATGTGTTGGTACTTGACAAATTTCTCTTGCTTGTACATTGATTCAACGATCAGCAATTAGCAAAGTTATTTTCTGATACTAATTTCTAGCCAGAAAATTGTGAAATGGTAGGAGGAAACTGTAGAAATGACAATTTTGAGAAAGTTAAACTGCGATCTTGGTATAGGAATGGCTTAAATCACTGCCTTCAGCCTTCAGTAAGATTATACTCCAGCTTTAGAAGACAAAAACCCTTCCACTCTTGCAGTTTCTTCCAAACCTTCTCTTTAATAACCGCAAAAAACAAACCAGAAAACTTTACGCTCAGCTTTAGAAAACAAACGCCCCTTCCACCTTTGCAGTTTCTTCCAAACCTTCTTTTTTATAACCACGAAAACTGATTGCTTTCTTGTCACTGTTAAAGATAGAAAAAACTTTTGGAAGAGACAAAAAAGAAAACAAAACAAGGAAAGAAGGAAAACTAATTTTCCGCAGTACTACTTCATTAATCAACTAGCCTTTATATAGGCAAAAGCTCGAACGGATAAAAGCATGAAGTTAGGCACTACACTACATACCAAAACCACTTTCTATCGACCGGATAAAAAGCTATAAACTTAGTCCAAAATAAGCATTAAAGGATACACGTACAACGACTAAAAACAACTAAAAATACATAAACTCCTAAAAGCTAGACCATGTTCTGCAATAGAAAAAGAAAACTTAATAAAAAGCCTAAAGATAGGACAAAACAATAACCTACTAAAACCACATGACCAATTCTTTCAACAATCATGCCCCAAAAAACTTGGAAGCCGTAGATACTGACCATGAGTATCTATCTTCTGAACTCCAAGGATGCTAGACTGCTCACTTACTGCCTCTGAATCAACACTTTCTAAACAATACTGGCGACTTATCAAAGTTGATTAACTGCCCCGAGTCTGGCTTGTAAATAAACAAAACAAAACCTCCTTGAGACGCTCACATTCAGCTTTACAATCCTATTGGAAAAAGAAACTATTATCTGCATAGAAAAGATTTGTAATATATGGACTACCTCTACCGCACCGAATACCATGAATCAACCCATCCTCTTCAGCTTTCCTTACAAGAGCAGATAAATCTTCTGCAGAAAATAAAGAAAAGGTATGGAGAAAAAGGATTCCCTAGTTAGAATATAAGAGATAACACAGAGCTTTGTTTCCTGAAATGCTCTGTAGTCTGTTGTATTATTGCTTCCTTATCAAATGTAATACAATACTTGCTTTATATACAATGGAGTAACAGAATTTAGTAAATTGTAAGAGATAATCATTGCTGGTACAAGGAATTTTCATTAGCAATGCTTGATTCTCTGATTGTTAAATGAGTGGTCCAGGTGTCCCAAAACTTGTTGGTATATGATTGGTTCCTTTGTTGTGCTCATATGACAGCTGCTAAAAGCCACACTTAATTTGTCTTTTACTGTAATGCCTTTTACCACTTGCCAGCACAGCCTTTACAAACTTGATCACCATTTGTTTTCCCTCTATAAACTTGATACAAAACATTTCTACATAATTAACTCCCCATCTCAAACTCAAGGTTCTGATATTACCTTGAGCTTGTTTTTTAGATAGTTGAATCTCTCTGTAGTTAGAGGTTTTGTTATAATGTCTACAACTTTGTAGTAACCAGTATCCACGACTGGTAAGAATAAGTATTTATATATGTATAAATATACGTATTTTATTTGTATATTAGTGATACTTGAATTATATATTGTTATTAGTAATATTTTTATAGGTTAAGGATATACGATTAGTATTGGGTTTATTTGTATGACTTTAGATTTATTTTAGGGACCAAATTGTTATACTTTGAAAGTTTGGGGGGTAAATTCGTAAATACCAAAAATTAGCCTCTTAGTATAAAAATACACTTTTAAACCCTAATTTACCATTTTTAGGTCGAGCTACCCATTTTAAGAGAGAGAAGAGAGAAATAGAGGAGAGAGAAAGAGGAGAAGAAGAAGAAAAAGAAGAAGAAATTGGAAATTTGAATTTCAAGAGGTATATTATACGTATTTCTCAATTTATTGGTATTAATTAAGTTAATTCCTTTAAGTTTTGATTTCTGAAAATATGTATAATTGAGGATTTGTTGTGTATTTCGTAAGATCATATAAGAATTGATGATGATCTATAAGATAGTTTGATAAATCATGATGAATTATGGAATTTCTGCTGGATAACCTCTTGATCTAGAAATTTTATAAATTGTTGTGATTCGATTCTGGTTTTGAATTTTGAGTATATGAAATTAGACATGTTTAGGATCATCTGAGACTTTGAATCGACTGAAAATCTCGGAAATTGAATTTGTAGTGAATTTACCAAAATGACCCTGGAATTCTGGAAATTTCCTGTGTAAACAGTATGATACAGTGGAAAATAATTTTTGACCTGCTGAATGATCTTTAAAAATTACGAATTTATGGAATATGATAATTTTATATGTCTAATATGATATACTCGGAATTGAGAATTTGGATCAATGTGGTTGAAGTATTATGAATTTCTAAAGTGTATCAGCTCATTGTAGTATTTGATTAACAGATTTTTAAAGTTATGAAATAAAATAGTTTTAAAATACTTTTGGCAGTTATTTGGAAGCCAAATATTTATCATGGACTGAGATATGTGTCAAGAGTAATTATGTGGTAGTTTTATAATTTTTGAGTTAGTATATGATTTTATAAAATTGGGAGATTGAATACTGTTCAGTAAGTATCTTGATCCTGTCAGGTTTGTAGTTTGGATTCGATGGTGTGTATGGAATGGATTGTGTAGGAATTTTGATATAATATTCATATATAAGAAATATATATGAGTCAAGAATGATATATTCTGATTTCGGAGTAATTGGATATCATTTGATGTATTAGAAATTTTTGTTAAGTGTAAGTGGTCAGAATGACAGGTTTTGAGAAACCAAATATTTAGACCAATTTGATGTGATAAATGCATTGTGTATAATTTTATAAGCTATTTAAAGTATTTTGTGTGAATTGTGAGGCTTATGAAAGGATTAATCTCCATTGATAGGTTAAGGAGATTTAAGCCTTGTAGCTGAAAGTGTTAAGAGGTAAGTATACTAGACTTTTACTGAAATCACTATAAGCATAGTAATTGTCTATGTATGATTTTGTAAATGTGCTTAAAAATATGTTTATGTTATGCCAAAGTGTATTTGATATGAAATGTGAAATACATATGTTTATGAATGTGAGCATTGACATTGAACATGGACATACATGTGTTTTTGAAAGCGAGCTTTCAAAATGAAATGTGTTTGACAAAGAAAGCTTTGAAGTGCAATATGTCCATGAGAAAGATTTTGTGTTTTGAGGATGCTTGAACTCACTGTTGACTTAGTAGGCATCTTATGTGATTTGTGGAGCCTTTATGTGTGGCCTTTCCTTCGGGATAGGTATATGTTATGTGTTCCGTATGTAGGGAGGATCCTATTGGTACCTAAAGGAAGAGTGAGTTATCACATTCGTGTGGTGGCGTATTGGTGCATGTGAGAGGACTCACCGATGATCAGGGTGAGGGTTTGGCTTTTACCTTCGGGCATGAGCATTATATATGTGTTATTCAAGACCTCACTTGTACTATTCCTCTCATACGGTATGTCACCTACGAATGACATTTGGCTCATTATGTGATATGTGATATGTAAGTCCTACTAAGTAGTAGTTGAGTGATGGTATTCCTATTATGTGTTTTGAAAGAATGTGTAAGCGCTTACATGATATGTGATTTGATAAGATTATGATTTTGATTGATCACAGCATATCATACATATGCATTGTGTACATATATGTATTTGTATTTGATATATGAAAAATTAGTATGCTTACTGAGTTTTATACTCATTATAGTTTATGGTGATTTCAGGTAAATAAGGTACATGTGTGCTTAGCGGATTTGGCAAGGCTTCTACTGTTCCTTGGGTTCCCTAAGTTGCTAGGTTGTTGTGTGTTTCATTTGGGGACACGTGGGATAGGATATTTGGTTTGTCCCTATTGAATAAATACTTATGTATTATTTCATTGTGTGTGGATTGGATTTGGTTTAAGTTTTATAAAGTGTGGTTATTGGATGATTTTAAGTAAGAATTTGCAATGGATATATTCTGGGCTCCCGGTAACAAAGTTGCTACTGGTGACGTAGTAGAGTGTTAATCTCTGAGAAAACTCTGCGTATCTCCGGTTTAATAATTGTCCCAGTCATAATTCAATTGCTATAATTCTGAAAGAAATTGAAATGAAAGTTGAAAATTTTGTGTAATATTATTTATGAGTGCACATGCAGTGAATGAATGTAAGTGATGTCGTGTGTCGGATATTTTGGGTCTGGGGCGTGACAAACCTTGTCTCTAAAAGGAATGTATCTGATTTTCAGCTCATTATTGTTCGTTTAATCTCTGATGTAATGCACATCAATTTCTATGTGTTTAATTCTTGCATGATAGATTGGATTGTAGGTTAAGGCTGCTGCCCCTTGATTGTCACACTACATAATTGGTTTGGCTGTGAGCTTGACATGTGATTCATTTAGCAGAGACTTCAACCATGCTAATTCAACTCATGTTTGTGCTAATGATCTATACTCTGATTCGGTGCTTGATTTGGCTACTATCTTTTATTTTCTTGAGCTCCATGACACAAGGTTGCCACTGAAGAATATATTGTACCCTCTTATCCATTTCTTGTCATCCAAGTCATTTCCTCAGTTAGCATCTATGTAGCCTTCTAGTTCAAGCTTTTCATTTCTAGTGAAGAGTAGACCATGATCTGAACTCCCTTACAGGTACCTTAGGACTCTTTTGCAGCCTATCCAGTGTTTCATTTTTGGTCTTTGAAGAAATTGACTTAGTTTATTAACACTATATACTATTTTTGGCCTGGTTAAGGTTACATACTGCAAGGCCCATATGGTACTTCTATATAGTGTGTTGTCTTCAAAGTTTTTTCCCATTTCTTTTGAGAATTTTGTGTCTGTGCTCATTGGTGTGTTGTATAGCTTACATTTCGACATTCCTATTTTCTTTAAAATGTCTAAGATGTACTTATTTTGACTTAAATGTACATCTTAACCATTCCTTTTCACTTTTAACCCTAGGAAGGAGGTTTCTGTATTTGATGAAAACTGTGTTTGATCACTGACATGATTGTAAGATGTTCTTTCTTAGTCTGCACTTGGTTGTTCTATATTAGTTGTTGTGGCATCAAGATTTGTTTGCTTAAGGGGTAGATACATGAACTGTTTATGTGCACTGTGTTCTAATGACTGTGTTTGCTTACTTATAAATGATGCATCACATTCAAAGGGAAACTCATTCTCATTGAATGTCACATACCTAGAAATAAAGATTTTGCCAATAGGAAGCAAATACTTGTACGCTTTATGCTTTGAGCTGTAACCTAGGAAGTCACATTTCTTGGTATGAAAATCTAATTTATGTCTGTTAAGAGGTCTTAAGTGTGAAAAGCATGCACAACCAAAGGTTCTAAGGATGTTGTAATCTAGTGTTTTCCCTAGGAGTCTCTCATATGGTATGGTGTAATTTAGAACTTGTGTGGGCATCCTGTTGATCAGATAAGTGGCTGTCTCAAAGGCATGCCACCAGAATGTAAATGGCATCTTGGCTTGGGATAAGAGTGTTAGTCCCACTTCTGTGATCTGCCCGTGTTTTCTTTCAATTTTTCCATTTTATTCTAATGTATATAAACAGGTGTGCTTCAAATGTATACCATGTTTTTTCATGTGTAGTTCTAATGGCTTAAACTTACTGTTCATATCTGTTTGAATGATTTTAATATGAGTCTCAAGTTATTTTTCTATGAATTTTTTAAATGACAGCATTGTGACAGTGGTTTGTGATTTGTTTTGCAATGGAAAGGTCCAGATGTACCTTCAATAATCATCCACAATGCCAAGGTAGTATCTGAAACCATTTCCAGAGGTGAAGGATGTAGGACCCCATAAGTCTACATACACAATTTCAAGTGATTTTTTGGTATTGTTTTCAGAGTTTTTGAAAATGAGTTTATGGTGTTTTCCCATTTCACAAGCATTACAGAAGGGAAATTTCTGAACTTTATTCAAGATAGATGACTTGTTATAAGACTCAATGACTTTTTTTATAATTTGATCACCAAGATGCCCAAACTGTCTATAAATAGTAACAAGTTTACTTGATAGGTCTGAAACATTTTCTCCATTACTAGTGGGAAAAGCTAAGCTATCTAAGGACTCTTTTTATGTAAATGAAGCAAATAAAGAGACTGCAGGTTTATGGCTAATGTCATCTGTTAAGATCTTGTGAGTGCTAACCACATCCAACTGATATAGACCACCCTTAGCCATTCTTTGAAGGAGCACCATCTACATCTTGTCCTTCATAACGCACAAGTGATGGTGAAATTGTATTGTGACATCACTGTCTTGCATTAACTTAGATATGCTTATTAGGTTTTTAGTCATTTTTAGGATAAAAAGAACATGCTTAAGTATTAATGAATCATTTGTGTGTGGCAAGTGCAGTTTGTGGGTTCCAATATGAGAGATGTACAGCTTGTCTCCATTACCTATTCCATTACCTATAACTAAGGTCTGCTTACCTTTGTACTCAGTCCTTGTAGTCAGATTGTTGAGGTTGTTGGTAATGTGATTGGTTGCTCCACTGTCAATGTACCAGCTTTTATCTTTTTCATCTTCTTGTGCAGCAACAAATGCAGAGTTTTGTTGATAGGTTGCTCTTGAGGTAAAATCTTGTTTATACCTATGCCAGCAGTCTATTGCTTCATGTCCAGCTTTTCAACAAATTTAACAGGTTACTTTTGGTTTGTCTTTTCCTCATGGTGCTCATCTTTCCTTTGTTTCCCTTGCTGTTATTGTAATTTGGTTTGTTGGTGGTGTTTGTGTCTCTACCATATCCTCTGCCATGAGTTGGTGTTCTTCTACCACCAGCACATCTTCCAAAGTGATTTCTTCTATGGCCTCTTCTACTGTAAGTAATGTTTACTTTCAAATTTGAGTTTTCAATAGCATTTCTTTCTAACCTTCCCTCAAAGTTCAATAATAATGCATAAGCATCTTCAAAAGTGATGTTACTCAGGTTGGAGGATATTATGACTACAACTAGGTGATATTCTAAACCGAGGCCACTAAAAATGAACTAAATTAGCTCAACATCTGATATCAATTTTTCAGATGTTACTAGTATTCCAGCAAGTTTCTTCATCTTTGTGTAGTAGTCACTCATGCTTATTGAGCATTTCCTTGTGACATTAAATTTTCTTTTCACCTCAATCATATGTGCCATGGATTGTGAGCAGTAAATCTTTTCTAGGGCAAGACACAAATCAAGAGAAGTGCTGCAGTCAGTGACTGAGCTGGGTATATTTTCACTTAATGAGAACAACAACCAGCTAAGTAACCGTTGGTATTAGTTCCTTCAAAGTGCATACAAGGGATTGAAGATGGCTTTTTCAACCTGGTTTTCATCCCTTGTTGTGATGAAACGACTTGGTGTATGTTTAGTTACATCTATATAGTCATCAAGTTCATTTCCTCTAATGAAAGGTAGAACTTGTGTCTTCCAAATGATGTAATTACTTCTGTCAAGTTTAATAGGCATTACAAATGTGAGATTATAGGTGGTTTGATTTGGAACAAAGTTTTGTGCACTATTAGTTGATGAATCACCATGGATTCCTGTGCTCGAGCTGGTGTTTGCCATTATTATTGGCAACCAAGCTCTAATACCATGTCAGAATATAAGAGATAACACAGAGTTTTGTTTCTTGGAATGCTCTGTAGCCTATTGTATTATTGCTTCCTTATCAAATGTAATACAATACTTGCTTTATATACAATGATGGAGTAACAAAATTGAGTAAATTATACAGAGATAATCATTGTTAGTACAAGGAATTTTCATTGAAAATACTTCTCGGATTGTTAAATGAGTGGTCTAGGTGTCCCAAAACTTATTAGTATATGATTGATTCCTTTGTTGTGCTCATATGACAGCAACTAAAAGCCACACCTAATTTGTCTTTTACTGTAATGCCTTATACCTTTCACAAGCACAGCCTTTACAAATAGGTCACAATAAAAATACATTGCATGTTCTTTCTAATAAAACTTGCTGAGAAGCCAACCGCGTCATCATGCCATTGAAAAAAAAAAACTCACTCAATACGATTATAAGTCTTTGGCCATATCAAACTTCAGAACCAAATACCCTTGCTGACTTTTTTTTTCCTCTATTCAACGAATTTATACACTCAAAGCGAATTATAGCGCTCTCCTAATTAAACGCCCGGAATGAAAGTACTTTGTGATTTAGAGATGGCACTTTCGAAAATCAGCGTGAACCTATTTTCTAAGACTTTAGAGATACTTTTCTAGGAGAAATCGCACAAACTAATGGGTGGATATTCTAAAAACACTTGCCGGATTCACAAAATAAGTGTAATAAGAGTTTTATTGAGGCTCTGAAGAGTCTTTCCATCATATTAAAACGTATAGACAAGTCGTCATTATATCATTACTTACAATACACCAGAATTTATGATAAAAAAGACTTAGCATACCATATCGACCAAGTGATTTAGTAGACGGCATCTGAAAAACCACATTCTTAATGTCCTCTGCACTAAAAACCGCATCCAAGATATCATTCTCAACATCTGAAATTTTCGGTTGAATACAATGTAGAACTGCTTCTAAATCTGATTGCGAGGGATTAGATGAGCTGAAAATATTGGTAAAATATTCGTTGATAACCCTTTCCATCTCATCAATACCATCCTGCCACACCACATATTTATCCAGCAGCCCAATAATCTCATTCCAAACACGTCTCTTAGAAGCTTGTTTATGAGAAGGAAAAAAAAAAAAGTATTCTGGTCTGCACCTTTGAAGCCAATTAACACGGGAATGCTGCCTCCAATAAACATCTTCTTTGTATAGTAAGCAGTCCAATTCTTTCTCAACTAATCTATATCTAGCCCAAATACCTGCTCGTAAATGACCATTTTTCCCCTCCAGCTCCTTTTTTCTTTTAATTTTCTCCCCGCAGCCGACTAGCCTTAATTCGATTCCAGGACTTCAGGGCCTCACCATATGCCGCTATCTTCAAGATTAAAAGTATCGATAAGCCAGGGAGCGCCAAAATTCATCTATGATCTCTTCACATTCACAGTCAGCAGCCCAAGCCTCTTCAAAATGAAGCCGCCTATGACGTCCCCTATTGCCACGATTGCAACAGACTCTAGCATCTAAAATCTCCACTAGAACTGATCGATGGTCTGACCCGAAAATCGTAAATGTGCTACAGAAGTTTTAGGAAAAGGTCATACCAATCAGACGTACTCACCATGCGATCCAGCCTTTCCTTGAATAAAATTGTTCCCCAATCTACCGTTCACCCAAGTAAAAGGAGGCCCTTGGTTACGGTCCACACCTCTTTTTTCTCTGACGAAGATATAATCTCATTAAAATCACCGCCTCATAACCAAGTAGAGTTTACATGGATGACAACCGTCGAAGAAGAGTCCAGTCCAAATATGACATCATTGAGAACTCTCAGGATGACCATATACCCCTGAAAGCCGCCAACGTTTACCGTTGTGGGACAAAACTTTATTTATTTGAAAACGAGAATATGACAGTAACGTAACATCAGTATCATCTGCCCATATAATACAAAGGCCACACTTCTACCAACTCACTCAACAGCAAGCTTGCCAGCGAAACCTAACTTAACTCGAAGCCCTCTATTTGATCACGCCAAGGAATAGTCCCCATTAAGAAGACTAGTTCTGGGCTATGTTCTTGCATATAATTGCGCAAGGCAGGGAATGTTCGGCCATCGCGCAGACCCTGAACGTTCTAGCTTAGAAGTTTTAGGGTGATAAGCATCCCCACTGAGCAGTACCCGCCGACAAGTCTGATTCCAAGTTCATGCCATCAACTGTAGCAAAATTCTCAACTTCGTTTTCTGAAGTAATATATACTAGTTTCTTGGAGACCTTTCCTGTCTTGGTTTGAGGAGCACGCTTCCTCGTACTCTGGGTAAGAGAAATAAAACGAAGTACTTTGCATTGACTTCGCGGAGAGGCTCAGAGAGGAAATTATTTTTGGGCTTATTTTCATCCAGACTCAGGCCCACCTTACGTACTATTACCACTTGTTCTACGTTTGGTGATTGGAACTTGGAAGATGGGTACGCCAATACCAAGATCCTGAGATTGCTCCATAGAATCTTGGACGGACGGTAGCCACGGTCTTAGCACGATTCTCTTCTGGTATATAAATCCGTGATGATATCATATTTCTTATTTTGGAACAAACCTTCCCCATTTGCTATAGTGTCAGTATTAACTTCCTCTGCAACACGTATGGGGATTGAATCTGAATTGCACACCTCAGTCTCATCTAACTTGGTAAGGCCTCCTTCAGTATTCGACATGCAATCTTTCCTTTCATTATTGAGGTTGTTAGGCAAAGATTCAAGAATCCTGGACTCTTTTCTACTACTACTGCGCGCATACTTGCCACATTACCCTTATTTTTAACACATGCAACTTTGTGCTAATTTTTGTACCATATTACGTGGTTTTGAGAATATGACTGATATGTTGTGTCTTTTTTCCTTCTTCAGAGCCTTTATTGAAATTTTGCATAGTAAGGCATCAGAATTATATGATCTTAGAAGTAAATCGAAGGCTTGAAGGCTTTCCTTCCCGGTCTCCCCATTGAAGTTCAGTATTGTAAACTTTTTAAAGTCCCATTTTAGTAATGAACTATGAAGGGTTCTGAAATGCAGGGCCTACTAATAACGATTTTGAATAATGGGTCAATTTTGGTTCACTATTTGGGCCTTAAATTGGAGATCAATTTAGAACACGAAGCTTCTGAGTTTTGACAGAAACTCCTTAGATCAGTGAACAAAAACAAAACTACGAATTGGCCTCATTTATGTTGGGCAGCCGGGTCTCTGTAAAATTAGTGCTGGTACTCTTAGTTCATATCACTAGTCGATTGAATCCATGTATGACTTATGAACCTACAAAGATAAATACAATGCATTACCAAGACTGTGAATTATGATACACGTTGAAATTGAAAGCTTCAAGCCTTCGTGGTGTTCCTTTCCAATGTAGTAGCCAGTAGGTCCCTCTCTTTCTCTTGCCCATTGAAATTGTTCATCTATTCGCCGAGTTTGTTTATTTATTTATTTATACTTTTAAAAGAGGTTTGGATTAATTAATCCACAGTGCCAAATTAGGGACTGATGCTTCAAATGCTTCTCAATTCATTTTTCAAAATTAAACTCCTCTCTAACTCTGTGTGGATGAAAGTAAAACTTGTACATGTTCTGTACAATTGCAACGAAATTATAAGTATCATTGATTGTTAATAAATTAATGAATTATTCAACAGTATTGAGAAGGTTTTTTTAACGGTATTAATAGTAGAATTATTTATATACGTTACATTTGATTCCTTAATTTGATTTAATGACCTAAATTAAGTTTAGTATTATACAAGAATTTTAATTTTAACATCATAAAATGATCCAAAATTAATTAGTGGTGGAGCCATAATTGAAAACAAAATAGTCGAAATTTTGACTGGAATAACATGTATTTTCAGAGAATATTTTGAACTAAATAGAAGCAAAAACTCCTACTCATCTTTATGCGGCTCCCTCACTTAAATCAATATAGTATAGTTTAGTCTAAATAATAATTTTTTAAGCGTATTTTTGAACTAAATAGAGGCAACAAAATCTCTCTTTATCTCTATTTGGCTTCGTCACTAAAATTAATAAAATTTAATCGAATGATTCTTTTAAAAAAAAGGATAAAATTTTTTAATATGACACTTATTAAGATTTAAACCTACATACAAAATTTTCTTATGTGATGGTAGAATAACTTGATTGAAGTAAAAACTTTATCTGTAAATAGTCTTAGTCATAGTTTTTTTTTTCTTTATAGAAAAAGTATTAGGTCCGAATAATCGTTAATAAATTTGTATTTATATTATTTTGATAATTTTTTACTCTATAATAATAAACTCTATAATATTTTAATTTCTATCAATAATATTAAAATTGTTATAAAAAAAAAACTACATACAAATAGGTAAGATACACACAACATGTAAAATGAGAAGATGTACTCGCATAAGAAGGTGAGACGCATTCTATATGCAGAACTAACTGCTGAGCCACACTTTTGGTATATGTATGAGTTTAATCTAAATTTTTGAACAAAAATGGAATTCTTACTAGAGAAAATTTAGACACTTTGGAGGGCCAATAATTGAGACCAAAAAAAAATATCATCTCAAACCTTATGAACTCGATCAAAGCCAAATATCAAAATGAAAGGCTAGTGCGGGAGGTGTGTGCCATGCACGTGACTTTTCAGCCACGTGCTATCATGTTAGTATTTGGTTTTAGACATGGGCCAGAACAAACGCACGTGTGAGGAAGCATGAAAGGAAAGTGGGTATTAAACACACAATTGATTCCAGCCACGTGGAATTTGACCCACCCCCATTGGTTCAGCTTTCGGGAAACTGAAGGAACTCACATGATTGCTGACAACATCACATCACCCACCTCTGTCACGTGCTTCGTGGACCCACCAAAGCAGCTTACAATGTGAAAATTACTTTATTAATTTGATGTTTTAGTTTGTGTTTAGCAATAATAAGATAAAAGTTACTCGAAATATTTAACAAAAAGCATAAAACTTTAATTTGAAAAAACTAAAAATAGTTCAATAATTATATATTGCATTATAATTAAATGATTCACCACATAAAAATTATAATTTAAAGCATGAAATTGGAAATCTAAAAGTATAAAATTATATTTTAAATACAAGTTTTACATTTTTTTAAAGTTATAAAAGCGATTTAATTGTACTAATGTCAAATTATATCATTTACTAATTCTGTTTTTCAGAATTAAAATAACTGAATAAAATAGTAAAATTACAATGATTAAAATACAAAAGTTGTTGGTAGTAAAGGGATAAAATAACTGTAAAAACCTTATCCAATTACCGAAGGTTTAATAACATATAACATGGGGATTAGTGTAGAATAACTGGCCCATCTGACTATAATCAGACACATAGACATTTGGACATTGTTTAAATAATTTTATATAAACTATCGATAAAACTAGCTTTTCAATATATATATATATATATATGCAAAACTATTCTGTGGTGGGCTTTTTTAGTTTAGATTTGATTTAGATCGAAATTATTGAATTTAAAAAAAATTAAAATTAACTGGTTTTATTTGATTTTTTACTTTTTAAAAAAAATTAGTATTTTTTTAACTTAAATTAAATCAAATTAAAATTAAATTGATCAATTTTAAATAAATAAAACTAAATTTTAAACTGAACCAAAATATTTAATTTGATTCAATTTGATTTTTGGTTGAACCGAATTGATGCCCCCCTGCTATTTAGTACGTTAATAATCTCGATTAGTCTATTGTTTATCTGGCTTGCGGTTAGTAATTAAAAATTTTTTAATAGAAAAGAAAGAAAAAGAAAATTAAAGTCGTTGGTTAATAATCACAGGGGAAAAGGTTAAAAGTGAAAAAAAAAAAAAGCTTGGAGGAGCCACGTGGATGAGATCATGACCGTTAATTGGGTTGGAGTGAGCTGTAAGCATCGTGCTTAAACGTGGGAAGCGGAATATAATAGGTGTGATGAAATAACAATTATTTAAGAAGTTAAAAGAAGAAGAAAAAAAGACAATACTGCAAAAATTCAGAGGCGAACATGTAAAATAAAGAGATGTTTCACATTCAAAAAAAAAAAAAAAACAAGTAAAATAAAGAGGAAAATAAATAAATAAATTGCACAATTCCCAAGAAGCAAAAATTATTAAGAGCGGAGGAATCCGGCTGTAAACTTGGACACTAATGGAGGAATCACAGAGACAAAACCTGCTCACTTTAGATCGATTCTTATGGGAGAGGGGGCTGAATTTAATTTGTTCAATTTTTTTTTGTTTTAATATATTTATAACTTGGGTTTTAATTAATAATTTGTTTATTGTTTGTCCAATAATGTTAATGTTGTTTAATGACTTAATTGTGTTTTTAATTGCACACCACGACTGTCTAGCCTTTTTTTTTTTTTTTTACTGGGTTTTGGGTTATAATGACTAATGAAGTCCACCCTTAAATAGTACAAATTTGAAATGAGTAATGTCACTATACATCCTAGTTTTTACATTCCAATTAAGCCGATAGTTAATCCGAATGATTTATGAGCAATTAACATGTTTCTATAATTCAAGTATCATTTTCTAATACGAGCTTTTGAATTCGTTAATATTTTATATAACTTTTTTTAATATTAAAAAAAGAGATAATTGAACTTAAAATTTACAAAATACATTACAAATTTATTAACAATCAACCGTTATAAACAAGTGTAATATTTTATACAAATTATTAACAAGATATAATTAAATTCTTATTATATTGGATTAATTAATTTGTATGAATAATGGTTCTCAACTATGTATAAGCCTAATACAATTAATATAGAATTCAAAATACAATGCAAAATGTTTTGGCTATAAAATAATGTAATCTAACCCATTTTCCCCATATATATTAATAAACCATCTTTAAAAAAATGTCTTAATTAATTGCTTGATTATCCTCTTGGTAAATGATTAACAACTTTACCTTTGTTTAAAGCAAAAACCAACTTTACCTTTATGGGTTAGAGGTTACCACCATTGCCAACTCACCTCCTCATAAGCGCCAATCAAGTTACAGAAAATTTAACGGTTTAATAGTAAAGAGGTAGCAATATATTTATTTTTACTCTTATAAAAGTCTCGAATTTAAATCTACTTTCACTTTAGTTTCCAATCTCTCTTGTGTTAAACAGATAAATCAATATATACTTTAAGTTTTTTTAAATTTAATTAATTCACATACACTAACTTTCCTAAAACAGCAAAATATATATATATATATATTTTAAAAGCTTTATATATTTTTTAAAAGCTTAACATAACTTGCAAGTAGTACCCATTAGAAAATTCCATCAACACAAGATGCCCCCAACTTTAATTTTATTTACAATTTTGCCCCACCTGTACTCCTCAAAACCCCACCTTCCCCCTCCGCTCTCACTCTCTCTCAAGTCTCATCAGCTCTTTGAAGCTCATTTCTTTCAATCACTTCCTCTCTAAGAAGAAAGTTGAACCCTCAACAAAATTTTCTCACTCAATTTCTCGTATTCTTGCATTTTCTCCCTATCCAAACACAATCCATTTCCTCACTAAAGTTGCTAAAATTACTCGAAGTATTCTTTGTCTTATTATCTCAAGAAACTCAAAAACTCAACGAATTTTCTCACAAAATTTCTCAAATTCTTGCCCGTTGCTTTCTCTCCTCTTTGTAAAAACACAGCAGTTTCTTTATCTCCGAATTGCTCAGAATTCAAATTTCTTTAAATTTGCTCAAATTCTGTGTCTTTAATTGAAAAAAAAAATACTTACTTTTTTTTTCTGTGTTAAAAGCTTTAAATAATAAAAGCAATATAAGAGAAATGGAGACACCTGCATTTTATGTCGGTGGTTACTTCGACGCCACGTCAGCGAACAATTTCTCAACGGAGAAGCGAGTAGTCGCCGCCGACCAAAAAACCGGCGAGAACTTCACTATCGAAGACCTACTCGACTTTTCCAACGACGACGCCATTATCAACGATGGCGGCTTTTTCGACAATGTCACCGGAAACTCCACCAATTCTTCCACCGGCACGTGCAATTCCGCCGTTTCCGGCTGCGACAACACTAACAACAACTTACCAGCCAATACCTCCGCCTGTCGCAGC
Organism: Ailanthus altissimus; assembly: GCA_946807835.1. Classification (NCBI taxonomy): domain Eukaryota; kingdom Viridiplantae; phylum Streptophyta; class Magnoliopsida; order Sapindales; family Simaroubaceae; genus Ailanthus; species Ailanthus altissimus. The sequence continues at coordinate 18,680,798 of OX327710.1, read as the reverse complement.
TCCGGCAGCTTCGCCGACTCTCAATTCTCTGGCGAATTATGTGTTCCGGTAATTTAAAATTTTAAACATTACGTGAAATTGTATAATTTCCCTTTTTTGTTTTATTTTAGTGAAGTTTTTTGATTGGATTTTTTTTTTTGATTGAATTTTGTTTATTCTAATTTTTTTTTTTTATAAATTGTTACAGTATGATGACTTGGCGGAACTTGAATGGCTATCAAATTTTGTTGAAGACTCATTCTCAATGGACCAAGCTTTACAAAAAACCCACCTTGAGTTTTTATCCGGATCCAAACCACTCACTCCCGAATCCTCTTCCTCATCGACCCGGCTGGAACCCGTTAGCCCAAAATCCAGCATCCCGGTTTTCCTCCCGGAATCCCCGTTTCCGGGTAAAGCCCGGTCCAAGCGCTCCCGTGCAGCCCCTTGTGATTGGTCCACGCGTCTCCTCCACGTGTCTCCCAAAGCATCATCCATAAAGCAGGAGAATTCAAACACCGGGTCGAATGTACACTCGGGTACAGTTCGAAAATGCTTGCATTGTGCGACAGAGAAGACTCCGCAATGGCGGACCGGACCAATGGGTTCGAAAACTTTGTGCAATGCATGTGGAGTTAGGTACAAATCGGGTCGGTTGGTACCCGAATACCGACCCGCGGCAAGTCCAACATTTGTGTCAGCAAAACATTCAAATTCACATAGGAAGGTTTTGGAGCTCAGGAGGCAAAGGGAATTGCAAATGCAACAGCAGCAACAATTTCTTAGTCAAAGTTCAATTTTCGGAGTACCAAACGGTGGAGATGATTACTTGATTCATCATCACACCGGCCACGATTTTAGGCATATGATTTAGGATGAAATTCCAAATTTTCACAATGAAATTGTAGTTTGTTAATTTTTTATTCCAAAAAAATTGATTTTGTAACTTTTTCTTTGTTTAGCAAAAACAAAAACGTATAATTTTAAAAAAAAACACCACATTTACTTAAATGATTTAATAGTAAAAAATTTACAAATTATTTTTTCATTAAAATGAAGGTCCTCAGTTTAATTCTCTCTCTTCTAATAAAAATAAATAACACGGTGGAAAAGAGAAAGAGAGGGAAAAATGAATATTTGATTTGGTGGTGAGAAATAAAAAGTACCTTTCTTGATTATCCTTAAAAATTGCCTAAATTTGATTAAATTATAAATGATTTTTATGTTTTTTGAACACAAAATTAAAAAACAGAAGAAGATATATTAGTTAAGAAGTTATTGTGGAATGAATAATGGAAATGGGTGCAATTTGTAAAACCAAAGACTTCGAAGAGAGGAATGGGCCACCAAAAGAGATGGGGATTGTTGTGTTGGCCACATTACCTAAAATGCAACAATGGCACATGTATAGGTAGCCGGTTGGCTCATTCACATCAAGCACTTGTTCGTTACCCAATTTCTTTTGCTTCCTTTCTTTTGAATTCAAATGGGAATAATCAATTTGGACTTTGGCTGCAATTAGAAGAAAAGTAGACTAGTGCTTCTGCTTCCATCCAATCCAATCAGTCACCACAATCACACATACTGATTCCAATTATAAGTCATGTACCTGAATTTTAATTGGGTATTCAGTTTTTATTCCCACTGTTGTTGTTGTTGTAGTACATGAAAGTGCTTTTGTTTGAGCAAAACGAGGGCCAAAATTACAGGGGGCGTGGCATGGGTTTCAGTGAAGATTTGTCAACCGGAATTTTATACCAAACCAGCTAAACATCGTCCAATGCACGTACTATCTTTCATGGGAGAGGCAAAAATGGCGAAACCAATGTGGGGGAAGAAATCAAGAAATTTATTAAAATGAAAAAATAAAAACCCTTTTTCGAGAGAATTTGGCAGAAGCAGCTGCTGCTTGCTTAGCTTGCAAATTGGTGCACAAAGACAAAGTCATGTGCAAGGGAGATATGAAATTAAAAAAAAATTAATTGAGAAATGAATTAATAAATTAAGAAGATTTGAATTGTGTTACATTGGGATGACATTTGATTGTCCACCATACTTTAGACCTTTAATCTTCCATTTTGGTGAATGTTTATAATTTTGAGTCAAAAAATCTCTAATATTCTTCCTTAGATTGTAACATCAAAGAGAGTAGGTCATGTCTTGGTTTTGTTTTAGAAAAAAAAAAGGGTATTCATCGTTCAATTCTTATATAGATTAAGCTATTTTTGGCAACCTCTATTGGTTTCTCTCTTCTTCTTTTTTTCTTCAAAGCTATCATTTTATAAAAGAAGTTACATTGGGTTCGGTGGGATTTGTGGTTAATTTCTCTTATGAGATTTGTGGTTAATTTCTCTTATGACAAACATGAATGCTTTTTATTTGGTAAAAAGACATTTAGATCCCTAATATTTAATTCAAATAATAGTTTCATTCCTCTGTTTTTATAATTATTCAAAAATATTCGTTTTTGTAAAAAAAGAATTTTATCTTTCTCACAATGTTTTACTCTTCTTTAGCACTTTTTTAGATAAAATATTATTATCATTATGTAGATCACAGAATTTTGAATATGATAGTGCCAATGGTAAATCAAAATCTAATTATTGCAGTCGCCAAAAAGATTTTTTTAAGTAATTTAAAACTACAAAAAGATAAAATTATCCTTTAGGTCAAATTTTAAGGGTTTAAGTGTCTTTATCCCTTCTTATTTAGGTATAAAATCAGAATTTTGAATTACTGGGTCCAAGATGTGAAAAACCAATACCCAAAAAATGAGTGAGAACCTCCCAAGTATCCCTTAATGAGTTTAATGTGACTCCAAAAGTGTATTATATTATAATCCATATATAATTACCATAAAATGCAAATGCAACAACAAGAGATTTGATTCATGCAAGCTGCCTAAAACTTTCATTCCCATGCAATTCCAATCACTAAACTAACATGCAAAAGGGCAACTTTTTTTCGATTCCAAAGAGCTGAAAAGTGAAAGGCCACCGAATACCAAACACACAGTACAAGAAAAAGTACACCGTATGTACATAGAATTAGCTATTAACTATGGGTCGTATCTAACATTCATAGTATTATGTATGTGCATGAAAAGCAAAGCAAAAAGCCAAACTGTATATAAATAAATAAACAAATAAATAAAGCATGTTGTGAGAGTAGACATGCATGTGAAAATCAAAGATGAGCACATGCATGCAGTACGTGAGTTGCTTGACTGTGTTCTGCTTATTCTTTCTTTTGCCTTCTGCAAAGTGTTTGTATTTATGTAAATTAAATAAAAAGGGATAGCGTTTCAATTCCAAAAACAAATTCACCAAATGGGGTTTGTAATTGTTGCCCCCCATTGACATTGTCTAGGGATCTTTCCATGCTATTTCTTATATATAAAAAGATGATGGGGGTTGGGGTTCTTGTCCCTCTCCCAACATCCCACATTCATACACTATTCTTTTCTTGTTTTTTTTTTTCATAGTAATTTATTATTTTTCAAAGGACATTTGAAACAAATGGATTTTTTGAGTTTGGAGTCCATCCACCTTTAGGATATATAACTTGGTAATACATTGTATACTTACCTTTGTAATGTTTTATATGTATAGGGGACATTATTAGTATAGTCCATAGAATTTTTTTTAATTACTTAGTGATTTTATTTTTGTAAATACCTCAATTGGTCTCCATATTTGAAAAAAAAAATAGTGTTTGAAGTATATATTATAAGATAATAAAATAAATTGATATGTCTAATTAATGATAGATAATCTCATATTTGATTGAATTTATCTTACTGTTTTAAAAAAGGATACTTAAAACGTTTTTTCTTTTTTTCTAACTCCAAATTTAATTAAGATGTTTTTTTAGAAAATAAAATAAAAAGAATTAACTGAGTAATTCAACTACATTAACTTTAAAGATTAAACTAATAATTTTTCTATTTATGACTTAATAGTGTCAAGGCTTGTATTTAATATTAATATTGAATTTTTATATTATTTTTTGTCTCTATCTCAATGTTTAAGACTTGCATAATCTTGAAATTGAATTCGCATTTCACGGAAAGAGACCTATTAACTTGAACTTTTGAATCTAATAATTTTTTTTTTAATAAATACGTTAGAATTGTAACTTGAAATGTTAATGTGACAAATTGATATAACAAGCTCAAAATCCATATATGTCAATTCTCCTTGTTGGTTAGTAGCCAAACTATAATCAATAAGTTTAGGATTTCAAATTCGGAATTGATAATGCCTTTTAGTTTCTTCTAACCAATAAGCTCAGAACTTGAACCTTTCTTAAAGGATAAGGCTTGTAGAAATGGTTTATGACATTCATATATGGACCATTATCATGATCAAAGGCACAGTTTGCTAAGAAAATTTTAATGAAAAAATTAAAGAGCCCCTCACGTGGACTGCAATTAATTTTTATGATCATTTAAACCTAAATATATATATATATATATATATATGTATGTATGAGAAGTATTAAATGATAATGGGCAAACATGGACCCAACAACCTTTTTTAAAAAAAAAAAATACAAAGGAATACAAAATATGCATAAATAAATAATGGGTTATAATATATTTCTTTTTTTTTTAAAAAAAAAAAAAGCTCTTATCATGAAGTATGAACGTTAATTTTTAGATGGGGCCTCGCGGCTTCACGTGGCCAAGAAGACAGTTCAATAGCATTTGGTAATTATATGATATCATTGGAGTGGGTCGATTGCCATGTTGTTAGTACTGCCATGACACTCTGTAAATAGACTGCATGAGGGTTAATGGCAAAGGAGACCAACTGTAACCCATGAGGGTTGATGGCTATCTCTCTTTACCAACATTTATAATATGATTCAAGCTTGACCAACATGATCAACTAGATAGGATAATTAATTCTATTTATTTACTTATTCAGATGACAATGGTGAGAAGAAAACTGACAAAGTTATTGCATATATTTAACTCATCAAAAAGAAAATCAAGCTTAACATACACATCGACTTTATCGTGCATGGGGACTTTGATTATACTGGTTGATTTGATCAAACCTTGTACATAAATTACAATTATTGACCAAAACTAATAAGATTAGGGAAACGTGACCTTGTTCTTGGACATTAGCTCAAGGAGGCACATGGTTGATGATTTCAACAAAACGGCCAGTTGTGTGTATCTTTGATTGTTAGTCGATTTCCAGTTCATATCATTGTCTAGTTCTATGAAAATCTTTAATCACGTTGTTTGTGTATTTTGACTATACTTTGCATATATGGAATGAAACAGTCAACATTATATACATACACACAAACACAAGATCAAAAATACCTTCTTGTTGAGACCTTAGTTAATCTCCAATATCAACACGTGGAAATTAACTAATGTGTCATACCATGCACAATCTTTCAAATGATACACACGAATTAAAGATTCAACAAAATGTGCCCTCTTGCTAATGTCGGTTTCTTAGAAAAGGATAGTGGAGTTCAGTTACTTATTTCATGGACTAAACAGAGCCTGCAATTGAAGTAGGTCCAATAAGCGATGTAATTTTCCCACTACACATTTTCTAGGAAAATTGCTGTCAGGGAGCTAAACCACTTCATCCATGCAAAAATTTTCCAATGAGAATCAATTGAACCACATAGATTTAGTACCCGCCATAATCTTACCAATCAAAGGAGTATGAACAAAAGTGACTAACCCTCGTTTGTGCTACAACTTGAATCGATTGATGATTAGTGAATTAAAGTTGAAGTTTACGAAACTAAATTTAATAGATATTGAAAAAAACAACCAATACTCCTAACATCGGATGTCATATTGGAAAATCATCATTTTGATATGGCTTAAATAGTTGAGGTACTTTACTGATCTTTGGGGTCTATATTAGTATTCTCAATACATAAATAGGCTTTATGACAAATAGGTTTAGAACTAAAACCCCATAAAGCAATGCTACCAATCTATTTGATTCCAGGGTGCTTATTTTGATTCAGAAATCAGAATAAATTTCGGTTAAAGACATCTCTTGCTGAATTGAAGAAATCAGACAACCATCTAATTAAAACTGTATCGGATATCAGAGTAAGAACAAGCACACAGCAGTCATTGTGACAAGAATATGACCAAATGATACATGCAACAGGGTAAAACTGTATCAGATATTGGAGTTTCATACATACGAGACAAGCAAATCATGTTTCATGTACACATTTACCTCCGGCGGCCCTCATCAACCAACCAAGGATGTCCTAGCCGCAAGATGAATGAGTGCTCGTCGGTGGTAAGTTGTGCGCAGTTTCTTGTACTTTTGCACAAAAGGGCCAATATCCATCTCTCCATCAAGGAGCTGCCTGTGCAGCTCTTCAGATTCCTCCTCAGTCTTACTCATTGCTTCTGCAAACACGAAAAGTTCACATTACTATTTTAACATCCAAACAGAATTAGGTTCTGCAAATTCTTGGTCCTTGAGATAGATATTCATTGTCATTACCTTGAAGCCTTTGTAGAAGGGATGCAGGAGAGTACAACTTCAATAGTTGTTCTTTCTGTCTCTCAAGTTCATATAATTTCTCCTGAGCCGCAGCCAACTCTGTTGTCCGGATAATCTTGGACTAACCCACAAATGAAAAAAGGATAAGGGTTTTACAAATGGTGCACCAAAAATATATGCAGACAAGAAAACAAAATACCGCTCAGAATCTTACTTGGTTTTTAAGCTCGATTATGCGTGGTTCTTTGTCCAAATTGTCCTCTGCTTATTTAGAGAATTAATTCAGAATTATTTATGACATATAACCAGCAACATAAATACTAACATATTTACAGATAAAAATATGCACAATAACTCACTGGCAATCTGCAAAGTTTCCTTGCGAAGTTCATTCCTTATCTAATGATGAGAATTAAGAAAATAAGAACACAGAAGATGAGGTCAGAAAAAAAAAAAGGAAGGCTTGTAAGAATAAGTTGGCAGAAAACCAGAAAAAGATCAGGAAGCTAGGAGCAACAGCATCAAAACATAAACTGCTTGTATCTTTCCGATGTGCAGATGTGTGCCTGTATCTATTATGCATACAAGCGTACACTGCATCTGGACATGTGTATACAGAATTGCTATGGTAAAAAAAGCTGACCATGACATCTTGACTTCCTATCTCATTTTATTAATTCTGTCAAGGATGTTAAACTATGAAACATTATAGACACAGCAGAATGTCGTGAACACACTAAATGGATTAGTATGAATTCTATTGCTATCATTACCATACAGACAGCTATCATTACCATACAGACAGATTTTTAGTTGTCTTTTTGCCTAATCTCTTTTTATGATGAACATGATTGGAGATCAAACTGAAGAAAAAACACAACAGCCATGACCGCTCTTGCTCCTGTGCCCTAGTGCACTGGGAAATAGCTAGTGTCGTGACATAGAGGTTTTAATCATATGGCAGCTAGGGTTTGCTGTGATGGCAGTGCTGGGAAACCAACCAGGTCCTCCCATCTGAATGGAAAACCAATTACTGTTCCCCATCATAGCCAAACAAACTACTCTTTCAATCCCAGAGACAATATACTATAAACAGAGAACCTTTAAAATGATATACACATAGACCAGTAAACAAATGGAAATAAGCAACATGTAGCTGAGAAACCCCCACGACCAACAGAAGAGCAAATTTTGCAACTTACATTGTTTTGAATTTTCACTTGCTCAATCGAAAGTAGAAATTGATGGTATGCATCCTTGTCTGACAAAAGCTTCCGTAACTCATCAACACTAGACAAGTTTTTGAGAAACAAGTAATTGATTAAACAAAGCAGATATGAACATCCACATGAAGAAATCAGCTAAAATCAATAAGTATTTAAACACAATGATAAACACAAGCTATGCTTATTTAGAAGTGAGATTAAGTTTCATTTTACTTGTTTCAGTCGTCTTTTATTTTTTTTAGATTTGGTTTCCCTTATTCGCACTAAAGTAGGAATTTTATTTCTTTATTGGAGATTGTTCCTCTTTTCCTTGCGATTACAGCCACTATAAATGGGGTCTTATTTTCAATGTTTCAGCAAGACTATTGAACACTATGATTATCAGAATAAAACTATTGATTTGTTCTCCTAAATTACTTCAAAATTTCTCCCCTTTTTGTTTTCAATTTTTTCCCATTTCTTTTTCTCTTTTGGTTCGCTATCACAAAAAATCCTAAATTATTTTATGAATATGAAAAATCAGAAAACTCATTGCAACATTCGTTGGAGCCAAAATTCTAGATATCCAATGTGTTAAGAGTTTGACAATTATGATAAACGAACAATCACAGTATCAATTAACACTTATTGTAACATAAACATGCACATGTACATATGCAATAGAAAGACAGGATTTAAACAGTCAGTAAGCCCAGATACAATTGGTAAATAATGAGACTGGCAATACACGGTTGATGCTCTTTTCCGCATTCATTTCAAAAAATTTAAATTTGTGAGAGAGGCATACATGTATCCATAATCACTTTCACAAGCAGGCAAGAAATCCTACAATAAGTAAACAACCCCACAAGGGAAATTACTCAAGGATAGCCCTATAGTAATACCATTTAGTTTCTTGCACTTCGCTTTCAGTGTATTACATAGTTTGGTTGCAATCATGATATTGAGTTAAAGCATAAGATTTCTCACCTTTTGTCCTTCAAGTGGGCGATAATGCCGGCAGCTTCAGTGGGCGAAACATATGAAGAGGACTGTGTGTGTTCTGTGGGCCTTGGTGAATTGAAGCTTCCAAAAGAACTCATACTACCAGGTGTTGAAGGGCGGGAAGAATCTGGGGAGACAACAGAGGGAGGATACCAGGACTGTGACGTAACATCTTGTGGAGACGGCTGAGCTTGTTGCTGCTCATTTGAACCCCTGTGCGCATAAACATACATTCTACAAGTTTCAGTTCAAAGCAATATCCAAGTCCGTAGGCACGTACAGCAAATCATTTTCAATACCGACAACAATGTCCTCATAAATAACATTCTTGATGTGTAATTACATAAAATTTTGATTGGGGTCAGATATTTCTTTCAGAGGTTGACCTTTTGAAAATTGCTAGATAAACCATAAACCCAGAAATTAAAGAACTTCAATACATATAACCCCGACAGCATCCCAAATTATCCCAAGAAAGAAATTGAGAGAAAATTAGTGTAGAAGTATAATAACACCCAAAAACTTAAGCTAAAACATATATCAAAATCAGGAAGCAGATTTGGAATTTAATTTCTGCATACAAACTACAAAGCTTAGATGACAAAATGATTATTAATAAACAGTATTTAAAGATAAATATTTTAAACGAAATTAAATGAAATTAGAGAATCAAATATAATACCAGAATTTGAACATAGCCGGAAGAGAGGTTCGTTGATTAGCGTTCCGATTATTTGGATCAATCGAAGAATATATAACCCTAGCTTGACCTGCAAGAAAGTAATTAACCTTTATTAAGCTAAAATTTAAAGCTTTGATTATCAGATACACAAAATCGAATCACGATTAAAAAAATAATGTGTACATGAGAAAGATGGCGGCTGTTGCGACGAATTGAATCCCTAGAAACTGAGCCCGCTGATTAGACGTTTACGTATTGTATGCGAAGCTGAAGAAGTTTAGTAAATGGCCCTTCAAAATGTTAAACAACCACGAAAATGCCATTGCTTAATGCCGACTGTGTTATGAAGCCCAAGATTTCTTTTCTTCGCCCTTTGTTGGTGGACCGAAACCCAAGTCAATAGAGTGCTTTCCAAGACACTCCATTAATTAAGAATATTGATGTGTACATTAAGCACTAGGGATGTTAACATTAATATCTTTGGGAGGTTTAGATTAATATTGGCAATACTCTTAATTTTAGAAAATCGGTCGTAATGTTCGATTGTTAAAAGTTTTTTATTATAATTAATTAAAAAATAGCAACATATTTATTTAAATATTATTTTGTTTAAATGGTTTTTATCTCAGTGTTTAAATACCTCTTATTCATATGTTCAAATACTCTTATTTTTACATTCAAATAATTTTATTCTTATATTCAAATAATTACTTTAATAACCCTAAGTATTTTTTAATTTATTTTTTAAATAAAGCCATTGGAGCAATGATTGAAAGTGGCCACTAGAACAACAGCTAAAAGTGACCATTGGAGTAACAATTGAAAATAGTCGTTGCTAAGGATGGGTATAAAAAATTAGAAACTGAAAAAATTGAATCGAACCGGTTAGTTCAATCTGATTTTTTTGGGCTCCTAAAAAAAAATCAAAAAAATTGAACCAAAAAAATCGGTATGATCCAGTTTATTTTTTTTATTAAAAAAATCGATTTCGATTTTATTTATTAAAAAAATTGAACCAGACCGTACCCACCCTTAATCGTTGCTCATAACCAAAAGTGGTCACTGCTCGCAGCCATAAAATGGCTGTTGCAATAGCGACTATTTTTTCTTTAATTTTATTTTTTAATGTAATAATTATATTATTAAATTAAAAAAAATATTATTAATTTATTATTTAAAAGTCAAATTTTTATATGAGAAATATGTTTCTCATTTACTGTATAAGGGTACAACGATCGTTTCATTACTTTTTATATCTAAAAGAAAATTAGTTACTTTATCTAATTTTGTTAATTTTAATAAAATATTCTCTAATTATTGACATTATTACTTATTTTTTAAAATTAAAAATATTGTTAAAATTCAGTTAAACTTTGAGAATATTCAAGATAATATTTTTAAATATTATATTGAGTGTTGACACAAAATTTTTTTTTCTTTTAAATAAAATTTTACTCAAATTTAAGTGATAACAAAAATAAAGCATAATCATAATCATTCGAGCAATATTTGAGACGGGTTACTTACAATATTTAAAAAAAAATTATAAGTGGGTATTATCAAATATCAACTATGTTCACGTATTGAGACTTCAGTTAAACTCTAGATAATCTTTTCAAATTATACCCTCGTGTGAGTTGGTGAATAAAATGTTTGTGGGCTTCCTTAGAAAAGGACTGGGGTATTCTGATTATTATTCATGGACTCAACAAAGCAGGGCTGTGTTTGGATTTGACCCAATAAGCAATGGCGTCAATTTTCGATATTTACAATTTCTAGGAAATTTTGCTGTAAAGGCAGAGCTACGCCACTTTTACAGCTCATATCCATGTAACAATTTTGAATTTTCCATGAAAATCAATGGAATCACATAGATTTACTACTCACCATTACATCAGTAGACCAATCAAAGGTAATCCACGTGAAGTGTAATAGTTTGAGGCTAATTTCAAATTTTAGGCACGGGATGTGAATGAGAGGTAGCTAGATATGGCTTTTGTAGTTTATATGATCTGTTTGTAACCTCAATTTATGCAATTTTTAAGTCAATGAAACCGTGAGGATAGGGACAACATCAGTGCTGTTTTGGCTTATTTATAGGCAAGAACGTGCATGGAAGTTTGAAAGTGCGACATTGTTGGTGGGTGGTGGTAATGGGCTGTATAGCCAACTTGATTTGAATGAGAGATTTGGGTTGATTTTGTGCTGCTTATGGCTAACATTAAAATATGTTGCTCCATTGAAATGGAGCCTAAGACCTTGAGTGAAGGGCAACTCAACCTTGCTAGGGTAAGTTCTTTTTTACTTATTTTTTCTCTCGTTGGTTTTAGAACTTTCCAGTTGTTGGTTTCGGGAAAATTTTCACTTTTAGAGGGAAAATAGAGGGAAAATATGATGTTGATGTTGCTTCTCCTTGTGTTGTGCCCCATTCTAATAAAATTCATCAGTTCAGTGCCAAAAATGAAAGAAACATTGTATTTTCATTGTGATAATTGTTTTTAAAATACTATTTTCAGAATGTTGAGTGTCTGTTAGTTTAATCCATAATACCCTGTTGGGATGAAAATAGGTCTAGGGTTTGAATGGGAGGGGCTTATTTATTTGTTATAATCGTTTGTTTTGGAAGCAGGAGGTGGCAGCCGATGTAATTCAAAAGATGGAACCAAAAGAAGCATCAATTATATCCATCAAGGTGTGTTTCCAACATAGCATATGCAGCATTATGTGTTTAATTTGATCATTCTTGCCTAATAAAACTTGCTCTTTTATGGGTACTTGTAAGTTTTGTTTTTCCAGGGCCTGGAACCAGTTGGAGTTGAGGAGAAAAAGCCGATGAAGCAGCAGCAGAAGGCACAGCAAATTTTCAATCCTAAACTTCAGTGCAGTAATGTTGTTGCCAATGATCAGATCAGTCAAGTCATTGAAACACCATGCCAATGTTCCGTGATCAATGTTAATGTAGATTCTCCTGATCAATCTAACCTTAAAGAGCCAGTGTCTGCTCCTTTTTAAAACATTTTGTCAAGATCTCACATGGATAATCCCCATTTTTGTACATAGTTAATCAGAGGGGATTGCCTCCATGGAGCTTAGGATTTGGAATAAATGGCAGCTTTGACATTGTTAATGAATTCATATTTCATTAGTAAATGCTTACATGCTTTCTCGAGCATAATTTGCATCTCGAGCATAATTTGCATTACTATTACTAAAATCCAAGTCAAAGGCAAACTTAATTACAATGAGAAATCGATTCAATCGCATAATTGTGTCAAATTTTAAATTTAATATAATTTTAGTTTATTAAGGATATTACGCCATGTACTTCAATTTGACACCTCTATTACATCAATTAAGTCACAACCTTGATATTCTTTGCGCAACGAAAAATCATAACTCATACCATAAGTAAGAACACATAAGATTAACACACCAATAAAAGATAAAAAAAATAAACTAATCACAAGACACAAGATATACGTGGTTTGACCCAAATTGCCTACATCCACGGAAGATCCATGATCCAGCTTCTTACTATTGAAATAGATAACAAAATATCTTCTTACATCATCAATGATCCCACAAGACCCCTTAGTATCTCTCATAGAGACCTCTAAGCATCTATCCTTGATCACCATGACTCCCTAAGACCTCTTCGTATCTCCTCATAAGAGATTTTTACAAGGAACACAAGAATAACACGAGCATCTAAGCCAAAAAGATTTATGGTGTTTCTTTTTTATTCACTCAAAGAATCTAAAGAAGAAAACACCCCCAAGGTTATACCTTAGTGCACCACGCACTTAGTGCTTACCTAACTCCTCTATTTGTTCTTGTGGTTATATCTTGAAATCTTAGATACTTAATCTTAAATAAGGGTTTACAAGTATTTATATAGAGTGTATTTCGTGCCTACAAACCCTATTCCTTGTTGGAGTAAGAGTCCACTTATTTTAGAAGTCCAAAACTTCCCAAAACTTGAAATCTCGAACCAAAACGAACTTTTCCACGCGTTCTGGCGCTACGGTGCTCATCCCTGGGCTCCTCGGTGCTAGCCTTACTCGCGTCTAGCACTGCGCACTGAGGATCCAGCGCTGCGGCGCTGGCCCTTCTCATGTCCAGTGCTGCAGCATTAAAGACCTAGCGCTGCGGCGTTGGTCTTATGTGTTGAGCGCCGCGACGCTCATCCCTGGGCGCTGCGGCGCTGGTCATCTCTCCGCGATTTTTTTCTTTTCCTTTGCGTCTTTAAGTCTCGTTTCACTTCCCCTTTCGTGTCCTACACATCTTAAACTTCTCCATACGTGTCCCACACGTTCTAGACTTTTTGTGACTCTCTACTTTAATATTCATCTCAATTCTTATTCAATCAAAATTGTTAAATCACCAATTTTCTAACATAACTGTTTAGATTACCAAGTACGACAATTTAAGTACTAATCTTGTTAAATCACCAATTTTCTAACATAACTGTTTAGATTACCAAGTACGACAATTTAAGTACTAATCTTACCAATGAAGTTTTCAATTTAGAGTTTAGACTCGGATTGAAATTGTGATAAATATGATTTTATTTTAAAATAAATATTAATCAAATGTTTTAACGGTTGCACTTCATTTGTTAATAAATAATTCGATATTTCTCAAACAATTGTCATAACACCTAATTAATGATTTGGTGATCATAACGTAATATATTTATCGATAAATAATATTGTATTTTTTATGTAATATTTTAATTTTTTTTATCTTAAGTAATGTATCAAAATATTTTATTGAATGGTTATTTTAAAAAAAATTTAAAGTTATTTATTATACAATTTTACTATTTAGTAATTATTTACACATCACTTAAATGAAAAATATTGAGATATTATACGGAGAGTATATCACTCTTTTGTCAATAGCATATAATATTTAAAATTATATTTAATTATTGACACTCCTTTTATAATATAAATATAATTTTTTTAAAAGATGTGATGAAATTAATGATTTAACAATCATATTTGAGCATAAATTTGATGAGTATTAAATGAAGAGACAACAAGAATTTTATTGCACGAAGGTCGTCAAAAAAAGAATAAAATGGAGAGTTTAATGCAAGAAGATGTAGGAGTAAGTATTTTCGGTTTTGATTCTTTTCGAGTCGGAACCAAACTAATCATTTTCAAGAAATTAGAACCGATTGGTTTAATCATATGGAACCTAACCAAATCAGTTCGATGCTGTTCTATTCGGTTTTTGATTTTTTTAATTATTTAAATCTTATTGTATATTTTTAATTTAAACAAACTAAAAAATTTAATTCAATTTTTAATTAAACTAAACCAGTGCTCACCCTTAAGGAGGGGTGAAAAAAAGACAGGTGACAACACCAAGTTGCACCACAACAGTGCTATAAACAGAATTGCTAGCGCTAAGGCGTTACTTCTTGTCCTAGGCAACACGGCAGTGCTCAACTTTGAGAAACTTCTGCTTTGTTTGAAATTGATTTCTTTAAATGAGTTTTGGAAACCAAAATGCAAAAACTCTTATTTCAATTAAGTTTAGAGCTTTTTAGGCCTTTATATATACTATATAAATTCTTATAACTCATTATAATTCATTAAGTATGAAGAGAGACTTCAAAATAGAACAAAGAATTAAGTAGATACGAAGTGTTAGATACATTAAAATAGAACCATAATGAGTATTTTTATTATGTGTGAACAAACAGAACACTAATAAATTATTTAAGACTTCTATATTCTTGTATTTCTTAATTATCTATTGAGAGAGATCGTGGTGATTTATAATTTTTTTGTGAATTTTAATAAAAGAGGTTAAGAACTTGTTATTACCGTGAATGTAAGCGTTGTACTAAACTACGTAATTAATTGTGTGTTCTTTATTGATATTATTCTCATTTTTTTTCTCTTTTTTTTTCTTCTGATTGAACGTTTTCACAATAATTGAGTATTAGTGTAAAGGCTAATCGCTAAGAAAGATTAGTACAAAGGTTAATATCCTTCAATAGATTAATATAAAAAATTTATATTTTACCAAATTTTTTAGAAAAATGAAATTTTGTATACAAAATTAGAAATTGGGAAATTTTTAACATAAAAATGAAACGGTAACCAATATTGAAAAAAAAAACATAAAAAAAAATTCTTCCTTTTTTAAAAAGAATCATAATATTAGATAGGGATGGGAAAAAATTCGGATTCGAAACCTAATCTTGAAATTTTGATTTTTTGTTAGGATTTGAGTCTTTTTTTTAAAAAAAATTTAAATTCAAATTTTTGCAAAAATTCAAAAACCTAACTCGAATTTTAAATAAAATATCTCAAAAATTCAAATTTTACTAAATATTTAAAAAAATTAAAAATAAAAAGAAAATTTAGGCTTAAACCTAGATTTGAATTCAAATTCGAATTTAAACGCAAATTCAAAAAAATTCGAGTAAAACTCTAATTTTAAATTATTAAAAAAAATTTAGATTTGAATCTAAATTAAAGAATTTGAATTTTACCCTCCTTAAATTACTAGATAACTTAATAAAAGATGAAATGACAAATATAGACCTTAGAGCAAATCGGTAAACTGAGCGCCAAAACCATTTTCGAAAGGACCTTTACGTCATTTGGAGGAAAACCTCAAACATTAAGCACCAAAAGTTCAAATTTCAATTTTTTTATTTTAGGGTTTCGGTCGCTTTCTCTCTAATTCAGAGTTCCACTCGATCCCAGCTTGTGATATTCAAAAAGAGAGAGCAAAAGGAAATAAAACCCAAAATCTGCAGGTACTCTCACCCTCCCTCTATATACTTATTTATTAATATTGACTTCTATTTTCTTCTGCGTGATGTATTAAACCCAGAATCGATTTGTTTAGTTAACTTAGAGAATGTGGAAGAATAGCAAAAGCTTAACTCGAATGGTTGAGTTTTGAATTTCGGGGTAGTTCATGATCATATAGTTTTGCAGTTTATATTATATTTTATTTTGTGATTGTCTTTGTAATTGTTGCTTATTACCGAAGAATTTAAGCTGCTTGAGCTGGCTTTGTGCATCATTGTAACAGAAATTAACCATAACAACCAATTTTTTTATGCTAATTTACAAGTAAAGGTGGGAATTTCGGGGCATTTAAAAAATAGAAATTGGATTACTCGTTGATTGTGCTCTGACGATTGGAAACTTTATATGCAATTTAGGACTGTAATTAGTCTAGCTGAAGGGTACATTTTATTTTTTCTATTTTGACTGGAGCAAATAGAGGGTTGATTCTGTGGTTCTTTTTATTTGTTTCAGAGACCCTTTTGTTGTTTGGAGAACTTGTTAAAATGAGTGCTACAGTACATAGAACTCCAAAATCTGGAAGGCCGTCGCTGTTTTTCCAAGATTTAGCCTCTCCTGTTTCTTCCCGGAGAGGAAAATTCTCGAGTTCAGGTCAGGCAGCAGCGGTGTCAGCACTATGGCGTGAGAATTTTGGGGGTTCAGATCTTCCACCCCCTCCCATGTACACATTGGAGGACCGCTCGGATTTTTCTCCTGAGTCAGGGATTCCTGATTACCCGGTATCCCCAGAAGTCAAGTCGGACCTGAGAACTCCCATGCAAAGTTCTGGTCGGGACTTATCATCAACTCCTGCAAAGGGAAAATCTGAGGCAAGCACTTCTGTGATAGGAGGGCAGCTGAATCAACAGGGTTCTGGGAGCTTGAGTTGGTGGTCACCAACCAAGGCTAGTAGTAGTGAGCAAGAAGAGAAGGGAAGGGGTTCTCCCGTTGAGGGTGTGGTTCAGTCTGGTGCTTTGATCATACTTCCTCCGCCGAGGGAAGTTGCAAGGCCGGAGATGCAGAGGAATAGCTTACCTGCTGGGAACCTCAACGAGGAAGAATGGGTTACAGTTTATGGGTATGGTTTTAACTTTTCAACTGCATATGTGATATTTATATATCGCCTTTTAATCTTTAGTTCTTTTTCCTCTTATCTGTGATATGTTGCTCCATTGCCTGTTGCTCATCATCTCTTGGGGTAATTTTGACTGGGATATTTAATTGGCCTGGGCAACTGACTTGAATAAATAGGCATAGCATACTTTTTGATATTTAAGGGACTATTAGGATCCCTGTGGAATGGAATCAATCCATTATGTTTGCTTGTATTTTAATGAGTTTGCTTCTATTTCATTATAAAACTGATCAAAGGATACTATGCATGCTAGTAAGAACCAAATTGAGTGATTTCATTTCCTTTGGCATCCATAAAACCCTATTAGCAGCCCCTTGGATGATTATGAGTTCTATGATTGTTGTTATCAAGGTATGATTCATGTGTCTTTTTGGGTGCTTGATATTTCTATTGCTATTAAGTGTTTATGCAATTTAAACTGTTAAATACTAAGTTTGTAACATTATCGTAAACATTTAGTATCTAAGTAAAAATTATGTATTTATGATGCTAGATTTTCTTTTCAGATTTTCGCCAGCTGATACCAATTTGGTTTTGCGAGAATTTGAAAAGTGTGGGGTGATCTTGAAACATGTTCCAGGTCCAAGAGATGCTAACTGGATGCACATTCTGTTTCAGGTTCTTCTTCTTTTCCATAAGTGGAATTTGATCTATTAATGTGTGATTCTGTTTAAGCAATGCTATCTTCATCATTTCCATGATCTAATGTGGCTTAATGGCATGATCCTTTGTATTGCTTACAGTAAAAATGTTTGCCAAGTGGGGATTTAAAAATGAAAAAGAAACCAAGTAGGTGAAAACATGAATAATCAGGAAGTTCAAATTTACAGCGTGCTGAGCATAGCTGTAGTGTTTATTTTATTAATGTCCTTCCTGTTATCATAAAGGTGCAAGGCATTGAACTTTATTGAATTTTGTTGTTTATTGTTTTAAAAGGTGGAATAAATCCTATGTATGGCACCAGTGTTTAAAAATTCCCTTGTTGGCCAAAAAGTTTAATCAGATCTCCTTTCCTAGTTCTCCTAGTGGTTACTTGTGAGTGCAGTGGCAATATTTGGTGATGATCAGTAATTGATAGTTTGACATTTTGGCTGGTGTAGAATCGTTCTGATGCTCAGAAAGCTCTCAGCAAGAATGGGATGCAGATTAATGGAGTCCTAATTGTAGGTGTGAAACTGTTGGATCCAATGCAACGCCAGGCTTTGGACGAAAGGCTTAACAATCAAGGATTTATGAGTCTGCCCCCTCCATCAAGCAGAACCTCAGAGTTGAACTCATTGAGAGCATCTCGACGCCCCTATTATCTTCAAAATGGAAATACAAGTGCACGGCAATCTGGAGGTGCCATTGCTTCCCCATCAAAGTCAATGGTTTCCAAAATCATGGACTTGATGTTTGGAATTTAAATTCTATTGTAGTGACTACTTACTAAATTTGTGCTGTCTTGTTATAAATCAAATGTATGTTCCTTTGGCAATTCAAATATTTAATTGAGAGTATCTAGAAATGTTTTTCTTGGCTTGAATCATAATTTTCCCTGGCGTGGAAAATGTTATAGATCTTGGTTGTCACTAAAATTGATTGTACAAGTCTCCAATGTAGCATTCCCTCAAAGTTGAGAAATCATCCTGTGGTTTTGCCATATCTTGTTTATATGACAGCAAATGCCCCGTTGCTTAGAGATTCTTGTTCAACTGCTACCAAATTGAGAATGAAATTAATGATGATGTGATTTCTCCTTCTTTTGGTGAAGCGAGGGCCGGATCTTTAGCTTTCCGACTGTGCCATGGTGAACGGTTAATATGTTTTCCCTTCTTATTTGGATACACAGATGCTGACAACATGCATTGAATGGGAATAATTGCCTTCATGGTACAAGTTTGAGTCATCACCCACCCTGGGTGTGGCCATTTACGGTAATGTTAAAATTTTTACTTTTCTTATATTCTTTTTGTATTTGGCTCTGGAAAATTTGTGGAACATAATTGGCCCAATTCCAGGAATTTTAGAGCCTCGTGACCTCTACTTGAAACGAGAACTCTGCCCCATTAACATGGATAATGATGCTGCATGTAACGCCCAACATGTCTTATTTAGTTTAATCTAACTTACGGCTTTATTTGTAAATACCTATTGGACTTTCCCCATAATTTGCTCTGATATCTATGATGTGAGCCATCTTCAGAATCAGAATTTTATGAAATTGTTAGGTAAGCAATTTTGGTTTCTATTTTTCTCACTTTGAAAGTTGAACAACATTTGTATTTATTCATAAACCTGAAGCATCCAGAAGACTTTGTAATCATTTATCCGAAGATTTTTGACATTTTTGGTGTTGGAAGGCAAACTTACAACCGAAGATAATATAATCATTCAAATGATCTTCAAAAAATCTTCACAGCCATTCTTGTAATCCCTTGAACTTCTGTTGAATATTAGATTTTTACATGATTGAGGTGCTTTAAAGTCTATAAACTTTATTTATTATCAAAATAAATTAAATTTTACCCATTAAACACTCGCGATCGCGGACAAATATCAGCAATTTTATTTCATTTATTATAAAAGAGTGATATATTCAAGCTGTGTAAAAACTAAAATGTAGTAATTATGTGTACTTGGTGTATTGAACATGTTGTAGAAAGTAGTTGAGGCACACTGAAATTGGCATTAATTTTGAAGGTGATATAAGGCAACAAAAATTTAACTCTTCCCCTGTATTGGAGCTACGAGTTGCTTACTCTTAGCTAAAATAATAAATTTCCATTAAAAGATTTTACCTGATCATACAACTACTCCAAACTTGTATGACAATACGAGTAATGAGAGATTGGCTGGATTGAAAGTGATTACTCAGTACAGAATTGGTGCAGGAATCCCGTTCTGATCTTGACACATCAGCACCCGAGCCCAGATTTCAGTTGGGCCCTCATTACGTGGCAAAATCAGAAGTGGGGTATTGTAGATAGAGAAAAGAGAGTGACAGATATACAAACTCAAGGCCTCTTACTTGAGGACACGCGTCCCTTTGAATATATTATTTATTGGGTTCATATTGGTCAAAATTCTGAAACCACTGGTGACACTGACACGACTTTCTATTGGCTTTTCCTTCTCTTGGACGAAGTGAAATTCTTTGTCCCATTAACTGGTTTCCTATTTCGACGGTTTTGCAGAAGAAGTAAATAATAGCGTTCTTAAGTTTAACACTAATATATATATATATATAATTCATCTGGTTATTGAAACTTTTAAGACACGTAATAGTATTTTATAGTTATAAAAATTATAATTTATTAAATATATTATAAAAATTGTAAATTTATTAAATATATATAACAGTGAAATTTATTATATAAGAATATACGTAGTTTATTTATTAGAATTATATAATATAATTTTAAGTTATATATTAAATAATAAATAATATAATAAATAATTTTAATAGTTGATAAATTAATTAATTAAAAATATCAAAATTAAAATAAAAAATATTGCAATATTTTTGTGTAAGTGTGGGCATGCCCTTTTTTTTGGTTGAAAAAATTAATAGATGTAATATCATTAAATAAGTTTGTTAATATTATATTTTAAAATTATTGATATAAGAATTAAATAGATTATTAAAATTTTACATAAAATAATTATAATAAAATATGCTAGAATTTATTATCTCTCTAGAGAAGAATTATACAACTCCAAGGCATGACTTCTTTTAAAAATTTTTAAAGTGTTTAATATTACGTTTGAAAAAAATAGTAAATAATATTTAAAAAAAATTAAATACACACTTTTTTTTATTTCTTATTTCCATTTTAGGGTCTTCTATGATATGAAAAATCGTCATTAGTGATTAATTAGTATAGTGCATGAATATTGCTTTTAAAACATCATCCAACATACTCTCTTTAATAACCACCTTTTGCAAAAATAAGTTCTACTTAAGATTTGGGTCGTTAAAAAAATAATTTACCAATTCAAAGGTAAAATTATAAATATTTTAATTTTAATTTATTAAATTTCAAAAAATATTTTAATACATTTATCATATTAATTATGTTATAATTAGTCATGTATTTCTATTTATTAAAGAGAATACTTTATTCACGACACGTGATAGTTCTAATCTAATTTAAGATATATCAAATAAATATTTTCATATTAAAAATCTGAAATCGTTGTTAAACTAAATACATATATAATAAAATTTTATTGTTCGGACAAAAACTGACATGATATATTTATTATTTTATTTCACCTAATTTTTTTTTTTCCAAAAATAGAGTTATCATATTACAATGTGACACACACAGCAGTGCTTGTATGTGTGACACATGGGAGCGTGGATTGTAGAAAATGCCGGTCCAAAATGAGCATCTTGTTCTACGTCTGATTTAATAAATGAATCATTAATGCAAAAACAGTGTTCAAGAAGCTTAGAGACACTGTATATATATTCACAAAACTCGAAACAACAGCTGCACAGCAGCAACACTTAGAGAGAGAGAGAGGTAGAGAGTGTTGTTATTCGTTGTATCTATGTCGATGATGATGAACGGCCAGAAAGCAGCACCGGAGGCTAAGGTGGCAGCTGCGGTTGATCAGAGTACCGAGGACACATTGAGGAGTGGTGTCACCCATCACGCGGCAGCTGGGGGGAGAGTTGTGAGCCGGAGAGAGGAGTTGTTGCGGGTGATATTAAGGCTGCTGAGCTTGATAGCATCAGTAATGGCCATGTCGTTCATGGTTACAGGTCGTCAGAATGGGGTTGTTTCTATTTACGGGTTTCAGCTTGCTGTTCATTCCAAGTGGTCTTACTCATATGCTTTTGAGTAAGTGTTTGTAATTTTTCTTCGTTTTGTTTACGAGGTTGAGTTTGATTCTTTGTTTGGTTGATGAGAAAGTGAAGGAAATGAAGGACAAAATGGAACTTTGTTTAAGCTTTTCCTTAGTCCTTGGCATTGCTTTTACTGTTTATCTTGTTAACTAATGCTTCTGTTGTTTGGTTTCTGAGAAAGTGAAGGAAAACAAGTAAAACTTTTTGGGGTTCATTTTTTTCATAATTTTGTCATTTGCCAGAGTTTCTCATTAAAGGAAAGCAAGATTATCTGTTTGTTCGTCATAGAAAAGTCAAAAAAAGAAGAGCAAAATCAAAATTTGATTCTTGTGTTGAGACTCCTCGGACAGTATAGAGTGGAATTTTTGTCTAGAAATTCGTTCGTGTTTCTTAGATTTTCTTGCCGACCAACAGAACATAATGGACTTTTATAATCCAATGATTAATATTTCACTGGCTTTTTTGAATATGCTTTAATGTTGATGGGTTCTATCCCAAATTGGCTGGGGAAAGCGGGGTCTTGTCTAAGTTTGTTTGTCATGTTATGAGTAGTCCATTAATCCACTTAACTTTGAATTGCCGAAATTGCTCTTGGGGTTTGGTGCTTCTTGAGTAGCAACAAAGCTTAGTGTTCTCTTTTTCTGTAGTTTTATTGCATATGAAGGAACAGAATCAGACCCGTGAACCATTTTTTAAAATTCTTTTTGGGTGTGTTAGCTGACTTCTGTGGATGCTTGTGCTTGTGCAATTGCCTCTCAGTTTCTGCTTCATTACTAGCCATGGAAAATTTGGGTTTTTGTCTAGTGAAGTTTGGCAATGTTGTTTTTAAAAATTTGTGTTAAGTTAAAAGAAAACGGAAACCAATTTTTTTTTTAGTTTTTCAAGATTTGAGAACTTGCATGTTAACATGGTTCAAAAGCAGTTTTTCAAAGACAAAAATAGTGAAAATGCATTTGGAATCAGTATTTTGGAGAAGAACAAAAAAAAAAATCTTTTAGGCCCATAATTTGGGCGAAATTGTAAGTGCCCAATTATGGGCTTAAACTTAATGTAACGTTGGTTTGACTTGTGATGCTTTCCTTATAATCACTAGATGTAAATTGGACAGTGTATGTCGGTCTCATTTCAGCCTAAGTCCCCATGACTGATTACATATAGCACATTTAATGAGGATTCTTGTATCAGGAAGTATAAAAAACAGTTGTATATTTTCAGTTTACAAATCTCATGGCATAACAAAGCTTGGAAGTGGTGATTTGAACGATCAAGTTGTATAAAGTCTGGTTTTGTGCTGAGCAGGTATCTGGTTGGAGTTACTGCAGCTGCTGCTGCTCACTCCTTGCTGCAGTTGCTTCTTAATGGAGCAAGGCTGCTGACAAAAGCTCCAGTGATTTCCTCAAGAAAACAAGCTTGGCTTATATTTGCAATGGATCAGGTAATGGGGTATTGCATTTAGTATGATCATATCCTACATTTCTGTTCAGTGACTTGCATGTTCAGTATGTACTGATACGATTAGGAGGATAAAGGATCCTGTTATGAATGTATTGACTTATTAAAAATGGCCGATTTCATCAGATTCTTGTCCAAAAGGTTTCCTTAGGACGTGCACCCATATCTTCACCCTTTGCCGTTTAGCTCTACCATTCCTCCCAAAGAAATTGGGAAAGATACTTTTGTATATAATTTAGTATGCATTCACCTAATGCTACTCACGAAATGGCCCAACTAATGTTCAATTTGCAGATTTTTGCATACGCGATGATGAGTGCTGGGTCAGCTGCAGCTGGGGTAACCAACCTGAATCGTACGGGAATTAAACATACAGTTCTGCCAAACTTGTGCAAGGCCGTGCCTAGCTTCTGTGACCACGTTGCTGTCTCAATAACATTTACTCTCGTTGGTTGCCTCCTGCTTACTGCATCTGCTCTTCTAGATGTAATTTGGATTACTAAGTGCTGAACTCTCCAAGCCGACTCTAGTATACTTGATAATATGTAGCCTCTTAGTATATGACTCTGGAATTAGTATATGTGCATGCATTAGATATTCATATCACTGTTTTCAAGTATGGAATTTTGAGAGCACAGGGTGCCCTTTGTAGAGAACAATATGAATCCTATGTTCTGTAATAGTAATGTATGATGTTCATCTTGTGATGACCAACTTATCGAACTCAAGAAGATTAGTGTGGCATTTGATGACAATGGAGTTCTAGTGTAATCATTCTTTTAGTGTTTGATTACTGAACCTGAATGGTCATTGTTTCCTCATTAATTTTCATCAGAAGCTGGCATATTCTTATTGGCATTTGTTGCTTAATCATGATTTCTGGCAGTACTTCGAGGGAAAATACTATAATTGCAAAAGATTATCATTCTCCAGGCGAAAGAAACCAGAAAAATGTGCTTGATTTGACCTTGAAGATGACAAATTGACTACGCTTGTTCATTTTCAAGATCTCTTTTGCATTTTTAAAAGGGGGGAAAAAATGACCTATTTTGCAACCGGGAAATCTGCTAAAAACTAAACCCTGTTTTGCAGCACAAGGTAAAATAACAAGAAGCTTTGTTTTAGCTCGCAGGATTGAAGTTTTCACTGGAGGCCCTTAAAGTTGAAGCCCAGCAGCACTCTGATTTTGCTGAATGGTATCAATTACAAACTGATATGTGTTGAATACTCTAGTTTAACCCCATTAACGGGATGAGATAAATTAGAGAATCATATAGGAAACCTTTCAAAGAAAAAGTATTTTCTACATAATATTTCCAGATCTACCCTTAAAAAAATCTTGAGCATGGGCCAATATCACTAATTCAACATTAACTTTTCATAAGATACTCTATATCTACGTCGTTTGCTTAAAATAGTACAGTAATTAATAAGTTTGCAATTAAAATAGTACAGTAATTAGTAATTATAGGTCTTAAGTTCAATTTTCTCCTCCTCTAATATCGAAATCAAAACATAAAAATCTATATCTACATCTCAAATGTCTCTTTCCTCCCTCTATGTAGAAAAAGAAAAATGCTTTATCTACATCTCAAAGGTCTCATCAGCTGACCTCAACAACTGTTAGGTTGGATTCCTCCCTCCTCCGATATAAAAAGAAAAAACTAAAAACTGAGTTTTATTTCCTGTCAAGTACGGGGTTCAACTTATCTTTTCTTTTTTGTAGCAGAAAAAGTTGAATTTAGTTTGTGAAACACTAAAAACTGGGTTTTATTCTTTTTGAAAGGATGAAGAACTGGGCCTTAAATTGTAGGAAGTTGGGCCTAAACTAACGCTTAAAAACCATTCTAATTTGATACGATCGAAACGGTGCGTCTAGCTGCGTCTCCTTCCATCTCCAAGCGTTAACAGAAACGCAAGAACTTCGGAACTCCAATTCGACGTCAATTCAAACAAAGCCCACTTTTCTCGTTTACTCACTCCCCCGCTCTCATTTCACAATGTAAGTCTTTATCTTCACTTTATGCCCTTTAATCATCTCATAGAACATACATATATATATATATATTTCACATTTTTGTTAAGTTAAAGAGTATTTGTATTTTCATGGCTTGTAACTTCTCTTTTGGTTCTTCACTATCATTTGATATTCTTCTCACAAAACCCAAAGCTAGAAACCTTAGAAACCCGCAAAAGTTTCAATTTTATCCTCAATTTTCTTGTAAAAATCAAACCTTTAATCCTGAAAATGAAGATAAAAACCATAAATCAAAGCAAAACCATTTGAATCTTTTAACAATACCTATCACTCTCACTATAATCTCCGCTTCGCTTGCGCAAAAACCTTCTTTTGCTGCTACAACCGTGATCTCAGATAAAAAGAAAAAAGGACAGATAAAAAGCCAAGAAGCATTAACACCAGAGCAGCTGAAAAAATGGTCAAAAGACTTGCCTATTGTGTCAAGTAGGATTGCATATACTGAAATTTTGAGTTTGAAAAATGATGGTAAGCTTAAACATGTTATTAAGTCACCCACTGGTAGTTTAAGGCAGAAAGCAGAACCTGTTTTGGTAGTTTTGGAGGATTCTAGTGTGTTAAGAACTGTTTTACCATCGTTGGATAGTAGTAAGAAGTTTTGGGAGTCTTGGGATGAATTAAAGATTGATTTTTTGTGTGTTAATGCATATACACCTCCGCATAAGAGACCGGAGGTGCCTAGCCTGTATTTGGGGTTTTTATGGAGAGTGCCTGAATCCATGTTGTCAATTTTTAAGCCTAAGAAAGAATCGAAAAAGGTTGCAGAGTTTAGGAGAACAAGAGAAGAATTTAAGAGGCAGAGGAAGATGGAATTGGAGAGAATGGGGGAAGAGAGGGAAATGATTTAGAAGGCAATGAAAGCACAAAAGAAAGAGGAGGAGAAGAGAAGGAGAAGGGAGATTAGGAAGAAGAAGTATGAGGAGTCATTGCAAGATTCAAGGGAAACTTATCAGTACATGACAGATGTGTGGGCAAATTTGGCACAAGATTCAAACGTGGCAACTGCTCTGGGATTGGTGTTCTTTTATATCTTTTATCGGACAGTTGTGCTTAATTATAGGAGGCAGAAAAAGGATTCTGAAGACAGGTTGAAGATTGAAAAGGCGGAGGCAGAAGAGAGGAAGAAAATGAGAGAGTTGGAGAGGGAGTTGCAAGGGATTGAGGTTGAAGACGATGTTGATGAGAGTGAGCAAGGGAAAGGGGAGGATAATCCATATTTAAAAATGGCTATGCAGTTCATGAAGTCAGGTGCGCGTGTGCGCCGTGCACATGGTAAGAGGCTGCCACAGTATTTGGAGAGGTGTGGATGTCAAATTCTCAGATGTTGCAGGGCTAGGGAAGATACGTCTCGAGCTCGAGGAGATTGTCAAGTTTTTCACTCATGGGGAGATGTATCGGAGGAGAGGAGTGAGAATACCAGGTGAGATCATGCAACCCTGATAAGTTATTCTGCTGTTTGAATATCTGCTACTAAATTACTGGCAAATCATGCTTGAAGGGAATATTGGTGGTTCTTCCGTGTTTTCATATCTGCTTAATTGGTGTCAAGGCCTGAATAGGATAGCCTTTCAGTGTTTTAAATTTGTTATTGACCAACCCTTTATTCACTTGCTATTCTTTATCAGGTGGCATACTTCTCTGCGGTCCTCCGGGTGTGGGGAAGACACTACTGGAAAAAGCTGTAGCAGGTGAGGCAGGTGTCAATTTCTTCTCCATTTCGGCCACTCAGTTTGTGGAAATATATGTTGGAGTTGGGACTTCTAGTGTCCGATCACTTTACCAGGAGGCCAGGGATAATGTAAGGGCTGTCTTAGTGTGTTTTCAGCTTTTTTTTTTCCCAATTGAATTGGTTCTATATGGATGGTTTCTTTTCGCCTCTAAGTTGTCCTGAATTTGAATAGTTGAAGTCCATCATAAAAGTTTCAATTGCCAGTTATTTGATGCTTTCAAGCATATATCTCATTTTAGAGTGCCATGCCTTTCTCATATATAAATTTTTTTTTTCTGCTTCTACCTCTTGTTTTTTCCCTATATTCTTACATCTTCTCATTTGATGCTATATTTTAACATCTTGTTGTTTGATGTTTGTCTGCATAGGCCCCATCTGTTGTGTTTATTGACGAATTGGATGCTGTTGGAAGGGAGCGTGGTTTAATTAAGGGTTTTGGTAGACAAGAACGTGATGCTACTCTTAATCAGGTTGGTTGAGACAATAATTTCCTTCAAGTTAAATTGTACTGTTTTTCCTTATTTTAGTGTCTAAGCCTCTATAAATTTGTTTTCAACATTGTTGATGTACTATAGCTTCTTGTCTGCTTGGATGGGTTTGAAGGAAGGGGGAATGTGATCACTATAGCTTCCACGAATAGATCTGACATTCTAGATCCAGCCCTCATGAGACCTGGATGGTTTGACCGTAAAATTTACATCCCTAAACAGGGTCTTATAGGTCGCATGGAAATTCTGCAGGTAATTATTTGTACTTTCATTTTGTAATAAATACTGATGTTTGGTATCACTTATATGACATTACATCTTTTATTATTATTTGTTTTTGATTACCAATTCTTCTTTTTCTTATTTCTCACAATTCCTTGTCATAGGTCCACGCTCGTAAGAAGCCAATGGCTGAGGATGTGGACTATCTGGCTGTTGCTAGTATGACTGATGGAATGGTTGGTGCTGAACTAGCAAATATAGTTGAAGTTGCTGCCATTAACATGATGCGCAATGGAAGGACTGAGGTAATAGTTACTCTTTTGGACATTGTAACTTTTTGTTAACTCTTCTGTATTACTATAAATTTGTGAAAAACATGAAGGAATTTTGGTGTTAAACTTGTTCAACTACTTCAGAAAGATGCATTTTCAATTTTGTAGATTACAACAGACGACTTACTACAAGCTGCACAAATAGAAGAGAGGGGAATGCTAGATAGAAAGGAAAGGAGCCCCAAGACACGGAGACAAGTAGCCATCAATGAAGCAGCAATGGCTGTTGTAGCTGTGAACTTTCCTGACCTTAAAAATATTGAGTTTGTATGGTCTTTGCCCTGTTTTTATCTATTACTTGTTTTATTTCCTTGCATACACCATCATGCAAGTCTTGCTAGAACAATTCACAATGTTCTTCATCTTGTTCCGTAACCATGTCAAATTTGTGTTAAGTTTTAAACATTCGATCTGTACAAGTACAAGCTTACCAATTAAACCTTTCAAGGTGTGGTTCTAGATGCATCTCAGCATCATTAATTTCTCATGATATCATTTGATAAATATAACTTATTTCAGATGCTGGTTTTTAGAGCATTATGGAGAAAGTATTTGTGCTAGAATTTTTGGATAATCTAGCAAAAAACAAAAATGTTGTTTTTGCTTGAGGGTGATGAAAGATAATCTAGTTTTCTTATAATATAAAGTCAACAAGAAGAATTTTAAGTTCCTATCATTACTGCCACACATTTTTGCCTGATATTCTGGACCTGTGGTGCATTCTACTTTGTGACATTGCTGCTCTTTGAAGATTTCTGTCCAGAGATAGCTGCAATGCATTTTGTGGCTTCGAGGCTGGTTTTCTTTTGGGTTTTATTTATCACGAGGAAGAGAGGACACGAGAATGATCTGGGACATGAGAATGATCTGTTTCTACTGTGCCATCCACTCTTTCTTTGCATGTCTTTTATCATCCCAGAGATAGAATTTCTTTTTAAATATCTTTCAGTTGAGATTATTTCCCTTTATATCTCTCTGGAATATTGTAGTCCATGACTTAAATTTTTATAATCCAAAATATGCATTTTTGTCGTTCACAAGTACAGAAAGCAGTTATGCTTTATTGCTTTTGGGCAGGTAACGATTGCTCCTAGAGCTGGTAGGGAGTTGGGCCATGTTCGGTTAAAAATGGACCATTTGAGATTTAAGGAGGGACTGCTAAGGTATATCCTACTTAAACCCTTTGTTTCTTCATATTTCTGAAAGTTGTAAACTCTATCAAGAACAAAAAAAGAGGGACAATATCTTATTACTATGGTCAGATCTGCAGTGCATAATGTTGAAAAGATCTTTTCTCAGAAATTGAGCTCTTGTTGTTAGTAATTCAGCTTCCTTTGGCGGATTAGTTGTTTATCATTGCTGCATGTGAAATCATTTTGGTTGTGAATCCTCTTAGACCTTAGTTATTTCTTGGTATTGCAGTCGGCAATCCTTGCTGGATCATATCACCGTTCAAATAGCACCACGTGCAGCTGATGAGCTGTGGTATGGTGAGGGTCAGGTGAGAAAAACTTTGCCACATCCTTGCCTCTTTCCTGGTAATGTGCCAATTGGTTTGTAGGGGCAGTGGCATATCTTTCCTATGATGTTTTGGTAGTGCTTCAGATGTAATTCTGCCGGCTTATGTTTATAGGGCTAGGTGCTTTGTAAATTTAGAATCATCATTCATTCTGGAAACTTGCCTAAGCTGATGCTTAAAATTTCCTTCATCTGTTGAATCATGCCAGCTGAGTACAATATGGGCCGAAACAGCAGACAATGCTAGGTAAGCAGCTCGGACCTTTGTTCTCGGTGGCCTTTCTGAAAAGCATTATGGGCTGTCCAACTTCTGGGTGTCAGATCGAATTAATGTATGATACTCTCTTCATGTTTTCTGCTCAAGGTTTTTATTTTTAAGCTTAAGCTTTGTTTTGGCATCGGTTGTTCTGTTTCCATTCACTCTGAAAAGTTTCATGGTCCAAATGTGGCAAGACTTTTCCTTGCATCCATGACTGGTCCGATCTGCTCTTTATTATTTTACTGCTCTTGTAGTTTTGAGACTGGATATCAAGCAGCAATAAGTGGAGTTGAGATTACATTGCCCTTGATAATAACTTTTTTATGTAAAAGATGTATGGGTGAATGCCAAAAGGAATTGAAATGCATGAATGGCTAAAAGATCATCCAGGAAGAAAAATTGTCAGACTGCATATTCATCCCATTTATCTATAATGTTGTTCTATTACAGTTTGAACTCCTGATGCATGATTTTAATGTTCAGGAAATTTGAGGCATTGCGGATCGTGAACTTATGAGTGTGCGAAAGAGGTAATCCAATTAAGAGAAGCACTTTGTTGCTACATTTTGTATCCTTGTTTTCACAAACCATTGTTTTCCTTTTCAGATCTTGCAGAAAAACCGAGAGCTTATGGATGCTGTGGTAGATTAACTTGTTCAGAAGAAAAGTTTGACAAAACAAGAATTCTTTCATCTAGTTGAGTTGCATGGCTCCCTTGAACCTATGCCTCATAGCATACTTGACATTAGAGCTGCCAAGCGTGCGGAGTTTCAAGAAATGATAACTAACCAGAATATTACATCAATAGGGAGCAGTGCATGAGCCAAATGCTGAGAGACATCATCTTGTCAGTTGTTTATTCTTCAGTCTAGGTAAATCAACATGTGACTTGAGTTCTCGGTGTCTAGTGCAGTCATGATCTATGTGGAATCACTGCACAATCTTTCCGCTGATGGCTGTGAGAGCCCATCTTTAGATGATAGATTTTGCATGTGCATGATTGAAAAGTCGTCAAAATTGAAGCCATGGTATGGTTCATTAATCATTGAAACAGCTATTTCAATGATACAGGATTGTCCTTCTATGCCTATCTTGCCTCAAATTTGGAGCTGGCATCTTGTTTATTAAATTCAATCAAATTATTTTTGTGAGTGTATTATATATATATATATATTACAATAAAATGTACTTATGCTCCTAATAGATTCAATAATTTTCAGCTACCTTCATGTGTAACCCAGATTCAATGGACTCTAGTTGTGATGATTACAACAAAAGAACAGATGTTTCCGAGGTGAAGTTGGTAAGGTTTTGCTTTATTTTGCATGCATTCTATTTGTTCTTAAAATATAGCATCAAGAGCACTTACTTTGAACCATTAAAAAGATCTTATTTCCATGAAAGAGTGATAGAGAAATATTTGACACCAAATTGAAATTGTTTAGATAGGAAAAATCCTCTAGATGAGGAACTCTCTATAGAGATAGTGGAAAAATCCTCTCCTTAATCCTTTGCCTCCTTGTTCTCCTCCTCATTGCCCATTCTTCTTCCTCTTGTTCTCGTTTGGCTTCATCCTCCTCTTAGCATTCTCTTTTCTCCACCCCAACTTCATCAACCAGGGTCTCACCAACCTAGCCCCTAAACAAATGAAGACAAGTTCCAGAGTCCCGCAGCAGATGGTCAATAGAGCAGCAAATTTCCATGAAGTTCCCTGGTGGCTTGAATTGGTAACCTTTGTTGCTGCAGCATAAGCCGTTGCAATGAATGCTACAGAAACCCTCGTGACCTTATGAGCTACCGTTAGCAGCCTCTTCAATGATTTTCTCTGAAACGGGATGATGCTAACGAGAACAATGACGATACCTAATGATGTGAACAAGGCAATGTTGTTGCTTATTATAAAAACCTTAAATGCTCTCTCTATGAGAGCTATCGAGTTTCCTCTTAATTCTTCTTGCTGCCAGACGCCACCAGGAGGACTAATTCCTGCTGCAAAGTAACTGTGGCAATCAAAATGGCAACTAATATGACGGTGTGCCGGGCATTTTTTAGGGCCTCTTTATGTACATCCTCTTGCTCATTGTAACGATAATTGTATTTCTCAACCAGTTCTTTTTGTGTCTTTTGTTTTGATGCTTCTGCTCCCTCGTGCCGGCTCTGGGATTCATTCTTCTTTAATGGCCCGGGTTCATAAAATAATGATTTTTTGAATTTGTGATTGCCTTCCATCTCGATTCTGAACCGCATCAACCCTTATGCCAATTTCCATATTCGTCGTGGTTGTCAAATATATTCTTTTAGAGGGCCTCCGTCATTACGATTTCCAGTTTCTGTAAGCAGTTCAGCTCTTTGCTCGAGTGCATCTCTGGGGATTTTGGCAATCAGTGATTGAGGAAGTTCGTTGCCTGTTTTGCCTCCTGCTTTTCCTATATGGTCTTTAAGGTTCTGCTGAATTTCTGTAGCTCTCCCGGAAACTTGGTTGAGGATATGTAGGGCAGTATACGTCATATTTCCAATAATTGATTTCCATTTTCATTTTATGCAAGATATATTCTGCAACCTTGACCAAACATTGAAATGTCTAATCATGAGCAAAACTACTTTAACCAAAACAATAATAAACCTTGATTTGTCAATAATGAGCATATACAAAAGGTTGACGAGAATTACCAGTTGAACTAATTAATACCCACCTGATAATGACCTAAAGAGATCGCTACATGTAAATGGTGTTACCATATATCGATCTGGTCATCGTTGCAACAGAGATGTGTCGCTGAAAATATCCGCCAAATACGCAAAGACCTCAGAATGATTGAATCTTATAGCAAGATGAAACACTGTTTCTGATCCATATTTTGTGAGGACCTGAAAAGATGAACGGGCTACAACCATAAATTCTTTCAGGATTGCAGTGTCATGACCTTCATAGCTGCCGAGTGCAATGGTGTTTAACCATTGTTATTGAATTGCAATGCAAGGTGCGATTCAACTCTTACAATCATTTTCGTTATCGCCAACAGGATCAATGTATAATTGAAACTAAAGTGCGCAAACACAAGATAATTTTTCAAGATAATCAAATTAATTGAAAATGATATATGATATTTGGATTAGAGTCCTCTAGTTTGGAGTGTGGACATTTACAGCTCTCTGTGTAGAAAGTTCAATTATCGGTACAAGAAAATTGGAGCTCTGTCATTCACATTTTTACAATGCAAGTTTTAAAAAAAATTTCAATGATATAAAGAGGTCAATTGATTGAGTTTTCTCTGTTAGGTAAAAGATTTTATTTTAATATTAAATTTTTTTTAAATAATTTTTTTATGATGTTTGGTTACATTTAGAAAAAAGATTTTAAAAATTAAAAAAAGTTATTTTTTTCTTTGTTAGTCTATTAACAAAATACTTAAATTTTGAGTTTTTAAAAGTAGAATTTTTAAATTTTTTTTAAAATATATATTTTTTATTTTCATAATCTATCCTTAATAAAAATAAAAATATATAATATTTAATGTAATATTTAATGTAATCATTAAAGTTGTCAACTCTACAATATAGAACTATCCACTAAAACTTATTTGTTTTCATGAATATTTAATGTTCTTTAATTTAATCTTTGTCAAGGATAGTTAATTATTTGATGCATTAGTAATATTATTTATAAACCTTATACTTTTGATTTTATATTGTATGGTTAATTAGGCAAGGAATTTTGGGCCGAGGTAGTAGTTTATATGTGCTATCTTATCAATCGTTCGCTATCAATTGCCATTGAAGGCAAAACTCTTATGAAAGTTTGAATTAGTAAACTTGTACTAATTATGATTCTTTACATATTTTTTTATCTACGAATTTTTATTATGTAAAAGAATTAAGTTATATCCATGAGCCAAGAAAGCATTGTTTATGGGTTTAACTGCGGGAGTAAAGGGATATCAACTTTGGTATCCTATTTCAAAAAAGATTGTCTTTAGCGGGGATTTAACTTTTGATGAATATATGATGTTGAAACAAATTGAACAAGAAGATCTTTAAAAGAAAAATGAGTCTAGTAGTACTCCATAACAGGTGAGCTAGAAAGAGTTTCAATTGATGAAAATTATGAAGATGAAGATGTTTCAACCTAAAAACCTTCTTAGCAACATGATTTAATTGCAATTAGAAAGCCACGAAGAAAAATTCATAAACCTGCTCAATTTGTTTATGTGGTGGTCTATGCACTTCTAGTTGTAGATGATGACATTCCTTTTATTTATACAGAAGTAATATGCAGTTCAACAAGTAAACAAAAGAAGCAAGCTATGATTGAAGAAATGGAGTCTCTTGAGAAAAACGAGACTTAGGAGCTAGCTACATTACCCAAGAGTAAAAAGATAATTGGGTGTAAATAAGTATATACAAAGAAAAAAGGATTTTCTAATAAAAATGAAGTTCGTTACAAGGCTAAGTTTGTAGCTAAGGGATACACTCAAAAGGAAGACATTGATTATAATAAAGTCTTTTCTCCAGAGTTGAAACATTCTTCCATCTAAGTGTGCTAGCCATGGTTGTGCAATTTAATCTTAAACTAGTTCAACTTGATGTGAAGATCGCATTCTTACACTGTAATTTGAAAGAAAAAATCTATATAACACAGTCTGAGGGCTTCAAAGTTGCTAGAAAAGTGTGTGTATGCGTGCGCGCGCATACACTTTTAACATAAGTGCACTTTATCACAACAAGTAATATATGATGAGAAAAGTATCGTTCTCACGAGAAATTTTTATTATTACTTGTTAAGTGCTAAAATTATGTCTTTTTACTCTTATTCAAACTATTTGTATTTCAATGTATTGATGAACTAAATTAACTAAATAATTAAAATAATGATAAAGACAACAAGGGAATGATCATAAACACTCCAAATTATCAAATGTTTAAGATTACAATTATCCCTCATTATACTACACTTGAATTTTTTATTCTTTGTCTATCAATATAAATTGTTAATAAGAAACTCTAATGTATT
This sequence comes from Ailanthus altissimus, assembly GCA_946807835.1. Lineage (NCBI taxonomy): Eukaryota > Viridiplantae > Streptophyta > Magnoliopsida > Sapindales > Simaroubaceae > Ailanthus > Ailanthus altissimus. Next base: position 18,645,576 of record OX327710.1, on the reverse strand, counting down.
CATAAGCCTCTTCTGATGGTCAAGTGATTATACTTCAATCAATAAATTTTTTATTGCATTTTAGGTGCTGCGGCGCTGGGACCTAGGTTTATGTATGAACAATACCTAAAAGTACTATTCTTGAGCATTGTTTAATGTGTAGTATTCATAAATCATTGTTTATATTTTGAGCATTTAGTCCTTTTTTTAGATTTTTGTTCCAAACAACTTTGTTCGTTTCCGGTTTTCAGTATTCTCATCCTGATGGTCTTTAAACCTATAAAATAATATTAATATGTATAAATTGCCAAATTATTGGAATAAATTAAGCAAATGATAAGTTTAAAAAGATAAAATATTTTATATAATTATGCCTTATAAAAAAGAAGAATTGGTTTACAAAGTGACGAAATCGTTGTATAGTTTGAAACAGCCTCTAAGGAAGTGGTACAAACAATTTCATCAATTTGTGAAGAGTTAAAAGTATACAAGAATAAACTTGACCATTGTGTGCATTTTTACTAGCTACATGATGGAACACTCATATATTTGCTCTTATTTATTGATGATATATTAATTACATCCAAGAGCAAAGATCAGATTGAAAAGTTGAATATCAACTTAATCAAGAATTTGAAATATAGGATTTAGGTGAAGCAAAAAAGATTCTTGGCATAGAAATTGACAAAGATAGAGCTAAAGGCAAGGTTAGTTTATCCCAAAGACAATGTTTGAAGGTGTTATAATAGTTTAGTATGAATGAGCAGTCTAAACCTGTAGGTACACCACTTGCTTCATATTTCAAGCTTTTTGCATCATTTTCTCTAACTACTGATGAAGAAAAAGAGTACATGCTACAAGTTTCATACTTCAATGCAGTTGATAGTTTGATATATGTAATGGAATGTATAAGACCTGATATTTCATAAGCTGTAAATATAGCGAGCAGGTATATGCAAAATCTTGGTAGAAGATATTGAAAAGCTGTGAAAAGGATTCTGCAGTACATCTTAAATACCATAGATATTGATTTGGTATTTGAACAAGATGATACTCTTAGTCAAGATGTTATTAGGTACGTTGATTTTGATTATGCTGGCGATGAAGATAAATAACGATCAACTATTGGCTATGTGTATACACTTATAAAAGGTCAGGTAAGTTGAAAGTCTATTTCATAGTCTACTGTTACTTTGTCAACCACAGAGGATGAGTACATAGCAATTATAGAGGCTGTTAAAGAGGTAATTTAGTTACAAGGGTTGTTGGAAAAATTAGGTCTTAGTCAAAAGTTAATATGTATTGTGATAGTTAGAGTGCTATCTTTTTAATAAAGAATCAAGTTTTTTGTGCACGTACAAGGCATATTAACGTGTATCACTTTGTGCAAGAGATTATTAAAGAAGGAAAGATACTTTTTCAAAAGATTGATACTGGCGACAATCCTACAAATACAATGACTAAGGTGGTAACATTGATTAAGTTCAAACATTATCTTAACTTGATCAATGTTCTAGCATTAATGGTAAGACATTGAAGAATATTCACTTAGAGTTTTGATTATTCAAGTCAAAGTGGAGATTTGTTGAATATTTGACTTGAATAATTAAGATTAGCACTAATTTGTATCCAAATTAAAGACTTGAGAAAACATTTGGTAGGCACTGAATTTTATCTACAAATTTTAATTTTTAAGTTGATTTTAACACATAAATTTCAATATTTATGTGGCATGGTTTTCTTATAAATTGGAATCAATTGTGATATACAAGTAAGGATCAAGAGATACAAGAGAGCATCCAAAATTTAAGATCATTTGAGTAGTTGAGAGAAATTATATATTTATGCAATTTCATGAGTCAAGTGTTCTATTGAGTGTTATTGGGTATATTGAGGTTTTGAGTTGTGAGAATTACTCTCCAACAATTAGAATCAACGGATGAAGGGAATGAAGATGAAAAATGTAAAGAAAGGAGTTCATATAGACGACCCACTTTACGACCTATCCTAAGTGTCTGACCTATCTTCAGATCTTGTATATAACACCCAAAGCTAATAAATAAAATGTTAAGACCAAGTTCATAAATTTGACCGACAGATAGAAGATTTAATGTGAGTTTAGGTATAATATAAGTATCAAATAAGGAAAGACTGGAGCAAGACACTCGACCAACTTGAATAACATTCATGAAAGATCCATTAGCAGTTTGAATAGAAGGTAAATAAGAAGCACGAGATTTAGATGAGAAAAGAGTGGAATCAGAAGTCATATGATTGCAATATGCATAATCAAAATACTAAGAGTTACCTAAAAGAACAAAAGAAACAGTAATGGAAGGATTACCAGAGTTTGATATACGTTGGCAAAGTAAAGATTCAAGATCACTAGTTAAGTTAAAAGAGGAGTTGGCAGTATCTTGGGCAGCAGTAGCAGCAGAGAATGATTGAGGCCTTGTAGAAGTAGCACCCTGAGATTGTTTGCTTTTAGGACAATCTTTTTCAAAATGACCAAGTTTAATTTTTTGACCTTTTTTGCATTTAAGTGTCGAATAAATAAGAAATACATATCTAGATAAGTGGCAATATTTCTTGTGTTGAGTGGAGTTGTTAAATTTGTGTTACGGGATGACTAGTGCTGTATCTGTACGACCTTGTTGAAGAGTAGCAAATCTTATTTCTTCAGAGATAAGATTAGTAATAACCTAATCTAAAGTGGGTAAGGGCATTCGATGAAGTAAAGGAGCACGAGTGGACTCAAATTTATCTTGTAGAGCTATAAGAAACTGAACCAGACATTGATGATCTCGGTAGATAATAAATACTTGATCATCATCATTATTCTTTCAAATTAGTTCTGAAAAAGCTAATTAATCCCAAATAAACTGCATCTAAGAATGAAAGTGGGTGATGGATTATCCTAATTCTTGTCGAAGGTGATGCAAATTTTGCAGTAGTTGATATTGATGAGAGAGATCTATGGCAGTGTAAAGATATGCAAAAAAATTTCAAAGTGATTTGGCAATATTAAATCGACCATAGTGAAGACTGATGGATGAGGTGGATGTATTATGAAATCATATAATAATCTAATGATTTTTACTATTCCGATCATTTAGTTTGTCAATGAAAGTCTTCAGACTCTCATTATCTCGCTGCTTAGGCAGAGTAACATCATCAATGATATAACGTCAAAGTCTTCTGCATTTAAGAAAGCTACACATAGCTTATGCCTATAAGACATAATTATGTCCATCAAGAATAATGTGATTAAGCTGAGAAATATTAGATTTATCTATAGAAAAAATAAATTTATCTCTTCAATTTTTAGTAATTATAATTTGGCCCATAAATTTTTGATAATTATAATTTTATCCTAATACTTTTAATAATTACAACCTAACCTTAATATTTTTAATAATTATAAAGTGACCCCTATTCTTTTCAAAAATTATAAAATAACCCTAAACAATATAATAATTACAAAATAGTTTTAAAACTTTTAAAAATTATAAAACTATCACAAAATTATAGAATATTACGATTCGACCTTGAAATATTAAAAAGTTTGCAAACAAACCCTTATTGCAAATAGTAAGCTTCAAACGGTGCGTCTGGTGGTTTTTAATCTCTAATCGACGTAAATCCAGTGGCATTTGAATGGTCAGAGACTAAGGATTCTCCTAGACAGGGAGGTATTAGTCACGACGCCGTATAATAGCTGGGATCTGAGTGGTTACGATTGGCAGTAGAGACCTTTAGGCGGTGCGTGCATCTTGGTTTGATCTCCGATCGATGCATTGTCAGCGGCGTTGGATCGACCAGTGGTTTCTGATTATCTCGGGGTGGGTAGTGTTTAATACGGTAACTTTTGACAGCTTTTCGGCAAACCTCAAATAGATTTTTGACTAATTCCTAAAAAAAAAATTCTAAAAATCTATTGTTAAATAAAATGATAATGAAAAAAATCAGAGCACTAATACTATATAAGAATTATAAAGAATAGTATATTTTACTGTAATAAAAACGGTATAATAAAAATTTTTATATAAATTTTAACTTATTATAAAATAAAATAAAAATTACTATACATAAAAGGGAATAATTATAAGCTATAAAAGGTATAGATATATTTGATATACTATCAAATATATTACACACATTAATAATCTTGATTCTGAGCTGCATCAACCCGACTATCTGGGTTCTCTTTATCTTGATTCTGAACGGCATCAACCCGACCATCTGGGTTGTCTTTATCTTGATTCTGAACGGCATCAACCTTTAATTCGTTTTCCATTTCCATTGTAGCCAATTCCTGTGCTGTTGTGTTGCTCTTTGAGGTATAGTACCGAGGCTCTGGCTGTTCATCTTTATGGTCAATCGTGTCTCTGGCTGTTTAAGTTATCAGTAATGGAGGAAGCTCGTTGCCTGTTTTACCACCTGCTTTCCTTATCTGGTATTTCAAATAGTGCTGAACGCCCGAAGCGCTGCCTACAGCTTGGTTGAGGACATCAAGTGCCGTAAAACCTTCATTGTTCCGGACATTGATTTCCATTTTCGTTTTATTCAGTATGTAATCTGCTAACTGGGACGAGATGCTCAATTCAGTTTACCGAAAACAAAACATTGTTAAAAGAAAAAATGAGACAGGACATGTAATACTATGAGCGTTAAAGAGAGAGAGAGAGAGAGAGAGAGAGAGAGAGAGAGAGAGAGATGATAGTGTCCTCTGGAGATTGCGAGATGTAAAATGGTGTTACCGTATCCGTTGGGCCGATGGAAGAAGTAGGTGTCACAGAAAACCTCTGCCAAGTACTTGAAAGCATTATAGTGATTAAATCTTACAGTAAGATGAAACACCGTTTCCAGTTAATATTGTGAGGACCTGAAAGCATGGGCTAGCTAAAGCCCTAAATTTCTTAAGGATTGCAACATCACCATTCATAGCTGCCAAATGAAATGGGGTGTAACTATAGTTATCGAATTGGAGGGTAACGTCCGAATCAATCCGTAGAAGCATGTTTATTATCTCCATACGTCTTTTTATGCAAGCATAATGCAACGATGAATGTCCATTTGTGTCAGTCTTTTCAGTCACGTGTCACAGGCATGATTGGTGTTTGTTATTAACAAAAAAAAAAAAATTAACTTATTAAGTAATACAGCATACTCACTCTTATATATTCAAGATACACTTAATTTTTATTTGATGTGAGACGTGACATTTTTTTTCACCCAATTACGTGACGCCCTCGTCACGGTGTGGCCCAAACTCAAAGACCAACCTGACCCGTATTACCCATCTCTCCGAAAATAGGGAACCCACTACCCATGTAATAATCTCTATTGGGGCTCAAGACACATAATTTTTAGGGCCTACTTGGCCCGTATTGTCAATCTCCTAGCGGCATAGGAGACCTACATCCCATGTGACAATTTTTATTGGGGCAATTTTAGAGGCCCACATATGAATGAGAATTTGAGTCTGTTCTGATACCACTTGTCACGAGTTGGGCGCTTGCCATTGATCCAAAAGACTAGCCTGTTAGGTAATGCTGCATACCCACCCTTATATACCCAAGACCTACCCAATTTCTATTTGATGTGTAACATGATATTATACTTGTCACGGGTTGGGTGTTTGCCATTGATCCAAAAGACTAGCCTATTAGGTAATACTGCATACCTACTCTTGTATACCCAAGACCCACCCAATTTTTATTCGATGTGGGACGTGATATTTTCTCCCACCCAATTACGTGACGCCCTCATCACAGTGTGGCCCAAACTCAAGGACCAACTTGGCCCGTGTTACCTATTTTTTTGAAGATAGAAAATTTACTATCCACGTGACAATCTCTATTAGAATGATTTTTAAAGACTTACATACGAATGAAAATTTAAATTTACTCTAATACCATTTATTATAAATTAAATATTTATTATTAATTTAAAAAATTATCTTATCAAATAATATTACATACTCACCTGAACATACCTAATACTCACTCAATTCATGAATATAAAAACATGTTGAACAGATGTTCTACTACATCTGCAGCACCGTTAAAATCAATCAAATCATTTCAAAAATCAATTCCCTCGAGGCCATGCGTCGACCTTGTGTGCAATGTAATTGAATTATGTGCGATATCAAAAAATATATACTCTTGAAGCACATAGAAAATCAGAACAAGTCCAAGGATACGTTTTGTATTATTGTAATTTAATTTAATTTTTAAGTATAATAATTAAAATATTTTATACATTAGTGACCACTTTGCGGTTGTTTAATTTCAGATTAAATTTATATTAATAATGACATGTTACGTGTGTCCTATCCATTCAATAATTTACTTTCTTAAGAATAAATATGTTTTCTACCAACCAGTATGCCCTTTAGAAACTGCTACATGTAGAAAACTTAGATCTGCATTATCTTCTTCCATCCCGAGCAACCATGGCTGGTTCAACAGGACTTTCACTACTTCTAAATGCCCATTACTACAGGCAATGAACAATGCTTTTCAGAGTTCAACTTGCAAGACACCCACGGGTCTGCTTCCATTAGCAGAATTACAGCCCCAACCTTCCCCTCTCGACAGGCTACATGCAATGGAATCACACAGTTTATTCTCAGCCGCAACCATCTGAGGCCGCAGCTTGCTAATTTCTCTCATCAAGTCAACGCTTCCGTACTTCGCCGTTTTGTGCAATGTTGTGCTCAAAGAAGAGGTTCTCTGATCCAGAATTCCTTCATTTTCTTCAACTAATCTTCCGAAGGCTGCTTCATCGTTTTTCACAATTGCTTCTATAACCCTTCGGTACATCTTCTAAGTTAAAAAGATCAGAAATCTGAACTAAGCAATAAGGATGAAGAAATAACTTTTTTCAACAATTTTGTTTGCTCTTACAGCCTTTCGTCTGTTCGTTAGAGCTTAGATTTAGAGAATAACATATCCGTATTGCCGTAGCTAGTTGATTTTGACTTTATTAATTTCTCAACATCTTCATTCATATGAAAATTCTTACCAATTATTATCAACTTTCCTGGAACATACCATGTCGTAAAAAAGCAAAAATGATGACATATCAGCCTTAAAAGTTTATGAGCCGAAGCACTAAAATTCATATCCTATTTGTGAGAAAAAATAAAATATAAAAAAAATAACAAAAATAATAATAAAAAAAAAATTTAAAAGACTATATTATTATTATAACATTATATATTACAATGTTGCAGAGATAACCTTTATATAAACTTTAAGTCAATATAAATAAAGAAATATAAATACATAAAAAGAAATCAAATATAACCTATTAATTATATAATATTTATGGTAGGTGATTAATATATTGATATTCTATATCTTTAATATCCTCCCTCAAACTCAAGTAGAAGGTTGAGTTTGAAAAAGAATATTTTTTATTGTAATGGTTGGCATTGAGAAAATCAATCACTTGTGGATGCAGATGCGTTAAATGATACTTGAAACTAATCGTTGCGAGTGCAAGTGTATTGCTAACCACTGCGAGTGCAAATGCGTTGATAAAGAAACAAAATCAACTGTTGCGAGTGCAAATGCGTTGTCAACCACTGCGAGTACAATCGCGTTGATAGAGAAAAATCAACTGCTGCGAGTGCAAGTGTGTTGAGAGATTATTCCACCAATTTATTTGAAAATTACAAAAACAAAAAAAAAAAAACCGATAAAATAAAAAAATACAAAATGGCCCAAAACTTAGATAAATTACAAACTGTCTATATAACTTGGAAAAGTTTGCAAAAAGACCCCTATTATAAATTGGATCACCGAAATTTCAAAAGGAGACCTGGGACTGATAGATCCAGCGGAAGGGAGTTGAATGGAGCCAATGGTGAGAAGCAACTCGTCGAAAAACGACGGAGATCTAAGGTGGACGGTGGCGGACAACAGCTCTGTTCAAAGGCGCGTGGAGACGCGTGCAACTTCGGATCGACAAGATTTTGGTGCTGTTGAAACCTCCAGTTGATTCTGAGTGTAGTCATCTGGGCGGTGCATGCTAACGCGCTGGAAATCAGTCGGAATCTAAGGCTAACAGTAACGACGGTTGAGAGTTTGGTTAGCGCGTGAAGGAGCGTGTGGCGGCGGAGAAGCTTGATTCTGGCGGGATTCAACTGGCCGGCAGCGTCTGAACTTTTTTGGATTGGGCGGGGTTGATTATGGCGAACTCTGGTAATATTCTGGTGAAACTCCGGTGAGCTTCCTAAGAGTTTTTGAAAAAATTTCGGCAAGTTCTATCGAACAATAAGACAGTGAAATAATCGAACCGTAGGCTCTGATACCATTTGAGAAAAGATAAAATATAAAAGAAAAAGATAACAAAAATAATAAAGAAAAACTATAAAATTTGAAAGATTACATTGTTCTTATAATATTGTATATTACAATATTATAAAGACAGTCTTTATATAAACTTTAGGTTAACATAAATAAGAAAATATAAATATATAAAAAAAATTAAATATAACCTATTAATTATAAAATATATATAGTAGGTGATTAATATATTGATATTCTATATCTTTAATACTATTGTTTGGCACAACCTAACAGACTAGCCTAATCCTTTTAGAAATAAGTGTCTACTAAAAAAAATTGAAGTAAACTTGTTAAGGTAGGTATTATTTTCGATCCCATTTTAATCTGATTCAAAATTTTGAATCGAAATAAGAATGAGAATAAGTTTGAGAATAGTTCCAATTCAAAAAATGTTCCCAACGAGACATTATTTGGTATCTCAAAATTACCCATCTCTACTTGACGAATTTCATTCTAAGGTCGTAACTTTTTATAGTTTTACTGTGGATTGGAGATGACTAGGTGTGGGTGAGGTTTTCAAATAGTTGGAAAATACTAAATCATTGCAATTTCTTTTATTCAGAAAACATTGAAGTGTTGGATAATATAGAGAGAAACTAGAGAGAGAAACATGAACTTAGCTCAATGTTAGAATTTATGATACCCAATTACGATTTGCACTATAATTTTTAGCTGAGGTTGTTGCTTTATAACAAAAATAAAGGGACTTGGGATTTTGGCAACCCTAATTTTGAGGTTATGTGCCAAATTCGTTTTTTACTATTCAATGGGTTAATTTACTAATTTATTATCATTTTTTTAGGATCTTCCCAAAGGATTGATTGGATAATTTTTTTTGAGAAACACGAGTCCGCGTCGAATTGACGAAATGGTATGTGAATAATCGAAATTATATTATTATGTTTATTTGAATTCTTGTTTAGAATGATGTCAAGTATTCACACTTGTTTTAAAAATTATATTTATACACAATGAGCATGGTTTTATATAATGGTGTTTTATGTATACAGTAGAATCTAAATAAATTAATATCTTTATGACTAATAAAAATATATTAATTAAGCAATACTAATTAATAAATTATTAGTTTATAAAAATATTTCTTATTTTTTTTAAATATTCCAATTAATACTCTTACTGCAATTAAATAAATTAAATATTATATTTTACGAACTAACTGTATTCTATAAATTTGGTTTAAACAAATAAAATTTATCATTATGGTTTTTTTTTTGCCTTGAAGAGGTATTATTTAATTTACTATTTTTATGAACATTTAACTCATGTTAGAGATAAAATCTATGTCGACATCAATTTTAAGAACAAACAAACAACACTATATGTATTATGAAGACCTCTAGACACATCATATGGATATAATAGCATGTTAATTTATATAGTAAGTGGATCATGTATGAAATTATAAGAATTTGTTTTTACAATTTTTAATCTTATAAATTTATCAAAGTATTAATTATCACATTAACCTTAAATTGGGACCAACAAAAAAAAAAATATTTAATCGAGATTTTCAATTTATCAAATATAAATCTATCAAGATTCTATATTTAAGAAATTCCATCCACATTATGATTTTAGTTCTTACAAGGTTCATAGCTTTGATATTGTGTACAACCTATGATGTACAGTAATACTTGTAGGATTTGAAATGTAAAAATAGAACTTTGACATGAGAAAGTATGAGACTATTTCTAAAACATTATATATAATTATATGTTTCATAAAGAGAAATAGTTTAATTCTCATCGACACCATTCTTTTTAGCTATAGAGACAAGATTTAAGTCATTAGGATCTATTTATATAAACATAAAGGTTTAGGATTGTGTGTATGAACATTACACTCTTTGAAAACTTTTTTTTTTTGGCATGCATACAAAGAAGATATAATCAATTAGAGATGTGTAAATCTAATACTCAACTAAAGGAGTATCCCAAATATGACAAAAAAAATTTGAGTACCTAATGTTGAAGGGAGACACCCTTTCTCTTAGGTATTATATTAAGCGAAGAATTCTAAATTGAGTTCAACCTTAACCCTAATATCTTTTGTACAATGAAAATATGAGTTATTAAGCAAATATCACAAGAAAACTAAAGCAGATCAAAGAGTACAACACAACCAATTTACGTGGTTCGGCCAATTACAAACATCCATAATGGATCAAAAGATCTTAATCTCTCAAGAGATTTTACAAGGAAAACAATAATGGAACTCTCAAATGATCTATTGTTTGGTGTCTCTTTGTTCCTACAAGAACAATTTTCACCTAAACAGCGGTTCCACCTTAGTACACACAGCACTTAATGTCTACCTAGTTCTTCTTCTCTCTTAGAGTCTGTTTTGTAATACTTTATCTTCAATAAAAGGTTTACAATGGTTTATATAGTGAATAAAATATTCATAGAACCCTAAACTTAGTTGGAATAAGAGTTTACGTGATTGAGAGTCTAAAACTCTCTTAAGAAGAAGTTAATTTGAGCCAAAATCAGACTTTCCCGTTTATAGGCGCTGGATAGATAACACTGCAGCACTAGCTATCCAATGCTGCAATGCTGGATATCTTGTTTTTAGAGCCACGACATTGTAGCTTGGATAACAGATCTCATTTTTCGTCGCCTTCTTGTGCTTTCAAGTCTCATCTTGCTTCTTCCTCATGCGTACCATGCGTTCTTGACTTCAACGTGACTTTCTTCTTGGTATTCTTCATAATTCTTACTCATATAAGATTGTTAAATCATTATTCCAATATACCATTCCTTGATTCAAAATCTTTTAATAAGTAGGCTTCTGGATCCATCTACACTAATGCTCTATCACATAGAGTTGAGTCCAGTTAAGTCTCCACCAAGACTTAACTTTTTCGAGCTAGTGACTTTGGTCTCCAAAACTATACGTGCTTATTGCATAGGGTAGGAATGCGATGCACTTCTTTTCGACCCTCATTACTTCGGTGAGTATTCTTTAGATGTCGCCTCGTAGTCTATATTACTACAACACCCTATGTTGGCCCACATTTGGCCATTCTCTTTATAATACACGTGTCAATAGTTTTAAGGGGTTAGTGGCAAAAAAAAAAAAAGAAAGAAGCGGTGCTGCCTCTTTATGATATATATATTGTTTTGTTTGCTTCATTTGAAAGAGAAGCAAATAGAAACAAGAGAAGAAGAAGCAAAAACTGGAAGGGAGAAGAAAGAAAAGAAAGAAGAAAAAGAAAAAAAGATGGAAAGAAAAGAAGAAAAGAAAGGAAAAAGAAAAGAAAGGGAAAGGAAGAAACTGAGAAGGAAAAAGAGAAAGAGGAAGAAAAAGAAGGAAAAGAAGAAAGGAGAAAAGAAAAGAGAATAGAAAATTTCAGGAAATTAGTTTGGGTAGTTAGATTTATACCCAGTGGTTTAGTGGGTAATAGTTTTACGATATTATAATCGTTATATTTTAATATTTGTAATACATATTGATACTAATGATATATTTTTACACCCTATGATATAAGAGGTGTGCCGATAGTGGGTAGATTTCAGAATCCAGACCCGGCTCAGAATTGGTGTTCATTGTGAGTGGATAACTATATACATTTTATAGGTTTTTAATACAGCCAATTATGATTAAATTACGCGTTAGCAGATTTAATTATAAATTATTTTAGACATAAAAATATTTATACTATTTAGTATATTCAAAAATATTTTAGAATTTATTTTAGTGCAATTTATAATTATGTTCAGTACAGAAATAATTATTTAGAATAATTATGCTTTCATGATATTATATAGTAGTAGTTTTTGAACCACCATATGCATACCCTCCCCTTTAGTGTAGTTGCTCTGCACATGCATTAGACTAGTATAGTTTGCTCTGCCCGAGCGATGCAATATTTCGCCGGGTTAGACCAGCTTAGATCCCCCGCTCTGCCTGTGCGTGAGTTATTCCGTCAGGTTAGACCAAATTTTCCCCGGGTACAAGTTTGGTGTAATTTTCAGTATATATGTAGTACATGTTTCTAGAGCTATGTTACATATATTCAGCTTGATAATAAATGTTATGATAGTTTGCGCTTTCAGATTTTTAGATCCCAGTATGATGTTATACTTTTAGTTTTAGCACAGATTTTACGACAGCTCATACTTTCAGTACAAGTTTATTGACTACTCAGTACACAGTTTTATGATTATTTTATCCTACAGATTTATACGTGTACAATACATATAAAGTATATGATATTTTCAGATTATGTCTATTCACTGAGCCACAAGCTCACCATTTTTCCTATTTCCCCTATTTTTTCAGGTCGTCACAGGAGTTCGTGTAGTGTGATACAGTCATCACATTTTGAGGTTGGCCAACGTGTATAGCTGCATAAGCATCTCAGTCTGTGTATTTGTATATGTTTTGTATATTGGAGCATATGTGTATACTTTTTGTTGAGGCAGGTAGCCTCATTGTATCATATGTATGAGTAAAGAGTATGTTAGTCACATGTCATCGCAGGATCTGCCTCGATTCTCGAGAAGGGCTCGGGTCAGGTTCTGTCACTCATAACCACATAGACCCCCTACATACTACTTTGTACCTTCCAATCATATAGGTCCTTTAACTACCCTCAAAATTTTCTTTTTCCACTCTAATTGAATACCATTTTTCATTAAGTTTCCCTAAGGATATTAAGTTCCTTTTCAGACTAAGAACGTGTCTTACACTATCATGCATCCTCAACCTTATATCACTAACTCCTATAACCTCACAAGTCGTGTCATTTCCTGATAGAGCTTTACGTCTTATGGCTTTATAGTTGGTAAACAGTAATCTATCTAGACACATATGGACGCTATACCCAAAATTCAGTATCCATTTACTAGTGTACTTTTCCTTCTAGGTTAACAATGAGTCTACGACTTTAATATCTTCTCAAAGACTACCGAAGTAGCACTCTCATCCTTTTCTTTTGATTTAGGATAATCTCTCACATAGTGGAATTCTTTTTGAAAAAAGAAGCAATTCTTGGATTTTTTACTTAGTTGGATGCTTTTTTTTTTCCATCGTTCAAAAAAAATTGCTCCACTCTCGAATTTAGATCTCATTGTCAATTCTTTTGAATTCAATAAGGTCTTAACGTTATTCGTAAGAGTCTCCTTCCCATAAAGTAGCGTGTCTACAAAGTTCTCATAGTTCTTCGACAACAAACTTAACATAATGATGACATTGTCTTTATCTTTCATCTCGATCTCCAGGGTCTCAAGATCTATAATGACTTTGTTGAACTTGTCAATGTGATCTCTCAGTAAAGATCCATCAATAATAAATAGCTGGTATAACTTCTTTTTCACAAGGAGTTTATTTGCAAAAGATTTCCTTATGTACAAGTCTTAAGTTTCTTCTATAGAACCAAAACCATTTCTTCACCATCTATCTCCCTTAATACTCACCATTCAACGCCAGTATTATGGTGCTGTAAGGCTTCTTCGGAATTATGTCTCAATCTACCTCTCTTGGTCTCAAGGTTTTCTTCTCTTCACTAGTCGATAAACGGGCTTCTTTCATGGCTGGTCTAACTCTTCCTTAACTAGTGGAGCCTTCGCCTTTTTTCTCTATAGATTAAAGTCATTCCTCTCATTGAATTTATTTATATATTGCTTGATAGTAGCCGTAGTTTAAATACAACTAAAGGTGTATTATCGAACCACACTTTCATACTAATTTGTTGAAGGGAGATGTCTTTCTTTTTAGGTATTATGTTAAGTGAAGAACCTTAGATTGAGTTTCAACCTTAACCCTAATACCTTTTCTACAACAAAAATATAAATTATCAAGTAAATATCACAAGAAAACCAAAGCAGATCAAAGAGCACAACACAATCAATTTAAGTGGTTCGGCTAATTGCCTACGTCCACGATAGATCAAAGGATGATAGCCTATCTTATTAGCTTTCGAGAAATTTTACAACAAAAATAATAAGAAGAACTCTCAAAGGATCTATTGTTTGGTGTCTCTTTGTTCCCATGTGAAAAATTTTCATCCAAATAGCGATTCCACCATAGCACATATAGTACTTAGTATCTACATTGTTTTTCTCCTATCTTAGAGTCTCTTTTGTAATGCTTTATCTTCAATAAAGGGTTTACAAGGATCTTTATAGTGAATAAAATGTTTCTAGAAGCTTTAAACCTAGTTGGAATAAGAGTTCACGTGCTATAGAGTTCAAAACCCTCTCAAAGAAATTAATTTGAGCCAAAATTAAGCTTTCCTGTTTCTAAGGCCGCAGAGCTAAGTCTCTAGCACTGCGGCACTAATGCAACCTCGTGCTAATGCTGAGGCACTGGTTGTTCAGCACTGCAACATTGGATATCTTGTTTTTGGCACTGGGGTGCTGAGGCCGGGACAACAAGTCTCATTTTTCGTATCCTTCTCGTGCTTCCAAGACCCTTCGCTTTACCGCACCTACATTGGCATTACTATAAGCGAGGAACAATGTGCTCTTTTTCTCAGAGTTCAACTTAAAAGACACCCATGGATGGTAGGCTACCTCCACATTCCCCTGGTGAAAAGCTTCATGCAGTGGAGTCTCCAAGTCCTTATTCTCGGTCGCCGTAATTTTATAATTTCCTTCACCAAGACGATGCGTCCATACTTTGAAGCCACGTGCAATGCTGTGTTCAAGAATTAGTTGTTCTTTGTTCCAGAATTTCTTCTTCTTCTTCAACTAATCTAACGAAGGCAGGCACATCATTCAACACAATTGCCGAGAAAAGCCTTAGCTCCAGCTCCTTAAGCTTCAAACAAAAGCAATTAGAGCGGAAATCAATCGAGACAATTTGTTAGAGGCTAATATGTTCTATATAAATATACACAAACACACAAATAACGCGGACACTACCCTGTGGAGATTTGATAGCATACAAATTAATATATAAGCAATAAGCATATGTGAAGCTTCTTAATATCTTGAAACCTTTTAGTAAAGAATAGTCCTAAATTCCTAGTACAGTGTGAGCTAATTGTGGGTCCTCAATTATTTGATGCCAACCTCTGAGTTTAGTTTAATTGTATAAAAAATATGTTAGTTAGGAAAGACTTTGATAATCCGGTTCTTATGTTAATATATTTTTGTCGCTTTTCTTTATCTTCTGTGGTACCGTCACTGATCATGATGGACTAAATTATGAGCAAATGAGATTTGAAGCGCAGTATCTAATCTTATGAACATCTTGTACAAGTTAAGTCATTTGGAAATATTGTTATTAGTTCATTAATTATCCATTCAAGAATTTTCCTACACTAAAAAATTTCTAAATCATGATATTCCAGAGTACAAATCAAGCTAATTGTTATGAGCATTCTACTCAGCCAGTGCACCGAAGAAACTAAAAGTTGGGCACAGATTAATATTGAAGGAAAAAAAGAGATAGTTGCTGATTGTATTACAGATTTATTAAACAAATTCATTGGATTTCGTTGCTTTCTGGTCAAAATTAATAGAACCACATCAAAGCTTCTCCTAGAAATGCGGCAAGTTTTTCAAAAAATGACAGAAAAATAAATTAGTGGTTGGCATTTGTCATTGGTCAAGTTAAAGCTTCTGAGATTAAAAAAAAAAAATCCTTATTATTAATACATAAAGAGAGAAGACCTCTATATGGTCTTACTTTTGAGAATATTTGTTCCATAGAATCAATTAATTGATAAGGACAATGTAATTGACACCAAGAGCTTATGTTTCCTTAATTAACTTAACTTCCCCCAATTCCATGTAATAAGTCGAAGGTTGCTGGAATTTTCTTCCACTAATATTTTGAATTGGTAGCAAAAAGCTGAGGAATTTGATCAATAATTAATACATAAACTAATCCAGAATTTAAAAAAATTCCCTCTTTTAAGATATCAAGAAATTCATGGTATTGGCCGTATGTCTTTTGTTTATACATCAATCCACCAATCAATTCAGAATTAAATATTTTTTGGCAGGTGAGAGGTCAAGCATTTGTCAGAATTTTCTGTTATTTTTTAGCAAGGAAAACCAAATAACAGATACCATGAGGTCATAAAAAGAAATCCAATCTCTTATCTGATAGAATCCTTTGCTTGAGAATTTATGATGCGAGTTATTTATTTCCTTTCGGGTGGTTTAATGATATAGGAATCCTTATGTTGGATTTATTATAGGTTAATGTTTATTATCGGATATTTGGAACTTTATTTAGTAAGTTTTGATTGAGATAATAATTGATCATGACCAAGTTCGCTTATCGGATCCTAGAAGAAAAGTTACCATGAATATATATTCTGGTAAACGCTTGACCACTCATTCGCCCGATATTAATAGTCTTCATTCCAGCTTCTGGGTTAGTAATTGATTTTTCTTATTATCCCAATTGATTCCTAGATTGATGCAAAAGCGAAAAAGTACATAAAGCCAAAAGGTATATAATATAATTTAAAATACTTTGTCATTGAGAAAATAATGTATATTGGAAAATGGGTTTAGTATTTAGAGAATATTAGAGGGAGAGAAAGGATTAGAAGAAATATAAAAAATAAATTTTATTGAATTTATTATTAAAAAAAAATTAGATGACATTTGACATCTTTACAAAGGCCTATTTAGGCCCTTGCCTAACTTTTTTTTATAAACAACCCAATCCAAAATTGACTATTTCAATGGACTATGTACGAGTTCAGATATTTAAGCTTTCATAATTCGGTTCAAAAAAGGCATCATATAAGACATGCACCAGGATATATGTTGTCGCTCAATGTCACTATCATGACACATCATCATGGACAAAGTTACCTGCCATCTTATCACTGGGCTCATCAATAATGTCTATATCAACAGAGTTTAGACTTTGCCACATTATCATTGGGTTCCACCAATGGTGTAGTTGAAGCTACATTAATTAATGACTGAACCTAAAGATAAAGTGTGATAAATTTTTTTTTCAAAAAGTTAATGGCAGGCCTCCATATTAATAAGCACCAAGCCCACTGTCCTCTGTTGATACATAGATCAAAGGTTGTTTGAAGTTGTTGGGTAGATATAGCACTAAATCCCCACCATAGAGGAACAAAGTCTGTTGACCCCTCAGTGCTCTCAAGTTCACCTACTTGAGTTAACTATTTTAAAAGTGACCAATCAATAATATATCTAATACTTTAAATGTCATAGAGATATAATTACCATCATGCCCTATATGTCAAGTTCTCCAAAATGCCTCTTTTAAAAAGGATGGTTCTTTAATTGTATATCACCACATGTCGCCCTTAAGAAAAAATCTTCAAGTTATTACTCTCCAAACTCAAATTTTATCCCTTCGCTCTCTCAAATGATGTAGGCATTGACTAAATACAACATGTATTTTTTTTTAAGTACTAGTTTAGTGTATTTTTAAGTACAAATGTAGTATTTATCATGTTTAAAGTGTTATTTAGATTATGATGGTTTTAACAGCTTGAGATTTTAATATGTAATTCATGTTTTATTAGGGCATTATTTATGATTATCATGGAATTGAATTCATGTAGTTATATCTTTACATATTGATTTATAATTGTTAAAACCATATCCTTATATACTACTATATTATTCGTGGAATGTGGTATTTTCATATTATGAAGCTGAAGTCAAGGCATATAATACATGTAAAATTAGTCATAACATTTATATATATATATATATTAATTGAAGCATATGCCCTCATTGCTTTGCATGTTATGAATAAAGGCTTGAGGTCTTTTTTATGTTCTATATATATGTTGCATTTTATTATATTTAAAAATGAGTATGAAAACATAAGGATTCATAATTTCATAGGATCTACTTCGAATTTCTAAGGACTTGGGGTTGAATTCTGTCAAAAACTTCATAGCCTTCTTCCTTCAAATCAACTAAAAAGATCATTCAGTTTTGGATCTCCTATGATATTGAACGTGATTATAGGACATAATAACATTTTTTTAGAGTTCTATTACATTTTAGAGGGAGGGGATGTAGAGTGCTAATACAAATAAACAAATCTGTCTTATTTAAGAAGGATGTAACAATATTTTAATGAATTCATATCCAAATACGAATCAGAAATTTGAATTTGAATTCGATTCGTTGTCTAAATATATCAATCAAATTCAATTCATTTTATTTACATTTGATATAAATACACTATGCATTCTCATATATAATTCAACACAATTCAATCTAAAAATCAATTCATTTTATGTTTGATGTAAAAATTAACTTAAATTTAAAGTAAAATATTATGTTGTTTTATTTATATTGTCTAAATGAATTTTATCTTACTTGATTTCGTTCAATTAGATAGTATAAACAATAACAAATTATAAATGAATTCACGAATTAAGATGTTCGAAACTAAATTCAATTCGTTTATTATTTAAATAATTATTTTTATTCATATTCACTAAATTCGTGTCTAATCACGATCCATGTTACTACTCCTAGATATGATGACTAGAGGTAAGTTTGAAGAGTTTTAATCACCAGGCTAACTCAATTTTGGTTATATAGTTCTATTTAATATTTATATAATACTTTACATTTTAAATAATTTTCTTAAATTTTTTAATATTTAAACTCTCAAGTGAGGTGTCAATTACATAATTTGATGACATAATAAATTATTTTAAAGGTAAGAAAAATTTACTACCCAATGAATATATGTTATGTAATTAGATCATATGAAAATTTCGGTTTTTTTTTGGTGAGGGAAACCTGAAATAATTTTTTTCTTACTGAAATAATTATTTGATATGTATAATATAATTGAAGCTAGCTGATATTCTTAAAACTTAGCACTAGAAACGTATCTTCACGTCAAAAACCTTGATTCATCAAGAGATTATCGCCTGATGGCATAGTCTAATCTTCATAGTATATCCTTTCCACATATTTTCTTTTTAAATTTTGTTTGACCAAGTCTTTCTTCAGTTTTAATAAAATAATCTGAAATTAATTTCTCATCATAGTAACCTCCACCGCCTTAGTGGCAAGCACACGTTCTCATTAACGGTCAATAACAACTAATAACCGCCACACGCCAGTCTTCTTATTCCGAGTCACATATAATCTTACTGAAACAGACGTTACTTAAGAAGCATCCCATTAGCAAAATTGCCAGAATATTTTCTCCGGCTGGAAGAAAAAGGGAAAAGAGAAATGAAGCAGACAAATATGGCGTCTCTTTTGAGCCTCTTTGGCACTTGTTCTCTGCTACTCTTAGCCTCAATGAATGATGGTTTTGGTGTTGAAGCAGTGAAAGAGTTTAAAGTGGGTGGTGATTTGGGTTGGCAAGAACATGGAAACAACAACACTGCTATGTATAGTCAGTGGGCTGCAAGGAATAGGTTTAGTGTTGGCGATTCTCTCTGTGAGTTTGTTTATATGTTCTTTTTTCATTTTTCTTTTGGCACTTCTCTTACATATTTAGGTTTTACTTGTAAAGATTCCTGAAAAATTGTGATCAATGCCAGCTATATGTGTGTGTTTGGATTGGTATCACGTTCTTTATGATTTTTCACATTTTCTTTCGGAAAAATTATATGGAAAACTATGAACATAAGAATTTTTTTTGTCGTGATATGCTACCATGTACAAATGATAGAATAGAAAGAAAGTAAACGCTAATGAGATAGTACTAAAATTCAGATACTTAGCTTGCAGTTCAAAAAGGTATCATGGTGATAAACATTGAAGATAATATTTTCTTCTGATTTACATATATCTTCTTTACATCTTCTGATAGAGAATGATTTCGTACGTGTCCTAAAGTTCATTACAATGAAAATCTCAGATCTTTTATGTTGTGTTCTTTTTTTCTCATTTTGTGCAGCTTTTGAGTACAAGAATGACTCTGTCCTCGAAGTGGACAAATGGGGTTATTACCACTGCAATGCAAGTAACGATACCATTTCCTTCAACAATGGAAAGAGTGTATTCAAGCTTGACAGGCCAGGGTCTTTCTATTTCATTAGCGGCACACTTGATCACTGCAAAAATGGCCAGCGCTTGCTTGTTGAAGTGATGGGTCTGCACCCAATATCTCACTCTCCGCCGGTCATTGCAATACCGCCTGAATCATTTCTGGCACCAGGCCCGTTTCCAAGTTCAGGAACACTTGTTTCAGTGACACTTTCTTCAGTTTTTATGGCTCTTATTATTGTTACCGTAACCTAGCTATGGTATATATTTGTTATGTAGTTCATTTCCTTATTATTACATTCCAGCTGTTGGAATCTTTTGTTTGAGAATTTATGTTGACATTCATTTCATATGGGACTTGAAAGCGATTGTTTTCGATTAGTTTCGTGCCAATGTTTATTTGATTTTTGGAAATTAATTCATTAATTCTATGTTTAAGATCGTCAAGATCATTATCTTTTTCACTTACTATTTTATGTTTTTAAAGAGAAATACATTCAAATATTATATTAGTGACATGATTAATGCTCGGCCTCCCTTTTGCCTTTGGCATCATTATCCTTGAATCCCATATGTTTTATATTCCTAATCGCATTTTTGTCAATGATCCGCAGTTTAATATTGGTGCAGAAACTAAAGAAGAAAGGAATGTAAGTCAATGAAAACATAAACTATCACGTCAATGAAAAATTCTGATGATGGATGTTCACACCAAATAATCAGAATATACAATGCATAAATTATATGAACTGTCGTATCAATGAATTTTTATGGAAATAGATAGCAAGAAAATAATTCATAAATAAATATATCGAAAGCTACATATATTATAAATGAGACGGAAACTGCGTAGAAATTGACTTGATTCACTGAAAGACTGTAATATTATTTACCACAATTATTTAAAGGTTTATATTATAATTTAATTTACATTTTTACACATGTATCCCTCCTCGCCCGAAATAATTAAACAACAGCACATATCATTCTAAATATTTCCAATATGTAAACCTCTTCCGTTTAGATATTTGAATGTACATTTACATCATCTCACATTTTGATATTAATTTTCTTGTATGTGGTTTCTTTCTCATCTTATGTTGCACCATAATTTTTATACAAATTCTTTCACAGTTTTTATATCATTAGATATTGATGTATATGAATATTGTACACTATTGAAATATATATATAGACATATACAATTTTGAGCTAAATTCAATATTAGTAATTTCCTTGAACACGTAGAGAAGATAATATAAAATGTATGAAGTTGTCAAAGTCAACTAGTTTCCGTAATATTGCTATATTAAGCCTCTCTCACGGAAATAACAGAAGTTGGTAACGACAAACACATAAGAATGATATCCATGCATGTTTATTCATCCTTATTACTTAATATCTAGATTAATTTTTCAGTTGTTTTCGAGTTTTCAGCTGTGATTACATAAGCCTTGCAACAAGCAGCTGCTTCTTTGGAGCAAATATTGGAAGCTTTTAAGAAGATGGATCGGAGGCTTAGAGAAGCAATAATGAGGAATGACATACGTGCTTTTACCAACTTAGTTGGAGAAGATGACAAAATTCTGGATCCAAGGGCTCCTCAAGTACGCCGTTACACATTGCTGCAAAGTATGGACGCAATGAGTTGGTGAATAAAATTTGCGCCCGCAGATGGTTGCAGCTGAGAATAAGAACTCGGAGACGCCACTGCATGAAGCCTGTCGTAAAGGGAACGTAGAGGTTGTAAAGGAAATAATTGAAACCGACCCGTTGGCGTGTTTCAGGTTGAACTCCGAGAAGCAGAGTGTATTGTTCATCGCCTGCAGTAATGGGAATCTAAGAAATAGCTTTGCCTTTTATCTTTTTTCTGCACTTAGGACAAGTCTTTTTCCAATGACCTTTTTTTAACAAAAGTCACATTCATCATTTGCAAGTCTTTTTTTAGACTTGTCTCTCTTCCCAAGTTTACAACTTAAATAATGACCATTTATTATTAAAGCTTCCTCTGATGTATTATAATGATTTCTTTTATCTTTTTTTTTTTTATAATTTTATTATTTACAAAGTTGTGCATAAGATATCAAAGGTAACTTTATCCTTTTCATAAAGCAAAATGGTGGTGAGATGATCATATTCATTTAAAAGAGAGTTTAGCAGCAAGAATGCCTTATCTTCATCTAAATTGACCAAATCAACAATTATCTTATAGAAGGCATTTACGTGATCATTCATGGATAGGTTCGATGTGCATGTGAATCGAAACAACTTCTTCTTTAAATAAAGTCAACTTTTAAGGCTTTTCTTCGTATATTTGTCTTCTAGCTTCTCCCATATTTTCTTTATTGATATCTCTTTCATGACAAAGTATTTATAATCTTTAGCAAGGTATAGTTGAATCGTACCATATGCTTGCTTGTTGATCCTTCTCCACTCTTTGTCATCCATATATTTTGGCTTTTCTTTAAGAGCTATGTCTAAATCTTGTTGACATAATACATCAAGTACTTTACTTGACCACATACCAAAATTATTGGTACCATCAAATTTCTCTACTTTAAATTTGGCATTTGTCGTCGTATGCTTTGATGAAGAAAACTTGGTTGACGTCTCTGGCATTTTTTAGTATACGTGAATAGTACCATATAAATGAACATTGATTATTACTCAACTTAATTCAAAAACACCATACTAACAATGCCCACGTGTCTGTTCATATGAATTGTACACCAGAAAAGCTTTCAAGAAAGATTAAAGGGGTCACAAACGGTCCTACTTAAAATTTAGACTCCTTAGATAATATTAGCCTTTTTGATAAAATTTTTCTAAACATGTACTATCCACACTACTACACTAGGATCTAATATCAATTGTTGTGTGGAGGTATTGGGTTGAGTAATATTATCTAAATTACAATGAAATCAATAGTAAAGAAATACGGCAAAGTACACACAAAAGAGAAGACACAAAATTTACGCAGTTCGACTTTTAGCATACGTCTATAAGTAAAGGCATAAAATAATATTTTACTATAAAAAGTAGGAGTATATAATTGTTAGAGAATAATTATAACAACCCTGATTTGTTTTGAACTTTTTTTATTATTATATTTATATTATTATTAAATAGATGGGACCAATGAAATTATTATATATATTTTATTTTAAGTTGTATCCACTTGTTGAAAATAATGAAAAGAAGTTGAAATGAGTGTGTGGATTAGGGATGGCAAAAAAATCCGCAAACCCGCAAACCCGCTAAAACCCGCCCGCATTGGGAAGGATTTGGTAAGGCTTGAAGCGGGTTTGGTACGGGTTTGGTATTTAAAATTAAAACCCGCAACGGATTTGGTACGGGTATGGTTTTAGTGAAAAATCCGCGGATACCCGCAATGGGTATCCGCACATACTACATTTAAAAAAAATATAAAATATAAAAATATAAATTGATTATTTTACATTTTTTTTATCTCACATCAAAAAATCTACATTTTATTTGACATTGCTCATACCATTAAATATAAATAAATAAAATTAGTTCAAAGGAACTAATGATTGTAATTGAAATTAAAAATAAAATTATAGCATTTAACATAATTGAAATTGAATTTAAAATATTTAATATTTAGCGTAATTGAAATTAAATTTAGAATTATAACATTTAACGTAATTAAAATTGAAATTGAAATTGTAATTAGAATTAAATATTTAACACAATTGAAATTGGAAATGAAATTGGATTTAGAATGATAACATTTAATGTAATTGAAATTAAAATTGGATTTGAAATTATAATATTTAATGTAAATAAAATTAGAATTAAAATTGAAATTAAAATATTTAACATAATTGAAATTGGATTTAAAATTATAATATTTAACTATCGAAATTGAAATTATAATTATAACAATTTAATGTAATTAAAATTAAAATTTGATTTAGAGTTATGATATTTAACGTAATTGAAATCAAAATTGGAATAAGAATTATAATATTTAACATAATTGATATCAAAATTATAATTATAATTATAACATTAACGTAATTGAAATCAAAATTGGATTTGAAGTTATAATATATAACGTAATTGAAATCAAAATTAGGTTTAAAATTATAATATTTAACGTAATTGAAATCGAAATTTGATTTAAAATTAAGACATTTAACGTAATTGAAATCAAAATTGGAATAAGAATTATCATATTTAACATAATTGATATTAAAATTATAATTATAACATTAACGTAATTGAAATCGAAATTGGATTTGGAGTTATAATATGTAACGTAATTGAAATCGAAATTAGATTTAAAATTATGACATTTAACGTAATTAAAATTAAAATTGGAATAAGAATTATAATATTTAACATAATTGATATCAAAATTATAATTATAACATTAATGTAATTGAAATTAAAATTAGATTTGAAGTTATAATATGTAACGTAATTGAAATCGAAATTAGTTTGGAATTATAACATTTAACATAATTGAAATCGAAATTGAATTTAAAATTATGACATTTAACGTAATTGAAATCAAAATTGGAATAAGAATTATAATATTTAACATAATTGATATCAAAATTATAATTATAATATTAACGTAATTGAAATCGAAATTGGATTTGGAGTTATAATATGTAACGTAATTGAAATCGAAATTAGATTTAGAATTATAATATTTAACGTAATTGAAATCGAAATTGAATTTAAAATTATGACATTTAACGTAATTGAAATTAAAATTAGAATAAGAATTATAATATTTAACATAATTGATATCAAAATTATAATTATAACATTAACGTAATTAAAATTAAAATTAGATTTGGAGTTATAATATGTAACGTAATTGAAATCGAAATTAATTTAGAATTATAACATTTAACGTAATTGAAATCGAAATTTGATTTAGAGTTATGATATTTAACGTAATTGAAATCAAAATTGGAATAAGAATTATAATATTTAACATAATTGATATCAAAATTATAATTATAATTATAACATTAACGTAATTGAAATCGAAATTGGATTTGGAGTTATAATATGTAACGTAATTGAAATTAAAATTAGGTTTAAAATTATAATATTTAACGTAATTGAAATCGAAATTGGATTTAAAATTACGACATTTAACGTAATTGAAATCAAAATTGGAATAAGAATTATCATATTTAACATAATTGATATTAAAATTAAAATTAAAATTATAACATTAACGTAATTGAAATCGAAATTGGATTTGGAGTTATAATATGTAACGTAATTGAAATCGAAATTGGATTTAAAATTATTACATTTAACGTAATTGAAATTAAAATTGGAATAAGAATTATAATATTTAACATAATTGATATCAAAATTATAATTATAACATTAACGTAATTGAAATTAAAATTAGATTTGGAGTTATAATATGTAACGTAATTGAAATTAAAATTAGATTTGGAGTTATAATATGTAACGTAATTGAAATCGAAATTAGTTTAGAATTATAACATTTAACGTAATTGAAATCGAAATTGAATTTAAAATTATGACATTTAACTTAATTGAAATCAAAATTGGAATAAGAATTCTAATATTTAACATAATTGATATCAAAATTAAAATTAAAATTATAATATTAACGTAATTGAAATCGAAATTGGATTTGGAGTTATAATATGTAACGTAATTGAAATCGAAATTAGATTTAGAATTATAATATTTAACGTAATTGAAATCGAAATTGGATTTAAAATTATGACATTTAACGTAATTGAAATTAAAATTGGAATAAGAATTATAATATTTAACATAACTGATATCAAAATTATAATTATAACATTAACGTAATTAAAATTAAAATTAGATTTGGAGTTATAATATGTAACGTAATTGAAATCGAAATTAGTTTGAAATTATAACATTTAACGTAATTGAAATCGAAATTTAATTTAAAGTTATGATATTTAACGTAATTAAAATCAAAATTAGAATAAAAATTATAATATTTAACATAATTGATATCAAAATTAAAATTATAATTATAATATTAACGTAATTGAAATCAAAATTGGATTTGGAGTTATAAATTATAATATGTAACGTAATTGAAATCGAAATTAGATTTGGAATTAAAATATTTAACATAATTAAAATAAAAATATTTAACGTAATTAAAATTATAACATTTATCGTAATTAAAATCGAGATTAGATTTGAAATTATAACATTTAATTTAATTAAAATTAAAATTAAAATTAAAATTATAATATTTAATGTAAATAAAATTGGAAATATAATTGATATTATTTTAATTGCTATAATTAAAAAAATTTAATTAAAAAAATATTATTTTTTTATTATATTAATTCAAAACCCGCTTAAAATCCGCGGATAACCCGTTGCGGGTTTGGTAATAGGTACAAACCCGCAAGTGCGGGTTTGGTAACGGTACTCCAAACCCGCAACGGGTTTGGGAAGGATATAGTATTTCATTTTGTAAGCGGATATGGATATGGTATTAGAGGTATCCGTCCCAAACCCGCCCGCTGCCATCCCTAGTGTGGATTTGATGTGCGAAGGTCTCAAGATTTAAAGAAATGATTTGTGGGCTTAGATGTAGAGAAAAAAAAAAGAGAAGAAAAAAGTGTGGGAAAATGCAAATGAGTGTGGAATTTGGCACGTGGCACTTTTAAGATATTTTAAATTTGCTTGTTTAATTTGTGATGCCATTCTAGGAGACGAGAGAAAGAAAATAAGAATGAGAGAGATAGAGAAATGGAGCAGAAGAAGAAAAACAAGAAAAAGAGAGAGCAAGGGGAAGAAGAAAAAGAAGAAGATGTTGAAATAAAAAGTGATTAATTTTATTTTCTAAGCTCGATTTTTTTGGTATAATTTTTATGTGTTTATGTATGTTTGATGGTTAATCTATAAAAATGTTTATGGAATTGATTAGTATTTGATATCCTTTTGGAGATTTCTTTCGCAAGTACGTAGGATAGGTTTTAATGCTTAGAGATGGTTGTATTTTGGTAAAATAAAATCGTGTGAAAAATATTAATCGGGAATATAGTAGATTTAATAATAAGTATAATTTTTTTTGTTAGGTGTTATTTCTAAAAATTTATTAAATTCAATAATTTATGATATTATGGAATTGGTGAGGATTGTATGAATTAGTGAAAGAATCACAAATAAATTGTCTGTTTCTCTTGTGACCACATCTTAGTCCAATTTTTTTTGTAAAATGTTATAGTTTGATTTTGATTTTGATATTTAAAGATATTAAACTAGACATTTTTATAGTCATGTAAAACTTTGAATTGGTTACAAAGTCTATAAATTTTATTTTTAGTAATTTTTTTAAAACAAAAGTGAGCACAAAATTACAATAATCCTTTATTCTGTAGTATAATCAAATGAAAAAAAAATTGATTTTGATCTATCAAACGATTTTTTTAAAAAAAATTAGGATTTTATAGAATATTATCTTTAGAGATGTCTAGTCTAAAATTTTCAAATCTCATAATTTAATTCATTATTTTCAATGGGTGCTTTTCTAAGTTAGGGTGACTTTAGTCTAGGAATTTATAGACAGATTTTGAAAATGTTAAAATAAATTCATTTTAAATACTTTCTCAAAGAACTTTGTCTTGAATGATTTATTATGGATTAAGAGATATGTCATGAGTAAGTTTGAGATAGTTTCATAATTTTTTAATATGTTTATGAGTTTATAAAATTTAGATACTAAAGGTTGCTTAGTTGATGTTTTGATTTTGTCATATTAATGACTTAGATTTAAGAATGATTTTGATGGAGATAAACTCTGGTGTCTCCTTATGATAATGAATTATGTATTAAGAATGATATACTCGAAGTTTATGGTATATGGATATAGTTTGATATATAAGAAAAGTATTTGTTAAGTAATAGTATCTATAATTGGCAGATTTCTTTTGGAAAATCTTAAGTATTGGATTATGATCCGAACTCAAATTTTTATTTTTTTTATTGAGTTAAGTTGTTGATTAAAATTATTTTAGGACCTCAAGAAATTTGGTTCTATGATTTTGGATCAAGGTACGCAAAATTCGCCTTGAGTTTAAAAGTTTGAACGTATATTATGGAAGAGACGCTTCATGTTAAACTAGATAATACACAATGAGCTTTGTGAGTGGATACTTAAACTATTTTTCTGATTTTTACTCCATGATTTTAGAAAAATTATTTTAAAACATGATGAGCATGGTTCTTTCTTCTATACTTAGTAATATGTATGTTTCTCTTTTATGACAATTTGATCTTGAATTATGTTTATACTTGAGATAGCATTTTTCATGTAGTAGCAATAATGGTTTTTTTTTAAAAGTAGTTTGAGATTCAAAGAGTATGAGATATAATTTAATGAAAGGTTATAGGTATATGTAGTATATAAAAGAAGTGGTTTTGAAATTACTAGGCTATACCATTTCCCTTTCAAATAAATATAAGATTTAGGCTTTTGGAGCCCGTCTGTATACACATATAGGCATTGGGCCGTGTATATGGGCGCTTTACTCTTTAAGAGCCAATGTGCTATGCGCATACGTAAGACGTGAATATGAGATGAGATACAAATGAGTACGTCCAACGCTCTACTCAAGGAATATTTCAAGTATGAAGAGGTTTCCATTGGGTACTAGTCAGAGTGGTTTTCAAAATAAGTATAGTATGTAATATTTCAAATACCTTGTGTGTTTAATCATGATCAATTGAGAAGGGATATGACAATAGATTTTAGATTCTTATATGCAAGTACATGATTTTATAACAGTTTACATTATTCATGATCCAACTATTATTTATAAATGCATTTTATAGTAATAAATTTTACATAGAGATTTTATATGTTTAGTTAAAGATTAATTTATATACTTTATTTTGTTTACATAATGAATAATAAAAATACTATTTATAAAGTTGTATATTTATGTGTATATCATATGTTTTAAAGATAAATTTTAATTTTTTTAAACTACATCCATTCACTGTGTCAGTTGACTCATCCTATTTTTATTATGTTTGTCCCTCCCTCAGAAGATTGCAAGAACTATTAAGCTCAGCAGAGTTTGTGTTAGAAGATAAACTAGGTGATATGATGAGAAGTCATTTATTTTAAGTTGGTACATTCGTAGGGTTTTAATTTAATAAAGTTCAAGACCCTTAGATTTTTCCTTGATATTTTTGGGTTGTATGAGAATATTGATTTGGATATGTATTATACTATTTTTCGGATATTTGATATTATAAATGTTGTTAATGTTTCTTTAGATTCCTAGAATTTGTAGACGAATGGTTTACTTAGATGTAATTGGTGGTGATTTTATGTTGTGGATAATAGATGAGAAATTTAGAAGTACAGGTGCATGCAAAAATGTATAGAAGTGTTGATTTCTTTGAGTTGTAGGTTTGAGTATGTTTAATAAATAGGGGAAGCTCTGAAGAACTTTCAGTATAATTTTTTATGAAATGAAATTGCATGAAGGTTAAAAGATGGTATTTGAGATCTGTCCCAATGTTTTTTAGACTATTGCGAGGCAAGTTATTTCAAAAATCTTCATAACTTAAAACTCCAATACACCTAAAAATACTAAATAAAACACTTGACTCATGAAATTGTATAAATATGTAATTTTTCTCAACTACCCAATATTCGTAAATTTTGGATGCTCTCTTATATCTCTTGATCCTCACTTGTATCTTACAATTGTTTCTAATTTATAGGAATTTATGTGTGAAAATGAAAATTTGTAGGCAAAATTTAGTGTCTATCAAATATTTTTCTCAAGTCTTTAATTTGGATACAAAATAAATGCCTACCTTAATTATTCAAGTCAAATATTCAACAAGCTGAAGGTAGAATAAGTCAAATATTCAACAAGCTAGCTTTTTTCCCATTCAACTATAATGGCTCGGGGTCTTATTGTGTTTTAAAAAGTTGATTTTGAGAAAATACATGATAAATTTAAATTTATATATAAAAAAATATTTAATTGTTTAGAATTTGAATATAAGTTTTATTATATGTCATTTTTGATAATTTAATAACAGAAAAGTACTTTTAACAATGTATAACCAAACACTCTAATATTTCAAAAGAGTTTTTTTAATTGACAATATCAATAGCTTTTTCTTAAAAGCTCTATTTCTACAAACTCTACTTTAAAAAAATTTTACTTCCAAAAGCTCTATTTAAAAAGCTCAATCAAATGAGTCCTAAATAAAATTTCTACTTTTACCAATCACATTTGATTTTATCATTTTATAACCTCGGCCATCTTTCTTCATTATGCACATATAATAGCTAGTGAAAAAATTAATGTAGCCCACAAAGTAGAAAAATACCAAATACCAAGGTCAAATTGTTTATAGAAACTTCCTTTCTTGAATTTATGATGATGTCAAGCCTATACGAGGCTAGTAAGCCGAATATAACAATCAGATACTATAAAAGCGTTTTAGGAAATAAATATTTAGTTTTGACAAGTGACATGTTCTTATTTATTCGAACAAATGCACATCAACAAGAAAAATACATATTGAGAAAAAGCATGCACTACTATAAAAATGACTTTTATTAACGCTAAGTTAGCGTCAGTGAATGGTTTCACTAACACTATTTCATAGTGTTAGTATTACTTGAGCCAAAAAATTCCTGATACCATTTATGGTGTCAGTGAATCTTTAATATCATGATATCAATAAATCGCTGACACCACTGTATCAGAGAATCACTGACACTATGGTATCAATGAATCTCTGACACCATGGTATAAGAGAATTCTTATTACCATGGTATCAATAAATTTTTGACACCATGCTATTAGAGAATCTTTGACACAATGGTATTACAGAATCACTATTACTATAGTATCAAAAAAATTACTAAGACCATGGTATTAAAAAATCGTTGATACTATAGTGTTAAAAATATTTACCGTTTATTTATGATAATTTAATTAATTAGCTTTTTAATAATTTAAAATTATAATTATTGGACCAAAATATTTAATATATATTTAAACTTGAATTATATAACATTTAAATATATTTTAAATTATTAAGTAATATGAAACATCATCTTACAATTATTATAATTAAAATATCACAAAAGTGCATTCAACTTAATTTCATAAATAATGTAAACATTCCAAACTTAGTCCAAAAGATCTTAGTATTTGAAGTCCAGTTAAAAACAAATGCATGCCTCCACTATCACATAAAAATATTCTAACTAATCTTCACTATAAACATCCATCATTAAAATATTATCAATGAATATTCTTCTCACATATATGTTTTAAAATAAAAATCAAACATTGGTAGTTAATGAAAATAAAAAACTCATCTTTGTTTGTCGTTCCCCTCTATTAATTTTCATGGCTTTTTGTTGCATTTTCTATAGGCGACGCCAAACTATTGACCTGAAAATTCAGACGACTCTCACATCAACGAGTTGAATTTATTTTTTCTAGAGAAATGAATGCGCAATCTTCGTTCTTCACATAGATCCATGACTTCGAACGCTGTAAAATAAAAAAAGTCAGTGATGGCCTTGTTGGTTATGGTGCCAGCGAGGACCCTCCAATACTTAAGTCAGTCCCCAAAATATCAAATGTGCATAGAAAGCATAACAGAGAGAGTGTAAAATTCAAAACCAATCTTTCTCTGGTGAAGAGTCCTCTTTATATAATTGTGGGTACAGATTCTTTTTAAAAGGTTATAATTCATAATTTGATTCTTCAATTAAATTAAAGAACCTATAATTAATGCCCATGATGACTCATTATTTGTGTTACCATAATTGCATGATTATCTCATTATTGTTGCCATAACTGCCACGATTATTATGTTGTTTGGTTTACCCAAAAATCTAGGGGAGAATAATCTTAATTATGATTGGCTTTTCTAGATTCCTCTACAATTAAAATGCAATGTTATGCTGCCGTATATGATTATGTGACAAATTTACCAATTGAATTTTGTCACTCCTATGCTTTTTGAGCAAAAGTTTCTACTTTTTGCTTTGTTTTGTTTATTGGGTTGAGTATAATTCTTTGTTGGGTTAATGAGAAAGTGAAGGAAATGGATGAGAAAAGGGAACTTTGTTTAAGGTTCTCCTTAGTCCCTGGCATAACATTTACTATTTATCTTGTTAACTAATGCTTTTTGTCATGCTCCAGACCTAAAAGATCTGACACATGACATAACTTATACTCATTCAATAATGTGCACTCATAATTAATATTGTATAAAATTTTAAACTTAAATTCTACATAAGAATCCTTAGCAGGTTGCTAGTAAGCTCAACACAAAGATCTGTCATAATCACACTTGGTGAAAAATAAACCAAATATAACCACACCTAATAAAATAATATATAGGTATTTATTCAATAGGGATAAATTAAATATCTTAAACTACGTGTCCAAAAATAAAACACTCAGCAACTTAACAACTTAAAGAACCCAAAGGACAGCAGAAACTTTGCCAAATCCGCTAAGTATACATGTACCTTATTTACCTGAAATCACCATAAACTATAATGAGTATAAAACTAAGTAAACATACTAATTTTTCATATATTAAAATAAAAATACATATATATACACAATGCATATGTATGATATGCCGTGATAAATCAAAATCAAAATCTTATCAAATCACATATCAGGTAAGCACTTACATATTCTTTCAAAACATATAATAGGAATACCATCACTCAACTACTACTTAATAGGACTTTCATATCATATATCACATAATGAGCTAAATGTCATCCGTCGATGACATACTGTATGAGAGAAATAACACAAGTGAGGTTTAAATTACACATATATAATGTTCATGCCCGAAGGTAAGAGCCACACCTTTACCCTGATCACCGGTGAGTCCTCTCACATGTACTAATACGCCACCACATGAATGTAATGACTCACTTTTTCTTTAGATACCAATAGGATCCTCCTTACATACAAAACACATAACATATACCATTCTCGAAGGAAAAGTCATACATAAAGGCTCCATAAATCATATAAGGTGCCTACTAAGTAAATAATGAGTTCAAGCATCCTTAAAACCCAAAACGTATCTCATGGACATTTTTTATTTCAAAATCTTTCTTTGTTAAACACATTTCATTTTGAAAGCTCACTTTTATAAACACATGTATGTCCATGCTCAATGTCAATGCTCACATTCATAAACATATGTCTTTCACATTTCATATCAAATATACTTTGGGATAATATAAACATATTTCTAAGCACATTTACAAAATCATACATAAACAATTACTATGTTTATTGTGATTTCAGTAAAAGTCTAGTATACTTAACTCTTAGCACTTTCGGGTACAAAACTTAATTCTCCTTAGCCTATCAATGGAGATTAATCCTTTCATAATCCTCACCATTCACTCAAAATATTTTAAATAGCTTACAAAATTATACATATTGTACTTATCACATCGAATTGGTCTAATTACTGGGTTTCTCAAAACCTGTCATTCTGACCACTTGCACTTTACAAAATTTTCTTATACATCAAATGATGTCCAATTACTCCAAAATCAAAATATATTATTCTTGACTCATATATCCTTCTTATATATGAATATTATATCATAATTCCTACACAATCCATTTCATAAACACCATCAAATTCAAACTATTATCCTGACAAGATCAAGATATTTACTGAACAGTATTCAATCTCCCAATTTTATAAAATCATATACTAACTTAAAAATTATAAAACTATCACAGAATTACTCTTGACATATCTAAATCCATGATAGATATTTCACTTCACAATCCCTGCTAAAAGTATTTTAAAACTATTTTATTCCATAACTTTAAAAATCTATTAATCAAATACTGCAATGAGCTGATAAACTTTAGAAAATCATAACAATTTAACTACATTGATATAA
The DNA here is from genome assembly GCA_946807835.1 of Ailanthus altissimus. NCBI lineage: Eukaryota > Viridiplantae > Streptophyta > Magnoliopsida > Sapindales > Simaroubaceae > Ailanthus > Ailanthus altissimus. The sequence goes on along the minus strand of OX327710.1, from coordinate 18,611,317 downwards.
ATTCTCAATTTTGAATATATCATATTAGACATATAAATTTATTATATTTTATAAATTCGTAATTTTTAAAAATCATTCAGCAAATCAAAAATTATTTGTCACTGTATTATACTGTTAGCATAGGAAATTTTTAAAATTTTAGGGTCATTTTAGTAAATTCACTACAAATTATATTTTTGAAATTTTTAATCGATTCAAAGTCTCAAATGCTCCTAGATATGTCTAGTTTCATATTATCAAAGGAAAAAAAAATCATAATTGAAGTACAAAAATTTATAAAATTCTCGGATCAAAAGACTATCAAGTAGAATTTGTGCAAATTCATCATGATTTATCAAGTTATCTACATAATCATCATTAATTTTCAATATTTCTTACGAAATTCACATCAAGTGCTCAATTGTATATATTTTCAGAAATCAAAACTTAAAGAAATTAACTTAATTAACACCAATAAATTGAGAAATAGTTATGATATACCTCTTAAAACTCAAAATTCTAATTTCTTTTTTTTTTCTTCTTCTCTTTCTCTCCCCCTATTTCTCTCTTTTCTCTCTCTAAAGGGGTGGCTCGACCTAAAAATGAGTAAATTAGGGTTTAAAATATGTATTTTTATTCTAAGAGGCTAACTTTAAGTATTTATAAATTAACCCTCAAAACTTTCAAAGTATTACAATTTAGTCCCTAAAACAAATCTAAAGTCTTGTAAATAAACCCAATACTAATAGTTTGTCCTAAATCTATACAAAAAATACATAAATTAAGTATCATCCACATATAAATAAAATATGAATATTATGTATTTTTTGTAATTAAGTATCATCCACATACAAATAAAATATGAATATTATACATATATATAAATATTTATTCTTTTCGGTGTTGAATAAGTAATTACTACACTTTTATTGTTTGATTTCTGGGAAAGAGAAGGAAAAGACGTGAAACCTTTTGGGTTCAATTTCATTAAAGGAAAACAAGATTTTAATTTTTCGTAGTTTTTCATTAAAGGAAAACAAGATTATCTGCTTGTTCGTACTAGAAAAGTAAAGAAAATTTCTTAATTTTATCATTTGCGTAGTTTTTCATAAAATTAAAATCAAATTTTGATACTTGTGTTGAGACTCCTCAGCCGGTATAGAGTGGAATTTTTGTTAAGAAACTCGATCGTGTTTCTGAGATTTTCTTGCTGACCAAACAGAACATAATAAACTTTTATAATCCAATGATTACTATTTCATGGACTTTTCTTTATTATGCTTTAAACTTGATGGATTCTATCCCAAATTGGCCAGGGAAAGTGGGGTCTTGTCCGAGTATGTTTGTCATGTTATGAGTAGTCCATAATTCACTTTACTTTGTATTGTCGAAATTGCTCTTGGGGTTTGGTGCTTCTTGAGTAACAACAAAGCTGAGAGTTCTCTTTTTCTATAGTTTTATTGTACATGAATGAATAATTTTTTTTAAAAAAAACTCTTTTGGCTGTATTAACTGAATTCTTTAGATGCTTGTGCTTGTGCAATTGCCTTTCAGTTTCTGCTTTATTACTAGCCATGGAAAATTTTTTGTTTTTGCCCGGTGAAGTTTGGTAATGTTTTTTTTTTTAAAAAAGAATTGTGTTAAAGTTAAAAAGAAAATGGAAATCAATTTTTTTTTTCAATTTTTCAAGATTTGAGAACTTGCATGTTAACATGCCTCAAAAGCAGTTACTCAAAGATAAAAATAGTGAAAATTCATTTGCGATGGGTATTGAGGAGAAGAACAAAAATTCCTTTTAGCCCTATAATTTGGACAAAATGTTAAGTGCCCAATTATAGGCTTAAACTTAACGCAATGTTGGTTTAACTTGTGATGCTTTCCTTATAATCACTAGATGTAAATTGGAAAGTGTATGTTGATCTCATTTTAGCTTAAGTGTTTGTATTTTCGTCTTATGTATGTGTAAATTGAAAATTGGCTCTTAAAGAGTAAAGCACTCATGTATACGACTCAAAACCTTTGTGTGTGTACATGCGGATCTCAAAAATCTAAATCTCATATCTCTATCTAAAAAGGAAGGGTACAATCTTATAATTTTAAAATCCTCTCTTTTATACAACACATAACCTTGTAGCATTTTTTTTTATATCATATCTTATACTCTTTAAATTTTAAAGTACTTAAAAATCATTACCGATACATGAAAAATAAAATCTCAAATATAATATTTTCTTAACTAATTATATATTCATTCATACACTTTAATTTATCTCATTTTTATAAGATAAATATAAATAAATAGAACATGTAAAAAAACGTAAATATTTATTATCTCATACTTTATACTTTAATCACATAAATTATTTAAACATATTTCTACGACTATATATTATCATGGGTCATAAATATTTTAATTATAAACTCTCTACATTTAACATAATTACAAAATGAGTTATAATAAACTATAAACATAATTTATGTACTAATCATAATAATTTTTACACTTAATGTATTCATAATTATGCTAACACATATCTCAAGAACATAATTAATTAATCACAATGTTTATTCATCTAAAATAAATTGTGAATAAAATAAATACAATACTAAGAAATTAATTTAAAAAAATAACATATTTATATATAAAATATTCACTCACCATTTATGACTTTCATTTTTATTTTCTTGAACTGCATATATATATATATATATATATATATATATATATATATATACACACACACACCAATTTGATAAACTCTTTCTTAATTATTAAACACATATAAATATTCATATAATCTATTAACAATAAAATATAAATAAAGACATACATACATATATAAATTCATACATAACAATTTTATAACAAATATAATATAATACACATACATACATAAATGTCAAATCATTAGCTAATATAATATAATATAATATAATATACATATATACATACACATCAATTCTATAGTTCATACACATCAATTTCATGATTAATACAATATAATATACATATATACATACACACATAAATACATGCATACGTACATTCATTCATTCATACATTTATTACTAATAAAATATAATACATATATACACATATATACATAGAGATATACATACATACATACATATGTATATATCAATTTTGTAGCTAATAAAAATATAATATACATAAATACATTAAGATATACATACATATCAATTTTGTGGCTAATAAAAATATAATATACATACATACATATATAGAGATATACATACATATATACATATTTATTTCATGACTAATACGCTATAATATACATATGTACGAACGTACATACATACATACATAGATACACATCATTTTGATGGTCAATAAAATATTATATACATATATTCGAATATATACACACATACATATATACATAGATATATACTAATACATACATATTTCTCTCATCAACCAAAAATAAAATTAAAAATAAATATATTAAATAACTTGAATAAAGAAAACCACTCACATTCGGTATCATGACCTAACCCAGACTTTGTAAGATATTGTCTGCTTTGAGCCGAAGCCTGCATGGTTTTCTCCCTCTGCTTCATGCAAACGTCTTTCACCCAAAACACATCTTGCTAATTAAGGTGTGGATCACCCCTTATAAACCCAACATCTCTCCCGTGCTTTGGTGATGTGGGATTTGCCTAAGGTGTTACATACACCCCCCCTTAAGGACTCAACATCCTCGTTGAGGTTTGTCCCATCACCACCCAAGAGGACACCGGGAGTGACTCTGATACCATCTGTCATGACCTAATCCAGACTTGGCAAGATATTGTCCGCTTTGGGTCCAAGTCTGCACGGTTTTATTCTTAGGCTTCACGTAAATGTCCTTCACCAAAAACGCGTCTTGCCAATTAAGGTGTAGATTACCCTTTATAAACCCGATATGGAATTTGCCTATGGTGTATGAGTCTGCTCGATATGAGATTTGCCTATGGTGTACGAGTCTGCCTGATATGAGATTTGGGTCGTTACAATATTCTCTACCATCGAAACAGAGCCGTTCTCGACTCTGATACTAAATGAAAGAGCCCACCCAAATTTCTGTGTAAGATATTATCTGCTTTGGGGTTCACGTACACGTTCTTCTCCCAAAACACGTCTTGCCAATTAAGGTGTAGATCATCCCTTATAAACTTAACATCTCTCATATACCTTAACGATGTAAGATTTGCCTAAGTGTTACATTCGTCACCTTCTTCTTCCTCTATTTTCTATACTTGCTATTTTTTTTATTCTCTTCTTATTTTTTCCCTTCCATTTCTTTTTATCCCTCTTTTCCTTTCTCTCCATCCCACAAACTCAAAATAATGATCCAAAATAAATACTACAAAAAATACATAAAAAAACACCTTTTTTATCCACTTATTTTTTAAACATAGGTCTCACATATTTAAATAAAATATTCATATAATAATATATATTGTATAGTAATTTTTTAGTTCCACACATTTAATAATAATAAAAATATATAAAAAAAATCTTAACATTATATATATATCTACACAATAAGTTAGAAGCATTTAATCTACACATATATTGTTGAAGCGGAAGCACATAAACGAGCTAAACAATTCACCCAAGTAATATAATAATGCAGAACAAGTTATTAAGAAATAAAAGAGAGAAAGGGTAGAAGAAGAACACACAAAGAATTACGTGGTTCGGCAACTTGCCTACGTCCACGGCGGATCAAGATCACACTCTTCTCTTATTATGAATCACAAGGCAACTACAAAGTATGCCTATTACAAGAAAGATCACAAAGAATACTCTCTCTTGCTCTCTAGGGATTTTCTCTCATAAAGAACCACTAAGAATAATCACTAAGATTATTGGTGATCACCAAGATCTCTCTAACTTCACCAAGATCTCACTAACTTGATCACAAAGGTTGTCAAGTTCACTCTCTGTATTGTTTACAAGCCAATTGATAGCCTTTATATAGGCATTGGGACGTCCTAGGTATTCCCTATACGTGTGAGAGTCGTATTAGGGAGTCCTAGAGCAAGTGGGAGACGAAATTAGGAAGTTTCCTAATTTCGGGACACTGTTCCCGCATTCAGCGCCGCGGTGCTCAGGTACTGGAAGTGGCGCTGTGGCGCTCATCCTGGTCGCCGCGGCGCCGGCGCCTGATGCGCGCCCTTCTTCGATTTTCGCCTCCTTTCGCGTCCGTCTTCGATCCGTGCGCATCCTACGCACTTGGCTTGATCCCCAAATCATATTCCAATGATTTTTAATCAATATTCTTACATATATCTATTATACAACGTATAATATGTCCATCATATTTGGTATTTTTTCATTAAATTTATTGACTATTAGTTATTAAAATTGACATAAAAAAATCATAAAATATATGTTTTAATATTACTATTTGAAACTATTAAAAACTTACTAATATTCGGTATTACAAGATAAAACGAATTATTTTGCATGCTCAGAAAAATGCCTAATCCGGATCATGACAAGATGTGCCAAATTGCAATTGATAGATGTGAAGACATCATTTTTGCTTTCAAATTTCTAGCTTTTAGTTTCAGGGACTGGGAAAGACTGAAAAAGGGTCCTCTTCAAAACAAAAAGATTGGGGAAGAAGGATCCCATCTTCAAATTTCCTCAAAGTTTTAGTTCTAGACCTCTAATAAGATCTCTCCTTGTTCTAGTCCAGATTTACGTAAGCAAAAATATCTAGAGCCAAACCTAAAAAGACCAACATTAGCTTCCCCAACCCTCGTGCAGGCATGTGATTTTATAATTGATATGATAAACAATCAACATGATCAAAATCCTACAAGCAATTGTTTTCCATTTATCATATATCGCAACTCAATTGGCAAACTCTGATTCATTCTTTGAAAAAATAAAATTTTATAGCATATACTAACATATACGAACAAACAAAATCAAACCCATATTTAATTATCATCCAAGGCCTAAAGTTTGTATAAACACATGGGAGCAAAACGTGAAAAGCTACGGTGGCTTAAACTTGAAAAATAATGATTAGGTAATGAACTTTTCTTTTAGCAATTCGGGAGTATGCTGTTATTATCTTCATGAATGTATAAAGCTATGACATATCTCTATCAAATCAAAGAGTAGCATAAAATTTGAGTCGACATCAAAAACTTATTTGTAGGTCGATGCTCTTCACAATTTGTCTTTATGATTTTTTGTATTATTTTTTATAGTGTTATACTGTTGATTTAAAAATTCAAACGAATTTAAGTCAACAAGTTAAATTTATTTTGTTTATTAATAACACTTTGATAGAGACAAAAAAATAAAAATAAAAAGAAAAGAATGAATACGAGTATATAATAATTAAGTCTAATTCAGACTTATGTTCACTTTATTAAATTTTAAACTCACTTACATGCACTATTAATAAAGTACTTACAATAGAAGAATGAAGCATCATAGCTATTAAAAAGAAAATATAATTAAAAAGAAATACAAAAAATTCATGTAGTAGACAACCCTTGGTTGAAAGAAAAATTAGCCCCAATCTCTTAGATTATCCTTTTATAGTTGTGGTAGGTTGACCTATTAAGCATATCATTTAATTCTCTAATTTAAGGATTGTAATTCTCATTAATGCTATTAATTTAGGATAATTATAGGGTATTAATTCCCTCCTTTCCCTCTATAATTTAAGCAGGAATAAATATCTTATCAATCTTATAATTCTTTTTTAATTTTAAAGATGGGGTCTTATTTTTAAGATTATGGTTGATCTCAAAATTCAAAAAGAAGAAAAAAAACATTTAAAATAGAAGCATTTTCTACATAATTTTTCTAAATTTACTTTTAAAAAAATTAAATATTTTATTTTATAGGGCTTGTAAATCATAAAATGAAAAGTAGTTCTTTTTCTTAATTTAAATATTTTATGATTTATTTTCGCAAATAAACTCGAGTGAAATAGTAACTATTTAACCTACTTAAAAGTTATGTTCATGTCAAGTGTCGGGGCGCTTGCAAAAGGGCTAGTGTCTCTCTAGAGCACACCCCCTAACTTGATGGTCGGGGTTCAAACCCCTTAAATTATATTAAATTTTTTTATAAAAAAAAGAATCATGTTCATATTATAATATTATTAATTTTTTTAAAAAAGAGTCATGTTCATATTATCATTATATTAATTTTTGACATGATACTACCTCTCAAATGTTTCGTTCGCGGAGGTACTTTATACCCCAACATATTGTAATATGAGTTTAGTTTATTGATATGTTATTCTTGACAAGTATGGGGTTCAACCCTTTTTTTTTTAAAAGTAACGGATAAAATTGAATTTAGTTTGTGAAACACTAAAAATTGGGATTTATTTATTTATCTATTTTTGTTTTTGAAAGGATAAAGAACTGGGCTTTAAATTATAGGAACTTGGGCCCGAACTAACACTTCAAAACCAATTCTAATTTTATACGATCGAAACGGTGCGTCTAGCTGCATCTTCTTCTCTCTCCAAGCGTTAACAGAACATAGAAACTTCGGTATTCCTCTTCGATGTCGATACAAACAGTGCTCAATTTTCTCATTTACTCATTCCCCCACTCTCATTTCACAATGTAAGTCTTTATCTTCACTTCATGCCCTTTAATTATCTCATAAAACATATATTTATTTTTTTCACATTTTTGTTAAGTTAAAAGTATTTGTATTTTCATGGCTTGTAACTTCTCTTTTGGTTCTTCACTACCATTTCATATTCTTCCCACAAAACCCAAACCTAGAAACCTTAGAAACCCGCAAAATTTTCAATTTATATTCATTTTTCATGAAAAATCAAACCTTTATATATTCTGAAAATGAAGATAAAAACCATAAAACAAAGCAAAACCATTTGAATCTTTTAACAATACCTATCACTCTCACTATAAGCTCCGCTTCGCTTGCACAAAAACCTTCGTTTGCTGCTATAACCGTGACCTCAGATAAAAGAAAAAAGCACAGAAAAAATGCCAAGAAGCATTAACACCAGAGCAGCTGAAAAAAATGGTAAAAAGACTTGCCTATTGTGTCAAGTAGGATTGCATATACTGAAATTTTGAGTTTGAAAAACGAGGGTTAGCTTAAACATGTTATTAAGTCACCTACTGCTAGTTTAAGACAGATAGCAGTTTTGTTAGTTTTGGAGGATTCTAGAGTGTTGAGAACTATTTTACCAACATTGGATATCAATAGGAAGTTTTGGAAATCTTGGGATGAATTAAAGATTGATTATTTGAGTGTTAATGCCTATACACCTCCACTTAAGAGAACAGAGGTGCCTAGCCCATATTTGGGGTTTTTACGGAGAGTGCCTGAATCCATGTTGTTGATTTTTTAAGCCTAAGAAAGAATCGAAAAAGGCTGCGGAGATTAGGAGATCAAGAGAAGAGTTTAAGAGGCAGAGGAAGAAGGAATTGGAGAGAATGAGGAAAGAGATAGGAAGGCGACGAAGGCGCAAAAGAAAGAGGAGGAGAGGAGAAGGGAGATTAGGAAGAAGTATTAAGAGTCATTGCAATATTCAAGGGAAAATTATCAGTACATGGCAGATATGTGGGCAATTTGGCTCAAGATCCAAACGTGGCAACGGCTATGGAATTGGTGTTCTATTATATCTTTTATCAGATAGTTGTGCTAAATTATAGGAGGCAGAAAAAGGATAATGAAGATAGGTTGAAAATTGAAAAAGGCGAAGATATGAAAGAGGAAGAAGATGAGAGAGTTGGAGAGGGAGTTGTAAGGGATTAAGGTTGAAGATGGTGTTGATGAGAGTGAGCAAGGGAAAGGGAAGAATAATTCATATATAAAAATGGTTATGCAGTTCGTGAAGTCAGGTGCACCCGTGCACCCTGCACATGGTAAGAGGTTGCATGTGAAATTCTTGGATGTTGCAGGACTAGGGAAGATACCTCTCAAGCTCGAGGCGATTGTCAAGTTTTTCACTCATGGGGAGATGTATCAGAGGAGTGGAGTGAGAATACCAGGTGAGATTATGCAACCCTGATAAGTTAGTCTCCTGTTTGAATTTCTATTACTAAATTACTGGCGATTCATGCTTGAAGGGAATATTGGTGGCTCTTCAGTGTTTTCATATTTGCTTAATTGGTGTCAAGGCCTGAATAGGATAACCTTTCAGTGTAATTTAAATTTATTATTGACAAATCCTTTATTCACTTGTTATTCTTAATCAGGTGGCATACTTCTCTATGGGCCTCTGGGTGTGGGGAAGACACTGCTTACTAAAGCTGTAGCAGGTGAGGCAGGTGTCAATTTCTTCTCTATTTCTGCCTCTTAGTTTGTGAAAATCTATGTTGGGGCTTCTCGTGTCCGATCACTTTACCAGGAGGCCAGGGACAATGTAAGAGCTGTCTTAGTGTCTTTTCATTGAATTGGCTCTATATAGATGGTTTCTATTGTCTCTAAGTTTCCTGAATTTGAACAGTTGAAGTCATCATAAAAGTTTCAGTTGCCAGTTATCTGTTGCTTTTAAACATATATCTCATTTTAGAGTGCCATGCCTTTCTCATATATATATATATATATATATATATTTCTCCTTCTACCTCTTATTTCCCTATATTCTTACATCCATGTCATTTGATGTTATATTTTGACATCTTGTTATTTGATGTTTGTCTGCATAGGCCCATTCGTTGAGTTATTTGACGAATTGGATGTTGTTGGAAGGGAGCGTGGTTTAATTAAGGATTCAGGTGGACAAGAACGTGAGTGATGTTACTCTTAATCAGGTTGGTTGAGAGAATAATTTCCTTAAATTATACTGTTTTTCCTTGTTTTGGTGTCTAAGACTCTATAAATTGGTTTTCAATGTTCATGTACTATAGCTTCTTGTCTGCCTGGATGGGTTTGAAGGAAGGGGGAATGCGATCACAATGAATAGACCTGACATTCTAGATCCAGCCCTTGTGAGACCTGGACGGTTTGACTGTAAAATTTACGTCCCTAAGCCTGGCGTTATAGGTCGCATGTAAATTCTGCAGGTAATTATTTGTATTTTCATTTCCTAATATATACTGATGTTTGGTATCACTTGTACGACTTCACATCTTTTATATATTTTTTTTGATTCCCAATTCTTTCTTTTATTATTTCTCACAATTCCTTGTCACATGCGCGTAAGAAGCTGATGGCTTAAGATGTAGACTATCTGGCTATTGCTAGTATGACAGATAGAGTGGTTGGTGCTGAACTAGCAAATATAGTTGAAGTTGCTGCCATTAACATGATGCACGATGGAAGGACTGAGGTAGTAGCTACTCTTTGGGACATTGGCCCATATGACTGACTATGGCTGATCTGAGGTAGGAGCTACTCTTTTGGACATTGGCCCATACAACTGACTATGGCTGATACGGTGGAAACAGGGATTGTTAAAACAATGGAAAGTTTTTGCAGCGCTAGTTTTGAAAAGGCCTTATTCTATCACTTGCGGAATAGCGGCCTTCAAAAAATAAAACAAACAACACCACTCCAGAGCTTCGTAAATTAATAAAACTTAATCTATCTCAATAGGTACATTGAAACACCACAGTTCCTTCAGAAACGAAAGGACACATTTCCATCGAAGTTTTTCTGCCAAGTGGCTTTTGATCTTTAAATGGTGCAAAGCTTTCAATATTTTCATTTTTCAAATATGCGAATGGTGAAAATTCTTCCACTTTTCAATCTTCAAATGGGACAAAGCCTTCAATATACACAGCTTTCAGATAATGTCGCCAACACTTGATGACATGAGAATTACAACAATTAGCATCTCTATTCTTCAGCTCCTCATACCGCCACTGTAAATCAAGCAAAACCAAAATAATTCATTAAAAGATACATATGATATACGCTTAGGTTGTATGTAAGCCACACTAGTAACATTAATTACAATGGCCTACGACAATTTGGTAAACGTACCTGAACGAATTTGTGTGGGGCTTCGTCGAACGAATTTGGTATCACAAACAAAACCCGAGGATAACATGTCCCAAGAATGCCATCCAACAAAGCGGAGAAACTTGATGATGGAGCTTTTATACATAAACATAGGTTCTCAACTTCAGAAGAGAGTGAAGGGGAACTTTCTCTAAAATCGTCGAAGTTAAATAAACACTAAACAAATTTAAAGAAAAAAAAAAGCAATTAATAATGATTCAAGTATGAACAAAGCTAAGCGAAATGTTACTAAGCAAGTATGTAAATTTTATAGACATACCTTCTTTGATTGCACATATACAAATAGCTCTTTGACATGATTGGACTTTTCCAGAAATTTCTTCATACTGATGAACCGAGGAGTCTCAAGATCACCTTCATTGGAAAAATGAAGTTTCCATGCACATGGAGCATTTATTGAACAGAAGGGAATAGTTTTACCACCATAAGAAAAAGAAAGCAAATTTGGAGCATTAACCTTAATGGCCTTCAAATTATTACAACATCTCAACAACAAAGTCTTAAGTTGGATACTTGAAATTGCGACCCTCTCGAGGAAAGGATTGCTCAGGATAACCAGATTCTCAAGCAGAGGAAATTTTGAGATAAGGTCATGAAACTCTTGGTCTGTAAAAGTGGTATATAATAACGTCAAAGTGTTTAAATGTGGACATCCAGCCAAGTCAACCACAAATGGTCTTTGAAGCTGTCTATAATTAAGAGCCAATTGTTGAAGACTTGGAACAACAATTTCAATTCTTTGGACTTCATTATTGTCGTAGGGTGTATCGATCGTCAAAATCTTAAGATTAAGTGCTTTAATGATACAATAACATTTCAAACCGCAACACCGATCAAAATTCAAATCCTCAAGTAGAGGGCAATCGCTGCTAAGCTTCTGGACCATCTGTTCCGTGATATAGACCTTCACTAGACTTAGTTTTTTGAGAGAATGTAACCTTATGGTGTCTAAGGGCTGCTCCAATTTACAACCACCTAGCTTTAAAGTAGTTACTTCTTTGGCAGAGAAGATTGTTTCAGGCAATGTGTAAAGCATCTTTTCATCCGTGCCAACATTGACATCTAACTCTTTTACTCTGTTCTCTACAGCTAATCGTATCCATTTATCAACAAGAGAAGATGATTTTTTTACTTTAAGAAGACTTATATTGACCCTATATTTCTCCATACGTAACTTAAGTTGGCAGAAGCGAAGCAGGGCAGTGTCAACAATTTTTGTGAATTTTGTGGAATTTGTGATCCAAAATCATGTTTATGATGTGGGTAATGTTTGGAACAAATTCGGGAACATGTCAGAATTATTTTGGAGCCGGAAGCATGTGTGGAAGAGGTGGAATTCTAATGGAACAGTTGAAAATTGCAGAAGAAAACAGGAAAAAAAATTGCTAGGTATGGGTGCCGCGGCTTTGAAAGCACTGGTGGAAGCATTGGTTCCAGTATGTCAATGCCGCGGTGCTGCACTGTTCACTGTCAATGCCGCGGCGCTGAATCTCAATGCCGCGGCATTGCACTGTTCACTGTTCACAATCTGAAAATTCTGAATTTAGGCTTTTCCTTTCTCATTTTTTGGGTATTTTAGACTTCATATAAATACCCCATTATGCCTAGGGTTATGAGAGATGAGAAACACTTTCAAAACTCTTTACAAAAACCCTAGAGCTCCAAAATTCAATTGTATCATTCCTTGATCTTGTAAGATCAATTCTATTGTAATCAAACAAAGAATAAAAGAGACTTGGATCCTTGATCCACCGTGGACGTAAGCAATTTGCTGAACCACGTATTTTGTGTCTAGGTATGGTATATTTCTACTTTTCTCTATTGTCAATACTTAGCTCTATAATTTAGCTTGTTGTTCTTGCTTGGATTGTTTTAAACTACTTCATTGCTTGTATTCTCTACGTATTTCGCTGCGTGTTAAACTCTACAAATTGGTATCAGAGCTGTTATTGGCTGTCTAAGTTTGGTTTTGGTTGAATATGGCACCACATAAGCATGAAGTAGAGAAATTTACAGGGCATAATGATTTCAACTTATGGAAACTTAAGATGATGGCTTTGTTAGAGAGTCAAGGACTATAATCAGCCCTTGAGGAACCCTCTAGTACTAGTGGTAAGTCTTCAACATCTAAGTTAGACATGGATCTTGAAACCATTAATAGAAAAACCCGGAGTGAAATTATCTTGAGTTTGGGTGATGAAGTTTTGAGGGAAGTGGGTACAGAAAAATCAGCACTTGGTTTATGGAAAAGACTTGATGAGTTATATATGACTAAGTCTCTTGCAAACCGGTTGTATCTCAAGAAGAATTTGTTTGAGTTGTCTTTGGTTGAGGGTGGTTCACTAAATGAACACATTGATTCCTTCAACAAGGCTGTCATTGATTTGGAGACGGTAGATGTCAAAATCAGTGACGAAGACAAATCAATTCTGTTATTGAGTTCACTTCCTAAAAGCTATGAATATTTTGTTGATACTCTTCTATATGGAAGGGAGTCATTGACAATGAAGGATGTTAGAGCAGCCTTAAACTCAAAGGTGTTAGTTAAGAAGTTAGAACAACAACAACAAAATTCTGCAGCTGTACTTGTTGCGAGGGGGAGAGCTGAGAGTAGAGAATCTAAAGTGAGAAATTCTTCAAGATCAAAATCGAGGGGCAGATCTAAGAAGTGTTACTTCTGCAAGAAAGAAGGCCATTTCAGAAGGGATTATCCGGAAAGGAAAGCTAAGTATCAAGAGAAGAGACCTGAAGCAGATGCAGCTATAGTCTATGAAGAAGATTATGAAGTTGCAGAAACATTGGTTGCCTCGAATGGGCAGAACACCGGTGAGTGGATTCTTAACTCCGGATGTACTTTTCATATGTGTCCTAATAAAGCTTTGTTCACTAGCTATCAGTCCATTAATGGTTGTAAGGTATTAATGGGCAACAATATGGCTTGTCAAGTCATTGGGATGGGTAATATTAGGCTGAAACTACATGATGGGAGTGTGAGGGAGTTGTTAGATGTGGGGCATATACCTGATCTTAAAAGAAATTTAATTTCTTTAGGCATGCTTGATCAATCCGGTTGCACATTCAAGGGTGAGAGTGGTACATTGAAAGTGATTAAGGGTTCAATGGTTGTAATGAGAGGTGAGCGTAAACACGGGTTGTATGTGTTGAGTGGAGAGGCTGTTATTGGTTCTGCATCTTTCTCTGTTGATAATGAGAATATGCAAACCAAGTTATGGCATTTGGGGTTAGGGCACTTGGGTGAGAGAGACCTTAAGGAGTTGTATGATCAAGGTGTATTTGGCAAGGGAAAGATTCAGCCAATGGGGTTTTATGAACATTGTGTACTTGGGAAAGCTCATAGAGTTAAGTTTAACACAGGTGAACACAACACCAAGGGCACTTTGGATTATATACATTCTGACCTTTGGGGACCTGCACAAGCTGTCACTCATGGTGGTGCACGGTATTTTCTATCATTCATTGATGATTATTCAAGGAAGTTGTGGGTTTATGTATTGAAGAGCAAAGAGCAGGTGTTTGAAACATTTCAGAAATGGAAAGCACTTGTAGAGAATCAAACAGGTAAGAAAATCAAAAGACTTAGGACGGATAATGGTCTTGAGTTTTGTAATATTGTGTTTGATAAGTTTTGTACTAAGTATGGTATTGCAAGGTATAAAACGGTGCGGTACACACCACAATAGAATGGACTTGCAGAAAGGATGAACCGAACCTTACTTGAAAGGGTAAGGTGCATGCTAACCAATGCCGGATTGTCTAAGGCATTTTGGGGGGAGGCGGTAGTAACTGCAGTTTACTTGATAAATTGAAGTCCTTCTTCAGCTATTGGCTTTTTGACACCAGAATAGAAATGGTCTGGAAGCACTCCAAAATATGATCACCTGAGGGTATTTGGATGCCCTGCATTTGTACACATCAAGCAAGGCAAACTAGAACCAAGAGCCTTGAAGGGGATATTCATTGGATATCCAGAAGGTGTTAAGGGATACAAGGTGTGGTGTACTGATCTTAATCCACACAAGAGTATCATTAGTAGGGATGTGACGTTCAATGAATCTACATTGTTGGAAACCAATTCGGATTCAGTTTTGAAGAAGCCGGAAGATGTGCCAAGTTCAGTTTCTGAATCTGAAACTGAACATCATGAGGTAGAACATGATTTGAGACCTGACATTCCTATAGGTCAGCACTTCAATAATGATGCACATGAAGAACAAGAACCTAAAAATTTCTCTGAAACAGCACCATTGCAGTCTAGCACTCCTGAAGCTGAACTTGAAGAGTACCAGTTAGCTAGAGATAGACAAAGGAGAGTTGTTCGACCATCGAGCAGGTATGCATATGCTGATTTGATAGCTTATGCATTTAACACTGCTTACACTATAGAATATGATGAACCAAAATAATATGCTGAAGCTATTGAGAGTGTAAATTGTGTTAAATGGCAACAGGCTATGGAAGAAGATCACTTCTCTTAATAAGAATCATACCTGGAAATTAGTGGTGAAACTAAAGAACAAAAGGTTAGTTGGCTGTAAATGGGTTTACAAGGTTAAGGAGGGGGTTCCGAGTGTTGAGCCTACAAAGTTCAAGGCTAGGCTTGTTGCACAAGGCTTCACACAAAAAGAAGGGGTTGATTTCCATGAAATCTTTTCTCCTGTTGTAAAACACTCATCAATTCGCATTTTATTATCCATGTGTGTAAATCTGAATTTACATCTTGAACAAATGGATGTAAAGACAGCTTTCCTTCATGGTGAACTTGACGAAGAGCTATACATGGCACAACCGAAAGGTTTTGAAGAACCGGGCAAAGAAGATTATGCTTGTTTGCTAAAGAAGTCTTTATATGGGCTGAAGCAATCTCCAAGACAATGGTATAGGAGATTTGATGATTTTATGCTTCATTGTGGCTTCACAAGGAGCAAGTATGATGAATGTGTGTACTTCAAAGCATTGAATAACAGTAAGCGTATGTATCTCCTTCTATATATTGATGATATGTTAATTGCATGTGAGGATATGGAAGAGATACATAAGCTGAAAAATCAGTTGGGTGGTGAGTTTGAAATGAAAGATTTGGGGTCAGCCAAAAGAATTTTGGGTATGGATATAGTGAGAGGCAGTGATGTTATTTTCTTGTCTCAACAACGGTATATACTCAAGGTTCTTGATAGGTTCAGAATGAGGGATGCCAAAGCTGTGACGACTCCATTGGCAATGCATTTCAAACTGTCGGCATCTCAATCACCACAAATTGAAGAAGAAAAATTGCATATGGTTAAGGTACCATATGCTAGTGCTGTTGGTTCTATAGTGTATGCTATGGTTTGCACAAGGCCGGATATAGCACAAGCGGTGAGTGTTGTAAGTAGATACATGGCTAATCCTGGAAAGGAGCATTGGATGGCCGTAAAATGGATACTTAGGTATCTAAAGGGGATGTTACATTATGGTTTGCTATTCAAAAGGGTTGGCACAGGTGATGAAATGGTGAAGGGTTACGTGGACTCAGAGTACGCAGGTGACTTGGACAATAGAAGGTCTTTATCTGGGTATATCTTCACAGTGTTTGGATGTAGCGTATGCTGGAAATCAGTATTGCAGCATGTTGTAGCACTATCAACTACCGAAGCCGAGTATATAGCCTTAGGAGAAGCAATTAAGGAGGCTATGTGGTTGAAAGGTATATGTGCTGAACTTTTGGCTATGGATGAAATTAATACTTCAGTACATTGCGATAGCCAAAGTGCCATACATCTAAGCAAACATCAGGTGTTTCATGAAAGATTGAAACACATTGATGTTAGGATGCATTTCATTCGGGATACTGTGCAGAGTGGCATTATTAGTCTGTGTAAAGTTCCGACGTCGGAGAATCCTGCTGATATGTTGACTAAGCCGCTGCCCTCAGTTAAGTTCAAGTTGTGTATGGACTTAACTGGAATCACAACTTACAATTAAGGTTGTGATGTGGAGGATGGATCCTTGTTTGCTCTCTTGGTGTTGTTGGAGTGATTTTGTATCAAGGAGGGGATTTGTGGAATTTGTGATCCAAAATCATGTTTATGATGTTGGTAATGTTTGGAATAAATTCGGGAACATGTCAGAATTATTTTAGAGCCGAAAGTATGTGTGGAAGAGGTGGAATTCTAATAGAACAGTTGAAAGTTGCAGAATAAAACAAAAAAAAAAATTCCCAGGTGTGGGCGCCGCGGCATTGAAAGCGCTGGCGGAAGCATTGGTTCCAGTATGTCAATGCCGCGGTGCTGCACTGTTCACTGTCAATGCCGCGGCATTGCACTGTTCACTGTCAATGCCGCGGCATTGCACTGTTCACTGTTAACTATTCACTGTTCACAATCTGAAAATTCCGAATTTAGGCTTTTCCTTTTTCATTTTTTTTGGGTATTTTAGACTTCATATAAATACCCCATTATGCCTAGGGTTATGAGAGATGAGAAACACTTTCAAAACTCTTTACAAAAACCCTAGAGCTCCAAAATTCAATTGTATCATTCCTTAATCTTGTAAGATCAATTCTCTTGTAATCAAACAAAGAATAAGAGAGACTTGGATCCTTGATCCACCGTGGATGTAAGCAATTTGCTGAACCACGTATTTTGTGTCTTGGTATGGTATATTTCTACTTTTCTCTATTGTCAAAATTTAGCTCTACAATTTAGCTTGTTGTTCTTGCTTGGATTGTTTTAAACTACTTCATTGCTTGTATTCTCTACGTATTCCGCTGCATGTTAAACTCTACAAATTTCCTTACTTCTTTGCGAAATATTTCATCTTTCCAAGAGTTGATGAAAAATTGACCAGGTAGTATACGAGTTCCTGAGAAGCAATTCTGATCAAAATCCAAAGTGGGGAATGATTTCCGCAAACAATTCCACCTCTTTGACCAGACACTAGTTTGAGCTACCTCTTTTGTGGAGAGATAAGACATAATGTGGTGAATGATAAACGGAGGTAACTCTGATATTCGGTCCGTAGTGTCAGTCATCTTCTAATTCATCTTCAAATCTGCAAATACTCAATAGTCATAAAAATTCAACCAAAAGGACCACAAATAAAACAAGACGTGAGATCTGAATAAGTTGGGGGAGAAAAAAACTGACGGTGATAATTAAAAGAAGATAAGCAGCACTTATCAGATAATTCTATGAGAATTGAGATTCAATATCAATGTCACTTTGCAGAATATAATTCTTCAAATCCTACGTAGGTTTGTGACGCAGCGAGTTTTGGCTCTCGTTCGCGTGATGACCGGCGACAGGAGGCGGCGAGGCTGGTGGGGTTTGATCGGCAGGCGGCGTTTGAGTCGATTAAGGGTGGATAGGCGCAAACAGCAACTGATAAGCGGCGGGGGCGACGGTCTCAGGCTGCGGCAGTGGTGGCACGACAGTTCCTTCTTTTCCTGTGTATTCTGTTTTTTTTTTTTTCTCAAAACACGGGAACTAAAGGAAAGAAAAGAATGACAAAAGTCTTTCGTAATTAAAAAAAAAAGAGAGAGACTTATTTATAGTTCTTAAATCTAACCTATTCCTAATTCTATTTAAATAATGAAATCTAATCCTCTTTAAAATCTAATTCTAAATAATACTTTAATTTGAATATAAAAAATTAAATTTTTTTTCTCAAAATATAAATAAAATAAAATAAAAATTTTAATGCATATATGCATCAATTTATCCGTAATCTAGCTATAGCATTAATATTTTGGTGCCCTGAGTTTCCATTCTTATGCAATATTTTATATTTTAGCTTGTGTTGGTTTTGATTGGGCAGAAATCACAAAATATTTTGGCTTCAACAGATGCAAATGCAGCCAAAGACCCAGATCGTTTTTACTGGAACCACTTTCGGTATTATCACTAGTCTCTATTTGGCCTTTGCTCCCATTTGCTTGGTCTTTATTTTTCTTAATTAAACAATCTTCACAGCTTTGATCTTAATTCTGAATGGCTTTTCTCGATTGTTCTGTAGTTACGATGCAATGTTATGCTGCCGTATATGAATTATGTAGCAAATATATTGATAATACTTTAGTATAGACAAAAAAAAAAAAAAGATAGAGAGAAGAATAGATATTAGTATATAATAGTTCAGTCCAATTGGAACTTATGTTCATGTTATCAAACTTTAGACTTATTCACATGTATTATTGATAAAGTATTTACAACAGAAAGTATGAGATAATATTGCTGTTATAAAGAAAATACAATAAAAACCTAAATACAAAAGGTTCATGTAGTGGGCAACACTTGATTGAGAGAAACGTTTGGTCCTAATCTCTTGGAATGTCCTTTTATAGTTGTGATAGGTTGAATCCTATTAAGTATATCATTTAATTTTCTAATTTAAGGGATAATAATTCTCATCAATTTAGGGTAATTATAAGATAATGATTCCCTTATTTTCTTCTATAATTTAAAGGGTAATAAATCTCTTATTAATCTTATGATTTTTTTTTTTTAATTTTAGAGATGAGGTCCCATTTTTAAAATTAGGGTTAATTTTAAAATTTAAGAAGAAAAAGAAACATTCAAAGAGAAGCATTTTCTACTTATTTGTTCTAAATCTACCTTTAAAAAAAATTAAATAATTTATTTTATAGGGTTTTTAAATCATAAAGTTAAAAGTAGTTCTCTTTCTTAATTTAAATATTCTATGGTTTGTTTCCGCAATAGGCTCTAGTAAAGGAGTGGCCATTCTACTTCTTAAGAATCATGTTCGTGTCAACATCATATTAACTTTCGACATGATATTATATCTACGGCTCAAATGTTTCGTTCACAGAGGTAATTTATATTTGTTGGATAAAATTTATTTAACATATTTTTTCAATTATACTTTAAAACATATATTATCAACTACTTATAAGACATACATTATTAACAAGTAAAATATAAAATTAAAAATAAAGAGAGTAAGAAAAACTTGACTTTAAGTATAAAGAGATATGTCATAGGGCAATTGTTGAAAATCTATTGTACATGGGTGTACGCATGTGCCATGTGTTCATTGTATAAAATACGTATCTCATACATATTTTTGCACAGCGAAACAATAAAATTTATAATAAACACATCCATGGCATATATTAATCAAAATAATATACAAAAAAAATTGAGAAATCATTAACCGTGTAATCTTTACATGTTATATTGGGAGTCCGTCTAGATTGCTACTCGTAGATAGTTCTAGTCATGAACATAGTAAGTTTAGCAAGATAGAACAACAGTTCTTCTTTTCGAGCACTGAATTTAACACTTAAACCCTTTAAACTTCTATGTCTCTTGATCAACATTTGATCAAGACTAGAAGTTGTATTTAATGGCTGGAGATAAGATTTAGAGCAATTTCAACACCTGAAATTTTTTCAAAAAAACAAATCTCTTCAGCATTTATTTTGCCTGCCTTTCTCTCCAAAGTAAAGAAAATGCTTTTGTAAATTTACAACATAAAAAATGAAAATCAACCTTCGTTCTCATCATTCCTCATCTACACGTTTTTCCATCATTTTTTTATATCTCAAAATATATTAAAATATTAATATTATAATATAAAATTATAAAACAAACCCACCATGTCTAATTACAATAATATACAATAAAATAATAATAATAATATTATTATATATATATATATATATACAAATGCATGACAATTATCATGCATTAATATATATAACACTATAAAAAATATATTTTAATGAGATTTTTTAATTATTTAATAATTAAATAACTGACGTATAAAGTTACTAATTTATCCTTCTTAAATAGTCACCAAGTATACTTCTAATGGGTTCTACCAAATTTTACATGTGAGTAAACTCAATCGAGGACCCACAATGTATCGTGTCATATACAATTAATAAACAATAATTATTAACTCATTAATGTATTTAACTATTAAATAAAGACACACATAAATTTCGTGGTACTGTTGGATATTACTGGACTAAACAATTCAAACTGATAGGCTGTCATAGTGCACAACGAGTGCATTCTATATCGTGGAACTTCTTAGGTCCACGTCGGATTTGTCAAATAGAACTATTTCATAAGTCCGTGGATAATGCCCCATGCATACATTACGGATATTACAAATCAGCCTGTTGGACCATACAAGTCGAGGTGACAACGCATACGCATAGTCCTTCCATCATGTATATCATGGATGTACTGAACATAGATCAATACCGTCAAATCTCTATATGTTCATCCATAAACTTATCTCCAGACTTGTATCTTGCTGAACAATATAAGCAAACTCTTTGCCATATTGTTTAACCCTGTGAAAACTCATTTCTCGAGTTTACTGCTTATAGTCTTAAGACTTTTTTAAGATATTATCTCGAAGTATCTAGATATATAACTCCTATGTGAGTTGATGGATCCCATATTTGCATACATTGGACTCCATAAGCATCGGATTATATTCAGTGACGCCTAACAGTCAAACTATGAAAGGTCTCTATTATGCGTAGAACTAAAGTATGGTGGATCACTCACAAATCCACTGTGGTTCTTAGATTAGAGGACCACGTACATAGTGGTCGATAGTCTAAATAATAACTCAAGAATTAATAAGAATAATTTAATATAATAAAAATACATAAATATTATAACTCCATAATAATATTATTATAAAAAAAATTTGCAACTCTTAATATTTAATATATAAAACCTCTAAATAATAATAATGTATATAAATATGGTAACTCACATGTTTAATTTAAGGTTAATGATTAATTAAAAATATTATAATAATATGCAATGATAATATTGTATTATTAATTACTATAGGTAAATTATGTAATTTATATGATATAATAAAAGGTTTTATAAAATTTTTCTCTAACAATATTAATCCCAACGTAACTGTAATATGAGTTTAGTCTATTGATGTGATGTTCTTGTAAAGTATGGAATTTAACCCTTCTTTCTTTCTTTTTTTTAATCATACAAAATGCTATATGTTATAAAAAAAATAGTAAACAGTATCTTACAATTGAACAGTATAGTACATATAAATAATGTCATATAATGATTAGTACAATGTGTCATTATATCAGACCTCTTAATTATAATTATTTTTTTATGGAATGCAGTACCTCCTGAACTTTATTTTTTATATTTGTGTTTTAAAATGTGATTTATTGAAGGTCATGCCTCATAAATACTATTTTGATATTCTATATTTGTTGAATAATGTCAATATTTTATATAGTAATTTTAATTTTATTCTTCCATATCTAAAGGCCATCTGAAAAAAAAAATGTCTCTAACAAATTAATAAATTTCTGCACTCGATGTCTTTGAAAAAAAAAAACCTACCTATTATGAATGCTGGATGCTAAAATGTACCTCCAAGCTAATGCTTTAAATAAGACTATTGACAAAAATATAGTACGTCCCTGCAAAATAAGGTAAAAGCAATAATTTTCCTTCTTCATTACATATATGAGAGTTTAAAAGATCAATGTTTGAGAGGATTTATAGATCATTTGAAAAAATTGTAAGGAAAGATTTGACCATAAAAAAGATATGTTTCTCCCAAAAGCAAAATATGAGTGGATGAACCTGCGATTATAGGATTATAGAACTATTGCTGAATACAATTATGTCCTATTCAAAATTACCTCACAAAAGAAATTATATATGGAGAAAGTGACAGAGCATGATATGCTAGAGAAAAATGTTCTCAACTTTTCACGCTTCTAATATTCTCCTGCAACAATAGTACCGTGAAAGACGGTATACAAAATATTCAGATTTAATCTCATGTCTTTTAGTTGGTAAACAAAATAATGAGTTATTATTAAAAAAAAATCATGAATCACATCCAATAGGTTCTCAACCATTCCAAAGTGAATGCAAATTTTCATAATAATATTAGACATGGTCATAGAAGTGGAAGATGGTGTGATTATTACTCTCGAGGTGGTTATAAATACCAAAGATAAATGTATATTAAAGGTGGACAGAAATATCAAAATAGAGAAAATGGTATGAAAAATAAATGGTTTAAGTATCGTAAAAATGTCTGTTATCGATGTCGTAAAAATGAGCATTGGTCATGTACATATCGTGCACCAAGAAATCAAATTAAGCCTCATAAGACATCTGTCAAAGGCAAAGAAAAAAATGTTGAGACAAACCTTATTGATGAATCAGATCCAGCAAATCATACTCATCTAGAAGTCTCCGATTTCTTTAAAAATTAAAAAGAGGACGTTAATTTCTTATAGCTTTATTATGTCTAATTTTACTTTTATTTCATGTCACTACGTTGTATCTTTTCTTGCATTCTTAATATTTATTGTGTTGATTTTTCTTCATGTTTTTACAAATTTTATTTTATTTTCTAATGTTAATATTTTATTAAAAAATGTGATTTTTAATAATTAATTGTCCACTCTAGAGAGAAAAGATGAGGATATTTGTTTGGCTGACAATGCAACTACACATACTATAAAAAATGTTTTTCAAAATTAACAATGACTAAAGGAGAAGTTAATACTATATCAGGTCCTGTAGATCTGATTGAAGGCTCTGGAAGATTAATGGCACAGATCATTAAATTAAGAGCATAATTTTTAGAATACTGTATTAAGACAATATATTTAGACAATGCTGATAAGTTTGCATCCAAAATATTTGATGACTATTGTATGTAATTGGAAATTGATTTAGAACATCTCATACTACATGTTCACACAAAAAAATGGATTAGCAGAATCTTTAATTAAACAGCTCTAGTAATTGTACTTACTTGATTGATATACGCACAATTACCAACATCTGCATAGGGACATGCTATATTGCATGCTGTAGTATTAATTCATTTTAGGCCTAATACATCATCAATATTCTCTATTATCATATATACCAACTACTAATATATTAGCCCTGGTGATTATTCCTATAGAATAATATAATCAAATAGCAGCAAGTAAATTGTCTGCAGCACGCCAGAAGTGTGGCAAATCAATTGGTTCAAAAGATATTGATCCTCAAAAAAGAAAAATAAAAATACAGGATCCTATTAAAATAATGCTCGAGCAAATATGCATATTCTCTAAAGCAATAACAACATAAGGATTAATAGTCCCTGAGGAAACACAACTCTCAGAAGTGACACATATCCTTGAAGAGACAAAAGTTCTGGAAAAAAAACATTAGTCCCATAAGAGACACAAGAATTTCAATCTGAAGGAAAAAGTATAAATTATGCTTATACAAGAGAAATGTGGCAAACAAGCTAAAATAATTGTTGATAATGTATTCTTATTTATAGTAGTTGTTGAAATTATGAACGATGATTTTGAGCTACAATTTTTTTACGAATGTAAAAAAAGACGTGACTGGCTTCAATGGAAAAAAGTAATTCAAACAGAATTGGTTTCACTAATCAAACGAGAAGTATTTGGGCTTGAAGTTCGAACACCTGAAGATGTCAAACCTGTAGGATATAAATAATTTTTTGTCAAAAAACGTAATTGTTGTCCTAGACAGATTTAAAGATTTTGATGATTCCAAAAAATAGAGAAAAATATGTTCATAGACTAAAGCGTCAAGTTTTGAAAATTAAAAAAACTAGACCAAAATGAAAAAGTTCAAAACTTTGGTTGCTGTAACATGTTATGTAATATGGTCCTATTGGAAAACCACTGTTCCATAACGGTTAAATTATTGTGCAATGGCTAGTTAATGGGTTAATGGTTGTAAGGGTTAAAATATTGTAGCTGAACTATAGCAACGGGCAGGATACTGTAGCAATAACAAAAAATGGCTAGTTTCTCTATCTCTACAAATAAAAGACTCATTCAAGATCAACAACAACAAATAAAGCATTTTATTATCTTTATATCATTTGAGAAGAAAAAAATATCTATATTTGTGTTAAAATTATTATATCTACTCTTTAAGAGAGTTTAAATTGAACCCAAATCAATCTTTGTAAAGGTTTAGTTGGTACTCCATAAAGCCAAACTACTGTAAGGGTTTGATTAATACTTGAGAAACTAATACGGATTTAATTAGTACTTGAAAACCTAATTAGGGTTTAATTGGTACTTAGATTTGTAAAGGTTTGATTAACACCTAGGAAGTTAATCAAAGAGTCTTAGAAGATAAACTAAACCAGTGGAATCCTCAAGCATGGTTAGCTTCGGGTGTTAGTTTTATCTTTTCCTACACTCATATTTATTATAATTACTTGTATTTTAGTATATTTATATTATTAGTAATTGTATAAATTATTTTATTATTTTTTAAATACCCAATTCACATTCCCTCTTGGGTTGCCTATCCTATCTCTAGAATTTTTAATAATGAAAACAATGAGGTAATTAGATACAAAGTAAGACTCGTTGCTCAAGATTTTTCGCAAAAACCTGGTATTGTTTATAATGAAACTTGTTCCCCCGTAATGGATAATATTACATTTCAATTTTTGATTAGCTTGGCAGTCTCAGAAAAACTTAATGCATATCTTATACCGGCAGTAACACCCTACTTTTATGGGTCACTTGACACAAATATCTATATGAAAATTCTTCTACACCCATGAACTGCAATAAAATAAGAAGATTGTTGTAAAATAGATATGTTCTATAGACAACTTTGCAGATTTGTTCACTAAATCTGTGCCAACTTTAACTTTTGAGAAACTAGTTTACAAGATTGTCATGTGGTGGCTCAATAAGTGTGTAAGTTGATAGGATGTTACTTTGAGCTACATTTCATTAGTAGAGCATATTCTTTCAGAAGAAGAAATTTATTAGTTACAAACGTGTACTGCACTCATTTTCATTTCGACCAGCTTCTGATTTCACTAGATTTTATTAGCAAGATTTTTAATGAAATAATATTGAACACATTTGACACCGTGGTACAAAATAGATTTATATTTATTTTGCTTATATTTTTATTCTACTAGATTTTCTTTAGCAATATAAAATACAATTAAAGGTAGTGTAGCTAAAGAGAAAATTGAGATTATGGTAGAGTCTAAAAATGAGTGTTATAAATAAAATGGTAAACAATACCGTACAATTAAACAATATTGTACAATTTTCATTTCTTATTTCTTCCCTCGCTTTATAAATATGAATATATCGTTTCATTTATATACAAGTAAAAATTAAGCAAAAATATTAAATATAATTTTGTAATGTATTTTTATTTATATTTATACTTTTCGTTTCAGTACAAAACTTTGCCTCTTCACATATTATCCACAACACTATAGTTTTTATTTATATTTTCTTTTAAAAGTGACAGATAAAATTAAATTTAGTTGTGAAAACTAAAAATTGGGATTTATTTATTTATTTAGTTTTTTTTTGAAAGGATAAGGAATCGGGCGTTAAATTATAGGAATTTGGGCCCGAACTAACGCTTCAAAACCAATTCTAATTTTATACGATTGAAACGATGCGTCTAGCTGCATCTTCTTCTCTCTCCAAGCGCTAACAGAACATAGAAACTTCGGTATTCCTCTTCGATGTCGATTCAAGCAATGCTCAATTTTCTCATTTACTCACTCCCCCACTCTCATTTCACTATGTAAGCCTTTATCTTCACTTCATGCCCTTTAATTATCTCATAAACATATATATATTTTTTCACATTTTTGTTAAGTTAAAAGTATTTGTATTTTCATGGCTTCTAAGTTCTCTTTTGGTTCTTCACTATCATTTGATATTCTTCCCACAAAACCCAAACCTAGAAACCTTAGAAACCCGCAAAAATTTCAATTTATACTTATTTTTCATGTAAAAATAAAACCTTTATAAATTCTGAAAATGAAGATAAACACCATAAAACAAAGAAAAACCATTTGAGTCTTTTAACAATGCCTATCACTCTCACTATAAGCTCCGCTTCGCATGCACAAATACCTTCGTTTGCTGCTACAACCATGACCTCAGATAACAAGAAAATTGCACAGAAAAAATGCCAAGAAGCATTAACACCAGAGCAGCTGAAAAAATGGTCAAATGATTTGCCTATTGTGTCAAGTAGGATTGCATATACTGAAATTTTGAGTTTGAAAAACGAGGGTTAGCTTAAACATGTCATTAAGTCACCTGCTGGTAGTTTAAGACAGATAGCAGTTTTGGTAGTTTAAGAGGTTGCATGTGAAATTCTCAGATGTTGCAGGACTAGGGAAGATACTTCTCAAGCTCGAGGAGATTGTCAAGTTTTTCACTCACGGGGAGATGTATCAAAGGAGTGGAGTGAGAATACCAAGTGAGATTATGCAACCCTGAAAAGATAGTCTGCTGTTTGAATTTCTATTACTAAATTATTGGCAATTCATGCTTGAAGGGAATATTGGTGGCTCTTCAATGTTTTCGTATCTTCTTAATTGGTGTCAAGGGCTGAATAGGATAGCCTTCAGTGTAATTTAAATTTATTATTGCCAAATCCTTTATTCACTTGCTATTCTTAATCAGGTGGCTTACTTCTCCATGGGCTATGGGCCTCCGGGTGTGGGAAAGAGGCAAATGTCAATTTCTTCTCCATTTTTGCCTCTTAATTTGTTTTACCAGGAGGCCAGGGACAATGTAAGGGCTGTCTTAGTGTCTTTTCATTGAATTGGCTCTATATAGATGGTTGCTATTGTGTCTAAGTTTTCTTGAATTTGAACAGTTGAAGTCCATCATAAAAGTTTCAGTTGCTAGTTATCCGTTGCTTTTAAACAATATCTCATTTTAGAGTGCCATGCGTTTCTCATATTTAATTTTTTTTTCTCTGCTTCTACCTCTTGTTGTTTCCCTACATTCTTACATCCATGTCATTTGATGTTATATTTTGACATCTTGTTATTTGATGTTTGTCTGCACATGCCCATTCGTTGTGTTATTTGATGAATTGGATGCTGTTGGAAGGGAGCGTGGTTTAATTAAGGGTTCTGGTGGACAAGAACGTGATCTTACTAAAATTATACTGTTTTTTCCTCAAATTATATTAGGTTGGTTGAGACAATAATTTCCTCAAATTATACTGTTTTTCCTTGTTTTGGTGTCTAAGACAATAATTTCCTTAAATTATACTAATGTTCGGTATCACTTATACGACTTCACATCTTTTATAGATTTTTTTGATTCCCAATGCTTTCTTTTATTATTTCTCACAATTCCTTGTCACATGCGCGTAAGAAGCTGATGACTTAGGATGTGGACTATCTGGCTGTTGCTAGTATGACTGATAGAATGGTTGGTGCTGAACTAGCAAATATAGTTGAAGTTGCTGCCATTAACATGATGCACGATGGAAGGACTGAGGTAGTAGCTACTCTTTTTGACATTGGCCCATACGACTGACTATGGCTGATACGGTGGAAACAGGGATTGTTAAAACAATGGGAAGTTTTTGCGGCGCGAGTTTTAAAAAGGCCTTATTCTATTACTTGCGGATTAGCGGCCTTCAAAAAATAAAACAAACAACACCACTCCACAGCTTCGTAAATTAATAAAACTTAATCTATCTCAATAGGTACATCGAAACACCAATCCAAACGAAACACCACAGTTCCTTCAGAAACGAAAGGCCACATTTCCATCGAAGTTTTTTTGCCGAGTGGCTTTTGATCTATAAATGGTGCAAAGCTTTCAATATTTTCATTTTTCAAATATGTGAATGATGAAAAATCTTCCACTTTCCGATCTTCAAATGGGACAAAGCCTTCAATATTCACAGCTTTCAGATAATGTCGCCAACACTTGATGATATGAGAATTACAACAATTAGCATCTATACTCTTCAGCTCCTCATACAGCCACTGTAAATCAAGCAGAGCCAAAACAATTCATTAAAAGATACATATGATATACGCTTAGGTTGTATGTAAGCCACACAAGTAACATTAATCACAATGGCCTACGACAATTTGGTAAACGCACCTGAACGAATTTGTGTGGGGCTTCGTCGAACGAATTTGGTATCACAAACAAAATCCGAGGATAACATGTCCCAAGAATGCCATCCAACAAAGCAGAGAAACTTGATGATGGAGCTTTTATACATAAACACAGGTTCTCAACTTCACAAGGGAGTGAAGGGGAACTTTCTCTAAAATCGTAGAAGTTAAATAAACACTAAACAAATTTAAAGAAAAAAAAAAAAGCAATTAATAATGATTCAAGTATGAACAAAGCTAAGCGAAATGTTACTAAGCAAGTATGTAAATTTTATAGACATACCTTCTTTGATTGCACATATACAAATAGCTCTTTGACATGATTGGACTTTTCCAGAAATTTCTTCATACTGATGAACCGAGGAGTCTCAAGATCACCTTCATTGGAAAAACGAAGTTTCCATGCACATGGAGCATTTATTGAACAGAAGGGAATAGTTTTACCACCATAAGAAAAAGAAAGCAAATTTGGAGCATTAACCTTAATGGCCTTCAAATTATTACAACATCTCAACAACAAAGTCTTAAGTTGGATACTTGAAATTGCGACCCTCTCGAGGAAAGGATTGCTCAGGATAACCAGATTCTCAAGCAGAGGAAATTTTGAGATAAGGTCATGAAACTCTTGGTCTGTAAAAGTGGTATATAATAACGTCAAAGTGTTTAAATGTGGACATCCAGCCAAGTCAACCACAAATGGTCTTTGAAGCTGTCTATAATTAAGAGCCAATTGTTGAAGACTTGGAACAACAATTTCAATTCTTTGGACTTCATTATTGTCGTAGGGTGTATCGATCGTCAAAATCTTAAGATTAAGTGCTTTAATGATACAATAACATTTCAAACCGCAACACCGATCAAAATTCAAATCCTCAAGTAGAGGGCAATCGCTGCTAAGCTTCTGGACCATCTGTTCCGTGATATAGACCTTCACTAGACTTAGTTTTTTGAGAGAATGTAACCTTATGGTGTCTAAGGGCTGCTCCAATTTACAACCACCTAGCTTTAAAGTAGTTACTTCTTTGGCAGAGAAGATTGTTTCAGGCAATGTGTAAAGCATCTTTTCATCCGTGCCAACATTGACATCTAACTCTTTTACTCCGTTCTCTACCGCCAATCGTATCCATTTATCAACAAGAGAAGATGATTTTTTTACTTTAAGAAGACTTATATTGACCCTAAATTTCTCCATACGTAACTTAAGTTGGCAGAAGCGAAGCAGGGCAGTGTCAACAATTTTTGTGAATTTCCTTACTTCTTTGCGAAATATTTCATCTTTCCAAGCACAGATGGAAAATTGACCAGGTAGTATATAAGTTCCTGAGAAGCAATTCTGATCAAAATCCAAAGTGGGGAATGATTTCCGAAAACAATTCCACCTCTTTGACAAGACACTAGTTTGAGCAACCTCTTTTGTGGAGAGATAAGACATAATGTGGTGAATGATAAACGGAGGTAACTCTGATATTCGGTCCGTGGTGTCAGTCATCTTCTAATTAATCTTCAAATCTGCAAATACTCAATAGTCATAAATTAATCTTCAAATCTGCAAATACTCAATAGTCATAAAAATTCAACCAAAAGGACCACAAATAAAACAAGACGTGAGATCTGAATAAGTTGGGGGAGAAAAAAACTGACGGTGATAATTAAAAGAAGATAAGCAGCACTTACCAGATAATTCTATGAGAATTGAGATTCAATATCAATGTCACTTTGCAGAATATAATTCTTCAAATCCTACGTAGGTTTGTGACGCAGCGAGTTTTGGCTCTCGTTCGCGTGATGACCGGCGACAGGAGGCGGCGAGGCTGGTGGGGTTTGATCGGCAGGCGGCGTTTGAGTCGATTGAGGGTGGATCGGCGCAAACAGCAACTGATAAGCGGCGGGGACGACGGTCTCAGGCGGCGGCACTGGTGGCACGACAGTTCCTTCTTTTTCTGTGTATTCTGTTTTTTTTTTTTTTCTCAAAAGTCTTTCGTAATTAAAAAAAAAAAGAGAGACTTATTTATAATTCTTAAATCTAACCTATTGCTAATTCTATTTAAATAAGGAAATCTAATCCTCTTTAAAATCTAATTCTAAATAATACTTTAATTTGAATATAAAAAATTAAATTTTTTTTCTCAAAATATAAATAAAATAAAATAAGAATTTTAACGCATATATGCATCAATTTGTCCGTAATCTAGCTATAGCATTAATATTTTGGTGCCCTGAGTTTCCATTCTTATGCAATATTTTATATTTTAGCTTGTGTCGGTTTTGATTGGACAGAAATCACAAAAAAATTTATTAGAACCAAAATTTGATAAAACAATATATGTTTCAATTGTGCCAAAAATTCTTTGGTCTTTTTAAGAATTTTGTATATTTTGTGTGTGTGCTTGTTTGAGGCTCAAAACTGTTTATGGTTATCAAATTCTACAGGTCATTCCCTATTAGAAGAGGATTGACAAATTTCTTGAGAGACTTCGATCTGCGATTGATGAAGAAGAGCGACAAGCTTTGGCTTCAACAGATACAAATGCAGCCAAGGACCCAGATCATTTTTATTGGAACCACTTTAGGTGTTATCACTAGTCTCTCTTTGGTCTTTGCTCCCTGTTGCTTGGTCTTTATTTATTTTTTAATTAAACAATCATTACAGCTTTGATCTTAATTATGAATGGTGTTTTTAAATTGTTCTGTAGTTACAATGCAATGGTATGCTGCCGTATATGAATTATGTAGCAAATTTACCAATTGAATTTTATTACTCCTATGTTTTTTGAGCAAGTGTTTCTAATTTATTTTTTTTTGGTTTACTGAGTTGAGTATGATTCTTTGTTGGGTTGATGAGAAAGTGAAGGAAATGGATGAGAAAATGGAACTTTGTTTAAGCTTCTCCTTAGTCTCTGGCATTGCATTTCTTGTTTATCTTGTTAACTAATGCATTTATTATTTGGTTTTCGAGAAAGAGAAGGAAAAGAAATAAAACCTTTTGGGTTCAGTTTCTTCTTAATTTTATCATTGGTCGTAGTTTTTCATTAAAAGAAAGCAAGATTATCTATTCGTTCATAATAGAAAAGTAAAGAAAATCAAAATCAAATTTTGGCACTTGTGTTGAGACTCCTCGACTAGTATAGAGTGGAATTTTTGTCAAGAAACTCTTCGTGTTTCTGAGATTTTCTTGCCGACCAAAGAGAACATAATAGACTTTTATAATCCAATGATTACTTTTTCATGGACTTTTCGTTATTATGCTTTAATCTTGATGGATTTTATCCCAAATTGGCAAGGAAAGTGGGGTCTTGTCCAAGTATGTTTGTCATGTTAGTAGTCTATAATTCACTTTACTTTGTATTGCCGAAATTGCTCTTGGGGTTTGGTGCTTCTTAAGTAACAACAAAGCTTAGCGTTGTCATTTTCTATAGTTTTATTGTACATGAATGAATTTAAAAAAAAAAATCTTTTTGGGTGTATTAGCTAAATTCTTTAGATGATGTGCTTGTGCATTTGTCTTTCAGTTTTTGCTTCATTACTAACCATGAAAATTTTGTGTTTTTGTCCAGTGAAGTTTGGTAATGTTTTTTTTTTTAAAAAAATTTGTGTTGAAGTTAAAAAGAAAATGGAAACCAATTTTTTTTTTCAAATTTTCAAGATTTGAGAACTTGCATGTTTAACATGCCTTAAAAGCAGTTATTCAAAGACAAAAATAGCGAAAATACATTTGAGATGGGTATTGAGGAGAAGAACAAAAAATTCTTTTAGCTCCATAATTTGGGCAAAATTTTAAATGCCCAATTTTGGCTGTTTTAATGTTGTTTTTTGCTTTCATTGAATTGGCTCTATATAGATGGTTTCTATTGTCTCTAAGCTTTCCTGAATTTGAACAGTTGAAGTCAATAAAATTTTCAGTTTCCAGTTATCTGTTGCTTTTAAACATATATCTCATAATTGGGCAAAATTTTAAATGCCTAATTATGGGGTTAAACTTAACATAATATTGGTTTAACTTGTAATGCTTTCCTTATAATCACTAGATGCAAATTGGAAAATGTATGTTGATCTCATTTCAACTAAGTCCCATGATTGATTACAAATAGCACATTTAATGAGGATTTTTGTATCAAGAAGTATAAAAAATAGTTGTATATTTACAATTTATAAATCTCAGGTTATAATAAAGCTTAAAAGTGATGATTTGAATGATAAAGTTATATAAAGTTTGGTTTTGTGCTGAGCAGGTATCTAGTTGGAGTTTCTGCAGTTGGTGCTCACTCCTTGCTGCAGTTGCTTCTTAGTGGATCAAGGATGCTGACAATAACTCCAGTGATATCCTCAATAAAACAAGCTTGGCTTATATTTGCAATGGATCAGCTAATGCAGTGTTGCGTTTCGTATGATCATATATGTTACATTTTTGTTATGAACTAGTTTTTTTGTTGCTAGTAGTATTTATGCTAAGTGACTTGCATGTTGAGTATTTACTGATATGATTAGGAGGATAAAGGATAATGTTATGCATGCATTGATGTATTAAAAATAGTCGATTTCAATTAGATTCTCGTCCACAAAAGCTTTTCTTAACATGTGCCCCCTAACCTTCACCCTTAGCCCTTTAGCTCTACCATTTCTTCCAAAGTTATTGGGGAAGATACTTTTGTAACTAATTCAGTATGTATTCACCTAATGCTAGTGCCTCAAAAAATGGCTCAATTAATGTTCAATTTGTAGCTTTTTGTACTTGCAATGATGAGTGCTGGGTCAGCTATAGCTTGGTAACCAACCTGAATCGCACAGGAATTAAACATACAATTCTGCCAAACTTTACAAGGCTGTGCATAGCTTCTATGACCATGTTTCCATCTCAATAATGTTTACTCTCTTCAGTTGCCTCCTGCTTATTACATCTGCTCTTCTCAATGTAATTTGGATTACCAAGTCTTAACAATTAACTCTTTAAGCCTTCTCATATATTCAATTATATGTAGCCTCAAAGTATATGAGTTTGGAATTAGTATATATAAATGCCTTAGATATTTCTACGCTGTTTTCAATTATGCAATTTTGAAAGCAGAGGGTACCTTTGTAAAGAACAACATGAATCATATGTTGTGCAATAGTAAGACATTGTATTAATCTTTTGATGAACAACTTGTTGAGAATAATAGAGCAGAAATGGAACACTTTTATTAATACAACAAATTTAAAATTTACAATATAAATTTTAGAAACTCTCACTCTCTCACACTTATAACACAACACTCACAACTCAACACTCACACACTCTTTATTGAGCTTATTATTTGCTCAACTCTCTAACACACTAAACTGTCAACAATTGATCAAATACTTGATCAACTCTTTATTCTTAACTTGCTTGCTTGTAAAACCAAATGAGGGAGGGGAGTATTTATACTTAATTTTAACAAATCAAAACCACACAAATAAAATAATGTAAAAATTTATTAACCATACAAATTTATAATACTTATCTCCTTAATTATTAATATCTTACCTAATCTAGAAACTTTAAGAATTGCGCTTGTAAATATTTGAGCTTAATCTTGGGTTTGGTATTGTAACTAATTTAATTTGGTGTTGTAATTTTAACACTCCTCCTCAACACCAACTTTCATTCTTCTAATTACGTTGAGTTGCCTTTAAAACTTTTCGAACTTATCAATACACAAGCCTTTTGTGAACAAATAAGCCACTTGATCTTCGGTCTTAACATACAGCAGCTCAATTTTTTCTTGCAGAACTTTCTCCCAGATAAAGTGATAATGCACTTTCACATGCTTTGTTCTTGTATGAAAAACTGGATTTCTGCCAAACAAATTGCTAACTGATTATCACAATATATTGAAACTTTATAATCTATTGATTGATGTAAATCCTCTATCAATTGCATCAACCATATACTTTCTTGAGCTGCCATTGCAGCTGCTTTGTACTCAGCTTCAATAGTTGACAATGATACAGTCGGTTGCCTTTTACTACACCAAGAGACTATTCCTGAATCAATCCTGAAAAAATACCCAGTGGTCGAACATCGTGTGTCATGATCTCCAGCATAGTTAGCATCACAATAGCCAACTATTTTACAATCTTGTTATTTCTTATAGAAGAGACCATAGCTAATTGTGCCTCTCACATACCTCAATATCCGTTGAGCTGCTTCTAAGTGAGGTTTCTTAGAATTTTGCATGTATCGATTTATTACTCCAACTGCATAAGAAATGTTTGGTCGAGTCAATGTCAAATAAATGAGACTTCCGACCAGTTGTCGATACATAGTTCCATCTTCTAAATCCTTTCCTTCATGACCACACAACTTGGCATTGGCTTCCAGCGGTGTTGAGATAGGTTTGCACTCTAGCATCCTAAAATTCTACAACAAATCTTTGGCATATTTTTGTTGTCCTAGAAAAATTCCTTCTACTGTCCGAGTAACTTCGAGCCCAAGAAAATACTTAAGTTGTTCAAGCTCTTTCATCTAGAAGTGAACCACCAAATTCTATCTTGTTCGATAAATCTTTTCGTCATCATCTCTAGTGATAATTAAGTCATCTAAATATACCAGCACAATTGTGAGTTTCTTTCCATTAGCTTTGACGAACATGCTAGAATCAGCTAGTGCTACAGAGTAACCATCATGTGTTAAAAATTCTCCAATTTTTATATACCATGCCCTTGGAGTTTGCTTTAATCCATATAATGCCTTTCTCAATTTACACACATAATTAGAATGAAATTTTCTTTCAAATCCCATTGGTTGAATTATGTAGATCTCCCGATCCAACTCTTCATGTAGAAAAGCATTCTTTACATCCATTTGCCACAATATCCAACCTTTGCTAGCTGTCAATGCAAGTAGAACTCGTACTGTAGTGATCTTGGCTACTAGACTAAATATTTCATCATAGTTTAGTCTATACTGTTGAGAAAATCCTCGAGCTACCAACCGAGCTTTATACCTCTCCACCGATCCATCAGGACATCTTTTGATCTTATACACCCATTTACAAGATATAGGTTTCACATCCTTTGACTTTGGTAATAAATCCCAAGTTTGATTTTGCTCCAATGCTATGATTTCTTCTTCCATAGCTTTAATCTATTTAGAGCTCTATGATGCTTCTTCAAAAGTATCAGGCTCTTTAACATTTTTTGCTTTCGCCATAGTTGCATTAGCATATTTGGGATTAGGTTTTCATATTCTTATTAACATTCAAGGATGAGATTGAGGGGTTGCAGGTTCTGCTCCTTCATATTTGGCCTCCGTTGTTGGTTGTTGATAGATGTCAGTTTGCCAAGGACTTTGAGTTGTCTCTTGCTCAGTGTTGTCATCATAGCTTTCATTATCAAGGTCTTCTAGGCTCTATCGGATTTCAGTAATTTGCTCATCTATCTTTTGTTATAGTCGTTATTCTATTTCTTTTGAATCTGGAAGCTCCTCTTTTTGTGGAGACTACCATGAAGATGCTTCATCAAATACCACATTCCTTGATATGTAGCACCGCCCAATAGTAGGGTCACAATATTTTCATCATTTGCGCTGGTTATCATATCCAATAAATATACACCTGATTGCCTTTTTGTCAAATTTATTTCTCAGATGATTTGGCACAAACACATAGCATATACAACAAAATACTTGAAAATGACTCATTGTAGGTTTTATATCCCACAACTTCTCAAATGGTGATATAAACCCTAACCTTGGTTGAGGAAGCCTATTAATCACGTGGGCTGTAATTTTCATTCCTTCGGCCCAAAATCGTCTTGGTACATTTTTTGCGTACAACATACTTCTATAAATCTCTACAAAATGCCGATTCTTCCTTTCTGTAACACCATTTTGTTATAGCGTATTGGCACATGTGAACTGATGTCGTATCTTATTTTCTCGAAGATATTGTGAGAACTCATTAGAGGTATATTCTCCTCCATTATCTATGCGGAGACAAAAAATCTTCTTTCCGACTTCTCCTTCAGTTGTTTCTTTAAATTCCTTGAACTTCAAAAAAGTACATAATTTTTCCTTCATAAGAAAAACCCATACATACCTCGAGAAGTCATCAATAAATGTCACCATATACTGCATACCACTAATTGATGGCTGCTTGACCGGTCCAAACACATCATAGTGAACAAACTCTAATGGCTCTTTAGCTTTAAACTTTGACTCCTCATATGATAGTTGATGTGCCCTGCCGTACTGACATCTCGCACATATTGTATCCACTCTCACATCAAGTTGAGGTAGACCCTTAAGCATTGCTTTGTTCATCCTCACTTTTAACTTACGATAACTTACATGTCCCAATTGTGCATGCCACAAATCTACTGTCTCATTTTTTCGAGTCTTTTCTACATAAGTTGACTCTGCTGATAGAACATAGACTGACTCTAGTAGTCATCATTCTATTGTTGGTGTTCCCGTAATTTTTAAATCTTGGTACACCTTAACATCTTGTGGACTGAACAAGACATAATGTCCAGAAGATGTTAACTGTGATACTGAAAATAGATTTTTTTTCATGCCGGGGACATAATAGACATCTTAAAGAGTTACCTTGTTATGACTGTAGCGAGGTGTAAGGACTGTGTTACCGATGTGAGCTATAGGCAATCTTGAGTTGTTGGCTATCACTACCACGCAACTTTTTTTGTACTTAGTCATATCTTGCAGCTTTTCTCCGTCACTAGTCATATATTTGAACATCCTGAGTCGATGATCCAATCATTTTCATAATCAATCCGTCCAAGCATTATCACTGAGAGTGATAGGTCTTCTTCCTCTATAGCGACAGACGTTTCAGCATCCCACTCATCCTCACTTTTTTTTTCTGAGTTTAGTGTGGCAACATTACCCTCAGTAGACCTTTTCTTGGACCAATAATAATTTGTCATGTGTCCTATTTTTTCACAATTGTAGCATTTTTCTTTAAACTTTTTCTTTCGGTGGGATGACTACCATTGTCGCAAGCCCTCCATACTCACTATGTCTGTGAGCTACATTCTTGGTAATCACTCTTTATCTTATCATCATCTCTTTTAGATTCTCTACCAGCACGTCATTTAAATCGACCTTTCTTTTTGTTGATGTAGAGTGCTTCTTCATCACCTTTTAAAGAGACCCCACCCTTTTGCTTAGCAATCGCTTCTTGATCAGCAAGTAAATTTTTAAATTCAATGAGAGATGGTTGGGTTGGCCAGCCTTGTACAGTAGTAACAAAACTTCTATACTCGGGCCTCAAACTATGGATGATAATTCTTTTCATCCTAGTTTCAGCAATAGTAGTAGTAGGATCTAACTCAGATATTTTACAACACAAGGACTTTACCTTTGTGAAGTATTGGTTGATCGTCATATTGCATTGTGCAATTGACAACAGTTCATTCTCTAGAAGCTGTAGTCGCATGTTGTTTTTCTTTGAGAAAAGTAATGCAAAAGTGTCCCATACTTCATTTGGCGTCTTGGCCTTCTTTATGTGCTTTAACATTTCTTCTTCAACTGTGGTCTTAATGACGAACATAGCTTTACCAGTTTTTACCTTCCACTTGTTTAAAGTGACTTCGTCTATTGGCTGCTTCACTTTATTCCCGCCAACAACCTCCCAAAATTCTTGGCCTTGAAGGTAAGACTCCATCAATGTCGCCTATATATTATAATTTTGATTGTTAAGCTTCTTGATTCCTCCAACGACTTGAAAGTCACCCATCGTGTTGGTAGTACCTCAGTAATACCAAACAAGTTTTGTCAAAAAACTTGCAGAGTCATAAACTACTTACGACACACAGAAGTTCACTAGCTCACAATTTCTAAAAGCCCTTTCTAAAGTGGAAGATTAGTCAAAGTTGCAACCATATAGCATACTCAGAATTCTTAGAAATTCTACAATTTGAGCAGTCCCAGACAGTCCTACTCTGATACTAATTGTTGAGAATAATGGAGCACAAGTGGAACACTTTTATTAATACAACAAACTCAAAATTTACAATACAAATTTTAGAAACTCTTACTCTCTCACACTTACAACAGAACACTCACACACTCTTTGTTGAGCTTATTATTTGCTCAACTCTCTAACACACTAAACTCTTAAAAATTGATCAAATACTTGATCAACTCTTTATTCTTAACTTTCTTACTTGCAAAACCAAATGAGGGAGGGGGGGTATTTATACTTAGTTTCAACAAATCAAAACCACACAATTAAAATAATATAAAAATTTATTAACCACACAAATTTATAATACTTATCTCTTTAATTATTAATATCTTACATAATCTAAAAACTTCAAGAATTGGGCTTGTAAATATTTGGGCTTAATCTTGAGCTTGGGGTTGTAATTAATTTAATTTGATATTGTAATTTTAACATAACTTATTGGACTTAAAGTTAATACGATTAGTATGGCATTTGATCACAATAGAGTTCTACTATATTCTTTCTTTTAGTGTTTGATTATTGAACTGAATGATCACTCATCATTTTATTATCAATGTAATGTAAGGTTTTCTCGTTAATTGTTATCAGAAGCCCGAATATTCTTATTGGCATTTGTTACTTAATCATGATTTCTAGCAGTACTTCGACTGAAAAACTATTATTGTAAATAAGAATGCATAAAATTATCATTCGTCAGGAAAAAAAAATGCGCTTGATTTGACATTAAGATGACAAATTGACAATGTTTGTCCATTTCAAAACCTCTTTTTGCATTTTCAAAAGGGAAAAAAAAAGGGCGACCTTTTTTGCAATCGAGAAATTGTCTACAAAACCAATTGTCTAAAGTCTATATATACTATGTTTTGCAATTCTTTAATGGGCATTATTTTTCTTAAAAGGCATTCTCTCTCTTCTAAACTTTTCTCTAAACCTCCCTCTCCATTGTATTCTCTCTCTTTTTTTTTGTTTCATTTATTTTATTTTTTGTTTATTTCTTTGCCTTTATTTTTCGTTTTGTCTCAGCAGTCATGGGTTTGTCGACATTACATCCATTCGTGGTGCCGTTATCCTTCACCGAGACATTGATCTTCATGAGTCTCGACCCCTCCAAGAAGATCCAATCTTCTCCTACATGTGGCCCGCCAAGCTGTGTCCCACCATGCTTTCACTAGTGTTTATCAAGATCTTGTGGGCTTCAGCTGAGTTTCGGTCAGCCACCATTGGTTAGACCGAGATGTCACTGCCATATAGAAACCTAATTTTTAGCCGCCCTACATCTATCGCCGGCCATTTGAGATTCATCGATTTTTTTTAATGGTGTTAGATTATGCTTGTAGTAACCAGTATTTACAATCAGTAAAAATAAGTATTTATATATATAAATATACATATTTTATTTATATGTGGAGGATACTTTATTTATGTATTGTTATTAGTAGTGTTTGTATAGGTTAAGGACATACTATTAGTATTGGGTTTATTTGCAAGACTTTAGATTTATTTTAGGGATCAAATTGTAATACTTTAAAAGTTTTAGGGGTAAATTTGTAAATACTAAAAATTTGCCTCTTAGTATAAAAATACACTTTTGAAACTCTAATTTACTTATTTTTGGGTCGAGCTATCCCTTTAGAGAGAGAGAAGAGAGAAATAGAGGGGAGAGAAAGAGAAGAACAAGAAGAAGAAATTGGAATTTTGGATTATAAAAGGTATATTACAACTATTTCTCAATTTATTGGTGTTAATTAAGTTAATTCCTTTAAGTTTTGATTTTTAGAAATATTTATAATTGAGTATTTGATGTGTATTTCGTAAGATATTGTGAGAATTGATGATGATCTACGTAGATAGCTTGATAAATCATAATGAATTGTATAATTTTTACTTGATAGTCTCTTGATCCAAGAATTTTATAAATTTTTGTGATTCGATTATGGTTTAAATTTTGAGTATATAAAATTAGATATATTTATAATCATCTGAGACTTTGAATCGATTAAAAATTCTAAAATTTGAATTTGTAGTGAATTTACCAAAATGACCCTAAAATTCTAAAAATTTACTGTGTTAACAGTATGATATAGTGACAAACAATTTTAGATCTGCTTAATGATCTTCAAAAATTACGAATTTATGAAATTTGATAATTTTATATTTCTAATATGGTATACTTAGAATTGAGAATTTAAGTCAATATAGTTAAATTGTTATGATTTTCTAAAGATAGTCAGCTTATTACAGTATTTGATTAACAAATTTTTAAAGCTATAGAATAAAATAGTTTTAAAATACTTTTGGTAGTGATTTTGAAGTAATATATTTATCATGGATTAAAATATGTGTCAAGAGTATTTCTGTGATATTTTTATAATTTTTTAATTAGTATATGATTTTATAAAATTATGATATTGAATACTGTTCAGTAAGTATCTTGATCCTGTTAGGTTAGTAGTTTAGATTCGATGGTGTTTATGGAATGGATTATGTATGAATTATCATATAATATTTATATATAAGATGTATATATGAGTTAAAAATGATATAGTCTGATTTTGGAGTAATTGGACATCATTTGATGTATAAAAAAATTTTGTTAATTGTAAGTGGTCAGAATGACAGGTTTTGAGAAACCAAGTAATTAGACCAATTCGATGTGATAAGTACAATATATATAATGTTTTAAGCTATTTAAAGTGTTTTGTGTGAAATGTGAGGCTTATGAAAGGATTAATCTCCATTGATAGGTTAAGGAGAATTAAGCCTTGTACCCGAAAGTGCTAAGAGGTAAGTATACTAGACTTTTTACTGAAATCACAATAAACATAGTAATTGTTATATATGATTTTATAAATGTGGTTAGGAATATGTATCAAAGTATATTTTGATACTAAATATGAAGACATGTGTTTATGAATGTGAGCATGGATATACATGACATATATGTCTTTTTAAAAGTGAGTTTTCAAAATGAAATGTGTTTAACAAAGAAAGCTTTTGAAGTGTAATATGTCCATGAGAAATATTTATGTTTTGAGGATACTTGAATTGACTATTGACTTAGTAGGCACCTTATGTGATTTGTGGAGCCTTTATGTGTGGCCTTTCTTTCGAAATTAGTATACGTTATATGTTCCGTATGTAGGGAGGATCCTATTGGTACCTAAAGGAAGTTTGAGTCATCACATTCGTGTGGTGGCGTATTGGTGCATGTGAGAGGACTCACCGATGATCAGGGTGGGGGTTTGGCTCTTACCTTCAGGTATGAGCATTATATATATGTAATTTAAACCTCACTTGTACTATTCCTCTCATACGGTATGTCACCTACAAGTGACATTTGGCTCATTATGTGATATGTGATATGTAAGTCCTACTAAGTAATAGTTAAGTGATGATATTCCTATTATATATTTTGAAAGAATGTGTAAGCGCTTACATGACATGTGATTTAATAAGATTATGATTTTAATTTATCACAGTATATCATACGTATGCATTGTGTACAAATATGTATTTGTATTTGATATATGAAAAACTAGTATGCTTACTGAGTTTTATACTCATTATAGTTTATGCTGATTTTAGGTAAATAAGGTACATGTGTGCTTAGCGGATTTGGCAAGGCTTCTGTTGCTCCTTGGGTTCCCTAAGTTGCTAGGTTGCTGAGTGTTTCATTTGGAGACACGTGGGATAAGATATTTGATTTGTCCCTATTGAATAAATGCTTATGTATTAATTTATTGTGTGTGGTTGGATTTGGTTTAAGTTTCACCAAGTGTGATTATTGGTTGATTTTAAGTAAGAATTTGCAATGAATATATTCTGGGCTTCCGGTAACAAAGTAGCTACTAGTGACGTAGTAGAGTGTTAATCTCTGAGAAAACTCTGCGTATCTCTGGTTTATTAATTGTCACAATCATAATTCAATTGTTATAATTCTGAAAGAAATTGAAATGAATGTGTAAATATTGTCAATAAAAGTTTATATTTATATGTTAGATTATGGGTTGATTTTAGTGTTGAACTTACTAGCAACTTGCTAAGAATTCTTATGTTGAATTAAAGTTTGAAATTTTGTGTAATATTATTTATGAGTGCACATATATTGAATGAATGCAAGTGATGTCGTATGTCGGGTCTTTTGGGTCTGGGGCATGACAATGCTGGTATGAGTGCAATGAAACTATGGTGAATGTATTTACATTGTTTTATAATTTTTCCCCTGCACGAAGGTGTTGAATATTTAGCTCAATTCGATTTATGGGATGAGATAAATTAAAGAATTATAAAAGAAATTATTAACCCAAAAATTTGGACATCTCTCAAGTCAACGAATTAAATTTATTTTATTTATTAGAAATTTTATAATAGAGATAAAATTATAAAGATAAAGAGAGAAGAATGGACATCGATATATTGTGGTTCAGCCCAATTCAAGTTTACATCTATTTTACCGAGTTTTAGACTCACTTACATGCACTACTGATAAAGTATTTACAACAGAAGTATAAAGCACCATGGCCAGTACAAAAGAAAATATAATGAGAATAGAAATACAAAAAATGTTATGTAGTGCAACCCTTGGTTGAGAGAAACATTGCCCTTATTTTCGTAATCTCTTTGAATATCCTCCTTGTTACAATTATAGTAAAGTTGAGTTCATTAAACATGTTATTCATTTCCTTCATTTAAAGGATCATAATTTTTACTAATGCTATTAATTTAAGGTAATTATGGGAGTAATAATTCCCTTCTTTAATTCCTTGATTTAAGGGGTGAAAACTCCCTTTATTAATCTCATAACTCTTCCTTAATTTTAATAAAGGTCCATTTTTTAGGATTAAGGTTGATCCTAAAATTTAAGGGGGAACAAGGGTCCACCAGTCTTCAATATGAACTTATTGATACTTAAAATTTTATAATTGTTCTCGTGATAGATTTACCCCTTATATTTTGGGTTTAACTTGGGATGTTTGAACAGTGAGAACATTGGGTTTGCTAATGACAAGTGCTCTTGTTATAACCCGAGGGCTTGGGTTTTAAATGCTAAGTGACTCTATTAGTCTCAAGGGAATTTGGCACCTTCACACAAGGTCTTAAATCTTATGAGAATTTTGACGCGAGGGCTTGAATCTTTTTATAGGGTTCTTTTCCTCATAAGGTCTTCTTTAACCATCTCGTGGAATTTTATGCATAAAATCTTATCGACCC
This sequence comes from Ailanthus altissimus, assembly GCA_946807835.1. Lineage (NCBI taxonomy): Eukaryota > Viridiplantae > Streptophyta > Magnoliopsida > Sapindales > Simaroubaceae > Ailanthus > Ailanthus altissimus. Next base: position 18,567,214 of record OX327710.1, on the reverse strand, counting down.
ATAGGGTTTTTTGCATCTGAAGTTTTCTATAATCATCTTATAAGTTCACATAGAATCTCATATACCTATAGGGTTCTCTGCCTTACGAAGGTTTCTTCAATCATCTAGGGAATCTCACGCACAGGATCTTATCTATCTATGAGGTTCTTTTCCTTATGAAGTCTTCTTTAATTGTCTCATTGGAATCCCTCTTATATGATTTCATCCACCTATAGGGTTCTCTACCACACGATGACTCATTTTTCTCTTCCTATGGGAATCCCCCATATAGTATCTCATCCACCTATAGGGTTCTTTACCACACAAGATCTTCTTTACTCTTTCTATGGAAAATGTTCACATAGGATATCATCCACTTATAGGGTTCTCTGCCATACAAGGTCTCCTTTTTTTTCTGTATTGATAAAGGCAAATTTGTCATATATTTTGTCATATTTTTATTTTGATATTTTATTATTTTATGAGAATAGATGGCTATTTATGTGCATTATTGTTATTCATAGGGAGCTCCATCAAGCCGATGATATTAAATCAAGCGCTACTTGGGAGGCAACCCAAGATAAGTATTATTATTAATATTAATTTGAACAAGGAAGTCTCTTACTTTCATTTCTTTATTTTTCGATATTGGGGACAATGTCTAAATTAAGTTTGGGGGTGAGAAATATTTTCTTGTGTCTGTTTTGCTGTATAATTTGAGTGGTTGTTTTTATGGGTTAAATTTCTTTTTAGTTAATTAGTTTTTTTTATTAGGTTTTGTTAAGATGATCATTGGTCTATGATAAGAAAAAAAATACATGGCTGAATTATTATTTTTTTTTTAAATCCCTAAGGAATGATATATACTTGAGACAATTTTAATTATCTAAGCTTATAAACAACTTCGACCTTATTTATAATCATCATTTTTTTGAGCACTTTATAAGCATGAATAATTATAACTATTACTTAGAGATACTTATGTTTTAGGGAGTACACCACAGTCTCGAAAGTCTGATATTCTAGAACTTGTCTGTAATTACCACTTGAGATGAAATCTTAGGAAACACATGAATAGAAAACTGACATTAGGTCATCTTTGGACCGATTGAGCTTTTCTACCCTACCTTTTATTGTATCCATAGTACCCTATTTTGAGCTTTATTACCTATTCTTTGGTGTAACCACATTACAAGCTTAAGACTTAAAGTTTACTTATACAGAAATTTACCTGTAATACCATAAACCTTGCAGTTGCTTAGAAATACACTTGAAAGAAAAAAATTGTGGTGATATGATAAAAATAAGTTTGGGTGGTATTTGTCAATCTAAGTTTAGGGGTATTCAAAGAGAAAAAGAGAAGAAGAAAGAAATAAAAAAATAAAAAAAGAGGAAAAAATACCCTAGCTTAAGAAAAATAAGAAATTCTTTAAAAGATAAAGGTTGAAAAGAAGGATGGGAAACACAATAAGTTTAGGGAAAGAGATAATACAAAAAAAAAATTTCAAGAGATTTCTAGGTAAGGTCTAAGTGTTCATGGTGTAAGTTGAACCTAAATTGTTTATCCTTCTATCTCACCTTGATCTTAGCCCTACGTTACAAGCTAAATAAAGTCCTAAATAGATCTCTAGACATATGATTTTCGACATTAGTGGAGAGTTCATTTCATCAAGCCTTTAAGACAATGATTTTGATCGTCTTACTACTCTAGCATATTTTGTTTTGTTTTCTTTATTTCTTAAACGAGTCAATTATAACCCTTTGTTTCTCTCTTAGTTTCATTTTATAACTTGAGGACAAGCAAGTGTTTAAGTTTGGGGGAATTTAATAAGGGCAAATTTGTCATATATTTTCTTATGTTTTTATTTTGATATATTATTATTTTATGAGAATAGATGGCTATTTATGTGCATTATTGTTATTTATAGGGACTTGAACAAAATTTAAAGAAATGATGTAAAATGAGCAAAAACAGGGACTAAAATGCAAAGTTTTCAAAATATGAGTCATCGCTCCAACGCCACAAGGATTTTTGCCTCAGCATTGAAATATTGATTGAAATAAGAAAATCAGAAAAGACGATTTGTTGAAGTCACGACTAGCGCCCCAGTGCCAGACCTTCATCGCGCCAGTAACAAGCTAGCATTCCAGCGCCATATCGTTATCGCGCCAACGACAAGACAGTGCCTCAGTGCCAACACTCCACCACTCCAGCGGTTAAGCTTATTACACATAACGCCCCAGCGAAAACATTCAGCGCTCCAGCGGTAGTGCGAGTCCTAGTCCGATAAGAATTGAGATTTTCAAGCTGATATCAATCTCTATAAAAGGCCACACGACCAAAAAGGGCCTAAGACACATTCAAGAACTCTAAGAATCCAGAGCAAAAGCCTTAGAGAGCAATTGAAGATTAATTGAAGCAACCTTAGAGAGAAATTTAAGGCATTCTTTGCTATTGATTATATTATAATTTATTATTCTTTTTACTGTTGTTCTCTTATAGCCATAAACTAAACTTATTTTCTAAGGTTAATACTTGAATTCAATATATGTGCTTAATTGCTATATCTTTTTAATATTTAATAAACTACGTTCTTTATTATTTAAACTACTTGTTCTTTATACTTCAATATATCTGGTAATCTATAGTGAATGAATTGGTAATATTTTGATAAACTCGGAAGAGGAATCATAATATTCAGACCTAGGTAATTTGATGCATGATTGTAGAGTAACATTCAATGCTGCATATGCAAGTTTCAATTTAGGATAAGAATATACGTAATTGGCATGTAGATCAATAAGACCTAATTTTAATGAATTTTAACTTATTACAAGTACTATTGGAATATAGGTATTTGGTAAATTAAGGTACACTTGGATGACCTTGGAAGAGGCTTGTGAATACATTAGTGTCTTGATCAATAATAAAAAGTAAGTGAGTTAAATATTAGAGATTAAACATTAGAAAGCATATTGAGAGATAGTATTAATCCTAGGTTTTCTCTATATTGCTATTATCTAATTCTCTTTACATTGTGTTTTTACTTATATATTTTCTACATTCATTCTTAAATTTTTATTTTTCTGAATAATTAATAGAAAGATATAATTTTAGTACTTTGTTAAAATGTAGAAATTATCCCTGTGAGTTCAACATCCAACTTATTAAATACCTTTATTATATGCATACGATAGTGTATACTTGCACTCAATTATAAGATATAGAAATATCGCATCATGTATGAATTCCCTGTATACAATATCATCAAACTATAAGGTTCTCTATTATACAGGATCTCTTTTACTCTTCATGTAGGTATCCGCTACATAGGATATCATCCACCTATGGGGTTCTCTGTTACACAAGGTCTCATTTGCTTTTGTTAAGGGATTCCCTGCATATGATGCCATCGATTTATAGAGTTCTCTGCCACACAATGTCTTTTTTTCTCTTCCTGTGCGATCCCCTGCTTAGGATCTCATCCACCTATGGAGTTTTCTGCCTCATAAGGTCTTTGCGAGTGCGATCTCTGACCAAGTAAGGTTCGAGTGTATTGCTTTATTCTTTTGTTCAGGTGGAAGTCCGTATCCTATGATCAAAAAATAAAACATACAAATAATAACTAATAGTGTACAAAGAATGGCGTACTTGGTTAGCCTCAAGGAGTGCCCACGTGCTCTGCTTTGATGAAGAATTAAGTGTTGGCGGAGGATTTGATCTAGCCCATGTAGGTGTATGCATGTGCTATTGTGTTTATTGCCTAAATACGTATCATATACGAATTTAAGTCCAACGGAAGCGTTAAATAAACAATAAACACAATAAATAAATATATTAATCAGATTAATATATTAGAATTGTTAGAGAACTCACCATAATGTGTAACGTTATACACGTATTTTTTTGAAGTCCACATGGAAACCAACTCGCGTGCAGTTCTAGTCACCAACACAGTGGATTTGGTGAGCTAGAACAGCAGTCTGATATTCAGCCTATGATTAACTATTAATCCCTAAAATGGTTAGGAGAGAGTTTATTTCCTTTTCTTCAAAAGAATAAGAAATGAAGAATTTGAAGCAATTCACAATTGCTCCAATTGGAAGCGTAGTTTTTTTCTTCTTCTTTTTTCTTTCTTCTTTCTTCTTTCTTCTTTCCCTTTCTTCTCTCCCTTTCTTCTTTCTTTTCTCTCTCGACCGTTTGGCCAAAATTCTTCTCATCCTCTCATTCTTTTTCTTATATATATAATATAATATAATATATAAATAATAATAATATAATAATCTATATTATATAATAATATATTTAATATAAAAAGAAAAATATTTTGATTATTTAACAATTAAATAATCAAACTGAGAAATAACCATTTTACCCCTCATAAATAGTTACCAAGTTAACCCCCTAATGGGTTCTACCAAATTCCATACTTGGGTAAACTCAACTGAGAGTCCATAATATGCCACGTGTCATAGTACTACTAGTAAATAATAATTATTGACTAATTGTTGTATTTAACACTTAAATATAGACACGCACGTATTCCTGTGGTAGTGCTAAATATTGCTGAATTAAACAATTTAATTCAGCATTCTGCCTCAGTGCACAACAAGTACACTTCATATCGTGAGACTCCTTAGGTCTTACGCCTGATTCGTCAAATAGAACTATTTTATGAGTCCGTGAGTAATGCCTTACCCACGCGTCACTGGTATACAAATTAGCGCGTTAAACTATTAAAGTTGAGGTTACAACGCATACGTATAGTCCTTCCGTCATGATATCCTGGATGTGCGGGAATATAGATTATCACCGTCAAATTCCCTTGTGCTCATCGATGTCCTATCTCTAGACTTGTATCTCACTGAACATTATACACAAACTCTTTTACCATTTTGTTCTACCCTGACGAAACTCTTTTTAGGGATGATTGCTTGTGGCCACAAGACTTTCTGAGATACAGTCTCGAAGCATCTGGATATCGAACTCCCTATGGGAGCTGGCAGATCCTATATCTGTATGCACCAAACTTCATAAGTATCGGACCATACCCAGTGGTCACACCATGAAAGGTCTGTGACATACGTGAAACTAAAGTATGATGGATCACTTACAAGCCCACCGTGGCACTGAGGTCAAAGGACCACGTATACTACTCAACTCGAGAGAACCCTCTGTTGACAGCTTACATAAGATGTCTATCAGAGGCCCTTGTGAGTCTGTCCCATATCCAGTCCTAACTAGATACCCATATGTCAATATAAGCTCCAAGCTCACAGTCGGCTAGGAACGACCACCTATACCCTTTAGGTATGACATATGTTGATCTATATATAAAGGTATCCACCGACAGATCCGCATCGGCAGAAATAGATCAGGGACAATTATTCGAGAACATACTTGCGCAACTTGCATTTTCTGGCACGCGATTGCAAATCTTGCAACTATACAGTTACTAGTATATTCTCATGTATATGTCCCATTACAGACAAGGCTCCAACTCTTGGATCTGCTGAGTATTATAACCAGCTAACACTTAACTGTACTAATATTTAGCAATTATATCTCAGTATAGCTAACTATGATCTAATCCAAACTCTTTAGATCTAATCCGAACTCCTTCAAATCTACAATATCTATAACATTAGATGCATAGTCCCATATAAATTGATTTTAGCGATTTAATAGGAATGTACTATTGTATAAATATACAAGTATATGTACATTCAGGGATGGCACGTAAGTACCGACCCTAACATTAAGTACTTGGTATTAACTATTTTGAGCTTTCAAGTGTTTGACCTTAACGAAGACTTAGATGGTCGGTTGTGGGGTAGATTTATGTGCTCGAGGTCACTGGTAAGAGCTTACGTGGTCAGGCTCCTTGAAAGCTAAATGGCTGGCTCAGGGTCCTAAGTAAGAACTTAGGTGGTTGGGCTCCTTGAAAGCCTAAGTGAACGGCTCAGGGTCCTTGGTGGTCAGTCTAACTAGTTAGGCTCATTGCCAAAAAGATTGTGCTCAGGTAGAGCTTAGATGCTCGGAGTTTTTGGTGAATAGTATTACGCTTCTTGAAATCTAAATAGTTGGGTTAGGTAGAATTTTAGTTTTAAGGGTCTTTGGTGAAAACTTTAGTTGGGCTACTTGAGCCTACATGGTTGGGCTTGGGTTGTTAGGTGGTCTAGCTCTTTGGTAGCCTACGTGACCTGTTCGAGATCTTTAGCGAGAACTTGGGTAATTAGGGCTCCTCGAAAGCTTAAGTGGTGGACTCGAAGTCCTTGTTGAGCCTTACGTGGTTATGTGCTTAACCTTGGAGGTTACCAAACAAATTATGGTCATGCCCTTTTTGCTTATGTTCCGAGCTACCATCTTATCGGTGTTTGAGTATATTGAAAGCAACCTGTGTAAACATGATTTAATAAAATCTTGGTCAAAGGTTTTCAAGATAAATTTAATTTTTGTAAGGAATGTAGAAGTATTCTGGCTATTGGTTTTATTTTTCCTTGGCATAGTAGCAATAACTTGATTCTAACACTACTTTCTCTGGGTGTGGTAGTTTCAACTCGATTCTTTCTGAAGACGGTAGCAGTGACTTGACTCTCTCACTACTTGAACTCAACCCTCACTTTATATGTATGTGCACAGAGCTCTAAAACCAATCTTGTAATTTCACAAAGTTGATACCCCGAGCTGAATAATCATAAAGGGATTTGTCCAGCCATCTCAATGCTCTTACTTGGGTGATAAGCTAGTGCTAGTTAGCTTGGGGTGAACAAAAACTTGAAGAGCCTATGGTGAAGGGAGGCTGGAAGAGTTCAAGGTAGAGAGAAAACTTGAAGAACTGTGTAAGTCTAAGCCGAGGATTGCGTGAGCTACTGCTAGTTGTCATTTCTATGACTGTTGTTGTCGTTTTGGTTAGTCATTTTTATTTGTCAACCACTATTGCTACTAGAGTTTTGACAAGTTTCAAAACCTAAGCAAAATCAAAGGCAGCTTGATTGGTGAGAGATTGTGGTAACTACTGGTGGCTAAAACAACTGTGTTTAGAGATGGCTGCGTGTATGATTTTGGGGTCCATCTTCATCATTTTTGGAAATGAACAATTTTTGTGTCCATAGAGGACTGATCATTGGTGAACGGTGTTTGTTGCAACCATAAAGGGTGATGATCATAGCTGTATCGAATCAAAGAGTAGTATTAAACTTTATTTAACGTCAAAAACTTATCTGTAGTTTGATGCTCTCTATAATTTGTCTCTTTTGGGTTTTTTTGTTGTTTATCACGGTCGTCACAAAACTTTTGATCTAGAAATTCAAACGATTTTAAGTCAGCAAGTTACATTTATTATGTTTATTGAAAATACTTTAGTATAAACAAAAAAAAAAAGGATAGAGTGAAGAATAGACATTAGTATATAATAATTCAGTCTAATTTGGGCTTTCGTTCACTTTATCAAACTTTAGACTAATTCACATGCACTATTGATAAAGTATTTACAACAGAAGTACGAGGCAATATGGCTATTTTAAAGAAAATACAATGAAAACAAATAGAAAAAGGTTTATGTAGTGGGCAACACTTGGTTGAGAGAAACTTTTGGTCCCAATCTCTTGGAATGTCCTTTTATAGTTGTGATAGGTTGAATCCTATTAAGCATGTCATTTAATTCTCTAATTTAAGGGATTATAATTCCCATCAATGTCATTAATTTAGGGTAATTATAGGATAATGATTCCTTCATTTTCTTCTATAATTTAAGGTGTAATAAATCTCTTATTAATTTTATAATTTTCCTTTAATTTTAGATATGATGTCCCATTTTTAAAATTATGATTGATTTTAAAATTTAGGAAGAAAAAGAAACATTTAAAATAGAAGCATTTTCTACTTAATTTTTCTAAATCTACCCTTAAAAAAATTAAATAATTTATTTTATAGGATTTTTAAATCATAAAGTCAAAAGTAGTTCTCTTTCTTAATTTAAATATTCTATGGTTTGTTTTCGCAGATAGGCTTTAGTGAAAGAACGACCATTCTGCTTCTTAAGAATCATGTTCGTGCCAACATCATATTAACTTTTGACATGATACTATATCTAGGGCTCAAATGTTTCGTTCGCAGAGGTACTTTATATTTGTTGGATAAAATTTATTTAACATATTTTTCAATTATACTTTAAAACATATATTATCAACTTCTTATAAGACATAAATTATTAACAAGTAAAATATAAAATTAAAAATAAAGAGAGTAAGAAAAACATGCCTTTAAGTACAAAGAGGTATGTCATAGAGCAATTGTTGGAAATCTATTGTACATAGGTGTATGCATATGCCATGTGTTCATTGTATAAAATATGTGTCTCATACATATTTTGATGCAGCGAAACAATAAAATTACAATAATCACATCTATGGCATATATTAATCCAACTAATATACAAAAAAAATTGAGAAATCATTAACTGTGTAATCTTTACATGTTATATTGGGAGTCCGTCTAGAGTCCTACTCGTAGGCAGTTCTAGTCATCAACGGAGTTAGCTTAGCAAGCTAGAACAATAGCTCTTCTTTTTCAGCATTGGATTTAACACTTAAACTCTTTAAACTTGTATTTCTCTTGATCAACTTTTTGATCAAGAATACCAATTATAATGCAGTTGTATTTAGTGGCCTATAATAGAGATGAGATTTAGAGCAATTTCAAAACCTAAATTTTTTCTTCAAAAGAACAAATCTCTTTTGCATTTATTTTGCTGGCCTTTCTCTCCAAAGCAAAGAAGATGCTTTTGTAAACTTACAACAACAAAAATGAAAAACAACCCTTGTTCTCATCATTCCTCATCTACACATTTTCCATGATTTGTTTATATCTCAAAATATATTAAAATATTAATATTATAATATAAAATTATAAAACAAACACACCATGTCTAATTATAATAATAAAATAATAAAATAATATTATATATATACAAATGCAAGACAATTAGCATGCATTAATATATATAATATTATTAAAAATATATTTTAATGATATTTTTTATTATTTAATAATTAAATAACTAAAGTGTGAAGTTACTAATTTACTTTTCTTCAATAATCACCAAGTATACCTCTAATGGGTTCTACTAAATTTTACGCTTGAAGTCACTCTTCTCAATGAGCACAATTACTGAAAGATTATATCAAGTCTCCATTGTCAAAGTTACTGAAAACTCAATATAAAAGTATATAATTTAAAATTACATGTACATAATACATTTCTCTTCTTTCTTTTCTCTTCTTTACTTATACACATATACTACCAAAATCATTTTTCTACCTCTTCTTTTTTTCATATATTATCTTATAAAAGATTAGTCTCCTTTATATAATGGTCGGTAGTCTAAATAATAACTCAAGAATTAATAAGAATAATTTTATATATATTAATTTTATATAATAAAAATACATAAATATTATAACTCCATAATAATATTATTATAAAAGAATATTTGTAACTCTTAATATTTAATATATAAAACTTCCAAATAATAATAATGTATAAAAATATTGTAACTCGCATGTTTAATTTAAGTTTAATGATTAATTAAAATATTATAATTATATGCAATGATAATATTTTATTATTAATTACTATGGGTAAATTATGTAATTTATAAGATATAATAAAAGGTTTTATAAAACTTTTCTCTAACAATATTGATTTGACCATACATGAGTGCTTAAAAGCTCAATATTTGAGAGGACCTATAGATCCTTTGAAAAAATTTTAAGGAAAGATTTGACCATCAAAAAGATGTGTTCCTCCTAAAAAACAATATGAGTGGATGAACCTACGATCGTAAGATTATAGAACTATTGCTGAATACAATTATGCCCTGTTCAAAATTACCTGATAGATGAAATTATGTAGGGAGAAAGTGACAGCGCATGATATGCTAGAGAAACATGTTCTTAACTTTTCATGCTTCTAATATTCTCCTACAACAACAGTACCGTGAACGAATTCAGATTTAATCTCATGTCTTTTGCTTGTTAAACAAAATAATGAGCTATTATTGAAAAATCATAAATCACATCTAACAGGTTCTCAACCATTCTCTGAAGTGAATGCAAATTTTCATAATAATGTTAGACATGGTCTTGGAAGAAGAAGAGGGCATGATTATTACCCTCGAGGTGGTTATAAATACCAAAGAAAAATATATATTAAAGGAGGACAGAAATATCAAAATATAGAAAATGGTATGAAATATAAATGGTCTAAGTATCATAAAAATGTCTGTTATCGATGTGGTAAAAAGGGGCATTGGTCATGTACATGTCGTGCACTAAAGATTCAAATTGAGCCTCATAAGACATCTATCAAAGGCAAAGGAAAGAATGTGGAGACAAACCTTGTTGATGAATCAGATATAGCAAATCATACTCATCTAGAAGTTTTCGATTTCTTTAAAAATTAAAAAAAGGACGTTAATTTCTTAAAGCTTTATTATGTCATATTTGTACTTTTATTTCATGTCACAAGATAAAATAGCCCAACTAAAAGGACAAGGGAAGAAATGCCACTGCAGCATCTATGTAGTACTAAAAGGCAGTAGTTTTATGTGTTACAGTTCTATATGTGCAACGTGCATCACCACCAGTTCTTTCACATGGGTTTCATTATTGATTGTTGAATGTCGGTATGTGTAATTTCTCTTCACGTATCAATTAATGGACGTAGATAGGGGGTGGGGGGGCCATCTTAAAAAATAAAAATGAGGCCGCATCAATAAGCTATGATGCCCAGTACAATTCTTCAATTATTATTTTGGTGAAGTCAACAATTCTTCAGTTCTTCATTACAATTTTTTCTTGCATTTTAATATTTATTGTGTTGATTTTTCTTCATGTTTTTACAAATTTTATTTTATTTTCTAATGTTAATATTTTATTAAAGGATGTGGCTTTCTATAATGAATTGTCCACTCTAGAGAGAAAATATGAGGATATTTGTTTGGCTGACAATGCAACTACACATACTATCCTAAAAGATAAAAAATATTTTTCAAAATTAACATTAATTGAATGAGAAGTTAATATTATATCAAGTCATGCAGATCCGATTGAAGACTCTAGAAGATTAATGGCATAGGTCATTAAATTAATAGCATAATTTTTAAAATACCTTATTAAGAGAATATGTTTAGACAAAACTGGTGAGTTTATATCTAAAACATTTGATGATTATTCTATATAAGTGAAAATTAATTTAGAACATCTCATACCACATGTTCACAAAAAAAATGGATTAGCAGAATCTTTAATTAAACGGCTCTAATAATTGCACATACTTTATTGATATGCACACAATTACCAACATCTGCATAGAGACATACTATATTGCATGTTGTAGTATTAATTCGTTTTAGGCCTAATACATTATCAATATTCTCTATTACAACTTGTACTTAGTCATCAATCTAATATATCTCATTTGCATACATTTGGTTGTGCTATATATGTACCTATAGCACCTCCTCAACGTACTAAGATGGGACCTCAACGTCGTTTAAGAATTAATGTTGGTTTTGAGTCACCATTAATTATAAGATATCTTGAACCTCTGACAGGTGATCGGTATAATACACATTTTGCAAATTGTCATTTTGATGAGACAGTATTCCCAACATTATGGGAAAGCAAATTGCCTTCTGAAGTAAGGCATGAACTTTCTTGAAAAATAACCATTATATCTCATTTAGATCCTCGCATGTCTTAATGTAAAAATAAGGTGTGAAGAATTATTTATCTTCAAAGAATTGCAAATGAATTACCAACAAGTTTACAGATGCATAAAAAATAACCAAATCATATATACCAACTAGTAATACACCAACCCGGGTGATTATTCCTATAGAATAATCTAATCAAATAGCAATAAATAAATCGTCTACAGTACGCCAGAAGTATGGCAGACCAATTGGTTCAAAAGATCTTGATCCTCAGAAAAGAAAAATAAAAACACAGGATCCTATTAAAAATAATGCTCGAGCAAATATCCACATTCTTTAAATCAATAACAACATAATGATTAATAGTCTCTAAAGAAACACAACTCTCAGAAGTGAAACATGTTCCTGAAAAGACAAAAGTTCTAGAAAAAAAAACATTAGCCCAAAAGAGACACAAGAATTTCAAACTAAAGAAAAAAGTATAAATTATGCTTATACAAGAGAAATGTGGCAAACGAGATAAAATAATTGTTGATAATATATTCTTATTTATAGTAGCTGTTGAAATTATGAATAATGATTTTGAGCCACAATTTGTTGATGAATGTAAAGAAAGACATGACTGACTTCAATGAAAAAAAAATAATTCAAATAAAATTGGCTTCATTGATCAAACACGAAGTATTTGAACTTGTAGTTCAGACACCTGAAGATGAAAAACATATAAGATATAATGATTTTTTTGTAAGAAAATGTAGTTGTTGGCTTAGACGACTTTAAAGATTTTAATGATTCCAAAAAATAGAGAAAAACATGTTCATGGACTAAAGTGTAAAGTTTTAAAAGTTACAAAAAATGGACCAAAATATAAAAGTTTAAAACTTTGGTTACATTAGCATGTACTGTAATATGGTCCTGTAGCAACAACATTGTTCTATAATGGTTAAATCACTGTGCAATTGCTAGTTATTGTGTTAATAGTTGTAGTGGTCAAAGTATTGTAGTTGAACTATAGCAACTGGCAAGATATTGTAGCGACGGCAAACAATGGCTAGTTTCTCCATCTCTATCAATACAAGCCTCATTCAAGATCAACAACAACAAATAAAGCATTCTATAATCTTTATATCACTTGAGAAGAAAAAAAATATCCATATTTGTGTTAAAATTGTTATATCTACTCTTTAAGAGAGTTTAAATTGTAAGAATTTAATTGAACGCAAATCAATCTTTGTAAAAGTCTAGTTGGTACTCAGTAAAGCTAAACTACTGTAAGGGTTTGATTAGTACATAAGAAACTAATAAGGAATTAATTAGTACTTGAAAAACTAATTAAGACTTAATTGGTACTTAGATTTGTAAATGTTTAATTAACACCTAGAAAATTAATCAAAGAGTCTTAAAAGATAAACCAAACCAATGGAATCCTCAAGCATAGTTAGCTTTGGGTGTTAGCTTTCTCTTTTCCTACACTCGTATTTATTATAATTACTTGTGTTTTAATTTATTTATATTATTAGTAATTGTATAAATTATTTTATTATTTTTTTAAATACCCAATTCACATTTTATTAATGGAGCATATTCTTTCAGAAGAAAAAATTCATTAGTTACAAATGTGTACTACACTTTTTTTCATTTCGATCAGCTTTTAACTTTGGTTTTCAATGTTCAATAACTATAGCTTGTTGTCTACCTGGATGGGTTTGAAGGCAGGGGGAATGTGATCACCATGAATAAGACCTTACATTCTAGATCCAGCCCTTGTGAGACCTGAACAGTTTGATCATAAAATTTACATCCCTAAACCTGGCGTTTTAGGTCGCATGTAAATTTTGCAAGTAATTATTTGTATTTTCATTTCCTAATATACACTAATGTTTGGTATCACTTATATGACTTCATATCTTTTATATATATTTTTTTATTCCTAATGCTTTCTTTTATTATTTCTCACAATTCCTTGTCACATGCGCGTAAGAAGTTGATGGCTTAGAATGTGGACTATCTGGCTGTTGCTAGTATGACTGATAGAATGGTTGGTGCTGAACTAGCAAATATAGTTAAAGTTGCTGCCATTAACATGATGCACAATGGAAGGACTGAGATAGTAGCTACTCTTTTGGACATTGGCCTATAGGACTGACTATGGCTGATACGGTGGAAACAGGGATTGTTAAAACAATGGGAAGTTTTTACGGCGCGAGTTTTGAAAAGGCCTTATTCTATTACTTGCGAATTAGCGGCCTTCAAAAAATAAAACAAACAACACCACTCCACAGCTTCGTAAATTAATAAAACTTAATCTATCTCAATAGGTACATCGAAACACCAATCCAAACGAAACACCATAGTTCCTTTAGAAACAAAAGGCCACATTTCCATCGAAGTTTTTCTGCCGAGTGGCTTTTGATCTTTAAATGGTGCAAAGCTTTGAATATTTTCATTTTTCAAATATGCGAATGGTGAAAATTCTTCCACTTTCCGATCTTCAAATGGGACAAAGCCTTCAATATTCACAGCTTTCAGATAATGTCGCCAACACTTGATGATATGAGAATTACAACAATTAGCATCTCTATTCTTCAGCTCCTCATACAGCCACTGTAAATCAAGCAAAGCCAAAACAATTCATTAAAAGATACATATGATATATGCTTAGGTTGTATGTAAGCCACACTAGTAACATTAATTACAATGGCCTACGACAATTTGGTAAACGCACCTGAACGAATTTGTGTGGGGCTTCGTCCAACGAATTTGGTATCACAAACAAAATCCGAGGATAACATGTCCCAAGAAGGCCACCCAACAAAGCCGAGAAACTTGATGATGGAGCTTTTATGCATAAACATAGGTTCTCAACTTCAGAAGGGAGTGAAGGGGAACTTTCTCTAAAATCGTCCAAGTTAAATAAACACTAAACAAATTTAGAGAAAAAAAAAAGCAATTAATAATGATTCAAGTATGAACAAAGCTAAGCGAAATGTTACTAAGCAAGTATCTAAAATTTCTAGGCATACCTTCTCCGATTGCACATATACAAATAGCTCTTTGACATGATTGGACTTTTCAAGAAATTTCTTCATACTGATGAACCGAGGAGTCTCAAGATCACCTCTATTGGAAAAATAAAGTTTCCATGCACACGGAGCATTTATTGAACAGAAGGGAATAGTTTTACCATCATAAGAAAAAGAAAGCAAATTTGGAGCATTAATCTTAATGGCCTTCAAATTATTACAAGATCTCAGCAACAAAGTCTTAAGTTGGATACTTGAAATTGCGACCCTCTCGAGGAAAGGATTGCTCAGGATAGCCAGATTCTCAAGCAGAGGAAATTTTGAGATAAGGTCATGAAACTCTTGGTCTGTAAAAGTGGTATATAATAACGTCAAAGTGTTTAAATGTGCACATCCAGCCAAGTCAACCACAAATGGTCTTTGAAGCTGTCTATAATTAAGAGTCAATTGTTGAAGACTTGGAACAACAATTTCAATTCTTTGGACTTCATTATTGTCGTAGGGTGTACTGATCCTCAAAATCTTAAGATTAAGTGCTTTAGTGATACAATAACATTTCAAACCCCAACACCGTTGAAATTTCAAATCCTCAAGTAGAGGGCAATCGCTGCTAAGCTTCTGGACCATCTGTTCCGTGATATAGACACTCTCTAGACTTAGTTTTTTGAGAGAATGTAACCTTATGGTGTCTAAGGGCTGCCCCAATTTACAACTACCTAGGTTTAAAGTTGTTACTTCTTTGGCAGAGAAGATTGTTTCAGGCAATGTGTAAAGCATCTTTTCATCCGTGCCAACATTGACATCTAACTCTTTTACTCCGTTCTCTACAGCCAATCGTATCCATTTATCAACAAGAGAAGATGATTTTTTTACTTTAAGAAGACTTATATTGACCCTAAATTTCTCCATACGTAACTTAAGTTGGCAGAAGCGAAGCAGGGCAGTGTCAACAATTTTTGTGAATTTCCTTACTTCTTTGCGAAATATTTCATCTTTCCGAGCACAGATGAAAATTTGACCAGTAGTATATAAGTTCCTGAGAAGCAATTCTGATCAAAATCCAAAGTGGGGAATGATTTCCGAAAACAATTCCACCTCTTTGACAAGACACTAGTTTGAGCAACCCCTTTTGTGGAGAGATAAGACATAATGTGGTGAATGATAAACGTAGGTAACTCTGATATTCGGTCTGTGGTGTCAGTCATCTTCTAATTAATCTTCAAATCTGCAAATACTCAATAGTCATAAAAATTCAACCAAAAGGACCACAAATAAAACAAGACGTGAGATCTGAATAAGTTGGGGGAGAAAAAAACTGACGGTGATAATTAAAAGAAGATAAGCAGCACTTACCAGATAATTCTATGAGAATTGAGATTCAATATCAATGTCACTTTGCAGAATATAATTCTTCAAATCCTACGTAGGTTTGTGACGCAGCGAGTTTTGGCTCTCGTTCGCGTGATGACCGGCGCCAGGAGGCGGCGAGGCTGGTGGGGTTTGATCGGCAGGCGGCGTTTGAGTCGATTGAGGGTGGATCGGCGCAAACAGCAACTGATAAGCGGCGGGGACGACGGTCTCAGGCGGCGGCAGTGGTGGCACGACAGTTCCTTCTTTTCCTGTGTATTCTGTTTTTTTTTTTTCTCAAAACACGGGAACTAAAGGAAAGAAAAGAATGACAAAAGTCTTTCGTAATTAAAAAAAAAAAAAGAGAGACTTATTTATAATTCTTAAATCTAACCTATTCCTAATTCTATTTAAATAAGGAAATCTAATCCTCTTTAAAATCTAATTCTAAATAATACTTTAATTTGAATATAAAAAATTAAATTTTTTTTCTCAAAATATAAATAAAATAAAATAAGAATTTTAACGCATATATGCATCAATTTGTCCGTAATCTAGCTATAGCATTAATATTTTGGTGCCCTGAGTTTCCATTCTTATGCAATATTTTATATTTTAGCTTGTGTCAGTTTTGATTGGACAGAAATCACAAAAAATTTTATTAGAACCAAAATTTGATAAAACAATATATGTTTCAATTGTGCCAAAAATTCTTTGGTCTTTTTAAGAATTTTGTATATTTTGTGTGTGTGTGTGCTTGTTCGAGGCTCAAAACTATTTATGGTTATCAAATTCTACAGGTCATTCCCTATTAGAAGAGGATTGACAAATTTCTTGAGAGAGTTCGATCTGCGATTGATGAAGAAGAGCGACAAGCTTTGGCTTCAACAGATACAAATGCAGCCAAGGACCCAGATCATTTTTACTGGAACCACTTTAGGTGTTATCACTAGTCTCTCTTTGGTCTTTGCTCCCTGTTGCTTGGTCTTTATTTTTTTTTTAATTAAACAATCATCACAGCTTTGATCTTAATTATGAATGGTGTTTTTAAATTGTTCTGTAGTTACAATGCAATAGTATGCTGCCGTATATGAATTATGTAGCAAATTTACCAACTGAATTTTATTACTCCTATGTTTTTTGAGCAAGTGTTTCTAATTTTTTTTTTTTGTTTACTGAGTTGAGTATGATTCTTTGTTGGGTTGATGAGAAAGTGAAGGAAATGGATGAGAAAATGGAACTTTGTTTAAGCTTCTCCTTAGTCTCTGGCATTGCATTTCTTGTTTATCTTGTTAACTAATGCATTTATTATTTGGTTTTCGAGAAAGAGAAGGAAAAGAAATAAAACCTTTTGGGTTCAGTTTCTTTTTAATTTTATCATTGGTCGTAGTTTTTTATTAAAAGAAAGCAAGATTATCTATTTGTTCATAATAGAAAAGTAAAGAAAATCAAAATCAAATTTTGGCACTTGTGTTGAGACTCCTCGACTAGTATAGAGTGGAATTTTTGTCAAGAAACTCTTCGTGTTTATGAGATTTTCTTGCCGACCAAAGAGAACATAATAGACTTTTATAATCAAATGATTACTTTTTCATGGACTTTTCGTTATTATGCTTTAATCTTGATGGATTTTATCCCAAATTGGCAAGGAAAGTGGGGTCTTGTCCAAGTATGTTTGTCATGTTAGTAGTCTATAATTCACTTTACTTTGTATTGCCGAAATTGCTCTTGGGGTTTGGTGCTTCTTAAGTAACAACAAAGCTTAGCGTTGTCATTTTCTATAGTTTTATTGTACATGAATGAATTTAAAAAAAAAAAAAATCTTTTTGGGTGTATTAGCTAAATTCTTTAGATGATGTGCTTGTGCAATTGCCTTTCAGTTTTTGCTTCATTACTAACCATGAAAATTTTGTGTTTTTGTCCAGTGAAGTTTGGTAATATTTTTTTTTTAAAAAAAAATTTGTGTTGAAGTTAAAAAGAAAATGGAAACCAATTTTTTTTTTTTTCAAATTTTCAAGATTTGAGAACTTGCATGTTTAACATGCCTTAAAAGCAGTTATTCAAAGACAAAAATAGCGAAAATACATTTGAGATGGGTATTGAGGAGAAGAATGAAAAATTCTTTTAGCTCCATAATTTGGGCAAAATTTTAAATGCCCAATTTTGGCTGTTTTAATGTTGTTTTTTGCTTTCATTGAATTGGCTCTATATAGATGGTTTCTATTGTCTCTAAGCTTTCCTGAATTTGAACAGTTGAAGTCAATAAAATTTTCAGTTTCCAGTTATCTGTTGCTTTTAAACATATATCTCATAATTGGGCAAAATTTCAAATGCCTAATTATGGGCTTAAACTTAACGTAATATTGGTTTAACTTGTAATGCTTTCCTTATAATCACTAGATGCAAATTGGAAAATGTATGTTGATCTCATTTCAACTAAGTCCCCATGACTGATTACAAATAGCACATTTAATGAGGATTTTTGTATCAAGAAGTATAAAAAATAGTTGTATATTTACAATTTATAAATCTCAGGTTATAATAAAGCTTGAAAGCGATGATTTGAATGATAAAGTTATATAAAGTTTGGTTTTGTGCTGAGCAGGTATCTAGTTGGAGTTTCTGCAGCTGGTGCTCACTCCTTGCTGCAGTTGCTTCTTAGTGGATCAAGGATGCTGACAATAACTCCAGTGATATCCTCAATAAAACAAGCTTGGCTTATATTTGCAATGGATCAGCTAATGCAGTGTTGCGTTTCGTATGATCATATATGTTACATTTTTGTTATGAAATAGTTTTTTTGTTGCTAGTAGTATTTATGCTAAGTGACTTGCATGTTGAATATTTACTGATATGATTAGGAGGATAAAGGATAATGTTATGCATGCATTGATGTATTAAAAATAGTCGATTTCAATCAGATTCTCGTCCACAAAAGCTTTTCTTAACATGTGCCCCCTTACCTTCACCCTTAACCCTTTAGCTCTACCATTTCTTCCAAAGCTATTGGGGAAGATACTTTTGTAACTAATTCAGTATGTATTCACCTAATGCTAGTGCCTCAAAAAATGGCTCAATTAATGTTCAATTTGTAACTTTTTGCACTTGCAATGATGAGTGCTGGGTCAGCTACTGCTTGGTAACCAACCTGAATCGCACAGGAATTAAACATACGATTCTGCCAAACTTCTACAAGGCTGTGCATAGCTTCTGTGACCATGTTTCTATCTCAATAATGTTTACTCTCTTCAGTTGCCTCCTGCTTATTACATCTGCTCTTCTCAATGTAATTTAGATTACCAAGTTTTAACAGTTAACTCTTTAAGCCTTCTCATATATTCGATTATATGTAGCCTCAAAGTATATGAGTTTGGAATTAGTATATATGAATGCCTTAGATATTTCTATGCTGTTTTCAATTATGCAATTTTGAAAGCAAAGGGTACCTTTGTAAAGAACAACATGAATCATATGTTGTGCAATAGTAAGACATTGTATTGATCTTTTGATGAACAACTTGTTGAGAATAATAGAGCAGAAATGGAACACTTTTATTAATACAACAAATTTAAAATTTATAATATAAATTTTAGAAACTCTCACTCTCTCACACTTATAACACAACATTCACAACTCAACACTCACACATTCTTTATTGAGCTTATTATTTGCTCAATTCTCTAACACACTAAACTGTCAACAATTGATCAAATACTTGATCAACTCTTTATTCTTAACTTGCTTGCTTGTAAAACCAAATGAGGGAGGGGAGTATTTATACTTAATTTTAACAAATCAAAACCACACAAATAAAATAATATAAAAATTTATTAACCATACAAATTTATAATACTTATCTCCTTAATTATTAATATCTTACCTAATCTAGAAACTTTAAGAATTGCGCTTGTAAATATTTGAGCTTAATCTTGGGTTTGGTATTGTAACTAATTTAATTTGGTGTTGTAATTTTAACACTCCTCCTCAACACCAACTTTCGTTCTTCTAATTACGTTGAGTTGTCTTTGAAACTTTTCGAACTTATCAATACCCAAGCCTTTTGTGAACAAATCAGCCACTTGATCTTCGGTCTTAACATACAGCAGCTCAATTTTTTCTTGAAGAACTTTCTCCCGAATAAAGTGATAATGCACTTTCACATGCTTTGTTCTTGTATGAAAAACTGGATTTCTACCAAACAAATTGCTGACTGATTATCACAATATATTGACACTTTATAATCTATTGATTGATGTAAATCCTCAATCAATTGCATCAACCATATACTTTCTTGAGCTGCCATTGCTGCTGCTTTGTACTCAGCTTCAATAGTTGACAATGATACAGTAGGTTGCCTTTTACTGCACCAAGAAACTATTCCTGAACCAATCCTAAAAAAATACCCAGTGGTCGAAAATCGTGTGTCATGATCTCCAGCATAGTTAGCATCACAATAGCCAACTATTTTACAATCTTGTTATTTCTTATAGAAGATAACATAGCTAATTGTGCCTCTCACATACCTCAATATCCGTCGAGCTGCTTCTAAGTGGGGTTTCTTAGAATTTTGCATGTATCGACTTATTATTCCAACTGCATAAGAAATGTCTGGTCGAGTCAATGTCAAATAAATGAGACTTTCTACCAGTTGTCGATACATAGTTCCATCTTCTAAATCCTTTCCTTCATGACGACACAACTTGGCATTGGCTTCCAGCGGTGTTGAGATAGGCTTACACTCTAGCATCCTAAACTTCTACAACAAATCTTTGGCATATTTTTGTTGTCCTAGAAAAATTCCTTCTACTGTCCGAGAACTTCAAGCCCAAGAAAATACTTAAGTTGTCCAAGCTCTTTCATCTAGAAGCGAACCGCCAAATTTTATCTTGTTCGATAAATCTTTTCGTCATCATCTCTAGTGATAATTAAGTCATCTAAATATACCAGCACAATTGTGAGTTTCTTTCCATTAGCTTTGACGAATATGCTAGAATCAGCTAGTGCTACAGAGTAACCATCATGTGTTAAAAATTCTCCAATTTTTATATACCACGCCCTTGGAGCTTGCTTTAATCCATATAATGCCTTTCTCAATTTACACGCATAATTAGGATGAAATTTTCTTTCAAATCCTATTGGTTGAATTATGTAGATCTCCCGATCCAACTCTCTATGTAGAAAAGCATTCTTTACGTCCATTTGCCACAATATCCAACCTTTGCTAGCTGCCAATGCAAGTAGAACTCGTACTGTAGTGATCTTGGCTACTGGACTAAACATTTCATCATAGTTTAGTCTATATTGTTGAGAAAATTCTCGAGCTACCAACCGAGCTTTATACCTCTCCACTGATCCATTAGGACATCTTTTGATCTTATACACCTACTTACAAGATATAGGTTTTACATCTTTTGACTTTGGTAATAAATTCCAAGTTTGATTTTGCTCCAATGCTATGATTTCTTCTTCCATAGCTTTAATCCATTTAGAACTCTATGATGCGTCTTCAAAAGTATCAGGCTCTTTAACATTTTCTTCTTTCGCCATAGTTGCATTAGCATATTTGGGATTAGGTTTTCGTATTCTTATTAACATTCGAGGATGAGATTGAGGGGTTGCAGGTTCTACTCCTTCATATTTGACCTCCGTTGTTGGTTGTTGATAGATGCCAGTTTGCCAAGGACTTTGAGTTGTCTCTTGCTCAGTGTTGTCATCATAGCTTCCATTATCAAGGTCTTCTAGGCTCGGTCGGATTTCAGTAATTTGCTCATCTATCTTTTGTTATAGTCGTTATTCTATTTCTTTTGAATCTGGAAGCTCCTCTTTTTGTGGAGACTACCATGAAGATGCTTCGTCAAATACCACATTCCTTGATGTGTAGCACCGCCTACTAGTAGGGTTATAATATTTTCATCATTTGCGCTGGTTATCATATCCAATAAATATACACCTGATTGCCTTTTTGTCAAATTTGTTTCTCAGATGATTTGGCACAAACACATAGCATATACAACAAAATACTTGAAAATGACTCATTGTAGGTTTTATATCCCACAACTTCTCAAATGGTGATATAAACCCTAACCTTGGTTGAGGAAGCCTATTAATCACGTGGGCTGTAATTTTCATTCCTTCGGCCCAAAATTGTCTTGGTACATTTTTTGCGTACAACATACTTCTATAAATCTCTACAAAATGCCGATTCTTCCTTTCTGTAACACCATTTTGTTATAGCGTATTGGCACATGTGAACTGATGTCGTATCTTATTTTCTCAAAGATATTGTGAGAACTCATTAGAGGTATATTCTCCTCCATTATCTATACCGAGACAAAAAATCTTCTTTCCGACTTCTCCTTCAGTTGTTTCTTTAAATTCCTTGAACTTCAAAAAAGTACACAATTTTTCCTTTATAAGAAAAACCCATACATACCTCTAGAAGTCATCAATAAATGTCACCATATACTGCATACCACTAATTGATGGCTGCTTGACAGGTCCAAACACATCATAGTGAACAAACTCCAATGGCTCATTAGCTTTAAACTTTAACTCCTCATATGGTAGTTGATGTGCCCTGCCGTACTGACATCTCGCACATATTGTATCCACTATCACATCAAGTTGAGGTAGACCCTTAAGCATTGCTTTGTTCATCCTCACTTTTAGCTTACGATAACTTACATGTCCCAATTGTGCATGCCACAAATCTACTGTCTCATTTTTTCGAGTCTTTTCTACATAAGTTGACTCTGCTGATAGAACATAGACTGACTCTAGTCGTTGTCATTCTATTGTTGGTGTTCCCGTAATTTTTAAATCTTGGTACACCTTAACATCTTGTGGACAAACAAGACATAATGTGCAGAAGATGTTAACTGTGATACTAACATTATATTTTTTTTCATGCCGGGGACATGATAGACATCTTAAAGTGTTACCTTGTTATGACTGTAGCGAGGTGTAAGGACTGTGTTACCGATGTGAGCTATAGGCAATCTTGAGTTGTTGGCTGTCACTACCGCGCAACTTTTTTTGTACTTAGTCATATCTTGCAGCTTTTCTCCGTCACTAGTCATATATTTGAACATCCTGAGTCGATGATCCAATCATTTTCATAATCAATCAGTCCAAGCATTATCACTGAGAGTGATAGGTCTTCTTCCTCTATAGCGACAGACGTTTCAGCATCCCACTCATCCTCACTTTTTTTTTCTGAGTTTAGTGTGGCAATATTACCCTCAGTAGACCTTTTCTTGGACCAATAATAATTTGTCATGTGTCCTATTTTTTCACAATTGTAGCATTTTTCTTTAAACTTTTTCTTTCGGTGGGATGACTCCCATTGTCGCAAGCCCTCCATACTCCCCATGTCTGTGAGCTACATTCTTGGTAATCACTCTTTATCTTATCATCATCTCTTTTAGATTCTCTACCAGCACGTCGTTTAAATCGACCTTTCTTTTTGTCGATGTAGAGTGCTTCTTCATCACCTTTTAAAGAGACCCCACCCTTTTGCTTAGCAATCGCTTCTTGATCAGCAAGTAAATTTTTAAATTCAATGAGAGATGGTTGGGTTGGCCAGCCTTGTACAGTAGTAACAAAACTTCTATACTCGGGCCTCAAACTATGGATGATAATTCTTTTCATCCTAGTTTCAGCAATAGCAGCAGTAGGATCTAACTCAGATATTTTACAACACAAGGACTTTACCTTTGTGAAGTATTGGTTGATCGTCATATTGCATTGTGCAATTGACAACAGTTCATTCTCTAGAAGCTGTAGTCGCATGTTGTTTTTCTTTGAGAAAAGTAATGCAAAAGTGTCCCATACTTCATTTGGCGTCTTGGCCTTCTTTATGTGCTTTAACATTTCTTCTTCAACTGTGGTCTTAATGACGAACATAGCTTTACCAGTTTTTACCTTCCACTTCTTTAAAGTGACTTCGTCTATTGGCTGCTTCACTTTATTCCCGCCAACAACCTCCCAAAAATCTTGGCCTTGAAGGTAAGACTCCATCAATGTCGCCTATATATTATAATTTTGATTGTTAAGCTTCTTGATTCCTCCAACGACTTGAAGGTCACCCATCGTGTTGGTAGTACCTCAGTAATACCAAACAAGTTTTGTCAAAAAACTTGCAGAGTCATAAACTACTCACGACACACAGAAGCTCACTAGCTCACAATTTCTAAAAGCCCTTTCTAAAGTGGAAGATTAGTCAAAGTTGCAACCATATAGCATACTCAGAATTCTTAAAAATTCTACAATTTGAGCAGTCCCAGACATCCTACTCTGATACCAATTGTTGAGAATAATGGAGCACAAATGGAACACTTTTATTAATACAACAAACTCAAAATTTACAATACAAATTTTAGAAACTCTTACTCTCTCACACTTACAACAGAACACTCACACACTCTTTGTTGAGCTTATTATTTGCTCAACTCTCTAACACACTAAACTCTTAAAAATTGATCAAATACTTGATCAACTCTTTATTCTTAACTTTCTTACTTGCAAAACCAAATGAGGGAGGGGGGGTATTTATACTTAGTTTCAACAAATCAAAACCACACAATTAAAATAATATAAAAATTTATTAACCACACAAATTTATAATACTTATCTCCTTAATTATTAATATCTTACATAATCTAAAAACTTCAAGAATTGGGCTTGTAAATATTTGGGCTTAATCTTGAGCTTGGGGTTGTAATTAATTTAATTTGATATTGTAATTTTAACATAACTTATTGGACTTAAAGTTAATACGATTAGTATGGCATTTGATCACAATAGAGTTCTACTATATTCTTTCTTTTAGTGTTTGATTATTGAACTGAATGATCACTCATCATTTTATTATCAATGTAATGTAAGGTTTTCTCGTTAATTGTTATCAGAAGCCCGAATATTCTTATTGGCATTTGTTACTTAATCATGATTTCTAGCAGTACTTCGACTGAAAAACTATTATTGTAAATAAGAATGCATAAAATTATCATTCGTCAGGAAAAAAAATGCGCTTGATTTGACATTAAGATGACAAATTAACAATGTTTGTCCATTTCAAAACCTCTTTTTGCATTTTCAAAAGGGAAAAAAAAAGGGCGACCTTTTTTGCAATCGAGAAATTGTCTACAAAACCAATTGTCTAAAGTCTATATATACTATGTTTTGCAATTCTTTAACGGGCATTATTTTTCTTAAAAGGCATTCTCTCTCTTCTAAACTTTTCTCTAAACCTCCCTCTCTATTGTATTCTCTCTCTTTTTTTTTGTTTCATTTATTTTATTTTTTGTTTATTTCTTTGCCTTTATTTTTCGTTTTGTCTCAGCAGTCATGGGTTTGTCGACATTACATCCATTCGTGGTGCCGTTATCCTTCACCGAGACATTGATCTTCATGAGTCTCGACCCCTCCAAGAAGATCCAATCTTCTCCTACATGTGGCCCGCCAAGCTGTGTCCTACCATGCTTTCGCTAGTGTTTATCAAGATCTTGTGGGCTTCAGCTGAGTTTCGGTCAGCCACCATTGGTTAGACCGAGATGTCACTGCCATATAGAAACCTAATTTTTAGCCGCCCTACATCTATCGCCGGCCATTTGAGATTCATCGATTTTTTTTAATGGTGTTAGATTATGCTTGTAGTAACCAATATTTACAATCAGTAAAAATAAGTATTTATATATATAAATATACATATTTTATTTATATGTGGAGGATACTTTATTTATGTATTGTTATTAGTAGTGTTTGTATAGGTTAAGGACATACTATTAGTATTGGGTTTATTTGCAAGACTTTAGATTTATTTTAGGGATCAAATTGTAATACTTTAAAAGTTTTAGGGGTAAATTTGTAAATACTAAAAATTTGCCTCTTAGTATAATAATACACTTTTGAAACTCTAATTTACTTATTTTTGGGTCGAGCTATCCCTTTAGAGAGAGAGAAGAGAGAAATAGAGGGGAGAGAAAGAGAAGAACAAGAAGAAGAAATTGGAATTTTGGATTATAAAAGGTATATTACAACTATTTCTCAATTTATTGGTGTTAATTAAGTTAATTCCTTTAAGTTTTGATTTTTAGAAATATTTATAATTGAGGATTTGATGTGTATTTCGTAAGATATTGTGAGAATTGATGATGATCTACGTAGATAGCTTGATAAATCATAATGAATTGTATAATTTTTACTTGATAGTCTCTTGATCCAAGAATTTTATAAATTTTTGTGATTCGATTATGGTTTTATATTTTGAGTATATAAAATTAGATATATTTATAATCATCTGAGACTTTGAATCGATTAAAAATTCTAAAATTTGAATTTGTAGTGAATTTACCAAAATGACCCTAAAATTCTAAAAATTTACTGTGTTAACAGTATGATATAGTGACAAACAATTTCAGATCTGCTTAATGATCTTCAAAAATTACGAATTTA
Source organism: Ailanthus altissimus (assembly GCA_946807835.1). Classification (NCBI taxonomy): domain Eukaryota; kingdom Viridiplantae; phylum Streptophyta; class Magnoliopsida; order Sapindales; family Simaroubaceae; genus Ailanthus; species Ailanthus altissimus. The sequence continues at coordinate 18,540,690 of OX327710.1, read as the reverse complement.
TGAAATTTGATAATTTTATATGTCTAATATGGTATACTTAGAATTGAGAATTTAAGTCAATATAGTTAAATTGTTATGATTTTCTAAAGATAGTCAGCTTATTACAGTATTTGATTAACAAATTTTTAAAGCTATAGAATAAAATATTTTTAAAATACTTTTGGTAGTGATTTTGAAGTAATATATTTATCATGGATTAAAATATGTGTCAAGAGTATTTCTGTGATATTTTTATAATTTTTTAATTAGTATATGATTTTATAAAATTATGATATTGAATACTGTTCAGTAAGTATCTTGATCCTGTTAGGTTAGTAGTTTAGATTCGATGGTGTTTATGGAATGGATTATGTATGAATTATGATATAATATTTATATATAAGATGTATATATGAGTTAAAAATGATATAGTCTAATTTTGGAGTAATTGGACATCATTTGATGTATAAAATTTTTTTGTTAATTGTAAGTGGTCAGAATGACAGGTTTTGAGAAACCAAGTAATTAGACCAATTCGATGTGATAAGTACAATATATATAATGTTTTAAGCTATTTAAAGTGTTTTGTGTGAAATGTGAGGCTTATGAAAGGATTAATCTCCATTGATAGGTTAAGGAGAATTAAGCCTTGTACCCGAAAGTGCTAAGAGGTAAGTATACTAGACTTTTTACTGAAATCACAATAAACATAGTAATTGTTATATATGATTTTATAAATGTGGTTAGGAATATGTATCAAAGTATATTTTGATACTAAATATGAAGACATGTGTTTATGAATGTGAGCATGGATATACATGACATATATGTCTTTTTAAAAGTGAGTTTTCAAAATGAAATGTGTTTAACAAAGAAAGCTTTTGAAGTGTAATATGTCCATGAGAAATATTTATGTTTTGAGGATACTTGAATTGACTATTGACTTAGTAGGCACCTTATGTGATTTGTGGAGCCTTTATGTGTGGCCTTTCTTTCGAAATTAGTATACGTTATATGTTCCGTATGTAGGGAGGATCCTATTGGTACCTAAAGGAAGTTTGAGTCATCACATTCGTGTGGTGGCGTATTGGTGCATGTGAGAGGACTCACCGATGATCAGGGTGGGGGTTTGGCTCTTACCTTCAGGTATGAGCATTATATATATGTAATTTAAACCTCACTTGTACTATTCCTCTCATACGGTATGTCACCTACAAGTGACATTTGGCTCATTATGTGATATGTGATATGTAAGTCCTACTAAGTAATAGTTAAGTGATGATATTCCTATTATATATTTTGAAAGAATGTGTAAGCGCTTACATGACATGTGATTTAATAAGATTATGATTTTAATTTATCACAGTATATCATACGTATGCATTGTGTACAAATATGTATTTGTATTTGATATATGAAAAACTAGTATGCTTACTGAGTTTTATACTCATTATAGTTTATGCTGATTTTAGGTAAATAAGGTACATGTGTGCTTAGCGGATTTGGCAAGGCTTCTGTTGCTCCTTGGGTTCCCTAAGTTGCTAGGTTGCTGAGTGTTTCATTTGGAGACACGTGGGATAAGATATTTGATTTGTCCCTATTGAATAAATGCTTATGTATTAATTTATTGTGTGTGGTTGGATTTGGTTTAAGTTTCACCAAGTGTGATTATTGGTTGATTTTAAGTAAGAATTTGCAATGAATATATTCTGGGCTTCCGGTAACAAAGTTGCTACTAGTGACGTAGTAGAGTGTTAATCTCTGAGAAAACTCTGCGTATCTCTGGTTTATTAATTGTCACAATCATAATTCAATTGTTATAATTCTGAAAGAAATTGAAATGAATGTTTAAATATTGTCAATAAAAGTTTATATTTATATGTTAGATTATGGGTTGATTTTAGTGTTGAACTTACTAGCAACTTGCTAAGAATTCTTATGTTGAATTAAAGTTTGAAATTTTGTGTAATATTATTTATGAGTGCACATATATTGAATGAATTTAAGTGATGTCGTATGTCGGGTCTTTTGGGTCTGGGGCATGACAATGCTGGTATGAGTGCAATGAAACTATGGTGAATGTATTTACATTGTTTTATAATTTTTCCCCTGCACGAAGGTATATAGAGTTATTTTATCCTATGTGGGTAGAACTCTCATTTTTAATAAGGTAGGGGATTTTAATTGTGAAATGGTCTTCGTAATAGGTTTGTTTTATCTTTTTTTGTAAAAATTGTAGGTTCAAGCAATTTTTAGTTGAAATATTTGTATAATATCTTAATAATCAGTCTTGGTTTATATTAAAAGTTTAAAATGTGATATATATATATATGATGTCATTCAATGATATTACATTTACTAATAATTAAAAAAAATTGTTTTGCAGTACAAGGTAACGTAACAATAAGTTCAGTAGAGTAATGCATTGATTTAGTTTGCAAGATGGTAGTTTTCACCTTAGGCCCCAGAAGCCCACCAACACTCTCACTTTACTGAATAGTATAATTATAAAATAATATTTGTTGAATATTTAGCTCAATTCGATTTATGGGATGAGATAAATTAAAGAATTATAAAAGAAATTATTAACCCAAAAATTTGGACATCTCTCAAGTCAACGAATTAAATTTATTTTATTTATTAGAAATTTTATAATAGAGATAAAATTATAAAGATAAAGAGAGAAGAATGGACATCGATATATTGTGGTTCAGCCCAATTCAAGTTTACATCTATTTTACCGAGTTTTAGACTCACTTACATGCACTACTGATAAAGTATTTACAACAGAAGTATAAAGCACCATGGCCAGTACAAAAGAAAATATAATGAGAATAGAAATACAAAAAATGTTACGTAGTGCAACCCCTGGTTGAGAGAAACATTGCCCTTATTTTCGTAATCTCTTTGAATATCCTCCTTGTTACAATTATAGTAAAGTTGAGTTCATTAAACATGTTATTCATTTCCTTCATTTAAAGGATCATAATTTTTACTAATGCTATTAATTTAAGGTAATTATGGGAGTAATAATTCCCTTCTTTAATTCCTTGATTTAAGGGGTGAAAACTCCCTTTATTAATCTCATAACTCTTCCTTAATTTTAATAAAGGTCCATTTTTTAGGATTAAGGTTGATCCTAAAATTTAAGGGGGAACAAGGGTCCACCAGTCTTCAATATGAACTTATTGATACTTAAAATTTTATAATTGTTCTCGTGATAGATTTACCCCTTATATTTTGGGTTTAACTTGGGATGTTTGAACAGTGAGAACATTGGGTTTGCTAATGACAAGTGCTCTTGTTATAACCCGAGGGCTTGGGTTTTAAATGCTAAGTGCCTCTATTAGTCTCAAGGGTTCTGGTTTTCAATAAAAAAATAAAATCTGGCGATGCTTTAAATCCATGCGATTACTACTCGTGCTAGGGTGTAGAGTTATTTTATCATACATAAAATTCTTACATTAGTCAATTCCAGCTGATAGTGGAGTAAGGTCTTGATGAATTTCAAATTTATAGGGAATTTGGCACCTTCACACAAGGTCTTAAATCTTATGAGAATTTTGACGCGAGGGCTTCAATCTTTTTATAGGGTTCTTTTCCTCATAAGGTCTTCTTTAACCATCTCGTGGAATTTTATGCATAAAATCTTATCGACCCATAGGGTTTTTTGCATCTGAAGTTTTCTATAATCGTCTTATAAGAATCCCTCACATAGAATCTCATATACCTATAGGGTTCTCTGCCTTACGAAGTTTTCTTCAATCATCTAGGGAATCTCATGCATAGGATCTTATCCATCTATGAGGTTCTTTTCCTTATGAAGTCTTCTTTAATTGTCTCATTGGAATCCCTCTTATATGATTTCATCCACCTATAGGGTTCTCTACCACACGATGACTCATTTTTCTCTTCCTATGGGAATCCCTCATATAATATCTCATCCACCTATAGGGTTCTTTACCACACAAGATCTTCTTTACTCTTTCTATGGAAAATTTTCACATAGGATATCATCCACTTATAGGGTTCTCTGCCATACAAGGTCTCCTTTTTTTTTCTGTATTGATAAAGGCAAATTTGTCATATATTTTGTCATATTTTTATTTTGATATTTTATTATTTTATGAGAATAGATGGCTATTTATGTGCATTATTGTTATTCATAGGGAGCCCCATCAAGCCGATGACGTTAAATCAAGCGCTACTTGGGAGGCAACCCAAGATAAGTATTATTATTAATATTAATTTGAACAAGGAAGTCTCTTACTTTCATTTCTTTATTTTCCGATATTGGGGACAATGTCTAATTTAAGTTTGGGGGTGAGAAATATTTTCTTGTGTCTGTTTTGCTGTATAATTTGAGTGGTTGTTTTTATGGGTTAAATTTCTTTTTAGTTAATTAGTTTTTTTTATTAGGTTTTGTTAAGATGATTATTGGTCTATGATAAGAAAAAAAATACATGGCTGAATTTTTATTTTTTTTTATAAATCCCTAAGGAATGATAGATACTTGAGACAATTTTAGTTATCTAAGCTTATAAACAAGTTTGACCTTATTTATAATCATCATTTTTTATTAGCACTTTATAAGCATGAATAGTTATAACTATTACTTAGAGATACTTATGTTTTAGGGAGTACACCACAGTCTCGAAAGTCTGATATTCTAGAACTTGTCTTTAATTACCACTTGAGATGAAATCTTAGGAAACACATGAATAGGAAACTGACATTAGGTCATCTTTGGACCGATTGAGCTTTTCTACCCTACCTTTTATTGTATATTTATCCATAGTATCCTATTTTGAGCTTTATTACCTATTCTTTGTTTTAACCACATTACAAGCTTAAGACTTAAAGTTTACTTATACAGAAATTTACCTGTAATACCATAAACCTTGCAGTTGCTTAGAAATACACTTGAAAGAAAAAAGTTGTGGTGATATGATAAAAATAAGTTTGGGTGGTATTTGTCAATCTAAGTTTAGGGGTATTCAAAGAGAAAAAGAGAAGAAGAAAGAAATAAAAAAATAAAAAAAGAGGAAAAAATACCCTAGCTTAAGAAAAATGAGAAATTCTTTAAAAGATAAAGGTTGAAAAGAAGGATGGGAAACACAATAAGTTTAGGGAAAGAGATAATACAAAAAAAAAATTTCAAGAGATTTCTAGGTAAGGTCTAAGTGTTCATGGTGTAACTTGAACCTAAATTGTTTATCCTTCTATCTCACCTTGATCTTAGCCCTACGTTACAAGCTAAATAAAGTCCTAAATAGATCCCTAGACATATGATTTTCGACATTAGTGGAGAGTTCATTTCATCAAGCCTTTAAGACAATGATTTTGATCGTCTTACTACTCTAGCATATTTTGTTTTGTTTTCTTTATTTCTTAAACGAGTCAATTATAACCCTTTGTATCTCTCTTAGTTTCATTTTATAACTTGAGGACAAGCAAGTGTTTAAGTTTGGGGGAATTTAATAAGGGCAAATTTGTCATATATTTTCTTATGTTTTTATTTTGATATATTATTATTTTATGAGAATAGATGGCTATTTATGTGCATTATTGTTATTTATAGGGACTTGAACAAAATTTAAAGAAATGATGTAAAATGAGCCAAAACAGGGACTAAAATGCAAGTTTTCAAAATATGAGTCATCGCTCCAACGCCACAAGGATTTTTGCCTCAGCGTTGAAATAGTGATTGAAATAAGAAAATCAGAAAAGACGACTTGTTGAAGTCACGACTAGCGCCCCAGTGCCAGACCTTCATCGCGCCAGTAACAAGCTAGCATTCCAGCGCCATATCGTTATCGCGCTAACGACAAGACAGTGCCTCAATGCCAACACTCCACCACTCCAGCGGTTAAGCTTATTACACATAACGCCCCAGCGAAAACATTCAGCGCTCCAGCAGTAGTGCGAGTCCTAGTCCGACGAGAATTGAGATTTTTAAGCTCATATCAATCTCTATAAAAGGCCACACGACCAAAAAAGGGCCTAAGACACATTCAAGAACACCAAGAATCCAGAGCAAGAGCCTTAGAGAGCAATTGAAGATTAATTGAAGCAACCTTAGAGAGAAATTTAAGGCATTCTTTGCTATTAATTATATTATAATTTATTATTCTTTTTACTGTTGTTCTCTTATAACCATAAACTAAACTTATTTTCTAAAGTTAATACTTAAATTCAATATATGTGCTTAATTTCCATATCTTTTTAATATTTAATAAACTACGTTCTTTATTATTTAAACTACTTGTTCTTTATACTTCAATATATCTGGTAATCTATAGTGAATGAATTGGTAATATTTTGATAAACTCGGAAGAGGAATCATAATATTCAGACCTAGGTAATTTGATGCATGATTGTAGAGTAACATTCAATGTTACATATGCAAGTTTCAATTTAGGATAAGAATATACCTAATTGGCATGTAGATCAATAAGACCTAATTTTAATAAATTTTAACTTATTACAAGTACTATTGGAATATTGGTATTTGGTAAATTAAGGTACACTTGGATGACCTTGGAAGAGGCTTGTGAATACATTAGAGTCTTGATCAATAATAAAGAGTAAGTGAGTTAAATATTAGAGATTAATCATTAGCAAGCATATTGAGAGATAGTATTAATCCTAGGTTTTCTCTATATTGCTATTATCTAATTCTCTTTGCATTGTGTTTTTACTTATATATTTTCTACATTCATTCTTAAATTTTTATTTTTCTGAATAATTAATAGAAAGACATAATTTTAGTACTTTGTTAAAATGTAGAAATTATCCCTGTGAGTTCAACATCCAACTTATTAAATACCTTTATTATATGCATACGATAGTGTATACTTGCACTCAATTATAAAATATAGAAATATCGTATCATGTATGAATTCCCTGCATACAATATCATCAAACTATAAGGTTCTCTATTATACAGGATCTCTTTTACTCTTCATGTAGGTATCCTCTACATAGGATATCATCCACTTATGGGGTTCTCTGTTACACAAGGTCTCCTTTGCTTTTGTTAAGGGATTCCCTGCATATGATGCCATCGATTTATAGAGTTCTCTGCCACACAATCCCCTGCTTAAGATCTCATCCACCTATGGAGTTTTCTGCCTCATAAGGTCTTTGCGAGTACGATCTCTGACCACGTAAGGTTCGAGTGTATTGCTTTATTCTTTTGTTCCGGTGGAAGTCCGTATCCTATGATCAAAAAATAAAACATACAAATAATAACTAATAGTGTACAAAGAATGGCGTACTTGGTTAGCCTCAAGGAGTGCCCACGTGCTTAGCTTTGATGAAGAATTAAGTGTTGGCGGAGGATTTAATCTAGCCCATGTAGGTGTATGCATGTGCTATTGTGTTTATTGCCTAAATACGTATCATATACGAATTTAAGTCCAACGGAAGCGTTAAATAAACAATAAACACAATAAATAAATATATTAATCATATTAATATATTAGAATTGTTAGAGAAATCACCATAACGTGTAACGTTATACACGTATTTTTCTGAAGTCCACATGGAAACCAACTCGCGTGCAGTTCTAGTCACCAACACAGTGGATTTGGTGAGCTAGAACAGCAGTCTGATATTCAGCCTATGATTAACTATTAATCCCTAAAATGGTTAGGAGAGAGTTTATATCCTTTTCTTCAAAAGAATAAGAAATGAAGAATTTGAAGCAATTCACAATTGCTCCAATTGGAAGCGTAATTTTTTTCTTCTTCTTTTTTCTTTCTTCTTTCTTCTTTCTTCTTTCTTCTTTCCATTTCTTCTCTCCCTTTCTTCTTTCTTCTCTCTCGACCGTTTGGCCAAAATTCTTCTCATCCTCTCATTCTTTTTCTTATATATATAATATATAAATAATAATAATATAATAATCTATATTATATAATAATATATATAATATAAAAAGAAAAATATTTTGATTATTTAACTATTAAATAATCAAACTGAGAAATAACCATTTTACCCCTCATAAATAGTTACCAAGTTAACCCCCTAATGGGTTCTACCAAATCCCATACTTGGGTAAACTCAACTGAGAGTCCATAATATGCCACGTGTCATAGTACAACTAGTAAATAATAATTATTGACTAATTGTTGTATTTAACACTTAAATACAGACACGCACGCATTCCCGTGGTAGTGCTAAATATTGCTGGATTAAACAATTCAATTCAGCATGCTGCCCCAGCGCACAACAAGTACACTTCATATCGTGAGACTCCTTAGGTCTTACGCCTGATTAGTCAAATAGAACTATTCTATGAGTCCGTGAGTAATGCCTTACCCACACGTCACTGATATACAAATCAGCGCGTTAAACTATACAAGTTGAGGTTACAATGCATACGTATAGTCCTTCCGTCATGATATCTTGGATGTGCGGGAATATAGATTATCACCGTCAAATCCCCTTATGCTCATCCATGTCCTATCTCTAGACTTGTATCTCACTGAACATTATACACAAACTCTTTTACCATTTTGTTCTACCCTGACCGAACTCTTTCCAGGGATGATTGCTTGTGGCCATAAGACTTTCTGAGATACAGTCTCGAAGCATCTGGATATCGAACACCCTATGGGAGCTGGCAGATCCTATATCTGTATGCACCAAACTTGATAAGCATCGGACCATACCCAGTGGTCACACTATGAAAGGTCTGTGACATGCGTGAAATTAAAGTATGGTGGATCACTTACAAGCCCACCGTGGCACTGAGGTCAAAGGACCACGTATACTACTTAACTCGAGAGGACCCTCCGTTGACAGCTTACATAAGATGTCTAGCGGAGGCTCTTGTGAATCTGTCCCATATCCAGTCCTAACTAGATACCCATATGTCACTATGAGCTCTAAGCTCACAGTCGGCTAGGAACGACCATTTATACCTTATAGGTATGACATATGTTGATCTATATATAAAGGTATCCACCGACAGATCTGCATCGGCAGAAATAGATCAGGGACATTTATTCGAGAACATACTTGCGCAACTTGTATTTTTTGGCACGCGATTGCAACTCTTGCAACTATACAGTTACTAGTATATTCCCATGTATATGTCCCATTACAGATAAGGCTCCAACTCTTGGATCTACTGAGTATTATAACCAGCTAACACTTAACTGTACTAACATTTAGCAATTATATCTCAGTATAGCTAACTATGAGCCCTTATCCAAACTCTTTAGATCTGATCCGAACTCCTTCAGATCTACAATATCTGTAACATTAGATGCATAGTCCCATATAAATTGATTTTAGCGATTTAATGAGAATGTACTCTTGTATAAATACACAAGTATATGTACATTCAGGGATGGCACGTAAGTACCGACCCTAACATTAAGTACTTGGTATTAACTATTTTGAGCTTTCAAGTGTTTGACCTTAACAAAGAGTTAGATGGTCGGTTATGGGGTAGATTTATGTGCTCAAGGTCACTGGTAAGAGCTTACGTGGTCAGGCTCCTTGAAAGCTAAATGGCTGGCTCAGGGTCCTAAGTAAGAACTTAGGTGGTTGGGCTCCTTGAAAGCCTAAGTGAACGGCTCAGGGTCCTTGGTGGTCAGTCTAACTAGTTAGGCTCATTGCTAAAAAGATTGTACTCAGGTAGAGCTTAGATGCTCGGAGTTTTTGGTGAATAGTATTAGGCTTCTTGAAATCTAAATAGTTGGGTTAGGTAAAATTTTAGTTTTAAGGGTCTTTGGTGAAAACTTTAGTTGGGCTACTTGAGCCTATATGGTTGGGCTTGGGTTGTTAGGTGGTCTAGCTCTTTAGTAGCCTACGTGACCTGTTCGAGATCTTTAGCGAGAACTTGGTTAATTAGGGCTCCTTGAAAGCTTAAGTGGTGGACTCGAAGTCCTTGTTAAGCCTTACGTGGTTATGTGCTTAACCTTGGAGGTTACCAAAAAAATTATGGTCATGCCCTTTTTGCTTATGCTCCGAGCTACCATCTTATCGGTGTTTAAGTATATTGAAAGCAACCTGTGTAAACATGATTTAATAAAATCTTGGTCAAAGGTTTTCAAGATAAATTTAATTTTTGTAAGGAATGTAGAAGTATTCTGGCTATTGGTTTTATTTTTCCTTGGCATAGTAGCAATAACTTGATTCTAACACTACTTTCTCTAGGTGTGGTAGTTTCAACTCGATTCTTTCTGAAGACAGTAGCAGTGACTTGACTCCCTCACTACTTGAACTCAACCCTCACTTTATATGTATGTGCACAGAGCTCTAAAACCAATCTTGTAATTTCACAAAGTTGATACCCCGAGCTGAATAATCATAAAGGGATTTGTCCAGCCATCTCAATGCTCTTACTTGGGTGATAAGCTAGCGCTAGTTAGCTTAGAGTGAACAAAAACTTGAAGAGCCTATGGTGAAGGGAGGCTGGAAGAGTTCAAGGTGGAGAGAAAACTTGAAGAACTGTGTAAGTCTAAGCCGAGGATTGCGTGAGCTACTGCTAGTTGTCATTTCTATGACTGTTGTTGTCGTTCTGGTTGGTCATTTTTATTTGTCAACCACTATTGCTACTAGAGTTTTGACAAGTTTCAAAACCTAAGCAAAATCAAAGGCAGCTTGATTGGTGAGAGATTGTGGTAACTACTGGTGGCTAAAACAACTGTGTTTAGAGATGGTTGCGTGTATGATTTTGGGGTCCATCTTCATCATTTTTGGAAATGAACAATTTTTGTGTCCATAGAGGACTGATCATTGGTGAACGGTGTTTGTTGCAACCATAAAGGGTAATGATCATAGCTGTATCGAATCAAAGAGTAGTATTAAACTTTATTTAACGTCAAAAACTTATCTGTAGTTTGATGCTCTCTATAATTTGTCTCTTCTGGGTTTTTTTGTTGTTTATCACGGTCGTCACAAAACTTTTGATCTAGAAATTCAAATGATTTTAAGTCAGCAAGTTACATTTATTATGTTTATTGAAAATACTTTAGTATAAACAAAAAAAAAGGATAGAGTGAAGAATAGACATTAGTATATAATAATTCAATCTAATTCGAGCTTTCGTTCACTTTATCAAACTTTAGACTAAGTCACATGCACTATTGATAAAGTATTTACAACAGCAGTATGAGGCAATATGGCTATTTCAAAGAAAATACAATGAAAACAAATAGAAAAAGGTTTATGTAGTGGGCAACACTTGGTTGAGAGAAACTTTTGGTCCCAATCTCTTGGAATGCCTTTTATAGTTGTGATAGGTTGAATCCTATTAAGCATGTCATTTAATTCTCTAATTTAAGGGATAATAATTCCCATCAATGTCATTAATTTAGGGTAATTATAGGATAATGATTCCCTCATTTTCTTCTATAATTTAAGGTGTAATAAATCTCTTATTAATTTCATAAGTTTCCTTTAATTTTAGAGATGATGTCCCATTTTTAAAATTATGATTGATTTTAAAATTTAGGAAGAAAAAGAAACATTTAAAATAGAAGCATTTTCTACTTAATTTTTCTAAATCTACCCTTAAAAAAATTAAATAATTTATTTTATAGGATTTTTAAATCATAAAGTCAAAAGTAGTTCTCTTTCTTAATTTAAATATTCTATGGTTTGTTTTCGCAGATAGGCTTTAGTGAAAGAACGACCATTCTGCTTCTTAAGAATCATGTTCGTGCCAACATCATATTAACTTTTGACATTATACTATATCTAGGGCTCAAATGTTTCGTTCGCAGAGGTACCTTATATTTGTTGGATAAAATTTATTTAACATATTTTTCAATTATACTTTTAAAAATATATTATCAACTTCTTATAAGACATAAATTATTAACAAGTAAAATATAAAATTAAAAATAAAGAGAGTAAGAAAAACATGCCTTTAAGTACAAAGAGGTATGTCATAGAGCAATTGTTGGAAATCTATTGTACATAGGTGTATGCATGTGCCATGTGTTCATTGTATAAAATATGTGTCTCATACATATTTTGATGCAGCGAAACAATAAAATTACAATAATCACATCCATGGCATATATTAATCCAACTAATATACAAAAAAAATTGAGAAATCATTAACTGTGTAATCTTTACATGTTATATTGGGAGTCCGTCTAGAGTCCTACTCGTAGGCAGTTCTAGTCATCAACGGAGTTAGCTTAGCAAGCTAGAACAATAGCTCTTCTTTTTCAACATTGGATTTAACACTTAAACTCTTTAAACTTGTATTTCTCTTGATCAACTTTTTAATCAAGAATACCAATTATAATGCAGTTGTATTTAGTGGCCTATAATAGAGATGAGATTTAGAGCAATTTCAACACCTAAAATTTTTCTTCAAAAGAACAAATCTCTTTTGCATTTATTTTGCTGGCCTTTCTCTCCAAAGCAAAGAAGATGCTTTTGTAAACTTACAACAACAAAAATGAAAAACAACCCTTGTTCTCATCATTCCTCATCTATACATTTTCCATGATTTGTTTATATCTCAAAATATATTAAAAATTAATATTATAATATAAAATTATAAAACAAACCCACCATGTCTAATTATAATAATATAATAATAAAATAATATTATATATATACAAATGCAAGACAATTAGCATGCATTAATATATATAATATTATTAAAAATATATTTTAATGAGATTTTTTATTATTTAATAATTAAATAACTAAAGTGTGAAGTTACTAATTTACTTTTCTTGAATAATCACCAAGTATACCTCTAATGGGTTCCACTAAATTTTACGCTTGAAGTCACTCTTCTCGATGAGCACGATTACTGAAAGATTATATCAAGTCTCCATTGTCAAAATTACTAAAAACTCAATATAAAAGTATATAATTTAAAATTACATGTACATAATACATTTCTCTTCTTTCTTTTCTCTTCTTTACTTATGCACATATACTACCAAAATCATTTTTCTACCTCTTCTTTTTTCATATATTATCTTATAAAAGATTAGTCTCCTTTATATAATGGTCGGTAGTCTAAATAATAACTCAAGAATTAATAAGAATAATTTTATATATATTAATTTTATATAATAAAAATACATAAATATTATAACTCCATAATAATATTATTATAAAAGAATATTTGTAACTCTTAATATTTAATATATAAAACTTCCAAATAATAATAATGTATATAAATATTGTAACTCGCATGTTTAATTTAAGTTTAATGATTAATTAAAATATTATAATTATATGCAATGATAATATTTTATTATTAATTACTATGGGTAAATTATGTAATTTATAAGATATAATAAAAGGTTTTATAAAACTTTTCTCTAACAATATTGATCTGACCATACATGAGTGCTTAAAAGCTTAATATTTAAGAGGACCTATAGATCCTCTAAAAAAATTTTAAGGAAAGATTTGACCATCAAAAAGATGTGTTCCTCCTAAAAAACAATATGAGTGAATGAACCTACGATTGTAAGATTATAGAGCTATTGCTGAATTCAATTATGCCTTTTTCAAAATTACCTGATAGATGAAATTATGTAGGGAGAAAGTGACAGCGCATGATATGCTAGAGAAACATGTTCTTAACTTTTCATGCTTCTAATATTCTCCTGCAACAACAGTACCGTGAACGAATTCAGATTTAATCTCATGTCTTTTGCTTGTTAAACAAAATAATGAGCTATTATTGAAAAATCATAAATCACATCCAACAGGTTCTCAACCATTCTCTGAAGTGAATGCAAATTTTCATAATAATGTTAGACATGGTCATGGAAGAAGAAGAGGGAATGATTATTACCCTCGAGGTGGTTATAAATACCAAAGAAAAATATATATTAAAGGGGGACAGAAATATCAAAACAGAGAAAATGGTATGAAAAATAAACGGTCTAAGTATCATAAAAATGTCTGTTATCGATGTGGTAAAATGGGGCATTGGTCATGTACATGTCGTGCACTAAGGATTCAAATTGAGCCTCATAAGACATCTATCAAAGGCAAAGGAAAGAATGTGGAGACAAACCTTGTTGATGAATCAGATCTAGCAAATCATACTCATCTAGAAGTTTTCGATTTCTTTAAAAATTAAAAAAAAGGACGTTAATTTCTTAAAGCTTTATTATGTCATATTTGTACTTTTATTTCATGTCACAAGATAAAATAGCCCAACTAAAAGGACAAGGGAAGAAGTGCCACTGCAGCATCTATGTAGTACTAAAAGGCAGTAGTTTTATGTGTTACAGTTCTATATGTGCAACGTGCATCACCACCAGTTCATTCACATGGGTTTCATTATTGATTGTTAAATGTCGGTATGTGTTATTTCTCTTCACGTATCAATTAATGGACGTAGATAGGGGGGTGGGGGGGCCATCTTAAAAAATAAAAATGAGGCCGCATCAATAAGCTATGATGCCCAGTACAATTCTTCAATTATTATTTTGGTGAAGTCAACAATTCTTCAATTCTTCATTAAAATTTTTTCTTGCATTTTAATATTTATTGTGTTGATTTTTCTTCATGTTTTTACAAATTTTATTTTATTTTCTAATGTTAATATTTTATTAAAGGATGTGGCTTTCTATAATGAATTGTCCACTCTGGAGAGAAAATATGAGGATATTTGTTTGGCTGACAATGCAACTACACATACTATCCTAAAAGATAAAAAATATTTTTTAAAATTAACATTGATTGAATGATAAGTTAATATTATATCAAGTCATGCAGATCTGATTGAAGACTCTAGAAGATTAATGGCATAGGTCATTAAATTAATAGCATAATTTTTAAAATACCTTATTAAGACAATATGTTTAGACAAAACTGGTGAGTTTATATCTAAAACATTTGATGACTATTGTATATAAGTGAAAATTAATTTAGAACATCTCATACCACATGTTCACAAAAAAAATGGATTAGCAGAATCTTTAATTAAACGGCTCTAGTAATTGCACATACTTTATTGACATGTACACAATTACCAACATCTGCATAGAGACATACTATATTGCATGCTGTAGTATTAATTCGTTTTAGGCCTAATACATTATCAATATTCTCTATTACAACTTGTACTTAGTCATCAATCTAATATATCTCATTTGCATACATTTGGTTGTGCTATATATGTACCTATAGCACCTCCTCAACGTACTAAGATGGGACCTCAACGTCGTTTAAGAATTAATGTTGGTTTTAAGTCACCATTAATTATAAGATATCTTGAACCTCTGACAGGTGATCGGTATAATACACATTTTGCAGATTGTCATTTTGATGAGACAGTATTCCCAACATTATAGGAAAGCAAATTGTCTTCTGAAGTAAGGCATGAACTTTCTTGAAAAATAACCATTATATCTCATTTAGATCCTCGCATGTCTTAATGTGAAAATAAGGTGTGAAGAATTATTTATCTTCAAAGAATTGCAAATGAATTACCAACAAGTTTATAGATGCATAAAAGATAACCAAATCATATATACCAGCTACTAATATACCCACCCGGGTGATTATTCCTATAGAATAATCTAATCAAATAGCAATAAATAAATCGTCTACAGCACGCCAGAAGCATGGCAAATCAATTGGTTCAAAAGATATTGATCCTCAGAAAAGAAAAATAAAAACACAGGATCCTATTAAAAATAATGCTCGAGCAAATATCCACATTCTTTAAATCAATAACAACAGAATAATTAATAGTCTCTAAAGAAACACTACTCTCAGAAGTGAAACATGTTCCTGAAAAGACAAAAGTTCTAGAAAAAAAAACATTAGCCCAAAAGAGACACAAGAATTTCAAACTAAAGAAAAAAGTATAAATTATGCTTATACAAGAGAAATGTGGCAAACGAGATAAAATAATTGTTAATAATATATTCTTATTTATAGTAGCTGTTGAAATTATGAATGATGATTTTGAGCCATAATTTGTTGACGAATGTAAAGAAAGACATGACTGACTTCAATGAAAAAAAAAAAATTCAAATAAAATTGGCTTCATTGATCAAACAAGAAGTATTTGAACTTGTAGTTCAGACACCTGAAGATGACAAACCTATAATATATAAATGAGTTTTTTGTAAGAAAATGTAGTTGTTGGCCTAGACGACTTTAAAGATTTTAATGATTCCAAAAAATAGAGAAAAACATGTTCATGGACTAAAGTTTAAAGTTTTAAAAGTTACAAAAAATGGACCAAAATATAAAAGTTTAAAACTTTGGTTACAGTAGCATGTACTGTAATATGGTCCTGTAGCAACAACATTGTTCCATAATGGTTAAATCACTGTGCAATTGCTAGTTACTGTGTTAATCGTTGTAATGGTCAAAGTATTGTAGTTGAACTATAGCAACTGGCAAGATAATGTAGCGACGGCAAAAAATGGCTAGTTTCTCCATCTCTATCAATACAAGCCTCATTCAAGATCAACAACAACAAATAAAGCATTCTATAATCTTTATATCACTTGAGAAGAAAAAAAATATCCATATTTGTGTTAAAATTGTTATATCTACTCTTTAAGAGAGTTTAAATTGTAAGAATTTAATTGAATGCAAATCAATCTTTGTAAAAGTCTAGTTGGTACTCAGTAAAGCTAAACTACTGTAAGGGTTTGATTAATACATGAGAAACTAATAAGGAATTAATTAGTACTTGAAAAACTAATTAAGACTTAATTGGTACTTAGATTTGTAAATGCTTAATTAACACCTAGAAAATTAATCAAAGAGTCTTAAAAGATAAACCAAACCAGTGGAATCCTCAAGCATGGTTAGCTTTGGGTGTTAGCTTTCTCTTTTTCTACACTCGTATTTATTATAATTACTTGTGTTTTAATTTATTTATATTATTAGTAATTGTATAAATTATTTTATTATTTTTTTAAATACCCAATTCACATTTTATTAATGGAGCATATTCTTTCAGAAGAAAAAATTCATTAGTTACAAATGTGTACTACACTTTTTTTCATTTTGATCAGCTTTTAATTCCACTAAGTTTTACTAGTAAGATTTTTAATTAAGCAGTATTAAACACATTCGACACCGTTGTACAAAATAAAGTTATATTCATTTTACTTAGATTTTTATCCTACTAGATTTTTCTTTAGTAATATAAAATACAACTAAAGGTGATGTAGCCTAAAGAGAAAATTGGGATTATGGTAAAGTCCAAAAAGAGTGTTATAAATAAAATAATAAATAATACCATACAATTGAACAATACTGTACATGTAAACAGTATTATACCATTTTTATTTTTTTACTCCTTCCCCCACTTTGTAAATATGAATATATCATTTCACTTATATACAAGTAAAAATTAAACAAAATATTAAATATATTTAGTAATATATTTTTATTTATAATTACACTTTTCATTTCAATACAAAACTTTGCCTCTTCACATATTATCCACAACACTATCGTTTTTATTTATATATTTTTTGAAAAGTAACAGATAAAATTGAATTTAATTGTGAAACACTAAAAATTGGGTTTTATTTATTTATTTAGTTTTTTTCTTTTTGAAAGGATAAAGAACTGGGCTTTAATTGTAGGAATTTGAGCCTAAATTTGCTTCAAAACCAATTCTAATTTTATACGATCGGAATTGTGCGTCTATTCAATCTTCAATTTTATACTTATTTTTCATGTAAAAATAAAACCTTTATATATTCTGAAAATGAAGATAAAAACCATAAAACAAAGCAAAACCATTTGAATCTTTTAACAATACCTATCACTCTCACTATAAGCTCTGCTTTGCCTGCACAAAACCTTCGTTAGCTGCTACAACCGTGACCTCAGATAAAAAGAAAAATGCACAGAAAAAATGCCAAGAAGCATTAACACCAGAGCGGCTGAAAAATGGTCAAATGATTTGCCTATTATGTCAAGTAGGATTGCATATACTGAAATTTTGAGTTTGAAAAACAAGGGTTAGCTTAAACATGTTATTAAGTCACCTACTGGTAGTTTAAGACAGATAGCAGTTTTGGTAGTTTTTGAGGATTCTAAAGTGTTAAGAACTATTTTACCAACAATGGCTATCAGTAGGAAGTTTTGGAAATCTTGAGATGAATTAAAGATTGATTATTTGAGTGTTCTATACACCTCCACTTAAGAGAACAGAGGTGCCTAGCCCATATTTGGGGTTTTTATGGGAAGAGTGCCTGAATCCATGTTGTTGATTTTTAAGCCTAAGAAAGAATCGAAAAGGGCTGCGGAGATTAGGAGAACAAGAGAAGAGTTTAAGAGGCAGAGGAAGAAGGAATTGGAGAGAATGAGGAAAGATATGGAAGGCGACGAAGGCGCAAAAGAAAGAGGAGGAGAGGAAAGGGGAGATTAAGAAGAAGTATAAGGAGTCATTGCAATATTCAAGGGAAAATTCTCAGTACATGGCAGATATGTGGACAATTTGGCTCAAGATCCAAACGTGGCAACTGCTATGGATTTGGTGTTCTTATATATCTTTTATTGGATAGTTGTGCTAAATTATAGGAGGCAGAAAATGGATAATGAAGATAGGTTGAAAATTGAAAAAGACAAAGACATGAGAGAGGAAGAAGATGAGAGAGTTGGGGAGGGAGTTGGAAGGGATTAAGGTTGAAGATGGTGTTGATTAAAGTGAGCAAGGGAAAGGGGGGATAATTCATATCTAAAATCGTTATGCAGTTCGTGAAGTCAGGTGCGCCCGTGCACCCTGCACATGGTAAGAGGTTGCATGTGAAATTCTCAGCTGTTGCAGTACTAGGGAAGATACCACTCAAGCTCGAAGAGATTGCCAAGTTTTTCACTCATGGGGAGATGTATCAGAGGAGTGGAGTGAGAATACCAGGTGAGATTATGCAACCCTGATAAGTTAGTATGCTGTTTGAATTTCTATTACTAAATTACTGGCAATTAATGCTTGAAGGGAATATTGGTGGTTCTTCAGTGTTTTTATATCTGCTTAATTGGTGTCAAGGCCTGAATAGGATAGCCTTTCAGTGTAATTCAAATTTATTATTGCCAAATCCTTTATTCACTTGCTATTCTTAATCAGGTGGCATACTTCTCTGTGGGCCTCCGGGTGTGGGGAAGACACTACTTGCTAAATCTGTAGCCGGTGAGGCAAGTGTCAATTTCTTCTCCATTTCTGCCTCTCAGTTTGTTGGGGCTTCTCGTGTTTGATCTCTTTACCAAGAGGCCAGGGACAATGTAAGGGCTGTCTTAGTGTCTTTTCATTGAATTGGCTCTATATAGATGGTTTCTATTGTCTCTAATTTTTCCTGAATTTGAACAGTTGAAGTCCATCATAAAAGTTTCAGTTGCCAGTTATCCATTGCTTTTAAACAATATCTCGTTTTATAGTGCCATGCCTTCCTCATATATAATTTTTTTTCTTTGCTTCTACCTTTTGTTGTTTCCCTATATTCTTACATCCATGTCATTCCATGACATTTGATGTTATATTTTGACATCTTGTTATTTGATGTTTGTCTGCATGGGCCCATTTGTTGTGTTATTTGACAAATTGGATGCTGTTGGAAGGGAGCGTGGTTTAATTAAGGATTCGGGTGGACAAGAACATGATGTTACTCTTAATCAGGTTGGTTGAGACAATAATTTCCTTAAATCATACTGTTTTTCCTTGTTTTGGGGTCTAAGACTCTATAAATTGGCTTTCAATGTTCAATAACTATAGCTTCTTGTCTACTTGGATGGGTTTGAAGGCATGGGGAATGTGATCACCATGAATAGGACCTTACATTCTAGATCCAGCCCTTGTGAGACCTGAACAGCTTGACCGTAAAATTTACATCCCTAAACCTGGCGTTATAGGTCGCATGTAAATTTTGCAGGTAATTATTTGTATTTTCATTTCCTAATATATACTGATGTTTGGTATCACTTATACGACTTCATATCTTTTATATATTTTTTTTATTCCTAATGCTTTCTTTTATTATTTCTCACAATTCCTTGTCACATGCGCGTAAGAAGCCGATGGCTTAGGATGTGGACTATTTGGCTGTTGCTAGTATGACTGATAGAATGGTTGGTGCTGAACTAGCAAATATAGTTAAAGTTGCTGCCATTAACATGATGCACGATGGAAGGACTGAGGTAGTAGCTACTCTTTTGGACATTGGCCCATACGATTGACTATGGCTGATACGGTGGAAACGGGGATTGTTAAAACAATGGGAAGTTTTTGCAGCGCGAGTTTTAAAAAGGCCTTATTCTATTACTTGCGGATTAGCGGCCTTCAAAAAATAAAACAAACAACACCACTCCACAGCTTCATAAATTAATAAAACTTAATCTATCTCAATAGGTACATCGAAACACCAATCCAAACGAAACACCACAGTTCCTTCAGAAATGAAAGGCCACATTTCCATCGAAGTTTTTCTGCCGAGTGGCTTTTGATCTTTAAATGGTGCAAAGCTTTCAATATTTTCATTTTTCAAATATGCGAATGTTGAAAATTCTTCCACTTTTCAATCTTCAAATGGGACAAAGCCTTCAATATTCACAGCTTTCAGATAATGTCGCCAACACTTGATGATATGAGAATTACAACAATTAGCATCTATACTCTTCAGCTCCTCATACAGCCACTGTAAATCAAGCAAAGCCAAAACAATTCATTAAAAGATACATATGATATACGCTTAGGTTGTATGTAAGCCACACAAGTAACATTAATCACAATGGCCTACGACAATTTGGTAAACTGAACGAATTTGTGTGGGGCTTCGTCGAACGAATTTGGTATCACAAACAAAATCCGAGGATAACATGTCCCAAGAATGCCATCCAACAAAGCCGAGAAACTTGATGATGGAGCTTTTATACATAAACACAGGTTCTCAACTTCACAAGGGAGTGAAGGGGAACTTTCTCTAAAATCGTCGAAGTTAAATAAACACTAAACAAATTTAAAGAAAAAAAAAAGCAATTAATAATGATTCAAGTATGAACAAAGCTAAGCGAAATGTTACTAAGCAAGTATGTAAATTTTATAGACATACCTTCTTTGATTGCACATATACAAATAGCTCTTTGACATGATTGGACTTTTCCAGAAATTTCTTCATACTGATGAACCGAGGAGTCTCAAGATCACCTTCATTGGAAAAACGAAGTTTCCATGCACATGGAGCATTTATTGAACAGAAGGGAATAGTTTTACCACCATAAGAAAAAGAAAGCAAATTTAGAGCATTAACCTTAATGGCCTTCAAATTATTACAACATCTCAACAACAAAGTCTTAAGTTGGATACTTGAAATTGCGACCCTCTCGAAGAAAGGATTGCTCAGGATAACCAGATTCTCAAGCAGAGGAAATTTTGAGATAAGGTCATGAAACTCTTGGTCTGTAAAAGTGGTATATAATAACGTCAAAGTGTTTAAATGTGGACATCCAGCCAAGTCAACCACAAATGGTCTTTGAAGCTGTCTATAATTAAGAGCCAATTGTTGAAGACTTGGAACAACAATTTCAATTCTTTGGACTTCATTATTGTCGTAGGGTGTATCGATCGTCAAAATCTTAAGATTAAGTGCTTTAATGATACAATAACATTTCAAACCGCAACACCGATCAAAATTCAAATCCTCAAGTAGAGGGCAATCGCTGCTAAGCTTCTGGACCATCTGTTCCGTGATATAGACCTTCACTAGACTTAGTTTTTTGAGAGAATGTAACCTTATGGTGTCTAAGGGCTGCTCCAATTTACAACCACCTAGCTTTAAAGTAGTTACTTCTTTGGCAGAGAAGATTGTTTCAGGCAATGTGTAAAGCATCTTTTCATCCGTGCCAACATTGACATCTAACTCTTTTACTCCGTTCTCTACAGCCAATCGTATCCATTTATCAACAAGAGAAGATGATTTTTTTACTTTAAGAAGACTTATATTGACCCTAAATTTCTCCATACGTAACTTAAGTTGGCAGAAGCGAAGCAGGGCAGTGTCAACAATTTTTGTGAATTTCCTTACTTCTTTGCGAAATATTTCATCTTTCCAAGCACAGATGAAAAATTGACCAGGTAGTATACAAGTTCCTGAGAAGCAATTCTGATCAAAATCCAAAGTGGGGAATGATTTCCGAAAACAATTCCACCTCTTTGACAAGACACTAGTTTGAGCAACCTCTTTTGTGGAGAGATAAGACATAATGTGGTGAATGATAAACGGAGGTAACTCTGATATTCGGTCCGTGGTGTCAGTCATCTTCTAATTAATCTTCAAATCGGTCGGAGGTAATTCAACCAAAAGGACCACAAATAAAAAAAGACGTGAGATCTGAATAAGTTGGGGGAGAAAAAAACTGATGGAGTGATAATTAAAAGAAGATAAGCAGCCCTTACCAGATAATTCTACGAGAATTGAGATTCAATATCAATGTCACTTTGCAGAATATAATTCTTCAAATCCTACGTAGGTTTGTGACGCAGCGAGTTTTGGCTCTCGTTCGCGTGATGACCGGCGACAGGAGGCGGCGAGGCTGGTGGGGTTTGATCGGCAGGCGGCGTTTGAGTCGATTGAGGGTGGATCGGCGCAAACAGCAACTGATAAGCGGCGGCGGCGACGGTCTCAGGCGGCGGCAGTGGTGGCACGACAGTTCCTTCTTTTTCTGTGTATTCTGTTTTTTTTTTCTCAAAACACGGGAACTAAAGGAAAGAAAAGAAGGACAAAAGTCTTTCGTAATTAAAAAAAAAAAAAGAGAGACTTATTTATAGTTCTTAAATCTAACCTATTCCTAATCCTATTTAAATAAGAAAATATAATCCTCTTTAAAAGTTAAATCTAAATAATACTCTAATTCGAATATGAAAAAATAAGAAATTTTTCTCAAAATATAAATAAAATAAAATAAGAATTCTAAAGCATATATGCATCAATTTGGTGCCCTGAGTTTTCATTCTTATGCAATATTTTATATTTTAGCTTGTGTCGGTTTTGATTGGACAGAAATCACAAAATATTTTATTAGAACCAAAATTTGATAAAACAATATATGTTTCAATTGTGCCAAAAATTATTTGGTCTTTTTAAGAATTTTGTATATTTTGTGTGTGTGCTTGTTTGAGACTCAAAACTATTTATGGTTATCAAATTCTACAGGTCATTCCCTACTAGAGGAGGATTGACAAATTTCTTGAGAGAGTTCGATCTGCGATTGATGAAGAAGAGCGACAAGCTTTGGCTTCAACAGATACAAATGCAGCCAAGGACCCAGATCGTTTTTACTGGAACCACTTTGGGTGTTATCACTAGTCTCTCTTTGGTCTTTGCTCCCTGTTGCTTGGTCTTTATTTTTTTTAATTAAACAATCATCACAGCTTTGATCTTAATTATGAATGGTGTTTTTAGATTGTTCTGTAGTTACAATGCAATGGTATGCTGCCGTATATGAATTATGTAGCAAATTTACCAACTGAATTTTATTACTCCTATGTTTTTTGAGCAAGTGTTTCTAGTTTTTTTTTTTTTTTATTGAGTTGAGTATGATTCTTTGTTGGGTTGATGAGGAAGTGAAGGAAATGGATGAGAAAATGGAACTTTGTTTAAGCTTCTCCTTAGTCTCTGGCATTGCATTTATTGTTTATCTTGTTAACTAATGCACTTATTATTTGGTTTTCGAGAAAGAGAAGGAAAAGAAGTAAAACCTTTTGGGTTTAGTTTCTTCTTAATTTTATCATTGGTCGTAGTTTTTCATTAAAGGAAAGCAAGATTATTTGTTTGTTCGTAATAGAAAAGTAAAGAAAATCAAAATCAAATTTTGGCACTTGTGTTGAGACTCCTCGACTAGTATAGAGTGGAATTTTTGTCAAGAAACTCGTTCGTGTTTCTGAGATTTTCTTGCCGACGTTTATAATCCAATGATTACTTTTTCATGAACTTTTCGTTATTATGCTTTAATCTTGATGGATTTTATCCCAAATTGGCAGGGAAAGTGGGGTCTTGTCCGAGTATGTTTGTCATGTTAGTAGTCTATAATTCACTTTACTTTGTATTGCCGAAATTGCTCTTGGGGTTTGGTGCTTCTTAAGTAACAACAAAGCTTAGCGTTGTCATTTTCTGTAGTTTTATTGTACATGAATGAATCATTTAAAAAAAAAAAATCTTTTTGGGTGTATTAGCTAAATTCTTTAGATGATGTGCTTGTGCAATTGCCTTTCAGTTTTTGCTTCATTACTAACCATGAAAATTTTGTGTTTTTGTCCAGTGAAGTTTGGTAATGTTTTTTTTAAAAAAAAAATTTGTTTTTGCTTCATTACTAACCATGAAAATTTTGTGTTTTTGTCCAGTGAAGTTTGGTAATGTTTTCTTTTTTAAAAAAATTTGTGTTGAAGTTAAAAAGAAAATGGAAACCAATTTTTTTTTTTCAATTTTTCAAGATTTGAGAACTTGCATGTTTAACATGCCTCAAAAGCAGTTATTCAAAGACAAAAATAGCAAAAATACATTTGAGATGGGTATTGAGGAGAAGAACAAAAAATTCTTTTAGCTCCATAATTTGGGCAAAATTTTCAGTGCCCAATTTTGGGCTGTCTTAATGTTGTTTTTTGCTTTCATTGAATTGGCTCTATATAGATGGTTTCTATTGTCTCTAAGCTTTCCTGAATTTGAACAGTTGAAGTCAATAAAAGTTTCAGTTTCCAGTTATCTATTGCTTTTAAACATATATCTCATAATTGGGCAAAATTTTAAATGCCTAATTATGGGCTTAAACTTAACGTAATATTGGTTTAACTTGTAATGCTTTCCTTATAATCACTAGATGCAAATTGGAAAATGTATGTTGATCTCATAAAACTAAGTCCCCATGACTGATTACAAATAGCACATTTAATGAGGATTTTTGTATCAGGAAGTATAAAAAACAGTTGTATATTTACAATTTATAAATCTCAGGTTATAATAAAGCTTGAAAGTGATGATTTGAATGAGAAAGTTATATAAAGTTTGGTTTTGTGCTGAACAGGTATCTAGTTGGAGTTTCTGCAGTTGGTGCTCACTCCTTGCTACAGTTGCTTCTTAGTGGATCAAGGATGCTGAGAATAACTCCAGTGATATCCTCAATAAAACAAGCTTGGCTTATATTTGCAATGGATCAGCTAATGTAGTGTTGCGTTTCGTATGATCATATATGTTACATTTTTGTTATGAACTAGTTTTTTTGCTGCTAGTAGTATTTATGCTAAGTGACTTGCATGTTGAGTATGTGCTGATATGATTAGGAGGATAAAGGATACTATTATGCATGCATTGATGTATTAAAAATAGTCTGATTTCAATCAGATTCTCGTCCACAAAAGCTTTTCTTAACATGTGCCCCCTTACCTTCACACTTAGCCCTTTAGCTCTACCATTTCTTCCAAAGTTATTGGGGAAGATACTTCTGTAACTAATTCAGTATGCATTCACCTAATGCTAGTGCCTCAAAAAATGGCTCAATTAATGTTCAATTTGTAGCTTTTTGCACTTGCAATGATGAGTGCTGGGTCAGCTGCAGCTTGGTAACCAACTCGAATCACACAGGAATTAAACATACGATTCTGCCAAACTTCTATAAGGCTGTGCATAGCTTCTGTGGCCATGTTTCTATCTCAATAATGTTTACTCTCTTCAGTTGCCTCCTGCTTATTACATCTGCTCTTCTCAATGTAATTTGGATTACCAAGTCTTAACAGTTAACTCTTCAAGCCTTCTCATATATTCGATTATATGTAGCCTCAAAGTATATGAGTTTGGAATTAGTATATATGAATGCCTTAGATATTTCTACGCTGTTTTCAATTATGCAATTTTGAAAACAGAGGGTACCTTTTGTAAAGAACAACATGAATCATATGTTGTGCAATAGTAAGACATTGTATTGATCTTTTGATGAACAACTTGTTGAGAATAATAGAGCACAAATGGAACATTTTTATTAATACAACAAATTCAAAATTTACAATATAAATTTTAGAAACTCTCACTCTCTCATACTTATAACACAACACTCACAACTCAACACTCATAAACTCTTTATTGAGCTTATTATTTGCTCAACTCTCTAACATACTAAACTCTCAACAATTGATCAAATACTTGATCAACTCTTTATTCTTAACTTGCTTGCTTATAAAACCAAATGAGGGAGGGGGGTTATTTATACTTAATTTTAACAAATCAAAATCACACAAATAAAATAATGTAAAAATTTATTAATCATACAAATTTATAATACTTATCTCCTTAATTATTAATATCTTACCTAATCTAGAAACTTCAAGAATTGGGCTTGTAAATATTTGAGTTTAATCTTGAGTTTGGTGTTGTAACTAATTTAATTTGGTGTTGTAATTTTAACACTCCTCCTCAACACCAACTTTCGTTCTTCTAACTACGTTGAGTTGTCTTTGAAACTTTTCGAACTTATCAATACCTAAGCCTTTTGTGAACAAATCAGCCACTTGATCTTCGGTCTTAACATACAGCAGCTTAATTTTTTCTTGTAGAACTTTCTCCCGAATAAAGTGATAATGCACCTCCACATGCTTTATTCTTGTATGAAAAACTGGATTTCTGCCAAACAAATTGCTGACTGATTATCACAATATATTGACACTTTATAATCTATTGGTTGATGTAAATCCTCTATCAATTGCATCAACCATGTACTTTCTTGAGCTGCCATTGCTGCTGCTTTGTACTTAGCTTTAATAGTTGACAATGATACAGTCGGTTGCCTTTTACTGCACCAAGAGACTATTCCTGAACCAATCTTAAAAAAATACCCAGTGGTCGAACGTCGTGTGTCATGATCTCCAGCATAGTTAGCATCACAATTGTTAACTATTTTACAATCTTGGTATTTCTTATAGAAGAGACCATAGCCAATTGTGCCTCTCATATACCTCAATATCCGTCGAGCTGCTTCTAAGTAGGGTTTCTTAAAATTTTGCATGTATCGACTTATTACTCCAACTGCATAAGAAATGTCTGGTCGAGTCAATATCAAATAAATGAGACTTCCTACCAGTTGTCGATACATAGTTCCATCTTCTAAATCCTTTCCTTTATGACCACACAACTTGGCATTGGCTTCTAGCGGTGTTGAGATAGGCTTGCACTCTAATCCTAAACTTCTACAACAAATCTTTGGCATATTTTTGTTGTCCTAGAAAAATTCCTTTTACTGTCCGAGTAACTTCGAGCCCAAGGAAATGCTTAAGTTGTCCAAGCTCTTTCTCTGGAAGCGAACTGCCAAATTCTATCTTGTTCGATAAATCTTTTCTTCATCATCTCTAGTGATAATTAAGTCATCTACATATACCAGCACAATTGTGAGTTTCTTTCCATTAGCTTTGACGAATAGGTTAGAATCAGCTGGTGCTACAGAGTAACTACCATGTGTTAGAAATTCTCCAATTTTTATATACCACGCCCTTGGAGCTTGCTTTAATTCATATAATGCCTTTCTTAATTTACACACATAATCAGGATGAAATTTGCTTTCAAATCCCATTGGTTGAATTATGTAGATCTCCCGATCTAACTCTTCATGTAGAAAAGCATTCTTTACGTTCATTTGCCATAATATCCAACCTTTGCTAGCTGCCAATGCAAGTAGAACTCGTACTGTAGTGATCTTGGCTACTGGACTAAACGTTTTATCATAGTCTAGTTTATACTGTTGAAAAAATCTTCGAGTTACCAACCGAGCTTTATACCTCTCCACCGATCCATCAGGACGTCATTTGATCTTATGCACCCACTTACAAGATATAGGTTTCATATCCTTTGACTTTGGCAATAAATCCCAAGTTTAAATTTGCTCTAACGCTATGATTTCTTCTTCCATAGCTTTAATCCATTTAGAGCTCTATGATGCTTCTTCAAAAGTCTCAGGCTCTTTAACATTTTTCTCTTTTGCCATAGTTGCATTAGCATATTTGGAATTAGGATTTTGTATTCTTATTGACCTTCGAGGATGAGATTGAGGGGTTGCAGATTCTGCTCCTTCATATTTGGCCTCCGTTGTTGGTTGTTGATAGATGCCAGTTTGCCAAGGACTTTGAGTTGTCTCTTGCACAGTGTTGTTATCACAGCTTCCATTATCAAGGTCTTCTTGGCTCGGTTGGATTTCAGTAATTTGCTCAACTATCTTTTGTTGTAGTCGTTCTTCTATTTCTTTTGAATCTGGAAGCTCATCTTTTTGTGGAGACTACCATGAAGATGCTTCATCAAATACCACATTCCTTGATGTGTAGCACCGCCCACTAGTAGGGTCACAATATTTTCATCCTTTGCGCTGGTTATCATATCCAATAAAGATACACCTGATTGCCTTTTTGTCAAATTTGTTTCTCAGGTGATTTAGCACAAACACATAGCATATACAACAAAATACTCGAAAATGACTCATTGTAGATTTTATATCCCATAACTTCTCAAAGGGTGATATAAACCCTAACCTTGGTTGAGGAAGCCTATTAATCACGTGGGCTGCAGTTTTCATTCCTTCGACCCAAAATCATCCTGGTACATTTTTTGCGTGCAACATACTTCTACAAATCTCTGCAAAATGCCGATTCTTCCTTTCTGTAACACCATTTTGTTATGGTGTATTGGCACATGTGAACTAATGTCGTATCTTATTTTCTCGAAGATATTGTGAGAACTCATTAGAGGTATATTCTCCTCTATTATCTATGCGGAGACAATAAATCTTCTTTCCGACTTCTCCTTCAGTTGTTTGTTTAAATTCCTTAAACTTCAAAAAAGTATGTAATTTTTCCTTCATAAGAAAAACCCATACATACCTCGAGAAGTCATCAATAAATGTCACCATATACTACATACCACTAATCGATGGCTGCTTGACAGGTCCAAACACATCAGAGTGAACAAACTCCAATAGCTCCTTAGCTCTAAAATTTGACTCCTCATATGGTAGTTAATGTGCCTTGCCGTACTGACATCTCGGACATATTGTATGCACTCTCACATCAAGTTGAGGTAGACACTTAAGCATTGCCTTGTTCATCATCACTTTTAGCTTACGATAACTTACATGTCCCAATTGTGCATGCCACAAATCTACTGTCTCATTTTTTCGAGTCTTGTCTGCATAAGTTGACTCTGCTGATAGTACATAGACTGACTCTAGTCGTCGTCATTCCATTGTTGGTGTTCTCATAATTTTTAAATCTTGGTACACCTTAACATCTTGTGGACCGAACAAGACATAGTGTCCAGAATATGGTAACTGTGATACTGACAATAGATTTTTTTTCATGCCGAGGACATGATAGACATCTTAAAGTATTACCTTGTTATGATTGTAACAAGGTGTAAGGATTGTGTTACCGATGTGAGCTATAGGCAATATTGAGTTGTTGGCTGTCATTACCACGTGACTTCTTTTGTACTTAGTCATATCTTGTAGCTTTTCTCTGTCACCAGTCATATATTTGAACATCCTGAGTCGATGATCCAATCATTTTCATAATCAATCCGTCCAAGCATTATCACTGAGAGTGATAGGTCTTCTTTCTCTATAGCGACAGACGCTTCAGCATCCCACTAATCCTTACTTTTTTTTCTGAGTTTAATATGGCAATATTACCCTCAGCAAACCTTTTCTTGGACCAATAATCTTTTGTCGCGTGTCTTATTTTTTCATAATTGTAGCATTTTTCTTTAAACTTTTTC
Organism: Ailanthus altissimus; assembly: GCA_946807835.1. NCBI lineage: Eukaryota > Viridiplantae > Streptophyta > Magnoliopsida > Sapindales > Simaroubaceae > Ailanthus > Ailanthus altissimus. The sequence goes on along the minus strand of OX327710.1, from coordinate 18,510,994 downwards.
TTTTGGTTGGATGAATACCATTGCCGCAAGTCCTCCATACTCCCCCTGTTTGTAAGCTACCTTCTTGGTAATAACTCTTTATCTTATCATCATCTCTTTTAGATCCTCTACTAGCACGTCGTTTAAATCGACCTTTCCTTTTGTCGATGTAGAGTGCTTCTTCATCACCTTTTAAAGAGACCCCATCTATTTGCTTAGCAATCGCTTCTTGATCAGCAAGCAAAATTTTAAATTCAATGAGAGATGATTGGGTTGGCCAGCCTTGTACAACAGTAACAAAACTTCTATACTCGGGCCTCAAACCATGGATGATAATTCTTTTCATCCTAGTTTCAGCAATAGCAGTAGCAGGATCTAACTCAGATATTTCACGACACAAGGACTTTACCTTTGTGAAGTATTGGTTGATCGTCATATTGCATTGTGTAATTGACAATAGTTCATTCTCTAGAAGCTGTAGTCGCATGTTATTTTTCTTTGAGAAAAGTGATGCAAAAGTCACCCATTTCTTCTTTATGTGCTTTAACATTTCTTCTTCAACTGTGGTCTTAATGGCAAACATAGCTTTACTGATTTTTACCTTCCACTTCTTTAAAGTGGCTTTGTCTGTTGGCTGCTTCACTTTATTCCTGTCAACGACCTCCCAAAAATCTTGGCCTTGAATGTAAGACTCCATCAATGTCGCCCATGTATTGTAATTTTGATTGTTAAGCTTCTTAATTCCTCTAATGACTTGAAGGTCACCCATCGTATTGGTAGTACCTTAGTAATACCAAACAAGTTTTGTCAACAAACTTACAGAGTCACAGATTACTCACGTCACACAGAAGCTCACTAGCTCACAATTTCTAAAATCCCTTTCTGATCTGGAAGATTAGTCAAAGCTGCAACCACATAGCATACTCAGAATTCTTAAAAATTCTACAACTTGAGTAGTCTCAGACAGTCCTACTCTGATACCAATTATTGAGAATAATGGAGCACAAATGGAACACTTTTATTAATACAACAAACTCAAAATTTACAATACAAATTTTAGAAACTCTTACTCTCTCACACTTACAACACAACACTCACACACTCTTTGTTGAGCTTATTATTTGCTCAACTCTCTAATACACTAAACTCTCAACAATTGATCAAATACTTGATCAACTCTTTATTCTTAACTTTCTTACTTGCAAAACCAAATGAGGGAGGGGGGGTATTTATACTTAGTTTCAACAAATCAAAACCACACAAATAAAATAATGTAAAAATTTATTAACCACACAAATTTATAATACTTATCTCCTTAATTATTAATATCTTACATAATCTAGAAACTTCAAGAATTGAGCTTGTAAATATTTGGGCTTAATCTTGGGCTTGGTGTTGTAATTAATTTAATTTGATGTTGTAATTTTAACACAACTTATTGAACTTAAAGTTAATACGATTAGTATGGCATTTGATCACAATAGAGTTCTACTATATTCTTTCTTTTAGTGTTTGATTATTGAACCTGAATGATCACTCATCATTTTATTATCGATGTAATGCAAGGTTTTCTCGTTAATTATTATCAGAAGCCGAAATATTCTTATTGGCATTTGTTACTTAATCATGATTTCTAGATGTGCTCGATTTGACATTTAGATGACAAATTGACAATGTTTGTCCATTTCAAAACCTCTTTTTGCATTTTCAAAAGGGGAAAAAAAAAGGGTGACCTTTTTTGCAATCGAGAAATTGTCTACAAAACCAATTGTCTAAAGTGTATATATACCTTGTTTTGCAATTCTTTAACGAGCATTATTTTTCTTAAAAGGCATTCTCTCTCTTCTAAACTTTCCTCTAAAACTAAAGCTAGAAAACTTAGCGTCGTCGCCTAAAGTCCTCTCTAGTGGAAGTAAAATAGAACCTCTCCCTCTCCATTGTATTCTCTCTCTTTTTTTTTTCATTTATTTTTTTTTGTTTATTTCTTTGCCTTTATTTTTCGCTTTGTCTCAACAGTCATGGATTTGTCGACATTACGTCCATTCGTGGTGCCGTTATCCTTCGCCAAGACATTGATCTTCGTGAGTCTCGACCCCTCCAAGAAAATCCAATCTTCTCCTACATGTGGCCCGCCAAGCTGTGTCCCACCATGCTTTCACTAGTGTTTGTCAAGATCTTGTGGGCTTCAGCTGAGTTTCGGTCAGCCACCATTGGTTAGCCCGAGATGTCACTGCCATATAGAAAGCTAATTTTTAGCCGCCCTACATCTACCACTGGCCATTTGAGATTCATCGATTTTTTTTAATGGTGTTAGATTATGCTTGTAGTAACCAGTATTTACAATCAGTAAAAATAAGTATTTATATATATATAAATATACATATTTTATTTATATGTGGAGGATACTTGATTTATGTATTGTTATTAGTAGTGTTTGTATAGGTTAAGGACATACTATTAGTATTGGGTTTATTTGCAAGACTTTAGATTTATTTTAGGGACCAAATTGTAATACTTTAAAAGTTTTAGGGGTAAATTTATAAATACTAAAAATTAGCCTCGTAGTATAAAAATACACTTTTGAAACTCTAATTTACTCATTTTTGGGTCGAGCTATCCCTTTAGAGAGAGAGAAGAGAGAAATAGAGGGGAGAGAAAGAGAAGAAAAAGAAGAAGAAATTGGAATTTTAGATTTTAAAAGGTATATCACAACTATTTCTCAATTTATTGTGTTAATTAAGTTAATTCCTTTAAGTTTTGATTTTTAAAAATATTTATAATTGAGGATTTGATGTGTATTTCGTAAGATATTGTGAGAATTGATGATGATCTATGTAGATAGCTTGATAAATCATGATGAATTGTATAATTTTTACTTGATAGTCTCTTGATCCAGGAATTGTATAAATTTTTATGATTCGATTCTGGTTTTAAATTTTGAGTATATGAAATTATATATATTTAGAATCATCCAAGACTTTGAATCGATTAAAAATTCTAAAAATTGAATTTATAGTGAATTTACCAAAATGACCCTAAAATTCTAGAAATTTACTGTGTTAACAGTATGATATAGTGACAAACAATTTCTGATCTGCTTAATGATCTTAAAAAATTACGAATTTATGAAATATGATAATTTTATATTTCTAATATAGTATACTTAGAATTTAGAATTTAGGTCAATGTGGTTAAATTGTTATGATTTTCTAAAGAGAGTCATCTTATTACAGTATTTGATTAACAGATTTTTAAAGCTATAGAATAAAATAGTTTTAAAATACTTTTGACAATGATTTTGAAGTAAAATATTTATCATGGATTGAAATATGTGTCAAGAGTATTTCTATGATATTTTTATAATTTTTTAGTTAGTATATGATTTTATAAAATTATGAGATTGAATACTGTTCAGTAAGTATCTTGATCCTGTTAGGTTAGTAGTTTGGATTCGATGGTGTTTATGGAATGGATTGTGTAGAAATTATGATATAATATTCGTATATAAGAAGGATATATGAGTTAAAAGTGATATATTCTAATTTTGGAGTAATTGGACATCCTTTGATGTATAAGAAAATTTTGTTAATTGTAAGTGGTCAGAATGACAGGTTTTGAGAAACCAAGTAATTAGACCAATTCGATGTGATAAGTGCAATATGTATAATGTTTTAAGCTATTTAAAGTATTTTGTGTGAATTGTGAGGCTTATGAAAGGATTAATCTCCATTGATAGGTTAAGGAGAATTAAGCCTTGTACCCGAAAGTGCTAAGAGGTAAGTATACTAGACTTTTTACTGAAATCACAATAAACATAGTAATTGTTATGTATGATTTTATAAATGTGGTTAGGAATATGTTTATGTTATGTCAAAGTATATTTTGATACGAAATATGAAGACATGTTTATGAATGTGACCATGGACATACATGACATATATGTTTTTTTAAAAGTGAGTTTTCAAAATGAAATGTGTTTAACAAAGAAAGCTTTTGAAGTGTAATATGTCTATGAGAAATATTTTATGTTTTGAGGATACTTGAACTGACTATTGACTTAGTAGGCACCTTATGTGATTTGTGGAGTCTTTATGTGTGGCCTTTCCTTCGAAATTGGTATATGTTATATGTTCCGTATGTAGGGAGGATCCTATTGGTACCTAAAGGAAGTTTGAGTCATCACATTCGTGTGGTGGCGTATTGGTGCATGTGAGAAGACTCACCGATGATCAGGGTAGAGGTTTGGCTCTTACCTTCAGGCATGAGCATTATATATATGTAATTTAAACCTCACTTGTACTATTCCTCCCATACGGTATGTCACCTACAAGTGACATTTGGCTCATTATGTGATATGTGATATGTAAGTCTTACTAAGTAGTAGTTAAGTGATGATATTCCTATTATATGTTTTGAAAGAATGTGTAAGCGCTTACATGACATGTGATTTGATAAGATTATGATTTTGATTTATCACAGCATATTATACGTATGCATTGTGTACATATATGTATTTGTATTTGATATATGAAAAACTAGTATGCTTACTGAGTTTTATACTTATTATAGTTTATGTTGATTTCAGATAAATAAGGTACATGTGTGCTTAGCGGATTTGGCAAAGCTTCTGTTGCTCCTTGGGTTTTCTAAGTTGCTAGGTTGCTGAGTGTTTCATTTGGGGACACGTGGGATAAGATATTTGATTTGTCCCTATTGAATAAATGCTTATGTATTAATTTATTATATGTGATTGGATTTGGTTTAAGTTTCACCAAATGTGATTATTGGTTGATTTTAAGTAAGAATTTGCAATGAATATATTTTGGGCTTCCGGTAACAAAGTTGCTACTAGTGATGTAGTAGAGTGTTAATCTCTGAGAAAACTCTACGTATCTCCGGTTTATTAATTGTCACAGTTATAATTCAATTGTTCTAATTCTGAAAGAAATTGAAATTAATGTTTAAATATTGTAAATATAAGTTTATATTTATATGTTAGGTTATGGGTTGATTTTAGTGTTGAACTTACTAGCAACTTGCTAAGGATTCTTATGTTGAATTAAAGTTTGAAATTTTGTGTAATATTATTTATGAGTGCACATATATTGAATGAATGTAAGTGATGTCGCATGTCGGATCTTTTGGGTCTGGGGCGTGACAATGCTAGTATGAGTGCAATGAAACTATGGTGAATGTATTTACATTGTTTTATAATTTTTTCCCTGCACGAAGGTGTATAGAGTTATTTTATCCTATGAGGGTAGAACTCCCATTTTTAATAAGGTAGGGGATTTTAATTGTGAAATGGTCTTCATAATAGGTTTGTTTTATCTTTTTTTGTAAAAATTATAGGTTCAAGCAATTTTTAGTTGAAATATTTGTATAATATCTTAATAATCAGTCTTGGTTTATATTAAAATTTTAAATTGTGATATATATGATGTCATTCAATGATATTACATTTACTAATAATTAAAAAAAATTGTTTTGCAGTACAAGGTAACATAACAATAAGTTCAGTAGAGTAATGCTTTGATTTAGTTTGCAAGATGGTAGTTTTTACCTTAGGCCCCAGAAGCCCACCAACACTCTCACTTTACTGAATAGTATAATTATAAAATAATATTTGTTGAATATTTAGCTCAATTCGATTTATGAGATGAGATAAATTAAAGAATTATAAAGGAAATTATTAACCCAAAAATTTGGACATTTCTCAAGTCAACGAATTAAATTTATTTTATTTATTAGGAATTTTATAATAGAGATAAAAATATAAAGATAAAGAGAGAAGAATGGACATCGATATATTGTGATTTAGCCCAATTCAAGTTTACATCTATTTTACCGAGTTTTAGACTCACTTAGATGCACTACTAATAAAGTATTTACAACAGAAGTATAAAGCACCATGGCCAGTACAAAAGAAAATATAATGAGAATAGAAATACAAAAAATGTTACGTAGTGCAACCCCTGGTTGAGAGAAACATTGCCCTTATTTTCGTAATCTCTTTGAATATCCTCATTTTTACAATTATAGTAAAGTTGAGTTCATTAAACATGTTATTCAGTTCCTTCATTTAAGGGATCATAATTTTTACTAATGCTATTAATTTAAGGTAATTATGGGAGTAATAATTCCTTTCTTTAATTCCTTGATTTAAGGGGTGAAAACTCCTCTTATTAATCTCATAACTCTTCCTTAATTTTAATAAAGGTCCATTTTTTAGGATTAAGGTTGATCCTAAAATTTAAGGGGGAACAAGGGTCCATCAGTCTTCAATATGAACTTATTGATACTTAAAATTTTATAATTGTTCTCGTGACAGATTCACCCCTTATATTTTGGGTTTAACTTGGGATGTTTGAACAGTGAGAACATTGGGTTTGCTAATGACAAGTGCTCTTGTTATAACCAGAGGGCCTGGGTTTTAAATGTTAAGTGCCTCTATTAGTCTCAGGGGTTCTGGTTTTCAATAAAAAATAAAATCTGGCGATGCTTTAAATCCATGCGATTACTACTCATGCTAAGGTGTAGAGTTATTTTATCATACATAAAATTCTTACATTAGTCAATTCCAGCTGATAGTGGAGTAAGGTCTTGATGAATTTCAAATTTATAGGGAATTTGGTACCTTCACACAAGGTCTTAAATCTTATGAGAATTTTGACGCGAGGGCTTGAATCGTTTTATAGGGTTCTTTTCCTTATAAGGTCTCATTTAACCATCTCGTGGGAATTTTATGCATAAAATCTTATCGACCCATAGGGTTTTTCGCATCCGAGGTTTTCTATAATCGTCTTATAAGAATCCCTCACATAGAATCTCATATACCTATGGGGTTCTCTGCCTTACAAAGTTTTCTTCAATCATCTAGGGAATCTCACGCGTAGGATCTTATCCATCTATGAGGTTCTTTTCCTTATGTAAGTCTTCTTTAATTGTCTCATTGGAATCCTTCTTATATGATTTCATCCACCTATGGGGTTCTCTACCACACAAAGACTCATTTTTCTCTTCCTATGGGAATCCCCCATATAGTGTCTCATCCACCTATAGGGTTCTCTACCATACAAGATCTTTTTTACTCTTTTTATGGGAAATTTTCACATAGGATATCATCCACTTATAGGGTTCTCTGCCATACAAGGTCTCCTTTTCTTTTTCTGCATTGATAAAGGCAAATTTGTCATATATTTTCTCATATTTGTATTTTGATATTTTATTATTTTATAAGAATAGATAGCTATTTATGTGCATTATTGTTATTTATAGGGAGCCCCATCAAGCCGATGATGTTAAATCAAGCGCTACTTGGGAGGCAACCCAAGATAAGTAGTATTATTAATATTAATTTGAACAGGGAAGTCTCTTACTTTCATTTCTTTATTTTTTGACATTGAGGACAATGTCTAAATTAAGTTTGGGGGTGAGAAACATTTTCTTGTGTTTGTTTTGCTGTATAATTTGAGTGGTTGTTTTTGTGGGTTAATTTTTTTTTTAGTTAATTAGTTTTTTTAATTAGATTTTGTTAAGATGATCATTGGTCTATGATTAGAAAAAAAAATACATGGCTGATTTTTTTTTTTTTGTAAATCCCCAAAGAATGATAGATACTTGAGACAATTTTAGTTATCTAAGCTTATAAACAAGTTCGACCTTATTTATAATCACCATTCTTTTTGAGCACTTTATAAGCATGAATAGTTATAACTATTACTTAGAGATACTTATATTTTAGGGAGTACACCACAGTCTCGAAAGTCTGATATTCTAGAACTTGTCTTTAATTACCACTTGAGGTGAAATCTTAGGAAACACATGAATAAAAAATTGACATTAGGCCATCTTTGGACCGATTGAGCCTTTTTATCCTACCTTTTATTGTATATTTATCCCTAGTACCCTATTTTGAGCCTTATTACCTATTCTTTGGTTTAACCACATTACAAGTGTATAGACTTAAAGTTTACTTATACAGAAATTTACCTGTAACACCATAAACCTTGCAGTTGCTTAGAAATAAAAATAAGTTTGGGTGGTATTTGTCAATCTAAGTTTAAGGGTATTCAAAGAGAAAAAGAGAAGAAGAAAGAAATAAAATAAAAATAAAAAAGAGGGAAAAATACCCTAGCTTAAGAAAATAAGAAATTCTTTAAAAAAATAAATGTTGAAAAGAAGGATAGGAAACACAATAAGTTTAGGGAAAGAGATAATACCAAAAAAAAATATTTCAAGAGGTTTCTAGGTAAGGTCTAAGTGTTCATGGTGTAACTTGAACCTAAATTGTTTATCCTTTTATCTCACCTTGACCTTAGCCCTACGTTACAAGCTAAGTAAAGTCCTAAATAGATCCCAAGACATATGATTTTCTACATTAGTGGAGAGTTCAGTTCATTAAGCCTTTGAGACAATGATTTTGATCATCTTACTAGTCTAGCATATTTTGTTTTATTTTCTTTATTTGTTAAACGAGTCAATTATAACCCTTTGTTTCTCTCTTAGTTTCATTTTATAGCTTAAGGACAAGCAAGTGTTTAAGTTTGGGGGAATTTAATAAGAGCAAATTTGTCATATATTTTCTTATATTTTTATTTTGATATATTATTATTTTATGAGAATAGATGACTATTTATGTGCATTATTGTTATTTATAAGGACTTGAACAAAATTTAAAGAAATGATGCAAAAGGAGCAAAAATAGGGACTAAAATGCAAAGTTTTTAAAATATGAGTCATCGCCCCAACGCCACAAGGATTTTCGCCTCAGTGCAAGAATAGTGATCGAAATAAGAAAATCAGAAAAAATGACTTGTTGAAGTCACGACTGGCGCCCCAGCACCAAACCTTCATCGCACCAGTAACCGGCTAGCATTCCAGCGCCATATCGTTATCGCGTCAACGACAAGACAGCGCCTCAGTGCCAATACTCCACCACTCCAGCGGTTAAGCTTATTACACACAATGCCCCAGCGACAACATTCAGCGTTCCAGCGGTAGTGCGAGTCCTAGTCCGACGATAATTGAGATTTTCAAGCTCATATCAATCTCTATAAAAGGCCACACGACAAAAAATAAGCCTAAGACACATTCAAGAACATCAAGAATCCAGAGCAAAAGCCTTAGAGAGCAATTGAAGATTAATTGAAGCAACCTTAGAGAGAAATTTAAGGCATTCTTTGGCATTAAGAATTTCCTAAGCAGCGTAATTAAAGCAATTCGACGTCTATATCGATTTGCTATTGATTGTATTATAATTTATCATTCTTTTTACTGTTGTTCTCTTATAGCCATAAACTAAACTTATTTTCTAAGGTTAATACTTGAATTCAATATATGCGCTTAATTGACATATCTTTTTAATACTTAATAAACTAAGTTCTTTATTATTTAAACTACTTGTTCTTTATACTTTAATATATCTGGTAATCTATGGTGAATGAATTGATAATATTTTGATAAACTCGGAAGAGGAATCATAATATTCAGACCTAGGTAATTTAATGCATGATTGTAGAGTAACATTCAATGTTGTATATGCAAGTTTCAATTTAGGATAAGAATATACCTAATTGGCATGTAGATCAATAAAACCTAATTTTAATGAATTTTAACTTATTACAAGTACCATAGGAATATAGGCATTTGGTAAATTAAGGTACACTTGGATGACCTTGGAAGAGGCTTATGAATACATTAGCGTCTTGATCAATAATAAAGAGTAAGTGAGTTAAATATTAGAGATTAATCATTAGAAAGCATATTGAGAGATAGTTTTAATCGTAGGTTTTCTCTATATTGCTATTACCTAATTCTCTTTGCATTGTGTTTTTACTTATATATTTTCTACATTCATTCTTAGATTTTTATTGTTTTGAATAATTAATAAAAAGACATAATTTTAGTACTTGATTAAAATGTAGAAATTATCCCTGTGGGTTCAACATCCAACTTATTAAATACCTTTATTACTTGCATACGATAGTGTATACTTGCACTCAATTATAAGATGTAGAAATATCGCATCATGTATAAATCCCCTGCATACAATATCATCAAACTATGAGGTTCTCTATTATACAGGATCTCTTTTACTCTTCATGTAGGTATCCCCTACATAGGATATCATCCACCTATGGGGTTCTCTGTTACACAAGGTCTCCTTTGCTCTTGTTAAGGGATTCCCTGCATATGATGCCATCCATTTATGGAGTTCTCTACCACACAATGTCTTTTTTTCTCTTCCTGTGCGATCCCCTGCTTATCTCATCCACTTATGGATTTTTCTGCCTCATAAGGTCTTTGCGAGTGCGATCTTTGACCACGTAAAGTTTGAGTGTATTGCTTTATTCTTTTGTTCAGGTGGAAGTCCATATCCTATGATCAAAAAATAAAACATACAAATAATAACTAATAGTGTACAAAGAATGGAGTACTTGGTTAGCCTCAAGGAGTGCCCACATGCTTAGCTTCAATAAAGAATTAAGTGTTGGCGGAGGATCTAATCTAGGCCACGTAGGTGTATGCATGTGCTATTATGTCTATTGCCTAAATACGTATCACATACGAATTTAAGTCCAACGGAAGCATGAAATAAACAATAAACATAATAAATAAATATATTAATCAGATTAATATATTAGAATGGTTAGAGAACTCACCATAACGTGTAACGTTATACACGTATTTTCTCTGAAGTTCGTATGGAGACCAACTCGCGTGCAGTTCTAGTCACCAACACGATAGGTTTGGTGAGCTAGAACAGCAGCCTGGTATTTAGCCTGTGATTAACTCTTAATCCCTAAAATAGTTAGGAGAAAGTTTATATCCTTTTCTTCAAAAGGATAAGAAATGAAGAATTTGAAGCAATTCACAATTGCTCCAATTGAAAGCGTAGAGAAAATGAAACGATTTCATTTTCCCTCTTTTTTTTTCTTCTTCTTTCTTCTCTCTCTCGACTGGTTGGCCAAAATTCTTCTCAGCCTCTCATTCTTTTTCTTATATATAATATAATATAATATATAAATAATAATAATATAATAATAATCTATATTATATAATAATATATATAATATAAAAAGAAAAATATTTTGATTATTTAACTATTAAATAATCAAACTGAGAAATAACCATTTTATCCCTCATGAATAATTACCAAGTTAACCCCCTAATGGGTTCCACCAAATCCCATACTTGAGTAAACTCAACTGAGAGTCTATAATATGTCACGTGTCATAGTACAACTAGTAAATAACAATTATTGACTAATTATTGTATTTAACACTTAAATACAGACACGCACGTATTCCCGTGGTAGTGCTAAATATTACTGGATTAAACAATTCAATTCAACATGCTGCCCCAGTGTACAACGAGTACACTCCATATCATGAGACTCCTTAGGTCCTACGCCTGATTTGTCAAATGAAACTAATCCATAAGTCCGTGAGCAATGCCCTACGCACACGTCACGGATATACAAATCAGCACGTTAAACTATATAAGTTAAGGTTACAACGCATACGTATAGTCCTTCCGTCATGATATCCCTGATGTGCGGGAATATAGATTATCACCGTCAAATCCCCTTGTGCTCATCCATGTCCTATCTTTAGACTTGTATCTCACTGAACATTATACACAAACTCTTTTGCCATTTTGTTCTATCCTGACGGAACTCTTTCCAGGGATGATTGCTTGTGGCCACAAGACTTTCTGAGATACAGTCTCGAAGCATCTGGATATTAAACTCCCTATGGGAGCTAGCAGATCCTATATCTGTATGCACCAAACTTCATAAGCATTGGACCATACCCAGCGGTCAAACCATGAAAGGTCTGTGACATGCGTGAAACTAAAGTATGGTGGATCACTTACAAGCCCACCGTGGCACTGAGGTCAAAGGACCACGTATACTACTCAACTCGAGAGAACCCTCCGTTGACAGCTTACATAAGATGTCTATCGAAGGCCCTTGTGAGTCTATCCCATATCCAGTCCTAACTAGATATCCATATGTCAATACGAGCTCCAAGTTCACAGTCGGCTAGGAACGACCATCTATACCCTATAGGTATCACATATGCTGATCTATATATAAAGGTATCCACCGACAGATCCGCATCGACAAAAATAGACCAGGGACAATTATTCGAGAACATACTTGCGCAACTTGCATTTTCTGGCACCCGATTGCAACTCTTACAACTATACAGTTACTAGTATATTCCCAGGTCTATGTCCCATTACAGACAAGGCTCCAACTCTTGGATCTGTTGAGTATTATAACCAGCTAACACTTAACTGTACTAACATTTAGTAATTATATCTCAGTATAGTTAACTATGAGCCCTTATCCAAACTCTTTAGATCTGATCCGAACTCCTTCAGATCTACAATATCTGTAACATTACATGCATAGTACCATATAAATTGATTTTAGCGATTTAATGGGAATGTACACTTGTATAAATACACAAGTATATGTACATTCAGGGATGACACGTAAGCACTGACCCTAACATTAAGTACTTGGTATTAACTATTTTGAGCTTTCAAGTGTTTGACCTTAACGCAGACTTAGATGGTCGGTTATGGGGTAGATTTATGTGCTCGAGGTCGCTGGTAAGAGCTTACGTGGTTAGGCTCCTTGAAAGCTAAATGGCTGGCTCAGGGTCCTAAGTAAAAACTTAGGTGGTTGGGCTCCTTGAAAGCCTAAGTGAACGGCTCAGGGTCCTTAGTGGTTAGTCTAACTAGTTAGGCTCATTGCCAAAAGGGTTGTGCTCAGGTAGAGCTTAGATGCTCGGAGTTTTTGGTGAATAGTATTAGGCTTCTTGAAATCTAAATAGTTTGGTTAGGTAGAATTTTAGTTTTAAGGGTCTTTGGTGAAAACTTTAGTTGGGCTACTTGAGCCTACATGGTTGGGCTTGGGTTGTTAGGTGATCTAGCTCTTTGGTAGCCTACGTGACCTATTCGAGATCTTTAGCGAGAACTTGGGTAATTAGGGCTCCTCGAAAGCTTAAGTGGTGGACTCGAAGTCCTTGTTGTGCCTTACGTGGTTATGTGCTTAACCTTGGAGGTTACCAAAAAAATTATGGTCATGCCCTTTTTACTTATGCTCCGAGCTACCATCTTATCGGTGTTTGAGTATATTGAAAACAACCTGTGTAAGCATGATTTAATAAAATCTTGGTCAAAGGTTTTCAAGATAAATACAATTTTTGTAAGGAATGTAGAAGTATTCTGGCTATTGGTTTTATTTTTCCTTGGCATAGTAGCAATAACTTGATTCTAACACCACTTTCTCTGGGTGTGGTAGTTTCAACTCGATTCTTTTTGAAGACAGTAGCAGTGACTTGACTCCCTCACTACTTGAACTCAACCCTCACTTTATATGTATGTGCATGGAGCTCTAAAACCAATCTTGTAATTTCACAAAGTTGTTACCCCGAGCTGAATAATCATGAAGGGATTTGTTCAGCCATCTCAATGCTCTTACTTGGGTGATAAACTAGTGCTAGTTAGCTTGGGGTGAACAAAAACTTGAAGAGCCCATGGTGAAGGGAGGCTAGAAGAGTTCAAGATGGAGAGAAAACTTGAAGAACTATGTAAGTCCAAGCCGATGATTACCGTGAGCTACTGCTAGTTGTCATTTCTATGACTGTTGTTGTCATTCTGGTTGGTCATTTTTATTTGTCAACCACTATTGCTACTGGAGTTTGACAAGTTTCAAAACTTAAGCAAAATCAAAGGCAGCTTGATTGGTGAGAGATTGTGGTAACTACTTGTGGCTAAAACAACTGTGTTTAGATATGGCTGCGTGTACGATTTTGGGGTCCATCTTCATTGTTTTTGGAAATGAACAATTTTCATGTCCATAGAGGACTGATCATTGGTGAACGGTGTTTGTTGCAACTATAAAGGGTGATGATCATAGCTATATCGAATCAAAGAGTAGTATTAAATTTTATTCAACGTCAAAAACTTATCTGTAGTTTGATGCTCTCTATAATTTGTCTCTTCTGGGTTTTTTGGTTGTTTATCACGGTCGTCACAAAACTTTTGATATAGAAATTCAAATGATTTTAAGTCAGCAAGTTACATTTATTATGTTTATTGATAATACTTTAGTATAAACCAAAAAAAAAAGGATAGAGAGAAGAATAGACATTAGTATATAATAATTCAGTCTAATTTGGGCTTTCGTTCACTTTATCAAACTTTAGACTAATTCACATGCACTATTGATAAAGCATTTACAACAGAAGTATGAGGCAATATGGCTATTTTAAAGAAAATACAATGAAAACAAATAGAAAAAGGTTTATGTAGTGGGCAACACTTGGTTGAGAGAAACTTTTGGTCCCAATCTCTTGGAACGTCCTTTTATAGTTGTGATAGGCTGAATCCTATTAAGCATGTCATTTAATTCTCTAATTTAAGGGATTATAATTCCCATCAATGTCATTAATTTAGGGTAATTATAGGATAATGATTCCCTCATTTTCTTCTATAATTTACGGTGTAATAAATCTCTTATTAATTTCATAATTTTCCTTTAATTTTAGAGATGATGTCCCATTTTTAAAATTATGATTGATTTTAAAATTTAGGAAGAAAAAGAAACATTTAAAATAGAAGCATTTTCTACTTAAGTTTTCTAAATCTACCCTTAAACAAATTAAATAATTTATTTTATAGGATTTTTAAATCATAAAGTCAAAAGTAGTTCTCTTTCTTAATTTAAATATTCTATGGTTTGTTTTCGCAGATAGGATTTAGTGAAAGAACGGCCATTCTGCTTCTTAAGAATCATGTTCGTGTCAACATCGTATTAACTTTTGACATGATACTATATTTAGGGCTCAAATGTTTCATTCGCAGAGGTACTTTATGTTTGTTGGATAAAATTTATTTAACATAGTTTTCAATCATACTTTAAAACATATATTATCAACTTCTTATAAGATATAAATTATTAACAAGTAAAATATAAAATTAAAAATAAAGAGAGTAAGAAAAACCTGCATTTAAGTACAAAGAGGTATGTCATAGAGCAATTGTTGAAAATCTATTGTACATAGGTGTATGCATGTGCCATGTGTTCATTGTATAAAATATGCGTCTCATACATATTTTGATGCAGCGAAACAATAAAATTTACAATAATCACATCCATGGCATATATTAATCCAACTAATATACAAAACAAAATTGAGAAATCATTAACTGTGTAATCTTTACATGTTATATTGGGAGTCCGTCTAGAGTCCTACTCGTAGGCAGTTCTAGTCATCAGCGGAGTTAGCTTAGCAAGCTAGAACAATAGCTCTTCTTTTTCAACATTGGATTTAACACTTAAACTCTTTAAACTTGTATTTCTCTTGATCAACTTTTTGATCAAGAATACCAATTATAATGTAGTTGTATTTAGTGGCCTATAATAGAGATGAGATTTAGAGCAATTTCAACACCTAATATTTTTCTTCAAAAGAACAAATCTCTTTTGCATTTATTTTGCTGGCCTTTCTCTCCAAAGCAAAGAAGATGCTTTTGTAAACTTACAACAACAAAAATGAAAAACAACCCTTGTTCTCATCATTCCTCTACACATTTTCCATGATTTATTTATATCTCAAAATATATTAAAATATTAATCTTATAATATAAAATTATAAAACAAACCCACCATGTCTAATTATAATAATATAATAATAAAATAATATTATATATATACAAATGCAAGACAATTAGCATGCATTAATGTATATAATATTATTAAAAATATATTTTAATGAGATTTTTTTATTATTTAATAATTAAATAACTAAAGTGTGAAGTTACTAATTTACTTTTCTTGAATAATCACCAAGTATACCTCTAATGGGTTCCACCAAATTTTACGCTTGAAGTCACTCTTCTCGATGAGCACGATTGCTGGAAGATTATATCAAGTCTCCATTGTCAAAGTTACTAAAAACTCAATATAAAAGTATATAATTTAAAATTACATGTACATAATACATTTTTCTTCTTTCTTTTCTCTTCTTTACTTATACACATATACTACCAAAAGCATTTTTCTACCTCTTCTTTTTTCATATATTATCTTATGAAAGATTAGTCTCCTTTATATAGTGGTCGGTAGTCTAAATAATAACTCAAGAATTAATAAGAATAATTTTATATATATTAATTTTATATAATAAAAATACATAAATATTATAACTCCATAATAATATTATTATAAAAGAATATTTGTAACTCTTAATATTTAATATATAAAACCTCCAAATAATAATAATGTATATAAATATTGTAACTCGCATGTTTAATTTAAGTTTAATGATTAATTAAAATATTATAATTATATGCAATGATAATATTTTATTATTAATTACTATGGGTAAATTATGTAATTTATAAGATATAATAAAAGGTTTTATAAAACTTTTCTCTAACAATATTGATTTGACCATACATGAGTGCTTAAGAGCTAAATATTTGAGAGGACCTATAGATCCTCTGAAAAAATTTTAAGGAAAGATTTAACCATCAGAAAGATGTGTTCCTCCTAAAAAAAAAATGAGTAGATGAACCTACGATCGTAAGATTATAGAACTATCGCTGAATAAAATTATGCCTTGTTCAAAATTACCTCATAGATGAAATTATGTAGGGAGAAAGTGACAGCGCATGATATGCTAGAGAAACATGTTCTTAACTTTTCATGCTTCTAATATTCTCCTGCAACAACAGTACCGTGAACGAATTTAGATTTAATCTCATGTCTTTTCCTTGTTAAACAAAATAATGAGCTATTATTGAAAAATCATAAATCACATCCAACAGGTTCTCAACCATTCTCTGAAGTGAATGCAAATTTTCATAATAATGTTAGACATGGTCATGGAAGAGGAAGAGGGCATGATTATTACCCTCGAGGTGGTTATAAATACCAAAGACAAATATATATTAAAGGAGGACAGAAATATCAAAACAGAGAAAATGGTATGAAAAATAAACGGTTTAAGTATCATAAAAATGTTTGTTATCGATGTGGTAAAAAGGGACATTGGTCATGTACATATCGTGCACTAAGGATTCAAATTGAGCCTCATAAGATATCTATCAAAGGAAAAGGAAAGAATGTGGAGACAAACCTTGTTGATGAATCAAATCTAGCAAATCATACTCATCTAGAAGTTTTTGATTTCTTTAAAAATTAAAAAGAGGACGTTAATTTCTTAAAGCTTTGTTATGTCATATTTGTACTTTTATTTCATGTCACAAGATAAAATATCCCAACTAAAAGGACAAGGGAAGAAGTGCCACTACAGTATCTATGTAGTACTAAAAGGCAGTAGTTTTATGTGTTACAGTTCTATATGTGCAACATGCATCACCACCAGTTCATTCACATGGGTTTCATTGTTGATTGTTGAATGTCGGTATGTGTTATTTCTCTTCACGTATCAATTAATGGATGTAGATCAGGGTGGGGGGGCCCATCTTAAAAAATAAAAATGAGACAGCATCAATAAGCTATGATGCCCAGTACAATTCTTCAATTATTATTTTGGTGAAGTCAACAATTCTTCAATTCTTCATTAAAATTTTTTCTTGCATTTTTAATATTTATTGTGTTGATTTTTCTTCATGTTTTTATAAATTTTATTTTATTTTCTAATGTTAATATTTTATTAAAGGATGTGGCTTTCTATAATGAATTGTCCACTCTAGAGAGAAAATATGAGGATATTTGTTTGGCTGACAATGCAACTACACATACTATCCTAAAAGATAAAAAATATTTTTTAAAATTAACATTGATTGAATGAGAAGTTAATACTATATCAAGTCCTGCAGATCTGATTGAAGACTCTGAAAGATTAATAGCATAGATCATTAAATTAAGAGCATAATTTTTAGAATACCTTATTAAGACAATATGTTTAGACAAAACTGGTGAGTTTATATCTAAAACATTTGATGACTATTGTATATAAGTAAAAATTAATTTAGAACATCTCATACCACATGTTCACAAAAAAAATGGATTAGCAGAATCTTTAATTAAACGGCTCTGGTAATTGCACATACTTTATTGATATGCACACAGTTACCAACATCTGCATAGGGACATACTATATTGCATGCTGTAGTATTAATTTGTTTTAGGCCTAATACATTATCAATATTCTCTATTACAACTTGTACTTGGTCATCAATCTAATATATCTCATTTGCATACATTTGGTTGTGCTATATATGTACCTATAGCACCTCCTCAACGAACTAAGATGGGACCTCAACGTCGTTTAGGAATTAATGTTGGTTTTGAGTCACCATTAATTATAAGATATCTTGAACCTCTGACAGGTGATCTGTATAATACACATTTTGCAGATTGTCATTTTGATAAGACAGTATTCCTAACATTATGGGAAAGCAAATTGCCTTCTGAAGTAAGGCATGAACTTTTTTGAAAAATAACCATTATATCTCATTTAGATCCTCGCACGTCTTAATGTGAAAATAAGGTGTGAAGAATTATTTATCTTCAAAGAATTGCAAATGAATTACCAAACAAGTTTACAGATGCATAAAAAATAACCAAATCATATATACCAGCTACTAATATACCAACCCGGGTGATTATTCCTATAAAATAATCTAATCAAATAGCAACAAATAAATCACGCCAGAAGCGTGGCAGACCAATTGGTTCAAAAGATATTGATCCTCGGAAAAGAAAAATAAAAACACAGGATCCTATTAAAAATAATGCTCGAGAAAATATCCACATTCTTTAAATCAATAACAACAGAAGGATTAATAGTCTCTAAAGAAACACAAATCTCAGAAGTGACACATGTTCCTGAAAAGACAAAAGTTCTAAAAAAAAAAGCATTAGTCCCAAAAGAGACACAAGAATTTCAAACTAAAGGAAAAAGTATAAATTATGCTTATACAAGAGAAATGTGGCAAACGAGATAAAACAATTGTTGATAATATATTTTTATTTGTAGTAGCTGTTGAAATTATGAATGATGATTTTGAGCCACAATTTGTTAACGAATGTAAAGAAAGACATGACTGACTTCAATGAAAAAAAAATAATTCAAATAGAATTGGCTTTATTGATCAAACAAGAAGTATTTGGACTTGTAGTTCAGACACCTGAAGATGACAAACCTGTAGGATATAAATGATTTTTTTGTAAGAAAATGTAGTTGTTGGCCTAGACGACTTTAAAGATTTTAATGATTCCAAAAAATAGAGAAAAACATGTTCATGAACTAAAGTGTAAAGTTTTAAAAGTTACAAAAAATGGACCAAAATATAAAAGTTCAAATATTTGGTTGCAGTAGCATGTACTGTAATATGGTCCTGTAACAACAACATTGTTCCATAATGGTTAAATCATTGTGCAATTGCTAGTTACTGTGTTAATGGTTGTAATGGTCAAAATATTGTAGTTGAACTATAGCAACGGGCAAAATATTGTAGCGACGGCAAAAAATGGCTAGTTTCTCCATCTCTATAAATACAAGCCTCATTCAAAATCAACAACAACAAATAAAGCATTCTATAATCTTTATATCATTTGAGAAGAAAAGAAATATCCATATTTGTGTTAAAATTGTTATATTTACTCTTTAAGAGAGTTTAAATTGTAAGAATTTAATTGAACCCAAATCAATCTTTGTAAAGGTCTAGTTGGTACTCAGTAAAGCCAAACTACCGTAAGGGTTTGATTAGTACCTGAGAAACTAATAAGGAAGTAATTAGTACTTGAAAAACTAATTAAGGCTTGATTGGTACTTAGATTTGTAAATGTTTAATTAACACCTAGAAAATTAATCAGTCTTAAAAGATAAACCAAACCAGTGGAATCCTCAAGCATGGTTAGCTTTGCGTGTTAGCTTTCTCTTTTCCTACACTCGTATTTATTATAATTACTTGTGTTTTAGTTTATTTATATTATTAGTAATTGTATAAATTATTTTATTATTTTCTTAAATACCCAATTTACATTTTATTAATGGAGCATATTCTTTCAGAAGAAGAAATTCATTAGTTACAAATGTGTACTACACTTTTTTTTCATTTCGATCAGCTTTTGATTCCACTAAGTTTTATTAGCAAGATTTTTAATTAAGCAGTATTAAATACATTCGACACCGTTGTATAAAATAAAGTTATATTTATTTTACTTAGATTTTTATCTTACTAGATTTTTCTTTAACAATATAAAATACAACTAAAGGTGATGTAGCCTAAAGAGAAAATTAGAATTATGGTAAAATCCAAAAAGAGTGTTATAAATAAAATAATAAATAATACCGTACAATTGAACAATACTGTACATGTAAACAGTATTGTACCAATTTTATTTTTTTACTCCTTCCCTCACTTTGTAAATATGAATATATCATTTCATTTATATACAAGTAAAAATTAAACAAAATATTAAATATATTTAATAATATATTTTTATTTATAATTACACTTTTCATTTCAATACAAATTTTTGCCTCTTCACATATTATCCACAACACTATGGTTTTTATTTATATATTTTTTGAAAGTAACAGATAAAATTGAATTTAATTGTGAAACACGAAAAATTGGGTTTTATTTATTTATTTAGTTTTTTTTTTTGAAAGGATAAAGAATTGGGCTTTAATTGTAGGAATTTAGGCCTAAATTTGCTTCAAAACCAATTCTAATTTTATACGATTGGAATGGTGCGTCTAGCTGCATCTCCTTCAATCTCCAAGCGCTAACAGAACATAGAAACTTCGGTATTCCTCTTCGATGTCAATTCAAACAATGCTCAATTTTCTCATTTACTCACTACCCAGCTCTCGTTTCACAATGTAAGTCTTTTTCTTCACTTCATGCCCTTTAATTATCTCATAAAACATATATATATATATATATATATATAGAGAGAGAGAGAGAGAGATATGTTTTTCACATTTTTGTTAAGTTAAAAGTGTTTGTATTTTCATGGCTTGTAACTTCTCTTTTGGTTCTTCACTATCATTTGATATTCTTCCCACAAAATCCAAACCTAGAAATCTTAGAAATCCGCAAAATTTTCAATTTTATACTTATTTTTCATGTAAAAATTAAACCTTTATATATTCTGAAAATGAAGATAAAAACCATAAAACAAAGCAAAACCATTTGAATCTTTTAACAATACCTATCACTCTCACTATAAGCTCTGCTTTGCCTGCACAAAAACCTTCGTTAGCTGCTACAACCGTGACCTCAGATAAAAAGAAAAATGCACAGAAAAAATGCTAAGAAGCATTAACACCAGAGCAGCTGAAAAAATGGTCAAATGATTTGCCTATTGTGTCAAGTAGGATTGCATATACTGAAATTTTGAGTTTGAAAAACAAGGGTTAGCTTAAACCTGTTATTAAGTCACCTACTGGTAGTTTAAGACAGATAGCAATTTTGGTAGTTTTTTAGGATTCTAGAGTGTTAAGAACTATTTTACCAACAAGGGATATCAATAGGAAGTTTTGGAAATCTTGGGATGAATTAAAGATTGATTATTTGAGTGTTCTATACACCTCCACTTAAGAGAACAGAGGTGCCTAGCCCATATTTGGGGTTTTTATGGGAAGAGTGCCTGAATCCATGTTGTTATTTTTAAGCCTAAGAAAGAATCGAAAAGGACTGCGGAGATTAGGAGAACAAGAGAAGAGTTTAAGAGGCAGAGGAAGAAGGAATTGGAGAGAATGAGGAAATATATGGAAGGCGACGAAGGCGCAAAAGAAAGAGAAGGAGAGAAGAAGGGAGATTAGGAAGAAGTATGAGGAGTCATTGCAATATTCAAGGGAAAATTCTCAGTACATGGCAGATATGTGGACAATTTGGCTCAAGATCCAAACGTGGCAACTGCTATGGAATTGGTGTTCTTATATATCTTTTATCGGATAGTTGTGCTAAATTATAGGAGGCAGAAAAAGGATAATGAAGATAGGTTGAAAATTGAAAAAGACGAAGACATGAGAGAGTAAGAAGATGAGAGAGTTGGGGAGGGAGTTGGAAGGGATTAAGGTTGAAGATGGTGTTGATGAGAGTGAGTAAGGGAAATGGAGGGATAATTCATATCTAAAATGGTTATGCAGTTCGTGAAGTCAGGTGCGCCCGTGCACCCTGTACATGGTAAGAGGTTGCATGTGAAATTCTCAGCTGTTGCAGTACTAGGGAAGATACCACTCAAGCTCGAAGAGATTGTCAAGTTTTTCACTCATGGGAAGATGTATCAGAGGAGTGGAGTGAAAATACCAAGTGAGATTATGCAACCCTGATAAGTTAGTATGCTGTTTGAATTTCTATTACTAAATTGCTGGCAATTAATGCTTGAAATGAATATTGGTGGTTCTTCAATGTTTTCATATCTGCTTAATTGGTGTCAAGGCTTGAATAGGATAGCCTTTCAGTGTAATTTAAATTTATTATTGCCAAATCCTTTATTCACTTGCTATTCTTAATCAGGTGGCATATTTCTATTTGGGCCTCCGGGTGTGGGGAAGACACTACTTGCTAAATCTGTAGCCGGTGAGGTAAGTGTCAATTTCTTCTCCATTTCTGCCTCTTAGTTTGTTGGGGCTTCTCGTGTTCGATCTCTTTACCAGGAGGCCAGGGACAATGTAAGGGTTGTCTCAGTGTCTTTTCATTGAATTGGCTCTATATAGATGGTTTCTATTGTCTCTAAGTTTTCCTGAATTTGAACAGTTGAAGTCCATCATAAAAGTTTCAGTTGCCAGTTATCCGTTGCTTTTAAACAATATCTCATTTTAGAGTGCCATGCCTTCCTCATATATAATTTTTTTTCTCTGCTTCTACCTCTTCTTGTTTCCCTATATTCTTACATCCATGTCATTTGATGTTATATTTTGACATCTTGTTATTTGATGTTTGTCTGCATAGGCCCATTTGTTGTGTTATTTGACGAATTGGATGCTGTTGGAAGGGAGCGTGATTTAATTAAGGATTCGGGTGGAAAAGAACGTGATGTTACTCTTAATCAGGTTGGTTGAGACAATAATTTCCTTAAATCATACTGTTTTTCCTTGTTTTGGGGTCTAAGACTCTATAAATTGGTTTTCAATGTTCAATAACTATAGCTTCTTGTCTGCCTGGATGGGTTTGAAGGCAGGGGGAATGTGATCACCATGAATAGGACCTTACATTCTAAATCCAGCCCTTGTGAGACCTGGACGGTTTGACCGTAAAATTTACATCCCTAAACTTGGCGTTATAGGTCGCATGTAAATTCTGCAGGTAATTATTTGTATTTTCATTTCCTAATATATACTGATGTTTGATATCACTTATATGACTTCACATCTTTTATATATTTTTTTGATTCCTAATGCTTTCTTTTATTATTTCTCACAATTCCTTGTCACATGCGCGTAAGAAGCTGATGGCTTAGGATGTGGACTATCTGGCTGTTGCTAGTATGACTGATAGAATGGTTGGTGCTGAACTAGCAAATATAGTTGAAGTTGTTGCCATTAACATGATGCACGATGAAAGGACTGAGATAGTAGCTACTCTTTTGAACATTGGCCCATAGGACTGACTATAGCTGATACGGTGGAAACAGGGATTGTTAAAACAATGGGAAGTTTTTGCGGCACGAGTTTTGAAATGGCCTTATTCTATTACTTGCGAATTAGCGGCCTTCAAAAAATAAAACAAACAACACCACTCCACAGCTTTGTAAATTAATAAAACTTAATCTATCTCAATAGGTACATCGAAACACCAATCCAAACGAAACACCACAGTTCCTTCAGAAATGAAAGGCCACATTTCCATCGAAGTTTTTCTACCAAGTGGCTTTTGATCTTTAAATGTTGCAAAGCTTTCAATATTTTCATTTTTCAAATATGCGAATGGTGAAAATTATTCCACTTTTCGATCTTCAAATGGGACAAAGCCTTCAATATTCACAGCTTTCAAATAATGTCGCCAACACTGGATGATATGAGAATTACAACAATTAGCATCTCTATTCTTCAGCTCCTCATACAGCCACTGTAAATCAAGCAAAGCCAAAACAATTCATTAAAAGATACATATGATATACGCTTAGGTTGTATGTAAGCCACACTAGTAACATGAATTATAATGGCCTACGACAATTTGGTAAACACACCTGAACGAATTTGTGTGGGGCTTCGTCCAACGAATTTGGTATCACAAACAAAATCCGAGGATAACATGTCCCAAGAATGCCATCCAACAAAGCCGAGAAACTTGATGATGGAGCTTTTATACATAAACATAGGTTCTCAACTTCAGAAGGGAGTGAAGGGGAACTTTCTCTAAAATCGTCCAAGTTAAATAAACACTAAACAAATTTTTAAAAAAAAAGAAGCAATTAATAATGATTCAAGTATGAACAAAGCTAAGCGAAATGTTACTAAGCAAGTATGTAAATTTTATAGACATACCTTCTTTGATTGCACATATACAAATAGCTCTTTAACATGATTGGACTTTTCAAGAAATTTCTTCATACTGATGAACCGAGGAGTCTCAAGATCACCTTCATTGGAAAAATAAAGTTTCCATGCACACGGAGCATTTATTGAACAGAAGGGAATAGTTTTACCATCATAAGAAAAAGAAAGCAAATTTGGAGCATTAACCTTAATGGCCTTCAAATTATTACAAAATCTCAACAACAGAGTCTTAAGTTGGATACTTGAAATTGCGACCCTCTCGAGGAAAGGATTGCTCAGGATAGCCAGATTCTCAAGCAGAGGAAATTTTGAGATAAGGTCATGAAACTCTTGGTCTGTAAAAGTGGTATAGAATAACGTCAAAGTGTTTAAATGTGCACATCCAGCCAAGTCAACCACAAATGGTCTTTGAAGCTGTCTATAATTAAGAGTCAATTGTTGAAGACTTGGAACAACAATTTCAATTCTTTGGACTTCATTATTGTCGTAGGGTGTATCGATCGTCAAATTCTTAAGATTAAGTGCTTTAATGATACAATAACATTTCAAACCGCAACACCGATCAAAATTCAAATCCTCAAGTAGAGGGCAATCGCTACTAAGCTTCTGGACCATCTGTTCCGTGATATATACCTTCACTAGACTTAGTTTTTTGAGAGAATGTAACCTTATGGTGTCTAAGGGCTGCTCCAATTTACAACTACCTAGCTTTAAAGAAGTTACTTCTTTGGCAGAGAAGATTGTTTCAGGCAATGTGTAAAGCATCTTTTCATCCGTGCCAACATTGACATCTAACTCTTTTACTCCGTTCTCCACAGCCAATCGTATCCATTTATCAACAAGAGAAGATGATTTTTTTACTTTAAGAAGACTTATATTGACCCTAAATTTCTCCATACGTAACTTAAGTTGGCAGAAGCGAAGCAGGGCAGTGTCAACAATTTTTGTGAATTTCCTTACTTCTTTGCGAAATATTTCATCTTTCCAAGAGTTGATGAAAAATTGACCAGGTAGTATACGAGTTCCTGAGAAGCAATTCTGATCAAAATCCAAAGTGGGGAATGATTTCCGCAAACAATTCCACCTCTTTGACAAGACACTAGTTTGAGCTACCTCTTTTGTGGAGAGATAAGACATAATGTGGTGAATGATAAACGGAGGTAACTCTGATATTCGGTCCGTGGTGTCAGTCATCTTCTAATTAATCTTCAAATCTGCAAATACTCAATAGTCATAAAAATTCAACCAAAAGGACCACAAATAAAAAAAGACGTGAGATCTGAATAAGTTGGGGGAGAAAAAAACTGACGGAGTGATAATTAAAAGAAGATAAGCAGCCCTTACCAGATAATTCTATGAGAATTGAGATTCAATATCAATGTCACTTTGCAGAATATAATTCTTCAAATCCTACGTAGGTTTGTGACGCAGCGAGTTTTGGCTCTCGTTCGCGTGATGACCGGCGACAGGAGGCGGCGAGGCTGGTGGGGTTTGATCGGCAGGCGGCGTTTGAGTCGATTGAGGGTGGATCGGCGCAAACAGAAACTGATAAGCGGCGGCGGCGACGGTCTTAGGCGGCGGCAGTGGTGGCACGACAGTTCCTTCTTTTTCTGTGTATTCTGTTTTTTTTTTTTCTCAAAACACGGGAACTAAAGGAAAGAAAAGAAGGACAAAAGTCTTTCGTAATTAAAAAAAAAAAGAGAGACTTATTTATAGTTCTTAAATCTAACCTATTCCTAATCCTATTTAAATAAGAAAATCTAATCCTCTTTAATTCGAATATAAAAAAATAAGAATTTTTTCTCAAAATATAAATAAAATAAAATAAGAATTCTAACCTATATATGCATTAATTTGTCCGTAATCTAGCCATGGTATTAATATTTTGGTGCCTTGAGTTTTCATTCTTATGCAATATTTTATATTTTAGCTTGTGTCGGTTTTGATTGAACAGAAATTACAAAAAAATTTATTAGAACCAAAATTTGATAAAACAATATATGTTTCAATTGTGCCAAAAATTCTTTGGTCTTTTTAAGAATTTTGTATATTTTGTGTGTGTGTGTGTGCTTGTTTGAGACTCAAAACTATTTATGGTTATCAAATTCTACAGGTCATTCCCTACTAGAGGAGGATTGACAAATTTCTTGAGAGAGTTCGATCTGCGATTGATGAAGAAGAGCGACAAGCTTTGGCTTCAACAAATACAAATGCAGCCAAGGACCCAGATCGTTTTTACTGGAACCACTTTAGGTGTTATCACTAGTCTCTCTTTGGTCTTTGCTCCCTGTTGCTTGGTCTTTATTTTTTTTTATTTAAACAATCATCACAGCTTTGATCTTAATTATGAATGGTGTTTTTAAATTGTTCTGTAGTTACAATGCAATGGTATGCTGCCGTATATGAATTATGTAGCAAATTTACCAACTGAATTTTATTACTCCTATGTTTTTTGAGCAAGTGTTTCTAATTTTTTTTTTTTGTTTACTGAGTTGAGTATGATTCTTTGTTGGGTTGATGAGAAAGTGAAGGAAATGGATGAGAAAATGGAACTTTGTTTAAGCTTCTCCTTAGTCTCTGGCATTGCATTTATTGTTTATCTTGTTAACTAATGCACTTATTATTTGGTTTTCGAGAAAGAGAAGGAAAAGAAGTAAAACCTTTTGGGTTTAGTTTCTTCTTAATTTTATCATTGGTCGTAGTTTTTCATTAAAGGAAAGCAAGATTATCTGTTTGTTCGTAATAGAAAAGTAAAGAAAATCAAAATCAAATTTTGGCACTTGTGTTGAGACTCCTCGACTAGTATAGAGTGGAATTTTTGTCAAGAAACTCGTTCGTGTTTCTGAGATTTTCTTGCCGACCAAAGAGAATATAATAGACTTTTATAATCCAATGATTACTTTTTCATGAACTTTTCGTTATTATGCTTTAATCTTGATGGATTTTATCCCAAATTGGCAGGGAAAGTGGGGTCTTGTCCGAGTATGTTTGTCATGTTAGTAGTCTATAATTCACTTTACTTTGTATTGCCGAAATTGCTCTTGGGGTTTGGTGCTTCTTAAGTAACAACAAAGCTTAGCGTTGTCATTTTCTGTAGTTTTATTCTACATGAATGAATCATTTTTTAAAAAAAATCTTTTTGGGTGTATTAGCTAAATTCTTTAGATGATGTGCTTGTGCAATTGCCTTTCAGTTTTTGCTTCATTACTAACCATGAAAATTTTGTGTTTTTGTCCAGTGAAGTTTGGTAATGTTTTTTTTTTTAAAAAAATTTGTTTTTGCTTCATTACTAACCATGAAAATTTTGTGTTTTTGTCCAGTGAAGTTTGGTAATGTTTTCTTTTTTAAAAAAATTTGTGTTGAAGTTAAAAAGAAAATGGAAACCAATTTTTTTTTTTCAATTTTTCAAGATTTGAGAACTTGCATGTTTAACATGCCTCAAAAGCAGTTATTCAAAGACAAAAATAGCAAAAATACATTTGAGATGGGTATTGAGGAGAAGAACAAAAAATTCTTTTAGCTCCATAATTTGGGCAAAATTTTAAGTGCCCAATTTTGGACTGTCTTAATGTTGTTTTTTGCTTTCATTGAATTGGCTCTATATAGATGGTTTCTATTGTCTCTAAGCTTTCCTGAATTTGAACAGTTGAAGTCAATAAAAGTTTCAGTTTCCAGTTATCTATTGCTTTTAAACATATATCTCATAATTGGGCAAAATTTTAAATGCCTAATTATGGGCTTAAACTTAACGTAATATTGGTTTAACTTGTAATGCTTTCCTTATAATCACTAGATGCAAATTGGAAAATGTATGTTGAACTCATAAAACTAAGTCCCCATGACTGATTACAAATAGCACATTTAATGAGGATTTTTGTATCAGGAAGTATAAAAAACAGTTGAATATTTACAATTTATAAATCTCAGGTTATAATAAAGCTTGAAAGCGATGATTTGAATGATAAAGTTATATAAAGTTTGGTTTTGTGCTGAACAGGTATCTAGTTGGAGTTTCTGCAGTTGGTGCTCACTCCTTGCTACAGTTGCTTCTTAGTGGATCAAGGATGCTAACAATAACTCCAGTGATATCCTCAATAAAACAAGCTTGGCTTATATTTGCAATGGATCAGCTAATGTAGTGTTGCGTTTCGTATGATCATATATGTTACATTTTTGTTATGAACTAGTTTTTTTGCTGCTAGTAGTATTTATGCTAAGTGACTTGCATGTTGAGTATGTGCTGATATGATTAGGAGGATAAAGGATACTATTATGCATGCATTGATGTATTAAAAATAGTCGATTTCAATCAGATTCTCGTCCACAAAAGCTTTTCTTAACATGTGCCCCCTTACCTTCACCCTTAGCCCTTTAGCTCTACCATTTCTTCCAAAGTTATTGGGGAAGATACTTCTGTAACTAATTCAGTATGCATTCACCTAATGCTAGTGCCTCAAAAAATGGCTCAATTAATGTTCAATTTGTAGCTTTTTGCACTTGCAATGATGAGTGCTGGGTCAGCTGCAGCTTGGTAACCAACCTGAATCACACAGGAATTAAACATACGATTCTGCCAAACTTCTACAAGGCTGTGCATAGCTTCTGTGGCCATGTTTCTATCTCAATAATGTTTACTCTCTTCAGTTGCCTCCTGCTTATTACATCTGCTCTTCTCAATGTAATTTGGATTACCAAGTCTTAACAGTTAACTCTTCAAGCCTTCTCATATATTCGATTATATGTAGCCTCAAAGTATATGAGTTTGGAATTAGTATATATGAATGCCTTAGATATTTCTACGCTGTTTTCAATTATGCAATTTTGAAAATAGAGGGTACCCTTTGTAAAGAACAACATGAATCATATGTTGTGCAATAGTAAGACATTGTATTGATCTTTTGATGAACAACTTGTTGAGAATAATAGAGCACAAATGGAACATTTTTATTAATACAACAAATTCAAAATTTATAATATAAATTTTAGAAACTCTCACTCTCTCATACTTATAACACAACACTCACAACTCAACACTTATAAACTCTTTATTAAGCTTATTATTTGCTCAACTCTCTAACATACTAAACTCTCAACAATTGATCAAATACTTGATCAATTCTTTATTCTTAACTTGCTTGCTTATAAAACCAAATGAGGGAGGGGGGTTATTTATACTTAATTTTAACAAATCAAAATCACACAAATAAAATAATGTAAAAATTTATTAACCATACAAATTTATAATACTTATCTCCTTAATTATTAATATCTTACCTAATCTAGAAATTTCAAGAATTGGGCTTGTAAATATTTGAGCTTAATCTTGAGTTTGGTGTTGTAACTAATTTAATTTGGTGTTGTAATTTTAACACTCCTCCTCATCACCAACTTTCGTTCTTCTAACTACGTTGAGTTGTCTTTGAAACTTTTCGAACTTATCAATACCCAAGCCATTTGTGAACAAATCAGCCACTTGATCTTCGGTCTTAACATACAGCAGCTCAATTTTTTCTTGCAGAACTTTCTCCCGGATAAAGTGATAATGCACCTCCACATGCTTTATTCTTGCATGAAAAACTGGATTTCTGCCAAACAAATTGCTGACTGATTATCACAATATATTGACACTTTATAATCTATTGGTTGATGTAAATCCTCTATCAATTGCATCAACCATGTACTTTCTTGAGCTGCCATTGCTGCTGCTTTGTACTTAGCTTTAATAGTTAACAATGATACAGTCGGTTGCCTTTTACTGCACCAAGAGACTATTCCTGAACCAATCTTGAAAAAATACCCAGTGGTCGAACGTCGTGTGTCATGATCTCCAGCATAGTTAGCATCACAATAGTTAACTATTTTACAATCTTGGTATTTCTTATAGAAGAGACCATAGCCAATTGTGCCTCTCACATACCTCAATATTCGTCGAGCTGCTTCTAAGTATGGTTTCTTAGAATTTTTCATGTATCGACTTATTACTCCAACTGCATAAGAAATTTCTGGTCGAGTCAATATCAAATAAATGAGACTTTCTACCAGCTGTCGATACATAGTTCAATCTTCTAAATCCTTTCCTTCATGACCACACAACTTGGCATTGGCTTCCAGCGGTGTTGAGATAGGCTTGCACTCTAATCCTAAACTTCTACAACAAATCTTTGGCATATTTTTGTTGTCCTAGAAAAATTCCTTCTACTGTCCGAGTAACTTCGAGCCCAAGGAAATGCTTAAGTTGTCCAAGCTCTTTCTCTGGAAGCGAACTGCTAAATTCTATCTTGTTCGATAAATCTTTTCTTCATCATCTCTAGTGATAATTAAGTAATCTACATATACCAGCACAATTGTGAGTTTCTTTCCATTAGCTTTGACGAATAGGTTAGAATCAGCTGGTGCTACAGAGTAACTACCATGTGTTAGAAATTCTCCAATTTTTATATACCACGCCCTTGGAGCTTGCTTTAATTCATATAATGCCTTTCTTAATTTACACACATAATCAGGATGAAATTTGCTTTCAAATCCCATTGGTTGAATTATATAGATCTCCCGATCCAACTCTTCATGTAGAAAAGCATTCTTTACGTTCATTTGCCATAATATCCAACCTTTGCTAGCTGCCAATGCAAGTAGAACTCGTACTGTAGTGATCTTGGCTACTGGACTAAACGTTTTATCATAGTTTAGTCTATACTGTTGAAACAATCCTCGAGTTACCAACCGAGCTTTATACCTCTCCACTGATCCATCAGGACGTCTTTTGATCTTATACACCCACTTACAAGATATAGGTTTCATATCCTTTGATTTTGGCAATAAATCCCAAGTTTAATTTTGCTCTAACGCTATGATTTCTTCTTCCATAGCTTTAATCCATTTAGAGCTCTATGATGCTTCTTCAAAAGTCTCAGGCTCTTTAACATTTTTCTCTTTTGCCATAGTTGTATTAGCATATTTGGAATTAGGCTTTTGTATTCTTATTGACCTTCGAGGATGAGATTGAGGGGTTGCAGGTTCTGCTCCTTCATATTTGGCCTTCGTTGTTGGTTGTTGATAGATGCCAGTTTGCCAAGGACTTTGAGTTGTCTCTTGCTCAGTGTTGTTATCACAGCTTCCATTATCAAGGTCTTCTTGGCTCGGTTGGATTTCAGTAATTTGCTCAACTATCTTTTGTTGTAGTCGTTCTTCTATTTCTTTTGAATCTGGAAGCTCCTCTTTTTGTGGAGACTACCATGGAGATGCTTCATCAAATACCACATTCCTTGATGTGTAGCACCGCCCACTAGTAGGGTCACAATATTTTCATCCTTTGCGCTGGTTATCATATCCAATAAAGATACACCTGATTTCCTTTTTGTCAAATTTGTTTCTCAGGTGATTTAGCACAAACACATAGCATATACAACAAAATACTCGAAAATGACTCATTGTAGATTTTATATCCCACAACTTCTCAAAGGGTGATATAAACCCTAACCTTGGTTGAGGAAGCCTATTAATCACGTGGGCTGTAGTTTTCATTCCTTCGGCTCAAAATAGTCCTAGTACATTTTTTGCGTGCAACATACTTCTACAAATCTCTGCAAAATGCCGATTCTTCCTTTTTGTAACACCATTTTGTTATGGTGTATTGGCACATGTGAACTGATGTCGTATTTTATTTTCTCGAAGATATTGTGAGAACTCATTAGAGGTATATTCTCCTCCATTATTTATGCGGAGACAAAAAATCTTCTTTCCGACTTCTCCTTCAATTGTTTCTTTAAATTCCTTGAACTTCAAACAAGTATGTAATTTTTCCTTCATAAGAAAAACCCATACATACCTCGAGAAGTCATCATCAAATGTCACCATATACTGCATACCACTAATTGATGGCTGCTTGATAGGTCCAAACACATCAGAGTGAACAAACTCCAATAGCTCCTTAGCTTTAAACTTTGACTCCTCATATAGTAGTTGATGTACCCTGCCGTACTGACATCTCGCACATATTGTATCCACTCTCACATAAAGTTGAGGTAGACCTTTAAGCATTGATTTATTCATCATTACTTTTAGCTTACGATAACTTACATGTCCCAATTGTGCATGCCACAAATCTACTGTCTCATTTTTTCGAGTCTTTTCTATATAAGTTGACTCTGCTGATAGTACATAGACTGACTCTAGCCGTCGTCATTCCATTGTTGGTGTTCCCATAATTTTTAAATCTTGGTACACCTTAACATCTTGTGGACCGGACAAGACATAGTGTCCAGAAGATGTTAACTGTGATACTGACAATAGATTTTTTTTCATGCCGGGGACATGATAGACATCTTAAAGTGTTACCTTGTTATGACTGTAGCGAGGTGTAAGGACTGTGTTACCGATGTGAGCTATAGGCAATCTTGAGTTGTTGGCTGTCACTACCACTCGACTTCTTTTGTACTTAGTTATATCTTACAGCTTTTCTCCGTCACTAGTCATATATTTGAACATCCTGAGTCGATGATCCAATCATTTTCATAATCAATCCGTCCAAGCATTATCACTGAGAGTGATAGGTCTTCTTCCTCTATAGCGATAGATGCTTCAGCATCCCACTCATCCTCACTTTTTTTTTTCTGAGTTTAGTGTGGCAACATTACCCTCAGCAGACCTTTTCTTGGACCAATAATCTTTTGTCATGTGTCCTATTTTTTCACAATTGTAGCATTTTTCTTTAAACTTTTTCTTTTGGTTGGATGACTACCATTACCGCAAGTCCTCCATACTCCCCCTGTCTATGAGCTACCTTCTTGGTAATAACTCTTTATCTTATCATCATCTCTTTTAGATCCTCTACTAGCACGTCGTTTAAATCAACCTTTCCTTTTGTCGATGTAGAGTGCTTCTTCATCACCTTTTAAAGAGACCTCACCCATTTGCTTAGCAATCGCTTCTTGATCAGCAAGCAAATTTTTAAATTCAATGACAGATGGTTGGGTTGGCCTGCCTTGTGTCACGCCTCAAATATTCTCAAGCAATGACTCGAACATTTGGCGCGCGACAGGACCACCAAGGGAGTACTTAGTCCATTTTGGGTTAAATGGGCTAGAGCTTCTAGAAGGCCCAATGGAGTTGGGTTGAGGCCACATTAATGTGGTAGGTGGGAGAATAATCTAGAAAATGCATATTCCTTGGGATATACTTTAGGTAGTTGGCATCTTTGGAATATTCCTTAGCATATTCTCCTCTTTAGATTTGGACCATTGGATTGGAGTTAATCCTAGCCATCCATTGTATATAGCTTTAGCTATAAATAGGTGGTGTTCTCATTTGAGAAACCATCCTCCAAATTGTAGAAATACTCTTAGCTTGTAATTGTATAGCTTTGTAATCTCTCTTTAGTAATAAAATACGAGAGCATTCTCTCAAACACTTGGTGTGCTTCTTCTTCATCTCTTTCTTTGGTTATTGGGGTCTTGTAGGCTGCTTAGCACTAGCAAGTGTCTAAGGCCGCACGGTTTTGAGAAATCGGGGCGTGACACTTGTACAGTAGTAACAAAACTTTTATACTCGGCCCTCAACTATGGATGATAATTCTTTTCATCCTAGTTTCAGCAATAGCAGCAGCAGGATCTAACTCAGATATTTCAGGACACAAGGACTTTACCTTTGTGAAGTATTGGTTGATCGTCATATTGCATTGTGCAATTGACAACAGTTCATTCTCTAGAAGCTGTAGTTGTATGTTGTTTTTCTTTGAGAAAAGTGATGCAAAAGTGTCTCATACTTCATTTGGCGTCTTGGCCTTCTTTATGTGCTTTAACATTTCTTCTTCAACTGTGGTCTTAATGACGAACATAGCTTTTCCGGTTTTTACCTTCCACTTCTTTAAAGTGGCTTCGTCTGTTGGCTGCTTCACTTTATTCCCGCCAACGACCTCCCAAAAATCTTGGCCTTGAAGGTAAGACTCCATCAATGTCGCCCATGTATTGTAATTTTGATTGTTAAGCTTCTTGATTCCTCCAACGACTTGAAGGTCACCCATCGTGTTGGTAGTACCTCAGTAATACCAAACAAGTTTTGTCAACAAACTTGCAGAGTCATAGACTACTCACGACACACAGAAGCTCACTAGCTCACTAGCTCACTAGCTCACAATTTCTAAAAGCCCTTTCTGAAGTGGAAGATTAGTCAAACCTGTAACCACATAGCATACTCAGAATTCTTAGAAATTCTACAATTTGAGCAGTCCCAGACAGTCCTACTCTGATACCAATTGCTGAGAATAATGGAGTACAAATGGAACACTTTTATTAATATAACACACTAAAATTTACAATACAAATTTTAGAAACTCTTACTCTCTCACACTTACAACACAACACTCACACACTCTTTGTTGAGCGTATTATTTGCTCAACTTTCTAACACACTAAACTCTCAATAATTGATCAAATACTTGATCAACTCTTTATTCTTAACTTTCTTACTTGCAAAACCAAATGAGGGAGGGGAGTATTTATACTTAGTTTTAATAAATCAAAACCACACAAATAAAATAATGTAAAAATTTATTAACCACACAAATTTATAATACTTATCTCCTTAATTATTAATATCTTACATAATCTAGAAACTTCAAGAATTGGGCTTGTAAATATTTGGGCTTAATCTTGGGCTAGAGGTTGTAATTAATTTAATTTGATGTTG
Source organism: Ailanthus altissimus (assembly GCA_946807835.1). Taxonomy (NCBI): domain Eukaryota; kingdom Viridiplantae; phylum Streptophyta; class Magnoliopsida; order Sapindales; family Simaroubaceae; genus Ailanthus; species Ailanthus altissimus. The sequence goes on along the minus strand of OX327710.1, from coordinate 18,475,820 downwards.
TAATTTTAACACAACTTATTAGACTTAAAGTTAATAAGATTAGTATGGCATTTGATCACAATAGAGTTCTACTATATTCTTTCTTTTAGTGTTTGATTATTAAACTGAATGATCACTCATCATTTTATTATCGATGTAATGCAAGGTTTTCTCGTTAATTGTTATCAGAAGCCGGAATATTCTTATTGGCATTTGTTACTTAATCATGATCTCGTTAATTATGATATAATATTTATATATAATAAGAATATATGGGTTTAAATGATATATTCTGATTTTGGAGTAATTGGACATCATTTGATGTATAAGAAAATTTTGTTAATTGTAAGTGGTCAGAATGACAGGTTTTGAGAAACTAAGTAATTAGACCAATTCGATGTGATAAGTACAATATGTATAATGTTTTAAGCTATTTAAAGTGTTTTGTGTGAATTGTGAGGCTTATAAAAGGATTAATCTCCATTGATAAGTTAAAGAGAATTAAGCCTTGTACCCGAAAGTGCTAAGAGGTAAGTATACTAGACTTTTTACTGAAATCACAAGAAACATAGTAATTGTTATATATGATTTTATAAATGTGGTTAGGAATATGTATCAAAGTATATTTTGATACGAAATATGAAGACATGTGTTTATGAATGTGAGCATAGACATACATGACATATATGTCTTTTTAAAAGTGAGTTTTCTAAATAAAATGCGTTTAACAAAGAAAGCTTTTGAAGTGTAATATGTCCATGAGAAATATTTTGTGTTTTGAGGATACTTGAACTGACTATTGACTTAGTAGGCACCTTATGTGATTTGTGGAGTCTTTATGTGTGGCCTTTCCTTCGAAATTGGTATATGTTATATGTTCCGTATGTAGAGAGGATTCTATTGGTACCCAAAGGAAGTTTGAGTCATCACATTCGTGTGGTGGCGTATTGGTGCATGTGAGAAGACTCACCGATGATCAGGATGGGGGTTTGGCTCTTACCTTCAGGCATGAGCATTATATATATGTAATTCAAACCTCACTTGTACTATTCCTCTCATACGGTATGTCACCTACAAGTGATATTTGGCTCATTATGTGATATGTGATATGTAAGTCCTACTAAGTAGTAGTTAAGTGATGATATTCCTATTATATGTTTTGAAAGAATGTGTAAGCGCTTACATGACATGTGATTTGATAAGATTATGATTTTGATTTATCACAGCATATTATACGTATGCATTGTGTACATATATGTATTTGTATTTGATATATGAAAAACTAGTATACTTACTGAGTTTTATACTCATTATAGTTTATGTTGATTTCAGATAAATAAGGTACATGTGTGCTTAGCGGATTTGGCAAAGCTTCTGTTGCTCCTTGGGTTTTCTAAGTTGCTAGGTTGCTGAGTGTTTCATTTGGGGACACGTGGGATAAGATATTTGATTTGTCCCTATTGAATAAATGCTTATGTATTAATTTATTGTGTGTGGTTGGATTTGGTTTAAGTTTCACCAAGTGTGATTATTGGTTGATTTTAAGTAAGAATTTGTAATTAATATATTATGGGCTTCTGATAATAAAGTTGCTACTAGTGACGTAGTAGAGTGTTAATCTCTGAGAAAACTCTGCGTATCTCTGGTTTATTAATTGTCACAATCATAATTCAATTGTTATAATTCTGAAAGAAATTGAAATGAATGTTTAAATATTATCAATAGAAGTTTATATTTATATGTTAGGTTATGGGTTGATTTTAGTGTTGAACTTACTAGCAATTTGCTAAAGATTCTTATGTTGAATTAAAGTTTAAAATTTTGTGTAATATTATTTATGAGTGCACATATATTGAATGAATGTAAGTGATGTCGTATGTCAGATCTTTTGGGTCTGGGGCATGATAATGCTGGTATAAATGCAATGAAACTATGGTGAATGTATTTACATTGTTTTATAATTTTTCCCCTGCACGAAGGTGTATAGAGTTATTTTATCTTATGAGGGTAGAACTCCCATTTTTAATAAGGTAAGGGATTTTAATTGTGAAATGGTCTTCGTAATAGGTTTGTTTTATCTTTTTTTGTAAAAATTGTAGGTTCAAGCAATTTTTAGTTGAAATATTTGTATAATATCTTAATAATCAGTCTTGGTTTATATTAAAAGTTTAAAATGTGATATATATGATGTCATTCAATGATATTACATTTACTAATAATTAAAAAAAATTGTTTTGCAGTACAAGGTAACATAACAATAAGTTCAGTAAAGTAATGCTTTGATTTAGTTTGCAAGATGGTAGTTTTCACCTTTGGCCCCAAAAGCCAACCAACACTCTCACTTTATTGAATAGTATAATTATAAAATAATATTTGTTGAATATTTAGCTCAATTCGATTTATGGGATGAGATAAATTAAAGAATTATAAAGGAAATTATTAACCCAAAAATTTGGACATCTCTCAAGTCAACGAATTAAATTTATTTTATTTATTAGAAATTTTATAATAGAGATAAAAATATAAAGATAAAGAGAGAAGAATGGACATCGATATATTATGGTTCAGCCCAATTCAAGTTTACATCTATTTTACCGAGTTTTAGACTCACTTACATGCACTACTGATAAAGTATTTACAATAGAAGTATAAAGCACCATGGCCAGTACAAAAGAAAATATAATGAGAATAGAAATACAAAAAATGTTACGTAGTGCAACCCCTGGTGAAGAGAAACATTGCCCTTATTTTTGTAATCTCTTTGAATATCCTCCTTGTTACAATTATAGTAAAGTTGAGTTCATTAAACATGTTATTCAGTTCCTTCATTTAAAGGATCATAATTTTTACTAGTGTTATTAATTTAAGGTAATTATGGGAGTAATAATTCCCTTCTTTAATTCCTTGATTTAAGGGGTGAAAACTCCCTTTATTAATCTCATAACTCTTCCTTAATTTTAATAAAGGTCCATTTTTTAGGATTAAGGTTGATCCTAAAATTTAAGGGGGAATAAGGGTCCATCAGTCTTCAATATGAACTTATTGATACTTAAAATTTTATAATTGTTCTCGTGACAGATTCACCCCTTATATTTTGGGTTTAACTTGGGATGTTTGAACAGTGAGAACATTGGGTTTGCTAATGACAAGTGCTCTTGTTATAACCCGAGGGCCTGGGTTTTAAATGCTAAGTGCCTCTATTAGTCTCAGGGGTTTTGGTTTTCAATAAAAAAATAAAATCTGGCGATGCTTTAAATCCATGCGATTACTACTCGTGCTAGGGTGTAGAGTTATTTTATCATACATAAAATTCTTACATTAGTCAATTCCAGCTGATAGTGGAGTAAGGTCTTGATGAATTTCAAATTTATAGGGAATTTGGCACCTCCACACAAGGTCTTAAATCTTATGAGAATTTTGACGCGAGGGCTTGAATCTTTTTATAGGGTTCTTTTCCTCATAAGGTCTCCTTTAACCATCTCGTGGGAATTTTATGCATAAAATCTTATCGACCCATAGGGTTTTTCGCATCCGAGATTTTCTATAATCGTCTTATAAGAATCCCTCACATAGAATCTCATATACCTATGGGGTTCTCTGCCTTACAAAGTTTTCTTCAATCATCTAGGGAATCTCATGCGTAGGATCTTATCCATCTATGAGGTTCTTTTCCTTATGTAAGTCTTCTTTAATTGTCTCATTGGAATCCCTCTTATATGATTTCATCCACCTATGGGGTTCTCTACCACACAAAGACTCATTTTTCTCTTCCTATGGGAATCCCCCATATAGTGTCTCATCCACCTATAGGGTTCTCTACCACACAAGATCTTTTTTTACTCTTTTTATGGGAAATTTTCACATAGGATATCATCCACTTATAGGGTTCTCTGCCATACAAGGTCTCTTTTTCTTTTTCTGTATTGATAAAGGCAAATTTGTCATATATTTTTTCGTATTTTTATTTTGATATTTTATTATTTTATGAAAATAAATGGCTATTTATGTACATTATTGTTATTTATAGGGAGCCCCATCAAGCCGATGACGTTAAATCAAGCGCTACTTGGGAGGCAACCCAAGATAAGTATTATTATTAATATTAATTTGAACAAGGAAGTCTCTTACTTTCATTTCTTTATTTTTCGACATTGGGGACAATGTCTAAATTAAGTTTAGGGGTGAGAAACATTTTCTTGTGTTTGTTTTATTGTATAATTTGAGTGGCTGTTTTTGTGGGTTAAATTTTTTTTAGTTAATTAGTTTTTTTTATTAGGTTTTGTTAAGATGATCATTGGTCTATGATAAGAAAAAAAATACATGGCTGAATTTTTTTTTTTATAAATCCCTAAGGAATGATAGATACTTGAGACAAATTTAGTTATCTAAGCTTATAAACAAGTTCGACCTTATTTATAATCACCATTTTTTTTAGCACTTTATAAGCATGAATAGTTATAACTATTACTTAGAGATACTTATGTTTTAGGGAGTACACCACAATCTCGAAAGTCTGATATTCTAGAACTTGTCTTTAATTACCACTTGAGATGAAATCTTAGGAAACACATGAATAGGAAACTAACATTAGGTCATCTTTGGACCGATTGAGTATTTCTAGCCTACCTTTTATTGTATATTTATTCCTAGTACCCTATTTTGAGCCTTATTACCTATTCTTTGGTTTAACCACATTACAAGCTTAAGACTTAAAGTTTACTTATACAGAAATTTACCTGTAATACCATAAACCTTGCAGTTGCTTAGAAATACACTTGAAAGAAAAAAGTTATGGTGATATGATAAAAATAAGTTTGGGTGGTATTTGTCAATCTAAGTTTAAGGGTATTCAAAGAGAAAAAGAGAAGAAGAAAGAAATAAAAAAATAAAATAGGGAAAAATACCTTAGCTTAAGAAAAATAAGAAATTCTTTAAAAAATAAAGGTTGAAAAGAAGGATGGGAAACACAATAAGTTTAAGGAAAGAGATAATACAAAAAAAAATATTTCAAGAGGTTTCTAGGTAAGGTCTAAGTGTTTATGGTGTAACTTGAACCTAAATTGTTTATCCTTTTATCTCACCTTGACCTTAGTCTTGCGTTACAAGCTAAATAAAGTCCTAAATAGATCCCTAGACATATAATTTTCTACATTAGTGGAGAGTTTATTTCATCAAGCCTTTGAGACAATGATTTTGATCGTCTTACTAGTCTAGCATATTTTGTTTTATTTTCTTTATTTGTTAAACGAGTCAATTATAACCCTTTGTTTCTCTCTTAGTTTCATTTTATAGCTTGAGGACAAACAAGTGTTTAAGTTTGGGAGAATTTAATAAGGGCAAATTTGTCATATATTTTCTCATGTTTTTATTTTGATATATTATTATTTTATGAGAATAGATGGCTATTTATGTGCATTATTGTTATTTATAGGGACTTGAACAAAATTTAAAGAAATGATGCAAAAGGAGCAAAAATAGGGACTAAAATGCAAAGTTTTCAAAATATGAGTCATCGCCCCACGCCACAAGGATTTTCGCCACGCCACAAGGATCGAAATAAAAAAAATCAGAAAAGACAACTTGTTGAAGTCACGACTGGCGCCTCAGCGCCAGTAATAGGCTAGCATTCCAGCGCCATATCGTTATCGCGCCAACGACAAGACAGCGCCTCAGTGCCAACACTCCACTACTCCAGCGGTTAAGCTTATTACACACAACTCTCCAGCGAAAACATTCAGCGCTCCAGCGATAGTGCGAGTCCTAGTCCGACGAGAATTGAGATTTTCAAGCTCATATCAATCTCTATAAAAGGCCACACGACCAAAAGGGTGCCTAAGACACATTCAAAAACACCAAGAATCCAGAGCAAAAGCCTTAGAGAGCAATTAAAGATTAATTGAAGCAACCTTAGAGAGAAATTTAAGGCATTCTTTGGCATTAAGAGTTTCTTAAGCAGCGTAATTAAAGCAATTCGACGTCTATATCGATTTGCTATTGATTGTATTATAATTTATTATTCTTTTTACTGTTTTTCTCTTATAGCCATAAACTAAACTTATTTTCTAAGGTTAATACTTGAATTCAATACATGTGCTTAATTGCCATATCTTTTTAATACTTAATAAACCAAGTTCTTTATTATTTAAACTACTTGTTCTTTATACTTCAATATATCTGGTAATCTATAGTGAATGAATTGGTAATATTTTGATAAACTCGGAAGAGGAATCATAATATTCTGACCTAGGTAACATTGATGCATGATTGTAGAGTAACATTCAATGTTGCATATGCAAGTTTCAATTTAGGATAAGAATATACCTAATTGGCATGTAGATCAATAAGACCTGATTTTAATGAATTTTAACTTATTACAAGTACCATAGGAATTTAGGTATTTGGTAAATTAAGGTACACTTGGATGACCTTGGAAGAGACTTATGAATACATTAGCGTCTTGATTAATAATAAAGAGAAAGTGAGTTAAATATTAGAAATTAATCATTAGAAAACATATTGAGAGATAGTATTAATCCTAGGTTTTCTTTATATTGCTATTATCTAATACTCTTTGCATTGTGTTTTTACTTATATATTTTCTACATTCATTCTTAGATTTTTATTTTTCTGAATAATTAATAGAAAAACATAATTTTAGTACTTGGTTAAAATGTAGAAATTATCCCTGTGAGTTCAACATCCAACTTATTAAATACCTTTATTACATGCATACGATAGTGTATACTTGCACTCAATTATAAGATATAGAAATATCGCATCATGTATGAATTCCTTGTATACAATATCATCAAACTATAAGGTTCTCTATTATACAGGATCTCTTTTACTCTTCATGTAGATATCCCTGACATAGGATATCATCCACCTATGGGGTTCTCTGTTACACAAGGTCTCCTTTGCTTTTGTTAAGGGATTCCCTGCATATGATGCCATCGATTTATAGAGTTCTCTGCCACACAATGTCTTTTTTTCTCTTCCTGTGCGATCCCCTGCTTAGGATCTCGTCCACCTATGGAGTTTTCTGCCTCATAAAGTCTTTACGAGTGTGATCTCTGACCACGTAAGGTTCGAGTGTATTGCTTTATTCTTTTGTTCAGGTGGAAGTCCGTATCCTATGATCAAAAAATAAAACATACAAATAATAACTAATAGTGTACAAAGAATGGTGTAATTGGTTAGCCTCAATGAGTGCCCACGTGCTTAGCTTCGATGAAGAATTAAGTGTTGGCGGAGGATCTAATCTAGGCCACGTAGGTGTATGCATGTGCTATTGTGTCTATTGCCTAAATACGTATCATATACAAATTTAAGTCCAACGGAAGCGTGAAATAAACAATAAACACAATAAATAAATATATTAATCACATTAATATATTAGAATGGTTAGAGAACTCACCATAACGTGTAACGTTATACACGTATTTTTTCTGAAGTCCACATGGAGACTAACTCGCGTGCAGTTCTAGTCACCAACACGGTGAATTTGGTGAGCTAGAACAGCAGTCTGATATTCAGCCTATGATTAACTATTAATCCCTAAAATGGTTAGGAGAGAGTTTATATCCTTTTCTTCAAAAGAATAAGAAATGAAGAATTTGAAGCAATTCACAATTGCTCTAATTGGAAGCGTAGGGAAAATGAAACGATTTCATTTTCCCTCTTTTTTTTCTTCTTCTTTCTTCTTTCTTCTTTCTTCTTTCTCTTTCTCTTTCTTCTCTCCCTTTCTTCTTTCTTCTCTCTCTCGACCGTTTGGACAAATTCTTCTCATCCTCTCATTCTTTTTCTTATATATATATGATATAATATATAAATAATAATAATATAATAATATATATAATATAAAAAGAAAAATATTTTGATTATTTAACTATTAAATAATCAAATTGAGAAATAACCATTTTACCCCTCATAAATAGTTACCAAGTTAACCCCTAATGGGTTCTACCAAATCCTATACTTACGTAAACTCAACTGAGAGTCCATAATATGCCACGTGTTATAGTACAACTAGTAAATAACAATTATTGACTAATTGTTGTATTTAACACTTAAATACAGACACGCATGCATTCTCGTGGTAGTGCTAAATATTGCTGGATTAAACAATTCAATTCAGCATGCTGCCCTAGTGTACAACAAGTACACTTCATATCGTGAGACTCCTTAGGTCTTACGTCTGATTCGTCAAATAGAATTATTCTATGAGTCCGTGAGCAATGCCTTACGCACACGTCACTGATATACAAATCAGCGCGTTAAACTATACAAGTTGAGGTTATAACGCATACGTATAGTCTTTCCGTCATGATAAGCTAAATGTGCGGGAATATAAATTATCACCGTCAAATCCCTTTATGCTCATTCATGTCCTATCTCTAGACTTGTATCTCACTGAACATTATACACAAACTCTTTTACCATTTTGTTCTACCCTGACGGAACTCTTTCCAGGGATGATTGCTTGTGGCCACAAGACTTTCTGAGATACAGTCTCGAAGCATCTGGATATCGAACTCCCTATGGGAGCTGGCAGATCCTATATCTGTATGCACCAAACTTCATAAACATCGGACCATACCCAGTGGTCACACCATGAATGGTCTGTGACATGCGTAAAACTAAAGTATGGTGGATCACTTACAAGCCCACTGTGGCACTAAGGTTAAAGGACCACGTATACTACTCAACTCGAGAGGACCCTCTGTTGACAACTTACATAAGATGTCTATCGGAGGCCCTCGTGAGTCTGTCTCATATCCAGTCCTAACTAGATACCCATATGTCAATACGAGCTCCAAGCTCACAGTCGGCTAGGAACGGCCATCTATACCCTATAGGTATCACATATGCTGATCTATATATAAAGGTATCCACCGACAGATCCGCATCGGCAAAAATAGATCAGGGACAATTATTCAAGAACATACTTGCGCAACTTGCATTTTCTGGCACTCGATTGCAACTCTTGCAACTATGCAGTTACTAGTCTATTCTCATGTCTATGTCCCATTACAGACAAGGCTCCAACTCTTGGATCTGCTAAGTATTATAACCAGCTAACACTTAACTGTACTAACATTTAGCAATTATATCTCAGTATAGCTAACTATGAGCCCTTATCCAAACTCTTTAGATCTGATCCGAACTCTTTCACATCTATAATATCTGTAACATTACATGCATAGTCCCATATAAATTGATTTTAGCGATTTAATAGGAATGTACACTTGTATACACAAGTATATGTACATTCAGGGATGGCACGTAAGCACCGACCCTAACATTAAGTACTTGGTATTAACTATTTTGATCTTTCAAGTGTTTGACCTTAACGCGAACTTAGATGGTCGGTTGTGGGGTAGATTTATGTGCTCGAGGTCACTGGTAAGAGCTTACGTGGTCAGGCTCCTTGAAAGCTAAATGGCTGGCTCAGGATCCTAAGTAAGAACTTAGGTAGTTAGGCTCATTGAAAGCCTAAGTGAACGGCTCAGGGTCCTTGGTGGTCAGTCTAACTAGTTAGGCTCATTGCCAAAAAGGTTGTGCTCAGGTAGAGCTTAGATGCTCGAAGTTTTTGGTGAATAGTATTAGGCTTCTTGAAATCTAAATAGTTTGGTTAGGTAGAATTTTAGTTTTAAGGGTCTTTGGTGAAAACTTTAGTTGGGCTACTTGAGCCTACATGGTTGGGCCTGGGTTGTTAGGTAATCTAGCTCTTTGGTAGCCTACGTGACCTGTTCGAGATCTTTAGCGAGAACTTGGGTAATTAGGGCTCCTCGAAAGCTTAAGTGGTGGACTCGAAGTCCTTGTTGAGCCTTACGTGGTTATGTGCTTAACCTTGGAGGTTACCAAAAAAATTATGGTCATGCCTTTTTTGCTTATGTTCCGAGCTACCATCTTATCGGTGTTTGAGTATATTGAAAGCAACATGTGTAAACAAGATTTAATAAAATCTTGGTCAAAGGTTTTCAAGATAAATACAATTTTTGTAAGGAATGTAGAAGTATTCTGGCTATTGGTTTTATTTTTCCTTGGCATAGTAGCAATAACTTGATTCTAACACCACTTTATCTGGGTGTGGTAGTTTCAACTCGATTCTTTTTGAAGACGGTAGCAGTGACTTGACTCCCTCACTACTTGAACTCAACCCTCACTTTATATGTATGTGCACAGAGCTCTAAAACCAATCTTGTAATTCCATAAAATTGATACCCCGAGCTGAATAATCATGAAGGGGTTTGTCCAGCCATCTCAATGCTCTTACTTGGGTGATAAGCTAGCGCTAGTTAGCTTGGGGTGAACAAAAACTTGAAGAGCGCATGGTGAAGGGAGGCTAGAAGAGTTCAAGGTGGAGAGAAAACTTGAAGAACTATGTAAGTCCAAGCGGATGATTGCCGTGAGCTACTGCTAGTTGTCATTTCTATGACTGTTGTTGTCATTCTGGTTGGTCATTTTTATTTGTCAACCACTATTGCTACTGGAGTTTGACAAGTTTCAAAACTTAAGCAAAATCAAAGGCAGCTTGATTGGTGAGAGATTGTGGTAACTACTTGTGGCTAAAACAACTGTGTTTAGATATGGCTGCGTGTACGATTTTGGGGTCCATCTTCATCGTTTTTGGAAATGAACAATTTTCGTGTCTATAGAGGACTGATCATTGGTGAACAGTGTTTGTTGCAACTATAAAGGGTGATGATCATAGCTGTATCGAATCAAAGAGTAGTATTAAATTTTATTCAACGTCAAAAACTTATCTGTAGTTTGATGCTCTCTATAATTTATCTCTTCTAGGTTTTTTTGTTGTTTATCACGGTCGTCACAAAACTTTTGATCTAGAAATTCAAACGATTTTAAGTCAGCAAGTTACATTTATTATGTTTATTGATAATACTTTAGTATAAACCAAAAAAAAAAAGGATTGAGAGAAGAATAGACATTAGTATATAATAATTCAGTCTAATTCGGGCTTTTGTTCACTTTATCAAACTTTAGACTAATTCACATGCACTATTGATAAAGTATTTACAACAGAAGTATGAGGCAATATGGCTATTTTAAAGAAAATACAATGAAAACAAATAGAAAAAGGTTTATGTAGTGGGCAACACTTGGTTGAGAGAAACTTTTGGTCCCAATCTCTTGGAATGTCCTTTTATAGTTGTGATAGGTTGAATCCTATTAAGCATGTCATTTAATTCTCTAATTTAAGGGATTATAATTCCCATCAATGTCATTAATTTAGGGTAATTATAGGATAATGATTTCCTCATTTTCTTCTATAATTTAAGGTGTAATAAATCTCTTATTAATTTCATAATTTTCCTTTAATTTTAGAGATGATGTCCCATTTTTAAAATTATGATTGATTTTAAAATTTAGGAAGAAAAAGAAACATTTAAAATAGAAGCATTTTCTACTTAATTTTTCTAAATCTACCCTTAAAAAAATTAAATAATTTATTTTATAGGATTTTTAAATCATAAAGTCAAAAGTAGTTCTCTTTCTTAATTTAAATATTCTATGGTTTGTTTTCGCAGATAGGCTTTAGTGAAAGAACAGCCATTCTGCTTCTTAAAAATCATGTTCATGTCAACAACATATTAACTTTTGACATGATACTATATCTAGGGCTCAAATGTTTCGTTCGCAGAGGTACTTTATATTTGTTGGATAAAATTTATTTAACATATTTTTCAATCATACTTTAAAACATATATTATCAACTTCTTATAAGACATAAATTATTAACAAGTAAAATATAAAATTAAAAATAAAGAGAGTAAGAAAAACCTGCCTTTAAGTACAAAGAGGTATGTCATAAAGCAATTGTTGAAAATCTATTGTACATAGGTGTATGCATGTGCCATGTGTTCATTGTATAAAATATGCGTCTCATACATATTTTGATGCAGCGAAACAATAAAATTTACAATAATCACATCCATGGCATATATTAATCCAACTAATATACAAAAACAAATTGAGAAATAATTAACTGTGTAGTCTTTACATGTTATATTGGGAGTCTGTCTAGAGTCCTACTCGTAGACAGTTCTAGTCATCAACGAAGTTAGCTTAGCAAGTTAGAACAATAGCTCTTCTTTTTTAGCATTGGATTTAACACCTAAACTCTTTAAACTTGTATTTCTCTTGATCAACTTTTTGATCAAGAATACCAATTATAATGTAGTTGTATTTAGTGGCCTATAATAGAGATGAGATTTAGAGCAATTTCAACACCTAAAATTTTTCTTCAAAAGAACAAATCTCTTTTGCATTTATTTTGCTGGCCTTTCTCTCTAAAGCAAAGAAGATGCTTTTGTAAACTTACAACAACAAAAATGAAAAACAACCCTTGTTCTCATCATTCCTCTACACATTTTCCATGATTTATTTATATCTCAAAATATATTAAAATATTAATCTTATAATATAAAATTATAAAACAAACCCACCATGTCTAATTATAATAATATAATAATAAAATAATATTATATATATACAAATGCAAGACAATTAGCATGCATTAATGTATATAATATTATTAAAAATATATTTTAATGAGATTTTTTATTATTTAATAATTAAATAACTAAAGTGTGAAGTTACTAATTTACTTTTCTTGAATAATCACCAAGTATACCTCTAATGGATTCCACCAAATTTTACGCTTGAAGTCACTCTTCTCGATGAGCACGATTACTGGAAGATTATATCAAGTCTCCATTGTCAAAGTTACTAAAAACTCAATATAAAAGTATATAATTTAAAATTACATGTACATAATACATTTTTCTTCTTTCTTTTCTCTTCTTTACTTATACACATATACTACCAAAATCATTTTTCTACCTCTTCTTTTTTCATATATTATCTTATGAAAGATTAGTCTCCTTTATATAGTGGTCGGTAATCTAAATAATAACTCAAGAATTAATAAGAATAATTTTATATATATTAATTTTATATAATAAAAATACATAAATATTATAACTCCATAATAATATTATTATAAAAGAATATTTGTAACTCTTAATATTTAATATATAAAACCTCCAAATAATAATAATGTATATAAATATTGTAACTCGCATGTTTAATTTAAGTTTAATGATTAATTAAAATATTATAATTATATGCAATGATAATATTTTATTATTAATTGCTATGGGTAAATTAGTACCGTGAATGAATTCAGATTTAATCTCATATCTTTTGCTTGTTAAACAAAATAATGAGCTATTATTGAAAAATCATAAATCACATCCAACAGGTTCTCAACCATTCTCTGAAGTGAATGCAAATTTTCATAATAATATTAGACATGGTCATGGAAGAGAAAGAGGGCATGATTATTACCCTCGAGGTGGTTATAAATACCAAAGACAAATATATATTAAAGGAGGACAGAAATATCAAAACAGAGAAAATGGTATGAAAAATAAACGGTTTAAGTATCATAAAAATGTCTGTTATCGATGTGGTAAAAAGGGGCATTGGTCATGTACATGTCGTGCACTAAGAATTCAAATTGAGCCTCATAAGACATCTATCAAAGGCAAAGGAAAGAATGCGGAGACAAACCTTGTTGATGAATCAGATCTAGCAAATCATACTCACCTAGAAGTTTCGATTTCTTTAAAAATTAAAAAGAAGACGTTAATTTCTTAAAGCTTTATTATGTCATATTTGTACTTTTATTTCATGCCACAAGATAAAGTAGCCCAACTAAAAGGACAAGGGAAGAAGTGCCACTGCAGCATCTATGTAGTACTAAAAGGCAGTAGTTTTATGTGTTACAGTTCTATATGTGCAACGTGCATCACCACCAGTTCATTCACATGGGTTTCATTGTTGATTGTTGAATGTCGGTATGTGTTATTTCTCTTCACGTATCAATTAATGGACGTAAATCAGGGCGGGGGGGCCCATCTTAAAAAATAAAAATGAGGCAGCATCAATAAGCTATGATGCCCAGTACAATTCTTCAATTATTATTTTGGTGAAGTCAACAATTCTTCAATTCTTCATTAAAAACCTTTCTTGCATTTTTAATATTTATTGTGTTGATTTTTCTTCATGTTTTTACAAATTTTATTTTATTTTCTAATGTTAATATTTTATTAAAGGATGTGGCTTTCTATAATGAATTGTCCACTCTAGAGATAAAATATGAGGATATTTGTTTGGTTGACAATGCAACTACACATACTATCCTAAAAGATAAAAAATATTTTTCAAAATTAACATTGATTGAATGAGAAGTTAATGCTATATAAAGTCTTGCAGATTTGATTGAAGACTCTGGAAGATTAATGGCATAGATCATTAAATTAATAGCATAATTTTTAGAATACCTTATTAAGACAATATGTTTAGACAAAACTGGTGAGTTTATATCTAAAACATTTGATGACTATTGTATATAAGTGAAAATTAATTTAGAACATCTCATATCATATGTTCACAAAAAAAAAATGGATTAGCAGAATCTTTAATTAAACGGCTCTAGTAATTGCACATACTTTATTAATATGCACACAATTACCAACATCTGCATAGGGACATACTATATTGCATGCTATAGTATTAATTCGTTTTAGGCCTAATACATTATCAATATTCTCTATTACAACTTGTACTTGGTCATCAATTTAATATATCTCATTTGCATACATTTGGTTGTGCTATATATGTACCTATAGCACCTTCTCAACGTATTAAGATGGGACCTCAACGTCGTTTAGGAATTAATGTTGGTTTTGAGTCACCATTAATTATAAGATATCTTGAACCTCTGACAGGTGATCGGTATAATACACATTTTACAGATTGTCATTTTGATGAGACAGTATTCCCAACATTATGGGAAAACAAATTACCTTCTGAAATAAGGCATGAACTTTCTTGAAAAATAACCATTATATCTCATTTAGATCCTCGCACGTCTTAATGTGAAAATGAGGTGTGAAGAATTATTTATCTTCAAAGAATTGCAAATGAATTACCAAACAAGTTTACAGATGCATAAAAACTAACCAAATCATATATACCAGCTGCTAATACACCAACCCGGGTGATTATTCCTATAGAATAATCTAATCAAATAGCAACAAATAAATCGTCTACAGCACGCCAGAAGCATGGCAGACCAATTGGTTCAAAAGATATTGATCCTCAGAAAAGAAAAATAAAAACACAGGATCCTATTAAAAATAATGCTCGAGCAAATATCCACATTCTTTAAATCAATAACAACAGAAGGATTAATAGTCTCTAAAGAAACACAACTCTCAAAAGTGACAGATGTTCCTGAAAAGACAAAAGTTCTAGAAAAAAAAACATTAGTCCCAAAAGAGACACAAGAATTTCAAACTAAAGAAAAAAGTATAAATTATGCTTATACAAGAGAAATGTGGCAAACGAGATAAAACAATTGTTGATAATATATTCTTATTTATAGTAGCTGTTGAAATTATGAATGATGATTTTGAGCCACAATTTGTTGACGAATGTAAAGAAAGACATGACTGACTTCAATGGAAAAAAAAAAATTCAAATAGAATTGGCTTCATTGATCAAACAAGAAGTATTTGAACTTATAGTTCAGACACCTGAAGATGACAAACCTATAGGATATAAATGATTTTTTTGTAAGAAAATGTAGTTGTTGGCCTAGATGACTTTAAAGATTTTAATGATTCCAAAAAATAGAGAAAAACATGTTCATGAACTAAAGTGTAAAGTTTTAAAAGTTACAAAAAATGAACCAAAATATAAAAGTTCAAAACTTTGGTTACAGTAGCATGTACTGTAATATGGTCCTGTAGCAACAACATTGTTCCATAATGGTTAAATCACTGTGCAATTACTAGTTACTGTGTTAATGGTTGTAATGGTCAAAGTATTGTAGTTGAACTATAGCAACGGGCAAGATATTGTAGCGACGGCAAAAAATGGCTAGTTTCTCCATCTCTATAAATACAAGCCTCATTCAAGATCAACAACAACAAATAAAGCATTCTATAATCTTTATATCATTTGAGAAGAAAAGAAATATCCATATTTGTGTTAAAATTGTTATATCTACTCTTTAAGAGAGTTTAAATTGTAAGAATTTAATTGAACGCAAATCAATCTTTGTAAAAATCTAGTTGGTACTCAATAAAGCCAAACTACTGTAAGGGTTTGATTAGTACCTGAGAAACTAATAAGGAATTAATTAGTACTTGAAAAACTAATCAAGGCTTAATTGGTACTTAGATTTGTAAATGTTTAATTAACACCTAGGAAATTAATCAAAGAGTCTTAAAAGATAAACCAAACCAGTGGAATCCTCAAGCATGGTTAGCTTTGGGTGTTAGCTTTCTCTTTTCCTACACTCGTATTTATTATAATTACTTGTGTTTTAGTTTATTTATATTATTAGTAATTGTATAAATTATTTTATTATTTTTTTAAATACCCAATTCACATTTTATTAATGGAGCATATTATTTCAGAAGAAAAAATTCATTAGTTACAAATATGTACTACACTTTTTTTCATTTCGATCAGCTTTTGATTCCACTAAGTTTTACTAGCAAGATTTTTAATTAAGCATTATTAAACACATTCGATACCGTTGTACAAAATAAAGTTATACTTATTTTACTTAGATTTTTATCTTACTAGATTTTTCTTTAGTAATATAAAATACAACTAAAGGTGATGTAGCCTAAAGAGAAAATTGGGATTATGGTAAAGTCCAAAAAGAGTGTTATAAATAAAATAATAAATAATACCGTACTATTGAACAATACTGTACATGTAAATAGTATTGTACCATTTTTATTTTTTTACTCCTTCCCCCACTTTGTAAATATGAATATATCATTTCATTTATATACAAGTAACAATTAAACAAAATATTAAATATATTTATTAATATATTTTTATTTATAATTACACTTTTCATTTCAATACAAAATTTTGCCTCTTCACATATTATCCACAACACTATGGTTTTTATTTATATATTTTTTGAAAAGTAACAGATAAAATTGAATTTAATTGTGAAACACTAAAAACTGGGTTTTATTTATTTATTTAGTTTTTTTTTGAAAGGATAAAGAACTGGGCTTTAATTGTAGGAATTTGGGCCTAAATTTGCTTCAAAACCAATTCTAATTTTATACGATCGGAATGGTGCGTCTAGCTGCATCTCCTTCAATCTCCAAGCGCTAACAGAACATAGAAACTTCGGTATTCCTCTTCGATATCGATTCAAACAATGCTCAATTTTCTCATTTACTCACTACCCCGCTCTCATTTCACAATGTAAGTCTTTTTCTTCACTTCATGCCCTTTAATTATCTCATAAAACATATATATATATATATATATATAGAGAGAGAGAGAGAGAGATATGTTTTTCACATTTTTGTTAAGTTAAAAGTGTTTTTATTTTCATGGCTTGTAACTTCTCTTTTGGTTCTTTACTATCATTTGATATTCTTCCCACAAAATCCAAACCTAGAAATCTTAGAAACCCGCAAAATTTTCAATTTTATACTTATTTTTCATGTAAAAATAAAACCTTTATATATTCTGAAAATGAAGATAAAAACCATAAAACAAAGCAAAACCATTTGAATCTTTTAACAATACCTATCACTCTCACTATAAGCTCTGCTTTGCCTGCACAAAAACCTTCGTTAGCTGCTACAACCGTGACCTCAGATAAAAAGAAAAATGCACAGAAAAAATGCCAAGAAGCATTAACACCAGAGCAGCTGAAAAAATGGTCAAATGATTTGCCTATTGTGTCAAGTAGGATTGCATATACTGAAATTTTGAGTTTGAAAAACGAGGGTTAGCTTAAACATGTTATTAAGTCACCTACTGGTAGTTTAAGACAAATAGCAGTTTTGGTAGTTTTTGAGGATTCTAGAGTGTTAAGAACTATTTTACCAACAATGAATATTAATAGGAAGTTTTGGAAATCTTGGGATGAATTAAAGATTGAATATTTGAGTGTTCTATACACCTCTACTTAAGAGAACAGAGGTGCCTAGCCCATATTTGGGGTTTTTATGGGAAGAGTGCCTGAATCCATGTTGTTGATTTTTAAGCCTAAGAAAGAATCGAAAAGGGCTGCGGAGATTAGGAGAACAAGAGAAGAGTTTAAGAGGCAGAGGAAGAAGGAATTGGAGAGAATGAGGAAAGATATGGAAGACGACGAAGGCGCAAAAGAAAGAGCAAGAGAGAAGAAGGGAGATTAGGAAGAAGTATGAGGATTCATTGCAATATTCAAGGGAAAATTCTCAGTACATGACAAATATGTGGACAATTTGGCTCAAGATCCAAACGTGGCAACTGCTATGGAATTGGTGTTCTTATATATCTTTTATCGGATAGTTGTGCTAAATTATAGGAGGCAGAAAACGGATAATGAAGATAGGTTGAAAATTGAAAAAGACGAATACATGGGAGAGGAAGAAGATGAGAGAGTTGGGGAGGGAGTTGGAAGGGATTAAGGTTGAAGATGGTGTTGATGAAAGTGAGCAAGAGAAAGTGGGGGATAATTCATATCTAAAATGGTTATGCAGTTCGTGAAGTCAGGTGCACCCGTGCACCCTGCACATGGTAAGAGGTTGCATGTGAAATTCTCAGTTGTTGCAGTACTAGGGAAGATACCACTCAAGTTCGAAGAAATTGTCAAGTTTTTCACTCATGGGGAGATGTATCAGAGGAGTGGAGTGAGAATACCAGGTGAGATTATGCAACCCTGATAAGTTAGTATGCTGTTTGAATTTCTATTACTAAATTACTGGCAATTAATACTTGAAGGGAATATTGGTGGTTCTTCAATGTTTTCATATCTGCTTAATTGGTGTCAAGGCTTGAATAGGATAGCCTTTCAGTGTAATTTAAATTTATTATTGCCAAATCTTTATTCACTTACTATTCTTAATCAGGTGGCATACTTCTCTATGGGCCTCCGGGTGTGGGGAAGACACTACTTGCTAAATCTGTAGCCGGTGAGGGAAGTGTCAATTTCTTCTCCATTTCTGCCTCTCAGTTTGTTGGGGTTCTCGTGTTCAATCTCTTTACTAGGAGGCCAGCGAAAATGTAAGGGCTGTCTTAATGTCTTTTCATTGAATTGGCTCTATATAGATGGTTTCTATTATCTCCACGTTTTCCTGAATTTGAATAGTTGAAGTCCATCATAAAAGTTTCAATTGTCAGTTATCCGTTGCTTTTCAACAATATCTCATTTTAGAGTGCCATGCCTTCCTCGTATATAATTTTTTTTCTTTGCTTCTACCTCTTGTTGTTTCCCTATATTCTTACATCCATGTCATTTGATGTTATATTTTGACATCTTGTTATTTGATGTTTGTCTGCATAGGCCCATTTGTTGTGTTATTTGACGAATTGGATGTTGTTGGAAGGGAGCGTGGTTTAATTAAGGATTCGGGTGGGCAAGAACGTGATGTTACTCTTAATCAGGTTGGTTGAGACAATAATTTCCTTAAATCATACTGTTTTTCCTTGTTTTGGGGTCTAAGACTCTATAAATTGGTTTTCAATGTTCAATAACTATAGCTTCTTGTCTGCCTGGATGGGTTTGAAGGCAGGGGGAATGTGATCACCATGAATAGGACCTTACATTCTAGATCCAGCCCTTGTGAGACCTGGACGGTTTGACCGTAAAATTTACATCCCTAAACTTGGCATTATAGGTCGCATGTAAATTTTGCAGATAATTATTTGTATTTTCATTTCCTAATATATACTGATGTTTGGTATCACTTATACGACTTCACATTTTTTATATATTTTTTTGATTCCTAATTCTTTCTTTTATTATTTCTCACAATTCCTTGTCACATGCGCGTAAGAAGCTGATGGCTTAGGATGTGGACTATCTGGTTGTTGCTAGTATGACTGATAGAATGGTTGGTGCTAAACTAGCAAATATAGTTGAAGTTGCTGCCATTAACATGATGCACGATGGAAGGACTGAGGTAGTAGCTACTCTTTTGGACATTGGCCCATAGGACTGACTATGGCTGATACGGTGGAAACAGGGATTGTTAAAACAATGGGAAGTTTTTGCGGCGCGAGTTTTGAAAAGGCCTTATTCTATTACTTGCGGATTAGCGGCCTTCAAAAAATAAAACAAACAACACCACTCCACAGCTTCATAAATTAATAAAACTTAATCTATCTCAATAGGTACATCGAAACACCAATCCAAACGAAATACCACAGTTCCTTCAAAAACGAAAGGCCACATTTCCATCGAAGTTTTTCTGCTGAGTGGCTTTTGATCTTTAAATGGTGCAAAGCTTTCAATATTTTCATTTTTCAAATATGCGAATGGTGAAAATTCTTCCACTTCCGATCTTCAAATGGGATAAAGCCTTCAATATTCACAGCTTTCAGATAATGTCGCCAACACTTGATGATATGAGAATTACAACAATTAGCATCTATACTCTTCAGCTCCTCATACAGCCACTGTAAATCAAGCAAAGCCAAAACAATTCATTAAAAGATACATATGATATACGCTTAGGTTGTATGTAAGCCACACAAGTAACATTAATCACAATGACCTACGACAATTTGGTAAACGCACCTGAATGAATGTGTATGGGGCTTCATCGAACGAATTTGGTATCACAAACAAAATCCGAGGATAACATGTCCCAAGAATGCCATCCAACAAAGCCGAGAAACTTGATGATGGAGCTTTTATACATAAACACAGGTTCTCAACTTCACAAGGGAGTGAAGGGGAACTTTCTCTAAAATCGTCGAAGTTAAATAAACACTAAATAAATTTAAAGAAAAAAAATAAGTAATTAATAATGATTCGAGTATGAACAAAGCTAAGCGAAATGTTACTAAGCAAGTACCTAAAATTTATAGACATACCTTCTCCGATTGCACATATACAAATAGCTCTTTGACATGATTGGACTTTTCCAGAAATTTCTTCATACTGATGAACCGAGGAGTCTCAAGATCACCTTCATTGGAAAAACGAAGTTTCCATGCACATGGAGCATTTATTGAACAGAAGGGAATAGTTTTACCATCATAAGAAAAAGAAAGCAAATTTGGAGCATTAACCTTAATGGCCTTCAAATTATTACAAAATCTCAACAACAAAGTCTTAAGTTGGATACTTGAAATTGCGACCCTCTCGAGGAAAGGATTGCTCAAGATAGCCAGATTCTCAATGTAACACACGTGTAGTTAATATATAAATCTTGGTGGCAGAAAAAAAAAAAAAAAAAGAAAAGAGAGAGAGAAGAAATGAAGCGGTGGCCATTTTTATATATATATATATATATTTTGTTTTACTTTCTTCGTTTAAGAAGAAATAATTGAAACAGAAGAAAAAAAAAACGAAACAGAGAAAAAAGAAGAGAAAGCCGAGAGAAGAAAAGAAAAGAAAGCAAAGAAAGAAGAAAAGAAAGGAAAAAGAAAAAGAAAGGGAAAGGAAGAACGGGAAGGAAAAAGAGAAAGAGAAAGAAAAAGAAAAAGAAAGAAAATAGGAAATTTTAAGAAATTAGTTGGGTAGTCAGAATTATACCCAGTGGTTTAGCGGGTAATAGTTTTACGATATTAGAATATTTAGATTTTAATATTTATAATACATATCGATACTAATGATGTATTTTTACACCCTATGATATAGGAAGTGTGCCGATAGTGGGTAGATCTCAGAATTCAGACCCAGCTCATGATTAGCGCACTTTTGTGAGTGGATAACTATATATATTTTATATGTTTTCAATACAGCCAATTATGATTTAATTGCGCGTTATTAGATTTAATTATGATTTATTTTAGACAGAAAAATATTTATACTATTTAGTAGATTCAGAAATATTTTAGAATTTATTATAGTACAGTTTATAATTATGTTCAGTACAGAAATAATTATTTCAGAATAATTATGGTCACAATATTATATTGTAGTAGTTTTTGAACCACCATATGCGTACCCTCCCCTTTAATGTAGTTGCTCTGCGCATGCGTTAGACCAGTTTAGTTTGCTCTGCTCGAGCGATGTAACATTCCGCCGGGTTAGACCAGCTTAGATCCCCCGCTCTGCCTGTGCGTGAGTTACTCCGCCAGGTTAGACCAGATTTTCCCCAGGTACAAGTTTGGTGTGGTTTTCAGTATATATATGTAGTACATGTTTCCAGAGTTATGTTACATATATTCAGCTTGATAATAGATTTTATGATAGTTTGCGCTTTCAGATTCCAGTACTATGTCATGATTTTAATTTCAGCACAGATTTTATGACAGTTTATATTTTCAGTACAAGTTTATTGATTACTCAGTATACAGTTTTATGATTATTTTATCATACAGATTTATACGTGTACAATACATATAAAGTATATAATATTTTCAGATTATGTCCACTCACTGAGCCACAATCTCACTCTTTTTCCTATTTTCCCTATTTTTCCTAGGTTATCACAGGAATTTGTGCAGTGTGATACAGTCATCACATTTTTAGGTTGGGCCAACGTGTATAGCTGCATAAGTGTTTTAGTCTATGTATTTGTATATGTTTTTGTATATTGGATGTACACTTTTGTTGAGGCAGGTAGCCTCATTGTATCATATATATGAGTAAAGAGTATGTTAGTCACATGTCATCGCAGGATCTGTCTCGATTCTCGAGGAGAGGTCAGGTCGGGTCCTGTCAGTTTGGTATCAGAGCATGGTTGTTAGATTCTGTAGACTAGTACATGATACATGCATATTAGAGATGTCATTAATAAATTATTGCATTTTATAGATTTTCATTATGCGTCCACGTGGCCGACCTCGCACAAAACTTGTGGCTGAACTGGGAGCTCCCTTAGTATCAGATAGAAGGGATGAATCTATTAGAGAGGAAGTAGCTGAGTCAGTTCCCCTTGTACCCATAACTCAAACTCAGCTCGATCCTATTGTAGAGGAGATGCACCCTCAGCCAGTACCACAACCTGTGACACAACCTACACAGGGACAGCCTGATAGACCTGCCCTAGAGCAATCCATAGATAGACTGGCTCACTTAGTTACAGTTGCAGTGGAGAGACAAACACAGGGACCACCTAAGAGAGAGAATACAATAGAGCGTGTTCGTAGTTTGGGGGCAGAGAATTTTTCAGGCACTACAGAGCCAGCTGATGCAGAGTCATGGTTGACTAGAGTAGAACGGATATTTGATGTTATGAGATGTACTGATGATGAGAGAGTTTCCTTTGCTACATTTTTACTTGAGGGCGGGGCATACCACTGGTGGAGATCAGTATCACGTAGATATGGAGGGGTGATTAGCTGGGCTGATTTTTGTAAAGAATTTAATGTTAAATTCTTTCCTATGGTTTACCAAGACATCCAGGCTAGTAAGTTCTTTGAGCTAGAACAAGGATTGATGACAGTAGAGGAGTACGAGAACCGTTTTATAGAGTTATCGAGGTTCGCTTCTTATGCAATACAGAATGAGAGGGATAAATGTAAGAGGTTTGAACAGGGCCTTAGAGGCAATATCAGGACAACAATTACAGCTATGGGGCACATTGATTTCAGTGAGTTAGTAGGGGCTGCAATGAGAGTTGAGAGAAGCCTAGTAGAGGCGCGTAGAGCCCAGTCATTCAAGCAGAGACCAGGCCATAGTTGGTCAGTTGGTGGATCAAGTAGCAGTAGAGCATCTGGAGGAGAGACATCCCATGCAGGGTATTCTGGTAGACAACGGTATGGTCAGAGCCCTATACTATCAGGAGGACAGAGACAGAGTTCTAGTCAGAGTATTGTGCCTCCATCTGTTGGAAGCAACATAGGGAGTCAGAGGCCCCGATGTGGTAGCCAGTTAAGTAGTAGTGCAAGCATAAGAAGGTACCCTCAGTGTTCCATGTGTGGGAGGAGTCATGAGGGACAGTGTCTGAGAGGTTTTAGAGGTTGCTACCATTGCGGACAAGCTGGACATTTGAGGAGAGATTGCCCTCATCTTCTTCAGAGTAGCAACTTAGTACAGAGTACAGCTTCTCAGGGTTTTCAAGGTGGCAGTGGCAATATTCAGAGGCCTAGAGGATCTCAGATAGGAGAGCCTATCTCTAGTACTGGTGTACAACCTAGAGCTTTAGGAGTTAGTAGAGATCCACAGAGGGGTCAACCAGGTCGACCTCGTAGCCAGGCACGTGTATTTGCTTTAACTCAGCAAGAGGCACAGGCTACCCCAGATGTTGTTACAGGTATGCTGACTATTTTTGGCCGAGAGGCCCATATTTTAATTGATCCGGGCTCTACGCATTCTTTTATTTCTTGTATCTTTGCTGTGCATGCGGATAAAATGTTAAAACCCCTAGATTGTAGTTTGGTGGTAGCCACACCAGTTGGAGAATCATTACTGGCTGAGAATGTATTTCGGGATTGTGTTATCAAAGTGGGTAGTAGTGAGATAGTAGCAGATTTAATTCCTCTTGCTATACATGATTTTGATGCAATACTTGGGATGGACTGGTTAGCTAATCACCATGCTACTGTAGACTGTTTTTGAAAGGAAGTTATATTCAGAAGACATGGAGAGCCTGATATTATTTTTTTGTGGAGAGCGACGAGTTCTTCCATCCTGTGTTATATCTGCTATGACAGCTAAACGGTTGCTTAGAAAACGATGTTCAGCTTATTTGGCACATGTTATTGATACCAGAGTCAATGAGGTTACATTAGAAGATATTCCAGTGGTAAGAGATTTTCCAGATGTATTTCCTAAAGATCTTTCAGGCTTACCACCAGATAGAGAGATTGTTTTTGGTATTGATTTGGTTTCAGACATAACTCCTATCTCCAAAGCACCATACAGAATGGCCCCCTCAGAGTTAAAAGAATTGAAGACTCAGTTACAAGAATTGGTAGATAAGGGTTTCATCAGACCTAGTGTATCACCATGGGGAGCACCAGTATTGTTTGTTAAAAAGAAGGATGGAACTTTGAGGCTATGTATTGATTATCGGGAGCTTAATAAAGTCACTATACGCAACAAGTATCCACTCCCTCGCATTGATGATTTATTTGATCAGTTACAGGGTGCAAAGATTTTCTCAAAGATCGATCTACGATCAGGGTATCATCAGTTAAAGATCAGAGATACTGATGTGGCTAAGACTGCTTTCAGAACTCGATATGGGCATTATGAGTTTTTAGTAATGCCATTTGGGTTAACTAATGCTCCAGCTGCATTCATGGACCTTATGAATAGGGTATTTCATCCCTATCTTGATCGATTTGTTATAGTTTTTATTGATGATATTCTTGTGTATTCACGGAGTATAGAGGAGCATGTAGAGCATTTGAAGATAGTGCTACAGATTTTGAGAAATAAACAGCTATATGCCAAGTTTAGCAAATGTCAGTTTTGGCTAGATAAAGTTACATTTCTGGGCCATGTGATCTCAGCAGATGGAATTTATGTGGATCCTCAGAAAATTGAAGCTGTAGTAAATTGGGAACGACCAGCTAGTGTGACAGAAATTAGAAGTTTTCTTAGTCTAGCAGGTTATTATCGAAGATTTGTTAAAGACTTTTCTAAGATTGCTGCACCGCTTACAAAGTTGACCAGAAAAAATGTAAAGTATGTGTGGACTGATGAATGTGAAGATAGCTTCCAAGAGCTTAAAAAGAGATTGACTTCAACTCCTGTTCTCACTCTTCCATCTGGCACTGAAGGATTTATAATTTACAGTGATGCTTCTAGACAAGGATTAGGTTGTGTATTGATGCAGCATGGTAAGGTGATAGCTTATGCTTCTAGGCAGCTTAAGAAGCATGAGTTGAATTATCCAACCCATGATTTAGAATTGGCAGCAGTAGTATTCGCCTTGAAGATTTGGAGACATTATCTATATGGTGTTACATGTCAAATTTTCACTGATCACAAAAGTTTGAAGTATTTGTTCACACAGAAATATTTGAATCTAAGACAACGGAGATGGTTAGAGTTAATAAAAGATTATGACTGTACGATTGACTATCATCCAGGTAAGGCGGATGTGGTAGCAGATGCACTCAACAGGAAGTCTTCTAGCTCTATTGCTTATTTGAGAGTGACTTATCTTTCATTGTTAGTTGAATTAAGATCTATGGGGGTTGAATTGTCTGTAGCCAAATCTGGAGTCCTTCTAGCACATTTTCAAGTCAGGCCTATGTTGATTGATCAGATTCGAGAGATGCAAGATCAGGATCCTAATTTAGTTAAACTTAAGCAAGAAGTAAAGAATGGAATGCGAACTGATTTAACGTTGAAAGCTGATGGGACATTAGTTATGGGTAACAGGCTTTGTGTTTCGAATAACTCAAAGTTAAAGAAACAGATTTTAGAAGAAGCTCACAGCTCAGCTTATGCTATGCATCCTGGCAGCAATAAAATGTATCGTACTTTGAGAGAACATTACTGGTGGCAAGGTATGAAAAGAGAAATTGCAGAGTTTGTATCTCACTGCTTGATTTGTCAGCAGGTTAAGGCAGAACATCAGAGGCCAGCAGGATTATCTCAACCACTTCCAGTTCCTGAATGGAAGTGGGAACATATCACCATGGACTTTGTTGTTGGGCTTCCTCGTACTCGAAGGGGTCATGATAGTGTTTGGGTGATTGTTGATCGACTCACAAAGTCTGCTCATTTCCTGCCTTATAAGATTTCATACTCATTAGATAGGCTAGCTAATTTGTATGTGAGTGAGATTGTACGGTTACATGGGGCTCCAGTGTCCATCGTATTAGATAGAGACCCTCGATTCACTTCTAGATTCTGGCATAGCTTACAGAAGGCCTTAGGCACTAAGCTAAACTTTAGTACAGCTTTTCATCCTCAGACAGATGGGCAGTCGGAGAGAACTATACAGATATTAGAGGATATGCTCAGAGTTTGTATGTTGCAGCTTAAGGGTAATTGGGATGATTATTTACCATTGATGGAGTTTGCATATAATAATAGTTATCAGTCTAGCATTCAGATGGCGCCGTATGAGGCTTTATACGGAAGAAAATGCAGAACTCCGATTTGTTGGGATGAAGTTAGAGAAAGAAAATTGTTGGGTCCAGAGATTATTCAAGCCACTAGTGAGAAAGTCAGTATTATTAGAGACAGACTCAAGGCAGCTCAAGACAGACAGAAGAGTTATGCAGATAAACGCCGTAGACAGCTTGAGTTTGCAGTAGGAGACAGAGTTTTTTTACGGATCTCACCATGGAAGGGTGTGCTTCGTTTTGGGAAACAGGGAAAACTAAGTCCTAGATATATTGGGCCATATGAGATTCTAGAAAGGGTTGGTGTGGTTGCGTACCGCTTAGCATTACCACCTGAGTTGTCACGCATTCATGATGTGTTTCATGTTTCTATGTTGCGGAAGTATATACCTGACCCTTCTCACATTCTAGATACTCAGCCAGTTCAATTGAGAACAAACTTGACTTATGATGAGGAACCTGTTCAGATAATGGATTATCAACAACAAGTACTACGTAATAAGACTATACCGCTAATTAAAGTCTTATGGAGGAATCATGCAGTGGAAGAGGCTACATGGGAACGAGAGGATCAGATGAGAGTTCAGTATCCTCATTTGTTTCAGAGAGGTATACGAATTTCGAGGACGAAATTTTTATAAGGGGGGAGGAATTGTAACACACGTGTAGTAAATATATAAATCTTGGTGGCAGAAAAAAAAAAAAGAAAAAGAAAAGAGAGAGAGAAGAAATGAAGCGGTGGCCGTTTTTATATATATATATATTTCGTTTTACTTTCTTCGTTTAAGAAGAAAGAATTGAAACAGAAGAAAAAAAAAACGAAAGAGAGAAAAAAGAAGAGAAAGCCGAGAGAAGAAAAGAAAAGAAAGAAAAGAAAGAAGAAAAGAAAGGAAAAAGAAAAAGAAAGGGAAAGGAAGAACGAGAAGGAAAAAGAGAAAGAAAAAGAAAAAGAAAAAGAAGGAAAAGAAAAGAAAAAGAAAGAAAATAGGAAATTTTAGGAAATTAGTTGGGTAGTCAGAATTATACCCAGTGGTTTAGCGGGTAATAGTTTTACGATATTAGAATATTTAGATTTTAATATTTATAATACATATCGATACTAATGATGTATTTTTACACCCTATGATATAGGAGGTGTGCCGATAGCGGGTAGATCTCAGAATCCAGACCCAGCTCAGGATTAGCGTACTTTTGTGAGTGGATAACTATATATATTTTATATGTTTTCAATACAGCCAATTATGATTTATTTTAGACAGAAAAATATTTATACTATTTAGTAGATTCAGAAATATTTTAGAATTTATTATAGTACAGTTTATAATTATGTTCAGTACAGAAATAATTATTTCAGAATAATTATGGTCACAATATTATATTGTAGTAGTTTTTGAACCACCATATGCGTACCCTCCCCTTTAATGTAGTTGCTCTGCGCATGCGTTAGACCAGTTTAGTTTGCTCTGCTCGAGCGATGTAACATTCCGTCGGGTTAGACCAGCTTAGATCCCCCGCTCTGCCTGTGCGTGAGTTACTCCGCCAGGTTAGACCAGATTTTCCCCGGGTACAAGTTTGGTGTGGTTTTTAGTATATATATGTAGTACATGTTTCCAGAGTTATGTTACATATATTCAGCTTGATAATAGATTTTATGATAGTTTGCGCTTTCAGATTCCAGTACTATGTCATGATTTTAATTTCAGCACAGATTTTATGACAGTTCATATTTTCAGTACAAGTTTATTGATTACTCAGTATACAGTTTTATGATTATTTTATCATACAGATTTATACGTGTACAATACATATAAAGTATATAATATTTTCAGATTATGTCCACTCACTAAGTCATAAGCTCACCCTTTTTCTTATTTTCCCTATTTTTCTCAGGTTGTCACAGGAATTTGTGCAATGTGATACAGTCATCACATTTTGAGGTTGGGCCAACGTGCATAGCTGCATAAGTGTTTTAGTCTATGTATTTGTATATGTTTTTGTATATTGGATGTACACTTTTGTTGAGGCAGGTAGCCTCATTGTATCATATGTATGAGTAAAGAGTATGTTAGTCACATGTCATCGCAGGATCTATCTCGATTCTCGAGGAGAGGTCGGGTCGGGTCCTGTCACTCAAGCAGAGGAAATTTTGAGATAAGGTCATGAAACTCTTGGTCTGTAAAAGTGGTATAGAATAACGTCAAAGTGTTTAAATGTGGACATCCAGCCAAGTCAACCACAAATGGTCTTTGAAGCTGTCTATAATTAAGAGTCAATTGTTGAAGACTTGGAACAACAATTTCAATTCTTTGGACTTCATTATTGTCGTAGGGTGTATCGATCGTCAAAATCTTAAGATTAAGTGCTTTAATGATACAATAACATTTCAAACCGCAACACCGATCAAAATTCAAATCCTCAAGTAGAGGGCAATCGCTGCTAAGCTTCTGGACCATCTGTTCCGTGATATAGACCTTCACTAGACTTAGTTTTTTGAGAGAATGTAATCTTATGGTGTCTAAGGGCTGCTCCAATTTACAACTAAGCTAGTAGTTACTTCTTTGGCAGAGAAGATTGTTTCAGGCAATGTGTAAAGCATCTTTTCATCCGTGCCAACATTGACATCTAACTCTTTTACCCCGTTCTCTACAGCCAATCGTATCCATTTATCAACAAGAGAAGATGATTTTTTTACTTTAAGAAGACTTATATTGACCCTAAATTTCTCCATACGCAACTTAAGTTGGCAGAAGCGAAGCAGGGCAGTGTCAACAATTTTTGTGAATTTCCTTACTTCTTTGCGAAATATTTCATCTTTCCAAGCACAGATGAAAAATTGACCAGGTAGTATATAAGTTCCTGAGAAGCAATTCTGATCAAAATCCAAAGTGGGGAATGATTTCCGAAAACAATTCCACCTCTTTGACAAGACACTAGTTTGAGCAACCTCTTTTGTGGAGAGATAAGACATAATGTGGTGAATGATAAACGGAGGTAACTCTGATATTCGGTCCGTGGTGTCAGTCATCTTCTAATTAATCTTCAAATCTGCAAATACTCAATAGTCATAAAAATTCAACCAAAAGGACCGCAAATAAAAAAAGACGTGAGATCTGAATAAGTTGGGGGAGAAAAAAACTGACGGAGTGATAATTAAAAGAAGATAAGCAGCCCTTACCAGATAATTCTACGAGAATTGAGATTTGGCTACGTAGGTTTGTGACGCAGCGAGTTTTGGCTCTCGTTCGCGTGATGACCGGCGACAGGAGGCGGCGAGGCTGGTGGGGTTTGATCGGCAGGCGGCGTTTGAGTCGATTGAGGGTGGATCGGCGCAAACAGCAACTGATAAGCGGCGGCGACGACGGTCTCAGGCGGCGGCAGTGGTGGCACGACGGTTCCTTCTTTTTCTGTGTATTCTGTTTTTTTTTTTTTCTCAAAACACGGGAACTAAAGGAAAGAAAAGAAGGACAAAAGTCTTTCGTAATTAAAAAAAAAAAAGAGAGACTTATTTATAGTTCTTAAATCTAACCTATTCCTAATCCTATTTAAATAAGAAAATCTAATCCTCTTTAAAATTTAAATCTAAATAATACTCTAATTCGAATATGAAAAAAAAAGAATTTTTTCTCAAATATAAATAAAATAAAATAAGAATTCTAAGGCATATATGCATCAATTTGTCCGTAATCTAGCCATGGTATTAATATTTTGGTGCCCTGAGTTTTCATTTTTATGCAATATTTTATATTTTAGCTTGTGTCGGTTTTGAATGGACAGAAATCACAAAAAAAATTATTAGAACCAAAATTTGATAAAACAATATATGTTTCAATTGTGCCAAAAATTCTTTGGTCTTTTTAAGAATTTTGTATATTTTGTGTGTGTGCTTGTTTGAGACTCAAAACTATTTATGGTTATCAAATTCTACAGGTCATTCCCTACTAGAGGAGGATTGACAAATTTCTTGAGAGAGTTCGATCTGCGATTGATGAAGAAGAGCGACAAGCTTTGGCTTCAATAGATACAAATGCAGCCAAGGACCCAGATCGTTTTTACTGGAACCACTTTGGGTGTTATCACTAGTCTCTCTTTGGTCTTTGCTCCCTGTTGCTTGGTCTTTATTTTTTTTAATTAAACAATCATCACAGCTTTGATCTTAATTATGAATGGTGTTTTTAGATTGTTCTGTAGTTACAATGCAATGGTATGCTCCCGTATATGAATTATGTAGCAAATTTACCAACTGAATTTTATTACTCCTATGTTTTTTGAGCAAGTGTTTCTAGGTTTTTTTTTTTTTTTACTGAGTTGAGTATGATTCTTTGTTGGGTTGATGAGGAAGTGAAGGAAATGGATGAGAAAATGGAACTTTATTTAAGCTTCTCCTTAGTCTCTGGCATTGCCTTTATTGTTTATCTTGTTAACTAATGCACTTATTATTTGGTTTTCGAGAAAGAGAAGGAAAAGAAGTAAAACCTTTTGGGTTTAGTTTCTTCTTAATTTTATCATTGGTCGTAGTTTTTCATTAAAGGAAAGCAAGATTATCTGTTTGTTCGTAATAGAAAAGTAAAGAAAATCAAAATCAAATTTTGGCACTTGTGTTGAGACTCCTCGACTAGTATAGAGTGGAATTTTTGTCAACAACTCGTTCGTGTTTCTGAGATTTTCTTGCCGACCAAAGAGAATATAATAGACTTTTATAATCCAATGATTACTTTTTCATGAACTTTTCGTTATTATGCTTTAATCTTGATGGATTTTATCCCAAATTGGCAGGGAAAGTGGGGTCTTGTCCGAGTATGTTTGTCATGTTAGTAGTCTATAATTCACTTTACTTTGTATTGCCGAAATTGCTCTTGGGGTTTGGTGCTTCTTAAGTAACAACAAAGCTTAGCGTTGTCATTTTCTGTAGTTTTATTGTACATGAATGAATCATTTTTTAAAAAAAATCTTTTTGGGTGTATTAGCTAAATTCTTTAGATGATGTGCTTGTGCAATTGCCTTTCAGTTTTTGCTTCATTACTAACCATGAAAATTTTGTGTTTTTGTCCAGTGAAGTTTGGTAATGTTTTTTTTTAAAAAAAAATTTGTTTTTGCTTCATTACAAACCATGAAAATTTTGTGTTTTTGTCCAGTGAAGTTTGGTAATGTTTTTTTTTTAAAAAAATTTGTGTTGAAGTTAAAAAGAAAATGGAAACCAATTTTTTTTTTTCAATTTTTCAAGATTTGAGAACTTGCATGTTTAACATGCCTCAAAAGCAGTTATTCAAAGACAAAAATAGCGAAAATACATTTGAGATGGGTATTGAGGAGAAGAACAAAAAATTCTTTTAGCTCCATAATTTGGGCAAAATTTTAAGTGCCCAATTTTGGGCTGTCTTAATGTTGTTTTTTGCTTTCATTGAATTGGCTCTATATAGATGGTTTCTATTCTCTCTAAGCTTTCCTGAATTTGAACAGTTGAAGTCAATAAAAGTTTCAGTTTCCAGTTATCTATTACTTTTAAACATATATCTCATAATTGGGCAAAATTTTAAATGCCTAATTATGGGCTTAAACTTAACGTAATATTGGTTTAACTTGCAATGCTTTCCTTATAATCACTAGATGGAAATTGGAAAATGTATGTTGATCTCATTTCAACTAAGTCCCCATGACTGATTACAAATAGCACATTTAATGAGGATTTTTGTATCAGGAAGTATAAAAAACAGTTGTATATTTACAATTTATAAATCTCAGGTTATAATAAAGCTTGAAAGCGATGATTTGAATGATAAAGTTATATAAAGTTTGGTTTTTTGCTGAACAGGTATCTAGTTGGAGTTTCTGCAGTTGGTGCTCACTCCTTGCTGCAGTTGCTTCTTAGTGGATCAAGGATGCTGACAATAACTCCAGTGATATCCTCAATAAAACAAGCTTGGCTTATATTTGCAATGGATCAGTTAATGTAGTGTTGCGTTTCGTATGATCATATATGTTACATTTTTGTTATGAACTAGTTTTTTTGCTGCTAGTAGTATTTATGCTAAGTGACTTGCATGTTGAGTATGTGCTGATATGATTATGAGGATAAAGGATACTGTTATGCATGCATTGATGTATTAAAAATAGTCGATTTCAATCAGATTCTCGTCCACAAAAGCTTTTCTTAACATGTGCCCCCTTACCTTCACCCTTAGCCCTTTAGCTCTACCATTTCTTCCAAAGTTATTGGGGAAGATACTTCTGTAACTAATTCAGTATGCATTCACCTAATGCTAGTGCCTCAAAAAATTGCTCAATTAATGTTCAATTTTAGCTTTTTGCGCTTGCTATGATGAGTTATGGGTCAGCTGCAGCTTGGTAACCAACCTGAATCACACAGGAATTAAACATACGATTCTGCCAAACTTCTACAAGGCTGTGCATAGCTTCTGTGGCCATGTTTCTATCTCAATAATGTTTACTCTCTTCAGTTGCCTCCTGCTTGTTACATCTGCTCTTCTCAATGTAATTTGGATTACCAAGTCTTAACAGTTAACTCTTCAAGCCTTCTCATATATTTGATTATATGTAGCCTCAAAGTATATGAGTTTGGAATTAGTATATATGAATGCCTTAGATATTTCTACGCTGTTTTAAATTATGCAATTTTGAAAACAGAGGGTACCCTTTGTAAAGAACAACATGAATCATATGTTGTGCAATAGTAAGACATTGTATTGATCTTTTGATGAACAACTTGTTGAGAATAATAGAGCACAAATGGAACATTTTTATTAATACAACAAATTCAAAATTTACAATATAAATTTTAGAAACTCTCACTCTCTCATACTTATAACACAACACTCACAACTCAACACTCATACACTCTTTATTGAGCTTATTATTTGCTCAACTCTCTAACATACTAAACTCTCAACAATTGATCAAATACTTGATCAACTCTTTATTCTTAACTTGCTTGCTTGTAAAACCAAATGAGGGAGAGGGGTTATTTATACTTAATTTTAACAAATCAAAATCACACAAATAAAATAATGTAAAAATTTATTAACCATACAAATTTATAATACTTATCTCCTTAATTATTAATATCTTACCTAATCTAGAAACTTCAAGAATTGGGCTTGTAAATATTTGAGCTTAATCTTGAGTTTGGTGTTGTAACTAATTTAATTTGGTGTTGCAATTTTAACACTCCTCCTCAACACCAACTTTCGTTCTTCTAACTACGTTGAG
Organism: Ailanthus altissimus; assembly: GCA_946807835.1. NCBI lineage: Eukaryota > Viridiplantae > Streptophyta > Magnoliopsida > Sapindales > Simaroubaceae > Ailanthus > Ailanthus altissimus. Next base: position 18,441,569 of record OX327710.1, on the reverse strand, counting down.
TTGTCTTTGAAACTTTTCAAACTTATCAATACCCAAGCCTTTTGTGAACAAATCAGCCACTTGATCTTCGGTCTTAACATATAGCAGCTCAATTTTTTCTTGCAGAACTTTCTCCCGGATAAAGTGATAATGCACCTCCACATGCTTTATTCTTGCATGAAAAAATGGATTTCTGCCAAACAAATTGCTGACTGATTATCACAATATATTGACACTTTATAATCTATTGGTTGATGTAAATCCTCTATCAATTGCATCAACCATGTACTTTCTTGAGCTGCCATTGCTGCTGCTTTGTACTCAGCTTTAATAGTTGACAATGATACAGTCGGTTGCCTTTTACTGCACCAAGAGACTATTCCTGAACCAATCTTGAAAAAATACCCAGTGGTTGAACGTCGTGTGTCATGATCTCCAGCATAGTTAGCATCACAATAGTCAACTATTTTACAATCTTGGTATTTCTTATAGAAGAGACCATAGCCAATTGTGCCTCTCACATACCTCAATATCTGTCGAGCTGCTTCTAAGTAGGGTTTCTTAGAATTTTGCATGTATCGACTTATTACTCCAACTGCATAAGAAATGTCTGGTCGAGTCAATATCAAATAAATGAGACTTCCTACCAGTTGTCGATACATAGTTCCATCTTCTAAATCCTTTCCTTCATGACTACACAACTTGGCATTGGCTTCCAGCGGTGTTGCGATAGGCTTGCACTCTAGCATCCTAAACTTCTACAACAAATCTTTAGTATATTTTTGTTGTTCTAGAAAAATTCCTTCTACTGTCCGAGTAACTTCGAGCCCAAGGAAATGCTTAAGTTGTCCAAGCTCTTTCTCTGGAAGCGAACTGCCAAATTCTATCTTGTTCGACAAATCTTTTCTTCATCATCTCTAGTGATAATTAAATCATCTACATATACCAGCACAATTGTGAGTTTCTTTCCATTACCTTTGACGAATAGGTTAGAATCAGCTGGTGCTACAGAGTAACTACCATATGTTAGAAATTCTCCAATTTTTATATACCACGCCCTTGGAGCTTGCTTTAATCCATATAATGCCTTTCTTAATTTACACACATAATCAGGATGAAATTTGCTTTCAAATCCCATTGGTTGAATTATGTAGATCTCCCGATCCAACTCTTCATGTAGAAAAGCATTCTTTACGTTCATTTGCCATAATATCCAACCTTTGCTAGCTGCCAATGCAAGTAGAACTTGTACTGTAGTGATCTTGGCTACTGGACTAAACGTTTCATCATAGTCTAGTCTATACTGTTGAAAAAATCCTCGAGTTACCAACCGAGCTTTATACCTCTCTACCGATCCATCAGGACGTCTTTTGATCTTATACACCCACTTACAAGATATAGGTTTCATATCCTTTGACTTTGGTAATAAATCCCAAGTTTAATTTTGCTCCAACGCTATGATTTCTTCTTCCATAGCTTTAATCCATTTAGAGCTCTATGATGCTTCTTCAAAAGTCTCAGGCTCTTTAACATTTTTCTCTTTCGCCATAGTTGCATTAGCATATTTGGAATTAGGCTTTTGTATTCTTATTGACCTTCGAGGATGAGATTGAAGGGTTGCAGGTTCTACTCCTTCATATTTGGCCTCCGTTGTTGGTTGTTGATAGATGCCAGTTTGCCAAGGACTTTGAGTTGTCTCTTGCTCAGTGTTGTCATCACAGCTTCCATTATCAAGGTCTTCTTGGCTCGGTTGGATTTCAGTAATTTGCTCAACTATCTTTTGTTGTAGTCGTTCTTCTATTTCTTTTGAATCTGGAAGCTCCTCTTTTTGTGGAGACTACCATGAAGATGCTCCATCAAATACCACATTTCTTGATGTGTAGCACCGCCTACTAGTAGGGTAATAATATTTTCATCCTTTACGCTGGTTATCATATCAAATAAAGATACACCTGATTGCCTTTTTGTCAAATTTGTTTCTCATGTGATTTAGCACAAACACATAGCATATACAACAAAATACTCGAAAATGACTCATTGTAGATTTTATATCCCACAAATTCTCAAAGGGTGATATAAACCATAACCTTGGTTGAGGAAGCCTATTAATCACGTGGGCTGCAGTTTTCATTCTTTCGACCCAAAATCGTCCTGGTACATTTTTTGCGTGCAACATACTTCTACAAATCTCTGCAAAATGCCGATTCTTTCTTTCTGTAACACCATTTTGTTATGGCGTATTGGCACATGTGAACTAATGTCGTATATTATTTTCTCGAAGATATTGTGAGAACTCATTAGAGGTATATTCTCCTCTATTATCTATGCGGAGACAATAAATCTTCTTTCCGACTTCTCCTTCAGTTGTTTGTTTAAATTCCTTGAACTTCAAAAAAGTATGTAATTTTTCCTTCATAAGAAAAACCCATACATACCTCGAGAAGTCATCAAAAAATGTCACCATATACTACATACCACTAATCGATGGCTGCTTGATAGGTCCAAACACATCAGAGTGAACAAACTCCAATAGCTCCTTAGCTCTAAAATTTGACTCCTCATATGGTAGTTAATGTGCCTTGCCGTACTGACATCTCGGACATATTGTATGCACTCTCACATCAAGTTGAGGTAGACACTTAAGCATTGCCTTGTTCATCATCACTTTTAGCTTACGATAACTTACATGTCCCAATTGTGCATGCCACAAATCTACTGTCTCATTTTTTCGAGTCTTGTCTGCATAAGTTGACTCTGCTGATAGTACATAGACTGACTCTAGTCGTCGTCATTCCATTGTTGGTGTTCTCATAATTTTTAAATCTTGGTACACCTTAACATCTTGTGGACCGAACAAGACATAGTGTCCAGAATATGGTAACTGTGATACTGACAATAGATTTTTTTTCATGCCGAGGACATGATAGACATCTTAAAGTATTACCTTGTTATGATTGTAACGAGGTGTAAAGACTGTGTTACCGATGTGAGCTATAGGCAATCTTGAATTGTTGGCTGTCATTACCACGTGACTTCTTTTGTACTTAGTCATATCTTGTAGCTTTTCTCTGTCACCAGTCATATATTTGAACATCCTGAGTCGATGATCCAATTATTTTCATAATCAATCCGTCCAAGCATTATCACTGAGAGTGATAGGTCTTCTTTCTCTATAGCGACAGACACTTCAGCATCCCACTCATCCTTACTTTTTTTTTCTGAGTTTAATGTGGCAATATTACCCTCAGCAAACCTTTTCTTGGACCAATAATCTTTTGTCACGTGTCCTATTTTTTCATAATTGTAGCATTTTTCTTTAAACTTTTTCTTTTGGTTGGATGAATACCATTGCCGCAAGTCCTCCATACTCCCACTGTCTGTGAGCTACCTTCTTGGTAATAACTCTTTATCTTATCATCATCTCTTTTAGATCCTCTAGTAGCACGTCGTTTAAATTGACTTTTCCTTTTGTCGATGTAGAGTGCTTCTTCATCACCTTTTAAAGAGACCCCACCCATTTGCTTAGCAATCGCTTCTTGATCAGCAAGCAAATTTTTAAATTCAATGAGAGATGGTTGGGTTGGCCAGCCTTGTACAGCAGTAACAAAACTTCTATACTCGGGCCTCAAACCATGGATGATAATTCTTTTCATCCTAGTTTCAGCAATAGCAGTAGCAGGATATTTCACGACATAAGGACTTTACCTTTGTGAAGTATTGGTTGATCGTCATATTGCATTGTGTAATTGACAACAGTTCATTCTCTAAAAGTTGTAGTCGCATGTTATTTTTCTTTGAGAAAAGTGATGCAAAATTCACCCATTTCTTCTTTATGTGCTTTAACATTTCTTCTTCAAATGTGGTCTTAATGGCAAACATAGCTTTACCGATTTTTACCTTCCACTTCTTTAAAGTGGCTTTGTCTGTTGGCTGCTTCACTTTATTCCTGTCAACGACCTCCCAAAAATCTTGGCCTTGAAGGTAAGACTCCATCAATGTCGCCCATGTATTGTAATTTTGATTGTTAAGCTTCTTAATTCCTCCAATGACTTGAAGGTCACCCATCGTATTGGTAGTACCTTAGTAATACCAAACAAGTTTTGTCAACAAACTTACAGAGTCACAGATTACTCACGACACACAGAAGCTCACTAGCTCACAATTTCTAAAATCCCTTTCTGATGTGGAAGATTAGTCAAAGCTGCAACAACATAGCATACTCAGAATTCTTAGAAATTCTACAACTTAAGTAGTCTCAGACAGTCCTACTCTGATACCAATTGTTGAGAATAATAGAGCACAAATGGAACACTTTTATTAATACAACAAACTTAAAATTTACAATACAAATTTTAGAACTCTTACTCTCTCACACTTACAACACAACACTCACACACTCTTTGTTGAGCTTATTATTTGCTCAACTCTCTAATACACTAAACTCTCAACAATTGATCAAATACTTAATCAACTCTTTATTCTTAACTTTCTTACTTGCAAAACCAAATGAGGGAGGGGGGTATTTATACTTAGTTTCAACAAATCAAAACCATATAAATAAAATAATGTAAAAATTTATTAACCACACAAATTTATAATACTTATCTCCTTAATTATTAATATCTTACATAATCTAGAAACTTCAAGAATTGAGCTTGTAAATATTTGGGCTTAATCTTGGGCTTGGTGTTGTAATTAATTTAATTTGATGTTGTAATTTTAACACAACTTATTGAACTTAAAGTTAATACGATTAGTATGGCATTTGATCACAATAGAGTTCTACTATATTCTTTCTTTTAGTGTTTGATTATTGAACCTGAATGATCACTCATCATTTTATTATCGATGTAATGCAAGGTTTTCTCGTTAATTATTATCAGAAGCCGAAATATTCTTATTGGCATTTGTTACTTAATCATGATTTCTAGATGTGCTCGATTTGACATTTAGATGACAAATTGACAATGTTTGTCCATTTCAAAACCTCTTTTTGTATTTTCAAAAGGGAAAAAAAAGGGTGACCTTTTTTGCAATCGAGAAATTGTCTACAAAACCAATTGTCTAAAGTCTATATATACCTTGTTTTGCAATTCTTTAACAAGCATTATTTTTCTTAAAAGGCATTCTCTCTCTTTTAATCTTTTCTCTAAAACTAAAGCTGGAAAACTTAGCGTCGTCGCCTAAAGTCCTCTCCAGTGGAAGTAAAATACAACCCCTTCCTCTCCATTGTATTCTCTCTTTTTTTTTTTTTTCATTTATTTTTTTTTTGTTTATTTCTTTGCCTTTATTTTTCGCTTTGTCTCAACAGTCATGGATTTGTCGACATTACGTCCATTTGTGGTGTCGTTATCCTTCGCCAAGACATTGATCTTCGTGAGTCTCGACCCCTCCAAGAAAATCCAATCTTCTCCTACATGTGGCCCGCCAAGCTGTGTCCCACCATACTTTCACTAGTGTTTGTCAAGATCTTGTGGGCTTCAGCTGAGTTTCGATCAGCCACCATTGGTTAGACCGAGATGTCACTGCCATATAGAAACTTAATTTTTAGCCGCCCTACATCTACCACTGGCCATTTGAGATTCATCGATTTTTTTTAATGGTGTTAGATTATGCTTGTAGTAACCAGTATTTACAATCAGTAAAAATAAGTATTTATATATATATAAATATACATATTTTATTTATATGTGGAGGATACTTGATTTATGTATTGTTATTAGTAGTGTTTGTATAGGTTAAGGACATACTATTAGTATTGGGTTTATTTGCAAGACTTTAGATTTATTTTAGGGATCAAATTGTAATACTTTAAAAGTTTTAGGGGTAAATTTATAAATACTAAAAATTAGCCTCGTAGTATAAAAATACACTTTTGAAACTCTAATTTACTCAGTTTTGGGTCGAGCTATCCCTTTAGAGAGAGAGAAGAGAGAAATAGAGGGGAGAGAAAGAGAAGAAAAAGAAGAAGAAATTAGAATTTTAGATTTTAAAAGGTATATCACAACTATTTCTCAATTTATTGGTGTTAATTAAGTTAATTCCTTTAAGTTTTGATTTTTAAAAATATGTATAATTGAGGATTTGATGTGTATTTCGTAAGATATTGTGAGAATTGATGATGATCTATGTAGATAGCTTGATAAATCATGATGAATTGTATAATTTTTACTTGATAATCTCTTGATCCAGGAATTTTATAAATTTTTATGATTCGATTCTGGTTTTAATTTTTGAGTATATGAAATTATATATATTTAGAATCATCCAAGACTTTGAATCGATTAAAAATTCTAAAAATTAAATTTGTAGTGAATTTACCAAAATGACCCTAAAATTCTAGAAATTTATTGTGTTAACAGTATGATATAGTGACAAACAATTTCTGATCTACTTAATGATCTTCAAAAATTACATATTTATGAAATATGATAATTTTATATGTCTAATATGGTATACTTAGAATTTAGAATTTAGGTCAATGTGGTTAAATTGTTATGATTTTCTAAAGAGAGTCAGCTTATTACAGTATTTGATTAACAGATTTTTAAAGCTATAGAATAAAATAGTTTTAAAATACTTTTGACAGTGATTTTGAAGTAAAATATTTATCATGGATTAAAATATGTGTCAAGAGTATTTCTGTGATATTTTTATAATTTTTTAGTTAGTATATGATTTTATAAAATTATGAGATTGAATACTGTTCAGTAAGTATCTTGATCCTGTTAGGTTAGTAGTTTGGATTCGATGGTGTTTATGGAATGGATTGTGTAGAAATTATGATATAATATTCATATATAAGAAGGATATATGAGTTAAAAATGATATATTCTAATTTTGGAGTAATTGGACATCATTTGATGTATAAGAAAATTTTGTTAATTGTAAGTGGTCAGAATGACAGGTTTTGAGAAACCAAGTAATTAGACCAATTCGATGTGATAAGTGCAATATGTATAATGTTTTAAGCTATTTAAAGTGTTTTGTGTGAATTGTGAGGCTTATGAAAGGATTAATCTCCATTGATAGGTTAAGGAGAATTAAGCCTTGTACCCGAAAGTGCTAAGAGGTAAGTATACTAGACTTTTTACTGAAATCACAATAAACATAGTAATTGTTATATATGATTTTATAAATGTGGTTAGGAATATGTATCAAAGTATATTTTGATACGAAATATGAAGACATGTGTTTATGAATGTGACATAGACATACATGACATATATGTCTTTTTAAAAGTGAGTTTTCAAAATGAAATGTGTTTAACAAAGAAAGCTTTTGAAGTGTAATATGTCCATGAGAAATATTTTGTGTTTTGAGGATACTTGAACTGACTATTGACTTAGTAGGCACCTTATGTGATTTGTGGAGTCTTTATGTGTGGCCTTTCCTTCGAAATTGGTATATGTTATATGTTCCGTATGTAGAGAGGATCCTATTGGTACCCAAAGGAAGTTTGAGTCATCACATTCGTGTGGTGGCGTATTGGTGCATGTGAGAAGACTCACCGATGATCAGGATGGGGGTTTGGCTCTTACCTTCAGGCATGAGCATTATATATATGTAATTCAAACCTCACTTGTACTATTCCTCTCATACGGTATGTCACCTACAAGTGATATTTGGCTCATTATGTGATATGTGATATGTAAGTCCTACTAAGTAGTAGTTAAGTGATGATATTCCTATTATATGTTTTGAAAGAATGTGTAAGCGCTTACATGACATGTGATTTGATAAGATTATGATTTTGATTTATCACAGCATATTATACGTATGCATTGTGTACATATATGTATTTGTATTTGATATATGAAAAACTAGTATGCTTACTGAGTTTTATACTCATTATAGTTTATGCTGATTTCAGGTAAATAAAGTACATTTGTGCTTAGCGGATTTGGCAAGGCTTCTGTTGCTCCTTGGGTTCCCTAAGTTGCTAGGTTACTGAGTGTTTCATTTGGGGACACGTGGGATAAGATATTTGATTTGTCCCTATTGAATAAATGCTTATGTATTAATTTATTGTGTGTGGTTGGATTTGTTTTAAGTTTCACCAAGTGTGATTATTGGTTGATTTTAAGTAAGAATTTATAATGAATATATTCTGGGCTTCGGATAATAAAGTTGCTACTAGTGACGTAGTAGAGTGTTAATCTCTGAGAAAACTCTGCGTATCTCTAGTTTATTAATTGTCACAATCATAATTCAATTGTTATAATTCTGAAAGAAATTGAAATGAATGTTTAAATATTATCAATAGAAGTTTATATTTATATGTTAGGTTATGGGTTGATTTTAGTGTTGAACTTACTAGCAACTTGCTAAGGATTCTTATGTTGAATTAAAGTTTGAAATTTTGTGTAATATTATTTATGAGTGCACATATATTAAATGAATGTAAGTGATGTCGTATGTCAGATCTTTTGGGTCTGGGGCATGATAATGCTGGTATGAATGCAATGAAACTATGGTGAATGTATTTACATTTTTTTATAATTTTTCCCCTGCACGAAGGTGTATAGAGTTATTTTATCCTATAACGGTAGAACTCCCATTTTTAATAAGGCAAGGGATTTTAATTGTGAAATGGTCTTCGTAATAGGTTTGTTTTATCTTTTTTTGTAAAAATTGTAGGTTCAAGCAATTTTTAGTTGAAATATTTGTATAATATCTTAATAATCAGTCTTGGTTTATATTAAAATTTTAAAATGTGATATATATGATGTCATTCAATGATATTACATTTACTAATAATTAAAAAAAATTGTTTTACAGTACAAGGTAACATAACAATAAGTTCAGTAGAGTAATGCTTTGATTTAGTTTGCAAGATGGTAGTTTTTACCTTAGGCCCCAGAAGCCCACCAACACTCTCACTTTACTGAATAGTATAATTATAAAATAATATTTGTTGAATATTTAGCTCAATTCAATTTATGAGATGAGATAAATTAAAGAATTATAAAGGAAATTATTAACCCAAAAATTTGGACATCTCTCAAGTCAACGAATTACATTTATTTTATTTATTAGGAATTTTATAATAGAGATAAAAATATAAAGATAAAGAGAGAAGAATGGACATCGATATATTGTTGTTTAGCCCAATTCAAGTTTACATCTATTTTACCGAGTTTTAGACTCATTTACATGCACTACTGATAAAGTATTTACAACAGAAGTATGAAGCACCATGGCCAATACAAAAGAAAATATAATGAGAATAGAAATACAAAAAATGTTACGTAGTGCAACCTCTAGTTGAGAGAAACATTGCCCTTATTTTCGTAATCTCTTTGAATATCCTCATTTTTTACAATTATAGTAAAGTTGAGTTCATTAAACATGTTATTCAGTTCCTTCATTTAAGGGATCATAATTTTTACTAATGCTATTAATTTAAGGTAATTATGGGAGTAATAATTCCCTTCTTTAATTCCTTGATTTAAGGGGTGAAAACTCCCCTTATTAATCTCATAACTCTTCCTTAATTTTAATAAAGGTCCATTTTTTAGGATTGAGGTTGATCCTAAAATTTAAGGGGTAACAAGGGTCAATCAGTCTTCAATATGAACTTATTGATACTTAAAATTTTATAATTGTTCTCATGACAGATTCACCCCTTATATTTTGGGTTTAACTTGGGATGTTTGAACAGTGAGAACATTGGGTTTGCTAATGACAAGTGCTCTTGTTATAACCCGAGGGCCTGGGTTTTAAATGCTAAGTGCCTCTATTAGTCTCAGGGGTTCTGGTTTTCAATAAAAAAATAAAATCTGGCGATGCTTTAAATCCATGCGATTACTACTCGTGCTAGGGTGTAGAGTTATTTTATCATACATAAAATTCTTACATTAGTCAATTCCAACTGATAGTGGAGTAAGGTCTTGATGAATTTCAAATTTATAGGGAATTTGGCACCTTCACACAAGGTCTTAAATCTTATGAGAATTTTGACGCGAGGGCTTGAATCTTTTTATAGGGTTCTTTTCCTCATAAGGTCTCCTTTAACCATCTCGTGGGAATTTTATGCATAAAATCTTATCGACCCATAGGGTTTTTCGCATCCGAGGTTTTCTATAATCGTCTTATAAGAATCCCTCACATAGAATCTCATATACCTATGGGGTTCTCTGCCTTACAAAGTTTTCTTCAATCATCTAGGGAATCTCATGCGTAGGATCTTATCCATTTATGAGGTTCTTTTCCTTATGTAAGTCTTCTTTAATTGTCTCATTGGAATCCCTCTTATATGATTTCATCCACCTATGGGGTTCTCTACCACACAAAGACTCATTTTTCTCTTCCTATGGGAATCCCCCATATAGTGTCTCATCCACCTATAGGGTTCTCTACCACACAAGATCTTTTTTTACTCTTTTTATGGGAAATTTTCACATAGGATATCATCCACTTATAGGGTTCTCTGCCATACAAGGTCTCCTTTTCTTTTTCTGTATTGATAAAGGCAAATTTGTCATATATTTTCTCTTATTTTTATTTTGATATTTTATTATTTTATGAGAATAGGTAGCTATTTATGTGCATTATTGTTATTTATAGGGAGCCCCATCAAGCCGATGACGTTAAATCAAGCGCTACTTGGGAGGCAACCCAAGATAAGTAGTATTATTAATATTAATTTGAATAGGGAAGTCTCTTACTTTCATTTCTTTATTTTTCGACATTGAGGACAATGTCTAAATTAAGTTTGGGGGTGAGAAACATTTTCTTGTGTTTGTTTTGCTGTATAATTTGAGTGGTTGTTTTTGTGGGTTAAATTTTTTTTAGTTAATTAGTTTTTTTAATTAGATTTTATTAAGATGATCATTGGTCTATGATAAGAAAAAAAAATACATGGCTGATTTTTTTTTTTTTTTGTAAATCCCCAAGGAATGATAGATACTTGAGACAATTTTAGTTATCTAAGCTTATAAACAAGTTCGACCTTATTTATAATCACCATTCTTTTTGAGTACTTTATAAGCATGAATAGTTATAACTATTACTTAGAGATACTTATGTTTTAGGGAGTACACCACAGTCTCGAAAGTCTGATATTCTAGAACTTGTCTTTAATTACCACTTGAGGTGAAATCTTAGGAAACACATGAATAAAAAACTGACATTAGGCCATCTTTGGACCGATTGAGCCTTTTTAACCTACCTTTTATTGTATATTTATCCCTAGTACCCTATTTTGAACCTTATTACCTATTCTTTGGTTTAACCACAATACAAGTGTATAGACTTAAAGTTTACTTATACAGAAATTTACCTGTAACACCATAAACCTTGTAGTTGCTTAGAAATAAAAATAAGTTTGGGTGGTATTTGTCAATCTAAGTTTAGGGGTATTCAAAGAGAAAAAGAGAAGAAGAAAGAAATAAAATAAAAATAAAAAAAAGAGGGAAAAATACCCTAGCTTAAGAAAAATAAGAAATTCTTTAAAAAATAAATGTTAAAAAGAAGGATGGGAAATACAATAAGTTTAGGGAAAGAGATAATACAAAAAAAAAATATTTCAAGAGGTTTCTAGGTAAGGTCTAAGTGTTCATGGTGTAACTTGAACCTAAATTATTTATCCTTTTATCTCACCTTGACCTTAGTCCTACGTTACAAGCTAAGTAAAGTCCTAAATAGATCCCTAGACATATGATTTTCTACATTAGTGGAGAGTTCAGTTCATTAAGCCTTTGAGACAATGATTTTGATCATCTTACTAGTCTAGCATATTTTGTTTTATTTTCTTTATTTGTTAAATGAGTCAATTATAACCCTTTGTTTCTCTCTTAGTTTCATTTTATAGCTTGAGGACAAGCAAGTGTTTAAGTTTGGGGGAATTTAATAAGAGCAAATTTGTCATATATTTTCTCATATTTTTATTTTGATATATTATTATTTTATGAGAATAGATGACTATTTATGTGCATTATTGTTATTTATAAGGACTTGAACAAAATTTAAAGAAATGATGCAAAAGGAGCAAAAATAGGGACTAAAATGCAAAGTTTTTAAAATATGAGTCATCGCCCCAACGCCACAAGGATTTTCGCCTCAGTGCAAGAATAGTGATCGAAATAAGAAAATCAGAAAAAATGACTTGTTGAAGTCACGACTGGCGCCCCAGCACCAAACCTTCATCGCACCAGTAACCGGCTAGCATTCCAGCGCCATATCGTTATCGCGTCAACGACAAGACAGCGCCTCAGTGCCAATACTCCACCACTCCAGCGGTTAAGCTTATTACACACAATGCCCCAGCGACAACATTCAGCGTTCCAGCGGTAGTGCGAGTCCTAGTCCGACGATAATTGAGATTTTCAAGCTCATATCAATCTCTATAAAAGGCCACACGACAAAAAATAAGCCTAAGACACATTCAAGAACATCAAGAATCCAGAGCAAAAGCCTTAGAGAGCAATTGAAGATTAATTGAAGCAACCTTAGAGAGAAATTTAAGGCATTCTTTGGCATTAAGAATTTCCTAAGCAGCGTAATTAAAGCAATTCGACGTCTATATCGATTTGCTATTGATTGTATTATAATTTATTATTCTTTTTACTGTTGTTCTCTTATAGCCATAAACTAAACTTATTTTCTAAGGTTAATACTTGAATTCAATATATGCGCTTAATTGACATATCTTTTTAATACTTAATAAACTAAGTTCTTTATTATTTAAACTACTTGTTCTTTATACTTCAATATATCTGGTAATCTATGGTGAATGAATTGGTAATATTTTGATAAACTCGGAAGAGGAATCATAATATTCAGACCTAGGTAATTTAATGCATGATTGTAGAGCAACATTCAATGTTGCATATGCAAGTTTCAATTTAGGATAAGAATATACCTAATTGGCATTTAGATCAATAAAACCTAATTTTAATGAATTTTAACTTATTACAAGTACCATAGGAATATAGGTATTTGGTAAATTAAGGTACACTTGGATGACCTTGGAAGAGGCTTATGAATACATTAGCGTCTTGATCAATAATAAAGAGTAAGTGAGTTAAATATTAGAGATTAATCATTAGAAAGCATATTGAGAGATAGTTTTAATCGTAGGTTTTCTCTATATTACTATTACCTAATTCTCTTTGCATTGTGTTTTTACTTATATATTTTCTACATTCATTCTTAGATTTTTATTTTTCTGAATAATTAATAAAAAGACATAATTTTAGTACTTGATTAAAATGTAGAAATTATCCTTGTGGGTTCAACATCCAACTTATTAAATACCTTTATTACTTGCATACAATAATGTATACTTGCACTCAATTATAAGATATAGAAATATCGCATCATGTATAAATCCCTTGCATACAATATCATCAAACTATAAGGTTCTCTATTATACAGGATCTCTTTTACTCTTTATGTAGGTATCCCCTATATAGGATATCATCCACCTATGGGGTTCTCTATTACACAAGGTCTCCTTTGCTCTTGTTAAGGGATTCCCTGCATATGATGCCATCCATTTATGGAGTTCTCTGCCACACAATGTCTTTTTTTTTCTTCCTGTGCGATCCCCTACTTAGGATCTCATCCACCTATGGAGTTTTCTGCCTCATAAGGTCTTTGCGAGTGCGATCTCTGACCACATAAAGTTCGAGTGTATTGCTTTATTCTTTTGTTCAAGTGGAAGTCCGTATCCTATGATCAAAAAATAAAACATACGAATAATAACTAATAGTGTACAAAGAATGGAGTACTTGGTTAGCCTCAAGGAGTGCCCACATGCTTAGCTTCGATAAAGAATTAAGTGTTGGCGGAGGATCTAATCTAGGCCACGTAGGTGTATGCATGTGCTATTATGTCTATTGCCTAAATACGTATTATATACGAATTTAAGTCCAACAGAAGCATGAAATAAACAATAAACACAATAAATAAATATATTAATCACATTAATATATTAGAATGGTTAGAGAACTCACCATAACGTGTAACGTTATACACGTATTTTTCTGAATTCCGTATGGAGACCAACTCGCGTGCAGTTCTAGTCACCAACACGATGGGTTTGGTGAGCTAGAACAGAAGCCTGGTATTCAGCCTATGATTAACTCTTAATCCCTAAAATGGTTAGGAGAAAGTTTATATCCTTTTCTTCAAAAGGATAAGAAATGAAGAATTTGAAGCAATTCACAATTGCTCCAATTAGAAGCGTAGAGAAAATGAAACGATTTCATTTTCCCTCTTTTTTTTTCTTCTTTCTTCTTTCTCTTTCTTCTCTCTCTTGACTGTTTGGCCAAAATTCTTCTCAGCCTCTCATTCTTTTTCTTATATATATATATATATAATATAATATATAAATAATAATATAATAATCTATATTATATAATAATATATATAATATAAAAAGAAAAATATTTTGATTATTTAACTATTAAATAATCAAACTGAGAAATAACCATTTTACCCCTCATGAATAATTACCAAGTTAACCCCTTAATGGGTTCCACCAAATCCCATACTTGAGTAAACTCAACTGAGAGTCCATAATATGTCACGTGTCATAGTACAACTAGTAAATAACAATTATTGACTAATTATTGTATTTAACACTTAAATACAGACACGCACGTATTCCCGTGGTAGTGCTAAATATTATTGGATTAAACAATTCAATTCAGCATGCTGCCCTAGTGCACAACGAGTACACTCCATATCATGAGACTCCTTAGGTCCTACGCCTGATTTGTCAAATGAAACTATTCTATAAGTCCGTGAGCAATGCCCTACGCATACGTCACGGATATACAAATCAGCGTGTTAAACTATATAAGTTGAGGTTACAACGCATACGTATAGTCCTTCCGTCATGATATCCCTGATGTGCGGGAATATAGATTATCACCGTCAAATTCCCTTGTGCTCATCCATGTCCTATCTCTAGACTTGTATCTCACTGAACATTATACACAAACTCTTTTGCCATTTTGTTCTATCCTGACGGAACTCTTTCCAGAGATGATTGCTTGTGGCCACAAGACTTTCTGAGCTACAATCTCGAAGCATCTGGATATTAAACTCCCTATGGGAGCTAGCAGATCCTATATCTATATGCACCAAACTTCATAAGCATCGGACCATACCCAATGGTCAAACCATGAAAGGTCTGTGACATGCGTGAAACTAAAGTATGGTGGATCACTTACAAGCCCACCGTGGCACTGAGGTCAAAGGACCACGTATACTACTCAACTCGAGAGGACCCTCCGTTGACAGCTTACATAAGATGTCTATCGAAGGCCCTTGTGAGTCTATCCCATATCCAGTCCTAACTAGATACCCATATGTCAATACGAGCTCTAAGTTCACAGTCGGCTAGGAATGACCATCTATACCCTATAGGTATCACATATGATGATCTATATATAAAGGTATCCACCGACAGATCCGCATCGACAAAAATAGATCAGGGACAATTATTCGAGAACATACTTGCGCAACTTGCATTTTCTGGCACCCGATTGCAACTCTTGCAACTATACAGTTACTAGTATATTCCCAGGTCTATGTCCCATTACAGACAAGGCTCCAACTCTTGAATTTGTTGAGTATTATAACCAGCTAACACTTAACTGTACTAACATTTAGTAATTATATCTCAGTATAGTTAACTATGAGCCCTTATCCAAACTCTTTAGATCTGATCCGAACTCCTTCAGATCTACAATATCTGTAACATTACATGCATAGTACCATATAAATTAATTTTAGCGATTTAATGGAAATGTACACTTGTATAAATACACAAGTATATGTACATTCAGGGATGGCACGTAAGCACTGACACTAACATTAAGTACTTGGTATTAACTATTTTGAGCTTTCAAGTGTTTGACCTTAACGCAGACTTAGATGGTCAGTTGTGGGGTAGATTTATGTGCTCGAGGTCGCTAGTAAGAGCTTACGTGGTTAGGCTCCTTGAAAGCTAAATGGCTGGCTCAGGGTCCTAAGTAAAAACTTAGGTGGTTGGGCTCCTTGAAAGCCTAAGTGAACGGCTCAGGGTCCTTGGTGGTCAGTCTAACTAGTTAGGCTCATTGCCAAAAAAGTTGTGCTCAAGTAGAGCTTAGATGCTCGGAGTTTTTGGTGAATAGTATTAGGCTTCTTGAAATCTAAATAGTTTGCTTAGGTAGAATTTTAGTTTTAAGGGTTTTTGGTGAAAACTTTAGTTGGGCTACTTGAGCCTACATGGTTGGGCTTGGGTTGTTAGGTGATCTAGCTCTTTGGTAGCCTACGTGACCTGTTCGAGATCTTTAGCGAGAACTTGGGTAATTAGGGCTCCTCGAAAGCTTAAGTGGTGGACTCGAAGTCCTTGTTGAGCCTTACGTGGTTATGTGCTTAACCTTGGAGGTTAGCAAAAAAATTATGGTCATGCCCTTTTTACTTATGCTCCGAGCTACCATCTTATCGGTGTTTGAGTATATTGAAAACAACATGTGTAAGCATGATTTAATAAAATCTTGGTCAAAGGTTTTCAAGATAAATACAATTTTTGTAAGGAATGTAGAAGTATTCTGGCTATTGGTTTTATTTTTCCTTGGCATAGTAGTAATAACTTGATTCTAACACCACTTTCTCTGGGTGTGGTAGTTTCAACTCGATTCTTTCTGAAGACAGTAGCAGTGACTTGACTCCCTCACTACTTGAACTCAACCCTCACTTTATATGTATGTGCATAGAGCTCTAAAACCAATCTTGTAATTTCACAAAGTTGTTACCTCGAGCTGAATAGTCATGAAGGGATTTGTCCAGCCATCTCAATGCTCTTACTTGGGTGATAAGCTAGTGCTAGTTAGCTTGGGGTGAACAAAAACTTGAAGAGCCCATGGTGAAGGGAGGCTAGAAGAGTTCAAGGTGGAGAGAAAACTTGAAGAACTATGTAAGTCCAAGCGGATGATTGCCGTGAGCTACTGCTAGTTGTCATTTCTATGACTGTTGTTGTCATTCTGGTTGGTCATTTTTATTTGTCAACCACTATTGCTACTAGAGTTTGACAAGTTTCAAAACTTAAGCAAAATCAAAGGCAGCTTGATTGGTGAGAGATTGTGGTAACTACTTGTGGCTAAAACAACTGTGTTTAGATATGGCCGCGTGTACAATTTTGGGGTCCATCTTCATCGTTTTTGGAAATGAACAATTTTCATGTCCATAGAGGACTGATCATTGGTGAACGGTGTTTGTTGCAACTATAAAGGGTGATGATCATAGCTATATCGAATCAAAGAGTAGTATTAAATTTTATTCAACGTCAAAAACTTATCTGTAGTTTGATGCTCTCTATAATTTGTCTCTTTTGGGTTTTTTTGTTGTTTATCACGATCGTCACAAAAATTTTGATCTAGAAATTCAAATGATTTTAAGTCAGCAAGTTACATTTATTATGTTTATTGATAATACTTTAGTATAAACCAAAAAAAAAAGGATAAAGAGAAGAATAGACATTAGTATATAATAATTCAGTCTAATTCGGGCTTTCGTTCACTTTATCAAACTTTAGACTAATTCACATGCACTATTGATAAAGTATTTACAACAGAAGTATGAGGCAATATGGCTATTTTAAAGAAAATACAATGAAAACAAATAGAAAAAGATTTATGTAGTGGGCAACACTTGGTTGAGAGAAACTTTTGGTCCCAATCTCTTGGAACGTCCTTTTATAGTTGTGATAGGCTGAATCCTATTAAGCATGTCATTTAATTCTCTAATTTAAGGGATTATAATTCCCATCAATGTCATTAATTTAGGGTAATTATAGGATAATGATTCCCTCATTTTCTTTTATAATTTAAGGTGTAATAAATCTCTTATTAATTTCATAATTTTCCTTTAATTTTAGAGATGATGTCCCATTTTTAAAATTATGATTGATTTTAAAATTTAGGAAGAAAAAGAAACATTTAAAATAGAAGCATTTTCTACTTAAGTTTTCTAAATCTACCCTTAAAAAAATTAAATAATTTATTTTATAGGATTTTTAAATCATAAAGTCAAAAGTAGTTCTCTTTCTTAATTTAAATATTCTATGGTTTGTTTTCGCAGATAGGCTTTAGTGAAAGAACGGCCATTCTGCTTCTCAAGAATCATGTTCGTGTCAACATCATATTAACTTTTGACATGATACTATATTTAGGGCTCAAATGTTTCGTTCGCAGAGGTACTTTATGTTTGTTGGATAAAATTTATTTAACATATTTTTCAATCATACTTTAAAACATATATTATCAACTTCTTATAAGATATAAATTATTAACAAGTAAAATGTAAAATAAAAAATAAAGAGAGTAAGAAAAACCTGCCTTTAAGTACAAAGAGGTATGTCATAAAGCAATTGTTGAAAATCTATTGTACATAGGTGTATGCATGTGCCATGTGTTCATTGTATAAAATATGCGTCTCATACATATTTTGATGCAGCGAAACAATAAAATTTACAATAATCACATCCATGGCATATATTAATCCAACTAATATACAAAAAAAAATTGAGAAATCATTAACTGTGTAATCTTTACATGTTATATTGGGAGTCCGTCTAGAGTCCTACTCGTGAGCAGTTCTAGTCATCAGCGGAGTTAGCTTAGCAAGCTAGAACAATAGCTCTTCTTTTTCAGCATTGGATTTAACACTTAAACTCTTTAAACTTGTATTTCTCTTGATCAACTTTTTTATCAAGAATACTAATTATAATGTAGTTGTATTTAGTGGCCTATAATAGAGATGAGATTTAGAGCAATTTCAACACCTAAAATTTTTCTTCAAAAGAACAAATCTCTTATGCATTTATTTTGCTGGCCTTTCTCTCCAAAGCAAAGAAGATGCTTTTGTAAACTTACAACAACAAAAATGAAAAACAACCCTTGTTCTCATCATTCCTCTACACGTTTTCCATGATTTATTTATATCTCAAAATATATTAAAATATTAATATTATAATATAAAATTATAAAACAAACCCACCATGTCTAATTATAATAATATAATAATAAAATAATATTATATATATATACAAATGCAAGACAATTAGCATGCATTAATATATATAATATTATTAAAAATATATTTTAATGAGATTTTTTATTATTTAATAATTAAATAACTAAAGTGTGCAGTTACTAATTTACTTTTCTTGAATAATCACCAAGTATACCTCTAATGGGTTCCACCAAATTTTACGCTTGAAGTCACTCTTCTCGATGAGCACGATTACTGGAAGATTATATCAAGTTTCCATTGTCAAAGTTACTAAAAACTCAATATAAAAGTATATAATTTAAAATTACATGTACATAATACATTTTTCTTCTTTCTTTTCTCCTCTTTACTTATACACATATACTACCAAAATCATTTTTCTACCTCTTCTTTTTTCATATATTATCTTATGAAAGATTAGTCTCCTTTATATAGTGGTCGGTAGTCTAAATAATAACTCAAGAATTAATAAGAATAATTTTATATATATTAATTTTATATAATAAAAATACATAAATATTATAACTCCATAATAATATTATTATAAAAGAATATTTGTAACTCTTAATATTTAATATATAAAACCTCTAAATAATAATAATGTATATAACTATTGTAACTCGCATGTTTAATTTAAGTTTAATGATTAATTAAAATATTATAATTATATGCAATGATAATATTTTATTATTAATTACTATGGGTAAATTATGTAATTTATAAGATATAATAAAAGGTTTTATAAAACTTTTCTCTAACAATATTGATTTGACCATACATGAGTGCTTAAGAGCTAAATATTTGAGAGGACCTATAGATCCTCTGAAAAAATTTTAAGGAAAGATTTAACCATCAGAAAGATGTGTTCCTCCTAAAACAAAATGAGTGGATGAACCTACGATCGTAAGATTATAGAACTATTGCTGAATACAATTATGTCCTGTTCAAAATTACCTCATAGATAAAATTATGTAGGGAGAAAGTGACAGCGCATGATATGCTAGAGAAACATGTTCTTAACTTTTCATGCTTCTAATATTCTCCTGCAACAACAGTACCGTGAACGAATTCAGATTTAATCTCATGTCTTTTGCTTGTTAAACAAAATAATGAGCTATTATTGAAAAATCATAAATCACATCCAACAGGTTCTCAACCATTCTCTGAAGTGAATGCAAATTTTTATAATAATGTTAGACATGGTCATAGAAGAGGAAGAGAGCATGATTATTACCCTCGAGGTGGTTATAAATACCAAAGACAAATATATATTAAAGGAGGACAGAAATATCAAAACAGAGAAAATGGTATGAAAAATAAACGGTCTAAGTATCATAAAAATGTCTGTTATCGATGTGGTAAAAAGGGGCATTGGTCATGTACATGTCGTGCACTAAGGATTCAAATTGAGCCTCATAAGACATCTATCAAAGGAAAAGGAAAGAATGTGGAGACAAACCTTGTTGATGAATCAGATCTAGCAAATCATACTAATCTAGAAGTTTTGAATTTCTTTAAAAATTAAAAAGAGGACGTTAATTTCTTAAAGCTTTGTTATGTCATATTTGTACTTTTATTTCATGTCACAAGATAAAATAGCCCAACTAAAAGGACAAGGGAAGAAGTGCCACTACAGCATCTATGTAGTACTAAAAGGCAGTAGTTTTATGTGTTACAGTTCTATATGTGCAACATGGATCACCACCAGTTCATTCACATGGGTTTCATTGTTGATTGTTGAATGTCGGTATGTGTTATTTCTCTTCACGTATCAATTAATGGACGTAGATCAGGGTGGGGGGGCCCATCTTAAAAAATAAAAATAAGGCAGCATCAATAAACTATGATACCCAGTACAATTCTTCAATTATTATTTTGGTGAAGTCAACAATTCTTCAATTCTTCATTAAAATTTTTTCTTGCATTTTTAATATTTATTGTGTTGATTTTTCTTCATATTTTTACAAATTTTATTTTATTTTCTAATGTTAATATTTTATTAAAGGATGTGGCTTTCTATAATGAATTGTCCACTATATAGAGAAAATATGAGGATATTTGTTTGGCTGACAATGCAACTACACATACTATCCTAAAAGATAAAAAATATTTTTTAAAATTAACATTGATTGAATGAGAAGTTAATACTATATCAAGTCCTGCAGATCTGATTGAAGACTCTAAAAGATTAATGGCATAGACATTAAATTAAGAGCATAATTTTTAGAATACCTTATTAAGACAATATATTTAGACAAAACTGGTGAGTTTATATCTAAAATATTTGATGACTATTGTATATAAGTAAAAATTAATTTAGAACATCTCATACCACATGTTCACAAAAAAAAAAAAATGGATTAGCAGAATCTTTAATTAAATGGCTTTGGTAATTGCACATACTTTATTGATATGCACACAATTACCAACATCTGCATAGGGACATACTATATTGCATGCTGTAGTATTAATTCATTTT
This sequence comes from Ailanthus altissimus, assembly GCA_946807835.1. Lineage (NCBI taxonomy): Eukaryota > Viridiplantae > Streptophyta > Magnoliopsida > Sapindales > Simaroubaceae > Ailanthus > Ailanthus altissimus. Next base: position 18,420,100 of record OX327710.1, on the reverse strand, counting down.
AGGCCTAATACATTATCAATATTCTCTATTACAACTAGTACTTGGTCATCAATCTAATATATCTCATTTGCATACATTTGGTTGTGCTATATATGTACCTATAGCACCTCCTCAACGTACTAAGATGGGACCTCAACGTCGTTTAGTAATTAATGTTGGTTTTGAGTCATCATTAATTATAAGATATCTTGAACCTCTGACAGGTGATCTGTATAATACACATTTTGCAGATTGTCATTTTAATAAGACAGTATTCCTAACATTATGGGAAAGCAAATTGCCTTCTGAAGTAAGGCATGAACTTTCTTGAAAAATAACCATTATATCTCATTTAGATCCTCGCACGTCTTAATGTGAAAATAAGGTGTGAAGAATTATTTATCTTCAAAGAATTGCAAATGAATTACCAAACAAGTTTACATATGTATAAAAAATAACCAAATCATATATACTAGCTACTAATATACCAACCCGGGTGATTATTCCTATAGAATAATCTAATCAAATAGCAACAAATAAATCGTCTACAGCACGCCAGAAGCATGACAGACCAATTGGTTCAAAAGATATTGATCCTCAGAAAAGAAAATTAAAAACACAGGATCCTATTAAAAATAATGCTCGAGCAAATATCCACATTCTTTAAATCAATAACAACAGAAGGATTAATAGTCTCTACAGAAACACAAATCTCAGAAGTGACACATGTTCCTGAAAAGACAAAAGTTTTGAAAAAAAATATTAGTCCCAAAAGAGACACAAGATTTTCAAACTAAAGAAAAAAGTATAAATTATGCTTATACAAGAGAAATGTGGCAAACGAGATAAAACAATTGTTGATAATATATTCTTATTTGTAGTAGCTGTTGAAATTATGAATGATGATTTTGAGCCACAATTTGTTAACGAATGTAAAGAAAGACATGACTAACTTCAATGAAAAAAAAATAATTCAAATAGAATTGGCTTTATTGATCAAACAAGAAGTATTTGGACTTGTAGTTCAGACACTTGAAAATGACAAACCTGTAGGATATAAATGATTTTTTTGTAAGAAAATGTAGTTGTTAGCCTAGACGACTTTAAAGATTTTAATGATTTCAAAAAATAGAGAAAAACATGTTCATGAACTAAAGTGTAAAGTTTTAAAAGTTACAAAAAAATGGACCAAAATATAAAAGTTCAAAACTTTGGTTGCAGTAGCATGTACTGTAATATGGTCCTGTAACAACAACATTGTTCCATAATGGTTAAATCACTGTGCAATTTGCTAGTTACTGTGTTAATGGTTGTAATGGTCAAAATATTGTAGTTGAACTATAGCAACGGGCAAAATATTGTAGCAACGGCAAAAAATGGCTAGTTTCTCCATCTCTATAAATACAAGCCTCATTCAAGATCAACAACAACAAATAAAGCATTCTATAATTTTTATATCATTTGAGAAGAAAAGAAATATCCATATTTGTGTTAAAATTGTTATATTTACTCTTTAAGAGAGTTTAAATTGTAAGAATTTAATTGAACCCAAATCAATCTTTGTAAAGGTCTAGTTGGTACTCAACAAAGCCAAACTACTGTAAGGGTTTGATTAGTACCTGAGAAACTAATAAGGAATTAATTACTACTTGAAAAACTAATTAAGGCTTGATTGGTACTTAGATTTGTAAATGTTTAATTAACACCTAGGAAATTAATCAGAGTCTTAAAAGATAAACCAAACCAGTGGAATCCTCAAGCATGGTTAGCTTTGGGTGTTAGCTTTCTCTTTTCCTACACTCGTATTTATTATAATTACTTGTGTTTTAGTTTATTTATATTATTAGTAATTGTATAAATTATTTTATTATTTTCTTAAATACCCAATTCACATTTTATTAATGGAGCATATTCTTCCAGAAGAAGAAATTCATTAGTTACAAATGTGTACTACACTTTTTTTCATTTCGATCAGCTTTTGATTCCACTAAGTTTTATTAGCAAGATTTTTAATTAAGCAGTATTAAATACATTCGACACCGTTGTATAAAATAAAATTATATTTATTTTACTTAGATTTTTATCTTACTAGATTTTTCTTTAGCAATATAAAATACAACTAAAGGTGATGTAGCCTAAAGAGAAAATTGGAATTATGGTAAAATCCAAAAAGAGTGTTATAAATAAAATAATAAATAATACCGTACAATTGAACAATACTGTACATGTAAACAGTATTGTACCAATTTTATTTTTTTACTCCTTCCCTCACTTTGTAAATATGAATATATCATTTCATTTATATACAAGTAAAAATTAAACAAAATATTAAATATATTTAATAATATATTTTTATTTATAATTACACTTTTCATTTCAATACAAAATTTTGCCTCTTCACATATTATCCACAACACTATGGTTTTTATTTATATATTTTTTGAAAGTAACAGATAAAATTGAATTTAATTGTGAAACACGAAAAACTGGGTTTTATTTATTTATTTAGTTTTTTTTTTTTTGAAAGGATAAAGAATTGGGCTTTAATTGTAGGAATTTAGGCCTAAATTTGCTTCAAAACCAATTCTAATTTTATACGATCGGAATGGTGCGTCTAGCTGCATCTCCTTCAATCTCCAAGCGCTAACAGAACATAGAAACTTCGGTATTCCTCTTCGATGTCGATTCAAACAATGCTCAATTTTCTCATTTACTCACTACCCAGCTCTCATTTCACAATGTAAGTCTTTTTCTTCACTTCATGCCCTTTAATTATCTCATAAAACATATATATATATAGAGAGAGGGAGAGAGATATTTTTTTCACATTTTTGTTAAGTTAAAAGTGTTTGTATTTTCATGGCTTGTAACTTCTCTTTTGGTTCTTCACTATCATTTGATATTCTTCCCACAAAATCCAAACCTAGAAATCTTAGAAATCCGCAAAATTTTCAATTTTATACTTATTTTTCATGTAAAAATAAAACCTTTATATATTCTGAAAATGAAGATAAAAACCATAAAACAAAGCAAAACCATTTGAATCTTTTAACAATACCTATCACTCTCACTATAAGCTCTGCTTTGCCTGCACAAAAACCTTCCTTAGTTGCTACAACCATGACCTCAAATAAAAAGAAAAATGCACAGAAAAAATGCCAAGAAGCATTAACACCAGAGCAGCTGAAAAAATGGTCAAATGATTTGCCTATTGTGTCAAGTAGGATTGCATATACTGAAATTTTGAGTTTGAAAAATGAGGGTTAGCTTAAACATGTTATTAAGTCACCTACTGGTAGTTTAAGACAGATAGCAGTTTTGGTAGTTTTTGAGGATTCTAGAGTGTTTTGAACTATTTTACCAACAATGGATATCAATAGGAAGTTTTGGAAATCTTGGGATGAATTAAAGATTGATTATTTGAGTGTTCCATACACCTCCACTTAAGAGAACAGAGGTGCCTAGCCCATATTTGGGGTTTTTATGGGAAGAGTGCCTGAATCCATGTTGTTGATTTTTAAGCCTAAGAAAGAATCGAAAAGGGCTGCAGAGATTAGGAGAACAAGAGAAGAGTTTAAGAGGCAGAGGAAGAAGGAATTGGAGAGAATGAGGAAAGATATGGAAGGCGACGAAGGCGCAAAAGAAAGAGGAGAAGAGAAGAAGGGAGATTAGGAAGAAGTATGAGGAGTCATTGCAATATTCAAGGGAAAATTCTCAGTACATGGCAGATATGTGGACAATTTGGCTCAAGATCCAAACGTGGCAACTGCTATGGAATTGGTGTTCTTATATATCTTTTATCAGATAGTTGTGCTAAATTATAGGAGGCAGAAAAAGGATAATGAAGATAGGTTGAAAATTGAAAAAGACGAAGACATGAGAGAGGAAGAAGATGAGAGAGTTTGGGAGGGAGTTAGAAGGGATTAAGGTTAAAGATGGTGTTGATGAGAGTGAGTAAAGGAAAGGGGGGATAATTCATATCTAAAATGGTTATGCAGTTCGTGAAGTCAGGAGCGCCCGTGCACCCTGCACATGGTAAGAGGTTGCATGTGAAATTCTCAGTTGTTGCAGTACTAGGGAAGATAACACTCAAGCTCGAAGAGATTGTCAAGTTTTTCACTCATAGGAAGATGTATCAGAGGAGTGGAGTGAGAATACCAGGTGAGATTATGCAACCCTGATAAGTTAGTATGCTGTTTGAATTTCTATTACTAAATTACTGGCAATTAATGCTTGAAGGGAATATTGGTGGTTCTTTAGTGTTTTCATATCTGCTTAATTGGTGTCAAGGCTTGAATAGGATAGTCTTTCAGTGTAATTTTAATTTATTATTGCCAAATCCTTTATTCACTTGCTATTCTTAATCAGGTGGCATACTTCTATATGGGCCTCCGGGTGTGGGGAAGACACTACTTGCTAAATCTGTAGCCGATATGGCAAGTGTCAATTTCTTCTCCATTTCTGCCTCTTAGTTTGTTGGGGCTTCTCGTGTTCAATCTCTTTACCAGGAGGCCAGGGACAATGTAAGGGCTGTCTTAGTGTCTTTTCATTGAATTGGCTTTATATAGATGGTTTCTATTGTCTTTAAGTTTTCCTGAATTTGAACAGTTGAAGTCCATCATAAAAGTTTCAGTTGCCAGTTATCCATTGCTTTTAAACAATATCTCATTTTAGAGTGCCATGCCTTCCTCATATATAATTTTTTTTCTCTGCTTTTACCTCTTCTTGTTTCCCTATATTCTTACATCCATGTCATTTGATGTTATATTTTGACATCTTATTATTTGATGTTTGTCTGCATAAGCCCATTTGTGGTGTTATTTGATGAATTGGATGCTGTTGGAAGGGAGCGTGGTTTAATTAAGGATTCGGGTGGAAAAGAATGTGATGTTACTCTTAATCAGGTTGGTTGAGACAATAATTTCCTTAAATCATACTGTTTTTCTTTGTTTTGGGGTCTAAGACTCTATAAATTGGTTTTTAATGTTCAATAACTATAGCTTCTTGTCTGCCTGGATGGGTTTGAAGGCAGGGGGAATGTGATCACCATGAATAGCACCTTACATTCTAAATCCAGCCCTTGTGAGACCTGGACGGTTTGACCGTAAAATTTACATCCCTAAACTTGGCGTTATAGGTCGCATGTAAATTTTGCAGGTAATTATTTTTATTTTCATTTCCTAATATATACTGATGTTTGATATCACTTATACGACTTCACATCTTTTATATATTTTTTTGATTCCTAATGCTTTCTTTTATTATTTCTCACAATTCCTTGTCACATGCGCGTAAGAAGCTGATGGCTTAGGATGTGGACTATCTGGCTGTTGCTAGTATGACTGATAGAATGGTTGGTGCTGAACTAGCAAATATAGTTGAAGTTGCTGCCATTAACATGATGCACGATGGAAGGACTGAGATAGTAGCTACTCTTTTGGACATTGGCCCATAGGACTGACTATAGCTGATACGGTGGAAACAGGAATTGTTAAAACAATGGGAAGTTTTTGCGGCACGAGTTTTAGAAAGGCCTTATTCTATTACTTGCGAATTAGCGGCCTTCAAAAAATAAAACAAACAACACCACTCCACAGCTTCGTAAATTAATAAAACTTAATCTATCTCAATAGGTACATCGAAACACCAATCCAAACGAAACACCACAGTTCCTTCAGAAACGAAAGGCCACATTTCCATCGAAGTTTTTCTGCCAAGTGGCTTTTGATCTTTAAATGGTGCAAAGCTTTCAATATTTTCATTTTCCAAATATGCGAATGGTGAAAATTCTTCCACTTTCTGATCTTCAAATGGGATAAAGCTTTCAATATTCACAGCTTTCAGATAATGTCGCCAACACTGGATGATATGAGAATTACAACAATTAGCATCTCTATTCTTCAGCTCCTCATACAGCCACTGTAAATCAAGCAAAGCCAACACAATTCATTAAAAGATACATATGATATATGCTTAGGTTGTATGTAAGCCACACTAGTAACATTAATTATAATGGCCTACGACAATTTGGTAAACCCACCTGAACGAATTTGTGTGGGGCTTCGTCCAACGAATTTGGTATCACAAACAAAATCCGAGGATAACATGTCCCAAGAATGCCATCCAACAAAGCCGAGAAACTTGATGATGGAGCTTTTATACATAAACATAGGTTCTCAACTTCAGAAGGGAGTGAAGGGGAACTTTCTCTAAAATCGTCCAAGTTAAATAAACACTAAACAAATTTAAAAAAAAAAAGAAGCAATTAATAATGATTCAAGTATGAACAAAGCTAAGCGAAATGTTACTAAGCAAGTATCTAAAATTTATAGACATACCTTCTCCGATTGCACATATACAAATAGCTCTTTGACATGATTGGACTTTTCAAGAAATTTCTTCATACTGATGAACCGAGGAGTCTCAAGATCACCTTCATTGGAAAAATAAAGTTTCCATGCACACGGAGCATTTATTGAACAGAAGGGAATAGTTTTACCATCATAAGAAAAAGAAAGCAAATTTGGAGCATTAACCTTAATGGCCTTCAAATTATTACAAAATCTCAACAACAGAGTCTTAAGTTGGATACTTGAAATTGCGACCCTCTCGAGGAAAGGATTGCTCAGGATAGCCAGATTCTCAAGCAGAGGAAATTTTGAGATAAGGTCATGAAACTCTTGGTCTGTAAAAGTGGTATAGAATAACGTCAAAGTGTTTAAATGTGGACATCCAGCCAAGTCAACCACAAATGGTCTTTGAAGCTGTCTATAATTAAGAGTCAATTGTTGAAGACTTGGAACAACAATTTCAATTCTTTGGACTTCATTATTGTCGTAGGGTGTATCGATCGTCAAATTCTTAAGATTAAGTGCTTTAATGATACAATAACATTTCAAACCGCAACACCGATCAAAATTCAAATCCTCAAGTAGAGGGCAATCGCTACTAAGCTTCTGGACCATCTGTTCCGTGATATATACCTTCACTAGACTTAGTTTTTTGAGAGAATGTAACCTTATGGTGTCTAAGGGCTGCTCCAATTTACAACTACCTAGCTTTAAAGTAGTTACTTCTTTGGCAGAGAAGATTGTTTCAGGCAATGTGTAAAGCATCTTTTCATCCGTGCCAACATTGACATCTAACTCTTTTACTCCGTTCTCCACAGCCAATCGTATCCATTTATCAACAAGAGAAGATGATTTTTTTACTTTAAGAAGACTTATATTGACCCTAAATTTCTCCATACGTAACTTAAGTTGGCAGAAGCGAAGCAGGGCAGTGTCAACAATTTTTGTGAATTTCCTTACTTCTTTGCGAAATATTTCATCTTTCCAAGAGTTGATGAAAAATTGACCAGGTAGTATACGAGTTCCTGAGAAGCAATTCTGATCAAAATCCAAAGTGGGGAATGATTTCCGCAAACAATTCCACCTCTTTGACAAGACACTAGTTTGAGCTACCTCTTTTGTGGAGAGATAAGACATAATGTGGTGAATGATAAACGGAGGTAACTCTGATATTCGGTCCGTGGTGTCAGTCATCTTCTAATTAATCTTCAAATCTGCAAATACTCAATAGTCATAAAAATGCAACCCAAAGGACCACAAATAAAAAAAGACGTGAGATCTGAATAAGTTGGGGGAGAAAAAAACTGACGGAGTGATAATTAAAAGAAGATAAGCAGCCCTTACCAGATAATTCTATGAGAATTGAGATTCAATATCAATGTCACTTTGCAGAATATAATTCTTCAAATCCTACGTAGGTTTGTGACGCAGCGAGTTTTGGCTCTCGTTCGCGTGATGACCGGCGACAGGAGGGGGCGAGGCTGGTGGGGTTTGATCGGCAGGCGGCGTTTGAGTCGATTGAGGGTGGATCGGCGCAAACAGCAACTGATAAGCGGCGGCGGCGACGGTCTCAGGCGGCGGCAGTGGTGGCACGACAGTTCCTTCTTTTTCTGTGTATTCTGTTTTTTTTTTCTCAAAACACGGGAACTAAAGGAAAGAAAAGAAGGACAAAAGTCTTTCGTAATTAAAAAAAAAAAAGAGAGACTTATATATAGTTCTTAAATCTAACCTATTCCTAATCCTATTTAAATAAGAAAATCTAATCCTCTTTAATTCGAATATAAAAAAATAAGAATTTTTTCTCAAAATATAAAATAAAATAAAATAAGAATTCTAACCTATATATGCATTAATTTGTCCGTAATCTAGCCATGGTATTAATATTTTGGTGCCTTGAGTTTTCATTCTTATGCAATATTTTATATTTTAGCTTGTGTCGGTTTTGATTGAACAGAAATTACAAAAAATTTAATTAGAACAAAAATTTGATAAAACAATATATGTTTCAATTGTGCCAAAAATTCTTTGGTCTTTTTAAGAATTTTGTATATTTTGTGTGTGTGTGTTTGTTTGAGACTCAAAACTATTTATGGTTATCAAATTCTACAGGTCATTCCCTACTAGAGGAGGATTGACAAATTTCTTGAGAGAGTTCGATCTGCGATTGATGAAGAAGAGCGACAAGCTTTGGCTTCAACAAATACAAATGCAGCCAAGGACCCAGATCGTTTTTACTGGAACCACTTTAGGTGTTATCACTAGTCTCTCTTTGGTCTTTGCTCCCTGTTGCTTGGTCTTTATTTTTTTTTATTTAAACAATCATCACAGCTTTGATCTTAATTATGAATGGTGTTTTTAAATTGTTCTGTAGTTACAATGCAATGGTATGCTGCCGTATATGAATTATGTAGCAAATTTACCAACTGAATTTTATTACTCCAATGTTTTTTGAGCAAGTGTTTCTAATTTTTTTTTTTTTTTGTTTACTGAGTTGAGTATGATTCTTTGTTGGGTTGATGAGAAAGTGAAGGAAATGGATGAGAAAATGGAACTGTGTTTAAGCTTCTCCTTAGTCTCTGGCATTGCATTTATTGTTTATCTTGTTAACTAATGCATTTATTATTTGGTTTTCGAGAAAGAGAAGGAAAAGAAATAAAACCTTTTGGGTTCAGTTTCTTCTTAATTTTATCATTGGTCGTAGTTTTTCATTAAAGGAAAGCAAGATTATCTATTTGTTCGTAATAGAAAAGTAAAGAAAATCAAAATCAAATTTTGGCACTTGTGTTGAGACTCCTCGACTAGTATAGAGTGGAATTTTTGTCAAGAAACGCATTCGTGTTTCTGAGATTTTCTTGCCGACCAAAGAGAACATAATAGACTTTTATAATCCAATGATTACTTTTTCATGGACTTTTCGTTATTATGCTTTAATCTTGATGGATTTTATCCCAAATTGGCAGGGAAAGTGGGGTCTTGTCCGAGTATGTTTGTCATGTTAGTAGTCTATAATTCACTTTACTTTGTATTGCCGAAATTGCTCTTGGGGTTTGGTGCTTCTTAAGTAACAACAAAGCTTAGCGTTGTCATTTTCTGTAGTTTTATTGTACATGAATGAATCATTTTTGAAAACAAAATCTTTTTGGGTGTATTAGCTAAATTCTTTAGATGATGTGCTTGTGCAATTGCCTTTCAGTTTTTGCTTCATTACTAACCATGAAAAATTTGTGTTTTTGTCCAGTGAAGTTTGGTAATGTTTTTTTTAAAAAAAAAATTTGTGTTGAAGTTAAAAAGAAAATGGAAACCAATTTTTTTTTTTTCAATTTTTCAAGATTTGAGAACTTGCATGTTTAACATGCCTCAAAAGCAGTTATTCAAAGACAAAAATAGCGAAAATACATTTGAGATGGGTATTGAGGAGAAGAACGAAAAATTCTTTTAGCTCCATAATTTGGGCAAAATTTTAAGTGCCCAATTTTGGGCTGTTTTAATGTTGTTTTTTGCTTTCATTGAATTGGCTCTATATAGATGGTTTCTATTGTCTTTAAGCTTTCCTGAATTTGAACAGTTGAAGTCAATAAAATTTTCAGTTTCCAGTTATCTGTTACTTTTAAACATATATCTCATAATTGGGCAAAATTTTAAATGCCTAATTATGGGCTTAAACTTAACGTAATATTGGTTTAACTTGTAATGCTTTCCTTATAATCACTAGATGCAAATTGGAAAATGTATGTTGATCTCATAAAACTAAGTCCCCATGACTGATTACAAATAGCACATTTAATGAGGATTTTTGTATCAAGAAGTATAAAAAACAGTTGTATATTTACAATTTATAAATCTCAGGTTATAATAAAGCTTGAAAGCGATGATTTGAATGAGAAAGTTATATAAAGTTTGGTTTTGTGCTGAGCACGTATCTAGTTGGAGTTTCTGCAGTTGGTGCTCACTCCTTGCTGCAGTTGCTTCTTAGTGGATCAAGGATGCTGACAATAACTCCAGTGATATCCTCAATAAAACAAGCTTGGCTTATATTTGCAATGGATCAGCTAACGCAGTGTTGCGTTTCGTATGATCATATATGTTACATTTTTGTTATGAACTAGTTTTTTTGCTGCTAGTAGTATTTATGCTAATTGACTTGCATGTTGAGTATGTGCTGATATGATTAGAAGGATACTGTTATGCATGCATTGATGTATTAAAAATAGTCGATTTCAATCAGATTCTCATCCACAAAAGCTTTTCTTAACATGTGCCCCATTACCTTCACCCTTAGCCCTTTAGCTCTACCATTTCTTCCAAAGTTATTGGGGATGATACTTTTGTAACTAATTCAGTATGTATTCACCTAATGCTATTGCCTCAAAAAATGGCTCAATTAATGTTCAATTTTTAGCTTTTTGCACTTGCAATGATGAGTGCTGGGTCAGCTGCAGCTTGGTAACCAACCTGAATCGCACAGGAATTAAACATACGATTCTGCCAAACTTCTACAAGGCTGTGCATAGCTTTTGTGACCATGTTTCTATCTCAATAATGTTTACTCTCTTTAGTTGCCTCCTGCTTATTACATCTGCTCTTCTCAATGTAATTTGGATTACCAAGTCTTAACAGTTAACTCTTCAAGCCTTCTCACATACTCGATTATATATAGCCTTAAAGTATATGAGTCTGGAATTAGTATATGTGAAAGCCTTAGATATTTATACGCTGCTTTCAATTATGCAATTTTGAAAGCAGAGGGTACCCTTTGTAAAGAACAACATAAATCCTATGTTGTGCAATAGTAATGCATTGTATTGATCTTTTGATGAACAACTTGTTGAGAATAATAGAGCACAAATGGAACGCTTTTATTAATACAATAAATTCAAATTTTACAATATAAATTTTAGAAACTCTCACTCTCTCACACTTATAACACAACACTCACAACTCAACACTCGCACACTCTTTATTGAGCTTATTATTTGCTCAACTCTTTAACACACTAAACTCTTAACAATTGATCAAATACTTGATCAATTCTTTATTCTTAACTTGCTTGCTTGTAAAACTAAATGAGGGAGGGGGGTATTTATACTTAATTTTAACAAATCAAAACCACACAAATAAAATAATGTAAAAATTTATTAACCATACAAATTTATAATACTTATCTCCTTAATTATTAATATCTTACCTAATCTAGAAACTTTAAGAATTGGGCTTGTAAATATTTGAACTTAATCTTGGGTTTGGTATTGTAACTAATTTAATTTGGTGTTGTAATTTTAACACTCCTCCTCAACACTAACTTTCGTTCTTCTAACTACGTTGAGTTGTCTTTGAAACTTTTTGAACTTATCAATACCCAAGCCTTTTGTGAACAAATCAGCCACTTGATCTTCGGTCTTAACATACAGCAGCTCAATTTTTTCTTGCAGAAATTTCTCCCGGATAAAGTGATAATGCACCTTCACATGCTTTATTCTTGTATGAAAAATTGGATTTCTGCCAAACAAATTGCTGACTGATTATCACAATATATTGACACTTTATAATCTATTGGTTGATGTAAATCCTCTATCAATTGCATCAACCATGTACTTTCTTGAGCTGCCATTGCTACTGTTTTGTACTCAGCTTCAATTGTTGACAATGATACAGTCAGTTGCCTTTTACTGCAACAAGAGACAATTCCTGAACCAATCTTGAAAAAATACCCAGTAGTCGAACGTCGTGTGTCATGATCTCCAGCATAGTCAGCATCACAATAGCCAACTATTTTACAATCTTGGTATTTCGTATAGAAGAGACCATAGCTAATTGTGCCTCTCACATACCTCAATATCCGTCGAGCTGCTTCTAAGTGGGGTTTCTTAGAATTTTACATGTATCGACTTATTACTCTAACTGCATAAGAAATGTCTGGTCGAGTCAATGTCAAATAAATGAGACTTCCTACCAGTTGTCGATACATAGTTCCATCTTCTAAATCCTTTCCTTCATGACCACACAACTTGGCATTGGCTTCCAGCGGTGTTGAGATAGGCTTGCACTCTAGCATCCTAAACTTCTACAACAAATCTTTGGCATATTTTTGTTGTCCTAGAAAAATTCCTTCTACTGTCTGAGTAACTTCGAGCCCAAGAAAATGTTTAAGTTGTCCAAGCTCTTTCATCTGGAAGCGAACCGCCAAATTCTATCTTGTTCGACAAATCTTTTCATCATCATCTCTAGTGATAATTAACTCATCTACATATACCAGCACAATTGTGAGTTTCTTTCCATTAGCTTTGACGAACAGGCTAGAATCAGCTAGTGCTACAGAGTAACCATCATGTGTTAGAAATTCTCCAATTTTTATATACCACGCCCTTGGAGCTTGCTTTAATCCATATAATGCCTTTCTCAATTTACACACATAATCAGGATGAAATTTGCTTTCAAATCTCATTGGTTGAATTATGTAGATCTCCCGATCCAACTCTCCATGTAGAAAAAGCATTCTTTACGTTCATTTGCTACAATATCCAACCTTTGCTAGCTGCCAATGCAAGTAGAACTCGTACTGTAGTGATCTTGGCTACTGGACTAAACGTTTCATCATAGTTTAGTCTATACTGTTGAAAAAATCCTCGAGCTACCAACCGAGCTTTATACCTCTCCACAGATCCATCAGGACATCTTTTGATCTTATACACCCACTTACAAGATATAGGTTTCACATCCTTTGACTTTGGCAATAAATTCCAAGTTTGATTTTGGTCAAACGCTATGATTTCTTCTTCCATAGCTTTAATCCATTTAGAGCTCTATGATGCTTCTTCAAAAGTATCAGGCTCTTTAACATTTTCCTCTTTCGCCATAGTTACATTAGCATATTTGGGATTAGGTTTTCGTATTCTTATTAACCTTCGAGGATGAGATTGAGGGGTTGCAGATTTTATATCCCACAACTTCTCAAAGGGTGATATAAACCCTAACCTTGGTTGAGGAAGCCTATTAATCACGTGGGCTGTAGTTTTCATTCCTTCGGCCCAAAATAGTCCTGGTACATTTTTTGCGTGCAACATACTTCTACAAATCTCTGCAAAATGCCGATTCTTCCTTTCTGTAACACCATTTTGTTATGGTGTATTGGCACATATGAACTGATGTCGTATCTTATTTTCTCGAAGATATTGTGAGAACTCATTAGAGGTATATTCTCCTCCATTATCTATGCGGAGACAAAAAATCTTCTTTCCGACTTCTCCTTCAGTTGTTTCTTTAAATTCCTTGAACTTCAAACAAGTATGTAATTTTTCCTTTATAAGAAAAACCCATACATACCTCGAGAAGTCATCATTAAATGTCACCATATACTACATACCACTAATTAATGGCTGCTTGACAGGTCCAAACACATCAGAGTGAACAAACTCCAATGGCTCCTTAGCTTTAAACTTTGACTCCTCATATAGTAGTTGATGTACCCTGCCGTACTGACATCTCGCACATATTGTATCCACTCTCACATCAAGTTGAGGTAGACCTTTAAGCATTGCGTTATTCATCATTACTTTTAGCTTACGATAACTTACATGTCCCAATTGTGCATGCCACAAATCTACTGTCTCATTTTTTCGAGTCTTTTCTACATAAGTTGACTCTGCTGATAGTACATAGACTGACTCTAGTCGTCGTCATTCTATTGTTGGTGTTCCCGTAATTTTTAAATCTTGGTACACCTTAACATCTTGTGGACCAGACAAGACATAGTGTCCAGAAGATGTTAACTGTAATACTGACAATAGATTTTTTTTCATGCTGGGGACATGATAGACATCTTAAAGTGTTACCTTGTTATGACTGTAGCGAGGTGTAAGGACTGTGTTACCGATGTGAGCTATAGGCAATCTTGAGTTGTTGGCTGTCACTACCACTCGACTTCTTTTGTACTTAGTCATATCTTACAGCTTTTCTCCGTCACTAGTCATATATTTGAACATCCTAAGTCGATGATCCAATCATTTTCATAATCAATTCGTCCAAGCATTATCACTGAGAGTGATAGGTCTTCTTCCTCTATAGCGACAGATGCTTCAGCATCCTACTCATCCTCACTTTTTTTTTTAGTTTAGTGTGGCAACATTACCCTCAGCAGACCTTTTCTTGGACGAATAATCTTTTGCCATGTGTCCTATTTTTTCACAATTGTAGCATTTTTCTTTAAACTTTTTCTTTTGGTTGGATGACTACCATTGCCGCAAGTCCTCCATACTCTCCCTGTCTGTGAGCTACCTTCTTGGTAATAACTCTTTATCTTATCATCATCTCTTTTAGATCCTCTACTAGCACGTCGTTTAAATCGACATTTCCTTTTGTCGATGTAGAGTGCTTCTTCATCACCTTTTAAAGAGACCTCACCCATTTGCTTAGCAATCGCTTCTTGATCAGCAAGCAATTTTTTAAATTCAATAAGAGATGGTTAGGTTGGCCTGCCTTGTACAGTAGTAACAAAACTTTTATACTCAGGCCGCAAAATATGGATGATAATTCTTTTCATCCTAGTTTCAGCAATAGCAGCAGCAGGATCTAACTCAGATATTTCACGACACAAGGACTTTACCTTTGTGAAGTATTGGTTGATCGTCATATTGCATTGTGCAATTGACAATAGTTCATTCTCTAGAAGCTGTAGTTGTATGTTGTTTTTCTTTGAGAAAAGTGATGCAAAAGTGTCTCATACTTCATTTGGCGTCTTGGCCTTCTTTATGTGCTTTAACATTTCTTCTTCAACTGTGGTCTTAATGACGAACATAGCTTTACCGGTTTTTACCTTCCACTTCTTTAAAGTGGCTTCGTCTGTTGGCTGCTTCACTTTATTCCCGCCAACGACCTCCCAAAAATCTTGGCCTTGAAGGTAAGACTCCATCAATGTCACCCATGTATTGTAATTTTGATTGTTAAGCTTCTTGATTCCTCCAATGACTTGAAGGTCACCTATCGTGTTGGTAGTATCTCAGTAATACCAAACAAGTTTTGTTAACAAACTTGCAGAGTCATAGACTACTCACGACACACAGAAGCTCACTAGCTCACAATTTCTAAAAGCCCTTTCTGAAGTGGAAGATTAGTCAAAGCTGCAACCACATAGCATACTCAGAATTCTTAGAAATTCTACAATTTGAGCAGTCCCAGACAGTCCTACTCTGATACCAATTGCTGAGAATAATGGAGTACAAATGGAACACTTTTATTAATACAACAAACTCAAAATTTACAATACAAATTTTAGAAACTCTTACTCTCTCACACTTACAACACAACACTCACACACTCTTTGTTGAGCGTATTATTTGCTCAACTCTCTAATACACTAAACTCTCAATAATTGATCAAATACTTGATCAACTCTTTATTCTTAACTTTCTTACTTGCAAAACCAAATGAGGGAGGGGGGTATTTATACTTAGTTTCAACAAATCAAAACCACACAAATAAAATAATGTAAAAATTTATTAACCACACAAATTTATAATACTTATCTCCTTAATTATTAATATCTTACATAATCTAGAAACTTCAAGAATTGGGCTTGTAAATATTTGGGCTTTATGTTGTAATTAATTTAATTTGATGTTGTAATTTTAACACAACTTATTGGACTTAAAGTTAATAAGATTAGTATGGCATTTGATCACAATAGAGTTCTACTATATTCTTTCTTTTAGTGTTTGATTATTGAACTGAATGATCACTCATCATTTTATTATCGATGTAATGCAAGGTTTTCTCGTTAATTGTTATCAAAAGCCGGAAAATTCTTATTGGCATTTGTTACTTAATCATGATCTCGTTAATTATGATATAATATTTATATATAAGAAGGATATATGAGTTTAAATGATATATTCTGATTTTGGAGTAATTGGACATCATTTGATGTATAAGAAAATTTTGTTAATTGTAAGTGGTCAGAATGACAGGTTTTGAGAAACTAAGTAATTAGACCAATTCGATGTGATAAGTACAATATGTATAATGTTTTAAGCTATTTAAAGTGTTTTGTGTGAATTGTGAGGCTTATAAAAGGATTAATCTCCATTGATAGGTTAAGGAGAATTAAGCCTTGTACCCGAAAGTGCTAAGAGGTAAGTATACTAGACTTTTTACTGAAATCACAATAAACATAGTAATTGTTATATATGATTTTATAAATGTGGTTAGGAATATGTATCAAAGTATATTTTGATACGAAATATGAAGACATGTGTTTATGAATGTGACATAGACATACATGACATATATGTCTTTTTAAAAGTGAGTTTTCAAAATGAAATGTGTTTAACAAAGAAAGCTTTTGAAGTGTAATATGTCCATGAGAAATATTTCGTGTTTTGAGGATACTTGAACTGACTATTGACTTAGTAGGCACCTTATGTGATTTGTGGAGTTTTTATGTGTGGCCTTTCCTTCGAAATTGGTATATGTTATATGTTCCGTATGTAGGGAGGATCCTATTGGTACCTAAAGGAAGTTTGAGTCATCACATTCATGTGGTGGCGTATTGGTGCATGTGAGAAGACTCACCGATGATCAGGATGGGGGTTTAGCTCTTACCTTCAGGCATGAGCATTATATATATGTAATTTAAACCTCACTTGTACTATTCCTCTCATACGGTATGTCACCTACAAGTGACATTTGGCTCATTATGTGATATGTGATATGTAAGTCTTACTAAGTAGTAGTTAAGTGATGATATTCCTATTATATGTTTTGAAAGAATGTGAAAGCGCTTACATGACATGTGATTTGATAAGATTATGATTTTGATTTATCACAGCATATTATACGTATGCATTGTGTACATATATGTATTTGTATTTGATATATGAAAAACTAGTATGCTTACTGAGTTTTATACTCATTATAGTTTATGCTGATTTCAGGTAAATAAGGTACATGTGTGCTTAGCAGATTTGGCAAAGCTTCTGTTGCTCCTTGGGTTTTCTAAGTTGCTAAGTTACTGAGTGTTTCATTTGGGGACACGTGGGATAAGATATTTGATTTGTCCCTATTGAATAAATGCTTATGTATTAATTTATTGTGTGTGGTTGGATTTGTTTTAAGTTTCACCAAGTGTGATTATTGGTTGATTTTAAGTAAGAATTTGTAATGAATATATTCTGGGCTTCTGATAATAAAGTTGCTACTAGTGACGTAGTAGAGTGTTAATCTCTGAGAAAACTTTGCGTATCTCTGGTTTATTAATTGTCACAATCATAATTCAATTGTTATAATTCTGAAAGAAATTGAAATGAATGTTTAAATATTATCAATAGAAGTTTATATTTATATGTTAGGTTATGGGTTGATTTTAGTGTTGAACTTACTAGCAACTTGCTAAGGATTCTTATGTTGAATTAAAGTTTGAAATTTTGTGTAATATTATTTATGAGTGCACATATATTAAATGAATGTAAGTGATGTCGTATGTCAGATCTTTTGGGTCTGGGGCATGATAATGCTGGTATGAATGCAATGAAACTATGGTGAATGTATTTACAGTTTTTTATAATTTTTCCCCTGCACGAAGGTGTATAGAGTTATTTTATCCTATGAGGGTAGAACTCCCATTTTTAATAAGGCAAGGGATTTTAATTGTGAAATGGTCTTCGTAATAGGTTTGTTTTATCATTTTTTGTAAAAATTGTAGGTTCAAGCAATTTTTAGTTGAAATATTTGTATAATATCTTAATAATCAGTCTTGGTTTATATTAAAAGTTTAAAATGTGATATATATGATGTCATTCAATGATATTACATTTACTAATAATTAAAAAAAATTGTTTTGCAGTACAAGGTAACATAACAATAAGTTCAGTAAAGTAATGCTTTGATTTAGTTTACAAGATGGTAGTTTTCACCTTAGGCCCCAGAAGCCCACCAACACTCTCACTTTATTGAATAGTATAATTATAAAATAATATTTGTTGAATATTTAGCTCAATTCGATTTATGGGATGAGATAAATTAAAGAATTATAAAGGAAATTATTAACCCAAAAATTTGGACATCTCTCAAGTCAACGAATTAAATTTATTTTATTTATTAGAAATTTTATAATAGAGATAAAAATATAAAGATAAAGAGAGAAGAATGGACATCGATATATTGTGGTTCAGCCCAATTCAAGTTTACATCTATTTTACCGAGTTTTAGACTCACTTACATGCACTACTGATAAAGTATTTACAACAGAAGTATAAAGCTCCATGGCCAGTACAAAAGAAAATATAATGAGAATAGAAATACAAAAAATGTTACGTAGTGCAACCCCTGGTGAAGAGAAACATTGCCCTTATTTTTGTAATCTCTTTGAATATCCTCCTTGTTACAATTATAGTAAAGTTGAATTCATTAAACATGTTATTCAGTTCCTTCATTTAAAGGATCATAATTTTTACTAATGCTATTAATTTAAGGTAATCATGGGAGTAATAATTCCCTTCTTTAATTCCTTGATTTAAGGGGTGAAAACTCCCTTTATTAATCTTATAACTCTTCCTTAATTTTAATAAAGGTCCATTTTTTAGGATTAAGGTTGATCCTAAAATTTAAGGGGGAACAAGGGTCCACCAGTCTTCAATATGAACTTATTGATACTTAAAATTTTATAATTATTCTCGTGATAGATTTACCCCTTATATTTTGGGTTTAACTTGGGATGTTTGAACAGTGAGAACATTGGGTTTGCTAATGACAAGTGCTCTTGTTATAACCCGAGGGCCTGGGTTTTAAATGTTAAGTGCCTCTATTAGTCTCAGGGGTTCTGGTTTTCAATAAAAAATAAAATTTGGCGATGCTTTAAATCCATGCGATTACTACTCGTGCTAAGGTGTAGAGTTATTTTATCATACATAAAATTCTTACATTAGTCAATTCCAGCTGATAGTGGAGTAAGGTCTTGATGAATTTCAAATTTATAGGGAATTTGGCACCTTCACACAAGGTCTTAAATCTTATGAGAATTTTGACGCGAGGGCTTGAATCTTTTTATAGGGTTCTTTTCCTCATAAGGTCTTCTTTAACCATCTCGTGGGAATTTTATGCATAAAATCTTATCGACCCATAGGGTTTTTTGCATCTGAGGTTTTCTATAATCGTCTTATAAGAATCCCTTACATAGAATCTCATATACCTATGGGGTTCTCTGCCTTACGAAGTTTCTTCAATCATCTAGGGAATCTCACGCGTAGGATCTTATCCATATATGAGGTTCTTTTCCTTATGAAGTCTTCTTTATTTGTCTCATTGGAATCCCTCTTATATGATTTCATCCACCTATGGGGTTCTCTACCACACAAAGACTCATTTTTCTCTTCCTATGGGAATCCCCCATATAGTATCTCATCCACTTATAGGGTTCTCTACCACACAAGATCTTCTTTACTCTTTCTATGGGAAATTTTCAAAAAAGAATATCATCCACTTATAGGGTTCTCTGCCATACAAGGTCTCCTTTTCTTTTTCTGTATTGATAAAGGCAAATTTGTCATATATTTTTTCGTATTTTTATTTTGATATTTTATTATTTTATGAGAATAGATGGCTATTTATGTGCATTATTGTTATTTATAGGGAACCCCATCAAGCCGATGAAGTTAAATCAAGCGCTACTTGAGAGGCAACCCAAGATAAGTATTATTATTAATATTAATTTGAACAAGGAAGTCTCTTACTTATTTTTCAACATTGGGGACAATGTCTAAATTAAGTTTGGGGGTGAGAAACATTTTCTTGTGCTTGTTTTGCTGTATAATTTGAGTGGTTGTTTTTGTGGGTTAAATTGTTTTTTAGTTAATTAGTTTTTTTTATTAGGTTTTGTTAAGATGATCATTGGTCTGTGATAAGAAAAAAAATACATGGCTGAATTTTTTTTTTTTTATAAATCCCTAAGGAATGATAGATACTTGAGACAAATTTAGTTATCTAAGCTTATAAACAAGTTCGACCTTATTTATAATCACCATTTTTTTTAGCACTTTATAAGCATGAATAGTTATAACTATTACTTAGAGATACTTATGTTTTAGGGAGTACACCACAGTCTCGAAAGTCTGATATTCTAGAACTTGTCTTTAATTACCACTTGAGATGAAATCTTAGGAAACACATGAATATGAAACTAACATTAGGTCATCTTTGGACCAATTGAGCCTTTCTAGCCTTCCTTTTATTGTATATTTATCCCTAGTACCCTATTTTGAGTATTATTACCTATTCTTTGGTTTAACCACATTACAAGCTTAAGACTTAAAGTTTACTTATACAGAAATTTACCTGTAATACGATAAACCTTGCAGTTGCTTAGAAATACACTTGAAAGAAAAAAGTTGTGGTGATATGATAAAAATAAGTTTGGGTGGTATTTGTCAATCTAAGTTTAGGGGTATTCAAAGAGAAAAAGAGAAGAAGAAAGAAATAAAAAAATAAAAGAGGGAAAATACCTTAGCTTAAGAAAAATAAGAAATTCTTTAAAAAATAAAGGTTGAAAAGAAGAATGGGAAACACAATAAGTTTAAGGAAAGAGATAATACAAAAAAAATATTTCAAGAGGTTTCTAGGTAAAGTCTAAGTGTTTATGGTGTAACTTGAACCTAAATTGTTTATCCTTTTATTTCACCTTGACCTTAGCCTTACGTTACACGCTAAATAAAGTCTTAAATAGATCCTTAGACATATAATTTTCTACATTAGTGGAGAGTTTATTTCATCAAGCCTTTGAGACAATGATTTTGATCGTCTTACTAGTCTAGCATATTTTGTTTTATTTTCTTTATTTGTTAAACTAGTCAATTATAACCCTTTGTTTCTCTCTTAGTTTCATTTTATAGCTTGAGGACAAACAAGTGTTTAAGTTTTGGAGAATTTAATAAGGGCAAATTTGTCATATATTTTCTCATATTTTTATTTTGATATATTATTATTTTATGAGAATAGATGGCTCTTTATGTGCATTATTGTTATTTATAGGGACTTGAACAAAATTTAAAGAAATGATGCAAAAGGAGCAAAAATAGGCACTAAAATGCAAAGTTTTCAAAATATGAGTCATCGCCCCAACGCCACAAGGATTTTTGCCTCAGCGCTGGAATAGTGATCGAAATAAAAAAATCAGAAAAGACGACTTGTTGAAGTCACGACTGGCGCCCCAGCGCCAGTAACAGGCTAGCATTCCAGCGCCATATCGTTATCGCGCCAACGACAAGACAGTGCCTCAGTGCCAACACTCCACCACTCCAGTGGTTAAGCTTATTATACACAACTCCCTAGCGAAAACATTCAGCGCTCCAGTGGTAGTGCTAGTCCTAGTCCGACGAGAATTGAGATTTTCAAGCTCATATCAATCTCTATAAAAGGCCACACGACCAAAAAGGTGCCTAAGACACATTCAAGAACACCAAGAATCCAGAGCAAAAGCCTTAGAGAACAATTAAAGATTAATTGAAGCAACCTTAGAGAGAAATTTAAGGCATTCTTTGGCATTAAGAGTTTCCTAAGCAGCGTAATTAAAGTAATTCGACGTCTATATCGATTTGCTATTGATTGTATTATACTTTATTATTCTTTTTACTATTTTTCTCTTATAGCCATAAACTAAACTTATTTTCTAAGGTTAATACTTGAATTCAATATATGTGCTTAATTGCCATATCTTTTTAATACTTAATAAACCAAGTTCTTTATTATTTAAACTACTTGTTCTTTATACTTCAATATATCTGGTAATCTATAGTGAATGAATTGGTAATATT
Source organism: Ailanthus altissimus (assembly GCA_946807835.1). NCBI lineage: Eukaryota > Viridiplantae > Streptophyta > Magnoliopsida > Sapindales > Simaroubaceae > Ailanthus > Ailanthus altissimus. Next base: position 18,397,977 of record OX327710.1, on the reverse strand, counting down.
TTGATAAACTCGAAAGAGGAATCATAATATTCAAACCTAGGTAATTTGATGCATGATTGTAGAGTAACATTCAATGTTGCATATGCAAATTTCAATTTAGGATAAGAATATACCTAATTAGCATGTAGATCAATAAGACCTAATTTTAATGAATTTTAACTTATTACAAGTACCATAGGAATATAGATATTTGGTAAATTAAGGTACACTTGGATGACCTTGGAAGAGGCTTATGAATACATTAGCGTCTTGATCAATAATAAAGAGTAAGTGAGTTAAATATTAGAAATTAATCATTAGAAAACATATTGAGAGATAGTATTAATCCTAGGTTTTCTTTATATTGCTATTATCTAATTCTCTTTGCATTGTGTTTTTACTTATATATTTTCTACATTCATTCTTAGATTTTTATTTTTCTGAATAATTAATAGAAAGACATAATTTTAGTACTTTGTTAAAATGTAGAAATTATCCCTGTGAGTTCAACATCCAACTTATTAAATACCTTTATTATATGCATCTCTGACCACGTAAGGTTCGAGTGTATTGCTTTATTCTTTTGTTCAGGTGGAAGTCCGTATCCTATGATCAAAAAATAAAACATACAAATAATAACTAATAGTGTACAAAGAATGGCGTACTTGGTTAGCCTCAATGAGTGCCCACGTGCTTAGCTTCGATGAAGAATTAAGTGTTGGCGGAGGATCTAATCTAGGCCATGTAGGTGTATGCATGTGCTATTGTGTCTATTGCCTAAATACGTATCATATACGAATTTAAGTCCAACGAAAGCGTGAAATAAACAATAAACACAATAAATAAATATATTAATCACATTAATATATTAGAATGGTTAGAGAACTCACCATAACGTGTAACGTTATACACGTATTTTTTCTGAAGTCCACATGGAGACCAACTCGCGTGCAGTTCTAGTCACCAACACGGTGGATTTGGTGAGCTAGAACAGCAGCCTGATATTCAGCCTATGATTAACTATTAATCCTTAAAATGGTTAGGAGAGAGTTTATATCCTTTTCTTCAAAAGAATAAGAAATGAAGAATTTGAAGCAATTCACAATTGCTCCAATTGAAAGCGTAGGGAAAATGAAACGATTTCATTTTCCCTCTTTTTTTTCTTCTTCTTTCTTCTTTCTTCTTTCTTCTTTCTTCTTTCTTCTTTCTTCTTTCTTCTTTCTTCTTTCTTCTTTCTTCTTTCTTCTTTCTTCTTTCTCTTTCTCTTTCTTCTCTCTCTTTCTTCTTTCTTCTCTCTCTCGACTGTTTGGATAAATTCTTCTCATCCTCTCATTCTTTTTCTTATATATATATAATATAATAATATAATAATCTATATTATATAATAATATATATAATATAAAAAGAAAAATATTTTGATTATTTAACTATTAAATAATCAAACTGAGAAATAACCATTTTACCCCTCATAAATAGTTACCAAGTTAACCCCCTAATGGGTTCTACCAAATCCTATACTTAGGTAAACTCAACTGAGAGTCCATAATATGCCACGTGTCATAGTACAACTAGTAAATAACAATTATTGACTAATTGTTGTATTTAACACTTAAATACAGACACGCATGCATTCTCGTGGTAGTGCTAAATATTACTGGATTAAACAATTCAATTCAGCATGCTGCCCTAGTGCACAATGAGTACACTTCATATCGTGAGACTCCTTAGGTCTTACGCCTGATTCGTCAAATAAAATTATTTTATGAGTCTGTGAGCAATGCCTTATGCATACGTCACTGATATATAAATCAGCGCATTAAACTATACAAGTTGAGGTTACAACGCATACGTATAGTCCTTCCGTCATGATATCTTGAATGTGCAGGAATATAGATTATCACCGTCAAATCCCCTTGTGCTCATTCATGTCCTATCTCTAGACTTGTATCTCACTAAATATTATACACAAACTCTTTTACCATTTTGTTCTACCGTGACGGAACTCTTTCCAGGGATGCTTGCTTGTGGCCACAAGACTTTCTGAGATACAATCTCGAAGCATCTGGATATCGAACTCCCTATGGGAGCTGGCAGATCCTATATCTGTATGCACCAAACTTCTTAAGCATCGGACCATACCCAGTGGTCACACCATGAAAGGTTTGTGACATGCGTGAAACTAAAGTATAGTGGATCACTTACAAGCCCACCGTGGCACTAAGGTTAAAGGACCACGTATACTACTCAACTCGAGAGGACCCTCCGTTGACAGCTTACATAAGATGTCTATCGGAGGCCCTCGTGAGTCCGTCTCATATCCAGTCCTAACTAGATACCCATATGTCAATACGAGCTCCAAGCTCATAGTCGGCTAGGAACGGCCATCTATACCCTATAGGTATGACATATGCTGATCTATATATAAAGGTATCCACCGACAGATCCGCATCGACAGAAATAGATCAGGGACAATTATTCAAGAACATACTTGCGCAACTTGCATTTTCTGGCACTTGATTGCAACTCTTGCAACTATGCAGTTACTAGTATATTCCCATGTCTATGTCCCATTACAGACAAGGCTCCAACTCTTGGATTTGCTGAGTATTATAACCAGCTAACACTTAACTGTACTAACATTTAGCAATTATATCTCAGTATAGCTAACTATGAGCCCTTATCCAAACTCTTTAGATCTGATCCGAACTCTTTCACATCTATAATATCTGTAACATTACATGCATAGTCCCATATAAATTGATTTTAGCAATTTAATAGGAATGTACACTTGTATAAATACACAAGTATATGTACGTTCAGGGATGGCACGTAAGCACCGATCCTAACATTAAGTACTTGGTATTAACTATTTTGATCTTTCAAGTGTTTGACCTTAACGCGGACATAGATGGTCGGTTGTGGGGTAGATTTATGTGCTCGAGGTCACTGGTAAGAGCTTACGTGGTCAGGCTCCTTGAAAGCTAAATGGCTGGCTCAGGGTTCTAAGTAAGAACTTAGGTGGTTAGGGTCCTTGAAAGCCTAAGTGAACGGCTCAGGGTCCTTGGTGGTCAGTCTAACTAGTTAGGCTCATTGCCAAAAAGGTTGTGCTCAGGTAGAGCTTAGATGCTCGGAGTTTTTGGTGAATAGTATTAGGCTTCTTGAAATCTAAATAGTTGGGTTAGGTAGAATTTTAGTTTTAAAGGTCTTTGGTGAAAACTTTAGTTGGGCTACTTGAGCCTATATGGTTGGGCTTGGGTTGTTAGGTGGTCTAGCTCTTTGGTAGCCTACGTGACCTGTTCGAGATCTTTAGCGAGAACTTGGGTAATTAGGGCTCCTCGAAAGCTTAAGTGGTGGACTCGAAGTCCTTGTTGAGCCTTATGTGGTTATGTGCTTAACCTTGGAGGTTACCAAAAAAATTATGGTCATACCCTTTTTGCTTATGCTCCGAGCTACCATCTTATCGGTGTTTGAGTATATTGAAAGCAACCTGTGTAAACATGATTTAATAAAATCTTGGTCAAAGGTTTTCAAGATAAATACAATTTTTGTAAGGAATGTAGAAGTATTCTAGCTATTGGTTTTATTTTTCCTTGGCATAGTAACAATAACTTGATTCTAACACTACTTTCTCTGGGTGTGGTAGTTTCAACTCGATTCTTTTTTAAGACGGTAGCAGTGACTTGACTCCCTCACTACTTGAACTCAACCCTTACTTTATATATATGTGCACAGAGCTCTAAAACCAATCTTGTAATTCCACAAAATTGATACCCCGAGCTGAATAATCATGAAGGGATTTGTCCAGCCATCTCAATGCTCTTACTTGGGTGATAAGCTAGCGCTAGTTAGCTTGGGGTGAACAAAAACTTGAAGAGCCCATGGTGAAGGGAGGCTAGAAGAGTTCAAGGTGGAGAGAAAACTTGAAGAACTGTGTAAGTTTAAGCCGAGGATTGCTGTTAGCTACTACTAGTTGTCATTTCTATGACTGTTGTTGTCGTTCTGGTTGGTCATTTTTATTTGTCAACCACTATTGCTACTGGAGTTTTGACAAGTTTCAAAACCTAAGCAAAATCAAAGGCAGCTTGATTGGTGAGAGATTGTGGTAACTACTGGTGGCTAAAACAACTGTGTTTAGAGATGGCTGCATGTACAATTTTGGGGTCCATCTTCATCGTTTTTGGAAATGAACAATTTTCGTGTCTATAGAGGACTGATCATTGGTGAATGGTGTTTGTTGCAACCATAAAGGGTGATGATCATAGCTGTATCGAATCAAAGAGTAGTATTAAATTTTATTCAACGTCAAAAACTTATCTGTAGTTTGATGCTCTCTATAATTTGTCTCTTCTGGGTTTTTTTGTTGTTTATCACGGTCGTCACAAAACTTTTGATCTAGAAATTCAAACGATTTTAAGTCAACAAGTTACATTTATTATGTTTATTGATAATACTTTAGTATAAACAAAAAAAAAAGGATAGAGAGAAGAATAGACATTAGTATATAATAATTCAGTCTAATTCGGGCTTTCGTTCACTTTATCAAACTTTAGACTAATTCACATGCACTATTGATAAAGTATTTACAACAGAAGTATGAGGCGATATGGCTATTTTAAAGAAAATACAATGAAAACAAATAGAAAAAGGTTTATGTAGTGGGCAACACTTGGTTGAGAGAAACTTTTGGTCCCAATCTCTTGGAATGTCCTTTTATAGTTGTGATAGGTTGAATCCTATTAAGCATGTCATTTAATTCTCTAATTTAAGGGATTATAATTCCCATCAATGTCATTAATTTAGGGTAATTATAGGATAATGATTTCCTCATTTTCTTCTATAATTTAAGGTGTAATAAATCTCTTATTAATTTCATAATTTTCCTTTAATTTTAGAGATGACGTCTCATTTTTAAAATTATGATTGATTTTAAAATTTAGGAAGAAAAAGAAACATTTAAACTAGAAGCATTTTCTACTTAATTTTTCTAAATCTACCCTTAAAAAAATTAAATAATTTATTTTATAGGATTTTTAAATCATAAAGTCAAAAGAAGTTCTCTTTCTTAATTTAAATATTCTATGGTTTGTTTTCGCAGATAGGCTTTAGTAAAAGAACGGCCATTCTGCTTCTTAAGAATCATGTTCGTGTCAACATCATATTAACTTTTGACATGATACTATATTTAGGGCTCAAATGTTTCGTTCGCAGAGGTACTTTATATTTGTTGGATAAAATTTATTTAACGTATTTTTCAATCATACTTTAAAACATATATTATCAACTTCTTATAAGACATAAATTATTAACAAGTAAAATATAAAATTAAAAATAAAGAGAGTAAGAAAAACCTGCCTTTAAGTACAAAGAGGTATGTCATAAAGCAATTGTTGGAAATCTATTGTACATAGCTGTATGCATGTGCCATGTGTTCATTGTATAAAATATGCATCTCATACATATTTTGATGCAGCGAAACAATAAAATTTACAATAATCACATCCATGGCATATATTAATCCAACTAATATACAAAAACAAATTGAGAAATAATTAACAGTGTAATCTTTACATGTTATATTGGGAGTCTGTCTAGAGTCCTACTCGTAGATAGTTCTAGTCATCAACGAAGTTAGCTTAGCAAGCTAGAACAATAGCTCTTCTTTTTCAGCATTGGATTTAACACTTAAACTCTTTAAACTTGTATTTCTCTTGATCAACTTTTTTATCAAGAATACCAATTATAATGTAGTTGTATTTAGTGGCCTATAATAGAGATGAGATTTAGAGCAATTTCAACACCTAAATTTTTTCTTCAAAAGAACAAATCTCTTTTGCATTTATTTTGCTGGCCTTTCTCTCCAAAGCAAAGAAGATGCTTTTGTAAACTTACAACAACAAAAATGAAAAACAACCCTTGTTCTCATCATTCCTCTACACGTTTTCCATGATTTATTTATATCTCAAAATATATTAAAATATTAATATTATAATATAAAATTATAAAACAAACCCACCATGTCTAATTATAATAATATAATAATAAAATAATATTATATATATATATACAAATGCAAGACAATTAGCATGCATTAATATATATAATATTAAATATATATTTTAATGAGATTTTTTATTATTAAATAACTAAAGTGTGAAGTTACTAATTTACTTTTCTTGAATAATTACCAAGTATACCTCTAATGGGTTCCACCAAATTTTACGCTTGAAGTCACTCTTCTCGATGAGCACGATTACTGGAAGATTATATCAAGTCTCCATTGTCAAAGTTACTAAAAACTCAATATAAAAGTATATAATTTAAAATTACATGTACATAATACATTTTTCTTCTTTCTTTTCTCTTCTTTACTTATACACATATACTACCAAAATCATTTTTCTACCTCTTCTTTTTTCATATATTATCTTATGAAAGATTAGTCTCCTTTATATAGTGGTCGGTAGTCTAAATAATAACTCAAGAATTAATAAGAATAATTTTATATATATTAATTTTATATAATAAAAATACATAAATATTATAACTCCATAATAATATTATTATAAAAGAATATTTGTAACTCTTAATATTTAATATATAAAACCTCCAAATAATAATAATGTATATAAATATTGTAACTCGCATGTTTAATTTAAGTTTAATGATTAATTAAAATATTATAATTATATGCAATGATAATATTTTATTATTAATTACTATGGGTAAATTATGTAATTTATAAGATATAATAAAAGGTTTTATAAAACTTTTCTCTAACAATATTGATTTGACCATACATGAGTGCTTAAAAGCTCAATATTTGAGAGGACCTATAGATCCTCTGAAAAAATTTTAAGGAAAGATTTGACTATCAAAAAGATGTGTTCCTCCTAAAAAAAATATGAGTGGATGAACCTACGATCGTAAGATTATAGAACTATTGTTGAATACAATTATGCCATGTTCAAAATTACCTCATAGATGAAATTATGTAGGGAGAAAGTGACAGCGCATGATATGCTAGAGAAACATGTTCTTAACTTTTCATGCTTCTAATATTCTCCTGCATCAACAGTACCCTGAACGAATTCAGATTTAATCTCATGTCTTTTGCTTGTTAAACAAAATAATGAGCTATTATTGAAAAATCATAAATCACATCCAACAGGTTCTCAACCATTCTCTGAAGTGAATGCAAATTTTCATAATAATATTAGACATGGTCATGGAAGAGAAAGAGGGCATGATTATTACCCTCGAGGTGGTTATAAATACCAAAGACAAATATATATTAAAGGAGGACATAAATATCAAAACAAAGAAAATGGTATGAAAAATAAACGGTCTAAGTATCATAAAAATATCTGTTATCGATGTGGTAAAAAGGGGCATTGGTCATGTACATGTCGTGCACTAAGGATTCAAATTGAGCCTCATAAGACATCTATCAAAGGCAAAGGAAAGAATGCGGAGACAAACCTTGTTGATGAATCAGATCTAGCATATCATACTCACCTAGAAGTTTTGATTTCTTTAAAAATTAAAAAGAGGACGTTAATTTCTTAAAGCTTTATTATGTCATATTTGTACTTTTATTTCATGTCACAAGAGAAAGTAGCCCAACTAAAAGGACAAGGGAAGAAGTGCCACTGCAGCATCTATGTAGTACTAAAAGGCAGTAGTTTTATGTGTTACAGTTCTATATGTGTGATGAACACATGAAAATGCATGTTGTTAAAAGATTCAATCACCATTTAATGTCATTAATTTTAGTATTTTCTGTATTTTTAGATTGAAATAAAGTGTTCTCCTTAAATTGTGATTAATGAATGTTATTTGGACAGGTTTAGGTAAATTGGACATAACTCTCAATGTAGAAATCAAAATGAAGAAATTCTTGAACCTGGTGCAACATGACTCAATCTTACACAAATTTGAAGAATAGTGGAAAAGCAAACTCCAACATGTTATGGGCCAAAAATTGAGATACAACAGAATCGGACTACAACTCTTACCCAGCTTGACCCAACTCACGTATTTGGACTGTATCTCCCAAAATACGTACTCAATTGGTATAATTCTTGAAGCTGTGAATTGCTGACTTAACTATCAACAACTCGTATGTTTATGGTAAAGTCCAAATCAGCCGTTATCATAGACCAAATCGCATTGCAAGTGGGTAAAATGGTTGTTGGCCGAATTCTGATGTATCTTTGGAATTTTGCTCATATCTCATTGGATACTCATCCAATTTGCATGAAATTAGTGCCTATGGAAAGAAGAGTCAAAATTATACAACTTTCATGTCGGCTGCAGAAGCTAAATTGATCATTTACATTATCAAAAACGTGCTGCAAGTAGATACACGAGTTATTGGCTTAAAATTATTGAAGATTGATGTCATCCATGACATATGACCATTCATTGCCTATATAAGGAGACCCTTAGGACATTTTTATATAGATAATTTCTCTCTTCTTTTATTCTCATTAACATGTATTGTAATTTAGGCTAGAGTTCCTAGCAAGGCTAAGAGATGAACTTTTATGTGTAGTAAATCTACTTCTATGCTTTGATTCGATGTCAAGAGCTATAAATGTTGTAAGTTTGGTTTTGATTAAACTCTTATCTATTTTATTTTCTATAATCCAGAGGTTATAATTCTCATGTCTCATATATGTTCAGTCATGCTTTTCTTATGTGATTCATGTTGATTTATAATTGTTACTGGTTATATTGTTTTATATGTTAATCTTTTACTGTAGTATTGTCAATTTGATATATTGTCGATCTTGGATAACATGTAAGGGCAATAAATGTTTGATATTCAAGTTAATCTTTTACTGCAATATTGTCAAAATGATATATTGTCGATCTTAGATAACTTGTATAAATAACATGATGTGTGTTAATGCTTGCAAAGAGTTTAACTAAATCAAATACATGTGTTATCAAATATGCTATATATTACATACCTTCTGATTGATTGTTTGGAATATGAAACTTTCAGTTGAGTTATAAATATCGAATTAAAGTATAGAGTAGATTTATAAAGCATAATTGTGATTCTCAAAGCCTTGTTTAAATCATCATAAGACATTTTCCTCAATTCATAGACAATTCTATCTCATCCGTTTAAATCAATTAACCCTTTGCTACTGCTTTAATATTTTACTTCACTAACCTATTTTGCCAAGAGCTTCCTCGTGGGATCGACACCTCAATCTATACTGCGATAGCCGCGTTATATTTTGAGCGTAAACAAAAATTTGGCGCCGTTGCCGGGGAAGCACACTAAGCGAAAGTCGGTTGCGATTATAAATACTAAAGTGGTAACTTTGTACATTTTTTTTTCTTTATAAAATCTTAGTTTTATTTCCTTTGTTGTAATTTATTTATTATTCATGGTTGGTTCTACCACCTAATTTATTTTGTTTATTTTAGTTAATTTGTTATATTTTATATTATCTTAATGGCTGGTTTTACGGCCTAATTAGTTTATTTTCTTTTATCTATTTATCGCACTTTATTTTCTTTAGTTTATTTATTGCACTTTTTTTTTTAATGGCTGATTTTACCGCCTAACTTCGTTCACTTTCTTTTATTTATTTATTGTACTTTTTTTTAGTTAATTTGTTGTATGTTCTTTTTATTTTGTGGTTGGTTCTACCGCCTAACTTAGTTTCTTTATTTCTTATTGTACTCTATTTATTTATTGCACTTTTTTTTATTGTACTTTATTTTCATTTTCTTTTACGTATTTACTGCAATTTATTTTCTTTAGTTAATATGTTGTGTTTTCTTTTTATGGCCGGTTCTACCGCCTAACCTTTTATTTATTTACTTATTGTATTTTCTTTTTATTATTTATTTATTATACTTTTTTTTTGTACTTTATAGTATTTTGTTTAGTTATTGTATTTATATTTCATGGTTGGTCTTACCACCTAACTTATTTCTATTTCTTGTTGTGTTTATTTCACTTCTTAATTTTCCTTAAGCATTTCTTTCCTTAAAAAAAAAAAAAATTTAGGATGTATGCATCGACCTAGAGACAAACGAGGAAGATTTGTGAGAGAACTAGAACTAGAACTAGAACCACCCCCACAATTTGTAAGTGAAGAGAATTCACCTTCTAGTTCATCTTGTAATTCTAACACAATGAGCCAACACGAAGAAAATCCCGTTAGAACTCTAAAAGATTACTTGCATCCTACTCGCACAGCCACACCATCATGCATTATATTTCCACCTAACACACCACATTCAGATTTTAAACCTGGAATGATACAATTTCTTCCCACTTTTCATGGTCTAGATAGTGAAAATCCTTATGTACATGTTAGGGAATTTGAAGAGGTAATTGCCACCTTTCATAGCCAACCTGAAGCCATAGACACTGTTAGACTTAAATTTTTCCCTTTTTCTTTGAAAGATAAAGCAAAGAGTTAGCTATACTCTTTGAGGCCGAGGTCTATAGGAACTTGGGCAGAAATAACCCAAGCATTTTTCAATAAATACTTCCCACAACACAAAACTAATGGCCTGAAAAGACAAATTTCTTCCTTCTCCCAAAAAGACAGTGAAACCTTATATCAAGCATGGGAAAGGTTTAAAGAATTGTTAAATCTGTGTCCTCACCATGGGTATGAAAATTGGCGCTTGGCTAGTTATTTCTATGAGGGACTCACAATTAGAGAGCGCCAATTTGTTGAGATGATGTGTAATGGGGAGTTCCTTCACAAAGATCCTGAGGAAGCCATAGAATTCCTTAATGACTTAGCCGAAAAAGCCCATACATGGACTGGACCTAGCATTACTGAAAGCACAAATAGATCACCACCCAATGGAGTTTTCCATCTTAGGGAAGAGGATAACCTCAAAGCCCAATTAGAGGTCTTAACTAGGGAGTTAGATGCCTTGAAAACCAAAGATAGAAGGGTCACCCACACAGTTGCTAGAGTTGAGTCACACGATGTCTGTTTTGTCTGTGGAGGAGCGAAACACTTAGCTCAGGATTGTCCCACGTATAGTGAGATGAGAGGGATATATGAGAAACAATGTAATGCCCTAGGGATGTACAAGAAGCCTTATTCACCCTACTCTTAAACATATAATCCTAGCTGGAGAAACCACCCAAATTTCAGTTGGAAATCTGACCAACAAGCCAACAACCAATGGAAACAAGAACAACAAGCACCCAAGTCTTATGTTGCACCTCAATATAATGCACGACCAACTAGGAGTTCTTTAGAGGATACATTACAAGCATTTATGGAGGCACAAAGTAAGACTAATAAAAAATTTGAAACAATTCTTGCACAGGTGGTGGAGGAAAACAAAGAAATCAAGAGTCAAATCACGAAGTTGACCAGTGCCTTGACTGTACAAGAGCGAGGTAAGTTTCCATCCCAACCTCAATCCAATTCGAAAGGACAATTCATGGTACAAGCTTCTACTTCTGATGATCAAAATCTCAAAGAAGTCAATGCCATTACTACTCGAAGTGGTAAGATTGTAAGTGAGCCTACTCCTGAAATTAACACATTTACGAGTAGTAAAAACGCCCCCCTTGAAAAAGAGGCCACAGTGGAAAAAGAGCCCGAAAGTAAGTTTTCAATCCCAGTGCCTTTTCCTCAAGCTCTTCGACCGGTTGGAAAAAATTCAGAAATTCAAGGTGAGATTTTAGAACATTTGAAACAAGTTAAAATTAATCTTCCCTTGTTACATTTGATTAAGCAGGTTCCAACTTATGCCAAAGTCATCAAGGATTTATGCACTATAAAAAAAAAACACCATGTGAAGAAAATTGCATTTTTGGCAGAACAGGTAAGTGCAGTGATTGAACAAAAGACACCACCCAAGTATAAAGACCCAGGATGTCCCACAATCTCCTGCCAAATTGGGACACATGAGTTTGGTCAAGCTTTATTGGACTTAGGAGCAAGTGTAAATTTAATGCCTTATTCTATTTACTTGCAATTGGGACTTGGTGAGATTAAACCAACATCTGTAGTCTTACAATTAGCTGACCGATCAATCAAGAAACCACGGGGAATAGTAGAAAATGTTTTGTTACAAATTGATAAATTTTACTACCCTGTTGATTTTCTTGTTTTAGATACTCATTCTGTTGTTAACATGGAGTCAAAAATCCTTCTTATTTTGGGGAGACCTTTTCTTGCCACTGCTAATGCTCTTATTGATTGCAGAAATGGTCTAATAAAATTATCTTTTAGGAATATGACTCTTGAGGTGAACATTTTTCATATTGATAAGCAATCACGAGAAGAAGACGAATGCTATCATTCATATATGATAGACACACTTGGAGCGGAGAAAGCTTATAAAAATTATGGCTCTAATTCTTTAGAAAATCTCTTTGATTTTGATATTGAAGAATTGTATTATCCTGATGAAACAATTGATATGTTTAGTATTTTTGACTCACAGGATAAAGGGATTCGATTTTGGAAACCAGGCATTGAAAAGTTGCCATGTGAGAGGGAGAAACCAAAATCATCAAAACTCGAGACACCACGTGTCATCATTGGTGACCAAGGAACACATTTCAGTTCTAGAAAACCTCATAAAGCTTATTGGGCTGTCAAAGCCCTTAACTTTGATTTGAATGTTGCAAGTCTCCAGAGGAAGTTACAATTGTCAGAAATAGAAGAGCTACGAAATGATGCATATGACAACTCCAGAATTTTCAAAGTTAAAATGAAAGTAGCTCATGATAAACAGATCTCAAGGAAACACATTGAGCCAAATCAACGGGTCTATCTTTATGATTCTCGATTGCATTTACACCCTGGAAAGTTGAGATCTCGATGGACTGGTCCATTTATGGTAAAACATGTTTTTCCTAATGGTGCTGTTGAAATAGAAGACCCCACTGATGGACGGACTTTCAAAGTGAATGGACAGCGGCTAAAAAGCTACGTGAAAAAGGTAAACGACTCTATGTACCTAGGCGAGATCCCTCTTGTGGATCCTGTCTATCGTGATTGATCAGGTTCAATCTATCTGTACCATATTTTATATTTTGTCTATATTTTATCTTTTGACTTTCTATTTTTGCTTTTATTTTCTTGCACATTTTATTTTACTTTATTTTCTTCTTTTTATTTTTTCTTCAGTGTGATTTTATTTCCCGGTCAAGTGGCGGATACGGTACTCCGTGACTATTAAAGTCGGTTTCTCAATTCCCTAAAAACTGTCCCTCAAACTGTGCATTCATCTCTTTTCTTTCTTTCAAAATGGATCGCATTCTTACCAACCTTAAAAAACGTTTTCCTTCATTTCCTCAAAATGCTCTACTTAAGATTTACAAAGCACGGTGTGAAAGACTCAGGCTATTGATGTTGGGTAATATCCCTGTGGACCTTCGTTGGTTAATTGAAGCCAAGGTTCGGTTGTCTGGTGAGTTTGAAAATAATTTTGTTTCTCATATGCCTGGTCTTGGAAGAAGCTCTTATGCCAAAAGGTGACGAGCAAAAAGGTTACAAGTCTGTCATAAATGTGCTCGATGGAATTGTAATCGGAGTTGTCTTTCTTTAGGATTCGTATCTAAAAATCGAGAAGACAAAATTCAGTTCATTAAGGATGGACTGAGTAAAGAGTCTTTGGATGATATCCTATTGACTCTTGAGACACATCCCTATGGGCTCGTGCAACGTGAACTTCTCGATTTATGGAACAAATTCAAAAATAAACATCAACGGTATAGTCTCGGGAATCTGACTCTAAAAGACCCTGTTTGCCAATTTATAAGAAAATTGGATGGGAAGCCTATCCCCGACCCATAGAGGGCGTTTAAGCCGTTACTGGACGTAAAACCAGAGGAAGATGTGAGCCACAATCACAACTACTTGTAAATACATGTGTTTTAATTTCAAACTTTATTTTATGAATAGTAGGGCTACTCATGTAGATGTCTTAAATTCAAATCTTTTTGTTTAATAATGCATGTGGGTCATTATGTTTAAATTTTTTGTGTTTTATTTTTAACTCTCTTTTGACAAACTGTCGGGTTACCATAATCATTGTTATCATTTGGTACTCTATAAATACAGCACCTCAGTTTCTTCATTTTCATATATTGAGATAAGGTGAGAGTAGATATGGAGGAAACTCAAGTTCGACAATTTCGAAATATATGTGTATTTTGTGGATCTAGTCCTGGGGAGAGTAAAGTGTTCGTAGAAACAGCAAACAATCTAGGAAAAACATTAGCTGCAAGAAAAATTCATTTGATTTATGGAGGAGGTAGCCTTAGGCTAATGGGGTGTGTGTCAACAGCTGCACATTTAGGAGGAAGTCAAGTTTTAGGTATTATTCCTACAGCTTTGGCCATAGGAAACCTGACCGGGAAAATAATAGGGGAAGAATTACGAGTCTCATCCATGCATGAACGTATAGCCAGAATGCTTTGCAATGCAGACGCTTTTATTGCTTTACCAGGTGGTTTCGGTACCTTGGAAGAAATTTTTCAAATTGTCTCTTGGGCCCAACTGAATATCCACCGAAAACCCATAGGTTTGTTGAATGTTAATAACTATTTTGATTGCTTACTTTGTTTTCTTGATCAAGCTGTGGAACAGAATTTTATTTCACATTCGGCGCGACAGATCCTAGTTTCTGCTACTGAAGCGGATGAATTGATTAACAAATTACAGGCAGTTACCTACGAACCTGACCCAGCAATAACTCGGATCAATTGGTCAGTGGGCCTTAACAAGCGAAAATTGGATCTGACACTTCGTTTGTAAATTTTTCTTTTTATTTATTTATTTATCAGTACCATCATTTTAGTTTATATTTGCTTAAGTGTCTCTCAGGTTTGTTTCTTTCAAATAACTGGCGTTTCAGGTAATGTCTCCTATACTTTATCTCTTTCTATTTAAACATTGAGGACAATGTTTCATCTGGTTTGGGGGGAGGATAGTAGACATACGTTGTACTTTGTAAAAAAAAATAAAAATTGTGGTCCGACATTTGATTAAAATGGCAGAGTAAAGAGTTCATTCTTGAACTCTTGAGACGCATTCTAGGTCAAATTAGAATGGCAGAGTAAGGAGTTTTAGTACTAACTTTTGAAATGCATTTTAACTAACTTTTTGTTATTTTGTTTTATATTTCATGCATTGTCGTTTACTGCTTGTAGTCTTGATAATTCTTGTATAAAGGAATTTGCTTTTCTGCCTAACTATGATTTCAGAATTGTTTAGGTTGAGTCACTGTTTCTATCTAGGTTACTAAAGAATGACTTCCAAAATATTTTTGAGCACAATGCTAAGCCTTGTGGTAAGATGGATGATTCAATTTATATAGCCAAGAGAATTTCCATGTTTAAGTATATATTTTTCTAATCTCACATATCTTTTGTGAGTAAGTGGAAAGGATGAGAAAACAGCTTATGAACCTTCATTGATCCTTTGAATTGGTTAATTTTTGTTTAGAATGATATTATTTGAATTAAGGGATAAGTTGGTTGCATTTGTGCATAATATAATTTGGTGAGAAACCTTTGTAATGCTTCCTTGTATTCTTTAAAAAAAAACAAAAAAAAAAAAAAAACACAAAATACCAAAAACAAAAAAAAAAAAAGAAGCAATTCAGTTTAATAAAGTCTTCATTCAATTTTAGAAGACAAATATCTTGTAAAACAGTTTTCTCACCAAGTTATAATTGTATTATTCTCACAAGCCAATTAAAGTTCTAAAGTTGGCGTATGATATGAATAATTGATTTTTAAACAAATAATTTTCCTATCTTCGGATCAATGTTAGTTTATATGTTTGTCCTTAAAATTGACTTTTCTTGAGTGCTTAACTGTTTTCCAACTCCATAAGAGAAGTCCTAACCTTTTAAACAGTCATACATCTGTGAGGATATGGAGTTGAGGCTTTTACTTGGAGAAATTCTCAAGGCTATATTTATTGTGGTTTGTGGTTAGATGGTTATGGCTTAGTTCACACACACACAAATTATGGAAGTTGTAATTGAAAAACCCATGATAGCAACAGTGATCTCGAACTGACGTTTTGATTGAAATGCTTAGGTAGTTTTGCATATTCTATTTACGCTTGAATTGCTAGAGACTAGCAATAAACTGGTTGGGGGCTGTGATGAACACATGAAAATGCATGTTGTTAAAAGATTTAATCACCATTTAATGTCACTAATTTTAGTATTTTCTGTATTTTTAGATTGAAATAAAGTGTTCTCCTTAAATTGTGATTAATAAATGTTATTTGGACAGGTTTAGGTAAATTGGACATAACTCTCAATGTAGAAATCGAAATGAAGAAATTCTTGAACCTGGTGCAACATGACTCAATCTTACACAAATTTGAAGAATAGTGGAAAAGCTAAATCCAATATGTTATGGGCCAAAAATTGAGATACAACAGAATCGGACTACAACTCTTACCCAGCTTGACCCAACTCACGTATTTGGACCGTATCTCCCAAAATACATACTCAATTGGTATAATTCTTGAAGCTGTGAATTTCTAACTTAACTATCAACAACTCGTATGTTTATGGTAAAGTCCAAATCAGCCGTTATCATGGACCAAATCGCATTGCAAGTGGGTAAAATGGTTGTTGGCCGAATTCTGATGTATCTTTGGAATTTTGCTCATATCTCATTGGATACTCATCCAATTTTCATGAAATTAGTGCCTATGGAAAGAAGAGTCAAAATTATACAACTTTCATGTCGGCTGCAGAAGCTAAATTAATCATTTACATTATCAAAAATGTGCTGCAAGTAGATACACGAGTTATTGGCTTAAAATTATTGAAGATTGATGTCATCCATGACATATAACCATTCATTGACTATATAAGGAGACCCTTAGGACATTTTTATATAGATAATTTCTCTCTTCTTTTATTCTCATTAACATGTATTGTAATTTAGGCTAGAGTTCCTAGCAAGGCTAAGAGATGAACTTTTATGTGTAGTAAATCTACTTCCATGCTTTGATTCGGTGTCAAGAGCTATAAATGTTGTAAGTTTGGTTTTGATTAAACTCTTATCTATTTTATTTTCTATAATCTAGAGGTTATAATTCTCATGTCTCATATATGTTCAGTCATGCTTTTCTTATGTGATTCATGTTGATTTATAATTGTTACTGGTTATATTGTTTTATATGTTAATCTTTTACTGCAGTATTGTCAATTTGATATATTGTCGATCTTGGATAACATGTAAGGGCAATAAATGTTTGATATTCAAGTTAATCTTTTACTGCAATATTGTCAAAATGATATATTGTCGATCTTAGATAACTTGTATAAATAACATGATGTGTGTTAATGCTTGCAAAGAGTTTAACTAAATCAAATACATGTGTTATCAAATATGCTATATATTACATACCTTCCGATTGATTGTTTGGAATATGAAACTTTCAGTTGAGTTATAAATATCGAATTAAAGTATAGAGTGGATTTATAAAGCATAATTGTGATTCTCAAAGCCTTGTTTAAATCATCATAAGACATTTTCCTCAATTCATAGACAATTCTATCTCATCCGTTTAAATCAATTAACCCTTTGCTACTGCTTTAATATTTTACTTCACTAACCTATTTTGCCAAGAGCTTCCTCGTGGGATCGACACCTCAATCTATATTGCGATAGCCGCGTTATATTTTGAGCGTAAACAATGTGCAACGTGCATCACCACCAGTTCATTCACATGGGTTTCATTGTTGATTGTTGAATGTCGGTATATGTTATTTCTCTTCACGTATCAATTAATGGACGTAGATCAGGGCGGGGGGGCCCATCTTAAAAAATAAAAATGAGGCAGCATCAATAAGCTATGATGCCCAGTACAATTCTTCAATTATTATTTTGGTGAAGTCAACAATTCTTCAATTCTTCATTAAAAATTTTCTTGCATTTTTAATATTTATTGTGTTGATTTTTCTTCATGTTTTTACAAATTTTATTTTATTTTCTAATGTTAATATTTTATTAAAGGATGTGGCTTTCTATAATGAATTGTCCACTCTAGAGGGAAAATATGAGGATATTTGTTTGGTTGACAATGCAACTACACATACTATCCTAAAAGATAAAAAATATTTTTTAAAATTAACATTGATTGAATGAGAAGTAAATACTATATAAAGTCCTGCAGATCTGATTGAAGACTCTGTAAGATTAATGGCATAGATCATTAAATTAATAGCATAATTTTTAGAATACCTTATTAAGACAATATGTTTAGACAAAACTGGTGAGTTTATATCTAAAACATTTGATGACTATTGTATATAAGTGAAAATTAATTTAGAACATCTCATATCACATGTTCACAAAAAAAAAATGGATTAGCAGAATCTTTAATTAAACGGCTCTAGTAATTGCACATACTTTATTGATATGCACACAATTACCAACATCTGCATAGGGACATACTATATTGTATGCTGTAGTATTAATTCGTTTTAGGCCTAATACATTATCAATATTCTCTATTATAACTTGTACTTGGTCATCAATTTAATATATCTCATTTGCATACATTTAGTTGTGCTATATATGTACTTATAGCACCTCCTCAACGTACTAAGATGGGACCTCAACGTCGTTTAGGAATTAATGTTGGTTTGAGTTACCATTAATTATAAGATATCTTGAACCTCTGATAGGTGATCAGTATAATACACATTTTACATATTGTCATTTTGATGAGACAGTATTCCCAACATTATGGGAAAACAAATTACCTTCTGAAGTAAGGCATGAACTTTCTTGAAAAATAACCATTATATCTCATTTAGATCCTCGCACGTCTTAATGTGAAAATGAGGTGTGGAGAATTATTTATCTTCAAAGAATTGCAAATGAATTACCAAACAAGTTTACAGATGCATAAAAAATAACCAAATCATATATACCAGCTACTAATACACCAACCTGGATGATTATTCCTATAGAATAATCTAATCAAATAGCAACAAATAAATCGTCTACAGCACACCAAAAGCATGGCAGACCAATTGGTTCAAAAGATATTAATCCTCAAAAAAGAAAAATAAAAACACAGGATCCTATTAAAAATAATGCTCGAGCAAATATCCACATTCTTTAAATCAATAACAACAGAAGGATTAATAGTCTCTAAAGAAACATAACTCTCAAAAGTGACAGATGTTCCTGAAAAGACAGAAGGATTATAATTACTTGTGTTTTAGTTTATTTATATTATTAGTAATTGTATAAATTATTTTATTATTTTTTTAAATACCCAATTCACATTTTATTAATGGAGCATATTATTTCAGAAGAAAAAATTCATTAGTTACAAATGTATACTACACTTTTTTTCATTTCGATCAGCTTTTGATTCCACTAAGTTTTACTAGCAAGATTTTTAATTAAGCAGTATTAAACATATTCGATACCGTTGTACAAAATAAAGTTATACTTATTTTATTTAGATTTTTATCTTACTAGATTTTTCTTTAGTAATATAAAATACAACTAAAGGTGATATAGCCTAAAGAGAAAATTGGGATTATGGTAAAGTCCAAAAAGAGTGTTATAAATAAAATAATAAATAATAGCGTACAATTGAACAATACTGTACATGTAAACAGTATTGTACCATTTTTATTTTTTTACTCCTTCCCCCACTTTGTAAATATGAATATATCATTTCATTTATATACAAGTAACAATTAAACAAAATATTAAATATATTTAGTAATATATTTTTATTTATAATTACACTTTTCATTTCAATACAAAATTTTGCCTCTTCACATATTATCCACAACACTATAGTTTTTATTTATATATTTTTTGAAAAGTAACAGATAAAATTGAATTTAATTGTGAAACACTAAAAACTGGGTTTTATTTATTTATTTAGTTTTTTTTTTTTTGAAAGGATAAAGAACTGGGCTTTAATTGTAGGAATTTGGGACTAAATTTGCTTCAAAACCAATTCTAATTTTATACGATTGGAATGGTGCGTCTAGCTACATCTCTTTCAATCTCCAAGCGCTAACAGAACATAGAAACTTTGGTATTCCTCTTCGATGTCGATTCAAACAATGCTCAATTTTCTCATTTACTCACTACCCCACTCTCATTTCACAATGTAAGTCTTTTTCTTCACTTCATGCCCTTTAATTATCTCATAAAACATATATATATATATAGAGAGAGAGAGAGATATTTTTTTCACATTTTTGTTAAGTTAAAAGTGTTTGTATTTTCATGGCTTGTAACTTCTCTTTTGGTTCTTCACTGTCATTTGATATTCTTCCCACAAAATCCAAACCTAGAAATTTTAGAAACCCGCAAAATTTTCAATTTTATACTTATTTTTCATGTAAAAATAAAACCTTTATATATTCTGAAAATGAAGATAAAAACCATAAAACAAAGCAAAACCATTTGAATCTTTTAACAATACCTATCACTCTCACTATAAGCTCTGCTTTGCCTGCACAAAAACCTTCGTTAGCTACTACAACCGTGACCTCAGATAAAAAGAAAAATGCACAGAAAAAATGCCAAGAAGCATTAACACCAGAGCAGCTGAAAAAATGGTCAAATGATTTGCCTATTGTGTCAAGTAGGATTGCATATACTGAAATTTTGAGTTTGAAAAATGAGGGTTAGCTTAAACATGTTATTAAGTCACCTACTGGTAGTTTAAGACAAATAGCAGTTTTGGTAGTTTTTTAGGATTCTAGAGTGTTAAGAACTATTTTACCAACAATGAATATTAATAGGAAGTTTTGGAAATCTTGGGATGAATTAAAGATTGAATATTTGAGTGTTCTATACACCTCCACTTAAGAGAACAGAGGTGCCTAGCCCATATTTGGGGTTTTTATGGGAAGAGTGCCTGAATCCATGTTGTTGATTTTTAAGCCTAAGAAAGAATCGAAAAGGGCTGCGGAGATTAGGAGAACAAGAGAAGAGTTTAAGAGGCAGAGGAAGAAGGAATTGGAGAGAATGAGGAAAGATATGGAAGGCGACGAAGGCGCAAAAGAAAGAGGAAGAGAGAAGAAGGGAGATTAGGAAGAAGTATGAGGAGTCATTGTAATATTCAAGGGAAAATTCTCAGTACATGGCAGATATGTGGACAATTTGGCTCAAGATCCAAATGTGGCAACTGCTATGGAATCGGTGTTCTTATATATCTTTTATCGAATAGTTGTGCTAAATTATAGGAGGCAGAAAAAGGATAATGAAGATAGGTTGAAAATTGAAAAAGACGAAGACATGAGAGAGGAAGAAGATGAGAGAGTTGGGGAGGGAGTTGGAAGGGATTAAAGTTGAAGATGGTGTTGATGAGAGTGAGCAAGGGAAAGGGGGGATAATTCATATCTAAAATGGTTATGCAGTTCGTGAAATCAAGTGCGCTCGTGCACCCTGCACATGGTAAGAGGTTGCATGTGAAATTCTCAGCTGTTGCAGTACTAGGGAAGATACCACTCAAGCTCGAAGAGATTGTCAAGTTTTTCACTCATGGGAAGATGTATCAAAGGAGTGGAGTGATAATACCAGGTGAGATTATGCAACCCTGATAAGTTAGTATGTTGTTTGAATTTCTATTACTAAATTACTGGCAATTAATGCTTGAAGGGAATATTAGTGGTTCTTCAGTGTTTTCATATCTGCTTAATTGGTGTCAAGTCCTGAATAGGATAGCCTTTCAGTGTAATTTAAATTTATTATTGCCAAATCCTTTTATTCACTTGCTATTCTTAATCAGGTGGCATACTTCTATATGGGCCTCTGGGTGTGGGGAAGACACTACTTGCTAAATCTGTAGCCGATGAGGCAAGTGTCAATTTCTTCTCCATTTTTGCCTCTTAGTTTGTTGGGGCTTCTCGTGTTCGATCTCTTTATCAGGAGGCCAGGGACAATGTAAGGGCTGTCTTAGTGTCTTTTCATTGAATTGGCTCTATATAGATGGTTTCTATTGTCTCTAAGTTTTCCTGAATTTGAACAGTTAAAGTCCATCATAAAAGTTTCAGTTGCCAGTTATCCGTTGCTTTTAAACAATATCTCATTTTAGAGTGCCATGCCTTCCTTATATATAATTTTTTTTCTCTGCTTCTACCTCTTCTTGTTTCCCTATATTCTTACATCCATGTCATTTGATGTTATATTTTGACATCTTGTTATTTGATGTTTGTCTGCATAGGCCCATTTGTTGTGTTATTTAACGAATTGGATGTTGTTGGAAGGGAACGTGGTTTAATTAAGGATTCGGGTGGACAAGAACGTGATGTTACTCTTAATCAGGTTAGTTGAGACAATAATTTCCTTCAATCATACTGTTTTTCCTTGTTTTGGGGTCTAAGACTCTATAAATTGGTTTTCAATGTTCAATAATTATAGCTTCTTGTCTGCCTGAATGGGTTTGAAGGCAGGGGGAATGTGATCACCATGAATAGGTCCTTACATTCTAGATCCAGCCCTTGTGAGACCTGGACGGTTTGACCGTAAAATTTACATCCCTAAACCTGGCATTATAGGTCGCATGTAAATTTTGCAGGTAATTATTTGTATTTTCATTTCCTAATATATACTGATGTTTGGTATCACTTATACGACTTCGCATTTTTTATATATTTTTTTGATTCCTAATGCTTTCTTTTATTGTTTCTCACAATTCCTTGTCACATGCGCGTAAGAAGCTGATGGCTTAGGATGTGGACTACCTGGCTGTTGCTAGTATGACTGATAGAATGGTTGGTGCTGAACTAGCAAATATAGTTGAAGTTACTGCCATTAACATGATGCACGATGGAAGGACTGAGATAGTAGCTACTCTTTTGGACATTGGCCCATAGGACTGACTATAGCTGATACGGTGGAAACAGGAATTGTTAAAACAATGGGAAGTTTTTGCGACGCGAGTTTTGAAAAGGCCTTATTCTATTACTTGCGAATTAGCGGCCTTCAAAAAATAAAACAAACAACACCACTCCATAGCTTCTTAAATTAATAAAATTTAATCTATCTCAATAGGTACATCGAAACACCAATCCAAACGAAACACCACAGTTCCTTCAGAAACGAAAGGCCACATTTCCATCGAAGTTTTTCTGCCGAGTGGCTTTTGATCTTTAAATGGTGCAAAGCTTTCAATATTTTCATTTTTCAAATATGCGAATGGTGAAAATTCTTCCACTTTCCGATCTTCAAATGGAACAAAGCCTTCAATATTCACAGCTTTCAGATAATGTCGCCAACACTTGATGATATGAGAATTACAACAATTAGCATCTCTATTCTTCAGCTCCTCATACAGCCACTGTAAATCAAGCAAAGCCAAAACAATTCATTAAAAGATACATATGATATACGCTTAGGTTGTATGTAAGCCAGACTAGTAACATTAATTACAATGGCCTACGACAATTTGGTAAACGTACCTGAACGAATTTGTGTGGGGCTTCGTCCAATGAATTTGGTATCACAAACAAAATTCGAGGATAACATGTCCCAAGAATGCCATCCAACAAAGCCGAGAAACTTGATGATGGAGCTTTTATACATAAACATAGGTTCTCAACTTCAGAAGGGAGTGAAGGGGAACTTTCTCGAAAATCGTCCAAGTTAAATAAACACTAAACAAATTTAAAGAAAAATAAAGCAATTAATAATGATTCAAGTATGAACAAAGCTAAGCGAAATGTTACTAAGCAAGTATCTAAAATTTATAGGCATACCTTCTCCGATTGCACATATACAAATAGCTCTTTGACATGATCGGACTTTTCAAGAAATTTCTTCATACTGATGAACCGAGGAGTCTCAAGATCACCTCTATTGGAAAAATAAAGTTTCCATGCACACGGAGCATTTATTGAACAGAAGGGAATAGTTTTACCATCATAAGAAAAAGAAAGCAAATTTGGAGCATTAACCTTAATGGCCTTCAAATTATTACAACATCTCAGCAACAAAGTCTTAAGTTGGATACTTGAAATTGCGACCCTCTCGAGGAAAGGATTGCTCAGGATAGCCAGATTCTCAAGCAGAGGAAATTTTGAGATAAGGTCATGAAACTCTTGGTCTGTAAAAGTGGTATAGAATAACGTCAAAGTGTTTAAATGTGCACATCCAGCCAAGTCAACCACAAATGGTCTTTGAAGCTGTCTATAATTAAGAGTCAATTGTTGAAGACTTGGAACAACAATTTCAATTCTTTGGACTTCATTATTGTCGTAGGGTGTATCGATCGTCAAATTCTTAAGATTAAGTGCTTTAATGATACAATAACATTTCAAACCGCAACACCGATCAAAATTCAAATCCTCAAGTAGAGGGCAATCGCTACTAAGCTTCTGGACCATCTGTTCCGTGATATATACCTTCACTAGACTTAGTTTTTTGAGAGAATGTAACCTTATGGTGTCTAAGGGCTGCTCCAATTTACAACTACCTAGCTTTAAAGTAGTTACTTCTTTGGCAGAGAAGATTGTTTCAGGCAATGTGTAAAGCATCTTTTCATCCGTGCCAACATTGACATCTAACTCTTTTACTCCGTTCTCCACAGCCAATCGTATCCATTTATCAACAAGAGAAGATGATTTTTTTACTTTAAGAAGACTTATATTGACCCTAAATTTCTCCATACGTAACTTAAGTTGGCAGAAGCGAAGCAGGGCAGTGTCAACAATTTTTGTGAATTTCCTTACTTCTTTGCGAAATATTTCATCTTTCCAAGCACAGATGAAAAATTGACCAGGTAGTATATAAGTTCCTGAGAAGCAATTCTGATCAAAATCCAAAGTGGGGAATGATTTCCGAAAACAATTCCACCTCTTTGACAAGACACTAGTTTGAGCAACCTCTTTTGTGGAGAGATAAGACATAATGTGGTGAATGATAAACGGAGGTAACTCTGATATTCGGTCCGTGGTGTCAGTCATCTTCTAATTAATCTTCAAATCTGCAAATACTCAATAGTCATAAAAATTCAACCCAAAGGACCACAAATAAAAGAAGACGTGAGATCTGAATAAGTTGGGGAGAAAAAGACTGACGGAGTGATAATTAAAAGAAGATAAGCAGCCCTTACCAGATAATTCTATGAGAATTGAGATTCAATATCAATGTCACTTTGCAGAATATAATTCTTCAAATCCTACGTAGGTTTGTGACGCAGTGAGTTTTGGCTCTCGTTCGCGTGATGACCGGCGATAGGAGGCGGCGAGGCTGGTGGGGTTTGATCGGCAGGCGGCGTTTGAGTCGATTGAGGGTGGATCGGCGCAAACAGCAACTGATGAGCGGCGGCGACGACGGTTTCACGCGGCGGCTGGCACAACAGTTCCTTCTTTTTCTGTGTATTCTGTTTTTTTTTTTTTTTCTCAAAACACGGGAACTAAAGGAAAGAAAAGAAGGACAAAAGTCTTTCGTAATTAAAAAAAGAAGAGACTTATTTATAGTTCTTAAATCTAACCTATTCCTAATTCTATTTAAATAAGAAAATCTAATCCTCTTTAAAATCTAAATCTAAATAATACTCTAATTCGAATATAAAAAATTAAATTTTTTTTTTTAAAATATAAATAAAATAAAATAAGAATTCTAACGCATATATGCATTAATTTGTCCGTAATCTAGCCATAGCATTAATATTTTGGTGCCCTGAGTTTCTATTCTTATGCAATATTTTATATTTTAGCTTGTGTCGGTTTTGATTGGGCAGAAATCACAAAAAAATTTGGCTTCAACAGATGCAAATGCAGTCAAGGACCCAGATCGTTTTTACTGGAACTACTTTCGGTATTATCACTAGTCTCTCTTTGGCCTTTGCTCCCATTTGCTTGGTCTTTATTTTTCTTAATTAAACAATCTTCACAGCTTTGATTTTAATTCTGAATGGCTTTTCTCGATTGTTCTGTAGTTACGATGCAATGTTATGCTGCCGTATATGAATTATGCAGCAAATATATTGATAATATTTTAGTATAGACAAAAAAAAATAAAGATAAAGAGAAGAATAGACATTAGTATATAATAGTTCAGTCCAATTCGAATTTATGTTCACGTTATCAAATTTTAGACTTTTTCACCTGCACTATTGATAAAGTATTTACAATAGAAGTATGAGATAATATGGCTGTTATAAAGAAAATACAATAAAAACATAAATACAAAAAAGTTCATGTAGTGGCAACACTTGGTTGAGAGAAACGTTTGGCCCCAATCTCTTGGAATGTTCTTTTATAGTTGTGATAGGTCGAATCCTATTAAGTATATCATTTAATTCTCTTTAAAATCTAACCTATTCCTATTTCTATTTTGAATAAGAAAATCTAATCCTCTTTAAAATCTGAATCTAAATAATACTCTAATTCGAATACAAAAATAAGAATTTTTTCTTAAAAAATAAATAAAATAAAATTAGAATTCTAACGCATATATACATCAAGTTGTCCGCAATCTGGCCATGGCATTAATATTTTGGTGTCTTGAGTTTTCATTCTTATGTAATATTTTATATGTTAGCTTGTGTCGATTTTGATTGGGAAGAAATTACAAAAAGTTTTGGCTTCAACAGATACAAATGCAGCCAAGGACCCAGATCGTTTTTACTGGAACCACTTTGGGTGTTATCATTAGTCTCTCTTTGGCCTTTGCTCCCAGTTGCTTGGTCCTTATTTTTTTTAATTAAACAATCATCACAGCTTTGATCTTAATTATGAATGGTGTTTTTAGATTGTTCTGTAGTTACAATGCAATGGTATGTTGTCGTATATGAATTATGTAGCAAATTTACCAACTGAATTTTATTACTCCTATGTTTTTTGAGCAAGTGTTTCTAGTTTTTTTTTTTTTTTTTTGTTTCTGAGTTGAGTATGATTCTTTGTTGGGTTGATGAGAAAGTGAAGGAAATGGATGAGAAAATGGAACTTTGTTTAAGCTTCTCCTTAGTCTCTGGCATTGCATTTACTGTTTATCTTGTTAACTAATGCATTTATTATTTGGTTTTCGAGAAGGAGAAGGAAAAGAAGTAAAACCTTTTGGGTTCAGTTTCTTCTTAATTTTATCATTGGTTGTAGTTTTTCATTAAAGGAAAGTAAGATTATCTGTTTGTTCGTAATAGAAAAGTAAAGAAAATCAAAATCAAATTTTGGCACTTGTGTTGAGACTCCTCGACTAGTATAGAGTGGAATTTTTGTCAAGAAACTCGTTCGTGTTTCTGAGATTTTCTTGCCGACCAAAGAGAACATAATAGACTTTTATAATCCAATGATTACTTTTTCATGGACTTTTCGTTATTATGCTTAAATCTTGATGGATTCTATCCCAAATTGGCAGAGAAAGTGGGGTCTTGTCCAAGTATGTTTGTCATGTTAGTAGTCCATAATTCACTTTACTTTGTATTGCCGAAATTGCTCTTAGGGTTTGGTGCTTCTTAAGTAACAATAAAGCTTAGCGTTGTTATTTTCTGTAGTTTTATTGTACATGAATAAATCACTTCTAAAAAAAAAATCTTTTTAGGTGTATTAGCTGAATTCTTTAGATGATGTGCTTGTGCAATTGCCTTTCAGTTTTTGCTTCATTACTAGCCATGGAAATTTTGTGTTTTTGTCCAGTGAAGTTTGGTAACGTCTTTTTAAAAAACATTAGTGTTGAAGTTAAAAGAAAATGGAAACCAATTTTTTTTTTTTAGTTTTTCAAGATTTGACAACTTGCATGTTTAACATGCCTCAAAATCAGTTATTCAAAGACAAAAATAGTGAAATTACATTTGAGATAGGTATTGAGGAAAAGAATGAAAATTTCTTTTAGCTCTATAATTTGGGCAAAATTTTAAGTGCCCAATTATGAGCTGTCTTAGTGCCGTTTTCTGCTTTCATTGAATTGGCTCTATATAGATGGTTTCTATTGTCTCTAAGCTTTCCTTAATTTAAACAGTTGAAGTCCATAAAAGTTTCAGTTGCCAGTTATTTGTTGCTTTTAAACATTATCTCATAATTGGGCAAAATTTTAAGTGCCCAGTTATGGGCTTAAACTTAATGTAATGTTGGTTTAACTTGCGATGCTTTCCTTATAATCACTAGATGCAAATTGGAAAGTGTATGTTGATCTCATTTCAGCTAAGTCCCTATGATTTCAATGATAATGAGGATTCTTGTATCAGAAAGTATAAAAAATAGTTGTATATTTACAATTTATAAATCTCAGGGCATAATTAAGCTTGAAAGCGATGAT
This sequence comes from Ailanthus altissimus, assembly GCA_946807835.1. Lineage (NCBI taxonomy): Eukaryota > Viridiplantae > Streptophyta > Magnoliopsida > Sapindales > Simaroubaceae > Ailanthus > Ailanthus altissimus. Next base: position 18,369,764 of record OX327710.1, on the reverse strand, counting down.
TTGAATGATAAAGTTATATAAAGTTTGGTTTTGTGCTGAGCAGGTATCTGGTTGGAGTTTCTGCAGCTGCTGTTCATTCCTTTCTGTAGTTGTTTCTTAGTGGATCAAGGATGCTGACAATAGCTCCAATGATATCCTCAATAAAAACAAGCTTGGCTTATATTTGCAATGGATCAGCTAATGCAGTGTTGCATTTCGTATGATCATATATGTTACATTTTTGTTATGAACTAGTTTTTTTGTTGCTAGTAGTATTTATGCTCAATGACTTACATGCTGAGTTTGTGCTGATATGATTAGAAGGATAAAGGATACTATTATGCATGCATTGATGTATTAAAAATAGTCGATTTCAATAAGATTCTCGTCCACAAAAGCTTTCCTTAATATATGCCCCCATTGTTGGATCATAAACTTAATCCATTATGAGAGCTTAAACCCAAAATCAATCAAATTGGAGTCCAAGTCCATAATTAAGGTTCAAAACTACTAACCTTCTACCTAGAATCTTCTAGGGTGTGGTAATTAAGCATGTGAATAATTTGGAAGGATGGAGAAGAATGAAGAAGAATGAGGTGTATGGTTATTGTAATTTTGGATTAGTTTATTTTTGTGGTGTAGGATTGTTCTTAAGTAGTATAAATACCCCTCCCCATTTTAGTTTAAGCATCAAGAAAAATTAAGAGCTTCTAAGTGAGTGAAGAAGCAAACTCTAATAAAGAGTGAGTTGTAGTATTTTGTTTTTGAGTGAGAGTGCTCTTATAATATTTGTTTGAGTTTAAATAAAAGTTGTTTGTGTGAGTGTTTCATTTCTAACAAAGTGGTATCAGAGCAAGTTGGAAAGTATACACTATTGCATATCAAATCGAAGGTCTCGACGAGAGGAATCCGACGCCACCAAAATCTCCCCAATCTGAGTTTGGACGCGCCTCCACGCGCCGCCGGAAGACTGCTGCCAGAAAATCGAGTTGACTCATCGAGTTAAGCCGAGTTGGACCATTGACCGAGCCGCCAAGCCGAGCTGACCGAGCCGTCCAAGCGAGTTGACTGAGCCGTCAAAATCATTGACCGTTGACCAAGTTAGGGTTGACTTTGACCGTTGATTTTGACCGTTGACCAAAAATTGAAAATTTTGACCAGGTCCCTCCCAAAGTTTTTCGGCGTTCCGGATTCATTTGTGCAATCGAATTTTGCAAATTATCATTATATTGAGAGATATGGCAAATGGTATGGCACCATTCCAAGTTCCGACACTCAACAACAACAACTACGACAATTGGAGTATCAAAATGAAGGCACTTCTTGGATCACAAGATGTGTGGGATATCATAGAGAAAAGCTATAACGAGCCTGCGGATGATGCTGCTTTTACTGCTCTTACACCAGATCGAAAGACAACTTTGAAGGATTCAAGAAAGAGAGACAAGAAGGCTCTCTATCTCATCTATCAAACATTAGATGATGATGGCTTTGAAAAGATTTCGAGTGCAAGCTCTAGCAAGGAAGCGTGGGAGAAGCTGCAAACCTCTTACAAAGGATCTGAGCAAGTGAAGAAGGTCCGTCTCCAAACATTAAGAGGTGAATTCGAATCCTTACACATGAAAGTATCTGAGTCTATTTCGGATTATTTCTCAAGAGTAGTAGCTGTTTCTAATCAATTAAAAAGAAATGGTGAAAAGTTAGAAGATGTGAGGATAATAGAGAAGATACTCCGTTCGTTGGATCCCAAATTTGAGCACATCGTCGTGACAATTGAAGAAACTAAAGACTTGGAAGAAATGACGATCGAGCAACTCCAAGGATCATTGCAAGCATATGAAGAGAAGCATAAGAAGAAGCATGGGTTTACTGAGCAACTCCTCAAGCTGCAACTCAAGGATATGCATGAAAGCCAACGCAATGATAGAAACCAACGTGGTCGAGGCAGAGGTAGAGGCCATGGACAAGGTGGAAGTCGCGGTCGTGGACGAGGCTGAAATTACAACAACAACAATTCCAACAACTATGAGAAAGGAGAAAGCTCAACACGAGGCCGTGGAAGAATCAATCCGAACTCAAGGTATGAAAAATCTCAAGTTCGATGTTATAATTGTCAGAAGTTTGGGCATTATGCTTCAGAATGTAGAGCTCCCAACAATAAAATTGAGGAGAAGGCCAACTACATAGAGGAGAAGACAGATGGCAAAGAAACTCTTCTTCTAGCACGAAAGGAAACTGATGGTGGCCAAGCAAATTCCTGGTATCTTGACAGTGGTGCAAGCAATTACATGTGTGGAAGGAAAGACATGTTCGTGGAGCTAGACGAGTCAGTAAGCGGAAATGTTTCGTTTGGAGATTATTCCACAATAGCAGTGAAAGGGAGAGGTAACATCCTTATCCGTTTGAAAGATGGGAGACATCAGTTTATTTCCAATGTCTACTATGTGCCCAATATGAAAAGTAACATCTTGAGTTTAGGGAAACTGTTAGAGAAAGGTTATGATATTCATATGAAGGATTATAATCTTTCTATAAAAGATGATAAGAATAACTTCATTGCTAAAGTGCCGATGTCAAAGAATATAATGTTCTTGATCAACATACAAAACGATGTTGCAAAGTGCCTGAAAGCTTGCTACAAAGATCCATCATGGCTTTGGCATCTTCGATTTGGGCATCTCAATTTTGGAGGTCTAGAGCTGCTATCTAAGAAGGAGATGGTAAAGGGACTACCTCGCATCAACCATCCTGACCAGCTTTGTGAAGGGTGTCTAGTCGGGAAACAATTCAGGAAAAGCTTTCCAAAGGAGTCAAAGACAAGAGCCAAGAAACCACTCAAGCTCATCCATACCGATGTGTGTGGACCGATCAAGCCAAGCTCTCTCGGTAACAGTAACTATTTTCTTCTCTTCATTGATGATTTTTCAAGAAAAACCTGGGTATATTTCTTGAAACAGAAGTCAGAAGTTTTCGAAGTCTTCAAGAAGTTCAAAGCAGCAGTGGAGAGAGAAAGCGGTAGAAAGATCAAAGCCATGAGATCCGACCGAGGTAGAGAATTTACTTCTAGGGAGTTTCAAGAGTTCTGTGAAGCAAATGGAATTCGTCGACCAATGACAGTTCCTAGATCCCCCCAACAAAATGGCGTGGCAGAAAGAAAGAACAGAACAATCCTCGACATGGCACGAAGCATGCTCAAAAGCAAGAAACTACCCAAGGAATTTTGGGCGGAAGCAGTAGCGTGTGCAGTCTACTTGTCAAACCGATCTCCAACAAGAAGTGTATGGGGAAAGACACCACAAGAGGCATGGAGTGGAAGAAAGCCTGGCATTTCCCACCTGAGAATCTTTGGAAGTATAGCCCATGTTCATGTACCGGACGAGAGAAGAACGAAGCTTGATGATAAAAGTGAGAGTTTTATCTTCATCGGCTATGATGCTAATTCGAAGGGCTACAAGTTGTACAATCCAGACAATAAGAAGATTGTGATTAGTCGAGATGTGGTCTTCAATGAAGAAGAAGAATGGGATTTTAACTCTCATGCAGGTGACTTCAATTTCTTTCCTTAGTTTGAAGAAGATGAGCAGACAATAAGGGAGCAACTAGGACCTCAACAAGAACTTGAAACTCCACCCACTTCACCAACATCAACCACTCAAAGAGACTCATCACCTTCGTCATCGTCAAGTGGGAGTCAAAGTGAAAGAGTTGTGCAACGTACAAGAAGCCTTAGAGATCTCTATGAGGTAACTGAACGACAAGATAATCTTACATTATTTTGTCTGTTTGTCGATTGTGAACCAGTGAGCTTTCAAGAAGCAGTACGAGAGAAAAAGTGGAGAGATGCGATGGACGAAGAAATTAAGGCCATCGAGAAGAATGACACATGGGAACTCACCTCACTTCCCAAAGGACATAAGGCGATAGGTGTCAAATGGGTGTACAAAACAAAGCAAAACGCCAAATGAGAGATTGAAAGGCACAAGGCGAGGCTAGTTGCTAAAGGCTATAGTCAAAAGGCTGGAATTGACTATGATAAGGTATTTGCTCCTGTTGCTCGATTGGAGACTATTAGACTAATCATTTCTTTGGCAGCTCAAAACAAGTGGAAGATACAGCAAATGGATGTAAAGTCTGCCTTCCTAAATGGAGTTCTTGAAGAGGAAGTCTACATTCAGCAACCATCAGGCTACGAAGTCAAAGGCCATGAAGACAAGGTGTTGAAGTTAAAGAAGGCTCTTTACGGGCTAAAACAAGCACCAAGGGCATGGAATAGCCAAATCGACAAGTACTTCCAAGAGAATGGCTTCAACAAATGTCCCTACGAGCACGCTCTATATATCAAGATCAAAGATGAAGATATTTTGATCGTGTACCTCTACGTGGACGATTTGATCTTCACTGGAAGCAACCCAAGCATGTTCAATGAATTCAAGGAAGTGATGACGAAAGAATTCGAGATGACAAACATGGGGCTCATGGCGTACTACCTTGGCATTGAAGTTAAGCAACAAAAAGATGGAATTTTCATTTCACAAGAAAGCTATGCAAAGGAGATCCTGAAAAAGTTCAAGATGGAGAATTGTAAGCCGATAAGCACACCGACGGAATACAGAATCAAGATGTCCAAACATGAAGAAGGCGAAAGTGTAGATCCAACATTCTTCAAAAGTTTGGTAGGAAGTCTACGCTATCTAACTTGCACGAGGCCCGATATTCTTCACGCAGTTGGATTGGTCAGTCGCTACATGGAATCTCCAACAACCACCCATTTTAAAGCCGCAAAGAGAATTCTTCGCTATCTGAAAGGTACAATTAACTTTGGCTTGTTCTATTCAGTTTCTAATGATTACAAGCTTGTTGGATATAGCGATAGTGATTGGGGTGGAGACATAGATAATCGAAGGAGCACTACTGGATTCGTATTTTTCATGGGAGATACTGCTTTCACATGGATGTCGAAGAAACAACCGATTGTCACATTGTCCACTTGTGAAGCAGAATATGTTGCTGCTACCTCATGTGTTTGTCATGCAATTTGGCTTAGAAATCTATTGAAGGAGATAGGCTTGATACAAGAAGAGCCTACCAAGGTTTGTGTCGACAACAAGTCAGCCATTGCCTTAGCCAAGAATCCGGTATTCCATGATCGAAGCAAACACATCGATATTCGCTACCACTATATAAGGGAGTGTGTTGCAAGAAAGGATGTGCAAGTTGAATATGTGAAGTCACAAGATCAAGTTGCCGATATTTTTACCAAACCACTGACAAGCGAAGACTTCATAAGATTAAGGAACTTACTAGGGGTCACAAGATCAAGTTTAAGAGGGGGTGTTGGATCATAAACTTGATCCATTATGGGAGCTTAAACCCAAAATCAATCAAATTGGAGTCCAAGTCCATAATTAAGGTCCAAAACTACTAACCTTCTACCTAGAATCTTCTAGGGTGTGGTAATTAAGCATGTGAATAATTTGGAAGGATGGAGAAGAATGAAGAAGAATGAGGTGTATGGTTATTGTAATTTTGGATTAGTTTATTTGTGTGGTGTAGGATTGTTCTTAAGTAGTATAAATACCCCTCCCCATTTTAGTTTAAGCATCAAGAAAAATTAAGAGCTTCTAAGTGAGTGAAGAAGCAAACTCTAATAAAGAGTGAGTTGTAGTATTTTATTTTTGAGTGAGAGTGCTCTTGTAATATTTGTTTGAGTTTAAATAAAAGTTGTTTGTGTGAGTGTTTCATTTCCAACACCCATACCTTCACCCTTAGCCCTTTAGCCCTTTAGCTCTACCATTTCTTCCAAAGTTATTGGGGAAGATACTTTTGTAACTAATTCAGTATGCATTCACCTAATGCTAGTGCCTCAAAAAATGGCTCAATTAATGTTCAATTTGTAGCTTTTTGCACTTGCAATGATGAGTGCTGGTTCAGCTGCAACTTGGTAACCAACCTGAATCACATAAGAATTAAACATACGATTCTGCCAAACTTCTACAAGGCTGTGCATAGCTTCTGTGACCATGCTTCTATCTCAATAATGTTTACTCTCTTCAATTGCCTCCTGCTTATTACATCTGCTCTTCTCAATGTAATTTGGATTACCAAGTCTTAACAGTTAACTCTTCAAGCCTTCTCATATATTCGATTATATGTAGCCTCAAAGTATATGAGTTTAGAATTACTATATATGAATGCCTTAGATATTTCTACGCTGTTTTCAATTATGAAATTTTGAAAACAGAGGGTACCCTTTGTAATATTGATCTTTTAATGACCAATTTTTCAGACTTAAAGTTAATACGATTAGTATGACATTTGATGATAATGGAGTTCTACTGTATTCTTTCGTTTAGTGTTTGATTATTGAAGTTGAATGATCACTGATCATTTTATTATCGGTGTAATGCAAGGTTTTCTCGTTAATTGTCATCAGATGCCGGAATATTCTTATTGGCATTTGTTGCTTAATAATGATTTCTGGCAGTACTTTGACTGAAAAACTGTTATTGCAAATAAGAATGCATAAAAATTATCGTTCGTCAGGAAAAAAAAATGTGCTTGATTTGACCTTAAGATGACAAATTGATAATGTTTGTCCATTTTAAAACCTCTTTTGCATTTTCAAAAGGGAAAAAAAAAAAGGGCGACCTCTTTTGCAATCGGGAAATTGTCTACAAAACCAATTGTCTAAAGTCTATATATACCTTGTTTTGCAATTCTTTAACGGTCATTATTTTTCTTAAAAGGCATTCTCTCTCTTCTAAACTTTTCTCTAAAACCAAAGCAGGAAACCTTAGCGCCGCCGCCTAAAGTCCTCTCTAGTGGAAGTAAAATACAGCCCCTCCTCTCCCATATATTCTCTCTCTTTTTTTTGTTTCATTTATTTTATTTTTGTTTATTTCTTTGCCTTTATTTTTGGCTTCGTCTAAGCAGTCATGAGTTTATCGACATTATGTCCGTTCGTGGTGCCGCTATCCTTTGCCGAGACATCGATCTTCGTGAGTCTCGACCCCTCCAAAAAGATCCAATCTTCTCCTACATGTGGCCCGCCAAGCTGTGTTCCATCATGCCTTCACTAGTGTTTGTCAAGATCTTGCGGGCTTCAGCTGAGTTTCGGTCAGCCACCATCGGTCAGACCGAGATGCCACTGCCATACAGAAACCTAATTTTTAGCCGCCCCACACCTACTGCTGGCCGTTTGAGCTTCATCGATTTTTTTATTAATGGTGTTAGATTATGTTGGTCTGAGTGCAATGAAAATATGGTGAATGTATGAATATTACAGTGTTTTATAATTTTCCCCCCGCACAAAGGTGTATATTTTTTTTATTCTTCTTATGTCAGAGTTGTTTTGTCCTTCTGTACAAGGTAGAACTCTCATTTTTTAATATGGTAAGGGATTTTAATTGTGAAATAGTTTCCGTAATAGGTTTGTTTTATCTCTTTTTGTAAAAGTTGTAAATTCAAGCGTTTTTCAGTCGAAATATTTATATAATATCCTAGTAATCAGTCTTATTTTATATTAAAATTTTAAAATGTAATAAATATGATGTCATTCAATGATATTACATTTATTAATAATTAAAAAAATTTGTTTTACAGTACAAGGTAACATAACAATAAGTTCAGTGGAGTAATGCTTTAATTTAGATTGCAAGATTGTAGTTTTCACCATAAGCCCCGGAAGCCCACCAGCACTCTGATTTTATTGAATGGTATAATTATAAAATAATATTTGTTGAATATTAAGCCCAATTCGATTTATGGGATGAGATAAGTTAAAGAATTATAAAGGAAATTATTGACCCAAAAATTTGAACATCTCTTAAGTCAATGAATTAAATTTATTTTATTTATTAAAAATTTTATAATAGAGATAAAAATATAAAGATAAAGAGAAAAGAATGGACATTGATATATTGTGATTCAGCGCAATTCGAGTTTACATCTACTTTACTGAGTTTTAGACTCACTCACATGCACTATTGATAAAGTATTTACAATAGAAGTATGAAGCACCAAGGCCAATACAAAAAAAATATAATGAGAATAGAAATACAAAAAATGTAACATAGTGCAACCCTAGGCTGAGAGAAACATTGCCCCTTGCTCTCGCAATCTCTTTGAATATCCTCCTTTTTATAGTTATGGTAAAGTTGAGTTTTATTAAGCATGTTATTTAGTTCCTTAATTTAAGGGATCATAATTTTCACTAATGCTATTAATTTAAGGTAATTGTCGGGGTAATGATTCTATAGTAACCAATATCAATAATCGGTAAGAATAAGTATTTATATACATATTTTATTTGTATGTGGGTGATACTTAATTTATGTATTGTTATTAGTAGTGTTTGTATAGGTTAAGGACATACTATTAGTATTGGGTTTATTTGCAAGACTTTAGATTTATTTTAGAGACCAAATTGTAATACTTTAAAATTTTTGGGGGCAAATTTATAAATACTAAAAATATTAGCCTCTTAGTATAAAAATATACTTTTGAACCCTAATTCACTCTTTTGGGTCGAGCTATCCCTTTAGAGAGAGAAAAGAGAGAAATAGAGGGGAGAGAAAGAGAAGAAGAAGAAGAAATTGAAATTTTGAATTTTAAGAGGTATATCACAACTATTTATCAATTTATCGGTGTTAATTAAGTTAATTTCTTTAATTTTTTATTTCTAGAAATATTTATAATTGAGGATTTGATGTGTATTTCGTAAGATATTGTGAGAATTGATGATGATCTATGTAGATAGTTTGATAAATCATGATGAGTTGTAGAATTTCTGCTTGATAGTCTCTTGATTCAGGGATTTTATAAATTGTTTGATTCGATTCTGGTTTTGAATTTTGGGTATATGAAATTAGACATGTTTAGGATCATCCAAGACTTTGAATCGATTGAAAATTCTGAAAATTAAAATTTTAGTGAATTTACCAAAATGACTCTGAAATTCTGGAAATTTCCTATATAAACAGTATGATACAGTGGAAAATAATTTTTGGTCCACTGAATGATCTTCAAAAATTATGTATTTATGGAATATAATAAGCTTATATGTCCAATATGATATACTTGGAATTGAGAATTTAGATCAATGTGGTTGAAGTGTTATGATTTTTTAAAGTGTATCAGCTCATTGCAATATTTGATTAACAGATTTTTTAAAGCTATAGAATAAAATAGTTTTAAAAAACTTTTGGCAGTTATTTTGAAGTGAAATATTTATCATGGATTGAAATATGTGTCAAGAGTATTTCTGTGGTAGTTTTATAATTTTTGAGTTAGTATATGATTTTATAAAATTAGGAGATTGAATACTGTTCAATAAGTATCTTGATCCTGTTAGATTAGTAGTTTGGATTCGATGGTGTGTATGGAATGGATTGTGTAGGAATTTTGATATAATATTCATATATAGGAATGATATATGAGTTAAGAATGATATATTCTGATTTTGGAGTAATTGGACATTATTTGATATATTAGAAAAGTTTGTAAAATGTAAGTGGTCAAAATGACAGGTTTTGAGAAACCAAGTAATTAGACCAATTTGATGCGATAAATGCATTGTGTATAATTTGGTAAGCTATTTAAAGTATTTTGTGTGAATTGTGAGGCTTATGGAAGGATTAATCTCTATTGATAGGTTAAGGAGATTTAAGCCTTATAGCTGAAAGTGCTAAGAGGTAAGTATACTAGACTTTTTACTGAAATCACAATAAACATAGTAATTGTCTATGTATAATTTTGTAAATGTGCTTAGAAATATGTTTATGTTATGCCAAAGTGTATTTGATATAAAATGTAAAAGACATATGTTTATGAATGTGAGCATTGACATTGAGCATGGACATACATGTGTTTTTAAAAGTGAGCTTTCAAAATGAAATGTGTTTAACAAAGAAAGTTTTGAAGTGTAATATGTCCATGAGAAACATTTTGTGTTTTGAGGATGGTTGAACTCACTGCTGACTTAGTAGGCATCTTATGTGATTTGTGGAGCCTTTATGTGTGGCCTTTCCTTCAGGATTGATATATGTTACGTGTTCTGTATGTAGAGAGGATCCTATTGGTACCTAAAGGAAGATTTAGTCATCACATTCATATGGTGGCGTATTGGTGCATGTGAGAGGACTCACCGATGATCAGGGTGAAGGTTTGACTCTTACCTTCGGGCTTGAGCATTATATATGTGTAATTTAAACCTCACTTGTACTATTCCTCTCATACGGTATGTCACCTATGAGTGACATTTGTCTCATTATGTGATATGTGATGTGTAAGTTCTACTAAGTAGTAGTTGAGTGATGGTATTCCTATTATATATTTTAAAAGAATGTGTAAGCGCTTACCTAACATTTGATTTGATAAGATTATGATTTTGATTTATCACAGCATATCATACACATGCATTGTGTACATATATGTATTTGTATTTTGATATATGAAAAACTAGTATGCTTACTGAGTTTTATACTCATTATAGTTTATGGTGATTTCAGGTAAATAAGGTACATGTGTACTTAGTGAATTTGGCAAGGCTTTTGCTGTTCCTTGGGTTCCCTAAGTTGCTGAGTGTTTCATTTGGGGACACGTGGGATAAGATATTTAATTTGTCCCTATTGAATAAATACTTATGTATTATTTTATTGTGTGTGGTTGGATTTAGTTTAAATTTCACCAAGTGTGGTTATGGATTAATTTTAAGTAAGAATTTGCAATGAATATATTCTGGGCTTCCGGTAACAAAGTTGTTACTGGTGATGTAGTAAAGTGTTAATCTCTGAGAAAACTCTGCGTATCTCCGGTTTACTAATTGTTCCAGTCATAATTCAATTGTTATAATTCTGAAAGAAATTAAAATGAATGTTTAAATATTATTAAATGAGTGTAAGTTATGTCATGTATCAGATCTTTTGGGTCTGGGGCGTGACACTGGGTATGGTCCGATGCTTATAGAGTCCAGTGTGTACAGATATGAAATCCGTCAACTCTCATATGGAGTTAGATATCTAGATGCTTCGACACTGTATCTCGAAAAATCTTGTGGCCATAAGCAATCATCCCGGGAAAGAATACCGCCAGGGTAGAACAATGTGACAAAAGAGTTTGCGCATATTATTCAGTGAGATATGAGTCTGGAGAGTCTGGAGATAAGACATGGATGAGCACTAGGGGATTTGACGGTGATAATTTATATCCCTGCACATCTAGGATATCATGACGGAAGGATTATACTATGCGGTGTATATCTGTAACATGTGCGTGGGGCATTGCTCACAAACTCATGGAATAGTTTCATTTAACGAATTAGGCATAGGACCTAGGGAGTCCTGCGATATGGAGTGTACTCGTTGTGCACTGGGGCAGCATGCCGAATTAAATTGTTTAATCCAGCAATATTCAGTACTACCATGAGAATGCGTGCGTATCTGTATTTAAGTGTTATATACAATAATTAGTCAATAATTATTATTTACTAATTGTATAATGACACGTAGCATATTGTGAACCCTCAATTGAGTTTACCCAAGTGTGAAATTTAATACTAGAGAATAAACTTGGTAACTATTTATGAGGAACAAAATTATCATTTTTCACTTTAATTATTTAATTATTATATAATCAAAATATCTCTTTTATTATATTATATAATATATTTTTATATTATATTATTTTATTATATAATATATTATTATATTATATTATTTATTAGATATTATATATATTAATATTATATTTGGGTGCCAAATAGTTGGCACCCATTACTAATTTTATATTATATATATTATATTATATTATTATTTTATTATATATATATATAAAGAGAAGAGAGATTGAAATTGAAATTGGTGTGTCGGCCAAAATGGCCGAGAAAGAAGAAGGAAGAAATGGAGAGAAAAGAAGAGAAAAAAAAAAAGAAAAGGAAATATGAAATTGTTTCATTTTTTCTATGCTTTTAATTGGAGCAATTATGAATTGCTTCAAATTCTCCATTTCTTATCCTTTTGGAGAAAAGGATAAAATGCACACCGACTATTTTAGAGTTTAAGAGTTAAATTTGGTGCTGCATAGAGGGCTGTTGTTCTAGCTCACTAAGCCCACCATGTTGATGACTAGAACTATCCGCAAGTTGGTCTCCATGCGGACTCCAGAAAAATACGTGTATAATGTTATACGTTGAGGTAAGTTCTCTATCATATTAATATATTAATGTGATTAATATATTTATTTATTATGTTTATTACAAAATTTACACGCTTCCGTCGGGTTAGGCAATAGACACAATTGCATATGCATACACCCACGCATATTAGATCCTTTGCCAACATCTTTTCCTCATAAGGTCTTCTTTAACCATCTCGTGGGAATTCTCTGCATAAGATCTTATCCACCCATAGGGTGTTTTACATCCGAGGTTTTCTATAATCGTCTTGTAAGAATGCCCCGTATAGAATCTCATTTATCTATATGGTTCTCTGCCTTACGAAGTTTTCTTGAATCATCTATGGGAATCTCACGCGTAGGATCTCATCCATCTATAGGGTTTTTGCCTCATAAAGTCTTCTTTAATTGTCTCATTGGAATCCCTCGCATATGATCTCATCCACTTATGGGGTTCTCTACCACACAAAGTCTCATTTTTCTCTTTTTATAGGAATCCTCCGTATAGTATCTCATCTACCTATAAGGTTCTCTACCACACAAGATCTTCTTTACTATTTCTATGGGAATTTTTCACATAGGATATCATCCACTTATAGAGTTCTCTGCCATACAGGGTTTTCTTCTTTTTTTTTTTGTATGAATCCCTTACATACAATATCATCAAACTATTGGGGTTTTTATTATACAGGGTCTCATTTACTCTTCATATAGGTATCCCCTACATAGGATATCATCCACCTATGGGGTTCTCTATTACACAAGGTCTCCATTGCTCTTCTTAAAGGATTCCCCGCATATGATGTCATCCATTTATGAGGTTCTCTGCCACACAATGTCTTCTTTACTTTTCATGTGCGATCCCCTGCTTAGGATCTCATCCACCTATAGAGTTTTTTACCTCATAAGGTCTTTGCAAGTACAATCTCTTCCCACGTGAGGTTCGAGTGTATTGCTTTGTTCTTCTGTTCAAGTGGAGGTCCGTATCCAATGATCAGAAAAGAAAATATACAAATAATAACTAATAGTGTACAACAAATGGCATACTTGGTTGGCCTCGAAGAGTTCCACGTGCTTAGCCTCGGTGAAGAATTAAGTACTTGGTCTTAAAAATTGTGAGCTTTCAAGTGTTCGAGGTGGAGTGGCACAAGATCTGCCTCTTGGCTTATGTCGAGATATTGATTCCTCCACACAACAATTTGCTTCTCGTATCGACGAATTAGAAGAGATGTCAACCGGCAACCGTATCTTCTTTTTTGTTGGTAGCTTGGAGGATTAGAAACATGACTATTACTTTCCAATTGGCTGTTTTTGCATTAATTGCTAAGCCAGCTTACATATGAAAGCATTTGATCGTCGCGGTTTAACCTGTCAGGGTCTAGCACTAGACCTGAAAATATAAGGGCACCTTAATGCAGACTTATATGGTTGGTTGTGGGGTGGATTTATGTGCTTAAGGTTGATAAGGCGTAATTGTATAAACTATTTTATCTTCCTAACTTGATATTTGTTCAATTTATCTCAATAATTGGGTTATTTATGCGTATTAATATTGTTTTATAGGTTGAAGCATTATCGGAGCAAAAATACCGGAAAACGGACGCAAATCGGAGCATTAGAGATAAAAATACGAATGGAGGCACTGTTGCTACAGTACCACTGTAGCTACAGTGCACTGCTACAGTACCACTGTAGCAACAGTGCAGCGCCGCAGCGCTGGATTTCAGCGCCGCGGCGCCGATTGCAGAAAGTGGGCGCCGCAGCGCCAAATCGCAGCGCCGCGGCGCCGAGACCTGGGCAACAAGTTTTGACAGGTTCCTGAAAATCAGGAAACCCAAAAGTAGCCCAAAATGCGCCCTAATTCCGTGCTCTTACCTATTTATTTGCTCAAAACTTACATTTTGAAGGGGATTCCAGTTGGGACAGCAGCTAGAAACACAAAGAAACACCTAACTTCTAAGTTTGGAGAAATCAAAGAGGAGGGAAGCAAGCTTCAACAACAAAGGCATTTGACAGGGATGTCTTCTTTGCTTTGATTCTTTACTTGTTGTAAGATGTTTAGTTTACATGTATTGATGGAATTAGCTTCAAGATTGTGTAGTTTAATGATGAGCTAATTTCGTTCATCTAGGATTACATCCTTGAACTCATTTGTGATGGATTTTTAGCTCTCTCTTTTATGGTATTAATTCAGCTTTTGATATATTCATTGTGCTTGTGTGTAATGCTATTTGATTACTTTGCTAGTAGTTAAATTGATCTAGAAATGCTTAAATAAACTTGACAAAGGCATTTAGGTATTTAGTCTTAAGCATATTGATGCATGATCATAGTGTAATACACTTGAGTTTCATATGAGATAGACATATACTCATAAGGCATGTATGGCTCATAAAACTTGTGCTTAATGAATTTTGTTCAATTTATTTATCATAGACATATAGATATTTGATTGGATGGAATAGATTCACTTGACCTGCAAAAGAGGCTTGTGATGTGTTGAGTGTTTTGGTCAATATATCAAGTTGAGAACCAATAAACATCAAAGAGATTCTGCTGAATTTATTTGCATAATGGGGGATAGTTTGTAATCCTAGGATTTCTCATATTGAATTTAACTTGTTGGTAATTTAGTTTATCACTTAGCATAATTAAGTTGTTCTTTTACTTGAGTAGTTTAATAGCATACATTAAATCATTTTCTGGATAATAGTAGAAAGACACCATTTCGGTAATTAAACTAGAAAAGATAAATCATTCTCTGTGGGATCGACACTTTTCTCATCATATATTACTTGTTGCGACAACGTGCACTTGCGCTAATTTGTGTTATAGAAAACACACAACAAAGGTCCCTGGTAAAAACTTATGTGGTCAGGCTCCTTGAGAGCATAAGTGGCTGGCTCAAGGTCCTAAGTGAGAACTTAGGTGGTTGGGCTCCTTGAAAGCCTAAGCGAATGATTTAGGGTTCTTGATGGCTAGTCTAAGTAGTTAGGCTCATTGCCAAAAAGGTTGTGCTCAAGTAGAGCTTAGATGCTCGGAGTCTTTGGTGAAAAGTATTTAGGCTCTTTGAAAGTCTAAATGGTCGAGTTAGGTAGAGTTTTCGTGTTTAAAGTCCTTGGTGAAAACTTTAGTTAGGCTTCTTAAGCCTATATGGTTGGGCTTGGGTAGTTAGGTAGTCTAGCTTCTTGGTAGCCTACGTGACCTATTCGAGATCTTTAGCGAGAACTTGGGTAATTAGGGCTCCTTGAGAGCTTAAGTGGTTGACTCGAAGTCCTTGTTGAGCTTTACGTGGTCATGTGCTTAACCTTGGAGGTTACCAAAAAAAATATGGTCATGCCATTTTTGCTTATGCTTTGAGCTACCATCTTATCAGTGTTTGAGTATGTTTAAAGCAACCTGTGTAGACATAATTTAATAAAATCTTGGTCAAAGGTTTTCAAGATAAATATAATTTTTGTAAGGAATGTAGAAGTATTCTGGCTATTGGTTTCATTTTTCCTTGGCATAGTAGCAATAACTTAATTATAACACTACTTTTTCTGGGTATGGTAGTTTCAACTCAGTTCTTTTTGAAAACGGTAGCAGTGACTCAACTCCTTCACTTTTTTTACCTGAACTCAACCCCCACTTTATATGTATGTGAACAGAGCTCCGAAACCAATCTTGCAATTTCATAAAGTTGCTACCCTAGGCTGAATAATCATGAAGGGATTTGTCCAGCTATCTCAATGCTCCTACTTGGGTGATAAGCTAGTGCTAGTTAGCTTAGGGTGAACAAAAACTTGAAGAGCCCATGGTGAAGGGAGGCTGGAAGAGTTCAAGGTGGAGATAAATCTTGAAAAATTGTGTAAGTCTAAGCCGAGGATCACTGTGAGCTACTGCTAGTTGTCATTTCTGCAACTGTTGTTTTTGTTCTGGTTTATTTTTTTTGTTTGTCAACCACTATTGCTATTGGAGTTTTGATTACTTTCAAAACCTAGCCAAATCAAGGGTAGCTTGATTGGTGAGAGATTGTGGTAACTACTGGTGGCTAAAACAACAGCGTTTAGAGATGGTTGCGTATACGGTTTTGGGGTCCATCTTCTTCATTTTTAGAAATGAACAATTTTGGTTTATCGATAAGGGACTGATCATTGGTGAACGGTGTTTGTTACAGCATGAAGGGTGATAATCATAGCCATATCGAATCAAAGAGTAGTATTAAATTTTATTCAACGTTAAAAACTTATCTGTAATTTGATACTCTCTATAATTTGTCTCTACTGATTTTTTGTGTTGTTTCTCACAGTCGCCGCTAAACTTTTGATCTAGAAATTTGAATATAAAGATAAAAAGAAGAATAAACATTAGTATATAATAGTTTAATCCAATTCGAGCTTACATTCACTTTACAAAATTTAGACTCATTCATATGCACTATTGATAAAGTATTTACAACAGAAGTATGAGGCAATATAGCTATTATAAAGAAAATACAATGAAAACATAAATACAAAAAAATTCATGTAGTGGGCAACACTTGGTTGAGAGAAACTTTTGGCCCCGATCTCTTAGAATGTCCTTTTATAGTTGTGATAGGTTGAATCATATTAAGCATATCATTTAATTCTCTAATTTAAGGGATTGTAATTCCCATCAATGCCATTAATTTAGGGTAATTATAGGATAATGATTCCCTCATTTTCTTCTATAATTTAAGGGGTAATAAATCTCTTATTAATCTCATAATTTTTCTTTAATTTTAAAGATGAGGTCCCATTTTTAAAATTAGGGTTGATCTCAAAATTTAGAAAGAAAAAAATATTTAAAAGAGAAGCATTTTCTACTTAATTTTTCTAAATCTACCCTTAAAAATTATTAAATAATTTATTTAATAAGGTTTTTAAATCATAAAATCAAAAGTAGTTCTCTTTCTTAATCTAAATATTCTATGGTTTGCTTCCGCAGATAGGCTCTAATAAAAGAGTGGCCATTATGCTTTTTAAGAATCATGTTCGTGTCAACATCATATTAACTTTTGACATGATACTATATCTACAACTCAAATGTTTTATTCGCAGAGATACTTTATATTTGTTGGAAAAAATTTATTTAACCTATTTTTTCAATCATACTTTAAAACATATATTATCAAATACTTATAAGACATAAATTATTAACAAGTAAAATATAAAATTAAAAATAAAGAGAGTAAGAAAAACTTGACTTTGAGTATAAAGAGGTATGTCATAGAGTAATTATTGAAAATCTAGTGTACGTGGGTGTATGTATGTGCCATGTGTTCATTGTATAAAATACGCATCTCATACATATTTTGGCGCAACGAAATAATAAAATTTACAATAAACACATCTATGGCATATATTAATCAAATTAATATACAAAAAAATTGAGAAATCATTAACTGTGTAATCTTTACACGTTATATTAGGAGTTCGTCTAGAGTCCTACTCGTAGGCAGTTCTAGTCATTAACAGGATAAGCTTAGCAAGTTAGAACAACAACTTTTCTTTTCCAACACTAGATTTAACACTTAAACCCTTTAAACTCGTATTTGTCTTGATCAACTCTTTGATCAAAAATACAAATTATAATGTAGTTGTATTTAGTGGCCTATAATAAAAATGAGATTTAGAGCAATTTCAACACTTGAAATTTTTCTTCAAAAGAACAAATCTCTTCTACATTTATTTTACCGGCCCTTTCTCTCCAAAACAAAGAAGATGCTTTTGTAAACTTACAACAACAAAAATGAAAAACAACCCTTGTTCTCATTATTCCTCATCTACACGTTTTCCATCATTTGTTTATATCTCAAAATATATTAAATTATTAATATTATAATATAAAATTATAAAATAAACCCACCATGTCTAATTATAATAATCTAATAATAAAATAATATTATATATATACAAATGCATGACAATTAGCACGCATTAATATATATATATAATATTATTAAAATATATATTTTAATGAGATATTTTTAATTATTTAATAATTAAACTTATTAGCAATAATTAATTCTACACTAATTCAACGTCATTAGAATGGTGTCAAATATATATTTCATTGTGTGGAACAATAAATTTGAAACTATTTTATTCCAATAACTTAATAGAAAATTCAGGTCTACTTGAATATGTAAATGTTGGGTACTTATCCGATCCCCATAAGCCTCAACCACAAATAAGTTATGTTTTTACTTATAATAATACAATAATCTCATAGCAATCTATAAAACATCAAATCACTCTGAAATTCTTGCACTCCATAAAATAATAAATTGGAATGGTGTCAAACATATATTTCGTTATCTGTGTGAAATAATAAATTTGAAACTATTTTATTCTAATAACTTAATAGGAAATTTAGGTCTAGTTGAAAATGCAAATGCTGGGTACTTATCTGATCCCCATAAGGCTCACTCACAAACAAATTATGTTTTTACTTACAACAATACAACAATTTCATAATGATCCATAAAACAAACTTTTGTTGCCACCTCATCAAATTACTCTGAGATTCTTACACTCCATGAAACAAGTAGAGAATGCATATAGCTATGATCTGTTATTCATCACATCTAGAGTACATGCGGTCCACTTTCTACAATAGATATTCCAATAACAATATACGAAGATAATGCTGCTTGTATTATTCAAGTTAGAAGCGAATATATCAAAGGAAATAAAACCAAACATATTTATCTAAAGTTCTTCTACACTCATGAACTATAATAAAACAAGAAAATTGATGTGAAACAGATACATTCTACTGACAACTTTGCAGATTTGTTCATTAAATTTGTGCCAACTTCAGCTTTTGAGAAACTAGTTTATAAGATTGGCTTATGGCGGCTTTATAAGTTTGTAAGCTGATAGGATGTTACTTTGAGCTGAACATTTCATTAATGGAGCATATTCTTTCGGAAGAAGAAATTAATTAGTTACAAACGTGTATTATACTCTTTTTCATTTTGACCAACTTTTGATCTAGGTTTTACTAGCAAAATTTTTAATGAAGCAATATTGAACACATTTGACACCGTTGTACAAAATAGAGTTATATTTATTTTGCTTAGATTTTTTCTTAACAATATACAATACAACTAAAGGTGGTATAGCCTAAAAGAAAAGTTAAGATTATGATACAATCCAAAAAGGAGTGTTATAAATAAAATAATAAATAATACTATACATGTAAACAGTATTGTACAATTTTCATTTCTTACTCCTTCCCTCACTTTATAAATATGAATATATCGTTTCATTTATATACAAGTAAAAATTAAGTAAATATATTTTGTAATGTATTTTTATTTATAATTACACTTTTCATTTTAGTACAAAATTTTGTCTCTTCACATATTATTCACAACACTATAGTTTTTATTTTTATTTTTATTGAAAAGTAACTGATAAAATTGAATTTAGTTTGTGAAACACTAAAAATTGGGTTTTATTTATTTATTTATTTATTTATTAAAGAATAAAGAACTGGGCTTCAAATTATAAGAATTTGGGCCTGAACTAACGCTTCAAAACTAATTCTAATTTTATACGATCGAAACGGTGCGTCTAGCTGCATCTTCTTCTATCTCCAAGTGCTAACAGAACATAGAAACTTCGGTATTCCTCTTTGATATTGATTCAAACAATGCTCAATTTTCTCATTTACTCACTCCCCCACTCTCATTTGACAATGTAAGTCTTTATCTTCACTTCATGCCCTTTAATTATCTCATAAAACATATATATATTTTTTCACATTTTTGTTAAGTTAAAAGTATTTGTATTTTCATGGATTGTAACTTCTCTTTGGTTCTTCACTATCATTTCATATTCTTCCCACAAACCCAAACCTAGAAACCTTAGAAACCCGCAAAAGTTTCAATTTTATCCTCAATTTTCATGTAAAAATCAAACTTTTAATCCTGAAAATGAAGATAAAAACCACAAAATAAAGAAAAACCTTTTGAATCTTTTAACAATACCTATCACTCTCACTATAATCTCCGCTTCGCTTGCACAAAAACCTTCGTTTGCTGCTACAACCGTGACGTCAGATAAAAAGAAAAAAGGAAAGAAAAAAAGCCAAGAAGCATCAACACCAGAGCAGCTGAAAAAATGGTCAAAAGACGTGCCTATTGTATCAAGTAGGATTGCATATACTGAAATTTTGAGTTTGAAAAATGATGGTAAGCTTAAACATGTTATTAAGTCACCCACTGGTAGTTTAAGGCAGAAAGCAGAACCTGTTTTGGTAGTTTTGGAGGATTCTAGTGTGTTAAGAACTGTTTTACCATCATTGGATAGTAATAAAAAGTTTTGGGAGTCTTGGGATGAATTGAAGATTGATTCTTTGTGTGTTAATGCATATACACCTTCGCTTAAGAGACTGGAGGTGCCTAGCCCGTATTTGGGCTTTTTATGGAGAGTGCCTAAGTCCATGTTGTCAATTTTTAAGCCTAAGAAAGAATAGAAGATTGTTGCAGAGTTTAGGAGAACAAGAGAAGAATTTAAGAGGCAGAGGAAGATGAAATTGGGGAGAATGAGGAAAGAGAAGGGAAGGCAACAAAGGTGCAAAAGAAAGAGGAGGAGAGGAGAAGGAGAAGGGAGATTAGGAAGAAGTATGAGGAGTCATTGCAATATTCAAGGGAAAATTCTCAGTACATGGTAGATATGTGGGCAATTTGGCTCAAGATCAAATGTGGCAACTGCTATGGAATTGGTGTTCTTTTATATCTTTTATCGGATAGTTGTGCTAAATTATAGGAGGCAGAAAAAGGATAATGAAGATAGGTTGAAAATTGAAAAAGGCGAAGACAGGAGAAAGGAAGAAGATGAGAGAGTTAGAGAGGGAGTTGTAAGAGATTCAGGTTGAAGATGGTGTTGATGAGAGTGAGCAAGGGAAAGGGGAGAATAATTCATATATAAAAATGGTTATGCAATTCGTGAAGTCGGGCGTGCTCGTGCACCCTGCACATGGTAAGAGGTTGCATGTGAAATTCTCAGATGTTGCAGGACTAGGGAAGATACCTCTCAAGCTCGAGGAGATTGTCAAGTTTTTCACTCGTGAAGTCCGGCGTGCCCGTGCACCCTGCACATGGTAAGAGGTTGCATGTGAAATTCTCAGATGTTGCAGGACTAGGGAAGATACCTCTCAAGCTCGAGGAGATTGTCAAGTTTTTCACTCATGGGGAGACGTATCAGAGAAGTGGAGTGAGAATACCAGGTGAGATTATGCAACCCTGATAAGTTAGTCTGTTGTTTGAATTTCTATTACTAAATCACTGGCAATTCATACTTGAAGGGAATATTGGTGGTTCTTCAGTGTTTTCATATCTGCTTAATTGGTGTCAAGGACTGAATAGGATAGCCTTTTAGTGTAATTTAAATTTATTATTGACAAATCCTTTATTCACTTGCTATTCTGAATCAGGTGACATACTTCTATATGGGCCTCCGGGTGTGGGGAAGACACTACATGCTAAATTTGTAGCAGGTGAGGCAGGTGTCAATTTCTTCTCCATTTCTGCCTCTCAGTTTGTGAAAATATATGTTGGGTCGAGGCTTCTCATGTCCGATCACTTTACCAGGAGGCCAGGGACAATGTAAGGGTTGTCTTAGTGTCTTTTCATTGAATTGGCTCCATATAGATGGTTTCTATTGTCTCTAAGTTTTCCTGAATTTGAACAGTTGAAGTCCATCATAAAAGTTTCAGTTGCCAGTTATCTGTTGCTTTGAAACAATATCTCATTTTAGAGTGCCAAGCGTTTCTCATATATAATTTTTTTTCTCTGCTTCTATCTCTTCTTGTTTCCCTATATTCTTACATCCATGTCATTTGATGTTATATTTTGACATCTTGTTATTTGATGTTTGTCTGCATATGCCTATTCATTGTGTTATTTGACACATTGGATGCTGTTGGAAGGAAGCGTGGTTTAATTAAGGGTTCGGGTGGACAAGAACGTGATGTTACTCTTAATCAGGTTGGTTGAGACAATAATTTCCTTAAATTATACTGTTTTTCCTTGTTTTGGTTTCTAGGACTCTGTAACTTGGTTTTGAATGTTGTTCATGTACTATAGCTTCTTGTCTGCCTGGATGGGTTTGAAGGAAGGGGGAATGTGATCACCATGAATAGACCTGACATTCTAGATACAGCCCTTGTGAGACCTAGACGGTTTGACCATAAAATTTACGTCCCTAAACCTGGCATTATAGGTCGCATGTAAATTCTGCAGGTAATTATTTGTATTTTCATTTCCTAATATATACTGATGTTTGGTATCACTTATATGACTTCACATCTTTTATATATTTTTTCTATTCCCAATTCTTCCTTTTATTATTTCTTACAATTCCTTGTCACATGCGCATAAGAAGCTGATGGCTGAGGATGTGGACTATCTAGTTGTTGCTAGTATGACTGATAGAATGGTTGGTGCTGAGCTAGCAAATACAATTGAAGTTGCTGCCATTAACATGATGCATGATGGAAGGATTGAGGTAGTAGCTACTCTTTTGGACATTGTAACTTTTTGTTAATTCTTCTATACGACTTTAGATTTGTGAAAAACAAGTAATTTGTTGCTAAACTTGTTCATCAACTTCAGAAAGATGCATTTTCATTTTTATAGATTACAACAGACAACTTACTGCAAGATGCACAAATGGAAGAGAAGGGAATGCTAGATAGAAAGGAAAGGTGCCCGAGACATGGAGACAAGTAGCCATCAATGAAGCAACAATGGCTTTGTAGCTGTGAATTTTCCTAACCTTAAAAATATTGAGTTTGTATGGTCTTTGCACTTTTTTTTTATTGTGTTTTATTTCCTTGCATACACCGTCATTCTAATCTTGTTAGAACGAGTCACAATGCTCCTCATCTTGTTCCCTAACCATGTCAAATTTGTGTTAAGTTTTAAACATTAGATCTGTACAAGTACAAGCTTACCCATTAAACCTTTCAAGGTGTGGTTCTAGATGCATCTCAGCACCATTAATTTCTCATGATATCATTTGATAAATATGTATAACTTATTTCGGTGGGTTTGTTTTTAGAGCTTTACGGGGAAAGTAGTTGTGCTAGAAATTTTTGATTCATGTTGTTTTCGGCTTGACAGTGATGAAAGATTATCTATTTTTCTTATAATAGAAAGTTAACAAGAAGAATTTTAAGTTCCTATCGTTACTGCCACGTGTTTATCCTGATATTCTGGACCTGTGGTGTATTCTACTTTGTGACATTGCTGGTCTATGAAGATTTTAGGCGAGAGATAGCTGTAATGCATTTTGGTGCTTTGTACTTTGTCGCATTCTGTGGCTTCAATGCTGGTTTTCTTTTGGGTTTTATTTATCTATGGAACAGAGGACACAAGAATTATCTGTTTCTACTGAGCCATCAAGTCATTCTTTGTATGCTTTCATCATCCCAGAGATAGAATTTCTTCTTATAAATATCTTTCAGTTGAGATTTTGCCCTTTTTATCTCTCTGGAAATTGTAGTCCATGACTTAAATTTATAATCCAAAATAGGCATTTTTGTTTGTTGTTCACAAGTACAAAAAGCAGTTCTGCTTTATTGCTTTTGGGCAGGTAAAAATTGCTCCTAGAGCTGGTAGGGAGTTGGGTTATATTCTGAAAATGGACC
Source organism: Ailanthus altissimus (assembly GCA_946807835.1). NCBI lineage: Eukaryota > Viridiplantae > Streptophyta > Magnoliopsida > Sapindales > Simaroubaceae > Ailanthus > Ailanthus altissimus. The sequence continues at coordinate 18,345,947 of OX327710.1, read as the reverse complement.
ATATGAGATTTAAGGAGAAACTGCTAAGGTATATCTTACTTAGACCCTCTGTTTCTTCATACGTCTGAAAGTTGTGATCTCTATCAAGAACATAAAAAGAGAAACAATATCTTATTACTATGATCAGATCCGTAGTGCATCATGCTGAAAAGATCTTTTCTCAGAAATTGAGCTCTTGCCGTTGGTAATTCAGTTTCCTTTGGTGGATTAGTTATTGATTGTTGCTGCATGTGAAATCATTTTGGTTGTGAATCCTCTTAGAACCTAGTTATTTCTTGGCATTGCTGTAGGCTATCCTTGCTGGATCATATCACCATTCAATTAGCACCACGGGTAGCTGATGAACTGTGGTATGGTAAGGGTCAGGTGAGAAAAACTTCGCCATTTCCTTGCCTTTTTCCTGGTAATGTGCCAATTGGCTGGTAGGGACAGTGGCATATCTTTCCTTTGATGCTTTTATAGTGCTTCAGATGTAATTCCATCTACTTGCATTTATAGGACTAGGTGCTTCGTAAATTTAGTATCATCATTCATTCTGGTAACCTTGCCTAAGCTGATGATTAAAATTCCCTTCAATTGCTGAATCATGCCAGCCGAGTACAATATGGGCCAAAACAGCAGACAATGCTAGGTCAGCAGCACGGACCTTTGTTCTTGGTGGCCTTTCTGAAAAGCATTATGAGTTGTCCAACTTCTGGGTGTCAGATTGAATTAATGTATGATTCTCTTCCTGTTTTCTGCTCAAGGTTTTAATTTTTAAGCTTTGTTTTGGTATCAGTTGTACTGTTTCCATTGACCCCGAAAAGTTTCATGGTCCAAATGTGGCAGACTTTTCCTTGCATCCATGACTGGTCGGATCTGCTCTTTATTATTTTACTGCTCTTGTAGTTTTGAGATTGGTCCATTGGATATCTAGCAGCAATAAGTGGAGTTGAGATTACATTGCCTTTGATATTAACTTTTTTATGTAAAGGATGTATGGGTGAATGCCATAAGGAATTGAAATGCATGAATGGCTAAAAAATTATATAGGAAGAAAAATTGTCAGACTGCATATTCATCCTATTTCTATTATGTTGTGCTGTTACAGTTTGAACTGCTAATGCGTGATTTTAATTTTAAGGAAATTGATACTGAGGCATTGTGGATCATGAACTTATGAGCGCATGAAAGAGGTAATCGAATTATTTTAAGAGAAGCACTTTGTTGCAACATTTTGTATCCTTGTCTCTGTAAACCATTATTTTCCTTTTCAGATCCTGCAGAAAAACCGAGAGCTTATGGATGCTGTGGTAGATGAACTTATTCAGAAGAAAAGTTTGACGAAACAAGAATTCTTCCATCTAATTGAGTTGCATGGCTCCCTTGAACCTATGCCTCCGAGCATACTTGATAATAGAGTTGCCAAGCAAGCGGAATTTCAAAAAAAGATAAGAAACCAGAATGCTACATCAATAGGAAGGAGTGCCTCAGCCAAATGCCTCGTAGTAATCAATTTGCTTAGCAAGATCATTTTAGACGCATTTTTGTGATTAAATGTTATTTATTACAAGCATGGTGCAATTGAGAATATCCATGTTTGTCAATTTTTTGTACCAACTTAGGGCACACATTCATAAAATTTACTCTTGTAATAAATTTTATGAGAATTAAAATGAAAGTAATATCAAAGAGTAAAAGCAAACTAATTAATAAGAAAGGGGTTTATATATCTTGATAGTATCAACATATCAAATTTGTTGAAGTCTTCAAACATCAGAATGTAATTCTTCGTATTGATTCTATCTCCAAAAACGAGAAGAGGGTTTTCGTGGGTGTTAATTGTTTTACACTACAATCCCTTTTGCACTAACAAGTAGAAAAAATTTTTGCACCACCTGAGCATGGTCGATATCCTCCTTTTCTTTCTTACTGCTATAGCTTGCTAGTTGCTCGCTGCTTACATATTACGTAAACTGTAAAGTTGACTCTAAAGAAATTGATTAACGTCAAAGCAGTAACATTCCTACTTAATAATTCTCTCATTCTCACTAAAAATTATACTCATATGATAGGTAAACACATCCATTCTAAAGTAATTTTTTCCTTGCCCAAGTAAATCATTTCCTGATCCGACTGTATTGAACAGAGACACCAGTGATTGTCTTCTTCAAGTTACCTTGTTGAAATAAAAGTTCAACCGCTCCATCAGCATCCAACAGAAACTCCTTACTCGTCATCGTACCAGTGCCATCCTGCACACACATACACAAAAAAAAAAAAAAATCATGAATCCATGATCACGTAATTATATAATAAAACAGAAATTTCCATTAAACGTTGAGACTTGGCATCTTTGAAGGTAAAAAAATCCGTGCATAATGTAACTACACTTTTTCATTTTATCGACGCTTCAAATTGACACAAAGTAAAACAATACCAATCTTGCCACCAATGATTCGCCAAACTTTATGTTGTTAGCACCGTCTACTGGCTCAAATCCAGAAATCGCAATCTCAGCCATAACACTGAATTCACCAGTCTTCATTGGCTGGTTTCGCCAACCAAGCAAATTAACAATACCAAGCCGGTTGCACAATGGGCACTACAAAAGAAAGCTTGATTAGATAGTTAAAGAAGAAAAAAAAAAAGAATGAATGAAATATCAACCTTCATTTTCAGGGTAACATCGGGTCCATCTTTACACAACTTGGCACGATCTTGGAGTCGAAGACAATCCCAGACGTGCTCCGCGTCTAAACCTCCACAGCACCTCATCTGTAACGAGACAACAAAATCAATCGATAAAAATTTGTAGTAACAAAAGAATATGTCAAAATTTAAGTATGAAAGGAAAATTTACCAGAATCTGGATGCTGGTGTCCAGCCGCCAGCCGCCCGCCGGAAACACCGAGCCGTGAAAATCAGAGTCGATTTTGACCTTGATTTCATAGTGTATCAGAGGTCCGATCAACCTCTCGATTCTTTTCTGACGTTGGTGAAAGGACTCCTTACGCACCATTGTGAGTTTGTTTGTTTCTTGAGAAAAACAGAGAGAAAGTGTAAAGAGAATTTGAGTTTGTTTGTTTCTTGAGAAAAACAGAGAGAAAGTGTAAAGAGAATTTGAGAGAACTCGTAAAGTGAAAGAAGAATTTGTTTGCTATTTTTCAATAATACATTCGAGAAATACACAGCAGTATTTATATTTTAGCTAATTTGTCAGCTAGTGTAACAAACTAGCAAAAGAGCGGGAAAAGGGGAAATTAAAAATACAATGCAGAGTATTCACTTAAACTACTCTTAATTAACTACAGCCCTTTGATCTTCTTGATTAAATGCATCATCATCAGGGCTGTTGATCATCATGATAGATGACTAAACTATAAAATGGACGTGAAAGATATTTAGTTTGGGCTACTGCTCTTCTGAGATGAATTTTTCACTGTTAATGGCAAGAAAGAAGAAAACAATGCCCTTCCTGATTCAACAATGTCACTAAACCCTCTCAACCGTTTTCAGTTATTGGGTTTGGGTCAATACAATATCATCCATTTTACTAATGAATAATTTTCCATAAATGGTACTAATTGCTTAACTAAAATTCAAAATAAAATCAGAGTTAACCGAATCATTCAACTAAATGCCTTTTGTTTGCAACACGCTCACTGACACTGCTGAGTCCCTTAACCACTTCTACGTACCGTTTAGCACTCTGAGAATAAAATAGTATTTTTTTTATATTAAAATTTTAATTATTCTAATTAATTAAAGGGATAACATGTTCCGGTTGAATTCAAGTTTACTACGAGTCAATTTTAGTTTCAATTTCAAATTTATGAAATGTGAATTCATCAATTAATACACTAATAACAGTCATGGGTGGGTTAAAAAGTAAAAGCAGTCAATTTTAGTTCCAATTTCAAATTTATGAAATGTGGATTCATCAATTAATACACTAACAACAGTCACGGGTGGGTTAAAAAGTAAAAGCAGATAATACAACAAGATAGTTCCCAATTTCATTATTCGATACATATTTCAACATTGCATGAACAAGTTTTTAGCAATGTTTGATTTTAACACGATAACATATTTGTAAAAAGAAAAATAAAAAAGCTATTACATATTTTAAAATGGTTGCATTCAGCAATTTTTTTTTTTTTTTTTTTTGGGTCCATGGATAGAATCTCTGAGTTCAATGTGGACCGATTCTCCTAACGTTCGATTTCTAGAACAAGTCTTGTAACCCGCATTGCATCCAAGAAGCTCCATTTCATGAAAATTGTTGCATAATTCTCAAAAAATGAAGAAAGAATAACACACAACATACTAGATTATATGTAAACCTTCCAACTTAGATTGGGAAATTCTTAAAGTTGCATTATAATTTATAACCTCGTTACTTTGTACGTAGGCCATAAACAAAGACCTAATTAATTATACTCTTGCTCTCTCTGTCGTCTGCTTTTATGTTATTTGTTTATTCTTTTAAAAAAGTTTTTAAAATTATATTTCAATAGCACGCCCAGTGGGACTCGAACCCACAATCGCTTGATTAGAAGTCAAGCGCCTTATCCATTAGGCCATGGGCGCTGTTGATTCTACTCTTCTGATTTTATTTATTTATTTGTTAACATTTATGTATATTTAATTTTAGTTTTATACAACCCTCCACCATAAACCTATTGAAATGAAAGATTTCAAAATAATTAATTACACATCTCCATTTATTATCTCAACTTTTACTATATGGCGATAATTTATTAAATATAAATATTCATAATTTTTATAAAAAAATTAATTACACTTCCATTATTCAATAAATAAGTGATGAGTCACTTGAAATTAATATTAGAATTAAAAACAAATTTTAAAAAACGTAATTTGATATATTAATATTATTTATGTGAAAAAAAATCACAAAATTCTCACATGTTGTTTCATATTCGTGTAGAGGCACCCACATTTGTGCTATAAATTGAAGCATGTACTAAAATATTAGCCTCAATAACATGACTCTTTTTACATACAAATGTCATATGAAATTCTAATTAAATTAAATCTAATGAATAAGCTCATTCCAGTTAATAATTAATATGCAGAGCTGAGGTAGTAACCGGCCACAAATGATTAAACCATCTTAACAACCAAATTAAATCAGCTTAATTATATTCTAATAGACGTGAATAACTTGGATTTTGGATTAATTAACACAATATGTGAGTTTTTTAAATTGGTAAAACAGCTAATTAATTGACCTTTTTTTTTTTTTTTTTGCGAATGATTAGAGGTTTCGTTAATTGATTATCGAACTCATCAAAGTCAGAAAATGAAGAGAAAAAGAAATTTTCAATTACTTCATTCGATGTTAACAATTGGTCAACAGGCTCTATTTCCCGACTCTGTATGTGGTGTGAAAAACTTGCGTAGCCTCATAATTGATCATCATGGTGCTGATTATTCATCTATTCGTAATGGCCTGATATTTATTTCTTGATAAAAATCATTTAGATAGTTTAAATAATTATTGACCGTCACCAAGAGAAAAGGAGAAAAAGAGAAATTTAAATTCCTTTAAATTTATTTCATGAGCAGGCAGCTTACTATTAGCAGAATCAATTTTCTTCGCATGTAGAGAGCAATTCTAAACTCTCATTCTTAAATTCTAAATTCATAGTTTTTAATTTTAAACTATAAATTCTAACAATAAACTATAAATTCAAGTGCAGTTACAATTATTAAATCCAAGTGCAATTGCATGTAGAGTAACCCTAAACCTTTTAAACTCTCAAACTTTAAATTTTAAACTGTAAATTCTCAATTTTAAACCCAAAATTTTCAACCCTAAACTCAAAATTTTACCATTAAAAAATATAACACTATATTTTATATAAGTACATGCCTTTATCTTATTTTCAAAATTTTTGTAAATTTATAGTGTGCTCAAAAATTGATATAATAAAATCTCTTATAAATCATATCCTACATTTGAATAATTTTATCTGAACCTTTTTTATAATGCTCTTCACATTGATGCTATCTAAAAAATAATTTAATACACCGTTAATGTTGTATCTTCTACAGAGTTTAAGTTCTCTTTCACTATCTAAAAAAGTCAATATTAATTTGAGAAAGAAAATGACAATGTTGACAGTTTAATAAAACAAGGTGAAATATAAGAGAGGCAGAGTATGCTTTTATCTAAATAGTGAAGTTGTACTTATGGACAAGAGATAAAAAGATCTTAGGAGTTAGTTACGGATTATTTAGTAAATTTGTTAAAGAAAAAAGTAAAAAATCATCCATTGAGTGAAGTAGGGATATTACTCGCCTCCACAAAGTCTTGTTATGAAGACATAAATCTTATAGGGGCTTCAAGAATTGTGTTGTTAAATGTTATATGGAATCTATTAGTGAAAAAAAAAAAAAAGCTATAAGTCAAGCATACATACTTGGTTAAAAAAAGATGGGGGCATGTTTATCATCTTATTACATTGGGGACAAGAAAAGAGAATAAAATTTGTTGACAATATAATGCCAAAGCAATATTATCATTTTGATATGGCTTCATAATAGAATTCTCTAAAAATCTTTGATTATCACTAATTCTAATATGGACTTGAAACAATTCATATAAAATAGATAAATAATCTTTCATTAAAGCATTCCTAACATCATGAAAGGAAACTTAGCCATAGATTTGCCCACTTTTCATTTGCTTTGTGTTTTCCATCTCTAGGTGTGTTCTTTAATTTCGTGTAGTTAGAAATATATTAAATATTTTTTAGTATCTCAAATTGATTAAGAGCAACACTAAGGATAGAATCAATAACTTGCGGTGATAGATTATCAAAATAAATCGTTTGCCTCACATTTCTCTTAAAAGGCAACATACTCAACTTTCGTAGTAGATTCTATATAAGATGAAGAATACGAATCTAACAATATCTAAAGATTCAAGAGCTTACTAAATTATTCACTTTTACAAATTTAACCCACAATAAAATACAGTACACCCTTTGAAGATTCAATTTTATGCTTGTTCTATATATAATTGTAATTGCACTTGAAAATTTTATTATTGAAATATTTCTTATCATCTATCTTAGGGGGATAAGGTTTATTGTTAGGGTTCACGATTTAAGATTAGAGATATGAGTTTAAAGTTTATAGTTAAAGATTACGAGTTTAGTATTTTTAGTTAAGGATCATGGATTTAAGTTTTAGAGTATAGGGTTATAGTGTACAATTAAGGATCATGAGTTTAGGATCATGAATTTTAAGGTTTAGGGTTAAAAATCTTGGGTTGAAAATTTAGGGTTTATCATATTTTTAATTGTTGATTTACTGTTGTAAATTATTATATAAAAAAAATCTTTAATAAATATATGTGTATATATATATATACAATCCTAAGAGTAAAATAGTTTACTATATTATTTAATTACTAATTAATTATTATTAAACAATAAATGTATTAGTTAATAATTAAATATATTAATAATTATATTTTATTTAAAAAATTATACTAATTTAAAACACTTTAATTAATATTATTAAATATATTACTTCATTAATAACTAAAATTTATTTAATTTCAAATCTAAATAATTTAATAAATAATTTTAAAAAATTAATTAAAAATTTTGAAAATTTTATATTGCACCATGTGGTAGAGCTAGAACGTGCGTGATGCAACTGCTACATTTAGCGCATGTACTAATCGCAAGCCATAAACGCATGGCCGCACTTGTGGTGCCTAAAAATAACATTTTGGCCTCTTAATGCACTTGAACGAGAAAGAGAGGAGAATTAAGGATCAAAATGTTTAAATTTAACTTCTTTAATCATAAAAAATTAAAATTTGTATACATATTTAAAAAATACTCAAAAATTAAAGTCATTTTTTAAAATTAATAAAAGACACAACACTTCAAATAAACAAAACCACCAGCCCCAATTTTAACAAAAAAATTTTGTTGTGTTTTTCCACTAGTGGTCTTATTACTTTAAATGAATATATATATATATATATATATAATAACACTATTAGACCAACATGACTAATCATTATATAAAAATATATATAATAATATTATTGACCTCATATATTTATTCATAATATAATATATATAAATCTATTAGCCCCTCATGTCTAACAATAATATATATAAAAAAATTAAAATAAATAAAAATGTAAAGAAAAAAAGTTACAGATGTTACAAATATAATACAAGATTATTAATTGATAAAATTACTGATAATTTAAATAGTTGATGTGGCACAATTTTGTTGACAAATAAAATTTATGAATAATTTTTTGTTTCAATTGTATACGCACTATTTTTTGTTTCAACTGAAATGGCGTTGTTTCATATTTTTATTTATCACGTCAATTGTTTCATATATAATACTAAATATATATATGTATATTTTGAGATTACATATATATATTTAAAACTAAAACTGTTATATTTTTAAATTTAAATTTGAAATTTGAATATTAAATAATGTGTAAATTAATTATTAAATATTGATGTAAAAAAATATAATATTACTCTTTAAATTATAACCGATAAAAATCTTCTTAAAAATTAACCATATAGAGTCTGCCATGACTTGCGTTTAATTTGTTATTTTAATTTCACAGTAGGTCGCGGAAAATGAAAAAAAAAAAAAAAGATTCCTTAAGTAGCTGTCTTGACGTATTTTCAGAACATATCCAATAACTCAACCAATTTCACCTCTTTTGCCATATAATATTTACCACTATTCACCATGTTTGATGCAATCATTTCCCCTCTCTTGGATCAGTTGAAATCAATGGCAGCTGAAGAGATAAAGGAACAGGTGAGGCTCGTTGTGGGTGTCGACCAAGAACTGAAAAAGCTTACCAGCAATTTTGGAGCCATTAAAGCAGTGCTGATTGATGCAGAACAAAGACAAGTGAAGGAGGAAAGTGTTAGACTTTGGCTGGATCAGCTCAAAGACGCATCTTGCGACATGGAAGATGTGTTAGATGAGTGGAACACTGCAAGGCTGAAGCTGCGACTCGAGGAAGCTGATCACGTTGAGAATGCTCTTGTTACTCTCATGATGAAGGTTTGTTCCTTCTTTCCAGCTTCTTGCTTTGATTTCAAACAAGTCGTTCTGCGTCGTGACATAGCTCTCAAGATAAAAGAAATTAATGGAAGTCTAGATGATATTGCCAAGTCGAAAAACATTTTCAATTTTAGTGTGATTAAGAGTATTGAAGAGCCTCAACGAGTAAAGAGTGTGTCCTTCGTTGATGTTAGTAAAATACATGGTCGAGTTGAGGAGAAGAATGCTCTTAAAAGCAAGCTGTTATGTGAGAGTAGTGAGCAAAAAGGCCTCAATATCATCTCTATTGTTGGTATGGGAGGTATTGGTAAAACTACCCTTGCTCAGATGGCCTACAATGATAATGATGTGATAAACAGTTTTGAGAAAAGAATATGGATTTGTGTGTCAGACCCTTTTGATGAGCTCAAAATTGCCAAAGCAATCATTGAAGGTCTAGAAAATTCCGCCTCTAATTTAGTTGAATTGGAGTCCCTTCTTCAACAAATAAATAAATCTATTGTTGGAAAGAAGCTTCTCCTTGTCTTGGATGATGTGTGGACTGAGGACTATAGTAAGTGGGAACCATTCCACCACTGTTTAAAGAATACTCTAAATGGAAGTAAAATTTTAATTACCACACGTAAGGAGACAGTTGCTCATGTGATGGAATCAAATGACATTATTAATATTAAGGAATTGTCTGAAAAAGATTGTTGGTTGTTGTTTAAGCGGTTGGGTTTTTTTGATAGGTCTAGTGAAGAGTGTGAAAAGTTAGAAGTAATTGGTAGAAAAATTGTGGGTAAGTGTAAAGGATTGCCTCTTGCTGCAAAGACTATTGGAGGTCTCTTGCGTTTTAAAAAAACTAAAGAAGAGTGGCAAAATATTTTAGATAATGAGATGTGGGAACTAGAAAAGTTTGAGAAAGATATTTTACCCGCTTTGTTGCTAAGTTATAATGATTTGCCTTCTATGATAAGGAGATGTTTCTCTTATTGTGCCATCTTTCCGAAGGACTACATAATAGATAAAGATCAACTGATTAAATTATGGATGGCTCAAGGTTATCTTGGGTTGTATCAGAACAAAGAGGTGGAGATAGTTGGTCAAGAGTATTTTGATAACTTAGCAACTCGATCTTTCTTCCAAGATTTCACAAAAGATGTTGATGGAAATATCATAAAATGTAAGATGCATGATATAGTACATGACTTTGTTCAATATCTCAATAAGAACGAATGTTTTACCGTTAGAGTCAGTCATCATGTAGAACCATCCATAAATTCTTCTCATGATAAGAAGGTTCGTCATTCGATGTTAACAATTGGTCAACAGGCTTCATTTCCTGACTCTATATGTGGTATGAAAAAGTTGCGTAGCCTCATAATTGATAATCATGGTGATGATTATTCATCTATTGGTAATGGCCTGCAAATGTTATTTGATCAATTGACATGTTTAAGGGCATTACATATAGGTGGAAGTTTTATTTGTAGTCATCGAATAAAAGAGATCCCAAAAGAGATAGGAAAGGTGACACATTTGAGATACCTTAAGTTGTCTTGGGTAGAGGCAGAAGAATTGCATGAGGCATGTTGTGAGTTATATAATTTGCAAACTTTAGAGTTTCAGTACTGTTTTAAAATGGAAAGGTTACCTCAAGGAATAGGAAAGTTAGTCAATTTGAGGCATCTGAAATTTGATAATGAATCATTAAGTTACATGCCGAAAGGAATTGAAAGATTAACCTGTCTTCGGACAATCAGCTATTTGGATGTGAGAGGTATTGGCCAATATGGCGGCAAAGCATGTACTATCGAAAGCCTAAAAAACTTGAACCACCTTCGAGGATCTCTTGACCTTAAAGGCTTAGGCAATGTGTCAGATGTTGAGGAGGCCAAAAAAGCAGAACTTGTGAATAAGAAAAGTCTGTTTGGTTTGAATTTATATTTTGATTTGGAAGAAGCTACGGTGCTAGCGATGAATGAGGATGATGAGGTTGCTCTTCAATCAGTCAATGAGGCAGTTCTTGAAGCCTTAAGACCACCTTCTAATTTAGAGAAATTGGGGATATTTTATTGCAGAGCTAGAATGGTGTTCCCCAGTTGGATAATGTCTTTAACCAATTTGACAAATTTAGTTCTCAGCTGGGGCATTAATTGTGAGCATATGCCTCCTTTGGGAAAGTTGAGATTCCTTGAAAAGTTGCATATAGAGAAGATGACAAGTGTTAAAAGAATTGGTCAGGAATTCTTCGGAATTAATAGTGCCGCATCATCATCAACATCATCATCATTTATTGTCTTCCCCAAGCTGAAAGGTCTCAGTTTTTTGGCAATGGATGAGTGGGAAGAGTGGGACTACAGGATTACCAAGGGAGAAAAGGATATTGCAATCATGCCGTGTCTTTGTTCCTTGACAACTTGGCTTTGTCCAAAAATAAAGGCATTTCCAGATCACCTTCTCCAGAAGACAACACTGGAGGATCTGAAGATAATTACGTGCCCTATTCTAGAAGAACTATACAGACAAAGAACCGGAGAGGATTGGCACAAGGTCTCTCACATTCCTAGTGTCAAATTTAGTCGTTTCTAATTAAATATCCATGAGGAGACCTACACCTGAACAATTCTCAAATTGCTGCAATTGCCATCGATCCAGAGGTATTTTCTTTTCCTGCTTTTTGTCAGTTGGTATGGAATTTTAATTAAGTTGAAAAAATTTTGGGAAAAATTCTATGTTATGCTATTTTCTGGAAGAAGCCTAAATTTTGTACTCTTTTTGAGTTTTGGTTATAATTATATAGTATATTTTATTTACATATCATTTCAAAACCACTTCCTTATTATCATCAATTTATGTATTTGATCTCAGAGGCACATAAATTTTCTTCTTGCAGAGGCTTTAATGCTTTGTGTCATACGAGAGAGTACAGCTGAATCTGATCAGCTGGAGAAGAGAAGAAGATTTACAAGAACATTTTTTACTTAGTTAACAGCTTGAATTCTGGTTTGGTTCCTTTGTCTGCTTTCAATTTTATTTTGATTTTTCTGGAGTCATGTCTTTGAAGTTTGACAATCATTCTAAGCAACAATCTGTTTATCAAGTTTAATAACAATTGTGGCTGTGGACTAGATTGTTATCAGGCTATTGAAAAGCATTTAGAATAGAGAATTTTATCAAAACCAAACTTGAAAAACTTTGAAATGTCAAATATATGTCGTTTGCTTTTTCGTTCTGTTGTATTGATTGTGTTTCTTTTATTAGGGCTTCTCCATTTGCAATAGTTTTTCCCTCTGATTTATTTATTTATTTTGGTTTTGATACAGTGAAGCAAGTTTAACATGTCCTGCATTTCTTCATTGATCAATAGAGGATATAAATGTATGACGAGCTTGGCCAATGATTTTGAAGTTAAAGAGTGTTGATGCATAAGTATTAAAATATGATTTGAATGTATTTTTGCCAGGATGTATTTGGTTGTTTTTGTTATGCCTTTTCTTTTTTGTACTTTGTATAACATGAAATTCGGGTAATTCTTGAGAAGAAATTTGCAATTATTGTTAATTTGTTCATTACTCTTGTGAAATTGTTATTCATCTCTTCATCACCAAGAACTTCTCTTCATTGAAGAGAAATTCTCATCCTCCCTGAGAACTTCTTTTCATTGAAGAGAAGCTTCTTATCATGCCAAGAAGTCATCATTCTCAAAGGGTGCTACACATTCTTTTCATATTCTCACAGGAAAACAAATTCATATTCAGGGCATGCAATTTTTTTTCCTCAGCTGTTCCCATGTCTCGTGCTCGCTAATTCCATGCTAAATCTGTTTCATAGGAACTAATTATGCCAATACAATGAAGGCTCAACTCCATTTGGTCAACGCTGAAACTTTGTGGTGCCTATTGAAACTTAAAGAATGAAACAAGTGCTCAATGTCCACTCTCATATTCTCCTATTGAGCTTTCTTCAGATATATACTTCTATCTCCTTTTTCTTAGTGTCTTTCTTTAAAAAAAGAAAAGGAAATGGTTCTAGTCAGTTCCCATGCAAATGCTCGTTATGAAACCAGCTAATTATATATGATTGTCAATCGATTATGTTTCTTGCTCTGAACCAAAAAGATTAAGCTACTAAATATTATTAGGCCACTATTAAAAAAATTGTCACTAGAGAAAAAGATATTACGACATGCACAATTAAAATAATTACTGTTATAAATAACTTTCCTGTGATAATAGTTAGTATTTTCATGTAACGGAGTGCCTTTGCTGCTACATTGTCATACAATGAAGGATTCTGAGCATAGCAGGAATGAGAAGTTTAATCGAGGGGAAGGACCGAGGCAACTGCTAGAACTGGGGGAAGAAGTCCACAACTTTGTTCTGTCTCCATTTACTTTTGTTTTCTGATGATCATATAAATGAGCATCTGTACTTTTGCTTTCTGATTGATCAGACATTTAATTCATTGTACTCGTGCTATGATTCAACACTTACTACTGATCTCTCATTTCAGCCATAAGAATTTTCATATTATATGTCATTGTATATCATTGAAGGCAACTGACAAGGTTCTGGCATATGTACATAACATTTAGAGATGCATGCTTATTTTGACAGCACTGTTTAAGCACAAATTACAGAACAGAAAAATCTTTGAAACAAAAAATGATATCATCAAAATGAGATGGAGTGGTAGAATGAAACCTTTGTCCCATATATAAATATATATATATATTTCTTTTATATACTAACTAATTGCTAGTTAATGAGAAAACAGAATGTATTAAGTTTACTTGGTGCATGCAGGAACTGTAATAAGGGATGAAATTGGATTTTCACGGGACAACTGGGAAGGACATAGTGGGACACACTGCTAAAGTCGTGCCCACTGAGGAAACGATAAACATTGTTGGTGATCAAATATAAGAGCTCCACTGATCATACTTTAGTTGAAATCTTTCTTTGCTATTATTTCATCGTTTGTCTTCCCACTCTCTAGTAATCAATATCATGGTAAAGGCAGCAGAGTAGGACTTTGAAAAAGAGAAGATTAATGAAATAATTGCAAAACTTTCAGGTGTGTAGCAGTGATTCAGGTAATTCTCTGGTTACTTCCCTTCTACAGAGTACAGCTTCTGGTTGATGGATCTAATTTATAGAATTTCATTTCCACCTTTTTGCATTGACATCTATGTTGCATATTTAGGTGGGAGCACAAACAGATATGGAGCTTGATGTTAGAAATTTGAGACAAAATGCTCTAAATGCAACAAAAGTATTCCCTTGTGGTTATTTTGCTTTTGTGACTTCTGTCATCACGTTTGAAGTCATGTTCATTAAAAATATAAAACCATTTCCAGGCGGTGGCGGAGGACAGTGTTGTAGTTGGTGACAGATGCACCTTGCTGCAGATTTGCAGCAAAAGTAAAGTTGATGCCATGAGAAATACTGTTGACAATAATCAGCAAAAGGTAATTAATGCATAATGGCCACGTCTCTAGCATTCATCTGTCATTCTAACATGATCCCTAATTCAATTAATCCATCAATAATTGTTTGGTTGGACCAGATATTGGTAAAGGGGCATTGAGCTACCCTATGAAGTTAATTGCCAATAATTTAGGGGTCAGTGGAAATGTTATAATTGAAAATTCAATTAAATTATGGTGGCTATATGTGAGTTCTATGTTTGGCATTATTTTGATGGTTGAATACTGTTATCTGCTCTTTTATTTAGTTATTTTTTTCCTTTTCATTCAGGTGCTATCCAGAACAGCCTGAATTATGTTACAATGCTGCTACTTGGAAAATATGAGTATCTGATGGCTGCCCGTGTTATTGATCCTACAAAGGTTAGAGTGATTCTTTGGTCATTCATGACATGTCTACAAAATGAGTACAATTCATCAATATAGGGTACTGTATTATGAAACAGATATTCTCAGCAATGTGCAGAGTGCAACTCTTTCGTCTTTCAATTGTCTTGCTACATGTAAATTCAAATTCTCTACAACACCTATAAGCAAATTTATGGTCTTAAATTACAGGTGGTAAGATGTTACTTGGAGCGTGCATCTTCTGTGTCTTTATTTCACATCAGATGTAGTGGCAGTTGACATTAAGAAACCTGAATCTGCAGCCACTGGAAACCCCGTGGATAACCCATGTTTTAATTAGGTACTAGATCTTCTTTTTCATTACATTGACGTTAAATACTAAAATTTAGAATAGTTGATTGATTAACTTTTTATCCGTTGTGTATATTATCAGATTGTGGATACTGATCAGCTTATCAAAGATGAATGTCAAAATGAAGATCAAGGAAAGCACTGGTATGGCACTCGTGAGTCCATATATACTTATGGGACAAGACCTAGTGAAGGATGGAACTCTGATCCTGTCCTCTTCAGAGCATAAAATTAGAAACCTTTTTGGCTGAATGACAATGAGAACTGGTGAATCTTTTTTACCTCTTTCAAATGAAAGTGTTATAAATAGAGGCAGTTGGTTTGATTTTAGCTTCAAAAAGGTTGCTGGGGGTCATGTCTTCTGTATCAGCTAGTTATCAGACATCAGAATATAACTGAAGAAATTCTTGTGATCCCTTTTAATATTCGTATTTCATGCTGTATCTCAGACGACTGCTGACTAGAATTTCTGGTTCAATGAGAAACAAGTCGTGGAAAGAGTGAGAGTTTACATATTGATTTATATTTTCACATAATGCTCTTTTGAGAGGCAAGCATACTAATGATTAGTTTAGTGATATTCAAGGGGATTGCTGAAAGTGGACTTTACAAGCTACAAGAAAAACCTGTGATCATACGATATAAATCCAAGACTATCCAGTGCAAGTCATATCAGCCTATGTCAATGATTTCTTATCTTTCAAATAAAACCTTACTTTGTAAAAACCATATGATAGTAAATGAAGCTTCTAGTTCAACTTTGTGTGTAGAGAATGAGATAAGACAGTAAAGCCTTTGCTTTTGTCAACAGGAAAATAAATGATTGTACTATCGATATCCTGCATAGGAGGTTTGGCCATACTCATAGACAAATATTGCAGTATTTGTTAAAGAGTACTGAATTTAGAAAGTTCAATAAAAATACCGTTCCTAGCTTTTGTGATGCTCGCCAATATGGCAAAGTTAATAAGCTTCATTTTTCTACTAAAGAAACAAAATAAAAAACACGTCTTGAATTAATCTACACTGATGTTTGGGCGCCTACACCCCTGCTGTCAAGGGAAGGGATAAGATATTATGTATCCTTTATTGATGACTATAGTAAGTATGTGTGGATATTTTCATTAACAGAAAAATCTGAGTGTCTTGAGGTGTTTAAAGTATTCAAACTTCTAAGTGGAAAAAACAGTTTGAGAGAAACATCAAGATATTACAATCTAATTACAGACAAATAGTTGAACTGGGCTTAACTTTACTTGCTCAAGTAAAAATGCCTCTAAAGTTTTGGTGGGATGCATTTCATACAGCTGTTTACTTAATAAATAGACTTCCCAGCTTTATCCTAGTATTCAAAACTCCTTATTAAGTCTTATATAAACACAAGCTTGATTATACCTTCTTAAAAAGTTTTGACTATGCCTGTTTTCCTTACCTAAGGCCTTATAATAAACATAAATTTGATTTTCATACCTCAAAGTGTATATTCATAGGCTGTAGTCCTATTCACAAGGGTTATAAGTGTTTGAGCAGTGATGGGAAGATCTGCATAGCTAGAAATGTGACTTTCAATGAACGAGTTCCCTTTCTATTCATAACAAAACCTTCAAATCTCACATCTCAGAACCAACGTATCAAATAAAAATATGATAACTCTCCCTTGTGTTTACACAATTCCTATTTGCAGTAATCATTCCACTAGTTCACTTCAGCAACTCTCCTCACCAGCATCTAAGTCTTCAACAAGTACATTTTCTGATCATCTTAACTCAGTTATACCAGAATATCGATACAGAACACAACCATAACAACCACACCATACCATCAAACTCCAGAAACATCAGAACACCAGACATAACATGGCATGCCAAATCATCAATTAATACCCACACCAAACCGGCAACTTAACATAAGATCACAAGCACAAAATCAAATACTTACAACTAAATCAGTGCATCTAATGACAACCAGATCAAAAATGGGCATCTTCAAGCCAAAAGCATATATTTGCAACAAACTGAACTTGGAGCCTACCAGTGACAAGCAAGCCTTATCAGATGAAAACTGGAAAAAGGCCATGAATGAGGAATATGCTACATTGATCAGGAACAATGCTTGGATTCTTGTTAAGCCTGATGATGCACAGAAAGTAATTGGAAACAAATGGGTTTACAGAATAAAACATAATCTTGATAGCAGTATCTCCAATTAGCAAGTAAGGTTGGTTACAAAAGGTTTTCATCAAATTGAAGGAGTTAATTACTTTGAAACCTTTAGCCCTGTTGTTAAGCCATTAACCATCAGGGTTATATTAAATATTGCAGTTATGTTTCAATGGTCAATTCGACAGATAGACATAAACAATGCTTTCCTCAATGGTGACTTGACAGAGGAAGTATTTACGGTTCAGCCTGAGGAGTTTAATGATCCTAAGCATCCTTATCATATGTGTAAATTGCTTAAAGCTTTATGAAACGGGCTCCTCGAGCCTGGTATGATAAGTTAAGAAAGGCTTTCATCAGTTGGCAGTTTCATATTTTAGGTTCTGACAACTCTCTTTTTATTAAATTTGCTAGCACATATATCATCTTGGTTTTGATTTATGTAGATGACATTCTTATAACTGGTTTAAGCACACAATTGGTTGGTGAAGTTATAAATCAGCACAGTGATACTTTGCTCTAAAAGACTTGGGAAACTTTAATTTCTTTCTTGAAATTGAAGTGTCCTACAATAAGCAAGGTATATTGTTATCACAAACCAACTATGTTCTGGACTAATTACAAAGGCCAAGATGCAGAACTACAAGGATTGTCCAACATCAATGTGTGCTAGATATAAACCTTACAAAGGTGACAGTGAGTTGTTTGAAGATGCCTATCTATATAGAAGCACAGTTGGTAGCTTACAATACCTGACTCTCACAAGATCAGAAATAGTCTACCCAGTTAACAAGCTGAGTCAATTTTAGCAGAATCAATTGTAAAACACTGGTAAACCTGCAAACGTCTGCTCAGATATCTGCAAGGATTTGCTGAATTTGGTCTTCAATTTTAGTCCTTTGGTTCCTTCACTCTTCAAGCTTATTCTGATACAAATTGAGGTTGTGATTTGGATAATTGCAGGTCAGTTGCAGGTTATTGTGTTTATCTGGGACACAATCTCATTACTTGGGCATCAAAGAAACAATCAGTTGTCTCTAGATCAAGTACAAAATCTAAGTATCGTGCGTTGGCTTCAACATGTACAGAAATATTTTGGCTACAGTCTCTGTTTGATGAGCTTCACTTAAAGTTTCAATGACTCTACTTGTTTGGTGTGACAATGTCAATGCTACAGTCTTTGCTATGAATCCAGTTTTTCATGCAATAACTAAGCACATCAAAATTGATGTCCATTTTATCCGTGAGATGATCATCAATGGCCAACTCAAAGTAGCATAGATTCCCAGTAAAGACCAAGTCACGACATATTCAAAAAGCCATTGTCATATTTTACTTATTTTAGAACCAAACTCCTTCCCAGAGAATTAAGTTTGAGGGGGCATATAAAAAGAGTTGTTACAGATGGTTCAGATAGTGCTGATATGGAGGAGAGTCAACAATCTAATGTGGCAAGAATCTAATAGTGACAATTTTTTCCACCAATATTTTGTTTTACTTTTACGCATTTTACGGGATTTGTAACAAATTCTTTTAGCTGCTTTTACTTCATTTGTTGTTAGTATAAATATCTAAACTCTTTATTCTTTTACATTCGATATAGTGAAATCAATTCAGAAAGAAATCTTTCACATTTCCCAGCAATCTATTTTCGATTTACAACTAATAACCGGCGGCGGTGGACGATGACATGAAGATTGCTAGGAATCAATCATTTCACATTTACGTATTTTATATTTTGATATTATTTTAGTAAATTTGGTTATAACATAATAGTAAATATATTTACTTATCATTTGGGAGGTTAGTGTTCAATTCTTGTTAATAACTTGACAATTTTTACTTTTACATTTTTTACTGTTAAAATTAATAAAAATCGTTCCCTAACAAATTGTAAATGAGAATTTTAAAAA
The DNA here is from genome assembly GCA_946807835.1 of Ailanthus altissimus. Lineage (NCBI taxonomy): Eukaryota > Viridiplantae > Streptophyta > Magnoliopsida > Sapindales > Simaroubaceae > Ailanthus > Ailanthus altissimus. Next base: position 18,326,622 of record OX327710.1, on the reverse strand, counting down.
ACATAAATTTATATGTCCATTTTCTAAAATTTTAAGGGCTAAATATCTTTTTTTCTTTTTACATTTATTTCAAAGCATTCAAAATTTATATTTATGATAAAAATACTTTGACTGACCACTTAACTTGAAATTTTTATTTATGCCGATAAAAATACTTTGAATAAGTCTTATCTCTTAACAATATTTTTAGTAATTACTTGGATATATGTTAAAGTATTTCAAGCCATATATCAATTCCATAACAAATTAAATATAATATAAATATATATATACCCATCAAATTCATGGCTAATACAACACAATATACACATATACATATCCATCAAATTCATGACTAATACAACATAATATACATATTACATACATATAAATACATACATGCCTATATATCAATTCCATAATAAATTAAATATAATATAAATATATACATACCCATCAAATTCGTGGCTGATACAACATAATATACACATATACATACCCATCAAATTCATGAATAATACAACATAAAATACATATTACATACACACAAATACATACATGCCCATATATCAATTCTATAATAAATTAAATATAATATAAATATATAAATACCCATCAGATTCATGGCTAATACAACATAATATACACATGTACATACCCATCAAATCCATGGCTAATACAACATAATATACATACTACACACAAATACATACATGCTCATATACCAATTTCATAATAAATTAAATATAATATAAATATATACATGCCCATCAAATTCATGACTAATACAACATAATATACATACTACATACACACATATATACATGCATGGATATATTCATATATACTACATACATATTCATTCCATGACTTACACACATACACACCATGAAAATATATATAGTATAAAAACATAAACTGTAGTAACCAGTATCCACGACTGGTAAGAATAAGTATTTATATATGTATAAATATACGTATTTTATTTGTATGTTGGTGATACTTGAATTATATATTGTTATTAGTAATATTTTTATAGGTTAAGGATATACGATTAGTATTGGGTTTATTTGTATGACTTTAGATTTATTTTAGGGACCAAATTGTTATACTTTAAAAGTTTTGGGGGCAAATTTGTAAATATCAAAAATTAGCCTCTTAGTATAAAAATACACTTTTAAACCCTAATTTACCATTTTTAGGTCGAGCTACCCATTTTAAGAGAGAGAAGAGAGAAATAGAGGAGAGAGAAAGAGGAGAAGAAGAAGAAAAAGAAGAAGAAATTGGAAATTTGAATTTCAAGAGGTATATCATACGTATTTCTCAATTTATTGGTATTAATTAAGTTAATTCCTTTAAGTTTTGATTTCTGAAAATATGTATAATTGAGGATTTGTTGTGTATTTCGTAAGATCATATGAGAATTGATGATGATCTATAAGATAGTTTGATAAATCATGATGAATTATGGAATTTCTGCTGGATAACCTCTTGATCTAGGAATTTTATAAATTGTTGTGATTCGATTCTGGTTTTAAATTTTGAGTATATGAAATTAGACATGTTTGGGATCATCTGAGACTTTGAATCGACTGAAAATCTCAGAAATTGAATTTGTAGTGAATTTACCAAAATGACCCTGGAATTCTGGAAATTTCCTGTGTAAACAGTATGATACAGTGGAAAATAATTTTTGACCTGCTGAATGATCTTTAAAAATTACGAATTTGTGGAATATGATAATGTTATATGTCTAATATGATATACTCGGAATTGAGAATTTGGATCAATGTGGTTGAAGTGTTATGAATTTCTAAAGTGTATCAGCTCATTGTAGTATTTGATTAACAGATTTTTAAAGTTATGAAATAAAATAGTTTTAAAATACTTTTGGCCGTTATTTGGAAGCTAAATATTTATCATGGACTGAGATATGTGTCAAGAGTAATTATGTGGTAGTGTTATAATTTTTGAGTTAGTATATGATTTTATAAAATTGGGAGATTGAATACTGTTCAGTAAGTATCTTGATCCTGTCAGGTTTGTAGTTTGGATTCAATGGTGTGTATGGAATGGATTGTGTAGGAATTTTGATATAATATTCATATATAAGAAGTATATATGAGTCAAGAATGATATATTCTGATTTCGGAGTAATTGGACATCATTTGATGTATTAGAAATTTTTGTTAAGTGTAAGTGGTCAGAATGACAGGTTTTGAGAAACCAAATATTTAGACCAATTTGATGTGATAAATGCATTGTGTATACTTTTGTAAGCTATTTAAAGTATTTTGTGTGAATTGTGAGGCTTATGAAAGGATTAATCTCCATTGATAGGTTAAGGAGATTTAAGCCTTGTAGCTGAAAGTGTTAAGATGTAAGTATACTAGACTTTTTACTGAAATCACAATAAACATAGTAATTGTTTTGTATGATTTTGCAAATGGGGTTAAGAATATGTTTATGTTATGTCAAAGTATATTTTGATATGAAATATGAATATATGTTTCTGAATGTGAGCATTGACATTGAGCATGGACATACATGTGTTTTTGTAAGTGAGCTTTCAAAATAAGATGTGTTTAATAAAGAAAGCTTTTGAAGTGTAATATGTCCATGAGAAATATTTTGTGTTTTGAGGGTACTTGAACTCACTGTTAACTTAGTATTCATTTTATGTGATTTGTGGAGCCTTTATGTGTGGCCTTTCCTTCGGGATTGGTATATGTTATGTGTTCTGTATGTAGGGAGGATCCTATTGGTACCTAAAGGAAGTGTGAGTCATCACATTCGTGTGGTGGCGTATTGGTACATGTGAGAGGACTCACCGATGATCAGGGTGAGGGTTTGGCTTTTACCTTCGGGCATAAGCGTTATATATGTGTGATTTAAGGACCTCACTTGTACTATTCCTCTCATACGGTATGTCACCTACGAGTGACATTTGGCTCATTATGTGATATGTGATATGTAAGTCCTACTAAGTAGTAGTTGAGTGATGGTATTCCTATTATGTGTTTTGAAAGAATGTGTAAGCGCTTACATGATATGTGATTTGATAAGATTATGATTTTGATTGATCACAGCATATCATACATATGCATTGTGTACATATATGTATTTGTATTTGATATATGAAAAACTAGTATGCTTACTGAGTTTTATACTCATTATAGTTTATGGTGATTTCAGGTAAATAAGGTACATGTGTGCTTAGCGGATTTGGCAAGGCTTCTGCTGTTTCTTGGGTTCCCTAAGTTGCTAGGTTACCGAGTGTTTCATTTGGGGACACGTGGGATATGATATTTGATTTGTCCCTATTGAATAAATACTTATGTATTATTTCATTGTGTGTGGATTGGATTTGGTTTAAGTTTTATAAAGTGTGGTTATTGGATGATTTTAAGTAAGAATTTGCAATGGATATATTCTGGGCTCCCGGTAACAAAGTTGCTACTGGTGACGTAGTAGAGTGTTAATCTCTGAGAAAACTCTGCGTATCTCCGGTTTAATAATTGTTCCAGTCATAATTCAATTGCTATAATTCTGAAAGAAATTGAAATGAATGTTTAAATATTGTCAAGAGAAGTTTATATTTATATGTTAGGTTATGGTTGATTTTAGTGTTGAACTTACTAGCAACTTGCTAAGGACTTCTGTGTTGAATGAAAGTTGAAAATTTTGTGTAATATTATTTATGAGTGCACATGCAGTGAATGAATGTAAGTGATGTCGTGTGTCAAATCTTTTGGGTCTGGGGCGTGACATAAACACATGTACATACATATATACATACTCATATATACATACATACTAATATATACATATTTTTCACATTAATCAAATATAAAATTAAAAAATAAATATATTAAATAAATTTAAAAATAAAAGAAATCACTCACCTAATTATTTAACATCTTTTTCTCCTTCCTCTATTTTTCATTCTTTTTTTACTTCTTCTCATTTTCTCTCATCTTTCTTTCATTCTTCTTCTTCTCCTCTGTCTCTTCTTCTTCTGTTTTTTCTTTCATTTTCTTCTCTCTTTCTTTTCTTTCCCTTTCCTTTTTTTTTTTCTTTTCTCCCCCTATTCCCTTTCTCTCATTTCAACGAAACACCACCCAAAAATCAAGACAAAAATAAATATAAATATAAAAAAAACACTTTTTTATTTCATCCACTCCACACATAAATCCCACATGTTTAAATAAAATATATAAACAATAATATAATATATATATATATAATAAATTTTTTTTGAAAAAATATATATAACAATTATACTAGAACTCCATCTATTCAAGGCCTACTTGTTTAAAAAAAGATAAATAAAATTAATAAAAAAATAACAATGGTATTACATATATCTTATGCCAACTTGTTTTTATAAAAAAGAGATAGAAATTATTAATTGTAATTAGTTGAAACGTATTTTTTATATAAGGAGAGAATAATGATTAAAAAAATTATTCGCTCTGCATTCACATAAAAAAAGAATAAAAAATTTGAACAACTTAGAAATAATATCCGAATTTTGATTCTCAATTATACACTCGGTCTTTGAATATTAATATTTTTAGAGACTTATTAGTAAGATAAGAGTCCTTTTAAATATTAATATTTTTAAATTCTTACTAGTAAGTCTTTTTAATAGCAATGTCTTATTACATAAAAAGTGAATTAAAATTAGTCAATCTCAACTGTTTCTCTTTTATTATATGTCATGGGTTAAATGTTTGTCATTAATTTAAAACAAATTTGTTGAATAACATTGCTTACTTATATATATATATATATATATTAAAATTTTATTAATTTTTATTTGATATGAAATTTTCATTGGTAAATTTTTTGTCATAATCTAATCTAAATTTAGTAGTAAATTTAATTTATTTTTTTTATGATATGAAAACACACTATTTATATGATAAATTTTAATAAAATAATTTTAAAAACTTACATATAAATAAAAATTTAAACCTATTTTAATATCATTTATTACAAATCAAACTCTTATGATTAACTAAAAAAACTATCCCATTAAATTCACTTCTTGCATGTGTATTTAAAATCCAACCAATTTTTTTATTTCACCTGTGCCATGAATTGCGGCAGAAGACCCGTTAATGGGTTTTGATGTCAAAGTCTTGCCAGCATGTGTAACCTTTTTTCTTTAAAAAAAAATTACTTTTACATGGAGTGAAATAAAATACTTCTTAATATGCAATTTGCAAGCAGGATAAGAACTGAACGAGTACTTCGTCAAATCCACAGCACGAGCTCCTTTCTTTCAGTATTTCCACAGCAGAAAGCACATTTAATAAGCTCATTCCATTTTTCTACTTTGTCAACTATCATCATGGTTGATGCGATGGTTTCCCCTATCTTGAAGCAGCTGAAATCAGTCGCTGCTGAAGAGATAAAGTCACAGGTGAAGCTCGTTGTGGGTGTAGACCAAGAAGTGAAAATGCTTACCAGCAATTTTCAAGCCATTCAAGCTGTGCTCAGTGATGCAGAGCAGAGACAAGTGAAGGAGGAAAGAGTTAGGCTTTGGCTGGATCAGCTCAAAGACGCATCTTACGACATGGAAGATGTGTTAGAAGAGTGGATCACTGCGAGGCTGAAGCTGCGAATGGAGGGAGTTGAAGTTGAGAATGCTCTTCTTAGTCTGCTGAAGGCATGTCTCTCCTTTCCAGCTGCCTCTTGCTTTGGTTTCAAAGAAGTAGTTCTACGGCGTGACATTGCTCTTAAGATAAAACAGATCAATCAAAAGCTAGATGGTATTGTCAAACAAAAGGAGATGTTCAATTTTAATGTGAATGTAGTTAAGAGTATTGAGAAATTGAAACGAGTACAAAGTACCTACTTAATTGATGAGTCTGAGATATGTGGTAAAAATTATGAGAAGAATGCACTTGTAAGTAAGTTGTGTGGAGGTAGAGCAGAAAAAGAAGGCCTCCATATCATCTCTGTTGTAGGGATGGGGGGCATTGGGAAGACATACCTTGCTCAACTTGCCTATAATAATGATAAGGTGAAAATAAGTTTTGAGAAAACCATATGGGTGTGTGTATCAGACCCTTTTGATCAGCTAAGTATAGCTAGAGCAATCATTGAGGAGCTAGAAGGTTCTGCTCCTAATTTAAATGAATTCAATTCTCTTCTGAAACGTATTCAAGAATTAATTACAGGAAAGAAATTTCTTCTTGTTTTAGATGATGTGTGGAATGAAGATTTCAATACATGGGAACCATTTTATTATTGTCTAAAAAAGGGTTTCCCTGGAAGTAAAATTTTGATCACTACACGTAATGAGACAGTTGCTCGCGTGATGGGGGCAACGGACACTATCCTCCTCGAACAACTTGTTGAAGGGCAATGTTGGTTGTTGTTCAAACGATTTGCATTTTCTGGCAGGCCTCCTTCAGAGTGTGAACAACTGGAAAATATTGGTAGAAAAATTGTAGGTAAGTGCAAGGGCTTGCCTCTTGCTGCAAAAACTATTGGAAGTCTTTTACTCTTTAAAAGAACTAGACAAGAGTGGGAAAGCGTCTTAGATAGTGAGACGTGGAAGTTAGAAGAGTTTAAGAAAGGTCTTGTTGCCCCTCTACTTTTGAGTTATAATAATTTGCCCTCTACGGTGAAAAGATGCTTTTCATATTGTGCAGTCTTTCCTAAAGGCTACAATATAGAAAGAGATGAATTGATTAGGTTATGGATGGCTCAAGGTTACCTTAGTGTGAAAGAAAAAGAGGAGATGGAGCAAATTGGTCAAGAATATTTTGATATCTTAGTTAGACACTCTTTCTTTCAAAATTTTGAAAAAGATGATGATAACAATATCATATCGTGCAAGATGCATGATATAGTACATGACTTTGCGCAATTTTTAAGTAAGAAGGAGTGTTTTATGATAGAAACCAAAGGTCGTGATGAAACATACATAAACTCCTCCTTTAACAACGAAGTATGTCATTCTAGGTTAATGCTTAGAGGAGGGGCTTCATTTCCTGTCTCCATTTGTGAGGTTAAAAGATTGCGCAGCCTCTTTATATATTATCAAGATGTTGATTGTTCATCTGTTGGTGAGGTGCTACCAAAGTTATTTGTTGAATTGAAATGTTTGAGGGTATTAGATGTAAATGGAAGGATTCAAAATTTTGTTAAAGAGATTCCGGTAGAAATAGAAAAACTAATACATTTGGCATACCTTAATTTGTCCGGTCAGAAAGTAGAAAAATTACCTGAAACATTGTGCGAGTTATACAATTTACAAACTTTAGACATTTCTGGTTGCGGTTGTCTTAGAGAATTGCCTCAAGGAATAGGAAAGTTAATAAACTTGAGGCATTTGTTAAATGGTGGGTGTGCATCCTTAAGCTATATGCCAGCAGGGATTATGAGATTAATCCATCTCCGGACATTAAAAGTATTTGTTGCTGGTGGAGGTGCTCATGAAAGCAAAGCATGCAAACTCGAAGCTTTGAAAAACCTTAATCTCTTTGGAAATTGTACGATAAAAGGGCTGGGAAATGTGTCATATCTTATGGTTGAGGCACCTCAGAGATTACAAGTTGAGAATATGAAAAACTTGGATGCTTTGGAGCTAGATTTCACTGGGCACGTTGAAGGGGGAAGAAAGAATCGGGACGATGAACTACTTCTGGAAACCCTGCAACCACCTCCACATTTGAAGAAGTTAGCAATAATTGGATACAGAGGCAGCACATTTTCCTTCAAGTGGATTATGTCGTTAACCAATCTGAGATTTTTAAGTCTCACTGACAGCAGGAATTGCAAGCATTTGCCTCCTTTGGGAAAATTGCCATTGCTGGAAATGCTCTGTGTAAAGAGCATGGACTGCGTAAAAAAGTTGGGCAACGAATTTTTGGGAATACAAGGCGATGCTGGCTCATCTTCATCTTCGACTTCATCAAATGTTGTCTTTCCCAATCTGCAAGGGCTCTTTATTATGGATATGGACGTATTGGAAGATTGGGATGATGACAGAGAAAAAGACATGAAGATCATGCCACGGCTTTCTTGGTTGGGGATTTATGGCTGCAGCAAATTAAAAGCACTGCCCAACTACATTCTTCAGGGACCAGCACTGCAAACTTTGCTGTTTTCGAGAAGTCGTATTTTAAAAGAAAGTTGCACAGAAGAGAGAGGAAAAGACTGGCCTAACAGATCTGACATTCCTCTTATCTTCAGAAATTTAATGAGGACTAGGAGGTTGCGAGAGAATATACGAGTTGCATTGTATACCCAAAAGAGCGCTCTTCAATTCCTAAAAGGTAATTACAATCTGCCACATCTAATTTCGTCTCTCACACCTTTTCTTGTTAGTTTATTTGTTATTTCTTATTTGTAATTCTAGTTAACAAGTAGAAACCCCCAACCCCCCCCCCCCCCCCCCCCCCCCCCCAAAAAAAACAAAAAGAAAGGAAAAATAATGAATCTAAGTTCCATATTATATTATAGAAAGAAATAAGCAACAATGTTTTAATTTTTTTTATTTAAAATTTAATATCCAATCACGTCAACCATATATTCTTTCACATAAAAATGAATATGTTAATTTTCCTTCTAAATTCTAAGCTATAACATCCTGCAGTTTGAGTTGGAATATTTTCCAGCTATTCTGTCTCAATTTGTTCTTCTTATTATTTTTTTCAACATTGCTTTAGTTTCAATTTTCAGCTGACTAATTTTTGTCAAATAATTACACTACTTTTGTGGGAATAGTGGCGTTCATGATGTCGAATTTGTTCAATTAAATTTGGTCTTCACAAGCATTCAGAGATAATCTTGAGTTGAGATATCCGTGTCTGATTTTGATATGTGAAATGTGAACAAAAGATACCCTCATATTTATATCCTAAAGTCTTCAAAGCAATTTTTTTAGTTCTTAATCTCATTCAAATGATCGTTCTAATTGTCATGAATTATTACTATTACAGACACTAGAGGATTACTGAATTTAGAGGGATAAGGATCAACATTTTATCGAAAGATAAGGAGACGACATCAAATTTGGCAGAATAAGGTATCGTTTACTTCATTTTTCGCCAACAAATAGAAGGTTTTAATTTATTTTATTTGCTTTTACTTCAATTTCACATTGAATGAGGTATCGTTTACTTCAATTTCACATCGAATACCATATGCAGGACGTTATACATGCTGAGCGGGAGCAGGATATCATTGAGAAGGACTTGTCTGCAATTAAGGTGTGAATACCTGAATTTTCTCATCCATTACTTGATAGCCACTTTCTAGTTATCTGGATACAATGTATACAGATTCTTTTTCCTCGACAGCGACAATCATACTTTCTAGTTGAATGGAATATTTCTGAATTCTGTTGCAGAAGTACTGAATCACAGGAGGCAAAAGTGTTAGAATGTGTGATATTTTTCTTTGACTTTGTCAGATACTTATCTTAATAAGCGTAACTCATCATAACAGTTTGATAACTTTTACTTGGGTCTTTGTTTCAATTTTATTTCCTTGATCTCAGGGCTATGTTTTTAAATTCAAAAACAAGTTGGTTACTGCATGTTATCACAGTCAAACAACTTGTGTAAAAGCAAAAGCTTAATGAATAAAATAAGTGCCAGTTGTTCAAGAATTTCATTTCTGTACTTGTTTTTCAAACTAAGTTATTTAGTTAACTTTAAATTTGTTAACAAAAAGCATTGAAGGAAAAGATTGATAAATATGAATCTACATATCAAATAATGAGATGAAAGAAAAAGTATGCATTGCAAAGCAAGTCATATTTGTCTGATGACCAGCAATTAATGGGTGAGCTTCACTGAGCTCTTTGTTTAACATTCTTGTCCCTTGTCTTGAAACTTGGAGATTAGGGAAATCCTATCTTGGTGCTTTTTCTAATCAACTCTTCAGTTAGAACTTTTCAAGCCTTAATTAGGACAACCAATTTTGCAATGCATCTGCTTTGCAGGTTGAGCACTGTGAGTTAGCAGGTATACGTGACTGGAGTTGGTGCTGGAAAAAATATGAAGTGGGGAATATGAAAGCTGAAACCATGAGAAAAGTGGGCAGGACAGAAGTGGTGACTCTTGAGGAAGTAAAGATGCTGACAACTGCTTGCATGTTGAGGAAGTTGATTGAGGTTACATCCATTCTTACCTTGTCTTAGGCAGTATGTGACTGCTTGTACGATGTGACAATGTAAGGTACGTGACAATATCATTTGTACTGATGGTAGGATGTGATTCACGTAATTGGTTTTAATTGAGCAAGAGATCTTATTAATGTTCTGGAAGATGCTATTAGAGGGAACTACCCAATCGTGACAATCATTGTTTAGCAAGAATCTCTTGCTATTCTTGTTATAAAACTTGCTCAGAAAGCACTAAAAATTGCTGCACAAATAGCCCCTTGATTTGGAGAGCGCAAAAGCCAATTTAGACCTGTCTCTCTTGTTCTACTACAAAAGTTTAATGTACTACATGAACTATATTTTGTACATTCAGGACATGTTATAAGATAAGAGGTTGGATTACCACTGGAGAAAAAGCTGAGAAGGAAGTCCTGGGGCAGGCTGCCTAAAGTAGTGCCCACCGAAAAAAGATCAGTCATTGTAGATCATGGAACATAGCATGCAGTGAGTAGAAGAGTTGCACAGATCTTGATCTTCTTGAGGTGTTTTTGTTGAAATTTTCCTAACCTGTATTTTCATCATTTGGCTTCACTATTTTTGCAATCAATGTATCGTAGTAATGTTGGCAGTAAAGCTGGATTGAGGAAAGAGAAGCTTAATTAAAGAATTGCTAAGCTTTCTGGTGGTTTTGCTGCCATTCAGGTTATTCTTCATGCACTTGCTTCTTACTAAGTACATGTTTCTGGCTGACTTATCTAATTTATAGAATTTTGTTTCTATGTTTTTCCATGGAAATCTTTCTTGCATATCGATCTAGGTGAGAGCACAAACAGAAACAGAGCTTAAGGATTAGAAATTGAGGGCAGAAGATTCTCTAAATACAATAAAGGTATTCTACTTTTGTGTTTATTTATTTTTGCCTTATATCATCATATTTGAAGCTATGCTCTCACTCAGAACATAAAACCTTTGTCAGAATATAAATGCTACAGTTTTTCAGGTCATGTGAATTTTTTTTTTTTGTGTCAGCAGATCTGGTGTTTTCGACTTACTGATTGCACAGATTTCTTAATTGTATCTCAAAAGACTGGATCACTCTGAGGCCTAAGCATTGAAGGAAACTTTAAAAAGACATATGGAGCTGTTGAAAATGAAAGAAAAAAGAATGCATCAAAAGGCAAGTCTAGTAACGTGACTACTGGTACTGGTAAGCTTAACATACTAAGCAATCTATTCAAGTTATTAGAATCACAAAAGAACAGAAACCTGTCAAAATTGTGGCTACTTTTTTTCATTGTCCAATATATTACAAGGAAAGCCAGACATTTGGCCAATTAATTATCTCATTTTAGAGTTATTTTCTTATATTAAGACATGTAATTTTCTTGTGAGATATATATATATATATGTGTGTGTGTGTGTGTGTGTGTAATTTCAACATGAGAACAATCAGACGAGAGGAATAATGCCAGAATTGAAGTATGCTAGAAAGGATTCAAATGTTGTTTGTCATGGCCCATACCCAAAGATCAAATTGTTTAATTATTGTTTTTCATTTTTCTCCACTCTTCATATTCCTGATGTTCAATTATAATGTCATCAAACTATTGTGCAAATACTTATTGTGTTTTTTCTTTTTTTTTTCTTTTTTTTTCTTGCTTTCAATATGTCGAACTGATAAATTGGTAGGCATTTTACTGAGATTGTTAAAACTATATTGTTGAGCAGATGAATTCCTCAAGTCTAGAGCACTGAAGGACAACTTATTCAAGTCTCAATCTGAGGCAGAAACTTCATCCAGATACTTGGAAGAAATCAAGATGAAAAAAAAGGGAGTGTGATTGATGAAAGAAGGCTCAATGTTTTGTTTGAAACCTGGTTCCGAGACAGCCCAGTTAAACACAATGATAATGCGTGACATTTTGGGAAATCTAATCACTAGGGCACAAGATTGGTGACAGATTGTTGTATCTTTCATATGAACCTTCAGTTGTTTGAGTATTATGTGCAGCAAGACATTGGGTTTACAAGGTACTTGTAGAAAGTATGGTATCAAAGTAAATGTACACTTTATAACAGAGATTCATAAGTCATTTAGATACAGCGCATTTTAGACTTTATAAATAAAAGGGCTGTAACCCTAGACTTATATGACATCGTTTTGGTTTATTATATATTTGTGCTTTTCTTATTTGTAAAGCAAATGTTTCTTTCATGCCTCTTTGGAGAGTCTTTTCGAGTATTCTGGTTCTCTATAACTGATCTAGGGTAAATCAATAGTAAAATTTATATATTTCTGATATAGATTAAGTCCAATAGATGGTATTAAGAGTCTGTAATCTCTTAGAGCTGTAATACTTCAATATAATAGTGTAAATCAAGCTTTTTATAGTGCTCAAGTAGATGTAGGTCACGTTTTATGACTAAACCACTATAAACTGATTTTTTTATGCGGTTGGTTTCTATTTTGTGTATTATTTATTCTTAGTACAAATTATTAAGTCTTTGGGTTTTTACAACAGTGGTATTAAAGCTATTAGGTTCAGGGTTCAAAAAATTGAAGATTTAATTTCTGTGTTTGTTCTTAGAGTTTTTTTTTCGGGTTAAAGAGACAATTCAAGAATTATGAGTTCGATTGGGTTTGAGGTTTAATATTTTGAGGGGCATGGCGACTTGGCCCTATGGTAGAAATGGAGGCTCTTCTGATTCAACAAAAGGTGTTGAAGGCATTGACATATTCAAAGGTTTTACAAGAAATCATGAAACCAGATCAAATTGTTAAAATAGATGAGACTGTTTACAGCACTATTGCTCTTCAACTTGCTAACAATTTTCTTTGGCAGGTGAACGAAGAGACCACGGCAGCTAGTCTTTGAGGTAAGCTCGAATCTCTTTATATTTCAAAATCTTTGTCTTGTAAAATCTTAATTAAAGAGAGATTATTTGGTTTTAAAATGGACTAGACTGTTTACAGCACTATTGCTCTTCAACTTGCCAACAATTTTCTTTGGCAGGTGAACGAAGAGACCACGGCAGCTAGTCTTTGAGGTAAGCTCGAATCTCTTTATATTTCAAAGTCTTTGTCTTGTAAAATCTTAATTAAAGAGAGATTATTTGGTTTGAAAATGGACTTTAATAAAGGACTCGAAGAGAACTTATATGATTTTAGGAGAATTTGTATGGATGATTAGGAGAATTTATATAGACTTTACTAATACCGGAGAAACAATTAGTGATGAAAATCAGGCTATAATTTTACTAAACTATTTGTCATCATCTTTTAAAGATGTTAAGTCAGCTACTAATATGGTCGTGAGTCATTGTCCCTAAATGACTATCTTATCGCTTTAAGTCTAAAGAACAAGAACTGAAACAGGAAAAAAAGAATAATAATGGTGGTGAGAACTTATTTGCTAGAGGTAGAAATGATAAAAGAGATTCTAAAGGCACATTTAAGGGTAAATAAAAGTCCAAGTCTAGGACTTGATCAAGAAAATATTTTTTCTGTAATAAAGAAGGACACATAAAGAAATATTGCTATAAGTGGCTTAAAAACAAAAGGAAGAAAATTTTAATGGAAAAAGCTGAAGCATCTGTTGTTAGTGATTGGTATAAAAATATTGATGCGCTTACTATTTTTGAATAAGATAACTCAATTGACTGGGTCTTAGATTCAGGTTACTTATATCAAATGTGTCATAAGAAACACTGGTTTAAAAGTTTTCAAAATTATGATGGAGGGAATGTTTTAATTAAAAATAATCAACCTTGTAAGGTTGAGGGTATAGGAACCATAATCATTAAAATGTTTGATGGGAATAACATGACCTTAGAGAATATTAAGTACATTCCAAATTTAAAAAGAAACTTAATCTCTTTAGGGATCTTGGATAAAGGTAGATATAAATGCAAACTTGAGAATGGACTATTAAGAATTACTTATGGGTCATTAGTTGTAATAAAGGGTCAAAAACAAAATGGCTTATACATATTATAGGGTAGGACAGTATTTGAACTTGATATTGTTGTTGTAACCTAGGATCTAGGTAAACTAGATATGTGGCACAAAAGACTTGGTTATATTAATAATTTAGGTCTGTATGAACTTAGTAAATAAGGCTTGCTAGGTAATGACAGAACTATTAATATTAAATTCTGTGAACAATTTGTTTTAGGCAAACAACAAATACTAAGTTTTAAAACTAGTTCTTATAGATCAAAAACCATTTTAGAATATGCTTATACCGATCTTTGGAGGCCCACAAATACAGTAACTCATGAAGGTAATAGATATTTCTTGTCTATAATAGATGATTATTTCAAAAAATATTATGTGTCTATTTGCTTAAAAGTAAAAGTGATACTTCAAAGTTTTCAACTAATTACTTCCAATGTTTATATTTTATAAATATTAACAATTAAGGGTAATTAGAGCTTCAAAGTTTATAGGTCTATCAAAGATCATTTTGAGACGAAATGCAATGATGAGATATGCAAATAAAGACTACATGTAGTGTTGAATGAAGTGCAAAAGTTCTTCATTATGAGAAGAGTATATACAGAGCATAATATGTTTTTGATCGGTTGCGTAATTGTCACCGACAAACCGAGCATTATGGGTAAAATAATTTTAAAAAACTTTTCATTTGTCAGTAGAATTTATAGATCAAAAGAAATTCAAACAAACATACGTAAAGAATTTGGTGTAGAGTTAACGAATTATTATACTTGGCAAGCTAAGGAATATGCATGCAGTTGATACAAGGTGCTCTAGAGAATTTATTTAAATTGTTTCCTGCATACTACTATGTGTTGGATCAACAGAACTCGAGTACGGTTCCTCGCTTGAAAATTGATGACGAAAATCACTTTTAAATATTTTTTTATAGCATTAAGACCGTATATTAAAGGTTTTTAATCATCCATCCAATCCATAACTATTGTTGATGGAACATTTTTAAAAATTGTCTTAGTACAATGTAGGTTTTTAATCATCCATCCAACCCATAACTGTTGTTGATGGAACATTTTTAAAAAATGCCTTAGTACAATGTTGTGGTCATAATAAATATGAAAATAATAATATTTTTTATTGGCATGGAGGATTGCTGACTTAAACGATACTTTTGAGTAATTAGTAATTTTTAAGATCTAATTTTTGTATCCAATCAGCACATCAAGATTCTATTTTAAGGGAGGCGTAGGACGAAGAAGATATCAAGAAAGGAACCAACAAGGAATGTTTGGTAGTTACGGTAAACATCAACATGATCAACAGATATGTCAGAACTTTAATACTTTATATAATAATTTATGTTTGATCATTAATTTTGCTACAATGGAGTCTTTAGTTTGTAAATTTTAAATTCCAGCAGAATTTTTCATGTTTCATGGAAAGGCAACCGTTTCCCTGTCACTTAATGATAGCTACATACCGAGACTCTGCCAAATCGCCTTCGTCAGAGCTCAACACTGCAGAAATTATGGATTCGTCAATGTCCTACTTTAAAAGAACGTTACAAGGAGACAGGAAAGGACTGGCACAAGATCTCGCACATTCTTAACATCAAAATTGATTCTCATTGTGTTCAGGGAGGCTCTTAGAGGAATAGCAGTTGATTTCGATTGACCCACCTGTATCTTATCCCTCTTCCTTTACTTTTAATGATAGTTGTTTGTTCTCCAACAAGTTCAAATGAAATAAGAAGAGACTTTAGATCAGGCAGCGTTTAATCTTTTGAATCTACGCTATCATCACAACAGTTTCAATCGAACATTAAATGATCTATTCAATATTTTTTCTTTTTTGGAAGATTGACAACGATTTCGATAGTAACTTTTATTCTTTACCATAATCTAACTTTGAAAAGTTAGAAATGGTAAGGCAAGTTCTGATTGTGTGAAAACTATTGCGCGTTGATGCATGCAGTGGCTTGAATTTTGGATTGAATATCCAATTATTTCAACAATTAATATCTTCTTGGAAGTAATTGTTGCATAATAATTGTGTTAGTTTTGCTACCAAATATAAGTTACAACATTATCTGCACTTATGATAGAATCTTCATTCTTCCGGACCTAATTTCTCTGTATTTTGTAGTTTATACTTATGGTGGACACTTTCCATTCAGCAAACTGATTTGTTTAATCATTATACAACTTTGCAGGCACTAGCAGAAAATTTTCTTTTCTGTCCTACTTTTCCAAATTTGGTTTCGGGTAATTCATGTCTTTGGTTCATGTCTGATTTCCTTTTCTTCATCTTTTTTTCTGATCATTTGAAATGATATAGCTAAATACCATGAATTCATCTCACAGGAGAAGTAAATACTTCATTTCAGATGCACAAGAATCAATATTGTCAGAAGATGGTGGTCCTAGGATGTCCACATTCCCAGTATTTACCTTACAATCTTCTGATTGGTGAACTATGTTACGGCTGTAACTACCATCACACACCAGATAATTTATTGTCCTGATCAGTTTTACCTAGTTGTTAACCGTAATCAAACTATGAAGCAGAAAAAAATTCTGAATCGAACTCTATATTACATTAAGCTTAGGACCACACGGCAATTGAATGTCTGATTACTTAACCATTAGTACTTTATTTTGAAGTAATACTCTTTGGTACCAAATACTACGTGCAAAACATGATAAATGCATAATGGCCAAGTTTCTATAATTTATCTGTCTTTCTAAAATCACTCTTAACATAATGTCCCATGAACGATCATTAAGTTGGAGCGGATATTGTAAAAAAGGACATTGAGCTGTCAATGGAAGTGTTGTCATTGAAAAGGCATGCAATAATCCTGGTGGCCTATATGTCAATTAGTCCCTGCTTTTGCACAAGTTTAATGGTTGAATATTGTTATCTTATTTTCCTTATGGTGAATATGAGTAGAGAGGGCAGGGCAGGAGCAGTGACTCTTGAGGAAGGAAAAAGTGATGACAGTGTTTGTATCTTGGTTAAATCTTTCCATGAGTTGTCACAAACAATGAGGAAATGGCAGTTGAATATTAAAATTGTCAGGTATGCCTCCAAATCAAAATCTATCTCACTATATTTCCTAATGGATGGATTGTACTAATGGTTGGATGCAGTTTATGTAGTTGCGTCTGGTGGATGAGACATGTCAAATTGAGATCTTATTCATGTTCTGGAAGATGCTAATCTAAATGCACTACCCAATTGCCAGTGTTGTTGAAGACATTGAGCAGAAAGGTAGAGTTACTCTTCTCTTATACAAGCTCCAAGGGCGCCAAATATTGCTGCAGTAAAAGCTCTGGATTTGGAGAGTGCAAAAACCATTTCTTCGACTATATTGCCATCCGGACTGGAGTTTAGTGTAATATCTTCTGAAAACAGTTTAAGCTTGTCTGCTTCTTATTTCATTGCAATGTTTTCTGTACCATTTTTTATCAGATAGAGAAAACAGGATATATTGACTTGGAAATATTCAGGAACTAAGGAATGAGTTTGGATTATCAGTGGACGAAGCTAAGAATGAGGTCCTGGAAGACACCGCCCAAGTAATGATCACCATGGAGTTGACAATCGTTATAGGTGATGGCAGCACAAAGGATGCACTCAATAAAAGAGTTGAAAATATTAGGAACCTTTGCCAGGTGCTTAGCTGAAATTGTGCTGCATACCTTAATCATTTGTCTTGCTACTCTCTAGTAATCAAGGTATCATGATGCAGGTCGCAAGGAACTTCTAAAGAGAGAAGCTTAATGAAAGAATTGCAGAACTTTCGGGTGGCGTTGGAGTGATTCAAGTAGTTCTTTGTCCATTTGCTTCAACAAAGCATAGGTTATGGTTGATTTATCTAATTTATAAAATTTGATTTCCTTCTATTTGCCAGTGATATCCATATCGCATATCTACATTGGAGAACAAACAAAAACAGATCTAGCTTATTGGAAAAGAAATTGATAGTAGACGATGCTCCGAATGCAACAAAGGTATTCCAACTTTGGTGGTTATTTGATGTATTTGTCTTTTGTCATCATATCCAAAGTCATGCTGATTCAAAATAGAAAACCTTTCCCAGGCAGCGTGTTGGTGGTAGATGCATGTTGCTGTGGCTTGGAGCAAAAGTTGATGCCATCACTAAAGTCTCTATAATTTATCTGTCATTCATTCTAACCACATTCTGAATTTGATTTTCCATAAAAAATTGTCAGGTTGGAGCAAATAATGTTAAAAGAGCATTGAGATGCCCTGCACAAGATAAATTTCCAAAAATGTGGGGGGGTCAATGGAAGTATCGCAATTGAACAGGCATGCAATTCTACTTGTATATTCTATTTCATACAAGTTTGCATAAAGCAAAGCAAAACCATTTGAATCTTTTAACAATACCTATCACTCTCAATATAATCTCCGCTTCACTAGCACAAAAACCTTCTTTTGCTGCTACAACCGTGACCTCAGATAAAGAGAAAAAAGGACAGAAAAAAAGCCAAGAAGCATTAACACCAGAGCAGCTGAAAAAATGGTCAAAAGACTTGCCTATTGTGTCAAGTAGGATTGCATATACTGAAATTTTGAGTTTGAAAAATGTTGGTAAGCTTAAACATGTTATTAAGTCACCCACTGGTAGTTTAAGGCAGAAAGCAGAACCTGTTTTGGTAGTTTTGGAGGATTCTAGTGTGTGAAGAACTGTTTTACCATCATTGGATAGTAATAAGAAGTTTTGGGAGTCTTGGGATGAATTAAAGATTGATTCTTTGTGTGTTAATGCATATACACCTCCGCTTAAGAGACCGGAGGTGCCTAGCCCGTATTTGGGGTTTTTATGGAGAGTGCCTGAATCCATGTTGTCAATTTTTAAGCCTAAGAAAGAATCGAAAAGGGTTGCAGAGTTTAGGAGAACAAGAGAAGAATTTAAGAGGTAGAGGAAGATGGAATTGGAGAGAATGAGGGAAGTGAGGGAAATGATTGAGAAGGCAATGAAAGCGCAAAAGAAAGAGGAGGAGAAGAGAAGGAGAAGGGAGATTAGGAAGAAGAAGTATGAGGAGTCATTGCAAGATTCAAGGGAAAATTATCAGTACATGGCAGATGTGTGGGCAAATTTGGCACAAGATTCAAACGTGGCAACTGTTCTGGGATTGGTGTTCTTTTATATCTTTTATCGGACAGTTGTGCTTAATTATAGGAGGCAGAAAAAGGATTATGAAGATAGGTTGAAGATTGAAAAGGCGGAGGCAGAAGAGAGGAAGAAAATGAGAGAGTTGGAGAGGGAGTTGGAAGGGATTGAGGTTGAAGATGATGTTGATGAGAGTGAGCAAGGGAAAGGGGAGGATAATCCATATTTAAAAATGGCTATGCAGTTCATGAAGTCAGGTGCGCGTGTGCGCCGTGCACATGGTAAAAGGCTGCCACAGTATTTGGAGAGAGGTGTGGATGTCAAATTCTCAGATGTTGCAGGGCTAGGGAAGATACGTCTCGAGCTCGAGGAGATTGTCAAGTTTTTCACTCATGGGGAGATGTATTGGAGGAGAGGAGTGAGAATACCAGGTGAGATCATGCAACCCTGATAAGTTATTTTGCTATTTGAATATCTGCTGCTAAATTACTGGCGAATCATGCTTGAAGGGATTATTGGTGGTTCTTCCGTGTTTTCATATTTGCTTAATTGGTGTCAAGGCCTGAATAGGATAACCTTTCAGTGTTTTAAATTTGTTATTGACAAACCCTTTATTCACTTGCTATTCTTTATCAGGTGGCATACTTCTCTGCGGTCCTCCGGGTGTGGGGAAGACACTACTGGCAAAATCTGTAGCAGGTGAGGCAGGTGTCAATTTCTTCTCCATTTCTGCCTCTCAGTTTGTGGAAATATATGTTGGTGTTGGGGCTTCTCGTGTCCGATCTCTTTACCAGGAGGCCAGGGATAGTGTAAGGGCTGTCTTAGTGTGTTTTCAGCTTTTTTTTTTCCCCAATTGAATTGGCTCTATATGGATGGTTTCTTTTCGCCTCTAAGTTTTCCTGAATTTGAACAGTTGAAGTCCATCATAAAAGTTTCAATTGCCAGTTATTTGTTGCTTTCAAGCAAATATCTCATTTTAGAGTGCCATGCCTTTCTCATGTATAAATTTTTTTTTTCTTCTTCTACCTCTTGTTTTTTCCCTATATTCTTACATCTTCTCATTTGATGCTATATTTTAACATCTTGTTGTTTGATGTTTGTCTGCATAGGCCCCATCTGTTGTGTTTATTGACGAATTGGATGCTGTTGGAAGGGAGCGTGGTTTAATTAAAGGTTCTGGTGGACAAGAACGTGATGCTACTCTTAATCAGGTTGGTTGAGACAATAATTTCCTTCAAGTTAAATTGTACTATTTTTCCTTATTTTAGTGTCCAAGCCTCTATAAATTTATTTTCAACGTTGTTGATGTACTATAGCTTCTTGTTTGCTTGGATGGGTTTGAAGGAAGGGGGAATGTGATCACTATAGCTTCCACGAATAGACTTGACATTCTAGATCTAGCCCTCGTGAGATCTGGACGGTTTGATCGTAAAATTTACATCTCTAAACCGGGTCTTATAGGTCGCATGAAAATTCTACAGGTAATTATTTGTACTTTCATTTCGTAATATATACTAATGTTTGGTATCACTTATATGACATTACATCTTGTGCGAATATTGATTAAAAACTATCGGAATATGATTTGGAGATCAAGCCAAGTGTGTAGGGTGCGCATGGATCGAAGACGGATGCGAAAGGAGGCGAAAAACGAAGAAGGGCGCACCAGGCGCCAGCGCCAGCCCATTCCAGAACCTGAGCGTCGCGGCGCTGGAGACGGGAACAGTATCCCAAAATTAGGAAACTTTCTTATTTCATCTCCCACATGCTTCAAGACTCTCTAATATGACTCCCACACGTATAGGGTAAACCTAGTACGTCCCAAAACCTATATAAAGGTTATCAATTGGCCTTTAAAACCATCTTGGTGATCAACAACGATCTTAGTGATAATCTTAGTGGTTCTTTGTGAGAGAAAATCCCTAGAGTACAAGAGAGAGTTTTCTTTGTGATCTTTCTTGTAATAGGCATACTTTGTATTTGTCTTGTGATTCATAATAAAAGAAGAGTGTGATCTTGATCCGCCGTACACGTAGGCAAGTTGCCGAACCACGTAATTCTTTATGTGTTATTCTACCCCTTTATCTATTTATTTCTTAATAACTTGTTCTGCATTATTATATTGCTTGAGTGAATTATTTTGCTTGTTTGTATGCTTTCGCTTCTGCTGAGCGCTGCGGCGCTGGCCTCGTGGCGCTGCAGCGCTCAAGTTCTGGAATGGGCGCTGCAGCGCCCAAGCCTGGTTGCCGCGGCGCTGGCGCCTGCTGCACCCTTCTTCGTTTTTTGCCTCCTTTCGCATCTGTCTTCGATCTAGATCAAGCCAAGTGCGTAGGGTGCGCACGGATCGAAGACAGATGCGAAAAATGAAGAAGGGCGCACTAGGCGCCAGCGCCGCGGCAACCAGGCGTGGGCGCTGCAGCGCCTATTCCAGAACCTGAGCGCTGCGGTGCCAGCCTCTGGCGCCGCAGCGCTCAGTAGAAGCACGCCAGCGCCACAACGATAAGAGACCTAGCGCTGCGGCGCTGGAGACGGGGCTGGCGCCGCAGCGCTCAGCAGAAGCACGCCAGCGCCACAACGATAAGAGACCTAGCGCTGCGGCGCTGGAGACGGGGCTGGCGCCGCAGCGCTCAGCAGAAGCGCGCCAACGCCACAACGATAAGAGACCTAGCGCTGCGGCGCTGGAGACGGGAACAGTATCCCGAAATTAGGAAACTTTCTTATTTCGTCTCCCACTTGCTTCAGGACTCCCTAAAACGACTTCCACACGTATAAGGTAAACCTAGGACGTCCCAAAGTCTATATAAAGGCTATCAATTGGCTTGTAAACACATTTTGGTGATCAACAACAATCTTAGTGATAATCTTAGTGGTTCTTTGTGAAAGAAATTCGTAGAGTGCAAGAGAGAGTTTTCTTTGTGATCTTTCTTGTAATAGGCATACTTTGTGTTTGCCTTGTGATTCATAATAAGAGAAGAGTGTGATCTTGATCCGCCGTGGACGTAGGCAAGTTGCCGAACCACGTAATTCTTTGTGTGTTCTTCTTTTACCCATTTCTCTCTTTATTTCTTAATAACTTGTTCTGCATTATTATATTGTTTGGGTGAATTGTTTTGCTTGTTTTTGTGCTTCCGCTTCAACAAACGAGTATCAGAGCTTTGGTTTTAAGCAGACATGGCCACACCCAAGTATGAGGTAGAGAAATTCAATGGTACAAATGACTTCAATCTGTGGAAGATGAAGGTTAGGGCGTTATTGGTGAGCCAAAGGCTTGGTTCGGCATTAGAGAAGACTGCAGCTTCATCTAGTGATGAAGAGAAGACACCAGAGTCATCTAGAGCAGAATCAGAAAGAAGGGACATTCAAGAAAGAACTCATAGCATAATCGTTCTATCATTGAGCGATGAAGTACTAAGGGAAGTAGCAGGTGAGACAACGGCAATAGGTCTTTGGAAGAAGCTTGACTCTCTTTATATGAGAAAATCGTTGGCCAACAGATTACATATAAAGAAGAAGCTGTAACAACTGTCCATGTCAGAGGGGACGCCGATGAAAGATCATATAGACGCCTTCAATAAGATCATCCTTGATCTTGAGTCTATCAACATCAAGATAGAAGATGAAGATAGAGCAATTATCCTGCTAAGTTCACTCCCCAAGAGCTATGAGAGTTTGGTTGATACGCTACTCTACGGCAGAGAGAGTTTAACGATGAGTGATGTAAAATCATCATTAAACTCAAAGTTATTAGGAAAGCAGACTGAGGGCAATGCAGAAAGTCTATCTGTAAGAGGAAGGCCTTCATATAGAGATGGGAAGAAAAAAGGCTCAAGGTCGAAGTCTAGGACTCCTAGGAAGTGCTATTGCTGCAATAAAAATGAGCACTTCATAAAGGACTGTCCTGAGAAGAAAGCACAGGATAAGAAGAAAGCGAATGCTGCGCTTGCCTATGATGATAGCTATGACAGCGCAGAGACATTCGTCGCTACTGATGGTAAGAACTCTGACCAATGGATTCTTGATTCTGGTTGTACTTTTCACATGTGCCCGCACAAGTCCTGGTTTACAAATTTCCAGCCCATTAGTGGTGGTGAGGTCTTAATGGATAATGATGTTGCATGTAAGATGATGGGAATTGGTAGTGTTAAGCTTAGACTGCATGATGGGCGAGTGAGAGAGTTGACAGATGTTAGGTATGTTCCTGACTTAAAAAGAAACTTGATCACACTAGGGACTTTAGACCAGAATGGGTGTTCCATTAGGATTGACGGAGGGATTTTAAGTGTTTTGAAAGGTTCCATGGTGGTGATGAAAGGAGAGAAGCACAAAGATGTTTATGTGCTTAAAGGTGAAGTTGTTAGTGGTTCTGCACTATTCTCTGTAGATGATGAGAGTATGCAAACCAAGTTGTGGTATCTTAGACTGGCACACTTAGACGAGAGAAACCTAAAGGAGTTATATAGTCAAAAGGCGTTTGGAGAGGATAAGTTCCAGCCCTTAGAGTTTTGTGAGCATTGTGTGCTAGGGAAAGCACTTAGAGTGAGGTTTAGTACCGGCGAGCACAAGACTAAGGGGACTCTTGACTACATACACTCGAATCTTTGAGGACTAGCTCAGACAATTACTCGTGGTGGTGCCAGGTATTTTCTCAGCTTGATTGATGACTATTCGAGGAAGCTGTGGGTCTATGTGTTGAAGAGCAAGGATCAAGCCTTTGAATTATTCAAGACTTGGAAGGTTCTTGTTGAAAATCAGACTGGTAAAAGGGTAAAGAGGCTTAGGACTGACAACGGCCTTGAGTTTTGTAACAGATAGTTTGATGGGTTTTGTGCCAAGCATGGGATTGCAAGGCATAGAACAGTAAGATCAACACCGCAGCAGAATGGGGTAGCTAAGAGGATAAACAGGACCCTACTTGAAAGGGTTAGATACATGCTTACCAATGCGAAGATGTCCAAGACATTCTGGGGAGAAGCTGTAGTGACTGCAGCTTACTTGATTAACAGAAGTCCCTCATCAGCAATTGACTTCAAGACGCCAGAAGAGAAATGGTCTTGTAATCCTCCGAAGTATGACTATCTTAGAATATTTGGTTGCCCTGCCTTTGTACATGTTAAGGAGGGGAAGTTGGAACCTAGAGCTATCAAAGGGGTATTCATAAGATATCCCGAAGGAGTAAAAGAATACAAAGTGTGGTGTAAAGACTTGACACCACCAAGGAGTATCATAAGCCGTGACGTGGCATTCGATGAGATGACGATGCTGAAAACCTCTCAAGAAGATGAGAAAGAAGTACATGTGCCCAAGGAAGACTCAGCACCCGAGTCAATAGAAGTTGAAGTAGAGCCTGAACATGGATCTGATATGCCCCCAGATCAACACTTCATGAAGAGATCCTTGAAGATGAACCAAGAACACCGGCGATTTCCTCCAAGTCCACCCAAAGAAAGACTGGAACTCTTGAGATGAAACTTGAAGAATACTTACTTGCTAGAGACAGGCTAAGGAGAACGATTAACCCACCAGTCAGGTATGCACAAGCAGACTTAGTTGCTCATGCTTTTAATTCTGCTTACACTCTTGAGTATGATAAGCCTAAGACATATGGTAAGGCTATGAAGAGTGAAAATAAGAAAGAATGGCAGCAGGCCATGAAAGAAGAAATTTGTTCTCTTAGGAAGAACAATACCTGGAAGTTGGTGGAGAAACCTCAAAAGCAGCTAGTCGGGTGCAAGTGGGTTTATAAGGTGAAGGAGGGGATACCGGGGATTGAGCCTACGAGATTCAAGGTTAGGTTAGTAGCACAAGGTTTTACTCAGAGAGAGGGAGTAGATTTTCATGAGATATTCTCTCCAGTTGTCAAGCACACATCTATTAGGATTTTGTTAGCCATGTGTGCAAACCTTAATTTACATCTAGAGCAGATGGATGTAAAGACATCTTTTCTACATGGAGAGCTTGAAGAAACAATATATATGGCACAGCCGCAAGGGTTTGAGGAGCCCGGTAAAGAAGATAATGCTTGTTTGCTAAAGAAGTTATTATATGGGTTAAAGCAATCACCTAGACAGTGGTATAGGAGATTTGATGAGTTTATGATGGCTTGTGGCTTTAGTAGGAGCAAGTATGACGGATGCGTGTACTTAAAGAACATAAGTTGTAGGATAATATATTTGCTTCTATACGTCGATGATATGTTGATCGCATGCAAGAATATGGAAGAAATACAGAAGCTCAAGAAGCAGTTAAATGGCGAGTTTGAAATGAAGGATTTGAGAGCAGCAAAGAGAATTTTGGGTATGGACATTGTGAGGGAAAGAAGAGATGTTATCTTCTTGTCCCAACAGCGATACATAGTCAAAATTCTGGAGAAGTTTGGTATGTCAAACGCGAAGGCTGTCTCTACTCCTTTGGCCATGCATTTCAGACTATCAGCAGCACAGTTGCCGACATCCGAGGAAGAGAAACTGCAAATGAGCAAAGTACCATATGCAATCGCTGTGGGGAGCATCATGTATGTAATGGTTTGCACAAGACCAGACATAACACAAACTGTGAGTGTGGTGAGTAGATACATGGCGAATTCGGGTAAAGATCACTGGCTTGCAGTAAAGTGGATTCTGAGATATCTCAAAGGAACGTCAAATCACGGGTTGGTGTATAAGAGGGATGAGGACAACAATGAAATGGTAAGAGGGTATGTAGACTCAGATTATGCAGGTGATCTTGACAAGAGAAGATCGTTGACGGGCTACGTATTCACAGTGTTTGGGTGTAGTGTATGTTGGAAATCAGTTCTAGAACATGTGGTTGCACTTTCTACCATAGAGGTAGAGTACATAGCTATTGGTGAAGCTATAAAGGAGGTCGTGTGGTTAAAAGGCATATGCGCGGAGGTATTGGCTAGTGAAGATGTGAACACCGGTGTATATTGTGATAGCCAGAGTGTCATACACCTAAGTAAGCATCAAGTGTTCCAGGAGAGGTCAAAACACATTGATGTGAGGCTCCATTACATTCGTGAGATTGTCCAAAGTGGTGAAGTTAGTCTGAAAAAGATAGCGTCATCTAAAAACCTTGCTGATATGTTGACTAAGCCACTGCCCTTGGTTAAGTTCGTCCTATGCAAGGACTTAACCGGAGTCACTACTTTGTGAGGGTGATCGAAGATGTGGAAATGAGAGATCGAGTTACTTTGTGAATGATTTTGAATCAAAGAGGGGATTTGTAAGAATATTGATTAAAAATCATCGGAATATGATTTAGAGATCAAGCCAAGTGCGTAGGGTGCGCACGGATTGAAGACGGACGCGAAAGGAGGCAAAAAATGAAAAAGGGCGCACTAGGCGCCAGCGTCGCGGTGACCAGGCGTGGGCTCCGCAGCGCCCATTCCAGAACCTGAGCGTCGTGGCGCCAGGAGGCCAGCGCCTCAGCGCTCAGCAAAAGCGCGCCAGAGCTGCAATGATAAGAGACCCAGCGCCGCGGCGCTGGAGACGGGAACAATATCCCGAAATTAGGAAACTTCCTTATTTCGTCTCCCACTTGCTTCAGGACTCCCTAATACGACTCTCACACGTATAGGGTAAACTTAAGACGTCCCAAAGCCTATATAAAGGCTATCAATTGGCTTGTAAACACATCTTGGTGATCAACAACAATCTTAGTGATAATCTTAATGGTTCTTTGTGAGAGAAAATCCCTAGAGTGTAAGAGAGTTTTTTTTGTGATCTTTCTTGTAATATGCATACTTTGTGTTTGCCTTGTGATTCATAATAAGAGAAGAGTGTGATCTTGATCCGCCGTGGACGTAGGTAAGTTGCCGAACCACGCAATTCTTTGTGTGTTCTTCTTCTACCCCTTTCTCTTTTTATTTCTTAATAACTTGTTCTGTATTATTATATTGCTTGGGTGAATTTTTTTGATTGTTTGTGTGCTTCCGCTTCAACACATCTTTTATTATTATTTGTTTTGATTCCCAATTCTTCTTTTTCTTATTTCTCACAATTCCTTGAAGCCAATGGCTGAGGATGTGGACTATCTGGCTGTTGCTAGTATGACTGATGGAATGGTTGGTGCTGAACTAGCAAATATAGTTGAAGTTGCTGCCATTAACATGATGTGCGATGGAAGGACTGAGGTAATAGTTACTCATCTGGACATTGTAACTTTTTGTTAACTCTTCTGTATTACTATAAATTTGTGAAAAACAAGAAGGAATTTTGGTGTTAAACTTGTTCACCTACTTCAGAAAGATGCATTTTCAATTTTGTAGATTACAACAGACGACTTACTACAAGCTGCACAAATAGAAGAGAGGGGAATGCTAGATAGAAAGGAAAGGAGCCCCGAGACATGGAGACAAGTAGCCATCAATGAAGCAGCAATGGCTGTTGTAGCTGTGAACTTTCCTGACCTTAAAAATATTGAGTTTGTATGGTCTTTGCCCTGTTTTTATCTAGTACTTGTTTTATTTCCTTGCATACACCGTCATGCAAGTCTGCTAGAACGATTCACAATGTTCTTCATCTTGTTCCGTAACCATGTCAAATTTGTGTTAAGTTTTAAACATTAGATCTGTACAAGTACAAGCTTACCCATTAAACCTTTCAAGGTGTGGTTCTAGATGCATCTCAGCATCATTAATTTCTCATGATATCATTTGATAAATATATAACTTATTTCAGATGCTGGTTTTTAGAGCATTATGGAGAAAGTATTTGTGCTAGAATTTTTGGATAATCTAGCAAAAAACAAAAATGTTGTTTTTACTTGAGGGTGATGAAAGATAATCTAGTTTTCTTATAATATAAAGTCAACAAGAAGAATTTTAAGTTCCTATCATTACTGCCACACATTTTTGCCTGGACCTGTTGTGCATTCTACTTTGTGACATTGCTGCTCTTTGAAGATTTCTGTCCAGAGATAGCTGCGATGCATTTTGGTGCTTTGTACTTTTTGCATTTTGTGGCTTTGAGGCTGATTTTCTTTTGGGTTTTATTTATCACGAGGAAGAGAGGACACGAGAATGATCTGTTTCTACTGTGCCATCCACTCTTTCTTTGCATGTCTTTTATCATCCCAGAGATAGAATTTCTTTTTAAATATCTTTCAGTTGAGATTATTTCCCTTTATATCTCTCTGGATATTGTAGTCCATGACTTAAATTTTTATAATCCAAAAAATGCATTTTTGTTGTTCACAAGTACAGAAAGCAGTTATGCTTTATTGCTTTTCGGCAGGTAACGATTGCTCCTAGAGCTGGTAGGGAGTTGGGCTATGTTCGGTTGAAAATGGACCATTTGAGATTTAAGGAGGGACTGCTAAGGTATATCCTACTTAAACCCTTTGTTTCTTCATATTTCTGAAAGTTGTAAACTCTATCAAGAACATAAAAAGAGGGACAATATCTTATTACTATGATCAGATCTGCAGTGCATAATGTTGAAAAGATCTTTTCTCAGAAATTGAGCTCTTCTTGTTAGTAATTCAGCTTCCTTTGGCGGATTAGTTGTTTATCATTGCTGCATGTGAAATCATTTTGGTTGTGAATCCTCTTAGACCTTAGTTATTTCTTGGTATTGCAGCCGGCAATCCTTGCTGGATCATATCACCGTTCAAATAGCACCACGTGCAGCTGATGAGCTGTGGTATGGTGAGGGTCAGGTGAGAAAAACTTTGCCACATCCTTGCCTTTTTCCTGGGAATGTGCCAATTGGTTTGTAGGGGCAGTGGCATATCTTTCCTATGATGTTTTGGTAGTGCTTCAGATGTAATTCTGCCAGCTTATGTTTATAGGGCTAGGTGCTTCGTAAATTTAGAATCATCATTCATTCTGGAAACTTGCCTAAGCTGATGCTTAAAATTTCCTTCATCTGTTGAATCATGCCAGCTGGGTACAATATGGGCCGAAACAGCAGACAATGCTTGGTCAGCAGCTCGGACCTTTGTTCTCGGTGGCCTTTCTGAAAAGCATTATGGGCTGTCAAACTTCTGGGTGTCAGATCGAATTAATGTATGATACTCTCTTCATGTTTTCTGCTCAAGGTTTTTATTTTTAAGCTTAAGCTTTGTTTTGGCATCGGTTGTACTGTTTCCATTCACTCTGAAAAGTTTCATGGTCCAAATGTGGCAGACTTTTCCTTGCATCCATGACTGGTCCGATCTGCTCTTTATTATTTTACTGCTCTTGTAGTTTTGAGACTGGATATCAAGCAGCAATAAGTGGAGTTGAGATTACATTGCCCTTGATAATAACTTTTTTATGTAAAAGATGTATGGGTGAATGCCAAAAGGAATTGAAATGCATGAATGGCTAAAAGATCATCCAGGAAGAAAAATTGTCAGACTGCATATTCATCCCATTTATCTATAATGTTGTTCTATTACAGTTTGAACTCCTGATGCATGATTTTAATGTTCAGGAAATTGATACTGAGGCATTGCGGATCGTGAACTTATGTTATGAGCGCGCGAAAGAGGTAATCCAATTAAGAGAAGCACTTTGTTGCTACATTTTGTATCCTTGTCTTCATAAACCATTGTTTTCCTTTTCAGATCTTGCAGAAAAACCGAGAGCTTATGGATGCTGTGGTAGATAAACTTGTTCAGAAGAAAAGTTTGACAAAACAAGAATTCTTTCATCTAGTTGAGTTGCATGGCTCCCTTGAACCTATGCCTCATAGCATACTTGACATTAGAGCTGCCAAGCCTGCGGAGTTTCAAGAAATGGTAACTAACCAGAATGTTACATCAATAGGGAGCAGTGCATGAGCCAAATGCTGAGAGGCATCATCTTGTCAGTTGTTTATTCTTCAGTCTAGGTAAATCAACATGTGATTCGAGTTCTCGGTGTCTAAAGCGTGTAGAGAATAATAGAGCACAAATGGAACACTTTTATTAATACAAAACTTACAACACAAAATTTAGAAACTCTCACTCTTTCTCATTTACAACATAACACTCACAACTCAACTCCCACACACCCTTTGTTGAGCTTATTATTTGCTCAACTCTCTAACACTCTAAACTCTCAACAATTGATCAAATTCTTTGATCAACTCTTTATTCTTAACTTGCTTGCTTGCAAAACTAAATGAGGGAGGGGGGTATTTATACTTAGTTTCAACAAACCAAAACTACACAAATAAAATAATGTAAAAATTTATTAACCACACAAGTTTATAATACTTATCTCCTTAATTATTAACTTAAAATATCTTACCTAATCTAGAAACTTCAAGAATTTGGCTTGTAAATATTTGGGCTTAATCTTGGGCTTGATGTTGTAATTAATTTAATTTAATTTGGTGTTGTAATTTTAACACTCCCCCTCAACACCAACTTCTATTCTTCTAACCATGTTGAGTTGTCTTCGAAACTTTTCAAACTTATCAACACCTAAGCCTTTTGTGAACAAATCAGCCACTTGATCTTCAGTCTTAACATACAGCAACTTAATTTCTTCTTGCAGAACTTTCTCCCGGATAAAGTGATAATGCACCTCCACATGCTTTGTTCTTGTATGAAAAACTGGATTTTCTGCCAAACAAATTGCTGATCGATTATCACAATATATTAACACTTTATAATCTCTTGCCTGATGTAAATCCTCCATCAATTGCATCAACCATGTACTTTCTTGAGCTGCCATTGCGGCTGCTCTGTACTCAGCTTCAGTAGTTGACAATGATACAGTCGGTTGCCTTTTGCTGCACCAAGAGACTGTTCCTGAACCAATCTTGAAAAAATACCCAGTGGTCGAACGTCGTGTGTCATGATCTCCATCATAGTCAGCATCACAATAGCCAACTATTTTACAATCTTGATCTTTCTTATAGAAGAGACCATAGTCCATTGTGCCTCTCACATATCTCAATATTTGTCGAGCTGCTTCTAAGTGAGGTTTCTTAGGATTTTGCATGTATCGACTTATTACTCTAACTGCATAAGAAATGTCTGGTCGAGTCAATGTCAAATAGATGAGACTTCCTACCAGTTGTCGATACATAGTTCCATCTTCTAAATCCTTTCCTTCATAACCGCACAACTTGGCATTAGCTTCTAGCGGTGTTGAGATAGGCTTGCACTCTAGCATCCCAAACTTCTGCAATAAATCTTTGGCATATTTTTGTTGTCCTAGAAAAATCCCTTCTGCTGTCCGAGTGACTTCAAGCCCAAGGAAATGTTTAAGTTGTCCAAGCTCTTTCATCTGGAAACGAACTGCCAAATTCTCTCTTGTTCGACGAATCTCTTCTTCATCATCTCCAGTGATAATTAAGTCATCCACATATACCACCACAATTGCAAGTTTCTTTCCATTAGCTTTGATGAATAAGCTCGAATCAGCTGATGCTACAGAGTAACCACCATGTGTTAGAAATTCTTCAATTTTACCATACCACGCCCTTGGAGCTTGCTTTAATCCATACAATGCCTTTCTCAATTTACACATAATCAGGATGAAATTTGCTTTCAAATCCAATTGGTTGAATCATATAGATCTCCCGATCTAACTCTCCATGTAGAAAAGCATTCTTTACGTCCATTTGCCACAATATCCAATCTTTACTAGCTGCCAATGCAAGTAGAACTCGTACTGTGGTGATCTTGGCTACTGGACTAAACGTTTCATCATAGTCTAGTCCATACTGTTGAGAAAATCCTCGAGCTACCAACCGAGCTTTATACCTCTCCACCGATCCATCAGGACGTCTTTTGATCTTATACACCCACTTACAAGATATAGGTTTCACATCCTTTGGCTTTGGCACTAAATCCCAAGTTTGATTTTGCTCTAACGCTATAATTTCTTCTTCCATAGCTTTAATCCATTCAGAGTTCTGTGATGCTTCTTCAAAAGTCTCAGGTTCCTTAAAATTTTCCTCTTTCGCCATAGCCGCATTAGCATATTTGGGATTAGGCTTTCGTATTCTTATTGACCTTCGAGGATGAGACTGAGGAGTTGCAGGTTCTGCTCCTTCATATTTGGCCTCCGTTGTTGGTTGTTGATAAATGCCAGTTTGCCAAGGACTTTGAGTTGTCTCTTGCTCGGTGTTGTCATCACTGCTTCCATTATCAAGGTCTTCTTGGCTCGGTCGGATTTCAGCAATTTGATCATCTATCTTTTGTTGTAGTCGTTCTTCTATTTCTTTTGAATTTGGAAGCTCCTCTTTTTGTGGCGACCACCATGAAGATGCTTCATCAAACACCACATTTCTTGATGTGTAGCACCGCCCACTAGTAGGGTCACAACATTTCCATCCTTTGCGCTGGTTATCATATCCAACAAAGATACACCTGATTGCCTTTTTGTCGAATTTATTTCTCAAGTGATTTGGCACAAACACATAGCATATACTACCAAATACTCGAAAATGACTCACTGTAGGTTTCATATCCCACAACTTCTCAAAGGGTGATATGAACCCTAACTTTGGTTGAGGAAGCCTATTAATCACGTGGGCTGCAGTCTTCATTCCTTTGGCCCAAAATCTTCCTGGTACTTTTTGCGTGCAACATACTTCTACAAATCTCTGCAAGATGCCGATTCTTCCTTTCTGCAACACCATTTTGTTGTGGCGTGTTGGCACATGTGAACTGATGTCGTATCTTATTTTCTCGAAGATATTGTGAGAACTCATTAGAGGTATATTCTCCTCCATTATCTGTGCGGAGACAATGAATCTTCTTTTCAACTTCTCCTTCAGTTGTTTCTTTAAATTCCTTGAACTTCAAAAAAGTATCTGATTTTTCCTTCATAAAGAAAACCCATACATACCTCGAGAAGTCATCAATAAATGTCACCATGTACCGCATACCACTAATTGATGGCTGCTTGACAGTTCCAAACACATCAGAGTGAACCAACTCTAATGGCTCCTTAGCTTTAAACTTTGACTCCTCATATGGTAGTTAATGTGCCTTGCCGTACTGACATCCCGCACACACTGTATCCACTCTCACATCAAGTTGAGGTAGACCCTTAAGCATTGCCTTGCTCATCATCACTTTTAGCTTATGATAACTTACATGTCCCAATCGTGCATGCCACAAATCTACTGTCTCATTCTTTCGAGTCTTGTCTACATAAGCTGACTCTGCTGATAGTACATAGACTGACTCTAGTCGTCTTCCTTCCATTGTTGGTGTTCCTGTGATTTTTAAATCTTGGTACACCTTAACATCTTGTGGACCGAACAAGACATAGTGTCCAGAAGATGTTAACTGTGATACTGACAATAGATTCTTTTTCATACCGAGGACATGATAGACATCTTGAAGTGTTACCTTGTTAGGACTGTAACGAGGTGCAAGGACTGTGTTACCGATGTGAGCTATAGGCAATCTTGAGTTGTTGGCTGTCACCACCACGCGACTTCCTTTGTACTTAGTCGTATCTTGCAGCTTTTCTTCGTCACCAGTCATATGATTTGAACATCCTGAGTCGACGATCCAATCATTTTTATAGTCAATCCGTCCAGGCATTATCACTGAGAGTGATAGGTCTTCTTCCTCTATAGCGACAGACGCTTCAGCATCCCACTCATCTTCACTTTTTCTTTCTGAGTTTGATGTGGCAGCATTACCCTCAACAGACCTTTTCTTATACCAACAATCTTTTGCCATGTGTCCTATTTTTCCACAATTGTAGCATTTTCCTTCAAACTTTTTCTTTTGGTTGGACTGACTACCATTGCCGCGAGCCCTCCATACTCCCCCTGTTTGTGAGCTACCTTCTTGATGATAACTCTTTATCTTGTCATCATCTCTTTTAGATCCTCTACCAACACGTCGTTTAAATCGACCTTTTCTTTTGTCGATGTAGAGTGCTTCTTCATCGCCTTTTAAAGAGACTCCACCCATTTGCTTGACAATCGCTTCTTGATCAGCAAGCAAATTTTCAAATTCAATGAGAGATGGTTGGGTTGGCCAGCCTTGTACAGCAGTAACAAAACTTCTATACTCGGGCCTCAAACCATGGATGATAATTCTTTTCATCCTAGTTTCAGCAATGGCAGCGGCAGGATCTAACTCAGATATTTCACGGCATAAGGACTTTACCTTTGTGAAGTATTGGTTGATCGTCATGTTGCATTGTGCAATTGACAACAGTTCATTCTCTAGAAGCTGTAGTCGCATGTTGTTTTTCTTTGAGAAGAGTGATGCAAAAGTGTCCCATGCTTCATTTGGCATCTTAGCCTTCTTTATGTGCTTTAACAGTTCTTCTTCAACTGTGGTCTTAATGGCGAACATAGCCTTACCAGTTTTTACCTTCCACTTCTTTAAAGTGGCTTCGTCTGTTGGCTGCTTCACTTCATTCCCGCCAACGACCTCCCAAAGATCTTGGCCTTGAAGGTAAGACTCCATCAACGTCGCCCATGTATTGTAATTTTGGTTGTTGAGCTTCTTGATTCCTCCAACGACCTGAAGGTCACCCATCGTGTTGGCAGTACCTTAGAAACAAGTTTTGTTAACAAACTTGCAGAGTCACAGACTACTCACGAAACACAGAAGCTCACTCACTCACAATTTCTAAAAATCCTTTCTGATGTGGAAGATCAGTCAAAGCTGCAACCACAGAGCATACTCAGAATTCTTAGAAATCCTACAACTTGAGCAGTCCCAGACAGTCCCGCTCTGATACCAATTGTAGAGAATAATAGAGCACAAATGGAACACTTTTATTAATACAAAACTTATAACACAAAATTTAGAAACTCTCACTCTTTCTCATTTACAACATAACACTCACAACTCAACTCCCACACACTCTTTGGTGAGCTTATTATTTGCTCAACTCTCTAACACTCTAAACTCTCAACAATTGATCAAATTCTTTGATCAACTCTTTATTCTTAACTTGCTTGCTTGCAAAACTAAATGAGTGAGGGGAGTATTTATACTTAGTTTCAACAAACCAAAACTACACAAATAAAATAATGTAAAAATTTATTAACCACACAAGTTTATAATACTTATCTCCTTAATTATTAACTTAAAATATCTTACCTAATCTAGAAACTTCAAGAATTTGGCTTGTAAATATTTGGGCTTAATCTTAAGCTTGATGTTGTAATTAATTTAATTTAATTTGGTGTTGTAAATTTAACAAAGCGCAGTTATGATCTATGTGGAATCACTGCACAATCTTTCTGCTTATGGCTGTGAGAGCCCATCTTTAGATGATAGATTTTGCATGTGCATGATTGAAAAGTCATCAAAATTGAAGCCATGGTATGGTTCATTAATCATTGAAACAGCTATTTCAATGATACAGGACTGTCCTTCTATGTCTATCTTGCCTCAAATTTGGAGCTGGCATCTTGTTTATTAAATTCAATCAAATTATTTTTGTGAGTGTTATATATATATATATATATATATATATTTTACAATAAAATGTACTTATGCTCCTAATAGATTCAATATTTTTCAGCTGCCTTCATTTTCTAACCCAGATTCAATGGACTCTAGTTATGATGATTACAACAAAAGAACAGATGTTTCCAAGGTGAAGTTGGTAAGGTTCTGCTTTATTTTGCATGAATTCTATTTGTTCTTAAAATATAGCATCAAGAGCACTTACTTCGAACCATTAAAAAGATCTTATTTCCATGGCAGAGTGATAGAGAAATATGACACCACATTGAAATTGTTCAGATAGGAAAAATCCTCTAGATGAGGAACTCTCTATAGAGATAGTGGAATTTGAATGATTTTCATCCTCTTCTGCCTGCACAACTCTGTGCTTAATCCTTTGCCTCCTTGTTCTCCTCCTCATTGCCCATTCTTCTTCCTCTTGTTCTCGTTTGGCTTCATCCTCCTCTTAGCATTCTCTTTTCTCCACCTCAACTTCATCAACCAGGGTCTCACCAACCTAGCCCCTAAACAAATGAAGACAAGTTCCAGAGTCCTGCAGCAGATGGTCAATAGAGCAGCAAATTTCCATGAAGTTCCCTGGTGGCTTGAAATGGTAATCTTTGTTTCGCGAGAACAATGACGATACGTAATGATGTGAACAAGGCAATGGTGTTGCTTATTATAAAAACCTTAAATGCTCTCTCTATGGGAGCTATCGAGTTTCCCCTTAATTCTTCTTGCTGCCAGACGCCACCAGGAGGTCTAATTCCTGCGGCGAAGTAACTGTGGCAATCAAAATGGCAACTAATATGACGGTGTGCCAGGCATTTTGTAGGGCCTCTTTATGTACATCCTCTTGCTCATTGTGACGATAATTGTATATCTCAACCAGTTCTTGCCTGTCTTTTGTTTTGATGCTTCTGCTCCCTCGTGCTGGCTCTGGGATTCATTCTTCTTTGATGGCCCGGGTTAATAAAATCATGATTTTGAATTTGTGATCGCCTTCCATCTCGATTCTGAACCACATCAACCCTTATGCCAATTTCCATTTTCGTTGTGGGTAAGTTCCCTCTTCGGTGGTTGTCAAATATATTCTTTAGAGGGCCGCCTTCATTACGATTTCCAGTTTCTGTAAGCAGTTCAGCTCTTTGCTCGAGTGCAGCTCTGGGGATTTCGGCAATCAGTGATTGAGGAAGTTCGTTGCCTGTTTTGCCTCCTGCTTTTCCTATATGGTCTTTAAGGTTCTGCTGAATTTCTGTAGCTCTCCCGGAAACTTGGTTGAGGATATCAAGGGCAGTATATCCGTCAAAGTTCCGATAATTGATTTCCATTTTCATTTTATGCAAGATATATTCTGCAAACCTTACCAAACATTGAAATGTCTAATCACGAGCAAAACTACTTCAACCAAAACAATAATAAAACTTGATATGTCAATAATGAGCATATACAAAAGGTTGACGAGAATTACCAGTTGAACTAATTAATACCCACCTGATAATGACCTCTAGAGATCGCGACATGTAAAATGGTGCTACCATATCTATCTGGTCGTCGATGTAACAGAGATGTGTAGCTGAAAATATCCGCCAAATATGCAAAGACCTCGGAATGATTGAATCTTATAGCAAGATGAAACATCGTTTCTGATCCATATTTTGTGAGGACCTGAAAAGATGAACGGGCTACAACCATAAATTCTTTCAGGATTGCAGTGTCATGACCTTCATAGCTGCCGAGTGCAATGGTGTTTAACCATTGTTATCGAATTGCAATGCAAGGTGCGATTCAACTCTTACAAGCATTTTCATCATCGCCAATAGGATTAATGTATAATTGAAACTAAAGTGCGCAAACACAAGATGATTTTTCAAGATAATCAAATCAATTGAAAATGATATATGATACTTAGATTAGAGTCCTCTCGTTTGGAGTGTGGACATTTACAGCTCTCTGTATAGAAAGTTCAATTATCGGTACAAGAAAATTGGAGCTCTGTCATTCACATTTTTACAATGCAAGTTTTTAAAAAAAATTCAATGATAGAAAGAGGTCAATTGATTGAGTTTCTCTATTAATTAAAAGTATTTTTTTTAATAATTCCTTTTATGATGTTTAGTTACATTTAGAGAATATATTTTAAAAATTAAAAAAAGCTATTTCATCTCTACTAGTCTATTAACAAAATACTGAAATTTTGAGTTTCTAAAAATAGAATTTAAAAAAAAAAATTAAATATTTTTTTTATTTTCATAATATATCTTTAATAAAAATAAAATTATATAATATTTAATGTAATAATTAAAGTTGTCAATTCTACAATGTAGAACATACTATTCACTAAAACTTATTTGTTTTCGATGAATATTTAATGTTCTTTTATTTAATCTTTGTCAAAGATAGTTAATTATTTGATGCATTAGTAATATTATTTATAAACCTTATACTTTTGATTTTATATTGTGTGGCTTTGAGTTAAATATCTTATTTGACATATTTTCTTTAAAGAAATTTTAATACTAGTACTAGACTTTTGTTTATCCATGTCCTTTTTGTTTATGTTAATTTTAGTAATTTAATTAAAAAAATTTTATAAAAAAATTGTACAACCAAATAATGTATTAGATCAAAAGTGTTTTTTTGATTGGTAACCAAATATTCATCAACTTTTTGTCAAAAATTCTATGTATAAAAGTTTTGCTTCTAAAAGTAAACAAGAGTTGGTTATTTATATATATGAATGAGTGTATGGCTGTGTATACTCGGGCTACTTATTTAGTTTGGGATCTGGGTGTTTTAGTTGAAGTTCAAGAAAACAAATATTGATTGCACAATCTACTGCAGAGGCTGAGTTACTTCGGCTACTTATTTAGTTTTGGATTAAAGATTTTTAATTGGATTTCAAGAAAAACAAAAGTTGGTTGCACAATCCAAGATTAAGGCCGAGTATATGGCTACTGCTGCAGTTAATCAAGGTTATGGCTAAAAAAGATCATGGCTGATCTAAAACTGAAATAGGAGATTGTAACTGAATTGTTTATAATCAACCAAGCTGTAGTTACAATTTCAAACAATCCTGTATTTCATAGTAGAGCGAAACACTTCAAAGTGAAGTTTTGCTTTCATAGGGAAGTGCAGAAGAGCAATAAAAGTGAAACTTATTCATTGCAGCACTGAAATTCAGCTTGCAGACATTCTGACTAAGGGTTGGTTTAGGATAAACTTTGAATTCCTAATAGAGAAACTTAAAGTTTGCAGCAAAAATAGCAAAGACAAGTGTTGAAGGCTGTAGAGGAAGTTGCTATGTTTGCTGCTGGAGACCAAGAACAGGATGGCAACTGCGCTAAGGTGTAAGGATATCAGGAGCTGAAAACTTGGCTTGAAATTTGAATTTGTATTATTATCTTAATTGGTAGTCGTTTGTGACTATTTTGAATTACATGTTTTTTTTATTTAAATACTTGTACGTTTGGTTATTTTTTTACGAAGAATATGCAACAACATATAGTTATTTCGAATTTTGTTTAACTTTTTGTCCTAAAAAAAACCTACAGTTTTACTTTTAAAAGATTTACTATAAAAAATTCTAGTTGAAATATTTAACTAAATAAGCCTTTAATTTGAGAGGGACAATTTTGAGAATAACAGTCGAAACTAAGCGATCATTTTGAAACTTGCGGCTACAAAATAGAGTACTAAGGATTCAAATTTGAGTTTGAAAATTATTTTGTTATTCTTAAAAGTTATGAAATATTTTTTTTTAGTGGGAAATTTTGTTATGTAATGAAATATTTGATTTTTCAAGAGTTGGGAAATTTTGGTTATTTTATATTTTCAGAAAATTATTATGATTTCATACAAAATAGAGTGCTGCATTGCAAACCTTAGGCTTGTCATTATTATGTTTTGATCAATATTAAAAATTTCACTCCCAGGAATTTTGTTCCCTCCCTTTTTTAATGCTCTCGCTACTTTAGTATTTCTATATGTTTCCCCTATCTTGAAAAATCAAATCAAATCATAAAAACTGTTTTAAAATATAATGATTTCTATTTACCAGCATGCCCTTTGGACACAGCCACATGAAGAGGAGTTTGACCGACATCATCATCTTCTTCAATCCCTCGCAACCATGGCTGATTCATCAAAAGCTTCACTACTTCTAGATTCCCATTACTGCAGGCGATGAACAATACACTCTGCTTCTCGGAGTTCAACCTGAAACACGCCAACGGGTCGGTTTCAATTATTTTCTTTACAACCTCTACGTTCCCTTTGCGACAGGCTTCATGTAGTGGTGTCTCCGAGTTCTTATTCTCAGCTGCAACCATCTGCGGCGGCAAATTTTATTCACTAACTCATTGTGTCCATACTTTGCAGCAATGTGTAACGGCGTACTTGAGGAACTAGGCTTACTTTGATCCAGAATTTTGTCATCTTCTCCAACTAAGTTGGTAAAAGCACGTATGTCATTC
This sequence comes from Ailanthus altissimus, assembly GCA_946807835.1. NCBI lineage: Eukaryota > Viridiplantae > Streptophyta > Magnoliopsida > Sapindales > Simaroubaceae > Ailanthus > Ailanthus altissimus. The sequence goes on along the minus strand of OX327710.1, from coordinate 18,286,582 downwards.
CCCATTATTGCGTCTCTAAGCCTCCGATCCATCTTCTTAAAAGCTTCCAATATTTGCTCCAAAGAAGCAGCTGCTTGTTGCAAGGCTTATGTAATCACAGCTGAAAACTCGAAAACAACTGAAAAATTAATCTAGATAATAAGCAATAAGGATGAATAAACATGCATGGATATAATTCTTATGTGCTTGTCGTTACCAACTTCTGTTATTTCCGTGAGAGAGGCTTAATATAGCAATATTCCGGAAACTAGTTGACTTTGACAACTTCGTACATTTTATACTATCTTCTCTACGTGTTCAAGGAAATTACTAATATTGAATTTAGCTCAAAATTCTATGTGTGTATATATATATATATATATATATATATATATTTCAATACTGTACAATATTAATATACATCAATATCAAATGATATAAAAATTGTGAAAGAATTTGTATAAAAATTATGGTGCAACATAAGATGAGAAAGAAACCACATACAAGAAAATTAATATCAAAATGTGAGATGATGAAATGTCCATTCAAATATCTAAACGGAAGAGGTTTACATATTGGAGGGATTTAGAATGATATGTGCTGTTGTTTAATTATTTCGGGCGAGGAGGGATACATGTGTAAAAATGTAAATTAAATTATAATATAAACGTTTAAATAATTGTGGTAAATAATATTACAGTCTTCCACTGAATCGAGTTAATTTCTATGCAATTTCCGTCTCATTTATAATATATGCAGCTTTCGATATAGTTATTTATGAATTATTTTCTTGCTATCTATTTCCATTAAAATTCATTGATACGACAGTTCATATAATTTATGCATTGTGTATTCTGATTATTTGGTGTGAACATCCATCAACAGAATTTTTCATTGACGTGATAGTTTATATTTTCATTGACTTAAATTCCTTTGTTCTTTAGTTTCTGCACCAATATTAAACTGCGGATCATTGACAAAAATTCGATTAAGAATATAAAACATATGGGATTTAAGGATAATGATGCCGAAGGCAAAAGGGTGGCCGAGCATTAATCATGTCACTAATATAATATTTGAATGTATTTCTCTTTAAAAACATAAAATAGTAAGTGAAAAAGTTAATTATCTTGACGATCTTAAACATAGAATTAATTTCCAAAAATCAAATAAACATTGGCTCGAAAACAATCACTTTCGAGTCCCATGTGAAATGAATGTCAACATAAATTCTCAAACAAAAGATTCCAACAGGTGGAATGTAATTATTGAAAAATTAGTGATTAAATAATTTTAATTGGATAAGAATTGAGATGAATATTAAAGTGAAGAGTTATAAGAAGTCTAGAATATGTGAGACACGTATGGAGAAGTTTATGATGTGTGGAACATGAAGGAAGAAGCGAAACGGGACTCGAAGACGTGAAAGAAGCAAGAAAACGCAGCACCCAGGACAGCAACCCAACGCTGTAGCGCTGGGTTCTCAGCACCGCAGCGCTGGACTCGAGAAGGGACGAGCGCCGCAGCACCCAAGGACGAGCGCCGCAGTGCCAGAATGCGTGGAAAAGTCCGTTTTGGTTCGGGATTTCGAGTTTTGGAAAGTTTTGGACTTCTAAAATAAGTGGACTCTTACTCCAATAAGGAATAGGGTTTGTAGGCACGAAATACACCCTATATAAACATTTGTAAACTCTTGTTTAAGATCAAGCATCTAAGGTTTCAAGATGTAACTATAAGAGAGAATAGAGGAGCTAGGTAGGCACTAAATGCGTGGTACATTAGGGTGTAACCTTTGGGGGTATTTTCTTCTTTAGGTTCTTTGAGTGAATAAAAGAGAAACACCATAGATTCTTTTGGCTTAGATGCTCGGGCTATTCTTGTGTTTCTTGTAAAAATTTCTTATGAAGAGATACTAAAAGGTCTTAGGGAGTCATGGTGATCAATGGTATATGCTTAGAGTTCTCTATGGGAGATACTAAGGGGTCTTGTGGGATCATTGATGATGTAAGAAGATACTTAGTGATCTATTTCAATAATAAGAAGCTGGATCATGGATCCTCTGTGGACGTAAGCAATTTGGGCCGAACCACGTATATCTTGTGTTTTATGATTGGTTTATTTTCTTTATCTTTATTGGTATGTTAATCTTATGTGCTCTTACTTATGGTGTGAGTTATGGTTTTCCGTTGCGTATAGAGTAAAAGGGGTATCAAGGTTGTGGCTTAATTGATGCCATAAAGGTGTCAAAGTAAAGTGCATGGTTTGATATCTGTAACAAACCGGTATCAGAGCTTGAGTTGAAATCCAAACAGATATCAAAGCATGGGTTAAAGTCCAGATTGCAGAGTATAGGCAGCAGTGTCAGATTGCAGAGCAAAGATTGTCAGCCTTGAGGACTCACAAATATAAGAGAAAAATAATAGGGAAGATGATTATCTGAAAGAAGAAAAGATGATGGCCTTACTGGGGAGTTTTATTTTTGAATAAGGATTACTCTTAAAAATGAGACTACCAAGAAGATTGCATCATCTAGGTCCTAGTTAGAAGAATTATTCAAATTGGACACAAAATAAAGATGGAAAAAGAAGAACAATCAAGATTGAAGGGCAGATCCAAAAGGTGTCGAGGGCACTCGAAAGGGATAGTCCTAAGAGAAAGACAAAGATAGAAGGAAGGTGGATTTGCAAGTCTGTTGGATGACTAGGCAAAGACCTTGATTGCATGAGAGCTTCTGGAGGAATCAGTGTCTGATGAACGAATTATTTTTGGGATCTAGGGTAGTGTTTTCATATGAGTCGTGGAGAATCGTTATTTATTAATTGAAGAAATATGACTTATGGTAAGTCATAGGGAATTGGTAGAATAAGATTAAGACTACATAGTAAAAAAGACAAGGGAGGGACTAGGTATGAGATTTCATTCCCCATCTCATGAAGACTTAGTGGACTCGGGACTGCTAGATCGAAATAGGGAGATTCATGGAAGGCATACAGAAGGAACACTAAATGGGAAAGTAAAAGGATCGAGGGAGTGATAAAGCACAGAGGGAGGCTATGTGCTTGTAGAAAAGTGCTTAGAATGGGATCAACATAGGGATGATTTGAAACAGACCATAAATGTCACGCCCCAGATCCAAAAGATCCGACACACGGCATCATTTACATTCATTCACTGCATATGCACTCATAAATAATATTACACAAAATTTCAAACTTTCATTCAAACACAGGAATCCTTAGCAAGTTGCTAGTAAGTTCAACACTAAAATCAACCTATAACCTAACATATAAATATAAACTTCTCTTGACAATATTTAAACATTCATTTCAATTTCTTTCAGAATTATAACAATTGAATTATGACTGGGACAATTAATAAACCGGAGATACGCAGAGTTTTCTCAGAGATTAACACTCTACTATGTCACCAGTAGCAACTTTGTTACCGGAAGCCCAGAATATATTTATTACAAATTCTTACTTAAAATCAACTAATAACCACACTTTGAAAACTTAAATCAAATCTAGCTACACACAATGAAATAATACATAAGTATTTATTCAATAGGGATAAACCAAATATCTTATCCCACGCGTCCCCAAATTAAACACTCAACAACCTAGCAACTTAGGGAACCCAAGGAACAACAGAAGCCTTACCAAATTCGCTAAGCACACATGTACCTTATTTACCTGAAATCACCATAAACTATAATGAGTATAAAACTCAGTAAGCATACTAGTTTTTCATATATCAAATACAAATACATATATACACAATGCATATGTATGAGATGCTGTGATCAATTAAAATCATAATCTTATCAAATTACATATCATGTAAGCGCTTACACATTCTTTCAAACCATATTATAGGAATACTATCACTCAATTACTACTTAGTAGGACTTACATATCACATATCACATAATGAGTCAAATGTCACTTATAGGTGACATACCGTATGAGAAGAATAGTACAAGTGAGGTTTTAAATTACACATGCACCAATAAGCCACCACACGAATGTAATGACTCACTCTTCTTGTAGGTACCAATAAAATCCTCCCTACATACAGAACACATAACATATACCAATCTCGAAAGAAATGCCACACATAAAGGCTCCACAAATCACATAAAATGCCTACTAAGTCAACAGTGAGTTCAAGCATCCTTAAAACACAAAATATTTCTCATAGACATATTACACTTCAAAGCTTTCTTTGTTAAACATATTTCATTTTGAAAGCTCACTTTCTAAAAACACATATATGTCATATATGTCCATGCTCACATTCATAAACATATGTCTTCACATTTCATATCAAAATATACTTTGACATAACATAAACATATTCCTAACCACATTTACAAAATCAATCATAACATTTACTATGTTTATTGTGATTTCAGTAAAAAGTCTAGTAAACTTATCTCTTAGCACTTTCAGCTACAAGGCGTAAATCTCATTAACCTATCAATGGATATTAATCCTTTCATAAGCCTCACAATTCACACAAAATACTTTAAATAGGTTACAAAATTATACACAATGCGTTTATCACTTCAAATTGGTCTAAATACTTGGTTTCTCAAAACCTGTCATTCTAACCACTTATACTTAACAAAATTTTCTAATACATCAAATGATGTCCAATTACTCCAAAATCAGAATATATCATTCTTGACTCATATATACTTCTTATATATGAATATTATATCACAATTCCTACACAATCCATTTCATACACACCATTGAATCCAAACTACTAACCTGACAGGATCAAGATACTTACTGAACAACATTCAATCTCCCAATTTTATAAAATCATATACTAACTCAAAAATTATAAAACTATCACATAATTACTCTTAACACATATCTCAATCCATGATAAATATTTCACTTCCAAATCATTGCCAAAAGCATTTTAAAACTATTGTATTTTATAGCTTTAAAAATCTGTTAATCAAATACTGCAATGAGCTGATACATTTAGAAAATCATAACACTTCAACCACATTGATCTAAATTCTTAATTCTGAGTATATCCTATTAGACATATAAAATTATAATATTCCATAAATTCATAATTTTTAAAGATCATTCAGCAGGTCAAAAATTGTTTTCCACTGTATCATACTGTTTACATAAGAAATTTCTAGAATTTCAGGGTCATTTTGGTAAATTCACTAAATATTCAATATTTGGAATTTTCAACCGATTCGAAGTCGCGGATGATCCTAAACATGTCTAGTTGCATATAAAAAAAAATTAAAATCAGAATTGAATCACAACAATTTATAAAATTCCTAGATCAATAGACTATCAACAGAAATTCTACAATTCATCATGATTTATCAAGCTATCTTATAGATCATCATCAATTCTCACAATATCATACGAAATACACATCAAATCCTCAATTATACATATTTTCAGAAATCAAAACTTAATGAAATTAACTTAATTAACACCAATAAATTGAGAAATAGTTGTGATATACCTCTTAAGATCCAAAATTCCAATTTCTTCTTCTTCTTTTTCTTCTTCTTCTTCTTCTTCTCTTTCTCTCCCCTCTATTTCTCTCTTCTCTCTCTCAAAAGAGATAGCTCAACCTAAAAATGGGTAAATTATGGTTCAAAAGTGTATTTTTATAATAAAAGGCTAATATTTTGGTATTTATGAATTTGCCCCTAAAACTTTCAAAGTATAATAATTTGGTCCCTAAAATAAACCTAAAGTCTTGCAAATAAACCCAATACTAATAATATATCCTTAACCTATAAAAAAACTACTAATAAAAATATATAAATCAAGGATCACCCACATACAAATAAAATATATATATACATATTCTTACCGGTTATGGATACTGGTTACTACAATAAAGCAGCTTTTGATATATCACTTTGTGGCAGGGGTCGAAAGAGAATTTGTGGGAAAAGTAGAAATGATGAGAATGAGTTTTCACCATTAAGGGTTATGGTCATAGTGTCTTTGGGACATGAAAGATCATAACATTGAACTACTCTAGACATCAGCATTCAAGAATCTTTGGAGACCGTAGTCACAAGAGCCTTAGTTAAGTCGAGGACTTGACTTATAGACCATGCTAGTGAGCATTGGTTTATGAGGGGTGACGGTGATTAGTTTTACGGGGAGAGATTTTGAATCAAAGAGGGAATTTGTTAGAAAATTAGTGATTCAACAATCTTGGTTGGACAAGAATTGAGATGAATACCAAAGTGAAGAGTTACAAGAAGTCTAGAACGTGTGGGACATGTATGGAGAAGTCTAGGACGTGTGGGACACAAAAGGAGAAGTGAAACGGGACTCAAAGACGTGAAGAAAGCAAGAAAATACGGCACCCAGGATAGCGACGTAGCGTCGCAGCGCTGGACGCGAGAAGGGCCAGTGCCGCAGCGCCCAGGGACGAGCGCCGCAGCGCCAGAACGCGTGGAAAAGTCTGTTTTGGCTCGGGATTTCAAGTTTTGGGAAGTTTTGGACTTCCAAAACAAGTGGACTCTTACTCCAACAAGGAATAGGGTTTGCAGGCACGAAATATACTCTATATAAACACTTGTAAACCATAGTTTAAGGTTAAGCATCTAAGGTTTCAAGATGTAACCATAAGAGAGAATAGAGGAGCTAGGTAGGCACTAAGTGTGTGGTGCACTAGGGTGTAACCTTAGGGGGTGTTTTCTTCTTTAGGTTCTTTGAGTGAATAAAAGAGAAACACCATAGATCCTTTAGGTTTAGATGCTCGGGCTATTCTTGTGTTTCTTGTAAAATTCTCTTATGAGGAGATACGAAGAGGTCTCAAGAAGTCATAATGATCAAGGGTAGATGCTTAGAGGTCTCTATGGGAGATACTAAAGAGTCTTGTGGGATCATTGATAATGTAAGAAGATACTTAGTGATCTATTTCAATAATAAGAAGCTGGATCATGGATCCTCCGTGGACGTAGGCAATTTGGGCCGAACCACGTATATCTTGTGTCTTATGATTGGTTTGTTTTCTTTATCTTTATTGGTGTGTTAATCTTATGTGCTCTTACTTATGGTGTGAGTTATGGTTTTTCGCTGCGTATAGAGTAAAAGGGGTATCAAGGTTGTGGCTTAATTGATGTCATAGAGGTGTCAAAGTAAAGTGCATGGCTTGATATCCGCAACAGTAATAATAAGAAAATGAACTAAATAACAAATATATACTATAGCTAGGTTACGGTAACAATAATAAGAGCCATAAAAACTGAAAAAAGTGTCACTGAAACAAGTGTTCCTGAACTTGGAAACGGGCCTGGTGCCAGAAATGATTCAGGCGGTATTGCAATGACCGGCGGAGAGTGAGATATCGGGTGCAGACCCATCACTTCAACAAGCAAGCGTTGGCCATTTTTGCAGTGATCAAGTGTGCCGCTAATGAAATAGAAAGACCCTGGCCTGTCAAGTTTGAATACACTCTTTCTATTGTTGAAGGAAATTGTAGCGTTGCTTGCATTGCAGTGGTAATAACCCTATTTGTCCACTTCGAGGACAGAGTCATTCTTGTATTCAAAAGCTGCACAAAATGAGAAAAAAAGAACACAACATAACAGATCTGAGATTTTCATTGTAATAAACTTTAGTACACGTACAAAATTAATCAAGTTCCTCAGGCCGAACGTCGAAATATGACTCAAATTCAAAAAACATGCAAAAAGTTTATCAATGTGATTGTCACAGTTTCATTAAAAAAATTTCACTACTCTGATAAATTCTACCGATGCAAGAAGATATATGTAAATCAGAAGAAAATATTATCTTCAATGTTTATCACCATGATACCTTTTTGAACTGCAAGCTAAGTATCTGGATTTTAGTACTATCTCATTAGCATTTACTTTCTTTCTATTGTATTATTTGCACATGGTAGCATATCACAACAAAAAAAATTCTTATGTTCATAGTTTTCCATATAATTTTTCCCAAAGAAAATGTGAAAAATCATAAAGAACATGATACCAATCGAAACACACACACATATATATAGCTGGCATTGATCACAATTTTTTAGGAATCATTACAAGTAAAACCTAAATATGTAAGAGAAGTGCCAAAAAAAAAAAGAAAAAAAAGAAAAAAGAACATATAAATAAACTCACACAGAGAGTCACCAACACTAAACCTATTCCTTGCAGCCCACTGACTGTACATAGCAGTGTTATTGATGATTTCGATGCGGTGTTAGGTATGGAGTTCTTGAGGCAGTACGACGTGGTGCCGCTTCTCGACACGACTACATGTGCATCATGCAAGGAGGGCCTTACATGATACCGAGGGTAAACAAGCCCAAGGGTGGACAATCTCAACCGAAAGCCAATACTAAAATTCTTTCCGCCATTCAACTAATGGGAGTTGCTGGGCGCAAAGGAGAATCACATCCAACCACGGTTTGGGAGATGGATGATAAGGTGACAATGGGTTAGGGTAAGCTACCAACAGGGGTTGCGACAGTGCTCGAGAAGCACAAGAGGGTCGTGCCAACTGACATACTACAGGTGCAGCCACATCCAGGTGATACCGAGCATAAGAAACAGTGGGAGCTGGGGTTTACACTTTTAACTACAATGCAGATGCCTCAATCGGCGTTAGATGAGTTGCGGGGGCAGCTCAAGGAGTTAGCGAGTGTGGGTATCACTCAGCAACTCGAGGCATCACATGATGTGCGTTTCAGCACAAGAAGTGAGTTAGAGACAGGCAACGCCGTGTCAAGCATCGTGCGAGGGACTTGGTGATAGAGACGATACTTCCACCACAATGCAAGATAACACGCCCACTTCACAAGGGCCTTGATCACAGGGACGAGAGACCATTTCCTATTGCCAAGAGGGTTGGCAATGTCTCGTATAAGGTAGGGATACCTTCGAGACAGCAGCTGCGTCCAATGTCTCCTGAGAGCTGTTTGAAGCTATACCGAGGGGGCATGGAAGATATGGAGCAGAAACAGGGACCTTAAGGGATTTCCACATGGGATGACAACGGAGCGAAACTCAGCCAAGACGGACGGGCGGTGCAAAAGAGAAACCTACCTCCACAGCATGAGTACGTTGTCAAGTGGGAAAAGGTACCTGATAATGTCATGTCCTACATCGAATAAAAATTGGGTGGATCTTGGGTATATAAGGGTGGGTATGTAGCATTACCTAATAGGCTAATCTTTTGGGTCAAGGGCAAGCGCCCGACCCGTAACAAGTGGTATCAAAGCAAACCCAAATTCTTATTCGTATGTGGGCCCTAAAAATTGCCCCAATAGAGATTGCCACGTGGGTAATAGGTCCTCTATTCCCGAGGGGATGGGTAATACGGGTCAGGTTGGTCATTGAGTTTAGGCCGTACCGTGATGAGGGCGTCACATGATTGGGTGGGTGAGAATATCACATCCCACATCGAATAAAAATTGGGTGAATCTTGGGTATATAAGGGTGGGTATGCAGCATTACCTAATAGGCTAATCTTTTGGGTCAAAGGCAAGCGCCCGACCCGTGATAAGAATGTCACATCCCACATTGAATAAAAATTGGGTGGATCTTAGGTATATAAGGGTGGGTATGCAACATTACCTAATAGGCTAGTCTTTTAGGTCAAGGACAAGCGCCCGGCCCGTGACAAGTGGTATCAGAGCAAACCCAAATTCTTATTCATATGTGGGCCCCAAAAATTGCCCCAATAGAGATTGACACGTAGGTAGTTGGTCCTCTATTCCCGAAGGGATGGGCAATACAAGCCAGGTTGGTCCTTGAGTTTGAGCCGTACCGTGATGAGGGCGTCACGTGATTGGGTGGGTGAGAATGTCACGTCCCACATCGAATAAAAATTGTGTGGATCTTGGGTATATAAGGGTGGGTATGTAGCATTACCTAATAGGCTAGTCTTTTGGGTCAAGGGCAAGCGCCCGGCCCGTGACAAGTGGTATCAGAGCAGACCCAAATTCTCATTCGTATGTGGGCCCCTAAAATTGCCCTAATAGAGATTGCCACATGGGATGTGGGTCCCCTATGCCGCTAGGGGATGGGCAATACGGGTCAAGTGGGCCTTAAAAATCCTGTGTCTTGAGCCCCAATAGAGATTGTCACGTGAGTAGTGGGTCCCTTAGTCCATGAGGGATGGGTAATACGCCGAAGTTCCAGCCCGCTAGCATTTCCTCGAACACTTGGTGCGCGACAAAGCCTCCTAGGGGCCTTAAGGGCTGTTGGAATGGATCACAGGCCGGAACTTCTAAAAGACCCGCTGACATGGGTGAAGAATCGGGCCAAGCCTGCGACTTATTAAGGAAGTTCACCTTAATTAGACTTCCATAATAGGTGGGAGGCATCTAAGAATATTGTAAGGAATATTATCCCATCTTGTATATACACCGTTAGATCATTTAGATCTCAGCCATCGATTGTATAGGGCTGCTACTATATAAAGAGGAGACCCTCACTTGTGTAATTCATCTCATAGCTCTATTTTCTCTTTAACAATATAAGAGAGTATCCGTGTAAATACTTAGTGTGCCTTTCTTTTTTCTTTTTGTGTAGTTTTCACAAAAATAAAATTCTTATGTTCATAAATTTTTATATAATTTTTTTTCAAAGAAGATGTGAAAAATCATAAAGAACATAGATACTAATCCAAACACACACATATATATATATATATATATATATATATATATAGCTGGCATTGATCATATTTTTTTAGGAATCATTACAAGTAAAACCTAAATATGTAAGAGAAGTGCCAAAAAAAAAAGAAAAAAGAACATATAAACAAACTCACACGGAGAGTCGCCAACACTAAACCTATTCCTTGCAGCCCACTGACTATACATAGCAGTGTTATTGTTTCCAGGTTCTTGCCAACCCAAATCATCACCCACTTTAAACTCTTTCACTGCTTCAACACCAAAACCATCATCCATTGAGGGTAAGAGTAACAGCAAGCAAGTGCCAAATAGGCTCAAAAGAGACGCCATATTTGTCTGCTTCATTTCTTTTTTCCCTTTTTCTTCCACCCGGAGAAAATATTCTGGCAATTTTGCTAATGGGATGCTTCTTAAGTAACGTCTGTTTCAGTAAGATTGAAGAAAGAATTGGTCAAACAAAATTTAAAAAGAAAATATTTGGAAAGGATTTACTATGAAGATTAGACTATGCCATTAGGCGATAATCTCTTGATGAATCAAGGTTTTTGACGTGAAGATCAAACGTTTCTAGTGCTAAGTTTTAAGAATATCAGCTAGCTTCAATTATATTATACATATCAAATAATTATTTCAGTAAAAAAAAAATTATTTCAGGCTTCCCTCACCAAAAAAAAAAAATCGAAATTTTCATATGATCTAATTACATAACATATATTCATCGGGTAGCAAATTTTTCTTACTTTTAAAATAATTTATTATCTCATCAAATTATGTAATTGACACAGAGTTGAAATATTAAAAAATTTAAGAAAATTATTTAAAATGTAAAATATTATATAAATATTAAATAGAACTATATAACCAAAATTGAGGTGGCCTGGTGATTAAAACTCTTTATACTTACCTCTAGTCATCATATCTAGGAGTAGTAACATGGATCGTGATTAGACACGAATTTAGTGAATATGATTAAAAATAATTATTTAAATAATAATCGAATTGAATTTAGTTTTGAACATCTTAATTCGTTAATTCATTTATAATTTGTTATTGTTTATTGTTGAAAAATTGGTGATTCAACAATTTTGATTGGATAAGAATTGAGATGAATACCAAAATAGAGAGTCACAAGAAGTCTAGAACGTGTGGGACACGTATGGAGAAGTTTAGGACGCGTGGGACACGAAAAGGGAAGTGAAACGGGACTCAAAGACGCGAAGGAAAAGAAGGAATCGCGGGCAGCTTCCAGCGCCGCGGCGCCCAGGTCTGAGCGTCGCGGCGCTCTTGGGAAGTTTTGGACTTCCAAAACAAGTGGACTCTTACTCCAACAAGGAATAGGGTTTGTAGGCACGAAATATACCCTATATAAACACTTGTAAACTATTGTTTAAGGTTAAGCATCTAAGGTTTCAAGATGTAACCATAAGAGAGAATAAAGGAGTTAGGTAGGCACTAAGTGCGTGATGCACTAGGGTGTAACCTTGTGGGGTATTTTCTTCTTTAGGTTCTTTGAGTGAATAAAAGAGAAACACCATAGATCCTTTAGACTTAGATGCTCGGGCTATTTTTGTATTTCTTGTAAAAATCTCTTATAAGGAAATACGAAGAGGTCTTAGGGAGTCATAATGATCAATGATAGATGCTTAGAGGTCTTTATGGGAGATACTAAGGGGTTTTGTGGGATCATTGATGATGTAAGAAGATACTTTGTGATCTATTTCAATGGGAAGAAGCTGGATCATAGATCCTCCGTGGACGTAGGTAATTTGGGCCGAACCACGTATATATTGTGTTTTGTGATTGGTTTATTTTCTTTATCTTTATTGGTGTGTTAATCTTATGTGTTCTTACTTATGGTGTGAGTTATGATTTTCCGCTGCGCAAAGAGTATCAAAATTGTGACTTAGTTAATGCCATAAGAGTGTCAAATTAAAGTATACGGCTTGATATCTCTCAACATTTATACTATCTAATTGAACGAAATCAAGTAAGATAAAATTCATTTGGACAATATAAATAAAACAACATAATATTTTACTTAAATTTAAGTTGATTTTTACATCAAACAGAAAATGGATTGATTTTTAGATTGAATTGTGTTGAATTATATATGAGAATGAATAGTGTATTTATATCAAATGCAAATAAAATGAATTGAATTTGATTAATATATTTAGACAACGAATCGAATTCAAATTCAAATTCAAATTTCTGATTCGTATTTCGATATGAATTCATTAAAATATTATTATATCCTTCTTAGATAAGACGGATTTGTTTATTTGTAATAGCACCCTATATCCCCTCCCTCTAAAATGTAATACAACTCTAAAAAAAATGTTATTATGTCCTATAAACACGTTCAATATCATAGGATATCCAAAACTGAATGATCTTTTTACTTGATTTGAAGGAAGAAGGCTACGAAGTTTTTGACAGAATTCAACCCCAAGTCCTTAGAAATTCGAAGTAGATCCTATGAAATTATGAATCCTTATGTTTTCATACTCATTTTTAAATATAATAAAATGCAACATATATATAGAACATAAAAAAGACCTCAAGCCTCTATTCATAACATGCAAAGCAATGAGGGCTTATGCTTCAATAAATAAATATATATATATATATATGTTATGATCTATTTTATGACTAATTTTACATGTATTTGTCTGATAATATGCATGCCTTGACTTCAACTTCATAATATGAAAATATCACATTCCACGAATAATATATTAGTATATAAGGATATGGTTTTAACAATTATATATTAATATGTAAAGATATAATTACATGAATTCAATTCCATGATAATCATAAATCATGCCTAATAAAACATGAATTACATATTAAAATCTCAAGCTGTTAAAACCATCATAATCTATATTAATTTGTAAAATATAACACTTTAAACATGATATATACTACATTTGTACTTAAAAATACACTAAACTGGTACTTAAGAGAAATACATGTTGTATCGTTTGAGATAATGAAGGGATACACTTTGAGTTTGGAGGGTTTTAGTTTGGAGATTTTTCCTTAAGAATGACATGTGATGATATACAATTAGAGAACCATCATTTTCATAAGAGGCATTTTGAAGAACTTACTCATATGGGGCATGATGATAATTATATGCTTTTGGCATTTAGAATACAGGCATTTTGAAGAACTTACTCATACGGGGCATGATGATAATTATATCCTTTTGGCATTTAGAATACTAGGTATATTATTGATTGGTTGCTTTTAAGTAGTTAACTCGAGTAAGTGAACTTGAGAGCACTGAGGGGTCAACAGACTTTATTCCCCTATGGTGCGGATTTTGTGCTAGATCAGTCCAATAACTTTAAACAACTTCTTTTGATCTATATATCAACAGAGAACAGAGGGCTTAGTGTTTATTAATATGGAGGTCTGCCCTTAGCTCTTTAAAAAATTTTCTTATCACACTTTACCTTAAGTCTAGCCATTGATTAATGTGGCTTCAACTAGACCATTGACGGGACTCGATGGTAATGTGGCAGAGCTTGAACTCTGTTTACATAGACATCCATTGATGGGCCCAATGATAAAATAGCATGTAACTTTGTCCACATAATATGTCCTTTGATAACGGCATTGACTGGCAACATGTGTTTTGGTATGGGTCTTACTCGATGGTCTTTTTGAACCAAGTTATGGAGGCTTAAATATCTGGACTCGTACTTGTTGAAGTAGTCGATTTTGGATTAGACTGTTCATGGGAAAAGTTAGGCTTGAAGGCTTAACTAGGCCTTTGAGAATATGTCAAATGTCACATAATTTTTCTCTAACAATAAATTCAATAAAAATTATTTTCTATAAATTATCTTATTTCTTTTAATCCTTTCTTTCTCTCTCTCTCTCTAATATTCTCTAAATACTAAACCCATTTTCCAATATACATTATTTTCTCAATGACAAGGTATTTTAAATTATATTACATACCTTTTCGCTTCATGTACTTTTTCGCATTTGCATCAATCTAGGAATCAATTGGGATAATAAGAAAAATTAATCACCAACCAAGAAGCTGGAATGAAGACTATTAATATCGGGCTAATGAGTGGTCAAGTGTTTACCAGAATATATATTCATGGTAACTTCTCTTCTAGGATCTGATAAGCGAACTTGGTCATGATCAATTATTATCTCAATCAAAACTTACTAAATAAACTTCCAAAAATCCGATAATAAAGATTAACCAATAATAAATCCAACATAAGGATTCCTATATAATTAAACCACCCGAAAGGAAATGAATAACTCGCATCATAAATTCTCAAATATCAGATAAGGACTTGGATTTCTATTTATGACCTCATGGTATCTGTTATTTGGTTTTCCTTGCTAAAAAATAACAGAAAATTCTGACAAATGCTTGACCTCTCACCAGCCAAAAAATATATAATTCTGAATTGATTGGTGGATTGATGTATAAACAAAAGACATACGGCCAATACCATGGATTTCTTGATATCTTAAAAGAGGGATTTTTTTTTTTAAATTTCGATTAGTTTATGTATTAATTATTGATCAAATTCCTCAGCTTTTTGCTACCAATTCAAAATATTAGTGGAAGAAAATTCCAGCAACCTTCGAATTATTACATGGAGTTGGTGGAAGTTGAGTTAATTAAGGAAACATAAGCTCTTGGTGTCAATTACATTGTCCTTATCTATAATTGATTCTAGGGACCAAATATTCTCAAAAGTAAGACCATATAGAGGTCTTCTCTCTTTATGTATTAATATAAAGGATATATATTTTTGATCTCAGTAGCTTTAACTTGATCAATGTCGAATGCCAACCACTAATTTATTTTTCTGTCATTTTTTGAAAAACTTGTTGCATTTCTAGGAGAAGCTTCTGACCAATTACTCTGATGTGGTTCTATTAATTCTGACCAGAAAGCAACGAAATCCAATGAATTTGTTTTAATAAATCTGTAATACAATCAGCAACTATCTTTTTTTTTTTTTCCCTTCAACACTAATTTGTGCCCAACTTTTAGTTTCTTCGGAGCACTGGCTGAGTAGAAATGCTCATAACAATTAGCTTGATTTGTACTCTGGAATATTATGATTTAGAAATTTTTTAGCGTAGGAAAATTCTTGAATGGATAATTAATGAACTAATAACAATATTTCCAAATGACTTAACTTGTACAAGATGTTCATAAGATTAGATACTGCGCTTCAAATCTCATTTGCTCATAATTTATTCCATCATGATCAGTGACGGTACCACAGAAGATAAAGAAAAGCAACAAAAATATATTAACATAAGACCAGGATTATCAAAGTCTTTCCTATCTAACAATTTTTTTTATATAATTAAACTAAACTCAGAGGTTGGAATCAAATAATTGAGGACCCACAATTAGCTCACACTGTACTAGGAATTTAGGACTATTCTTTACTAAAAGGTTTCAAGATATTAAGAAGCTTCACATAAACTTATTGCTTATATATTAATTTGTATACTATCAAATCTCCACAGGGTAGTGTCCGCGTTATTTGTGTGTTTGTGTATATTTATATAGAACATATTAGCCTCTAACAAATTGTCTCGATTGATTTCCACTCTAATTGCTTTTGTGTAGTAAATATTTGAAGCTAAAGGAGATGGAGCGAAGGCTTTTCTCAGCAATCGTGTTGAATGATGTGCCTGCCTTCATTAGATTAGTTGAAGAAGAAGAAGAAATTCTGGAACAAAGAACAGTTAATTCTTGAACACATCATTGCACGTGGCTTCAAAGTGGTCGCATCGGCTTGGTGAAGGAAATTATAAAATTTAGGCCAAAAATGGTTGAGGCCGAGAATAAGGACTTGGAGACTCCATTGCATGAAGCTTTTCACAAGGGAATGTGGAGGTTGTAAGGCTATTGATGGAAACCAATCCATGGGTATCTTTTAAGTTGAACTCTGAGAAAAAGAGTGCATTGTTCCTCGCCTGTAGTAATGCCAATGTAGGTGTGGTAAGGCGACAGGTCTTGGAAGCACGAGAAGGCAACGAAAAATGAGATTTGTTGTCCAGGTCACAGCGCCACAGTGCCAAAAACAAGATATCCAGTGCTGCAGTGTTGAACAGCCGAGCCTCAGTGCTAGCATGAGGTTGCACTAGGGCCGCAGTGCCAAAGACTTAGCTCATTGGTCTCAAAAATAGGAAAGTCTGAATCTAACTTAAATTGACTTCTTTGAGAGGGTTTTAGACTCTAAAGCACTTGAACTCTTGTTTCAACTAGGTTTAAAATTTCTAGAAGCGTTTTATTCACTATAAGAATCCTTTTAAACCTTTTATTGAAGATAAAGCATTACAAGAGAAACTTTAAGAGAGGAAAAGAGTTATGTAAATACTAAGTACTGTATGTGCTAGGGTGGAACCGCTGTTTGAGTAAAAAAATTTCTCATAGGAACAAAGAGAAACCAAACAATAGATCCTTTGAGAGATCTTTTTATTGTTTTTGTTGTAAAATTTCTTGAGAGTTAATAAGAGAAGTTATGATCCTTTGATCTACTGTAGACATAGGCAATTAGCCGAATTACGTAAATTAATTGTGTTGTGCTCTTTGATCTACTTTGATTTTCTTATGATATTTGCTTCATAATTCATATTTTTGCTGTATAAAAGGTATTAGGGTTAAGGTTGAAACTCAATCTAGGGTTTTTCGCTTAACATAATACCTAAGAAAAAAGATATCTCCTTTCAACAAATTAGTATCAGAGCATGGTTCGATAATACACCTCTGGTGGTATTTAAACCATGGCTACTATCAAGCAATATATAAAAAATTTCAATGGGAGAAATGACTTTAATCTTTGAAGAAAAAATATGAAGGCTCTATTAGTTAAGGAAGGGTTAGACTCAGCCCTGAAGGAAGCCCATTTATCGACTAACGAAGAGAAGAAAACCTAGAGACCGAGAGAGGTGGATTGAGACATAATTCAGAAGAATGATCACAACATCATAATACTGGCATTGAATGATAAAGTATTAAGGGAGGTGGATGGCAGATAAACGACTTTTGTTCTGTAGAAAAAACTTGAGACTTGTACATGAGGAAGTCTTTGGCAAATAAACTCCTTGTGAAGAAGAAGCTGCACCAGCTATCTATGAGCGAGGAATCTTCACTAAGAGATTACATTGATGAGTTCAACAGAGTCATCATAGATCTTGAGGCCTTGTTGATCAAGATGGAAGATAAAGACAATGCCATCATTATGTTAAGTTTGTTGCCAAAGAGTTATAAGAGCTTTATAGACACACTACTTTATAGGGATGAGACTCTTACAAATAATGTTAAGACCTTATTGGATTCAAAAAAATTGACAATGAGATTTGAATCCGAGAGTAAAGCAGTTTTGCTTGCACAAGAAAAAAAGAGCAATGAACTAAGTAAAAGATCCAGGAAGTGCTTCTTTTGTCAGAAAGAATGCCACTATATGAGGAATTGTTCTAAATCAAAAAATAAAGATGAGAGTGCTACTTCAGCAGTCTTGGAGAAGATAGTGAATTCGTAGACTCATTGTAGCCTTGAAGGAAAAGTATGTTGGGAAATGGATACTGATTTCTAAGTGTAGCGTCCATATGTGTCTAAATAGTGTTAGAAAATTAGTGATTCAACAATCTTGATTGAACAAGAATTGAGATGAATACCAAAGTGGAGAGTCACAAGAAGTCTAGAACGTTTAGGACACGTATGGAGAAGTCTAGGACGTGTGGAACACAAATGGGGAAGCGAAACGGAACTCGAAGAAGCGAAGGAAGCAAAAAAATGCGGGATAAGAGCTGCCAGGCATGAGCGCCGCGGCGCCCATTCCAGAAGCCCAGTGCTGCAGAGTTGGGGACCTAGCACCGCGGCAATGGGTGCGATAATGCCCAGTACCGCGACGCCCAGAGACGAGCACCGCGGAGCCAGATGTATCAGTTGTCCGTTTTGGTTTGGGATTTCGAGTTTTGGGAAGTTTTGGACTTCCAAAATAAGTGGACTCTTACTCTAACAAGGAATAGGGTTAGTAGGCATAAAATACACCATATATAAACACTTGTAAACCCTTTAGCTGAGATTAAGCATTAAGAGAGGGGAAGAACTAGGTAGACACTAAGTGCTTATGTGCGCTAGGGTGGAACCGTCGTTTGGGTGATCAATGTTCGTGGTAGAACAAGAGTTCACTAAACAGTAGGTTCTTTTAGGAAGTTTTGGACTTCCAAAACAAGTGGACTCTTACTCCAACAAGGAATAGGGTTAGTAGGCACGAAATACACCCTATATAAACACTTGTAAACCCTTTAGTTGAGATTAAGCATTAAGAGAGACTGTAAGAGAGGGGAAGAACTAGGTAGCCACTAAGTGCTTGTGTGCGCTAGGGTGGAACCGTCGTTTGGGTGATCAATGTTCGTGGTAGAACAAGAGTTCACTAAATAGTAGGTTCTTTTGAGGGTTCTTCAAATTTGAGTTTTCCTTGTAAAATCTCTAAGGAGTTAATAAGAGAGGTTAGGATCCTTGGATCCACCGTGGACGTAGGCAATTGGCTGAACCACGTAAGATTGTGTTGTGCTCTTTTATATTCTACTTTGGATTCTTGTTATCTTTTGCTTGATTAACAGGTTATTCAGCTGCGCAAAGAGGTTAGGGTTCCATGTTAAACTTTGGGTTCCTCGCTTAAACATAACCTCGATCGGGAGAATGATTTTTCCTTCATCAACAGATAAATTGATGTTTATCAATTATAAAGCCATGAGAGGTAAAGCTCTATCGGGGAATAACACAATTTGTGAGGTTATGAGAGTTAGTGATATAAGACTGAGGATGTATGATGGTGTAAAACACATTTCTAATATGAAGAAGAACTTAATATCCTTAGGGAAACTCAATGAAGAAGGGTATTCGATTAGAGTGGAAAAAAGAAATTGAGGGTAGTTAAAGGATCTATATGGTTAGAAGGTGAGAAGTAGAATGGGGGGCTCTAAGTGCTTAAGGGGATGGCCAAGGATGGGCCAACACGGGGTGTTGTGGTAATATAGACCATGAGGCGACATCCAAAGAATACTCACTAAAGTAATGAGCGCCGGAAAAGAGTGCATCTCATCCCTACCCTATGCAATGAGTACGTATAGCTTTAGAGACCAAAGTCACTAGCTCAAGGAAAGTTAAGTCTTGATGGAGACTGAACTGGACTCAACTCTAAGTGATAGAGCATTGATGTGGATGGATCTAGAAGCCTGCTTATTAAAAGATTTTAAATCAATGAAGGGTATGTTGAAAATAATGATTTAATAATCTTATATAGGTAAGAATTTTGAAGAATACCAAGAGGAGAGTCACGTTGAAGTCAATGACGCGTGGTACATACAAGAAATGAGTAAGACAGGACTTGGAAGCAGGAGAAGATAATGAAAAATGAGATTTATTGTTTAAGCCGCAATGTCGCAAAGCCAAAAATAGGATATCCAGTGCTGCAACGCTGGACAACTAGCACCACAGTGCTATCTAGTGTTGCAGCGCCAGAGACTTAGCGCCGCGACGCCCATAAACTAAAAGTCTAATTTTGACTCAAATTAACTTCTTTAAAAGAGTTTTAGACTCTAAATCACGTGAACTCTTATTCCAACTAGGTTTAGTATTTTAGGAATATTTTATTCACTATTTAAACTATTGTAAAGTCTTTATTAAAGACAAAGCATTACAAGAGAAACTCTAAAAAAGGAAGAAAAAAATTAAGTAGACACTAAATAATGTGTGTACTAGGGTGAAACCATTGTTTGGGTGAAAATTATTCTTGTGAGAACAAAGAGATACCAAACAATAGATCATTTGAGAGTTCTTATTGTTTTCTTTGTAAAATCTCTTGAGAGCTAATAAGAGAAGTTAGGATCCTTTGATTTATCGTGAATGTTTACAATTGACTGAATCACGTAAATTGATTGTGTTGTGCTATTTGATCTGTTTTAATTTTCTTGTGATATTTGCTTGATAATTTATATTTGTATTGTACAAAAAATATTATAATTAAAATTAAACTCAATTTAAGATTCTTCGCTTAATATAATACCTAAGAGAAAGGGTGTCTCCCCTCAACATTATATAATCAAAAATTTTTTTGTCATACTTGAAATACTCCTTTAGTTACGTATTAGATTTACACATCTTTAATTAATAATATCTTCTTTGTCGCATGCAAAAGAACAAAAATTTTCAAAGAACATAATGTCCGTACACACAATTCTAAACCTTTGTGTTTATATAAACAAATCCTAAAGACTTAAATCTTATCTCTATAGCAAAAGGATGGTACTGATGCGTGATTAAACTATTTCTCTTTATGTAACATATAATTATATATAATGTACTTTTAGATTTAGTCTCACACTTTCTCATGTCAAAGTTCTATTTCTACATTCCAAATCCTACAGGTATTACTGTACATCATAGGTGGTACACAATATCAAAGCAATGAACCTTGTAAGAACTAAAATCATGGATGGATTTTCTTAAATACAGTAGAATCTTGATAGATTTATATTTGATAAATTGATAATCTCGATTAAATATATTTTTGTTGGTCCCAATTTAAAGCCAATGTGATAATTAATACTTTGATAAATTTATAAGATTTAAAATTATAAAAGAATCTTATAATTTCATACAAGACCTATGTACTATATAAATTAACATGCAATTAAATTCATAGATGTGTCTAGAGGTCTTCATAATACATATAGTGTTGTTTATTTGTTCTTAAAATTGATGTGGACTTAAATCTTATCTCTAACATGAGTTAAATGTTCATAAAAATAGTAAATTAAATAATACCTCTTCTAGGGAAAAAAACCATAATGATAAATTTTATTTGTTTAAACCAAATTTATAAAATATAGTTAGTTCATAAAATATGATATTTAATTCACTTAATAGCAGTAAGAGTATTAGTTGCAATATTTAAAAAAATAAGAAATATTTTTATAAACTAATAATTTATTAATTAATATATTTTTATTGGTCATAAAGATGTTAATTTATTCAGATTCTACTGTATACATAAAACACCATGATATAGAACCATGTTCATGTGCATAAATATAATTTTTAAAACAAGTGTGAATACTTCACATCATTCTAAACAAGAATTCAAATAAACATAATAATATAATTTCGAATTATTCACATACCAATTCGTCAATTCGAAGCGGACTCGTGTTTCTCAATAAAATTTATCCAATCAATCCTTTGGGGAGATCCTAAAAAAATGATCATAAAATAGTAAATTAACCCATTGAATAGTATAAAATGAATTTGGCACATAACCTCAAAATTAGGGTTCCCAAAATCCTAAGTCCCCTTCTTTTTGTTATGAAGCAACTACCTCAACTAGAAATTATAGTGAAAATCGCAACTGGGCATCATAAATTTTAACATTGAGCTTAAATTCATGTTTCTCTCTCTAGTATCTCTCTATATTATCCAACACTTCAATGTTTTCTGAATGAAAGAAATTGCAATGATTTAGTATTTTCCAACTATTTGAAAACCTCACCCACACCTAATCGCATCTAATCCATAGTACAATTATAAAAAGTTAAGACTTGAAATGAAATTGGTCAAGTAAGGGTAGGCAATTTCGGGATGCTAAATAGTGTCTCGTTCGAGACACTTTTTAGATCGAAAATTTCTTTATTTTTTTTAACATTAAAACAGCATAATTTTGAGTTGGGACAGTCGGGTCGGGATGGGTTAAGTCGAAAATTTCTGAATTAATTTTTAAAAAATGAAAAAAAAAATTTATTTTCGATTTCAATTACGTTAGATATTATTATTTTAAATTCAATTACGATAAATATTATTATTTCAAATCCAATTTAGATTTAAATCACGTGAAATATTTTAATTTTATTAATTTTAAAATCGATTTGTTTCAAATCTAATTACGTTAAATATTGTAATTTTAAATTCAATTTCAAGTTAAAATACGTTAAATATTATAATTTAAAATCTTGTTTCGATTTTAATTACGTTAAATATTATATATTTGAATTACATTAAATGTTATTACTTGAAATTCAATTGTGTTAAATGTTATAATATGATTAATTTTGAAATCGATTTGTTGCAACTTCAATTACGTTAAATATTGTAATTATAAATTCAATTTCGAGTTGAAATACATTAAATATTATAATTTGAAATCTTATTTCAATTTTAATACCGTTAAATATTATAAATTTAAATTAAGTTAGAATGTTATTATTTGAAATTTAATTATGTTAAATATTATAATTTGATTAATTTTGAAATCAATTCGTTCCAAATCTAATTACGTTAAATGTTATAATTTCAAATCCAATTCAAGTTGAAATACGTTAAATATTATAATTTAAAATTTTGTTTCGATTTCAACTGCGTTAAATATTATAGATTTGAATTACGGTAAATATTATTATTTGATATTCAATTACGTTAAATATTATAATATGATTAATTTTAAAATCTATTCATTCCAAGTTCAATTATATTAAAGATTATAACTTCAAATCTTATTTCGATTTCAATTTCATTATGTTATAATTTGATTAATTTTGAATCCAATTTCAAATTCAATTACGTTAAATATTATAATTATAAATCTAATTTTGAGTTCAATTATGTTAAATATTATAATTTCAAACCTAATTTATAGTTCAAATTACATTAAATATTATAATTCTAAATCTTATTTCGATTTTAATTACGTTAAATGTTATTATTTCAAATCTAATTATGATTTTAATTACATTAAATATTATAATTTCAAATCCAATTTTGAGTTCAATTACGTTAAATATTATAATACTAAATCATATTTCGAGTTCATTACATTAAATATTATAATTTCAAATCCTATTTCGATTTCATGTTAAATGTTATTATTTCAAATCTAATTTTGATTTTAGTTACGTTAAATATTTTGATTCTAAGTCTAATGTCGATTTTAATTACGTTAAATATTA
The DNA here is from genome assembly GCA_946807835.1 of Ailanthus altissimus. Classification (NCBI taxonomy): domain Eukaryota; kingdom Viridiplantae; phylum Streptophyta; class Magnoliopsida; order Sapindales; family Simaroubaceae; genus Ailanthus; species Ailanthus altissimus. The sequence continues at coordinate 18,262,915 of OX327710.1, read as the reverse complement.
TAATTCCAAATCTAATTTCGAGTTTAATTATGTTAAATATTATAATTCTAAATCCTATTTTGATTTCACATTAAATGTTATTACTCCAAATTTAATTTTGAATTTAATTACATTAAATAATATAATTTCAAATCCAATTTCGAGTTCAATTACGTTAAATATTTTTAATTTCAAATTCTATTTTAATTTCACGTTAAATGTTATTATTCCAAATCTTATTTCAATTTTAATTACGTTAAATATTATAATTCTAAATCCTATTTCGATTTCAATTACGTTAAATATTATAATTTCAAATCCTATTTTGATTTTAATTACGTTAAATATTATAATTTCAAATTCAAATTCAATTTCACGTTAAAAGTTATTATTTCAAATTTAATTTTAATTTTAATTACATTAAATATTATAATTTTAAATCTAATTTTGAGTTCAATTATGCTAAATATTATAATTTTAAATTCTATTTCGATTTTAATTACGTTAAAATATTATAATTTCAAATCTTATTACGATTTTAATTACGTTAAATGTTACTATTCTAAATTCGAATTCGAATTCGAATTCAATTATGTTTAATGTTATTATTCTAAATCCAACTTTGAATTCAATTGAAATTTAAAAAAAATTAAAATTAAAAAAAATTGTTCAAGTTGAGAAATTTTCTTTCGGGTACAAAAATTTTTTGAACTAACCCAACCCGACCCATTCAAAACAAAACATTCTATTTCAAACATTTTTCGAACTCATTTCCATTTCCGATTCAAAATGTTAAAACGGATCGAGTCGGGTCAAGGCAAGAACGAAATTAATGTCTACCCCTATCGTCAAGTTTACCTCAATTTTTTTTTAGTAGGCACTTAGTATTTCTAAAAGGGCTAGCCTGCTAGGTTGGGCCAAAAAATGGGATATGGATTTTAGTCTTTATGACTATAAACTTTCAAGGTTCAAATGTTATCATTTTTGCTTTTTTGAGATGTGGTCCACATTCCAGGAAAGTTGATAGTAATTGAGAAGAATTTTCGTTTGAACGAAGATGTTAAGAAATTAACTAGCGACGGCAATACGGATATGTTATCCTCTAAATCTAAGCTCTAACGAACAGAGGAAAGGCTGTAAGACAAACAAAATCGTTGAAAAGGTTACTTCTTCATCCTTATTGCTTAGTTCAGATTTCTGATCTTTGTTAACTTAAAAGATGGACCGAAGGGTTATAGAAGCAATGAAGCACAGCATTGAAAAAGGATGAAGCGCCTTCGGAAGATTAGTTGAAAAAAATGAAAAAATTCTGGATCAGAGAACCCCTTCTTTGAGCACAGCATTGCCCAAAGCGGCGAAGTACGGAAGCGTCGACTTGGTGAGAGAAATTATCAAGCTGCGGCCTCAGATGGTTGCGGCTGAGACTACGAACTGTGAGACTCCATTGCATGTAGCCTGTCGACAGGGGAAGGTTGGGGCTGTAATTCTGCTAATGGAAACAGACCCGTGGGTGTCTTTCAAGTTGAACTCTGAAAAGCAGAGTGCGTTATTTATTGCCTGTAGTAATGGGCATTTAGAAGTGGTGAAAGTCTTGTTGAACCAGCCATGGTTGCTCGGGATGGAAGAAGATAATGCAGATCTAAGTTTTCTACATGTAACAGTTTCTAAAGGGCATACAGGTTGGTAGAAAACATAATTTATTCTTAAGAAAGTAAATTATTGAATGGATAGGACACACGTAACATGTCATTATTAGTATACATTTAATCTGAAATTAAACAACCGCAGAGTGGTCACTAATGTATTAAATATTTTAATTATTATACTTAAAAATTAAGTAAAATTACAATAATACCAAACGTATCCTTGGACTTGTTCTGATTTTCTCTATGCTTCAACAGTATATCAATTTCGATATCGCACATAGTTCAATTACATTGCACACAAGGTCGACGCATGGCCTTGAGGGAATAGATTTTTGAAATGATTTGATTGATTTTAATGGTGCTGCAGATGTAGTAGAGCATCTGTTGAATATGTCTCCACACATGGCTGAAAAGATTGACAAAAATGGATATTCATCGTTGCACTATGCTTGCATTAAAAGACGTATGGAGATAATAAACATGCTTCTACGGATTGATTCGGACGTTACCCTCCAATTCGATAACTATGGTTACACCCCATTGCATTTGGCAGCTATGAATGGTGATGGTGCAATCCTCAAGGAATTTATGGCTTTAGCTAGCCCATCCTTTCAGGTCCTCACAAAATATGAACTGGAAACGGTGTTTCATCTTACTGTAAGATTTAATCACTATAATGCTTTCAAGTACTTGGCAGAGGTTTTCTGTGACACTTACTTCTTCCATCGGCCCAACGGATACGGTAACACCATTTTACATCTCGCAATCTCCAGAGGACACTATCATGTATGCCACTCTGTCTCTCTCTTTTTAACGCTCATAGTATTATATGTCCTGTCTCATTTTTTCTTTTAACAATTTTTTGTTTTCGGTAAACTGAATTGAGCATCTTGTCCCAGTTAGCAGATTACATACTGAATAAAACGAAAGTGGAAATCAATTTCCGGAACAATGAAGGTTTTACGGCACTTGATGTCCTCAACCAAGCTGTAGGCAGCGCTTCTGGCGTTCAGCACTATTTGAAAGATCAGATAAGGAAAGCAGGTGGTAAAACAGGCAACGAGCTTCCTCCATTACTGATAACTGAAACCGCCAGAGACGCGATTGACCATAAAGATGAACAGCCAGAGCCTCGGTACTACACCTCAAAGAGCAACACAACAGCACAGGAATTGCTACAGTGGAAATGGAAAACAAATTAAGGGTTGATGCCGGTCAGAATCAAGATAAAGAGAACCCAGATAGTCGGGTTGATGCAGCTCAGAATCAAGATAAAGAAAATCCAGATAGTCGGGGTGATGCAGCTCAGAATCAAGGTAAAGAGAATTCATATAGTCAGGTTGATGCAGTTCAGAATCCAGATAATGAGAACCCAGATAGTCGGGTTGATGCAGCTCAGAATCAAGATAAAGAAAATCCAGATAGTCGGGGTGATGCAGCTCAGAATCAAGGTAAAGAGAATTCATATAGTCAGGTTGATGCAGTTCAGAATCCAGATAATGAGAACCCAGATAGTCGGGATAATGATTTAACTGAACCCGAGTCATCGAAAATGAATTCCCGAATTATTATGCGTGAGCAGAAGCATCAGAGCCGGAAGCACAGACGAGAACTAATCGAGATGTATAAGTTTCGGCGTAATAAGCAGCAGCATGATGCACATACTGAAGCGCTACAAAATGCCCGGAACACGATTATTCTGGTTGCCATTTTGATTGCCACGGTCACGTTTACTGCAGGCATTAGTTCTCCAGGCGGTGTCTACCAGGATGGACCATTGAAGGGGAAATCAATGATGGCCAGAACAACAGAATTTAAAGTTTTTACAATAAGCAACAACATTGCATTGTTCACATCTTTATGTATTGTCATTGTTCTAGTCAGCATAATCCCCTTTCGGAGAAAATCATTGACGAAGCTCTTAGTGTTTGCTCACAAGGTTATGTGGGTGGCTGTAGCATTCATGGCAACAGCTTATGCAGCAGCTACGAAGGTGATCATGCCAATTGGCCGGGGAAATGCATGGACATTTGCGGTTTTAGTGACGATTTGCAGCGGGACTCTGGGATCTGTGTTTATTTGTTTTGGGGTTATGTTGGTTAGCCATCAACTGAGCAAGTTGAAGTGGAGAAAAGAGAATGCTAAAGAGAATGAGAAAGGGAAAGGAGAACCGAAAGGGGAAGAGAAAATAGAAGAGAAGGTCGAAGAAAGGGGAAAGAGAAGAAGTAAGAGAAGGGGAAGGAAGACAGTTTTGCCAAATAATATTGAGGATGAAAATGAGTCCCATTCCCATAACTCCGATTTAGGGAGCTCCTCGTCCGTAGGATTAGGATATCATGTCATCTGAATAATATCAACTTGTAAGTGATGATGATTTCACTCTCTTTATTCCATGCTAAGAATTTTTTTTCCCCTCCTAATGGTTTGGAAATACGTGAGCTTAATGCTATTGTAAACAAAATTAGAGTGCAAGCAAACATATACCTCAAAAACATTTTAGAATTAGAATTTTCTCTTAATCCGAGTTTATCTGAACATTCAGGGATCCTTTTCAAAGTGTAAATGCAGAAATGCAGAAAAGTAATGCAAGGGTGCATATGCAAAAGAGCAGAAGAAAAATGCAGAACTACAAAAGCAGAGAAGAGGAAAGGGAAACAAAGGCAACGGTGATGTAGAGAAGTATATATAAAATGGACGGCTAGGTCATGGAACAATAATAAGACTGACTATTGTATTTTTATTTCCATTGATCAGGATCTGTTTTACTTATTCCACCGAGTTAATTTAAAAGTAAAGTTGTTTTCAATATTTTTGATAAAAAGTAATGTTACATTTTTTAAATTATATCTCAAATTTTATTTATAAAGCGTTGTGTCCAGCGTTAAATAGTAAAATAATAAATTTTAAAATTATTTATTATATTACATATAATTTTTTAAAATATAATTTAAAAAATATAACATTACTCTTCCGATAAATAAATTACTAAATGCTTAACCTCCCTTTCGCCTGCATAACATTACATAGCGTTAATGTTAAATGCTGATGCCTTATATATGCTCTCTGTTTCTGAACGGGTACTTCGGTGTTGTCTGTTCGATATATAGCATCAAATCAAGTTGATGATACATTTCACTTGTTGATGGACGACTCGTCTAATTGGTTCACCTTAAGGTATGCCAATTATATTGATTAAAATATTTATTTTAGGTTGTTGTTGTAAGTAGAAAATGTGTTTTCACTTGATAATTTTTATAGCCAAAATCATGATCGGTGAGTGAAATGAGTTTTGAAGATCTGTTTGATTTCCTATAACAGATTCCAAGGAAAAAGATGGACATTTTTTTCCTTTCATTCTTAACGTTTAGTTAATTATCAATTGAAAATTTTCTTCAATTTCTTGTTCATTTTATCCTCCGGTAAAAATGTAACATCTGTTTATACTAAGTATATGTTCATTTCAAACACAATCCTCTATATGCAATTTTTCATTCATGATTATTGGATCAATATTTAAATTTGATCAATAGTACCATCACCTTATTTCGACAACGAGTTATCATTTAAGGCTGTACCTGTTCATAAATAATATGCAAGGAAGCAACTCTTTTTTAAATTTTATTGAATAGGTACCCATCGAAATTTAATAATTACGATTAATTGCTGTGTATTTAAAAATATTAAAATAAAATCTAAATCAAAAGAATCCGTGGATAAGTTTAAAAGTGCTCCAAGTAACAACATAAAAGCGTGTTAGTAAATCAGTTCTAGCATGACTATATTAAACAAAGACACCAGTGATTGCAGACTCCAATATACCTTGTTAAAAAACATTAGCTGTTCCATTAGCATCTCCAACCTACTAAATTCCTGACTCATACCTTTCAATATCTACACAGGAAGAAAAAAAAAGTCATGAATCCATGATTACCTAATTACACAAATAACAGAAAAATAGAGAATTGGCATATATAAAGGTAAAAGATCCATGGATAGTGTAACTATCCTCAAACCTCAGAGGAGGAAACTCATGGTCTCCTAATTTATACCTCACAAATCCATTGCAAAAATGTAAATTCCTAATAAAGGGAAATCACAACTATAGTCAGATTTGTTGCTTCTTCATACCATATGCAGAACATCCTTAGTATAAAACAATACTATTATAACAGCAAGAAATATAAGCTCAAAATTAGAAGGCCAAAACCAATTACTTTATGAGAAGTTTACATTACTATTTCAAATGTAACTAAAAATGCACCCAAAAAAAAAAAGTACAAATATCACTACCATGTCTCCTAATCTTGTAATAGAGACAAAGAAGGCATTAGTTATCATGCGGAAGAGACAACATTAGCAACCCAATTACTACTTTCACACTGCATAATTCGCTCAGTCTCATAATCATACAAAACAATCTCTCCTTTATGGCCCAGGCCTTATATAAGTCATGTCAAGTCATCAGAGAGTTCGAAGCTTAGTGAAGGTAGAAGTAAAAACCCTTTGGTGCTAGCTCACCTCTTATATATATATTTTTTAAAAAAATATCTTCTTTATTATTTCTTAACATCACTCACTATTTATTCCAAAACACAAAGTATTTGTGCAAATTAACCTCTTACATAAGAGTGACAAAGTAGATTACGATATGATTATTTAACATAAATTTGACATGTTTTAAGTAAATATTAATAAAAATAATTTGACACAATTAATAAAGTGTAAAACTCGTATTATCAATTTATTAATCGTGTCGAATATGTGTTTAAGTTATGCGATTCGTAAATTCGCTTAAGGCATGCTACTGTTTAACTTATTTTTGAAGTAAATAAATTAATTCGCGATTCTTTTAAAAAGGAATTCATAGTTATTCCTTTCAAACCCGAATTCAATTCATAAAACTAAAAATATATATAATTTAAAATTAAAAAACCTTAATTATAACTTCTTACTTCTACTCAATAAATTATTCTACAAAATAAATTTTATTTTTTTAATTGTATTTTAGAATAATTTTATTATTACATACATTAAGTAATTAATTTTTGATGTAGTTTTAATTTTATTAATTGTGACTTAAATATTTTTAATCGTATTAATCAAATTGAATATTTCAGGTAAATAAATTGAATTTGGTGTTATTATTCATTTAAATGAATATAATTATAAATGAATCAAATCATGTATAATCGTATAAATAAATTGAATTTCATCCATTTATTTAAACATATCTAATCGTGTTATGTCATGTAATTTGAATATTAAATAAATTAAATCTGTATTTGAGTGTCTAATTCATTTGTGTAAAAAAATCATATATAAAAACAATAAAAATTTGTTAATATCTTATGTTGACACGACATAAATATGATTTATTTACACGAATTGCCACCCTTACTATTAGATTAACTGTAAGCAGATGAATCATTACCACTCTCTTGATTTTCTTCATTAAATACAAGTTATTAACACCGAGTTTAGCTTTACCAAACAACATTTTGCCTCTAAAAATCTCTGTTGCAGATATCAAGCAATGCATTTCAGTTTGATACTCTTATGGCATCAATTAAGTCATAGCCTTGATACCATTTTTACTCTATACGCAGTGGAAGAAATAATTCACACCATAAGTAAGAACACATAAAATCAATACACCAATAAAGATAAATAAAATAAATCAATTAACAAGACACAAAATATACGTGGTTCGGCCCAAAATTACCTACCTATCTCCACGAAGGATCTATGATCCAGCTTCGTATTATTGATATAGATCACTAAGTATCTTCTTACATCATCAATGATCCCACAAGACCCCTTAATATCTCCCATAGAGACTTTTAAGTATCTATGGGAGATATTAAGGGGTCTTGTGGGATCATTGATGTATCTACTCTTGATCACAATGACTCTCTTAAAACCTCTTAGTATCTCCTCATAAGAGATTTTTATAAGGAATACAAGAATATCCCGAGTATCTAAACTAAAAGAATATATGGTATTTCTTTTGTTTACTCAAGAACCTAAAGGAAACACTCTCCAAAAGTTACATCCTAGTGCACTATGCACTTAGTGCCTACCTAGCTCCTTTATTCTCTCTTATGGTTACATCCTGAAACTTTAGATGCTTAATTTTTTCTTGTATTTAGAAGGGTTTATATAGTGAATAAAACACACTTAAAAATTCTAAACTTAGTTAAAATAAGAGTCCTTACTTGTATGGTTCTAATTCCACTTAAAAAAGTCAATTGAGCAAAAACAGAAAATATCCCTAAGTTGTCGTGTGAATAATAATCACATGTACAGTACCTGAGTAGAACAGTAACTGCTGAACAGTACCTACCGTGAACAATACCTGTCATAAACAGTTCCCTAGCGCAAACAGTGCTCATTGTAAACAATGTTGCTGCATAAAACAACACTCATTCTTTTTGCTTTTCGCTTTGCTCCTTGTAGACCTAATGCATACTTAATTTCGTAATGACTCTACTCTTAGTATTCATCTCAATTATTACCTATACAAAATTATTGAATCACCAATTTTCAACAACCTCATTACAAAGAACAAATGCACATTATAATATCCATAAGAAACCATCATTCTCTTTGCTAATTGCTCATGCGTATTCTCCAGAGTGTCTATCTTCTCTTCCCAAGAAAAAGGGAAAATGGCATTCAATATGAAAAGACTAGTACTAATTCTTAATTTATTATCTATCCATCTTTAAGGCCATAATGTAATAACCAAGGGGCCTCACCTCCGGAGTCAGATTGTGGAGATTACTCCTTCAAGGCTTGACTTACATGCCGAGGAAAACTTTTCCACCAACAGAAGAAAAGATTGCAAGGTACTTTGGTATCATAAAAAAAATGTACCTTTCAATTCCAACTCAACTTTTCATCTAACTAGGGCAGTTCCAAAAGAACTCAAAGAGATTTTTAATTCTAATTCTCATTTGTCATAAAATAATGTTTGAAATCCCTAAAGGTTGTAATGGTCTCCTAAGTATGTTATTTCTCGAAACCTCCGACATCAACTGTAAAGAGCCTAAGAACTTGATGGAGAAGAGGGCAAGTGACAGAAGACAACATCCCAAGCAATCCAACCCTCAATTCCATCTATTGGTTCTGTAAATAATTCTAAGCCTAAAGGACTTGGGCCATTGGCTCTTTGCTTTCTTTCTTCTTTGTGTTGGAAGTTTACGTTTATCTTTTCAGTTTATTTTAGGAGTGATGAGTTTAGCTTATGGATGCCAGATCTCAAATCCCTTCACATGTGCATAGTTTAATCTGTGAAAATTGTTATTGTTTGATCGTAAATGTAAATTAACTATATGCTTTGATTTTCTCATTCCATGCTCTGCATTCTTGATTCTTCGGGAGAGATTGCATCATATTATACGGGTGCTTAAATTAATTGAGATTCCTAGTTCTGTATGTTTTGAAGTATTCAGAGTTGTAGATTGCTTGTAGAAAACTGGCGATGAGCCTTGAGTATCCTTTTCAATAAATTTAGTTTTAGTTGTACAGATGAAAATTGTTAATGTTTTAATTGAATATTGATTACGTAAATAATCAAAATGTAAATGTTAGAATATTTTTTTGTTAATCTCATGTATGGTTAGTGTATTAGAGACATTCTTTAATGGAAAAGATGATTCGTGTGAATGTGTATGTTATTCTGTGCCAGCTAATGAATGCACTAAATAGCAGTTCTTACCTTGAAAAAATTTGTTTATTTATTTTTGTTATATCTATTTTACTTTTGCTCTTATTTTTTTTTTTTTTTTTTTTTTTTTGGTAAGTAAAATTTTTTATATAAATGCTAAATCCCGCTGGTATTACAGAGAAAAGATTCAATAAAAGAGAGAAAGTAAAACAGTACAATCCCAGACAGTTAACTACATTTACCAACCAACTGCAATGTGGTCAATCCCTTGGCCATTTACAGCACTTATACATCTAATCCAAATAACATCCTTAATCTTTTGGTAAACTTCGCTTGTAGAAGGAGTTTTCTGTTGGAAGACCTTCAAATTCCGTTCTCTCCAAATAAAGTAGATTGTAGCGCAGAACGATACTCTTCTAATCTTACTGAGAGTGGATTTGCCTTTAGATTTCCTGCACATGAAGGAGATTACTCGTTGCCATCTGTTCGGGCACTGATTGAGTTGACACGCCCTTAGTACTTTGTGCCAAATTTCACTACAAAAGTTGCATTGGAAGAATAAGTGTGAGATTGTTTCCTTGTCATTACCACAAAGGGGGCAATCATCTGATGGGATAACCCCCCATTTTTTAAGTCTCTCTCTGGTAGATAATCTGTTCTTCAAAGCTAACCAAGTAACGAAGCTGTGTCTAGGTATATGTTGCGTTCCCCATATCAGTTTACTCCATCCCACCTTAGCCTCATTGTTCTTAAGATATCTCCAAGTACTCGCAATGGAAAACTTTGCATTGGGACTTGCGGTGAATGAAATTCTATCTTCTCTTTCCGAAATTGAAATATTTTTACGGAGATAGTCCCATACCTGAGAAGTGTACTCGTCCAAAGGGTCAGGAAGGTTCCAATGACCATGCTGCCATAGTTCATTAACCTTTGCACCCCGAGGAATATCCGCATCGGAGATTTGTATGTGGGGGAATTTATTAACTATTGATTCTCCACCCAGCCATGGATCCCACCAAAATTGAAAGGACTTGCCGTTGCCCAATTCATAGGAGAACAATTGTTTTATCTGACTTCTCAATCCCAGCATCTTCCTCCAAGTCCAGCTACCATCCATTGGCTTTGTGATGCCCCAAAAACTTAGTCTCCGCAGTATGTTATCAATTACCCATTTTGCCCACAATGAGGTTTTCACAGCAACCAGCTCCCAGATGTGTTTAGTAACTGCCGCTGAATTCCACAAGCTTATAGATTTAATGCCAAGACCCCCCTCAATTTTATCTTTGCATACCTCATTCCAGCCCACTAAACCTCTCTTCCCCTGCTGGTTACTTCCATGCCATAAGAAATTACGACATTTGCTTTCAATTTCTTTGGTGACCGACTTAGGCAGGGTGAACATAGAACTCCAGTAGACATGCATGCTCATTATGACTGATTTTATTAATTGCAACCGCCCCGCATAGCTCAGATATTTCACAGTCCAGCTTGAGATTCTTGCAGAGATCCTATTAATGAGCTCCTGACAGTGGTCTTTCTTCAGTCCTCCAGAGATTAAGGGGATACCTAAGTATTTGATAGGCAAAACACCTTGCTGGAACTGAGTCACTTGAAGGATTGTCTCCTTGGTAGATTGAGGCACATTCCCAAAGAAGATGAAGCTCTTACCAGCGTTTAGGTGCAACCCTGAGACCATTGAGAAATCATCAAGTGCTTGTTTAAAGAAGTCCACGGACTTGACATCCCCATTAGAGAACAACAATAGGTCATCTGCGAACATCAAGTGGTTTAGTTTCAGCCTGTTACACCCTTTGTGATATATAAACTGGTTTTGAGGAATACAACTTAGGCTCCTACTGAGGTATTCCATGGCCATAACAAAAAGCAAAGGGGACATGGGATCCCCCTGCCTCAAACCTTTCTTCCCCGGGAAAAAGCCTTCTAGTCTGCCATTTACCATAACTGAGTACGTGCTTGTTCTGACACACTTCATGATGATGTTGATAAAGTGATAAGGGAAATTCAGACCCATCAATACCTCTTCTAGGAAATCCCAAGATACTGAATCATAAGCTTTGCGGAGATCTATTTTAAGAGCACACCTTGGGCTCCCACTGTTGCGATCATAACCCCTCACAAGCTCATGAGCTAGTAAGACATTATCTGATATCTTCCTATTAGGGATAAATGCTGATTGACTAGGGCTGACCAAGTAGCTCACCACTCTCCTCAGTCTGCATGTTATAATTTTGGTAATACATTTGTAGAGGACGGTACAACATGCAATTGGTCTATAGTCCCCCAAGCTATGAGGATTATGAACCTTAGGCACAAGGGTAATGGCAGTGGCATTTATGGGGTTGTAGAACTGACCTGAGGAGAAGAGATGTTGCACAGCTGCAGTGACCTCCCTTCCTATTATGTGCTAGCATTTTTGAAAGAAGCAACTGTTATAGCCATCCGGTCCAGGGGCTTTATCACCATTGATGCTGAAGATAGCACTTTTGACTTCTTGTTCTGTGACAGGGGCATTCAACATGTCTCTATCATCAACCTTCAATTTAGGGCCCGCGTCCATAATTCTTTTTTGTATGGACGTCCTATGGGAGGTAGGGGTACCCAACAAATCTTTGTAGTATCGGACAATGGCTTCTTTCACAACCGTGGGGTCTTCAACAATTTCTCCGTTTGGGTTTTCAATCGAAATGATTCTATTCCGAGCTCTTCTTTGCTTAACTGACTTATGAAAGTAGCTGGTGTTTGAATCCCCCATTTGAATCCATCTGATTCTGGATTTTTGTCTGACAATGCTTTCTTCAGCATAAATAAGATTCCTTAAATGTTGGTAAATGCCCCTTTCCTCATCTTGAAGGGTTTGGTTGAAAGGGTCATAGATCAGACTACTCTGTAATGAGGCCAACATCAGTTTGTAATCTTCAATCTTTTGCTGGATGTCCGAGAAGAAGACCATATTAAGCTCTTTTAGCTTGGGCTTCAATAGCTTTAGTTTAAACCATACCTTGGCCATTGGGGGACCATGACAAACATGCTGCCACTCTCTCTCGACTGTGGGAAGAAAATCACTGTGATTACACCAGGCGTTGAAGAACTTGAAAGGAACCTTCCCAATATATGAAGCTCTAGAAATGGAGACCACGAGAGGAGAGTGATCTGAAATGCCCGCTGGAAGAACTTCACACTCAGAAAACTCCAATGCATCCAGCCACTTTCCATTAACAAATGCCCAGTCAATTTTCCTCCAAATTCGTTGTCCACCTGTTTGATTGTTACACCAAGTGTAGTGACAACCATGGTTCTTTAACTCGAATAACTCTAGTCTCGATATCCAGTTTTTGAACTGTTCTACCATGTTATCATTAACCCATTGACCGCCAATTCTGTTATTGTTGCTGAGTACATTGTTGAAGTCTCCTTGGATTAACCACGGTATAGTGTTGGGAGACAAATCCTCCCTAAGGTCCTTCCACAGGTTCTCTCTCTCAATACTAGCAGAGGCACCATAAACCAGAGTCCAGTAAAACATCATACCATCAATAATCACTCTACTATGTATGAATTGTTGGTGTTTTTGTAAGATCGTGACATTGCATTTAGCCGGATTAAAGGCGATCCATATTCTTCCCATGTCTAGGCACTCAGAATTATTATCTAGTTTCCACTCTCGTAATGCCAACTTCTTCCAAATGGTATCTAGATTAGACAGTTTCACTTTTGTTTCTAACAATCCCAAAATACATAATCGACAAGATTTAATCAGAGCCCGTACCTCTGATTGTTTGCAGGGGTCATGGAGACCCCGAATGTTCCAGCTTGCGATCATTGTCCCCTATGTGGGGATTTAGAGTTCCTTTTGGCACGTCGACCCTTCCCTATAATTCCCACATCATGTGTCAGAGTAATAGTCTTCCTTAGGTTAAATCTGTCCATTACCTGGATCTCCTCTGTTCCCCCGGTTCCTGGCATTTGTTTTGTTGCCTTATCTGTGTGGCCATGCGCCTCATTTCCCTCTGGCGTCTGTATCTCCCCTTCTGTTTTACTTAGATTTAACTCTTTTGGTTCTGGCATCTCCGGGTGGCCAATAGGTACTTCAGCTTCTCTTTGATTATTCTGATCATTCCCTTTTGCTTTCCACACTTGTTTTATCCCTGTCAAGCAGTCTTTCCCATCATGACCAACCCGTTTACATTTAGAGCATACTGATGGCTTCCACTCATAAGTCACCTCCTGCCTAACCATATTACCCTCTTCGTCCTCTAATGTAATCATGGAAGGGAAATCACCCTCCACATCCATATCCACCAGGACCCTCGCAAATGCCAGCCTTGTTCTGTTCAAAGTACATTGGTCGCTAAATTTAGGGGATCCCAACGAGCTGGCGATACGACTCAACAGCGAGGGGCTCCAGAATTCCCACGGTAATCCTGGGAAATGCACCCAAATAGGTAAAGTTCTGATACTTGCCACATCCATTACCATTCGGGGTTTCCAAGCTTTGAGTATCAAAGGGCGTTTATCAAAGGTCAGTGGACCATCCTCAAGAGCTTTTTGTTGCCCATATTCATTCTCAAAGTTAAACAGAAACACCCCATCTTTGATGGAGTGGATCGAGATAAGGCCAAATTGCCTCCAACGGCGCGTTATAAAAGCTTGGAGAGGTTGAAATTGGGGGCACAATCCATACACACACCCAATTAATGCATGCTGCCACCTTTCCTCTTCTTCTTTAAGTTCATTACTATTGAATTTCACAATTTTCTTACCATTTGAGATTGTCGGGGGGACAAATTGTAGTTCACTGCCATGGCTTCGAGTACGGTTGTCAGCAAATAAAGATACCCAAGGCCTGTTAGATTGTACGCCCTTTCTGCCCTCGCAATCTGCCAATGTAGCACCCGCGGGTACTGTAGCAACAGCGGGTACTGTAGCACTCGCGGGTACTGTAGCAACCGCGCCCAGTGTAGCAGCAGCAGCAGCGGACGACGCCCCGTATCCCGCCCCACAAACAGCCGGCGCCGGACCCAAGCCGACAGCCAACACCGCGGGAAGCCCGTTGCTCCTGCGCATGGCCGCACTTTCTGGAGCCACCGGAGGAGCCCCGACGGACAGCCCAGAATCCGCGGAGGCAGGAACCATGGAGGCCAAGCCAGCCGGAGCGCGACCGCCATTCCCGAGCGCCGGTGCGGCCCTGGAAGAACCTCCATTCGTAGGGGGGCCAGGAGCCTTCGTTCCAGCAACCCGGGAGCCGGCAGAGCACAGCACAACCCCCTGTGCAAGAACCTCGGCAGCCCCCGCAGGAGACCCGACGGTCCCGGCCGACGCACCTGCAGCAGCTCCACAGCGCAGAGGATCACCAGAACACCCCGAAGGCAACTCGGACAAGGCTGCCAGAGGATCCCCACACCCGGAAGCAGCGAACGGGGGAGCAGCCGCGTGGGACGCCGGCGGAGGATAGGCAGCAGAGGGAGGAGCGGCAGCAGTAGGAGGAACGGCTGCAGAAGGAGGATCGGCAGCAAGCTGGGCGCTACCATCGTTCACTTGCTCGCTAGGCGAGCGATTCCGGGCACCGCGAGCGGACGGAGACGGCGGCATTTTGTTCGATTTTTTCTTCCTCATGGATACGGCGTAAGTTAGTTCTGTGCGCCGAGAGAAAAAACCCTACTATGCCACGTCACCTTTCGCTGTTTCAACTACTCGCTCTACTTTTGCTCTTATTAGTGACAGTGTAGTTTCACGATTAATTCTTTTTTTTTTTTATCCCTTCTTTTTCCTTCACCTTCTGTATGCTAATTTGAGTTTCCTTAATATCATTCATTTCTGCAAAAGCAATTACAATCGGGCCAAAATCTAAGAGCTCAAAGGTAGCAAAATCTTCTTCTAATGTTTTGTTGAAGCATGGAAACAAGGCTACTATCTTTTCTCTGCAGCAAGCGGAGAAGTGGTTTTGGATTTCACAACTTGAGTTAGTAGCTTGTAATTATTCTAAATCCCATAGTTTTTCTCTATTATATATAGTGCACTTTTCACTAGGACTTGATTTTTCTTATTATTGTCTTGAATCAAGTTGATCAAATTAATCATCTGCATATGTCTCAATGATCAAATTAAGCATCTGCATATGTCTCATCTTTTATTCTCTTGGCTACAGAGGAGCCCATCAAGGTCAGAACAACAGGTACCATTTTCCATATCAAATCAAAGCTATTGGCGATTGCCTTAGTGAATTTAATTTAGGAGAAAGAGTCTTACTTGGTTATGCTTTTAAGAAAATTGAATATGCTTGCTTTTAATTTTTGGTTTGTATATCACTTGGATTAAGTCATATCTGTTATAGTATGTCAGAATATTTTTTAGTACATAAAAGGAACTGGCCGTTCAATATACTTACTTTTTGTTAATTATGATGCATTTCTAGGTATGAGAATAATTCAACTAGGATGAAACATTGACTCAACTAAACCTTTTGTTCAACTTCATGACATTCTTTTATCTGAAACATGAAATTAGATTAAGCGCATCAATTTTAATTATTGATTAAGAGATCAAAAGTCATAAATAAAACATGGATTACATTTCTTTCCAATGGTTTCTTTAAATTTGTTTGTCATTTTGTTGTTACTGCACCCATTAAATGCCATGGTTTCTCAAGTTTCCTTTTTGCTCATATTTTTATTCAAGAGCTCATTATGCCATTGCCATGGTCCTTCTCCCTCTGCTATTTTCAAATCTTTATTTAAAAAATGCCCAACTCTTTTTTATTTTTTAAAGATAAAAAAAAAAACAAATAAACTTGGGATAGAGGAAGAAAATATGTGCTGGTTTAAACAAAACAAGTTAAGTGCCACCTCAATGCGGTGTAAGTTATAAGTAATCAATATAATATGCTCTTGGGCATATCATATTGATCATATAATAATTAAGTATATAATAGGTACATAGATCTGTTAATTACCTAAATTTTTCTAGGATTGTTTGAACTCGAAATTAACTTCAAAGCTAATTTGGGATATTTGAGTTGGTGTTAGAAGCTGATCTCCACTTGTATTGACGAAGAATCTGTTCTCCTTTTCTGTCATTGTTCAAAGAAGTGCGAAGAAGACAAATTCTTCTTTTGATTTTTCAGCTCAGATTTTTTTTTGGCCAGTGAGGTGTCGATCTGCTTTATGCTTTATGCTTTATGTAAGACTATTTTAGCTTAACTTCTGATATGTTTTTTTTTTACTTATGTTTATATTTTGTTGTTGTTATAGAAAAAACAGAGCTACCTGTAAAGATTAATGGTCATGGCTTTTCTGTTTGTGTTGAATTATTATTAATCATATGCTTCTCTTGAACATATTTAGATTAATTATTTATGTTCTAATTTAAGATTAAGGTTTGGCAAATAATAGATGAAGAAATGATTTTAGTTAATGTGCCACAATTTTAGCTATAGATTTATGAAGGTATGCTTATATTTACCTTTAAAAGTTTGTTTTGTTTACATATTAAGCGGAGATGGATAAAGTATAATGTGTTAGTTTTAGTTAATTATTAGAGTTGATGTTGTTGTAATTACAAATAAATAAATACATATGGTTCATTTGATTTGCATTTTAATTAATTATTAGAGTTTTATTCATTGGAGAATGACCAAGCGCCCAAGGTTCCATTTTTACTTAATTTGAAAGGGAAGTTTTTTGTAGTTAATTTGAAAGAACATTTTTTTATGACATAAGAATATTGATCTAAGAAGCCTTAAAATGAATTGTTTGCAATCCAGAAAAGCAGCTGAAAAAAAAAATGTAAGTACTTCAAGTTAAAATAAAAGTTAAGTACTATAAGTTTACTGGTTATTCATTTTGATTTTTTTATTTGTAGGGAGACAATACAACAAATCAGCGTGAGAACATTGTTCTTATAATAGCAAATTCACAGATGGAAAGAAGCTCGTTGAAATTTTTTTTCTTTTTTTTGTATAGTTAAAATATTATAAAGATTATTTTTTTTTTAACTTTTTTGTATTTATTTACGATTTCTAATAATTTTTTAATTATATTATAATTTTGAGGATTGATAATAATATTATATTTGCATATTTTCATAATGCTGTATTTTATTTTTAGAATTTTGTATAATAATTTTGATAAATATTTGTATAATTGTTTCATAACACAAAAGAAGTAGATTTTGCGACGGCAAATTAACTATCGCAAAATTTTATAATGCTTGCGTTTGTGATGGTTGCTTGCCATCTCAACGCTGTTGCAAAGTGCTGGTTTTCCTATAGTAATAGACAATACAAAAGCAATTCTTACTAAAATTTGATTTTGTGAACATTGTGAAATAATAATCAAACTAAGAAATATCAATAGTCAATGCCTATATAATTAGCTAGAAATTGTTAACGCTAAGCAAAACTTTTCTAACGCATTCTCCACCTACAACTGTCTCCTAATAAAATCATTGATTCCTTCTCATTGTTAAATCATGTCATATGATACTCTTTTTTTTCTTTATCAACCATGCAACAATAGTATTCTTGACCCTTAGTGATAAAAAGATGGTGCATATTAAAATAATAGTCAAAAATACATTTTACCTCTCTAACATGTGGTTCAAGTTTAACATGTGGTTCAAGTTTTAGAAGTTTGAAGTAAACAATTTTCTGATTTATATATTGGCCTCACACTTTAAGAAGCCACTTGCAAACCCTTGCATGATTGACAAAAAATTTCATCTAGTATTGTAACCAATATACAAAATTATTTGACATCATTGAAGTAAACATTTTGGCTATTTGGTAATTTGCACTCATTTTCCATCCGAACCATGCAAGAAGACACAATAATTGGTTTTTCACCAAACAAGTAGAAGAGTATATCAGTCTTTCCCCAATTAAAAAGTTTCAAGAGCACATTGCCTTCTCCAATAGTTCTTGCAATTTCCCACTCTTATATGACTTTGCAGATGATTAAAAAAAAGAAATAAATTATTTCTAATTAAAGAATATATCAAGAGAATATATGGACGTATGCTCATAAACTGCAACATCAAGAGGCAAGATATACAATAGATTGTATTAAGAATTCAGAAGTCAATGAAAAAGCTTCAAAGGTTTTAAATTTCAAGTAATTGCAAACAATGAAAAGACGTGGGAGTTGTAGACAAACACAAATATCAAAAGTACCATGCATTTTAAGAGTATATTATGAAATTAAAAAAAATATTATTACGGTTTATGTGTTAATACACAAATATTAAAAAAACATTAAAAAAACTATACTCCTAATATCTCAATTTATGAGCTTTTATAAATAAAAATAAAATAATTTTTTTAATCTTTAAAAACTCTTCTTCAATTGCAATTAAATATTATCAAAAATAAAAAAATATTTGATATTAAAAACAATTCTTTTGGCCAGTAGAAATGCCTAACCAAACACACATTAAAACAAGTTCGGTATACTCAAGTTTAATTATAGTTTAAAGAAGCACAAAAGTATACCAAACTTGGCTAAGGTGTAATAAAAAAAATAAAGAATATAAAATAGTGAAATTAGATTTTATTCAACCTTAATTTTAGAGTAACTTTTGACCTATTCTTGCAAAGTTTCACATGATGAGTGCTGCTCGTGTGTTCGGCATTTAGACCACTACAACACTTCACCTACAAAATAGTGAAATACAACATGAAAGAAAAAAAATGAAGAAATCAATACTAACAACAATAAATGAGTATGTTAAAATGAACAAATCATCGAAATCTTTCAAGTAAAATAGTTTTCAGTAATAAATCATAATATGAATTTAATAGTTGATCATACTTATGACACTGAATTCACAAATCAAGCCAACAAAATCATTTAAGAGCTAATTAAAATACTAAAAACAACTCATGGAATTTCAATCGGTAAAAATCTATACAAATGATTTTGTAACTTTTAACAAGTTAACCAAGCGAAATAGCACGCGTAAACATATAATATTAAAAACATATATATAAAAAAGGAAATAAACACTATTAGAATGTTGATGCTTGTGTCCGGGCACCATTTGGTGTTGGAGACTCCAAGTCGTTGAAGTCACACGCATCCATCTTCACCTTCACCTCGTAACAAATTAAGGTTTGTCGGTCGTTTTTATCCTCTCGTGGCATTGTTAAAGTGACTCACTCATTACCATTGCAACAAGTGAGATAATGAAACAAGTATGAGAATTAATTCTTATTTGGATACAAAGAAAACGAAATAAAATGTGCTTTTGATTAATCAGGAAACAAAAGAAAAAATATCTAAGTTGAAAATTTTTACTTACTAAATAATAATACAAGTATTTATAATAATTTAAAAATACAGAAAGCAAATATATTCTCATGTTTTATTAATTAATTCAACGATCTTGTCAGCTCAGTCAATAACCATTTTCGTTGACTTAGCAACTTCCAACTCTTTCTTTTTCTCTACTCAAAATTATAATAGGTAAATATTAACAAAAAAAAATATAAAATTGAGCACATTTAACTATACAAACACTAAAATAAGTTTTATATATCCAAATTTAATTATAGGTTAAAGAGGCAAAAATGTATATCAAACTAAGGTATACTAAAAGAAATAAAGTTAAAAAATCATAATAGGCAAAAATTAACAAACAAAAATGTAAAAAAGGGCGCATTTAACAAAATACACACTAAAACAAGTTTGGTATACCTAAATTTAATTATAGTATAAAGAGAAAAAGAAAGTATACCAACTCTTTCTTTTTCTCTACTCAAAATGATAATAGGTAAATATTAACAAAAAAATATATATAAAAATGAGCGCATTTAACTAAACACACACTAATATAAGTTCGGTATACCTAAATTTAATTATAGTTTAAAGAGGCAAAAAAGTATACAAAACTTGGTTAAGTATACTAAAAAAAATAAAGTTAGAAAACGATTATAGGCAAAATATTGACACAAAAAAATATAAAAATAGGCGCATTTAACAAAATACACACTAAATAAGTTTGGTATACCTAAATTTAATTATAGTTTAAAGAGGTAAAGGTATACTAAAAACAAATAAAGTTAGAAAACGATAATATCCAAATATTAAAAAAATAAGTAAAAATAGGCTCATTTAACCAAACACACACTAAAAACAATTTGATATACCTAAATTCAGTTATTGTATAAAGAGAGAAAAAAAAGTATACCAAACTTGGCTAAAGTATACTTTGAAAAAAAAAAGATTGAAATAGTGAAATTAGATTTTATTTAAACTTCATTTTTAGAGTAACTTTTGACCCATCCTTGCAAAGTTTCACACAATCATAGAGACGAAGAGTGCCCCTCATGTGTTTGGCATTTAGAGTTTCATCTTTACAAAACTTGACACGATCATAGAGTCGAAGACTACCCCATATGTGCTCCGCATCTAAATCGCCGTAGCACCTCATCGATAACATTAAATTCACGAGACAACAAAATCATTTAATAACATCGATCGGTAAGTACATAATGATTTCGTAACTTGTAGTAACTTAATCGAACAAAGTAGATATCAAAATGTATGTATGAAAGGAAAACGATTACTAGAATTTGGGTGCTCGTGTCCAACCGCCACCGTCCGCGAAAGACACTGAGCCCTCGAAGTTAGGTGAGTCTATTTTCACCTTCACTTCTTAATGTACCAGAGGTCTACTCACCCTTTTAATTCTCTTGCGACGTTGTTTAAATGACTCGCTACGTACCATTCTTTGTATTTTTGCTTGGGTATTTGTAAGAAATTTTTTTTAAAAAAATGTAAAGTTTCTGGAAAAAAATTACTTCGAGACTTGGAATGAATTGATTCTAGAGTGTTAAGAACTATTTTACCAACATTGGATATCAATAAGAAGTTTTGGAAATCTTAGGATGAAATAAAGATTGATTATTTGAGTGTTCTATACACCTCCACTTAAGAGAACAGAGGTGCCTAGCCCATATTTGGGGTTTCTATAGAGAGTGCCTGAATCCATGTTGTTGATTTTTAAGCCTAAGAAAGAATTGAAAAGGGCCGCGGAGATTAGGAGAACAAGAGAAGAGTTTAAGAGGCAGAGGAAGAAGGAATTGAAGAGAATGAGGAAAGAGATGGGAAGGCGACGAAGGCGCAAAAGAAAGAGGAAGAGAGGAGAAGGGAGATTAGAAAGAAGTATGAGGAGTCATTGCAATATTCAAGGGAAAATTCTCAATACATGGCAGATATGTGGGCAATTTGGTTCAAGATCCAAATATGGCAACTGCTATAGAATTGGTGTTCTTTTATATCTTTTATCAGATAGTTGTGCTAAATTAGAGGAGGCAGAAAAAGGATAATGAAGATAGGTTGAAAATTGAAAAATACGAAGACATGAGAGAGGAAGAAGATGAGAGAGTTGGAGAGGGAGTTAGAAGGGATTAAGGTTGAAGATGGTGTTGATGAGAGTGAGCAAGGGAAAGGGGAGGATAATTCATATCTAAAATGGTTATGTAGTTCGTGAAGTCAGGTGTGCCCGTGCACCCTGCACATGGTAAGAGGTTGCATGTGAAATTCTTAGATGTTGCAGGACTAGGGAAGATACCTCTCAAGCTTGAGGAGATTGTCAAGTTTTTCACTTATAGGGAGATGTATCAGCGGAGTGGAGTGAGAATACCAGGTGAGATTATGCAACCCTGATAAGTTAGTCTGCTATTTGAATTTCTATTACTAAATTACTGGAAATTCATGCGTGAAGGGAATATTGGTGGCTCTTCAGTGTTTTCATATCTTCTTAATTGGTGTCAAGGCCTGAATAGGATAGCCTTTCAGTGTAATTTTAATTTATTATTGCCAAATCTTTTATTCACTTGCTATTCTTAATCATGTGGCTCACTTTTCTATGGACCTCCAGGTGTGGGGAAGACACTACTTGCTAAATCTGTAGCTGGTGAGGCAAGTGTCAATTTCTTCTCCAATTCTGCCTCTCAATTTGTGAAAATCTATGTTGGGGTTTCTCGTGTTCGATCACTTTACCAGGAGGCCAGGGACAATGTAAAGGCTGTCTTAGTGTCTTTTCATTGAATTGGCTCTATATAGATGGTTTCTATTGTCTCTAAATTTTCCTGAATTTGAACAGTTGAAGTCCATCATAAAAGTTTCAGTTGACAGTTATCTATTGCTTTTAAACAATATCTCATTTTAGAGTGCCATGCGTTTCTCATATATAATTTTTTTTTTCTCTACTTCTACCTCTTTTTGTTTCCCTATATTCTTACATCCATGTCATTTGATGTTATATTTTGACAACTTGTTATTTGATGTTTGTCTACATAGGCCCATTCGTTGTGTTATTTGACGAATTGGATGCTGTTGGAAGAGACCGTTGTTTAATTAAGGGTTCGGGTGGACAAGAACGTGATGTTACTCTTAATCAGGTTGGTTGAGACAATAATGTCCTTAAATTATACTGTTTTTCCTTGTTTGGTGTCTAAGACTCTATAAATTGGTTTTCAATGTTCATGTACTATAGCTTCTTGTCTGCCTAGATGGTTTTGTAGAAAGGAGGAATGTGATCACCATGAATAGGACCTTACATTCTAGATCCAGTCCTTGTGAGATCTGGACAGTTTGACCGTAAAATTTACATCCCTAAACCTGGCGTTATAGGTCGCATGTAAATTCTGCAGGTAATTATTTGTATTTTCATTTCCTAATATATATTGATATTTGGTATCACTTATACGACTTCACATCTTTTATATAATTTTTTGATTCCTAATGTTTTCTTTTATTATTTCTCACAATTCACATCTTTTATATATTTTTTTGATTCCCAATGTTTTCTTTTATTATTTCTCACAATTCTTTGTCACATGCACATAAGAAGTTGATAGCTTAGGATGTGGACTATCTGGCTGTTGCTAGTATGACTGATAGAATGGTTGGCAAATATAGTTGAAGTTGCTGCCATTAACATGATGCATGATGGAAGGACTGAGGTAGTAGCTACTCTTTTGGACATTTGCTCATACGACTATAGCTGATACGGTAGAAACAGGGATTGTTAAAACAATGGAAAGTTTTTTAGGCGCGAGTTTTGAAATGGCCTTACTCTATTACTTACAGAATAGCGGCCTTCAAAAAATTAAACAAACAACACCACTCCACAGCTTCGTAAATTAATAAAACTTAATCTTTTTCAATAGGTACATCGAAACACCAATCCAAATGAAACACCACAGTTCCTTCAGAAATGAAAGGCCACATTTCCATCGAAGTTTTTCTGCCGAGTGGCTTTTGATCTTTAAATGGTGCAAAGCTTTCAATATTTTCATTTTTCTAATATACGAATGGTGAAAATTCTTCCACTTTTCGATCTTCAAATGGGACAAAGCCTTCAATATTCACAACTTTCAGATAATGTCGCCAACACTTGATAATATGAGAATTACAACAATTAGCATCTCTATTCTTTAGCTCCTCATACAGCCACTGTAAATCAAGCAAAGCCAAAACAACTCATTAAAAGATACATATGATATACGCTTAGGTTGTATGAAAGCCACACAAGTAACATTAATCACAATGGCCTACGACAATTTGGTAAACGCACCTGAACGAATTTGTATGGGGCTTCGTCGAACGAATTTGGTATCACAAACAAAATTCGAGGATAACATGTCTCAAGAATTGATAGGACCCGACCCGAGCCCTCTTCGAGAATCAAGACGGATCCTGTGATGACATGTGACTAACATACTATTTACTCATACATATGATACAATGAGACTACCTGCCTCAACAAAAAGTGTACACATGTACTCTAATATACAAAAACATATCCAAATACACAGACTGAGACACTTATGCAACTATGCGTATCGTAGGCCAACCTCAAAATGTGATAACTGTATTACACTGCACGAATTCCTGTGACAACCTGGGAAAAATAAGAAAAAAGGGAAAAATGGTGAGCTTATGGCTCAGTGAGTGGATATAATCTGAAAATATTATATACTTTATATGTATTATACACATATAAATTTGTAAGATAAAATAATCATGAAACTGTATACTAAGTAGTCAATAAACTTGTACTGAAAGTATGAGCTGCGATAAAATCTGTGCTAAAATTAAAATCATGACATAATACTGGGATCTGAAAATTTGAAAGCGCAAACTATTTCATAATAGGCAAATATTAAAAAAAATAAAATGTAAAAACGGGCGCATTTAACCAAACACACACTAAAATAAGTTGGCATACCTAAATTTAATTATAGTATAAAGAGAGAGAAAAAAAGTATACCAACTCTTTCTTTTTCTCCACTGAAAACGATAATAGGCAAATATTAATAATAATAAAAAGAGAGAAAAAAAAGTATACCAACTCTTTCTTTTTCTCTACTGAAAACGATAATAGGCAAATATTAACCAAAAAAATGCAAAAACAAGCGTATTTTATCAAACACGCATTAAAATAAGTTTGATTTACTGAAATTTAATTATAGTTTAAAGAGAATGACAAGTATATCAAACTTGGTTAAGGTATACTAAAAACAATAAAGTTAGAAAACGATAATAAGCAAAATATTAATAAAATAAATATATAAAAACATGCGCATTTAACTAAACACACATTAAAATAAGTTTGGTATCCCTAAATTTAATTATAGTTTAAAGAAATTAAAAAGTATAACAAACTTGGTTCAGGTATACTAAAAAAAAAATTAGAAAACGATAATGGCTAAATATTAAAAAAAATGTAAAAACATGCACATTTAACCAAACAAACACTAAAACAAGTTTGGTATACTTAAATTTAATTATGGTATAAAGAGAAAAAAAAAAGTATACCAAACTTCGCTAAAGTATACTTTGAAAAAAAAAAGATGAAATAGTGAAATTAAATTTTATTTAAACTTCAGTTTTAGAATAACTTTTCACCTATCCTTGCAAAGTTTCACACAATCATAGCGACGAAGAATGCCCCATGTGTTTATTATTTAGAGTTCCATCTTTACAAAGCTTGACACGATCGTAGAGTCGAAGACTACCCCACATGTGCTTTGCATCCAAACCGTCGCAGCACCTCTTTTATAACATTAAATTTACGAGACAACAAAGTCATTTAATAACATCGATCGGTTAGCACATAATGATTTTGTAACTTATAGCAACTTAATCGAGCAAAGTAGACATCAAAACGTATGTATGAAAAAGAAAAGATTATTAGAATTTGGACGCTCGTGTCCAACTGCCACCGTGCACTAGAGACACTGAGCCCTCGAAGTTAGGTGAGTCTATTTTCACCTTTACTTCATAATGTACCAAAGGTCTATTCACCCTTTTGATTCTTTTGCGACGTTGTTGAAATGACTCGCTACGTACCATTCTTTATATTTTTGTTTGGGTATTTGTAAGAAAGATTAAAAAAAAATGTAAAGTTTCTGAAAAAATTACTTCTAAGACTTGGAATGAATTGATTACAATAGTAGTTAACTTTATATATGCAAAAAAAATTAAAGAATTTGTTACAAATAAAAATAAAAGAGCAGAACAGTTATAATTAATTATGCCACATCAGCATTACAAACTTGCTGATATAGCAATCTTCATAACAAACTATTTCATAATAGGCAAATATTAACAAAAATAAAATGTAAAAACGGGCGCATTTAACCAAACACACACTAAAACAAGTTTCGTATACCTAAATTTAATTATAATATAAAGAGAAAAAAAGAGTATACTAACTCTTTCTTTTTTTCCACTCAAATTGTTAATAGGCAAATATTAACCAAAAAAAATGTAAAAACGGGCGCATTTAACCAAACACACATTAAAATAAGTTTGGTTTACTTAAATTTAATTATAGTTTAAAGAGGCAAAAAAGTATACCAAACTTGGTTAAGGTATACTAAAAAATATAACGTTAGAAAATGATGGCAAAATATTAATAAAAAAAATATAAAACAAGCGCCCTTAATGAAACAAGTTTCAACTATTCCCTTAACGTCATCCACGTAAAAGGAAAGGACAAAACAATTACTGATTTTCTTTCACAAAACTCTATAAATAGCCTAAACCTCATAATCATTTTTCTAGCAATAAAAAAAACCAACCCTCTTACCATCTTCATAATGAATCCCATTATCATAACTCCTCCTGTTCCTTTTAGTCCACCACAATTTCCAGACCTAATCAGAACCAGAACACTCTATTCCCGTGCCAAAGAATTCATCAGACACTACGCCATCTTGGCAGTCCAAGAACATGGCCTCACAGTTCTTAGTGGCCCTTCGTTCAACTTGGAATACCCTTTCTTTCACCTGCACTATTTTTTTTCTATTTTCCCAATGGTCCAAACCTGTCATTTACTTGTTATGGTACCTGTTGGATTATATACAATCGCCATAGAATTTCCATTACTTAGAACCCTTCAAAAATTAGAAAAATGTGATGAAGATCATCCAGGCCTGATTTTTCTCCAATGGTTTTACCCAAAGACATGATAGATAACTAAATTTCAACACATGATTGCAAACAACACAAATGCTGCAGTCCCCAGACAACATCTTTGGTCTGTTTTACTTCTCCAACCAAAGGGTATGATTGTTTCAGATCACGAAATCCGTTATTACCCCACTGTCAAGGATTACTTCACCTTTACCCTTTCACTAAAGGGATCAATTAAGCTCTGACCTGAATAAGTAATCCAGCAAAAGAGAGAACTTGAAAGAATTCTTGCTCAGGAAAATCAGATAATTCCTCTGTCTGTTTGGATCTCCCCAGAAGATGCTGCACCTTGGGAACAGATTGAAGATGACTTTGCAGAAGAACTGAATTTTGCCAATTTACACAAATCCCAACAAAGACATCTTTCACATCACAGAAATACAGATTACTCTACCCACCATTACCATATCCCAAACATGACTTATTATGCCAGATACAGACAAGAAATGGATAACCTTCACCAATGGCCTCAGCTAGCTGTCCCGACATAACCTACCCAATCTCAGCCAGTTGTCCCGACAGAACCTGACCAACATCAACCCAATCTTAACTTATCCTTCTTTCAAGACTCCCAACCTTATCCAACCGACACCCAAATCCAAGAGGAAGGCAGCACATCCCTCATCCAAATCAGCTCACATGCAAAAGATCAAGATATGGTATACCCACCTTCCACTCAGCCAGAGCCTTCATTCAATGTATGGGAACAACAACTCCATAAGTTCATCTCTCATGGATACGACACAGATGAAAGTGAATAGGGAGACTCATTTTGACCTACATTGCTCTTTCTATTTTTCACAGAAACTAGATCCGTGCCACTTTATCGCATCAAAGAGAGACTGACTACTGCTTTATCTTTATGTCAAGTGTGCTTTATCTTTCTTCATGTCTACTTTTAATCTATTGGCCAAAAATCAATGTTAAGACCACAAAAATCCTTGTAATTAATAAAGTTAATTTGGTCTCAAGTCCAAAGTTCAGTTGTTAGCTAAAAAAGTCTTCAAGTCATAGATGCATTGTCGGCCATTAGTGCCAAAACGGCAAAGTCCCTAAGTCCATAAAATAGGCCTTTATTTGACTTTTCTTAATCATCTTACCTAACCCATCACGTTTCTGATACAATTTTTATCATACTTACATACCAACAAATATTTATTCAAAATTTTGCGGCCTATTATCCCTTATAAAATGATAAAGTAAAACTCATTTTTTTTCTTTTTGCCTCACAAGAATCGAGAAAAATATATACTTGAACATACTTACACATATGCTCCACAGCTGTTATCAATTTATTTTTCTATAAATACATTATTTTTGCATCTTTATACAAACTCGAAAACATTCAAAGATTAGGGTGAGCGTAACAATGGAGGAAATCTCAGCTCGTCGATTCACAAAAATTTGTGTCTTTTGTGGATCCAACCCTGGAAATACTAAAGAGTTTACAAAAGTTGCAGAAAATCTTGGTAAGCTATTAGTTGAGCGAAATATACATTTAGTATATGGAGGAGGTAACTATGGGTTAATGGGGTCTGCGACAAAAACTGCACACAATAAAGGTAGTCGAGTTTTGGGTATCATTCCAAAACCTCTAGCTATTAAAAATATTGTAGGAAAAACAGTTAGGGATGACTTACAAGTCTCATCTATGCACGAGCGAATGTCTCAAATGTTTAGGCATGCAGATGCCTTCATAGTTCTACCAGGAGGTTTCGGGACCTTGGAGGAAATTTTTCAAATTGTCTCATGGGCACAATTACAAATCCACCAAAAACCCATTGGTTTGTTAAATGCTAATGATTTTTATAACGGATTGCTATCTTTTCTTGACTATGCAGCGGAAAGACAATTCATCCCACTTTTAGCACGACGTATTCTTATTTATGCTCCAACTGCTGATCAACTGATTGATCAATTGCAATCTTTTATTCCTCTGTCTAATCCAATATTGTATCAGTTAGATTAGTCCATTTATGACAGTCAGAAAAAGCGCAAAATAGACTTAAATCTCACTCTGTAGCCTCTATTATTCCTATATTGCTGCTATTGTTGTTGTTGTTATTTTCCTTTTCAATAAAAGTTGTTTCAATTGATGTTTTCAATACTATACTTCTCCATATTTTGACATTGAGAAAATTATCTCAATTTGCTCTATGACATGAAAATTATCTCAATTTGCTCGATATTCGACATCATTCTTGCTAAGCATATTAGTCACAACTTTAAAAAAAAATTCTAAATGGTAACATTAAGATCCACAAAAGTACCATTATCTGCAATATCAACAATCTTAGCAGCTTTTGGATAATGTGTCATCTTCATAAAATCATACAAAAATTTAAGCAATATGTCAAACATTTACACAACAAATCTACAAATACAATCCTAAGGATTTGGCATCTGCTCGGTTCCCTTGACTTGACACCTAAAAGTCTACAGAATCATATCTTAACTCTGATACCACTAAAAGCTGTCACGCTCCAGACCCAAAAAATCTGACACATCACATAACTTACACTCATTCAATAATATTTAAACATTTATTTCAATTTCTTTCAGAATTATAGCAATTGAATTATGACTGGGACAATTAGTAAACCGGAGATACGCAGAGTTTTCTCAGAGATTAACACTCTACTACGTCACCAGTAGCAACTTTGTTACCGGAAGCCCAGAATATATTCATTGCAAATTCTTACTTAAAATCAATCTATAACTACACTTGATGAAACTTAAACTAAATCCAACCACACACAATAAAATAATACATAAGTATTTATTCAATAGGGACAAATCAAATATCTTATCCCACGTGTCCCCAAATAAAACACTCAGTAACCTAGCAACTTAGGGAACCCAAGGAACAACAGAAGCCTTGCCAAATCTGCTAAGTACACATGTACTTTATTTACCTGAAATCACCATAAACTATAATGAGTATAAAACTCAGTAAGCATACTAGTTTTTCATATATCAAAATACAAATACATATATGTACACAATGCATGTATATGATATGCTGTGATAAATCAAAATCATAATCTTATCAAATCACATGTTAGGTAAGCGCTTACACATTCTTTCAAAATATATAATAGGAATACCATCACTCAACTACTACTTAGTAGGACTTACACATCACATATCACATAATGAATCAAATGTCACTCATAAGTGACATACCGTATGAGAGGAATAGTACAAGTGAGGTTTAAATTACACATATATAATGCTCAAGCCTGAAGATAAAAGCCAAACCCTCACCTTGATCATCGGTGAGTCCTCTTACATGCACCAATACGCCACCACACAAATGTGATGACTCAATCTTCCTTTAGGTACCAATAGGATCCTCCTTAGATACGGAACACATAATATATACCAATCCTGAAGGAAATGTCACACATAAAGGCTCCACAAATCACAAAAGATGCCTACTAAGTCAACAGTGATTTCAAGCGTTCTCAAAACATAAAATGTTTCTCATGAACATATTACACTTCAAAGCTTTTTTTATTAAACACATTTCATTTTGAAAGCTCACTTTCAAAAACACATATATGTCATGTATGTCCATGCTCACATTCATAAACACATGTCTTCACATTTCATATCAAAATATACTTTGACATAACATAAACATATTCCTAACTACATTTACAAAATCATACATAACAATTACTATGTTTATTGTGATTTCAGTAAAAAAGTCTAGTATACTTACCTCTTAGCACTTTCAGCTACAAGGCTTAAATCTCCTTAACCTATCAATAGAGATTAATCATTTCATAAGCCTCACATTAATCTAAATTCTTAATTCTGATTATATTATATTTAACCACATTAATCTAAATTCTTAATTCTGATTATATCATATTAGACATATAAACTTATCATATTCCACAAATTCGTAATTTTTGAAGATCATTCAGTAGGCACTGTATCATACTGTTCACACAGAAAATTTTCAAAATTTTAGGGTCATTTTGGTAAATTCACTACAAATTCAATTTCTGAAATTTTCAATCGATTCAAAGTCTCAGATAATCTTAAACATGTCTAATTTTATATACTCAAAATTTTATACTATAATCAAATCACAACAATTTATAAAATTTCTTGATCAAGAGACTATCAAATAGAAATTCTGCAATTCATCATGATTTATCAAGTTTTCTACACAGATCATCATTAATTCTCATAATATCTTACGAAATACACATCAAATACTCAATTAGACATATTTACAGAAATAAAAAATTAAAGGAATTAACTTAATTAACACCAATAAATTGAGAAATAATTGTGATATACCTTTTAAAATCCAAAATTCTAATTTCTTCTTCTTCTTCTTCTCTTTCTCCCTCCTTTATTTCTCTCTTCTCTTACTCTAAAAGAGGTAGCTCGACCAAAATGAGAGAATTAGGGTTTCAAAAGTTTATTTTTATACTAAGAGGCTATTTTTTGATATTTACAAATTTACCCCCAAAACTTTTAAAGTATTACAATTTGGTCCCTAAAATAAATCTAAAGTCTTGCAAATAAACCCAATGCTAATAGTATGTCCTTAACTTATACAAACACTACTAATAATAATACATAAATCAAGTATCACCCACATACAAATAAAATACATATATTTATATATATATATATATATATAAATACTTATTTTTACCGGTTATGGATACTGGTTACTACACCTAATCTCTATTATTAACTCCCTAGAGATTTTACAAGGAAAACCCTTAAAAGGACCTAATGTTTAATGCTTCATTGCTTTACCACGAGCAATGAACACCCAAACAACGGTTCCACCTTAGTGCACACAAGCACTTAGTGTCTATCTAGTTCTTCTACTTTCTTAGAGTCTCTCTTAATGCTTAATTTGAAATAAATGGCTTACAAGTATTTATATAGGGTGTATTTCTTGTTGGAGTAAGAGTCCACTTGTTTTAGTAGTCTAAAACTCGAAATTTAGATAAAAAACGGCTTCCTGACACTTCTGGCGCCGCGGCGCTCATCCCTGGGAGCCACAGCGTTGGGCTTCTGGTTTGGGCACCGCGACGCTTACCCCTGGGCCCCTCGGCGCTCAGCTCTGGTGCCCCCTATGCATGTTTTCTTCGCTTTTTTCTCATCTTCAAGTTCTGTTTTACCTTCCCCTTTGTATTCCACATGACTTAAACTTCTTTATACGTGTCCCACACATTTTAAACTTCTTGTAACTCTTCACTTTAGTATTCATTTCAATTCATGTCTAATTAAGATTATTAAATCACTAATTTTTTTAATAATAAAAATATATTCTAAATTGTTAAAATTTAATACTAAATTGTTAAAAATTATGTAAAAGCTAACATACTCAAGTCCACTTGAATATAAAAAACTAATATAATGAAGCATTAAAATATCTTTTAAAAATCATTAAAATTGATTAAACCCGAAACGCTTTCATTTCATTTTATTTTATTTTCCTAAAAAAGCCGAACGTCTTCTTACCGTTTTGAGCTGTAATGAGAAGGAGTGACTTTTGACTGAATGATGAGGGTTAATTGCGACCTTTGCACTGAACGCCAATGACCGTCCGTACTCCGTAGATTTAAAAATTGGTGAAAAAACAATTTGCGAGTCAATTTTCAAAACTTTGGCGGGTTGTTCTTCCCCTGCAAAAATCCTAACTAAACCCTAATTGCTTCTTTCTTTTTCTCATACGCAATTCCCAAAAATAAAATCAGCTCTCAGCTCCTTCCGCTCTGCAAAACATCTCTTCCCTCTCTTCAACGGGTCAACCCACTAATTATCTTTCTCGCCAATTTCCCTCGACGAACGCCCGTCTTTTCTCCGCTGGAGAATCCCAACTCGACAGCACCAATCCGGGGGAAACCCAAAACGCTCCTCGATATTGGAGTATTTATAACCCTTCCACTGCAAATCAAGTGTCGGAGTCGAGCGCTAATGATGATTTGGGGCAGAGAGGATTCAGGGGAGTGTGAGAAATCAAAGTTCGAGCGACAGCGTTGGGACGATGAAGAGGTTTAACGAAAGAGAGAGTGGCGAGGAACCTGTTGTGGAAAGGACTTGGCTGCCGCAAAAACCGGAGGAAGTACGGCCATTGCGTTTGCAGGAAGTGAACAGGGGAGTTAATCAGTTGGATTGGCTAATTCCTTTGTAAGTTATGAAAATTTTCAGTGATTTTAAATCGGTTTATTTATTTCAGGTCTGATTATTTTGCGTTTTTGTTTGCTATTCTTGATATTGAGGTCTGAACTTGTTGGGAACGAAGTTGCAAGGGTGCTTGGCGGTGGTCTTGTACCAGGTTCGATCCAATTATCTTTTCTGTCCTTTGTCTCGGTCAATTGCTTGAAGTATTGTCTTCTTCCTTCTTATGTTTTTCAGTCTAGTATTTATTTGGTAATCATTGTTGGAGGTATGATAATTATCTACGTGCTTATAAGCTCGAGGTCCAATTTTCTTGTTATTATATAGTTGAAATGCAAAAGATATCATCCTCCACTTTAATTTTTATGTACCGCGCTTTCTCAGGTATACTATAGTATGAATGGATACTGATTTGGAACAAAATAATGGATTGTTGAAAAGAGGCAGAGTTTTTGTTGCTGAGATTAATTGTACTGGAATCTAGTCTTTGAGAAATTTGCTTCACTACTCAAACAGGAGTTGATTCCTTTACTTTGATTTAAACAAGCCACTTGAATTGAATGCCTATGTGGCTAATTTTTTTTTACTGCTGTTGAATTGATGATGCTTTGATTATTTTCCATCTCAATGCTGCATACTAATTAAGCTGATTTTTAATTGAACCCAAGTTATTGGACATTCCCGTTGAAACCTTTCATTCAGCAGATGAAATTAACTCCTTTTCAAGTGAATAATAGTTTGCGGATTTACTTTCTGTGTTGCTTGCATCATGAAAATTCAGTTTAGCTAATGAAAAGTTGCATTATGTTTTCCCTAGAACATATTGCAACAGCATTTATGATGACAATATGAATGCTTCTCTTCAATGTTCAAGCTTATCAGTGGGTATGCCCTTAGGCCTTTCAAATTATTGTCACATGGGATGGATACTTTACATTATATTCTCTTGTTATTTTTGTCTTGTTTTGCAGGCTCTTTAGTTTTGATTGGCAGAGATCCTGGTATTGGCAAGAGTACCCTGTTACTGCAGGTATATATTTTCGGCAAGTGTTACCTTTGATCTTGTATGCTTATAGTCAGTCATACATACGAGTTTTCTGTTAGGTTGTGAGGACTTCTTGTTTTTACCTTTTTACTTGATTTAGTGTGTTGAGACACTTATATATCAATAACTGTCTTCACATGTCACTTTTCACACTTGAATTGACAGATGGCTGCAATAATAGCTGAGGGATGTGTTCTTGGTGAATCTTCTCCAGTTGTATACGTCTCTGGTGAAGAGGTTAATGGTTTTCAATATGATTTATTATGCTTTCTTTCATAAGTTTTCCCATGTATATAAGTATTAATCAGGGAGATATACAGTTTTTTTTTTTTTTAAATCTTTGATCACTTATTGCTACTTTCCCCTTGATGGAATTTGATTTTAGGAATTTAAGGTGCTGACAGTTAAATATATATATATATATATATTTAACTTTTACACTTAAAAGAGTGTTAAATTTTCACGAAAAGTGCTGTTTATGCCTGCCTGCCTACTTATCTGGAAACGACAATGTATTGGTGCCACAGAGTATGCTCGAGTTAGAAAGTTCAGCATGACAGTATAAATTATGGAACATATGCTCAGTCGATAAGAAAATGTATCAATTAATTATGAAATACACGATTTCATATGGAAAAATTTTCCATCCTGTGCTTTCACACGTAGAAAAAGAACGAAAAAATGTTGAACAATTTCTTTGAAATATAAACCAAACTTCCAAGTCTGATTAATATAACAAGAGTGATAGACCAAAAGTCATGCATTTCATTGAAATGTAAATCGAAGCTTCCAAGTCTTGGTAGTTGTACGTCATCCTATAATATCTTAAACAACATTATAACATCCCAAATCCAACATGGATCACAATCAAAGGTTCCCTCTTAAGTTAGGTTTTCATCTAAACAAACACAAAAATGAACCAGGTGATTGATAAAAAAAATTTTAAAAAAAATTTTGACCACTTATACTTAATATTTTAGATAACCTTAACTTAAGAGATGGTTCTAATTTGAGAAATATATGTCAAAAGAGGAATATTAAATATTTTCAATGAAAATTTTTTAGCCTTTATTCATTACACCAAAGTTTTCAAAGTAGCTAAAAAAAAAATAAAGATAAACCTCTGAGATAAATCTCAACAAAAATCTTTTAATCAAAATTAGTTAAAGTAAAATTAAGACTACTAAAAACAACAATTTATTTTATTAAGCAAAAAATAGTCCAAGAGTGCACAACTCTAAGCTAACTCATCAACCTAAAAACTTCATTTGTAAAAAGTAAATGATAAAGAGTAAGCCCGCTCGATAAGTGAATCTATCATAAAGTTTTATGGGTCTTTGATTTAAAATGGCTGCAAGCCTTCTTCAAATGATCTTAAACATTTATTACCTTGTCAACAAAATTCGTTAGAGCATCATAATTCAATAAAACAGTATCATATATAAATTAATATAGTATAAATAGTAATTACTCATGTTACATAGTGTCACTAATATCTCCAATGACTCGGTTAATAATAAAATAAAATAATGTGTATACACTTATAATGGATACTAGTTGGTCCAATTATATATCGCATTAGTCGATCAATATTTTATAATTATGAATAATAAGTTAAAATATTTTATTTTAAATTTAAATTTTAAAAATTTATTTATTTTAAATATCATATTTTCTATTATTATTCCATAAAAGGTGGCTTGCAATAGTTTTGTATATAATGTCCAAATAACCTAATTTGAAATCATATCATTATCAATGCATAAAAACTAATAAATTACAATCTTGTTTAAAGAGATTGTTTTAAAATTGTAAATATATTTTATTTAATCAAAACTTCAAAATACGAAGTATAAAGCATATATACTTTTTAACTAAAATTAGTGGAATTTTAATTTAATTTTTAAATAATAAAATAAATTTCAAAAGTGAGAAAAAATCAAAAGTATCTTCAAGCATTTTCAATATTTAGTATAATAGAATAATAACAATATTTTAATAATACATCATGATCGAAGTTATTTATTTCAACAAATGCAATAACTACAGAGAATATTTTTACATATCCAAAGAGCACAAACACCCTATTCATCAAGTTAACAATTAATTTTCATTCAAAATCATTCTAAATTAAATATTTTCCAGCCTAACTATCCCCTTAATATTTTCTATTTTAGTATTGAATAGTTTTTGTTCCAAAGTTTTTATCTCATATTCTATAAATTAATTTCTTACAAGATTGTATACTAATATGCCCTAGACAGGTAAGGAAGGGTTAAATATATAATTTATTTAGAATATTTTATTATATAAAATAAAATTTTGGAGATTTTCATTGAAATAATTTTTTTTTAAATCTTATTTAGTGTAGTTTTGAATAATGAAAAGGTCAAAACGAGAAAACATATGTAGAAATACAATCTATTTAGAGAAATATATATTGTTGAAATCTCTGTTTTCTCGAATCTTATTCATTATTTAAAAAGATAATCAAAAGTTAGAAGTAAGGATTTATTTTTAATTGAAACCAAAATTTAAAAAATAATACTACATATTCTAAATAGTATCTAAACATTTTCCATCCTAAATGATGTGCCAAATAATTATTATGTGATAAAATGATGTAATGAATAATTTTAAAATTTATACAATTTTACTACTCAATAATTGCTTGACACCTCAAAATAAGATACAAAATTTGAAATATCATTTAAGAAGTGTAGCATTATTCAATTTTAAATGACAATATATAACTCATATTAAAGAATTTTTATAGAAGATAAATTCACTTATGACAAATACACTACTTATAGTAAGCTTATCACTTAATTTCTACTCTACATAATGCTTTTCTTAGAAACCATTTTTATTACATACTCCCCACAAAATCAACATGTTAAATTAGATATAAACTCTACATAATCATGAAAACAACTAAAAGAAAATAAAGTAGAAAAATTTAAAACATACCCTTGAATCAAGATTCCAATCAACACTACCATAACAATTTTCTTCTCCTTCTTCTTTCAATCAACAATCAAACATTAAACCTCTAAATTTTTTTAAAATTAAGTAGAGTATTCATCTAGACTTCCAAGATAGGATTCCTCCTTTGCTTAAGAGAATGGCAAAGTATGTGAAAAATATTCAAGGCACTTACTAATGGCACAATATTGGTGCATGAAAGTGTTGGTGTACCAAAACCATACATTATCATAATCATGTTAGAGATGTATGACATTGCAAAATAATGTTTCAATAACAATAGTGGTGTATGAAGATGTTGTAAGATAATATTGTAACAATAGTGGTGGACCAAAGATACAACATTATCATGATTATGATATTGTAAGATAATATTTCAATGTCAATAATTGTGTATAATGATGTTGGTAGACCAAACTGAGAGTGTTATAATTATGGCTAAGTTCAATTATCAGAAGTATATGTAAAATTAAAAGAAAATATTTTCTATTATTCTAATTAAAAATTTATTTTTAAAAGTTTCGAAATGGGATATCTTGTTAAAACACCATAGCTTTCATCCACTCTACAGTATAGTTCATAAATGAGTCTGTATAAACATGGTCATAAGAAAAGATGATTTTAGTTGGCAAGTCCGTTCTCAGAAATTAATATTCTACTCTTAGTTCAAGCACAATATCATATTGAGACAACGATCCTTTCTGTGCTTTCAGACAAAGAAAGAATAAAGTGTAAAACAAATTTAAAATTCTGAGCATTCCAGGTAGTATAAGAATTCAAAGCTGGATGGTAGCATTTCCACAGCATCATTCCATTAAGCGTATTTGCAATTTAAGCAAATCTAATAACTCATTTCTCATATTTAGTGAGGCATCATTAATTTCACCATCTCTGAGGATGGATAATGCAATTGTTTCTGCTGGCCTGGATCAGCCGACTCCTATGATGGCTCAAGAGATACAACAAGAAGTGAGGCTTGTAGCCGGTGTGGACAAAGAAGTGAGAAAGCTTAACTAAAATTCAAATAAATCAGAGTTAACCGAATCGATGAACTAAATGCCTTAAATTAATTGCAACAAACTCAATGAGTCCCTTCACCATGTTTGATTGTTTCTACCATTTAGCACTCTGAGGACAAGATAATATTTTTTATATTAAAATTTTAATTATTCTAATTAATTAAAGGGATAACATGTTATGGTTGAATCCAAGTTTACTTGGAATCAATTTTAATTTTAATTTCAATTTTATGATCAATTAATACACTAACAACAGTCATGGATGGATTAAAATAAAAGCGAATTTAAACTGTGACTAAAAAAATAAAGCTTCTACAAACAAAGAATACAACAACAATGGTTCAACGATCTCATTATTCGAGACATTTTTTAACATTGCATGAAAAAGTTTTGGCAATGTTTGATTTTAACACGATAACATATTTGTAAAATTAAAAATGAAAAAGCTATTACAGAAAAAAAAAAATTCTTAAAAAGGTTGCATTCAGCAATTTTTTTGGCTCCATGGACAGAATCTCTGAGTTCAGTGTGGACTGATTCTCCTAACGTTCGATTTCTAGCTAGAACAAGTCTTGTAACCAAAGAAGCTCCATTACATGAAAATTGTTGCATAATTCTCAAAAAATGAAGAAAGAATAACACATAACACACTAGATTATATATAAACCTTCCAACTTAGATTGGGAAATTCTTCAAGTTGCATTATAACCTCGTTACTTTTGATGGTTATACGTAGGCCATAAAGAAAGACCTAACCACTCATGCAAACGTTTAGATAAAGTTTCACCTACTATTAAACTCCTTCGCAATCTTACTGCTTTGCTTGCTTGGCTTTTGGCTTGATCAAGTGATTACTGTTTTGAGTATGTAATGTTTGTGAGACAGATGACTGAAGAGAGTGGGAAGTGGGAACACATGGTTCTTCTCATGCATGGACTGATAATGCTTGAAACTCTGCGTGCTCTCGCTCTCTCTGTCATCTGCTTAATTTCTTATACTCTCTTGCACCTCCTCCCACACACTTTAATTACCATATGTTATTTGTTTATTCTTTCAAAAAAAGTTAATTTTGTTTCTTTGCCCATCAAACTTCATGATTCTTTATTTTAGTTCCTTACCCACACATCCAAAAAGGAAAAAAAAATCTTTCAAAAACACGCCCAGTGGGACTCGAACCCACAATCGCTTGATTAGAAGTCAAGCGCCTTATCCATTAGGCCATGGGCGCTGCTGATTAAAGGATACGTATTATATTTATTTGACGACATATATGTGTATTTATAAATACGCCTCACTTTTAGTTTTATACAAACTTCTATCGTAAACCTATTGAAATGAAAGATTTATTAAAATAATTAATTACACTCCCACTGTTTAATAAATAAGTGATTCGTCCCTTGAAATATTAAAATGAAAAAGATTTTTAAAAAAAAATAATTTGAGATATATAATATTATTTATATAAAAAAAATTCACAAAATTCTCATATATTGTTTCATATTCGTGTAGAGACACCCGCATTTGTGCTATAAATTGAAGCATGTACTAAAATTTTGGCCTCATTATTTAACACGACTCTGTGCATACAAATGTCATATCAAATGAATAATCTCATTCTAGCTAATAATATGCAAAGCCGAGGTAGCGTTACGTACAGTGAATAACAACCAAATTAAATCAGCTTAATTATATTCCACTAAACCGTGAATAACTTAGATTTTGGATTAATTAACACAAGATGTGAGTTTTTTAAATTGGTGAAACAACTAATTAGTTGACTTTTTTTAGGGAATGATTAGAGGTTTCATTAGTTGATTATCGAACACATTAAAGTCAGAGAATGAATAGGAAAATAAATTTTCAATTACTTCATTCGATGTTAACAATAGGTCAACAGGCTCCATTTTCTTACTCTATATGTGGTGTGAAAAAGTTGCCTAGCCTCGTAATTGATAATCATGGTGTTGATTTTTAAATAATTATTGACCTTTCGCCAAAAGAAAAAAAGAAAAAACAAGAAATTTAAATTCCTTTAAATTTAATTTAAGAGCAAGTAGATTACTGTTAGCAGAATCAATTTTCTTTGCATGTAGAGCAATTCTAAACTCAATTATAAATTTTCAACTCTATATTCTAAATCTATGATTCTTAATCATAAATTATAAATTTTAACAATAAATCTTATATGTTCCCAAAACAGAATATAAGAAATTTTGCCAACAATAAATTTTTTAAATGCAGTTTCATAAAACAACTTTAAACTCTCTAAATACTTAACTCTAAATCTTAAACCATAAACTCTCAATCCTAATTTATAAATCTTTAACTTTAAATTGTAAACCATTAAAATTCAGCCATCAAAAGATATAATATTATGCTTTATATAAGTACATACCTTTATCGCATCTTTACGTATTTTGTATACTTACAATGTGCATGTGCATAATAGTTGATATAATAAAGTCTATTATAAACTATGTCCTGCAATTGAACAATTTTATATGAATCTTTTTTATAATATTTTTTATATTGATGCTATCTAAAAAGTAATTCAACACATTATTAAATGTCGTGTCTTTTATAAAGTTAAGTTCCTTTTCACAATCTAAATAAGCTAGAGTTGTTTGGGAAAGAAAATAGTGTGAGAATATTGATTAAAAATTATTGGAATATGATTTTGGGATCAAGCCAAGTGTGTAGGGTGCGTACGGATCGAAAACGGACGTAAAAGGAGACGCAAAACAAAGAAGGGCGCACCAAGCGCCAGCACCGCAGCGCCCAGAACAGAACCTGAGCGCCACGGCGCCAGAAAGCTAGCGCCGTAGCACTCAATAGAAGTGCGCCAGTGCTGGAGTGATGAGATCCCAGCGTTGAGGCGCTGAATGCGGGAACAGTATCCCGAAATTAGGAAACCTCCTAATTTCGTCTCCCACTTGCTCCAGAACTCCCTAATATGACTCCCACACGTATAAGGAAAATCTAGGACGTCCCAAGACCTATATAAAGGCTATCAATTGGCTTGTAAACATATCTTGGTGATCAACAACAATCTTAGTGATAATTCTTAGTGGTTCTTTGTGAGAGAAAATCCTTAGAGGGCAAGAGAGAGTTTTCTTTGTGATATTTCTTGTAATAGGCATACTTTGTGGTTGCCTTGTGATTCATAATAAGAGAAAAATGTGATCTTGATCTGCCGTGGACGTAGGCAAGTTGCCGAACCACGTAATTCTTTATTTGTTCTTCTTTTACCCCTTTCTCTCTTTTATTTTTTAATAACTTGTTCTGCATTATTATATTACTTGGGTGAATTGTTTAATTTGTTTGTATGCTTTCGCTTCAACAAATAGTAATGCTATTAATTTAATAAACCGGAGAAAAACATATAGGAGAAAGGGTATGTCTTATCTAAATGATAAAGTTTTACTTATGGACAAGAGATAAAGAGATCTTGGAACTCAATTATAAATTATTTAGTAAACTTATTAGGTATAATTTTAAGTGTATTAGGTATAATACCTAATATTAGGTATAAACACATTATGACCAACATCTTTTTATCATTCTCACTAACCTTCATTATCCTTCATTATTTAAAGATAATGTTAATGAGGTATAAAATAACTAACTCATATTCATGAACATAGGGTGACATTTTTAATGAAAAAAATACATATATATATAAAACACTTGGTTAGGTCCCTAAACCATCCAATCTTATTTAAGAAACGCATATGCCATCCATAGAGATTAAGAAAGTTTAGAAGAGCTTAATCATATCTCTTA
Organism: Ailanthus altissimus; assembly: GCA_946807835.1. Lineage (NCBI taxonomy): Eukaryota > Viridiplantae > Streptophyta > Magnoliopsida > Sapindales > Simaroubaceae > Ailanthus > Ailanthus altissimus. The sequence goes on along the minus strand of OX327710.1, from coordinate 18,221,123 downwards.
TTGAAAAACGACTTCAATGGCAGGAGGTATGTTTAATCAATTTTTTAAATTTCGTATTAATATATAAACTTATAAAGTTGCTTCAAGCATGTTTAGATCAACTTAAGCCAACCTAACAGTTAGTATCAAAGTCATAATTGACTTTACTTTGAATGATATGCAATCTGAAAATTTTAAAAGTTATGGTCGAATTTTATTTTAATCAAAACTCATTATTTTGATATTGTATAAAGCAAATTAATATTATAAAAAATTTAAAAAAATTTAAATTTTGAGCATTTTCTAATTTGAAATATTGAAATCGACGCTAAAACTAGGGAGATATGGTTAAAATATTGAAATGGGTCAAATACCGTGGCTCTAAAATTGGGTCAAAAAAGACTAAGAGGTTGAAGATGATTGGTCATTTTTATTTAACCCCTCCATCTTTTATCAATATATTTTAACCCAAAAACTTATAGATATTTATAATATGAACCTTACATTATTATATAATTTTTATTTGACCTCTAAAAATTTATTAATTATAATTTGACCCCTACAATTTATAATATTTGCTAATATACACAAAAGATTTAATAATTATATTTTGACTATAATACTTTAATAGTTTTAATGCAAACCCAATAAACTTGAATATTTTAGGTCAAACTCTAAAAATTTATTTATAATTACAGTTTGACTATAATGTTTTATAAAATGTGTAAATAACTCTTTATATTACTCAATTTTAGTGTCTTTATGTATTACTTTTATATTTAATTTTGTCAGTATCATTCTAGTTATATATTGATACATGCAAATTTTGTATGAATAATTTATAAATTTGACATTTTGTAAAGATCAATTTATGAATTAAAATTTTGGATATTTATGTGCTTAAATTATGTTAATTTTTCTATGTATAGTTTATTGTTTTATTATACATCCAATTTGAGTAATACATAAATTGAAATTGTGTTCATATTTATAAATAATACTTATTCTTGCATTTATTTTATATGAACAATTTTGAATAAATGTCTAGTAATCCATACAATTTTAATTAATTAGGAAGTAGCCACTGCATTTTTAATTATGCAAAATTATATATTTTGGATCACATATAGAAAATGATATTAATTGTGATTAATCATATTCAATGAAGTAGATTTTATCCTACATGAATTTTTATTACATTTGTATGATTAATTAGGATGAATATCAAATTATATTTCCTAATTTACCCAAATGTATTATGAAATTGAACATAATTTGATAGTGTTTATCATAAAGATAAATGAATCTAATTAAATTAAAACTTTAGCTCAGAGGCAAGTTTTATGTCACTAGATTCATAATTTTTATAACATGATTTATATTGGTAAAATATGATATATGTTTATTAGTCTCAATATTTAATTATAAGTATATTTGTTTCATTTTTATGCAATTAAGCAAACTGTAAATTTCTCTGATACTAAGTGTGATACTCCCAAACTTAAGGGTGATAATTATAAAATTTGGGAGGAGAGAATTATTCTCTATTTAGGGTGGATGGATATTGATTATAATATTAGGAAAGACGAACCATCTATTACTATTACTAGCACTAAAAAAGAAATTATTCTTTAAGAACGATGAGAGCGATCTAATTGCCTCAGTGTAATGTTTATAAAGACCAAGATCTCCATTAGTATTCGTGGTTCAATTGATCAGTATAACAATGTTCGAGCTTTAATGAAGGCTATTGATGAATAATTTGAGACTTCAATTAAGGCACTTGCCAATACCCTAATTATGAAGTTTTCATCCTTAAGGCTCACCAGTGTAAGATGTGTGCGTGAACACATCATGCAAATGAGAGACATTACTGCTTAATTAAAAACACTTGAGGTTGAGATGTTTGGTTTTTTTTTTTTTTTGCACTATATATTGAACACTTGCCAACACCCTAATTATGAAGTTTTCATCCTTAAAGCTCATCAGTGTAAAAGGTGTGCGTGAGCACATTATACAAATGAGAGACATTACTACTCAATTAAAAACACTTGAAGTTGAGATGTCTAATTCTTTTTTTTTTGTACTATATATTGAACACCCTTTCACAACAATATGAACCCATCAAAATATCCTACAATACGTATAAGGATAAATAGTCAATAAATAAACTTATGACCATGTATGTTCAAGAGGAAGGGAGACTAATAATGGAATTATGTGAAAGTGCACTAATTGCAATACAAGGAAAGAATCATAAATAAGCCAAACAGAAAGGGAAAAATAAAATTCCTCCTCAAACTGAAATAAAAAAGAAATCTAAGTGCTTCTTCTGCAAAAGGAATGGACACATAAAGAATATTACCCCAAGTTTTAGAAATGGCTTGAAAAGAAAAGTAATTCAATCTCATTTGTTATTATAAATCTAATATGGCTGATGTTGTATATAACACATGGTAGATTGATTTTGGTTCTACAATTCATATTACAAATACCTTACAGGGTATGCAAAATCTAAGGAAGCCAGTAGGTAGTGAACAATACATCTATTCTAGAAACAAAATGACTTCAAATGTAAAAAACTATTGGAACATGCAGTTTAATTTTAAGCAGTGATTTTATTTTAAATTTAGAAAAGACTTTTTATATTCTTAGTTTTTCTAGGAATTTAAATTCAGTTTCAAGACTTCTGCTTTTGGGTTATTCCTTTAACTTTTCAAAAATATGTTTCAATTTATTTTATGAATCTAATTGTGTTGGGAATAGTACATTGTCGATGGTCTTTTCTCTATTAATTTACAAGATAATACTACTTACAATACTATGCATGTTCATACTGGTACTAAATGATGTGTTATAAATAAAGATTCTTCTATGTTATGGCACCGGAGATTGGGACATATCTCCGTTGAAAGGATTAAAAGATTAGTAAATGATGGAGTACTTAGTACTTTAAATTTTACTGATTTTAACACTTGTATAGACTGTATTAAAGGAAAGTAGACTAACAAGTCCAAAAAAAGTACCAAGAAGAGTATAAACATATTAGAAATCATACATTCAGATATTTGTAGTCATGACATGGATTTGTATGGTCTGAAATACTTCTTCTCTTTTATAGATGATTACTCATGATATATGTATCTCTACTTGCTTTATAATAAGAATGAAGCACTGGATGCTTTCAAAAGTTTTAAAGCTGAAGTAGAGAAACAATATGGAATACAAATTAAAATCGTGAGAACAGATAAAGGTAGAGAATATTATGATAGATATATTAAAGATGGACAAACATCTGTTTTATTTGTGAAATTTCTTCAGGAACAGAAGATAGTTGCCCAATACACTATGCTTGGTTCACCTGACCAAAACGGTGTAGTAGAAAAAAGAAATTGAACATTAATAGATATGGTGCAAAGTATGCTTAGCAGCTCTAAGTTTCCTAAACACTTGTAGACTAAAACTCTTAAAACGACAGTGTATATGTTGAATCGAGTTCCAACCAAGGCTATCTAAAAGACACCATTTGAATTATAAAAATGTTGAAAATCGAGTTTTCGATATGTATGCATCTAGGGATGTTTGTCTAAAGTAAAAGTTTATAACTCACAAGAAAAGAAACTAGACCCAATGACCATTAGTGGGTATTTTGTTCGATATGCCGAAAGGTCCAAAGGTTACAAATTCTACTACCCATCTCATATAACTAGGATTGTGGAATCAAGAAATGCAAAGTTTCTTGAAAATGACTTGATCAGTGAGAGCGATCAATCCCAAGACATTATCTCTGAGAAAGATTCACTCAAAAAAAAAAAAGAATTGACTACAAGAAGACTTTCTCTCTTGTATCCAAGAAAGATTCTTTTCAAATTATTATGGCATTAGTTGCTCATTTTGACGTAGAGTTGTAACAAATAGATGTGAAAACAGATTTTCTCAATGGAGATCTCAAAAAAGATATTTATATGAAACAACCAGAAGGATTTTCCTCTAGTAATGGTGAATATTTTGTGTGTAGGCTAAAAAAATACATATATAAATTGAAACAAGCCTCTCTTCAATGGTATTTAAAATTTCACGATGTTATCTCTTTATTTGATTTTGTAGAAAATATCATGGAACAATGTATATACCAAAAGGCCAATTGGAGTAAAATTTATTTTCTTATTCTATATGTGGATGATATTTTACTTGCAACCAATGATAAGCGTTTGCTACATAAGATAAAATAATTTCTCTCTAAAAACTTTGAAATGAAAGATATGGGTAATGCGTCTTATGTCATTGGCATTAAGATACATAGGGACAGATTACGAAATATTTTGAGTTTGTCTCAAGAAACCTATATTAACAAAGTTTTGAAGAGATTTCGAATGAAAGATTATTCACTAAGTATAACTTCCATTGTGAAGGATGACAAGTTCAATTTGAACCAGTGCTCGAAAAATAATTTTAAAAGGAAACGAATAAAAATTATTCCATATGCTTCTATAGTTAGAAGCTTAATGTATACTCAAGTCTACATAAGACCTGGCATTGTATTTACAATTGAAATATTATGATGATATCAGAGTAATCTAGGTTTAGACCGTTAGAAAGCTGCAAAGAAGGTAATGAGATACTTTCAATAGACAAAGAACTACATGCTTATGTATAGATGAACTAAGAATCTGAAGGTGATTGGCTACTCCATTGCAGATTTTGCTAGCTGTGTTGATTCTTGAAAATTAACCTCAGGAAACATCTTCATGTTGACCAGTAGGGCTATATCTTGAAGGAGTGCAAAGCAGACTTTGACTGCCACTTTCAATATTGAAGCTAAGTTCGTATCTTATTTTGAGGGTACCTCGCATGGTGTATAGATGAAGAGTTTCATATCTGGGCTTATAATTGTCCTATCCAATTTTTAGACCATTAAAGATATATTGTGATAATTCAACTGCAGTTTTTATGGTTAAAAATAATTAAAGTGGTAGTAAAAGTAAACACATTGATATCAAGTATTTAACCATAAGGGAACGTGTTAAAGATAAAACAGTGGTCATTGAACACATCATCACTGAATTTATGATAGTTGCTCCCTTGACAAAAGACATGCCATCATTTAAGTTCAAGGATCATGTAGAAAATATGAGACTTGGTTTCTTTATGTAATTTTTTTCATAAGACAAATGTTATATACTATATTTAAGTTATGATATTTTCTCATATGTGATTATTAATTGTGTACACATTCATTTGAGAAAATCATTAAGTTTAGACCTAGAATAAACATATGGTTATTCATTAAGTAATATGGGCAAGTATTAAGAGACATAATGCATTGTAATACATAGAACATAATACTCATTTTTAAAGGACCTATCGCCATTATTTGTGTATTTTGTTTCCTATTATAGTGAATGATGAAATATATTGGTCAAGTGGGAGAATGTTAATTGTATTAGGTATATACCTAATATTAGGTATAAACATATTATGGCCAACATCTTTTATCGATCCCACTAACCTTCATTATCCTTTATTGTTCAAAGTTAATGTTCATTATGTATAAAATAATTAACCCATATTCATGAACATATGGTGACATTTTTTTATGAAAAAATTCTTATAAATAGAACACTTGGTTAGGTCTCTAAATTATCCAATCTTACTCAAGACACATATTGTAGTAACCACTTATTCACAACAGATAAGAATAAGTATTTACATATATATATAATATTTATATTTTATTTGTATGTGGATGATACTTAATTTATGTACTGTTATTAGTATTATTTGTATATATTAAGGACCTACTATTAGTATTGGGTTTATTTATAAGACTTTAGATTTATTTTAGGAACCAAATTGTAATACTTTGAAAGTTTTATGGGTTAATTTGTAAATACTAAAATTTAGCCTCTTAATATAAAAATACACATTTTAAACCCTAATTCACTCATTTTTGGTCGAGCTGCCCCTTTTTAGAGAGAGAAATAGAGGGGAGAGAAAGAGAAAAAGAAAAAGAAATTGGAATTTTAGGCTTTAAAAGGTACATCATAACTCTTTCTCAATTTATTGGTGTTAATTAAGTTAATTTTTTTAAGTTTTGATTTTTGGAAATATGTAAAATTGAGGACTTGATGTGAATTCTGTAAGATATATTGAGAATTAATGATGATTATGTAGATAACTTGATAAATCATGATGAATTTGCAGAATTTTTACTTGATAGTCTTTTGATCCAAGAATTTTATAAATTGTTGTACTTCAATTCTGATTTTTTTCTTTTGCGAATATGAGACTAGACATGTCTAGAATCATTTAAGACTTTGAATAGATTAAAAATTTCAGAAATTGAATTTTTAGTGAATTTACAAACATGACCCTACAATTCTAGAAATGTTCTGTATTAACAGTATACTACAGTGACAAACCATTTTTGATCTGTTGAATGATCTTCGAAAATTATGAATTTATGGAATATGATAAATTTATATGTTTAATATGATATATTCAAAATTAAAAATTTAGATCAATGTGGTTAAAGTTTTATGATTTTTTAAAGTGTATCAACTCATTACAGTATTTGATTAACAGATTTTTAAAACTATAGAATAAAATAGTTTTAAAATACTTTTGGTAGGGATTTTAAAGTGAAATATTTATCATGGATTTAGATATGTGTCAAGAGTAATTCTATGGTATTTTTATAATTTTTGAGTTAGTATATGATTTTATAAAATTGGGAGATTGAATACTATTCAGTAAATATCTTGATCCTGTTAAGATAATAATTTAGATTTGATGGTGTTTATGAAATGAATTGTATAAGAATTATGATATAATATTCATATATAAGAATGATGTATGAGTCAAGAATGATAAATTCTAATTTTGGAGTAATTGGACATCATATGATGTATAAAAAAAAATTTATTAAGTGTAAGTGGTCAGAATGACAAGTTTTGAGAAACCAAGTCATTAGACCAATTCATTGAGATAAGTGCAATATGTGTAATTTTGTAAGCTATTTAAAGTATTTTATGTGAATGGTGAGGCTTATGAAAGGATTAATCTCCATTGATAGGTTAAGGAGAATTATACCTTATACTCGAAAGTATTAAGAGGTAAGTATACTAGACTTTTACTGAAATCATAATAAACATAGTAATTGTCTATGTATGACTTTGTAAATATACTTAGAAATATATTTATGTTATGTCAAAGTATATTTGATATGAAATATGAAAGACATATGTTTATGAATGTGAGCATTGACATTGAGTATAGACATACATGTGTTTATGAAAGTGAGCTTTCAAAATGAAATGTGTTTAACAAAGAAAGTTTTTGAAGTGAAAGATGTTCATGAGATATGTTTTGTGTTTTAAGGATGCTTGAACTCACTATTTACTTAGTAGGCACTTTATATGATTCATGGAGCCTTTTATGTATGGCCTTTCCTTCGGGAATGGTATATGTTATGTGTTCCGTATGTAGAGAAGATCCTATTGGTACTTAAAGGAAAAGTGAGTCATCACATTCGTGTGGTGGCGTATTATTACATGTGAGAGGACTCACAGATGATCAAAATAAGGGTGTAGCTCTTATTTTCGGGAATGAGCGTTATATATGTATAATTTAAATCTCACTTATGCTATTCCTCTCATACAGTATGTCATCGACGGATGATATCTGACTCAGTATATGATATGTGATATGAAAGTCCTACTAAGTAGTAATTGAGTGATGGTATTTCTATTATATATTTTAAAAGAATGTGTAAGCGCTTACCTGACATGTGATTTGATAAGATTATGATTTTGATTTATCACGGCATATCATACATATGCATTGTGTATATATATATGTATTTATATTTTGATATATGAAAAACTAGTATGCTTACTGAGTTTTATACTCATTATAGTTTATGGTGATTTCAAGTAAATAAGGTACATGTGTGCTTAGCAAATTTGGCAAGGCTTTTACTGTCCCTTGGGTTCCCTAAGTTGCTAGGTTGCTAAGTTGCTAAGTATTTCATTTGTGGACACGTAGTTTAAGATATTTGATTTGTCCGTATTGAATAAATACGTATGTATTATTTTATTAAATATGGTTGTATTTGGTTTGATTTATGTTTTACTAAGTATGGTCATAGGTTGATTTTTTGTGATGAACGTACTAGTAACTTACTAAAGATTCCTATGTAGAATTCAAGTTTAAAATTTTATACAATACTAATTATAAATGCACATTATTGAATGAGTGTAAGTTATATCGTATGCCAGATCTTTTAGGTTTGGAGTGTGACACATATATGCCATCAGTGAAGATTGGGAAGGTTTAGAATAGCTTAATCATCTCTCCAGATTGTTGAAAAATGACTTTAATGGCATGAGGTATGTTAAATCCGTTTTTTAAATTCTCTATTGATCTATATGCTTATAAAGTTACTTCAAGCATGTTTAGATCATCTTAAACTAGTCTAACCGTGAATGGATAAATCTTGCCGGTGGCTTCAAGACTTGAGTTGCTAGATGTTGTGTGGAATCCATCAGTAGAAAAATAAGTTATAAGTTTGGTTGAGAAAATATGGGGCATATTTTTCATCTTATTACATTGAAGACAATAGAAAATGATAAATTTTTTCGACAATATAATACCAAAGCTGTATTATTATTTTGAGATGGCTTCATAATAGAATTCTCTAGAAATCTATGATTATACTAATTTCAATATGGACTTGAGACAATTCACATAAAATAAACAAGTAATCCTTCATTAAAGCATTCTCAACATCATGAAAGGAAACTCAACCATAGATGAAACAACTTTTTTCGCTTGCTTTGTGTTTTCCATCTCTACTAGAGCACATCATGGTATGTTCTTTGATTTCGTGTAGTTAAGAATAAATTAAATATTTATTATTGTCCCAAATTGATTAAGAGCAACGCTGGAGATAGATTCAATAACTTGCGGTGAGAGGTTGTTAAGATATATTGTTTGCCTCACCTTCTCTTAAAATACAGCATACTCTGCCTCCGTAGTAAATTCTATGTAGGATGAAGAATGCAAATCTAACAATATCCAGAGATACATGAGCCTGCCACATTATTCACTTTTACAAATTCAACCCACAATAGAATACAATGCATTTTTTAAAGAGTTAATTTTATACTTGCTCTACATACAATTGCAACTGCACTTTAAAAGTCTATTATTAGCAGATTTCTTATCATCTTTTTTAGGGATATAAGGTTTATTGTTAGGGTTAAGGATTATGATTTTGGGGTTTATAGTTAAGGATCATAAGTTTAGTATTTATCGTTAAAGATCATGGATTTAAGGTTTATGGTATATGGCTATGGTTTACGTTTAAATATCATGGGTTTAGGATCATAGATTTAGAGTTTAAGTTTAAATATTTATAGTTTAAGGTTAAAAATCATGGGTTAGGGATTTAGAGTTTACTATATTTTTTGTAAAGTCAAATGATAAATTGGAAAATTGGGAAAAATACAAAAAAAAAACCATTTTAATTAAAGATGAAAATTGCCTTTTGGACATTACTTTTATATAAATAATTGATTTTGTTAATTGTCTATTATACTTAAATTAATTTTATTAATTGCCTTTAATAACTAATTAATTTTCCTATATAACTAATTGATTTTGTTACTTGTCCTTTATAGTCAAATTAATTTGTTAACAAATTAAAGGTTTTAAAGATTAAAATTGTTCTTTATAGCTAAATTGATTTTGTTAACAAATCAATTTGTTTAAAGATGGGAATTTTATTGATTTTGTTTTATATGTTTCCAACTTTTCTTTTTTACTTTTTAGAGTAAAGAAAGGTAGTGAATTTTGTCTATATATATGGATGTTCTTTCTCCTTGTTGAAGTATGTTTAATAGAGAGAAAATTCACTTATATTTTATTTGAGACTTTTAATTTTCCTTTGTACGACATGATTATTGTTTATGTCCTGTTGTTAGTCTTAGTAATTTTTTTAAATGTTTCTAAGCACTGCGTGTTTACTGATAAATTCTTTAAGAGGAAGAACTCGTTTGTTTTTAAGAGAAGAACGATCTCACACCTTGGAGAGTCCAAGCAAAAAAGATCAACAAAGCCTGAAGATCTCTTGAACTGAATTTGTGAAGTGATTACAAGAGTGTTATGAAAAATATTAAGAGGGAGTCTTATTTTGTTTAAGTCAATTTTTTGTAATTTTTGATATTTTACTAATCAATTCAATCTTTGGGTATGGCCCCGTAGAGTAGGAATTTTTGAACCACGTTAAAAATATGTTGTCTTCTTCTCTCTTTTGTTTATATTTTGAAATAATTATTAAAATAATCTTATTTAAATAATTATTCTGTAGTATTCTTAAAAGCAAATCTTTCTATTAGTATCAGAATAGGTCAATAAATTCTTATTGAAGATCTTGGTTTTATCAAATCTGTTTGCTTTGTAGTTATATTTATACTTCTAGGAGGAAGTTCTATCATAAGACCACCTTTGTTTGATGGTTCTAATTATCCTTATTGAAAAGTTAAAATAAGAACATTTATTAAAGCTCTTAGTGAAAAAGTATGGAGGTTCATTCTGATAGGTTGAAAACCTTCAATCACTATTGATGAATCCAAAAATGTCATCGAAAATTTAGAATTAAAATAGACTACAGAAGAAGACAAAAGGTTGTTGATGAGTGCACACACCAAGCTTATGGTAAGAATGGTTTGAGAATGCTTGTTTTTGGAGATAGTTAATCATGAAATTGAGATTATTTTTCTTTTTTCACACATTTTTTTGTGAAAAGTTGAGGGGTAAGAAAACAACTGATAAAGTTTTCATTGATTTTTTTAAATTTATTGAGTCTCCATTTAAAAATCTTTTACCAATTGTTCCGGTTTTATAAAGATTCCCTATTGTTGGCATAACAAGAACTACATAACCTATAGTTGCTCGGAAATTACCTGCCAAACAGAGGGCTGTTGGTCCAATTAATTAAAAAAAATTATTAATGAGATGGCTATAAAAAATTCTCTTATCTTTTTTTAGACTTCTCTACACCTTCAACAATAAGATTTCAAAAGACGATTCTTTCTCCACTGCTTGCTGACAATTGATTGATAGAAACAAATTGCTTGGGCTTCCTTGCATCCGATGGATTCATACCTCTTAACTTTGTCTCTAGGATCTTATTCAATAGATCTAACCTATTTATTTCTAGAGTAGATAGAAGAGTTCGTTCCCCATTTCCTTTGCTCCACTGGCACCAAAGATCAAGAATTCAAAATAGAAAGAAAGATTGTTTGGATATTTGTTTTATGGAGAAATATTTTTTTATTATTCAGTTAAAAAAAATAATATTCTTTACAAAAAAGTTAAAACTCAATTCTTACTCAGTTTGACCATTTATTTCTTTTTGTAAACTTCCTCGTTAAATTTATACAAAAAAAAAACACAAAAAAGAGATATATCATCAAATTATCTAAGGAGATAGTTTCTTTTTCAAATCATATAAGTTTTAAAACATCTTTTAAATTTGGTAAAATTCATTTTTTTAAAATGTGACTCCTTATTTTTATAATTAATTTTTATTAAATCTTTTGTCCTAAATAATATTTGGCTTCTCTTTGAAAGCAATGTATTCATTTGTTTTCAACTTTATGAGCGAATCATTCCCGGTATTGATAAATATAATTCTATAATGATGTGGAGTTGAGACTCTTTTCATAATCAATTATCAAATAAAACAGTATTGCAGGTTTGTGGCAAGATAGAAAGTTTGATTTACACACACAAAATATATTTATATATATATTAAAACAATTGAGTGTTATTTGATATTTAATTCAACATTTTCATGATTAAAGATTTCAATTTTTAAAGAGATTCAATTATCAAGATACATTCTTTTATTATTAAAGTTTCTTTTATGTAACAACTTCATAGTCTTTTTTTATGTAACAAATTCTTTTGAATTTCGGCTTTAATTGTAAACTAATCACGAGTTTTCTTCCAAATTGCCTTCTATTCTTTTAACATTTTTCTTATCCGTTTTAAGGAAATTTTTTTTTTTTTGTTTTACTTGAAGACTTAATAAAAAAAAAAATCTTTTTCACCTTAGGAAGTTTTTTTTTGTATTAGTAAGCTTATCTATTTTGTTGCGATTTCTTTCTTGTTTTCTCTTCATCCCTTATTAACACAGAAGATTGTCGAAGAAAATTTTTAGCATTCACTTCAAAGATAACTTTTTCAACTTCAGCGTTCTTGTCTTGTTGGTTAATTTTTTAGTTCGTTGAATTTATTTCATATTTTTTTATTGTTTTAAGACGTTATTTAAGCTTACTATTTCTGAGCACTCATAATACTGTATACACCCATTGTTTCAGTCACTGTTCACATGTACTGTCTACAGTTCTTGTATATGTGCACTGCTCATGGGAAGCAAAATATTTTTTTTATTTGACCCTTTATGCAAAAAAAGGGGGAGATTGATTTCATGGGAAGATATCTGTTTAAAATTAATTATATTTGTTTTACAAGTCCAATTTTTTTATTCTTATTGTATTTTTGCCACAAAATTGCCAAAGGAGGAGATTGTAAAGTCAAATAAAAAGAAACCATTTTGATTAAAGATAGAAATTGCCTTTTGGACATTGCCTTATATAAATAATTGATGTTTGTTAATTGTATTTTATAGCTAAATTAATTTTGTTAATTATCTTTTATAGCTAAATTGATTTTGTTATTTGTCTTTAATAGCTAATTATTTTTCTTACATAACTATTTGGTTTTATTACTTATCTTTTATAGTCAAATTAATTTTGTTAACAAATTAAAGGTTTTAAAGATAAAAATTATCCTTTATAGTTAAATTGATCTTGTTAACAAATCAATTTGTTTAAAGATGAGAATTTTATTGATTTCATTATTATATATTTCTAACTTTTCTTTTTTTCCTTTTTAGATTAAAGAAAGGTAGTGAATTTTATCTATATATATGGATGTTTTTTCTCCTTGTTGATGTGTGTTTAATAGAGAGAAAATTCACTTGTATTTTATTTAAGAATTTTAATTCTCATTTGAAAGACATAAATTTTATTTTTGTGTTGTCGTTAGTCTTAAAAATTCTTTTGAGTGTTTCTAAACACTGTGTGTTTGTTGATAAGTTCTTCGAGAGGAAGAGCTCGTTTGTCTTTAGGAGAAGAATGATCTCACACTTTACAGGGAGTCCAAACAAAAAAAATTAACAAAATCGAGGGTATTTCATTGAACTAGATTCATAAAGTGATTACAAAAGTATTGCGGCAAATATTAAAAAAGAGTCTTATTTTGTTTAAGTCAATTTTTTGTAATTTTTGATATTTTACTAATCAATTCAATTTTTGAGTGTGGTCCCATGAAGTAGAAATTTTTTAAGCACATTAAAAATGTATTGTCTTCTTCTCTCTTGTGTTTATATTTAAATAATTATTTGGTAATAATCTTAAAAGCAGATCTTTCTTTTTTAATTGTTCAATTATTATTATAAATTGTTGTCCGTATAAAATTTTTAAAAAATATATATATATATTTTACACTCTTAAGAGTAAAATAGTTTACTATATTATTTAATAATTTAATTACTAATTAATTATTATCAAAAATAAATTAAAAAATTAAATATATTAATAACTATATTTTATTTTAAAAAATTATACCAATTTAAAATACGTTAATTAATATTATTAAATATATTAATTTATTAATTTAATTAATAACTAGAATTAATTTAATAAACAAATTTTTAAAAAATTTATTAAAATTTATTAAATTAATTAAATTTTTTTAAAAATTTAAGTCGAGCCATGTGGTAACACTAGAGCATGTCACGTGATGCGACTACTACATTTAATGCCACAAATACGTACCCTGCGCTTGTGGCGCCTCAAAACAGCATTTTAATCATTTTTACTTATTTCTTCAATCATTTTTTATTTTTTTTTTAATAAATTTTACACGATGGAGAGGAAAAAATTGAAAAGATTTAGGATTAAGAATAAAAATTTAATTTTTTAATCATAAAAGATTCAAAAACTACTCTATAAAATTGGGGTCATTTTTTTTAATTTTCCGAAAAAAGACGCAAAACCAGCCGCCCTAATTTTAAATTTGTTTTTTGTTGTTTTTTTCACTAGTGGTCCTGTTACTTTAAGTATAATATATATATATATATATATAATAAAACTATTAGCCCTGGCCCCCACATGACTAATCATAATAAAAATATATATAATAATATTATTTACCCCATATATTTAATAATAATATAAAAATATATTAACCCCATCTAACAACAATGCATATAAAAAATAAAAATAAATAAAAATGTAAGGAAAATTATTGATAATTTAAATAGTTGACGTGGCACAAATTTATTGACTAACAAAATTTATGAATATTTTTTTTATTTCAATTGTATAGTCACTATTTTTTTTTATTTCGCAACTGAAACGACAATGTTTCATTTTTTTTATTTTTTAATTTATCATGTCAACTATTGATATATAATACTATATATATATGTATATTTTGAGATTACATAAATATATATAGTTATATATTTTAAACTATAATAATATTATATTTTCTAAATTTTAATATAAAATTTAAAATTTAAATATTTTATAATTATTTATTATACTATTTTTTTCATTTGACACTCATTTAAATTTTAAATTTTAGAACTATAATATTACTCATTAAATTAAAACCTATAAAATATTCTTAAAAATTAACCATATTAAAAAGATATCATGTAGCGTCTGCCATGACGTGCGTTTTATTTATGTAGTTTAATTTCACAGTAGGTCACCAAAAAAAAAAATTCGTTAGGTAGCTGTCTACGTGCATATAAGAATTGAAAGGGAGAAGACATATATTTTCACAACATATCCAATAACTCACCACCAATTTCTCCTCTTTTGCCATATAATATTTACCACTACTCACCATGTTTGATGCAATCGTTTCCCCTCTCTTGGATCAGCTGAAATCAATGGCAGCTGAAGAGATAAAGGAACAGGTGAGGCTCGTTGTGGGTGTCGACCAAGAACTGAAAAGGCTTACCAGCAATTTTGGAGCCATTAAAGCAGTGCTGGTTGATGCAGAACAAAGACAAGTGAAGGAGGAAAGTGTTAGACTTTGGCTAGATCAGCTCAAAGACGCATCTTACGACATGGAAGATGTGTTAGATGAGTGGAACACTGCAAGGCTGAAGCTGCGACTCGAGGAAGCTGATCAAGCTGAGAATGCTCTTGTTACTCTCATGATGAAGGTTTGTTCCTTCTTTCCAGCTTCTTGCTTTGGTTTCAAACAAGTCGTTATGCGTCGTGACATAGCTCTCAAGATAAAAGAAATTAATGGAAGTCTAGATGATATTGCCAAGTCGAAAAACATTTTCAATTTTAGTGTGATTAAGAGTATTGAAGAGCCTCAGCGAGTAAAGAGTGTGTCCTTCGCTGTTGTTAGTAAAATACATGGTCGAGTTGAGGAGAAGAATGCTCTTAAAAGCAAGTTGTTATGTGAGAGTAGTGAGCAAAAAGGCCTCCATATCATCTCTATTGTTGGTATGGGAGGTATTGGTAAAACTACCCTTGCTCAGCTGGCCTACAATGATAATGATGTGATAAAAAGTTTTGAGAAAAGAATATGGATTTGTGTGTCAGACCCTTTTGATGAGCTCAAAATTGCCAAAGCAATCATTGAAGGTCTAGAAAATTCCGCCTCTAATTTAGTTGAATTGGAGACCCTTCTTCAACAAATAAATAAATCTGTTGTTGGAAAGAAGCTTCTCCTTGTCTTGGATGATGTGTGGACTGAGGATTATAGTAAGTGGGAACCATTCCACCATTGTTTAAAGAATACTCTAAATGGAAGTAAAATTTTAATTACCACACGTAAAGAGACAGTTGCTCATGTGATGGAATCAAATGACATTATTAATATTAAGGAATTGTCTGAAAAAGATTGTTGGTTGTTGTTTAAGCGGTTGGCTTTTTTTGATAGGTCTGGTAAAGAGTGTGAAAAGTTAGAAGTAATTGGTAGAAAAATTGTGGGTAAGTGTAAAGGATTGCCTCTTGCTGCAAAGACTAATGGAGGTCTCTTGCGTTTTAAAAAAAACTAAAGAAGAGTGGCAAAATATTTTAGATAATGAGATGTGGGAACTAGAAAATTTTGAGAAAGATATTTTACCCCCTTTGTTGCTAAGTTATAATGATTTGCCTTCTATGATAAGGAGATGTTTCTCTTATTGTGCCATCTTTCCGAAGGACTACATAATAGATAAATATCAACTGATTAAATTATGGATGGCTCAAGGTTATCTTGGGTTGTGTCAGAACAAAGAGGTGGAGATAGTTGGTCAAGAGTATTTTGATAACTTAGCAACTCGATCTTTCTTCCAAGATTTCACAAAAGATGTTGATGGAAATATCATAAAATGTAAGATGCATGATATAGTACATGACTTTGTTCAATATCTCAATAAGAACCAATGTTTTACCGTTAGAGTCAGTCATCATGTAGAACCATCCATAAATTCTTCTCATGATAAGAAGGTTCGTCATTCGATGTTAACAATTGGTCAACAGGCTTCATTTCCTGACTCTATATGTGGTATGAAAAAGTTGCGTAGCCTCATAATTGATAATCATGGTGATGATTATTCATCTATTGGTAATGGCCTGCAAATGTTATTTGATCAATTGACATGTTTAAGGGCATTACATATAGGTGGAAGTTTTATTTGTAGTCATCGAATAAAAGAGATCCCAAAAGAGATAGGAAAGGTGACACATTTGAGATACCTTAAGTTGTCTTGGGTAGAGGCAGAAGAATTGCATGAGGCATGTTGTGAGTTATATAATTTGCAAACTTTAGAGTTTCAGTACTGTTTTAAAATGGAAAGGTTACCTCAAGAAATAGGAAAGTTAGTCAATTTGAGGCATCTGAAATTTGATAATGAATCATTAAGTTACATGCCCAAAGGAATTGAAAGATTAACCTGTCTTCAGACAATCAGCTATTTGGATGTGAGAGGTATTGGCCAATATGGCGGCAAAGCATGTACTATCGAAAGCCTAAAAAACTTGAACCACCTTCGAGGATCTCTTGACCTTAAAGGCTTAGGCAATGTGTCAGATGTTGAGGAGGCCAAAAAAGCAGAACTTGTGAATAAGAAAAGTCTGTTTGGTTTGAATTTATATTTTGATTTGGAAGAAGCTACGGTGCTAGCGATGAATGAGGATGATGAGGTTGCTCTTCAATCAGTCAATGAGGCGGTTCTTGAAGCCTTAAGACCACCTTCTAATTTAGAGAAATTGGGAATATTTTATTGCAGAGCTAGAATGGTGTTCCCCAGTTGGATAATGTCTTTAACCAATTTGACAAATTTAGTTCTCAGCTGGGGCATTAATTGTGAGCATATGCCTCCTTTGGGAAAGTTGAGATTCCTTGAAAAGTTGCATATAGAGAAGATGACAAGTGTTAAAAGAATTGGTCAGGAATTCTTCGGAATTAATAGTGCCGCATCATCATCAACATCATCATCATTTATCGTCTTCCCCAAGCTGAAAGGTCTCAGTTTTTTGGCAATGGATGAGTGGGAAGAGTGGGACTACAGGACTACCAAGGGAGAAAAGGATATTGCAATCATGCCGTGTCTTTGTTCCTTGACAACTTGGCTTTGTCCAAAAATAAAGGCATTTCCAGATCACCTTCTCCAGAAGACAACACTGGAGGATCTGAAGATAATTACGTGCCCTATTCTAGAAGAACGATACAGACAAGGAACCGGAGAGGATTGGCACAAGGTCTCTCACATTCCTAGTGTCAAATTTAGTCGTTTCTAATTAAATATCCATGAGGAGACCTACACCTGAACAATTCTCAAATTGCTGCAATTGCCATCGATCCAGAGGTATTTTCTTTTCCTGCTTTTTGTCAGTTGGTATGGAATTTTAATTAAGTTGAAAAAGTTTTGGGAAAAATTCTATGTTATGCTATTTTCTGGAAGAAGCATAAATTTTGTACTCTTTTTGAGTTTTGGTTATAATTATATAGTATATTTTATTTACATATCATTTCAAAACCACTTCCTTATTATCATCAATTTATGTATTTGATCTCAGAGGCACATAAATTTTCTTCTTGCAGAGGCTTTAATGATTTGTGTCATACGAGAGAGTACAGCTGAATCTGATCAGCTGGAGAAGAGAAGAAGATTTACAAGAACATTTTTTACTTAGTTAACAGCTTGAATTCTGGCTTGGTTCCTTTGTCTGCTGTCAATTTTATTTTGATTTTTCTGGAGATCATGTCTTTGAAGTTTGACAATCATTCTAAACAACAATCTGTTTATCAAGTTTAATAACAATTGTGGCTGTGGACTAGATTGTTATCAGGCTATTGAAAAGCATTTAGAATAGAGAATTTTATCAAAACCAAACTTGAAAAACTTTGAAATGTCAAATATATGTCGTTTGCTTTTTCGTTCTGTTGTATTGATTGTGTTTCTTTTATTAGGGCTTCTCCATTTGCAATAGTTTTTCCCTCTGATTTATTTATTTATTTTGGTTTTGATACAGTGAAGCAACTTTAACATGTCCTGCATTTCTTCATTGATCAATAGAGGATATAAATGTATGACGAGCTTGGCCAATGATTTTGAAGTTAAAGAGTGTTGATGCATAAGTATTAAAATATGATTTGAATGTATTTTTGCCAGTGTTGATGTATTTGATTGTTTTTGTTATGCCTTTTTCTTTTTTGTACTTTGTATAACATGAATTTCGGGTAATTCTTGAGAAGAAATTTGCAATTATTGTTAATTTGTTCATTACTCTTGTGAAATTGTTATTCATCTCTTCATCACCAAGAACTTCTCTTCATTGAAGAGAAATTCTCATCCTCCCTGAGAACTTCTTTTCATTGAAGAGAAACTTCTTATCATGCCAAGAAGTCATCATTCTCAAAGGGTGCTTCACATTCTTTTCATATTCTCACAGGAAAACAAATTCATATTCAGGGCATGCAATTTTTTTTTTCTCAGCTGTTCCCATGTCTCGTGCTCGCTAATTCCATGCTAAATCTGTTTCATAGGAACTAATTATGCCAATACAATGAAGGCTCAACTCCATTTGGTCAACGCTGAAACTTTGTGGTGCCTATTGAAACTTAAAGAAAATGTACTTGATGAAACAAGTGCTCAATGTCCGCTCTCATATTCCCCTATTGAGCTTTCTTCAGATATATACTTCTATCTCCTTTTTCTTAGTGTCTTCCTTTAAAAAAAGAAAAGGAAATGGTTCTAGTCAGTTCCCATGCAAACGCTCGTTATGAAACCAGCTAATTATATATGATTGTCAATCGATTATGTTTCTTGCTCTGAAACAAAAAGATTAAGCTACAAAATATTATTAGGCCACTATTAAAAAAATTGTCACTAGAGAAAAAGATTTTACGACATGCACAATTAAAATAATTACTGTTATAAATAACTTTCTTGTGATAATAGTTAGTATTTTCATGTAACGGAGTGCCTTTACTGCTACATTGTCATACAAAGAAGGATTCTGAGCATAGCAGGAATGAGAAGTTTAATCGAGGGGAAGGACCGAGGCAACGGCTAGAACTGGGGGAAGAAGTCCACAACTTTGTTCTGTCTCTATTTACTTTTGTTTTCTGATGATCATATAAATGAGCATTTGTACTTTTGCTTTCTGATCGATCAGACATTTAATTCATTGTACTCGTGCTATGATTCAACACTTACTGCTGATCTCTCATTTCAGCTATAAGATTTTTCATATTATATATCTCATTGTATATCATTGAAGGCAACTGAAAAGGTTCTGGCATATGTACATAACATTTAGAGATGCATGCTTATTTTGACAGCACTGTTTAAGCACAAATTACACAACAGAAAAATCTTTGAAACAAAAATGATATCATCAAAATGAGATGGAGTGGTAGAATGAAACCTTTGTCCCTTATATATATATATATATATATATATTTCTTTTATATAGAAACTAATTGCTAGTTAATGAGAAAACAGGACGTATTAAGTTTACTTGGTGCATGCAGGAACTGTAATAAGGGATGAAATTGGATTTTCACGGGACAACTGGGAAGGACACAGTGGGACACACTGCTAAAGTCGTGCTCACCGAGGAAACAATCAAATATAAGAGCTCCAGAGATCATGCTTTAGTTGAAATCTTTCTTTGCTATTATTTCATCGTTTGTTTTCCCACTCTCTAGTAATCAATATCATGGTAAAGGCAGCAGAGTAGGACTTTGAAAAAGAGAAGATTAATGAAATAATTGCAAAAGTTTCAGGTGTGTAGCAGTGATTCAGGTAATTCTCTGGTTACTTCCCTTCTACAGAGTACAGCTTCTGGTTAATCTATCTAATTTATAGAATTTCATTTCCACCTTTTTGCATTGACATCTATGTTGCATATTTAGGTGGGAGCACAAACAGATATGGATCTTGATGATTAGAAATTTGAGGACAAGATGCTCTAAATGCAACAAAAGTATTCCCTTCTTGTGGTTATTTTGCTTTTGTGACTTCTGTCATCACGTTTGAAGTCATGCTCATTAAAAATATAAAACCTTTTCCAGGCAGTGGTGGAGGAAGGTGTTGTAGTTGGTGACAGATGCACCTTGCTGCAGATTTGCAGCAAAAGTAAAGTTGATGCCATGAGAAATACTGTTGACAATAATCAGCAAAAGGTGATTAATGCATAATGGCCAAGTCTCTAGTATTCATCTGTCATTCTAACATGATCCCTAATTCAATTAATCCATCAATAATTGTTTGGTTGGACCAGATATTGGTAAAGGAGCATTGAGCTACCCTATGAAGTTAATTGCCAATAATTTAGGGGTCAGTGGAAGTGTTATAATTAAAAATCTAATTAAATTATGGTGGCTATATGTGAGTTCTATGTTTGGCATTATTTTGATGGTTGAATACTGTTATCTGCTCTTTTATTTATTTATTTTTTTCCTTTCATTCAGGTGCTATCCAGAACAGCCTGAATTATGGTTACAATGCTGCTACTTGGAAAATATGAGGATCTGATGGCTGTTGATGTCATTGATCCTACAAAGGTTAGAGTGATTCTTTGGTCATTCATGATGTGTCTACAAAATGAATTCATCAATATAGGGTGCTGTACTATGAAACAGATATTCTCAGCAATGTGCAGAGGGCAACTCTTTCGTCTTTCAATTGTCTTGCTACAAAATAAATATGTAAATTCAAATTCTCTACAACACCTATAAGCAAATTTATGGTCTTAAATTACAGGTGGTAAGATGTTATTTGGAGCGTGCATCTTCTGTGTCTTTATTTCACATCAGATGTAGTGGTAGTTGACATCAAGAAACCTGAACCTGCAGCCACTGGAAACCCCGTGGATAATTCGTTTTTATTAGGTACTAGATCTTCTTTTTCATTACATGGACTTTAAATACTAAAATTTAGAATAGTTGATTGATTAACTTTTTGTCCGTTGTGTATATTATCAGATTTTGGATACTGATCAGCTTATCAGAGATGAATGTCAAAATGAAGATCAAGGAAAGCACTGGTATGGCACTCATGAGTCCATACATACTTATGGGACTAGACCTAGTGAAGGATGGAACTCTGATCCTGTCCTCTTCAGAGCACAAACTTTGAAACCTTTTTTGAAACCTTTTTTGCTGAATGACCTAGTGAAGGATGGAACTCTGATCCTGTCCTCTTCAGAGCACAAACTTTGAAACCTTTTTTGCTGAATGACAATGAGAACTGGTGAATCTTTTTTACCTCTTTCAAATGAAAGTGTTATAAATAGAGGTAGTTGGTTTGATTTTAGCTTCAAAAAGGTTGCTGGGGGTCATGTCTTCTGAATCAGCTAGTTATTAGACATCAGAATATAACTGAAGAAATTCTCATTTCTGGTTAAATGAGAAACAAGTCGTGGAAAGAGTGAGAGTTTACATATTGATTTATATTTTTACATAATGCTTTTGAGAGGCAAGCATACTAATGATTAGTTTAGTGATATTCAAGGGGATTGCTGAAAGTGGACTTTACAAGCTACAAGAAAAACCTGTGATCATACCATATAAATCCAAGACTATCCAGTGCAAGTCATATCAGCCTATGTCAATGATTTCTTATCTTTCAAATAAAACCTTACTTTGTAAAAACCATATGCAAGTAAATGAAGCTTCTAGTTCAACTTTGTGTGTAGAGAATGAGATAGACAGTAAAGCCTTTGCTTTTGTCAACAGGAAAATAAATGATTGTACTATAGATATCCTGCATAGGAGGTTTGGCCATCCTCATAGACAAATATTGCAGTATTTGTTAAAGAGTAATGAATTTAGAAAGTTCAATAAAAATACAGTTCCTGGCTTCTGTGATGCTTGCCCATATGGTAAAGTTCATAAGCTTCATTTTCCTACTAAAGAAACAAAATCGAAAACACATCTTGAATTAATCTACACTAATGTTTGGGGGCCTGCAGCCCTGCTGTCAAGGGAAGGGATAAGATATTATGTATCATTTATTGATGATTATAGCACGTATGTGTGGATATTTCCCTTAACAGAAAAATCTGAGTGTCTTGAGGTGTTTAAAGTATTCAAACTTCAAGTGGAAAAACAGTTTGAGAGAAACATCAAGATATTACAATCTGATTACAGACACATAGTTGAACTAGGCTTAACTTTACTTGTTCAAGCAAAAATGCCTCTAAAATTTTGGTGGGATGCATTTCATACAGCTGTTTACTTAATAAACAGACTTCCCACCTTTATCCTAGCATTCAAAACTCCCTATGAAGTCTTACATAAACACAAGCCTGATTATACCTTCTTAAAAAACTTTGACTATGCCTGTTTTCCTTACCTAAGGCCTTATAATAAACATAAATTTGATTTTCATACCTCAAAGTGTATATTCATAGGTTATAGTCCTATTCACGTGTTTGAGCAGTGATGGAAAGATCTACATAGCCAGATATGTGACTTTCAATGAACTAGAGTTCCCTTTCTATTGTAATACACGTGTTGTATATATATAAAGTTTGGTGGCAAAAAAAAAAAAAGGGAGAAATAGAAGGGTGGCCGTTATATATATATATATATTTTTGTTTTGTTTTTTTTTTTGTTTAAGAAAAGCAATTGAAACAGAAGAAGAAAGGAAGCAGAGCCGAACAGAAGAAGAAAAGAAAAGAAAGAAGAAAAAGAAAAGAAGAAGAAAAGAAAGGAAAAAGAAAAAGAAAGGGAAAGGAAGAAACCGGGAAGGAAAAAGAGAAAGAAAAAGAAGGAAAAGAAAAGAAAAAGAAAGAAAATAGGAAATTTTAGGAAATTAGTTAGGTAGTCAGAATTATACTCAGTGGTTTAACGGGTAATAGTTTTACGATATTAAAATATTTAGATTTTAATATTTATAATACATATCGGTACTAATGATGTATTTTTACACCCTATGATATAGGAGATGTGCCGATAGCGGGTAGATCTCAGAATCCAGACCCAGCTCAGGATTAGCGCACTTTTGTGAGTGGATAACTATATATATTTTATATGTTTTTAATACAACCAATTATGATTTAATTGCGCGTTATCAGATTTAATTATGATTTATTTTAGACAGAAAAATATTTATACTATTTAGTATATTCAGAAATGTTTTAGAATTTATTATAGTACAATTTATAATTATGTTCAGTACAGAAATAATTATTTCAGAATAATTATGGTCATGATATTATATTGTAGTAGTTTTTGAACCACCATATGCGTACCCTCCCCTTTAATTTAGTTGCTATGCGCATGCGTTAGACCAGTTTAGTTTGCTCTGCCCGAGCGATGTAGCATTCCGCCGGGTTAGACCAGCTTAGATCCCCCGCTCTGCCTGTGCGTGAGTTACTCCACTAGGTTAGACCAGATTTTCCCCGGGTACAAGTTTGGTGTGGTTTTCAGTATATATATGTAGTACATATTTCCAAAATTATGTTACATATATTCAGCTTGATAATAGATTTTATGATAGTTTGCGCTTTCAGATTTTTAGATTCCAGTATTATATCATGATTTTAATTTCAGCACAGATTTTATGACAGTTCATACTTTCAGTACAAGTTTATTGATTACTCAATATACAGTTTTATGATTATTTTATCATACAGATTTATACGTGTACAATACATATAAAGTATATGATATTTTCAGATTATATCCACTCACTGAGCCACAAGCTCACCCTTTTTCCTATTTTTCCCAGGTTGTCACAAGAATTTGTGCAGTGTGATACAGTCATCACATTTTGAGGTTGGCTAACGTGCATAGCTGCATAAGTGTCTCAGTCTGTGTATTTATATATGTTTTGTATAGTAGAGCATATGTGTACACTTTTTGTTGAGGCAGGTAGCCTTATTGTATTATATGTATGAGTAAAGAGTATGTTAGTCACATGTCATCGCAGGATCTGCCTCGATTCTCGAGGAGAGCTCGGGTTGGGTCCTATCATCTATTCATAACAAAACCTTCAAATCTCACATCTCAGAACCAATTTATCAAACAAAAATATGATAACTCTCCCTTGTGTTTACACAATTCCTGTTTGCAATAATCCTTCCACCAGTCCACTCCAACAACTCTTCTCACCAGCATCTAAGTCTTCAACAAGTACATTTTTCGATCATCTTAATTCAGTTATAGCAGAATATCGATACATAACACAACCATACCAAACACACCAGACCATCAAACTCCAGAAACATCAGAACCCCAGACATAACATGGTATACCAAATCATCAATTAATACCCACATCAAACCGACAACTTAACACAAGATCACAAGCACAAAATGAAACACTTACAACCATATCAATGCATCTAATGACAACCAAATCAAAAATGAGCATTTTCAAGCCAAAAGCAAATATTAGCAACAAACTGAACTTAGAGCCTACCAGTGTCAAGCAAGCCTTATCAGATGAAAATTGGAAAAAAGGCCATGAATGAGAAATATGCTGCATTGATCAGGAACAATGCTTGGATTCTTGTTAAGCCTGATGATGCACAGAAAGTAATTGGAAAGGTTTACAAAATAAAACATAATCTTGATAGCAGTATCTCTAATTACAAAGTAAGGTTGGTTATTAAAGGTTTTCATCAAATTGAAGGAGTTAATTACTTTGAAACCTTTAGCCATGTTGTTAAGGCATTAACCATCAGGGTTATATTAAGTATTGTAGTTATGTTTCAATGGTCAATTCAACAAATAGACATAAACAATGCTTTCCTCAATGGTGACTTGACAGATAAAAGTATTTATGGTTCAGCCTGAGGAGTTTATTGATCCTAAGAATCCTTATCATATGTGTAAATTGATTAAAGCTTTATGAAACAGGCTCCTCGAGCCTGGTATGATAAGTTAAGAAAGGCTTTCATCAGTTGGCAGTTTCATATTTTAGGTTCTGACAACTCTCTTTTTATTAAATTTGCTAGCACATATATCATCTTGGCTTTGATTTATGTTGATGACATTCTTATAACTGGTTTAAGCACACAATTGGTTGGTGAAGTTATAAATCAGCACAGTGATATCTTTGCTCTAAAAGACTGGGGAAACTTTAATTTCTTTCTCGGAATTGAAGTGTCCTACAATAAGCAAGGTATATTGTTATCACAAACCAACTATGTTCTGGAGTTAATTACAAAGGCCAAGATGCAGAACTGCAAGGATTGTCCAACACCAATGTGTGCTAGATATAAACTTTACAAAGGTAACAGTGAGTTGTTTGAAGATGCCTATCTATACAGAAGCACAGTTGGTATCTTACAATACTTGACTCTCACAAGACCAGAAATAGTCTACCCAGTTAACAAGCTGAGTCAATTTTTAGCAGAACCAATTGTAAAACACTGGTAAGCCTGCAAACATCTGCTCAGATATCTGCAAGGATTTGCTGAATTTGGTCTTCAATTTTAGTCCTTTGGTTCCTTCACTCTTCAAGCTTATTCTGATACAAATTGAGGTTGTGATTTGGATAACTGCAGGTCAATAGCAGGTTATTGTGTTTATCTGGGACACAATCTCATTACTTAGGCATCAAAGAAACAATCAGTTATCTCTAGATCAAGCACAGAATCTAAGTATCGTGCTTTGGCTTCAGCATGTACAGAAATATTTTGTCTACAGTCTCTGTTTAATGAGCTTCACTTAATGTTTTCAATTACTCCACTTGTTTGGTGTGACAATGTCAGTGCTACAGCCCTTGCTATGAATCTAGTTTTTCATGCAATAACTAAGCACATCGAAATTGATGTCGATTTTATCCGTGAGATGATCATCAATGGCCAATTCAAAGTAACATATATTCCCAGTAAAGACCAAGTCACAAAATATTCAAAAAGCCACCGTCATATTTTACTTATTTTAGAACCAAACTCCTTCCCAAAGAAATGAGTTTGAGGGGGCATATAAAAAGAGTTGTTGCAGATGGTTCAGATAGTGCTGATATGGAGGAGAGTCAACAATCTAATGTGGCAAGAATCTAATAGTAACAATTTTCCCGCCAATATTCTATTTTACTTTTGCGCATTTTACGAGATTTGTAACAAATTCTTTTAGTTGCTTTTACTTCAATTGTTTATTGTATAAATATCTAAACTCTTTATTCTTGTATATTCGATATAGTGAAATCAATATAGAAAGAAACCTTTCATATTGGCCAGCAATCTATTTTCTTTTTTTTTTTCTAGCCAAACATAAAGTTTTAACATTTTTAATTCATTTCGAAGAAGCTTGGATTGACTCTGATAATTCTGCAAATATTATTATAAGGGGTTAGAATTCGCCAGTTAGATCTTTAGAAGTTATGAAGGGAAATCTTGTTCAGATTGGTACTTAGTTATGTAAATGAAATTCTGTTAATTTCAAACATCTCTCCGTACTATCTGCCAAAAAAAGCATCTGCTTACCAACCTTAATCACGATACTTCTACTTCTTCATGAGATAAACTTAAGGCTATTGAGAAAGAGGTGGATGTTCTTTTGATTTTAAAAAAAAAAAAGATTTATTGGCATCAATGGTTTGCAACATGACAACAAGAATACTTAGTATTTTAATCATAAAGCCTCTAGCAGGAAAGCAAGAAATGAAATTCTAGGATTTTTTAATAGGGAAGAAGTCTAGCATGAGGATACTGCGTCTATAAAAAGTATAGTTTTAGATTATTTTTAAAAAAATTATTCTATTCATTTCCTTGCTCAATTTAAGAGCTGGAGAAGTCCTGTGGTGTGATCAACCACAAGTTAATGATGCTGCTAATCAAATGTTGGATGCTCTATTATGGTAGAAAAGATCAAAAAAGTTGTTTTACATATGTTTCCTTTCAAAGTACCTTGCTTGGATGGCTTTCCTGCTATTTTTTTACCAAAATTTCTAGGGTAAAATTGGTCTAGATATTATTATAGCTTATCTTATTTTTGAATAAAGATTGTGATCTCAGTCATATTAATAAAACTCTTATGGTTCTTATCCCTAAACACAATGGCCTGAAAAAAGTGACTGACTATATTGTCTTATAAGCCTTTGCAATGTTATTTACAAGAATATATCAAAGACACTGATTAACAGACTGCAAATTATTTTGAGAGATGTAATCTCTGAACTCATAGTGCATTTATCCCAAGTCATCTCATCATTTGACAATGCCATTATAGGCTTTGAATGCCTTCATACCCTTAAGTGAAGATCAAATCACATGATTACAACCAAGTGGAATGGTATTTTTTTTAGGCAGTGATGCTTAAGCTTGGCTTTTCTCCTTTCTGGTGCTAGAAGATGATGTATTAGATTTCTTCGGTGTCATTATCTTTTTCAATTAATGGTGAGAAACCAAGTTCTCTAAAATCAACACCTGGTATTCTATAAGGGAACACTCACATACTCTACTAATGTATATTGCATACTACTTTTTGTGCTTATTACTTTACTAAACTCTTGATCAAAACTTGATGCCTAACCAACTAAGAAGGGGGTATTTATGCTCATTGTCATCAAATCTAAACTAAGAATAAAATATTTTCAAAATTTTTTAACCATACAAGCTTTCCACCATTAACTAATAACTAACTTTTCATTAACCACCTTATTAAACAAATATCTTCCATTTTTCACCTACCTTGGAAATTATAGTGACTTGGGCTTGGCTTTTGGTCTTAAAGTGTTTTACGACTTTAGGCTTGAGTTTTGATCCTAGAATTTTTTATTATTTGGATTTGTATATTTGAATTTTATTTTAGGCTTTAAAGTTGGTATTGCCATTTTTAATATTATACTGCTAAAATATTTTAAGTTCAAAAAAAAAATTATTATACTACTAAAAAAAATATTTTAAAGATATGAAAGTAATTTTGCATTTGAAAAAATGATAAACCCCTAAAGTTTTAAGAAACAAACATCCAAGCTCTAATGTTTTAAAAATTTCATCCAAACTCTTGTTAAGTAACGATCTCCTTATTTTTAATGAAAAAAGGGTAAAAGTAGTGAAGTTGCTATAAAGATTCTTAAATCCCTTATCTGTCAAGTAATGATTTCATCATTTTTAATTGAAAAAAATATCAAAATTCAATTAAATACTATAAAAATGCTTACACCTTTAACTTTATAATTAAGGACCACACAATTTAATTATCTAAGTTATTCTAATATTATCTTTATTTATAGGTCCACAAATCCGTTAACATATCATTCTCAACACCACAATTATATCACCATTTGTCAAATTCAATTAAATGCTAGAGAGATAGTTAAACTTCTAACCTAGGTAAAGGTTACACATTTTAAATATCTAAATTATTCCAATATTATCATTATTTATAAGTTTACAAATCTATTAAAATATCATCCTCAAGACTAAACATTAGCATTATCTTTATTTATAGGTCTACGAATCTATTAACATATCATCATCAAGACTACACGTTAAAAATTTTATAAAATGCCACTAACAAGAATTGAACTTTAGCCATTCGCATGATAAATAAGAGTACTCACTACTGCTTTATAATATATTTTATTATAATAATACTATAAAAAATATATAAATAAAAAATGATAGAACCCTAACTACTATATCGGTCACTGCTCGTCACTATTAACCATCGTCCACGTTCATTGCCGATCACTATCCATATTCAATTTAACTCTAAAATAATTAGCCAACTAATAATCGACGGCGGTGGATGATGGCACGAAGGTTGCTAAGAATCTATCATTTCACATTTATGTAATTTATATTTTGATATTATTTTAATAAATTTAGTTATAGCACAATAGTGAGTATATTTACTTGTCATTTGGGAGATTAGTGTTCAATTCTTGTCAATAACTTGATTGAATTTTTATTTTTATATTTTTTACCGTTAAAGTTAACAAAAATCATTTTTTCTAAAATGAAAATAAAAATTTTAAAATTCATAGATCTATGTCATTTTTCTAAAATTTTAGGAGTTAAATATCCTTTTTTTTATTTTACATTTATTTCGAAGCATTCAACATATTTACCATTATCCCTTAGGCTTCAACCGAGCTCCGCCTTACCATTAAATTAAAATATTATGAAAAGAAATATTTTACGTCAACTTGCTCAAAAAAATAGATGGAAAACATTAAATTTTTCATAACCCATTTGCTCATTCGAAATTGAAATAATGATTTCTGATTGTGAGCTGCCCATTTGTCTTTGAACATTTTTATTATTATAACAAGTCTATTTCATGCTTATATTAATAAAGTACTAATGAAATAAAAAAGAATAAAATTACCGAATTCCCAACTACTCATTTTATTTTGTGCGTTTTACTATTTTATTTTGATTTGGCATTTTAGACTTTTTATTGTTTAATGGGCTTCTTAAGATACACATGTCCAAACTTTCACATAGAAATTAATGTTGTATCACTGAATTACTTTGAGATCATCTCCTTTTTTGAGATAATTTATTTTTTTGATTTCACTCATTCACCAGAGCTTACAAACATTTTGATGAATAAAAATGTATTTATGATTATAAGCTTTTTTTTTTTTAATTTAGCCCCCATATTATATTTTAGCCCCTACAAATACGACATAACATTTTTTTAACTTTCACATTGTCAAAATAATTGTTAATTCACATGTCTTGATGTAAATATCATAAATTTTATGATATGTTTTTAATATTAATATTTATTTAATTATTTAAATTTTTAGATTGAGTAATAAATTAATACGATATCAAAGTTAAAATCTTGAGTTCAAACTCCTTAGTCTTTGTTTTAGTTAATTTCTTAATTTATCTCTCTATTCAAATTTAAATAGGATCTACTCTGTTCAAATCTAACTTGGATCTTTGTTTCAGTCTAAGTAAAATTCACTCTAATCAAAATCTTACTCGATTCTCTATTTTAGTTTAAGTACGTGAGATCTATTTTAGTTTAGATCTAACTCAGTTTTATATTTTAATCTAAGTGGGATTCATTATGGCTCAAATCAACTCGGGTCAAACCTAATTTGAATCTCTATTATAGTGTAAATGGGATTCATTTTAGTTTAGATTTAATTTGATTCTATATTTCAATTTAAGTGAGATGTATTCTAATTTAGACCTAGTTTAAATCTTTATTTTAGTCTAAGTGAGATTTATTATGGTTCAGATCAATTTGGATTCATATTTTACGTGATGTGAACTGTTAAAATTTATCTTTAATATTAATATTAAATTTTTACTTAATAATTTTAAATTTTAAATTAAATAATAAATTAATAATAAAAATAGTTTCGTATGGCTTTAATATTGAATGAGGACTCTCAATTGTATTTCTTAAATAGTTGAAAGTAACTTTACATTAATATAATTTGACGTATTCAACATTTCTTAAGATTTAAAACTTACTAATAATGAGATCAGAAGAAAGCATTAAAAAACTACCTACAACACAAAGTCAATGTTTCTATTTCCCTTCAATTTTATATTTATGAAGATATATTACTTTGAACAAGTCCTAACATGCATTTTTTTATTTTCTTTCCATGGATGTTTACTTGAAATCCTCGTTCCAATCCATGGTTGATTTCTTTGAAATAAACACCGCAGATTCCACCACTTTATGTATTCAATTTAAGTTAGTATTATGATTATGCTTATGTTAAAGTTTGCACCCAAAAGTTTTTTAACATAAATAATTCATTGTGATTGAAGCTTTCAAATCTCGGCATGCATATATATTCTAAGCCAATTTGTTTTATAAAAAGAGATGGAAATTATTAATTGTAATTAGTTGGCACGTATTTTTCAGATAGGGAAAGAATAAAAAATTTGAACAACTTGGAAATGATATCCGAATTTTGATTCTCAGTTGTGCACTCGGTACGAGCTCCATTCTTTCGGTATTTCCACAGCAGAAAGCACATTTAATAAGCTCATTCCATTCTTCTACTTTTGTCAACTATCATCATGGTTGATGCGATCGTTTCCCCTATCTTGAAGCAGCTGAAATCAGTCGCTGCTGAAGAGATAAAGGCACAGGTGAAGCTCGTTGTGGGTGTAGACCAAGAAGTGAAAATGCTTACCAGCAATTTTCAAGCCATTCAAGCTGTGCTGAGTGATGCAGAGCAGAGACAAGTGAAGGAGGAAAGTGTTAGGCTTTGGCTGGATCAGCTCAAAGACGCATCTTACGACATGGAAGATGTGTTAGAAGAGTGGATCACTGCGAGGCTGAAGCTACGAATGGAGGGAGTTGAAGTTGAGAATGCGCGAATCCAGGGAGCGGGCTCTGAGAATGTGCAAATCGAGGGAGTTGAAGCTGAGAATTCTCTTCTTAGTCTGCTGAAGGTATGTCTCTCCTTTCCAGCTGCCTCTTGCTTTGGTTTCAAAGAAGTAGTTCTACGGCGTGACATTGCTCTTAGGATAAAACAGATCAATCAAAAGCTAGATGGTATTGTCAAACAAAAGGAGATGTTTAATTTTAATGTGAATGAAGTTAAGAGTATTGAGAAATTGAAACGAGTACAAAGTACCTACTTAATTGATGAGTCTGAGATATGTGGTAGAAATGATGAGAAGAATGCACTTATAAGTAAGTTGTGTGGGGATGGAGCAGAAAAAGGCGGCCTCCATATCATCTCAGTTGTAGGGATGGGGGGCATTGGGAAGACATACCTTGCTCAACTTGCCTATAATAATGATAAGGTGAAAATAAGTTTTGAGAAAACCATATGGGTGTGTGTATCAGACCCTTTTGATCAGCTAAGTATAGCTAGAGCAATCATTGAGGAGCTAGAAGGTTCTGCTCCTAATTTAAATGAATTCAATTCTCTTCTGAAACATATTCAAGAATTAATTACAGGAAAGAAATTTCTTCTTGTTTTAGATGATGTGTGGAATGAAGATTTCAATACATGGGAACCATTTTATTATTGTCTAAAAAATGGTTTCCCTGGAAGTAAAATTTTGATCACTACACGTAATGAGACAGTTGCTCGCGTGATGGGAGCAACTGACACTATCCTCCTCGAACAACTTGTTGAAGAGCAATGTTGGTTGTTGTTCAAACGATTTGCATTTTCTGGCAGGCCTCCTTCAGAGTGTGAACAACTGGAAA
This sequence comes from Ailanthus altissimus, assembly GCA_946807835.1. Taxonomy (NCBI): domain Eukaryota; kingdom Viridiplantae; phylum Streptophyta; class Magnoliopsida; order Sapindales; family Simaroubaceae; genus Ailanthus; species Ailanthus altissimus. The sequence goes on along the minus strand of OX327710.1, from coordinate 18,188,433 downwards.
ATATTGGTAGAAAAATTGTAGGTAAGTGCAAGGGCTTGCCTCTTGCTGCAAAAACTATTGGAAGTCTTTTACTCTTCAAAAGAACTAGACAAGAGTGGGAAAGCGTCTTAGATAGTGAGACGTGGAAGTTAGAAGAGTTTAAGAAAGGTCTTGTTGCCCATCTACTTTTGAGTTATAATAATTTGCCCTCTACGGTGAAAAGATGCTTTTCATATTGTGCAGTCTTTCCTAAAGGCTACAGCATAGAAAAAGATGAATTGATTAGGTTATGGATGGCTCAAGGTTACCTTAGTGTGAAAGAAAAAGAGGAGATGGAGCAAATTGGTCAAGAATATTTTGATATCTTAGTTAGACACTCTTTCTTTCAAAATTTTGAAAAAGATGATGATAACAATATCATATCGTGCAAGATGCATGATATAGTACATGACTTTGCGCAATTTTTAAGTAAGAATGAGTGTTTTATGATAGAAACCAAAGGTCGTGATGATGTTGGGAAATTGAGGGGTGATGCAGGGTCGCAGCTAAAGCGAAATTGAGAAAAATAATGAAAATAAAATAAGACAAAGACAAGTTTACGTGATTCGGCTTTTAGCCTACGTCCACGGGCGAAGACAGAAGAATCTCTTACTATTAGAAATGGAGAATACAAGTATTGTAGTGTTTTAGCCTTACAACCCAAAACCCCAATACACCCAATTCTCTCAAATCACTCAAAAACTCTCTCAAAGCTTTAGAAACTCTCTCTAAATTGCAATGAAAATGAATTGCTAAACTCTCCCATTTATAGGGAGAGTTTAGCATGGTGGACAGCCAAGAATTGGCTGTCCACCTTGCTGGAAAATTGCTGGCACCGTGTGCCAGCAATTGTGTAGCTGGCACACGGTGCCAGCTACCAGCATTTCTCCCACTTGGAGATTTGATTGAGAATCAATCAATTCTCCACACCATTCTTTCTTCTTCGCCAATGCCATGTTGCCTACGTGTCTGCTAGGCCATGCAAGGATCTACACCATACAAACTTGTTGGTATTGATGGGCTTGGTCATCACATCTGCAAGGTTATCATCTGTATGAATTTTTTTCATATCCACACTTCCATCTTCTACCACTTCACGAACAAAGTGATATTGAACACCTATGTGCTTCGTTCTTGAATGAAAAGCTGAATTCCTTGCAATGTGCAAGGCACTCTGACTGTCACAAAACAATTCAACTTTCTCTTGCTTGTGCCCGAGCTCCTCCAGTAATCTTTGTATCCAAATTGCTTCCTTGCAAGCTTGTGTAGCTGCCATGTATTCTGCTTCTGTAGTAGATAATGCCACAACAGTTTGCAGTTTCGAAACCCAGCTTACAGCTCCTTCTGCAAGTTTAAACACATAGCCAGTAGTGGATTTTCTTTTATCAAGATCTCCTGCAAAATCTGAATCCACATAGCCCTTAACAATAAAATCTGATCCTCCGTAACATAAAGCAACATCTGAGGTACCCTTAATGTATCTAAGGATCCTCCTGACACAACCCCAATGCTCTCTACCAGGATTCGCCACGTATCTACTAACTGCTCCCACTGCTTGTGCAATGTCTGGTCTGGTACAAATCATAGCGAACATTAAACTTCCCACTGCTGATGCATACGGTACTCGAGACATCTCATTCCTCTCTGCTTCTTTGCTAGGACACATCTTAGAGGATAACTTGAAATTAACAGGGAGTGGGGTACTAATTGGCTTACAATCTTGCATGTTGAAGCGCCACAAGATTTTCTTTAAGTAGTTCTTCTGAGAAAGCCAAATCTTCCTGTTATTTCTGTCTCGGTGAATTTGCATCCCTAGAATCTTGTTTGCTGGTCCCAAGTCCTTCATATCAAATTCCCTAGCCAACTGTGCCTTTAATTCTTGGACTCGATCTTTGTTGGGGCCTGCCACCAACATGTCATCTACGTACAACAGTAAAATAATGAAATCATTATCATCTTCAAACCTTTTGTAGTATGTACAATGGTCTGAACTAAGTCTGTTGTATCCAAGGCTGATGATATAGGAATCAAATCTCTTGTACCAACACCTCGGCGCCTGTTTGAGACCGTACAAAGATTTGTTCAACCTGCAAACCAAGTTCTCTTTTCCTTCTTCTTTAAAACCTTCTGGTTGGAGCATATAAATTTCTTCTTCAAATTCTCCATGAAGAAAAGTTGTCTTCACATCTAGCTGTTCTAGATGTAAGTCAAATGTAGCACACATTGCCAAGACTATTCTGACTGTCGTGAGTCAAACCACAGGGGAAAATATCTCATTAAAGTCAATACCTTCTTTCTGAGCATAACCTTTCACCACCAATCTCGCACGATACCGCTCTACTTGGTCATTGCCATCCCGTTTGATCTTGTAGACCCATTTGTTTCCAATGGCTTTTCTTCCACGTGGCAGTGCAACCAGCTCCCATGTTTTGTTCTTATGCAAAGCTTCAATCTCTTCTTGCATTGCTGTCATCCATAGAGAAACTTCTTGACTTTTAGAAGCCTCCTGGAAAGTTGTTGGCTCTCCATCCTCTGTTAGAAGGCAGTATGCAACATGAGCCTCCATGACATACTCCGAGTGCCACGCTGGTGGTCGTCTCTCACGAGTTGATCGACGATCATCTGTAGCCTCAGACTCTGCTGGTTCTTGTTCTTCGTGCCCTGGTGCTGCTTCAGGAGAATCTGAATCTTCTTGTACTTGATTATTTTCCATTTGTACCATTGTAGTATCTGGATTTTCCTTCACTGTGCTATCATCTTTATTATTCCTTTGCAGTTTATCTTCTGCAAATATCACATCTCTGCTGATGACGACCTTGTGGGTAGTGGGATCCCACAGGCGATACCCCTTGACTCCATCAGCATATCTCAAGAAAAGGCATTTTCTGGATTTTGGATCCAGCTTCGTTGTTTCTTGGGGATTATACATCACGTACACAGGACTTCCAAATGTATGAAGGTGAGAATAATCAACTGGTTTTCCAGTCCACATCTCCATCGGTGTCTTCAACTCGATTGCTGTTGATGGTGACCGATTTACCACATAACAGGCGGTTTTGACTGCTTCTGCCCAAAATGTCTTGGCTAAACCTGCAGTTCTCAACATAGCTCTTGTTCTCTCCAACAAGGTTCTGTTCATCCGCTCTGCTACTCCATTCTGCTGAGGCGTGTAAGCTGTGCTGAATTGCCGCTTGATGCCTTCTTGTTGACAGAATGCAATAAAATCCTCACCAGTATATTCTCCTCCATTATCTGTCCTTAAACACTTGATCTTCTTTTCTGATTCAAGTTCTACACGCGCTCTGAATATTTTGAAAGCTTCAAACACATATGACTTCTTCTTGATTGGATACACCCAACATCTCCTGGAGTAATCATCTATGAATGACACAAAATATCTCGCTCCTCCTAAGGACATCATCGGTGCTTGCCAAACATCAGAGTGGATCAATTCTAGAATTTCTTTACTTCTAGAACTGGATGTGCTGAACTTTAATCTGTGCTGCTTACTTGTGACACAGTGCTCACAGAAAGGTAAATGAACCGATTTGAGCCCAAGAAGTAAATTTTGATCAGAGAGAATCTTCAAACCTCGTTCTGACATATGGCCCAGTTTGCGATGCCACATTATCGTTGACTCTTCTGCTGAACTAGTTGATGCAACAGATGCATCTCCTTCCTGCAGTGTTTCTCCATTAAGCATGTACAAATTTGCAGCAACCTTTTCTGCCTTCATTACTACAAGCACGCCTTTGAGAATTTTCATTATCCCATTTTCAATTTGGGTCTTACACCCAGTGTTATCTAATTGTCCCAATGACAAAAGATTCTTCTTGAGGCCTTTCACATGTCGCACCTCCTGGATAATACGAACAGTACCATCGTACATCTTCATCTTGATGGATCCTACTCCAGCAATTTCTAAAGCATGATCGTCCCCCATATATACAGATCCTCCAGAGATAGGTTCATATTGATGGAATCATTCTCTTTTAGAGGTCATGTGCCATGTAGCTCCAGAATCCATGAGCCATACATCAGAGAACCGTTTTCTGCTTTCAACAACTGTTGCTGCCTCGCTGTATAAAATTTCACCATCATCTGAGGTGCTTGCAATATTCCCTTGCGGTTTGTCCTCTACACTTTTCTTCAATCCCCAACAATCCTTCTTCAGATGGCCTTTCTTGCCACAATGGTAGCACTTGACGTTCTTCTTACTTCTGGATTTTGGTCTACCATGATTTTGACTCCCACTGGGGCCACGTTCTATTGATCTACCTCTCATCATTGTCAAAGCTTCTGCTTGCTGCGAACATTCCTGTTTGTCTTCTTTATTTTTCCGTCTTCGTTCTTCTCCCAGTACAGCAGCTGTAACATCATCGAAGACTAAGAAGTCCGATAGGATATTATTCGTCAAGTTGATGATGAGTTGATCATACGAATCTGGTAGGCTTTGAAGTAGAATCTCTGCACGTTCACCTGCCTCTATTTTATGCCCCAAGGAAGTGAGTTGGGAAAATAGAGTATTTAATGTGTTGATGTGCTCCGTCACTGAAGTGGATTCTGTCATTCGAAGAGTGTACAATCTCCTTTTTAAGAAGATCTTGTTGTGCAGAGATTTAGCCTCATACAATTTAATGAGAGTATCCCAGATCTCTTTTGCTATCTTCTTTTCCGCTACACTAGATAGCACGTTATCAGTAAGTGCTAGATGCAGATCAGCAACTGCATTACCGTCAATCTCATTCCACTTGATATCATCAGTGATACCAGCGGGCCTTTCATCAATCGCTTCTAAGCACTTATTTTTTCTTAAAATCGCCTTTATTTTCATTTTCCACAATGTAAAATTACCTCCATTGAACTTCTCAACTTCGTACTTTGCCGCCATTGCTTTTCACCACGAACTACTTCTGCTAGGATCGGCTCCCACTGTTTCACGTGAATAGTAACCGTACGTATGAACAGTAACTGTATACGTGAATAGTGACCTCCTTCAACCAGAAGCTCTGATACCACTTGTTGGGAAATTGAGGGGTGATGCAGGGTCGCAGCTAAAGCGAAATTGAGAAAAATATTGAAAATAAAATAAGACAAAGACAAGTTTACGTGGTTCGGCTTTTAGCCTACGTCCACGGGCGAAGACAGAAGAATCTCTTACTATTAGAAATGGAGAATACAAGTATTGTAGTGTTTTAGCCTTACAACCCAAAACCCCAATACACCCAATTCTCTCAAATCACTCAAAAACTCTCTCAAAGCTTTAGAAACTCTCTCTAAATTGCAATGAAAATGAATTGCTAAACTCTCCCATTTATAGGGAGAGTTTAGCATGGTGGACAGCCAAGAATTGGCTGTCCACCTTGCTGGAAAATTGCTGGCACCGTGTGTAGCTGGCACACGGTGCCAGCTACCAGCAGATGAAACATACATAAACTCCTCCTTGCACAATACAGTATGTCATTCTAGGTTAATGCTTAGAGGAGGGGCTTCATTTCCTGTCTCCATTTGTGAGGTTAAAAGATTGCGCAGCCTCTTTATTTATTGTCAAGATGTTGATTGTTCATCTGTTGGTGAGGTGCTACCAAAGTTATTTGTTGAATTAAAATGTTTGAGGGTATTAGATGTAAATGGAAGGATTCTAAATTTGGTTAAAGAGATTCCGGAAGAAATAGAAAAACTAATACATTTGGCATACCTTAATTTGTCCGGTCAGGAAGTAGAAAAATTACCTGAAACATTGTGCGAGTTGTATAATTTACGAACTTTAGACATTTCTGGTTGCGGTTGTCTTAAAGAATTGCCACAAGGAATAGGAAAGTTAATAAACTTGAGGCATTTGTTAAATGGTGGATGTACATCCTTAAGCTATATGCCAGCGGGGATTAAGAGATTAATCCATCTCCGGACATTAAAAGTATTTGTTGTGGGTGGAGGTGTTCATGAAAGCAAAGCATGCAAACTCGAAGCTTTGAAAAATCTTAATCTCTTTGGAGATTGTACGATAACAGGGCTGGGAAATGTGTCAGAGTTTATGGCTGAGGCACCTCAGAGATTACAACTTGAGAATATGAAAAACTTGGATGCTTTGGAGCTAGATTTCACTAGGCACGTCGAAGAGGGAAGAAAGAATCAGGACGATGAACTACTTCTGGAAACCTTTCAATCACCTCCACATTTGAAGAAGTTAGCAATAATTGGATACAGAGGCAGCACCTTTTCCTTCAATTGGATTATGTCGTTAACCAATCTGAGACACTTAAATCTCACTGACAGCAGGAATTGTAAGCATTTGCCTCCTTTGGGAAAATTGCCATCGCTGGAAATGCTCCATATAAAGAGCATGGACAGTGTAAAAAAGTTGGGTAACGAATTTCTGGGAATAGAAGGCCACGGTGGATCATCTTCATCTTCATCTTCATCAACTATTCTCTTTCCCAATCTGCGAGGGCTTTTTATCATGGATATGGATGTATTGGAAGAGTGGGATGACGATGGAGAAAAAGACATGAGAATCATGCCCCGTCTTTCTTGGTTGGGGATTTATGGCTGCAGCAAATTAAAAGCGCTGCCCAACTACATTCTTCAGGGACCAGCACTGCAAACTTTGCTGATTGAGAGAAGTGGTATTTCAAAACAAAGTGGCATAGAGGACTGGCCTAACAGATCTGACATCCCTCTTATCTTCAGAAAATTAATAAGGAGTAGGATTCACGAAAAGATACGAATCGCATTGTATGTCCAAAAGAGCGGTCTTCAATTCATACAGGGTAATTACAATCGACCATAGCTAATTTCTTCTCTTGCATTTTTTTTCGTTAGTTTATTTGTTATTTCTTATTTGTAATTCTAGTTAAGAAGTAGAAACCCCAAAAAAAAGAAAGGAAAAATTATGAATCTAAGTTCCATATTATATTATAGAAAGAAATAAGCAACAATGTTTTAATATTTTTAATATCCAATCACATCAACCATATATTCTTTCACATAAAAATGAATATGTTAATTTTCCTTCTAAATTCTAAGCTATAACATCCTGCAGTTTGAGTTAGAATATTTTCCAGCTATTCTGTCTCAATTCGTTTTCTTATTATTTTTTTCAACATTGATTTAGTTTCAATTTTCATCTGACTAATTTTTGTCAAATAATTACACTACTTTTGTGGGAATAATTGTGTTCATGATGTCGAATTTGTTAAATTAAATATGGTCTTCACAAGCACTCAGAGATAGTCTTGAGTTGAGATATCCATGTCTGATTTTGATATGTGAAATGTGAACAAGATACCCTCATATTTATATCCTAAAGTCTTCAAAGCAATTTTTTAGTTCTAATCTCATTCTAATTGTCATGAATTATTATTGCAGCCGCCAGAGGATTACCGAATTTAGAGGGATAAGGATCAACATTTTATTGAAAGATAAGGAGACGACATCAAATTTGGCAAAATAAGGTATCGTTTACTTCATTTTTCAACAACAAATAGAAGGTTTTAATTTATTTTATTTGCTTTTACAGTTCTTCAATTTCACATCGAGTACCATAATCAGGACTTTATACATGCTGAGCGGGAGCAGGATATGATTGAGAAGGACTTGTCTGCAATTAAAGTGTGAATACCTGAATTTTCTCCTCCATTTTCGTTAGTACTTGATAGCCACTTTCCAGTTATCTGGATACAATGTATACAGATTCTTTTTCCTCGACAGCGACAATCATACTTGCTAGTTGAATGGAATATTTCTGAATTCTGTTGCAGAAGTACTGAATCACAGCGAGGCAAAAGCATTGAAGGAAAAGATTGATAAATATGAATCTAAATATCAAATAATGAGATGAAAGAAAAAGTATGCATTGCAAAGCAAGTCGTATTTGTCTGATGACCAGCAATTAATTATCACAGCGACAATCATACTTTAAAATTGGCTTTTGCTCTTTGTTTAATATTCTTGTTCCTTGTGTTGAAACTTGGAGATTAGGGAAATCCTATCTTGGTGCTTTTTCTAATCAACTCATCAGTTAGAACTTTTCAACCCTTACTCAATTAGGACGACCAATTTTGCAATGCATTTGCTTTGCAGGTTGAGCACTGTGAGTTAGCAGGTATACGTGACTGGAGTTGGTGCTGGCAAAAATATGAAGTGGGGAATATGAAAGCTGAAGCCATGAGAAAAGTGGGCAGGACAGAAGTGGTGACTCTTGAGGAAGTAAAGATGCTGACAACTGCTTGCATGTTGAGGAAGTTGATTGAGGTTACATCTATTCTTACTTTGTCTTAGGCAGTATGTGACCACTTGTGCAATGTGATAATGTAAGGTACGTGACAATATCATTTGTACTGATGGTAGGATGTGATTCATGTAATTGGTTTTAATTGAGCAAGAGATCTTATTAATGTTCTGGAAGATGCTATTAGAGGGAACTACCCAATCGTGACAATCATTGTTTAGCAAGAATCTCTTGCTGTTCTTGTTATAAAACTTGCTCAGAGAGCACTAAAGATTGCTGCACAAATAGCCCCTCGATTTGGAAAGTGCAAAAGCCAATTTTAGACCTGTCTCTCTTGTTCTTCTACAAAAGTTTAATGTACTATATGAACTATATTTTGTACATTCAGGACATGTTATAAGATAGAGGTTGGATTACCACTAGAGAAAAAGCTGAGAAGGAAGTCCAGGGGCAGGCTGCCTAAAGTAGTGCCCACCAACAAAAGATCAGTCATTGTAGGTCATAATACATAGCATGCAGTGAGTAGAAGAGTTGCATAGATCTTGATCTTCTTGAGGTGTTTTTGTTGAAATTTTCCTAACCTATAGTTTCATCATTTGGCTTCACTATTTTGACAATCAATGTATCATCGTAATGTCGGCAGTAATGCTGGATTGAGGAAAGAGAAGCTTAATTAAAGGATTGCTAAGCTTTCTGGTGGTTTTGCTGCCATTCAGGTTATTCTTCATGCACTTGCTTCTTACTAAGTACATGTTTCTGGCTGAATTATCTAATTTTTTGCATATCGATCTAGGTGAGAGCACAAACAGAAACAGAGCTTAAGGAAAAGAAATTGAGTGCAGAAGATGCTCTAAATACAACAAAGGTATTCTACTTTTGTGTCTATTTTACTTTTGCCTTCTGTCATCATATTTGAAGCTATGCTCTCACTCAGAACATAAAACCTTTCTCAGAATATAAATGCTACAGTTTTTCGGGTTGTGTAAATTTTTTTTTTTTTTTGTGTCAGCAGATCTGGTGTTTTCGACTTACTGATTGCACAGATTTCTTAATTGTATCTCAAAAGACTGGATCACTCTGGTTTATGCAGTTGCGTCCGGTGGACAAGACATGACAAATTCAAGAGATCTTATTTAGGTTCTGGAAGATGCTAAGCTAAATGCACTACCCAATTGCGAGTGTTGTTGAAGACATTGAGCAGAAAGGTAGAGTTACTCTTTTTTTATACAAGCTCCAAGGGCGCCAAATATTGCTGCAGTAAAAGCTCTGGATTTGGAGAGTGCAAAAACCATTTCTTCGACTGTATTGCCATCCTGACTGGAGTTTAGTGTAATACCTTCTGAAAACAGTTTAAACTTGTCTGCTTCTTATTTCATTGCAATGTTTTCTGTACCATTTTTTATCAGATAGAGAAAACAGGATATAGTGACTTGGGAATATTCAGCAACTAAGGAATGAGTTTGGATTATCAGTGGACGAAGCTAAGAATGAGGTCCTGGAAGACACCGCCCAAGTAATGCTCACCGTGGAGTTGACAATCGTTATATGTGATGGCAGCACAAAGGATGCACTCAATAAAAGAGTTGAAAATATTAGGAACCTTTGCCAGGTGCTTAGCTGAAATTGTGCTGCATACCTTAATCATTTGTTTTGCTACTCTCTAGTAATCAAGGTATCATGATGCAGGTCGCAAGGAACTTCTAAAGAGAGAAGCTTAATGAAAGAATTGCAGAACTTTCGGGTGGCGTTGGAGTGATTCAAGTAGTTCTTTGTCCATTTGCTTCAACAAAGCATAGGTTCTGGCTGATTTATCTAATTTATAAAATTTGATTTCCTTCTATTTGCCAGTGATATCCATGTCGCATATCTACATTGGAGAACAAACAAAAACAGATCTAGCTTATTGGAAAAGAAATTGATAGTAGATGATGCTCCGAATGCAACAAAGGTATTCCAACTTTGGTGGTTATTCGATGTATTTGTCTTTTGTCATCATATCCAAAGTCATGCTGATTCAAAATAGAAAACCTTTCCCAGGCAGCGTGTTGGTGGTAGATGCATGTTGCTGTGGCTTGGAGCAAAAGTTGATGCCATCACTAAAGTCTCTATAATTTATCTGTCATTCATTCTAACCACATTCTGAATTTGATTTTCCATAAAAAATTGTCAGGTTGGAGCAAATAATGTTAAAAGAGCATTGAGATGCCCTGCACAAGATAAATTCCAAAAATGCGGGGGGGTCAATGGAAGTATCGCAATTGAAAAGGCATGCAATTCTACTTGTATATTGAAAAGGCATGCAATTCATACAAGTTTGCATAAGCTTAGTGGTTGAATCTTGTTTTTTCCCTGCGTGCATTCAGAAGCTATCCATTGACATCCCAAAGTATGGTTACAATGCTACTACCGGAAAATAGGAGCAAAACTAATGATCTGATGGGCAATTGGTATCGTCAGTCCAAAAAAAAGTCAGAGCGTGATTCTTTGGTACTTCAGATATAAAACATTTAACACTTAAGAATCCCATATATAAACAGATAACAACTATTTGGTCTTCCCACAAAATGAATAATTATTTTTGAATTCTATGTTACACCTATTAGCACACTTATGGTCTTGTATTACAGGTGGTAAGATGTTGCTTGGAGCATGCAGCTTCTGTTGTGAAGACTTTCCTCGCATCAGCTGCAGTGATTGTTGATATCAAGGAACCTGAACCTGTGGCTGAGCATATTGAAGGAAATCCTGATTTGGACCTAAGCATTGACCCGTGCCAGCAATCAACAGAAAGCTGATGTGGCAGGCGTGTAAGATCAGTGAGGATCATTGGGAGGATGATGATTCAGATACCAAGGGAAGGCTGCTTATTGGAGCAATGATGCGAGGGCCTTTACATTTCAGCATTTACAATTACTCCTTACCAGAATCCTTGAGTCCAGGAGCAAGACATGGAACATCCAGCTCATATTTTTTGATAAAAACGTGCCGTGAATTCAATTCTACTCAATTCCATTCAAGCAAGCGTACATAAACATTCGTATTCATCATTCTTGGTGTCTGTTCTTGCCAAGAATAGCAATTGCATTTGCTAAATTTTAGCTCCAACAAAGATGCTTGATCCCGGACCCAGGTCTTTTGTACCAACAAGGCATCAGAGTATAGGCTAAACTTATTTAACTCCCACTTAATGGGAGAGATCAGAGATGGCCAAGTAACTGCCTCTAATAAATGGAAAAAAATAAAACCTTTAATAAATGAAGAAAATGAAAATTCATAGCCAAGCAACTGTCAATATCAAATTACAATTGTAAAATTATAAGTAATTGTCAAATATTAAACTATAACTATCTTCAATAAATAGAGAAAAAATAAAACTTCCTAAATTATATTATAACTGCCTCTAATAAATAAAAATAATAATAATAAAACTCTGTAGCCCTCTCAAGACTCACAATGCAACCCTCTTTTTTTTCCATAAAATTCACATTGTCTACCTCACCATGACATCAACCCACGTAGACATAATATAAGAAAAGTGTTTCTAAAAAAAAATTAAAGAAAGAAAGAAACAGGTCAAAATAATTATTGGCACAATCATATTAATACAATCACGAGAAGAACCCACCAATTTCAAATCACTATGCCTATACAAGATTCCTATCAAATCCCAAACCCAATAGAAGCTTTGTTGCTTTAAACATCATATAACAATTAAGGTAACTGCAATTTAGCACAGATTTTTAAAAACAAAGCAACATGCATATCTGCAAATTTCGTTTTTATTTTCTTTCTCAAAATTATTATAGTGATTTGGGTTTGTTTGTTATGTTTCTCTCTTATCTTTTCATTTTAAAATGAGAAGGGGTCGGAAGAAAAAAGATAATCATAATCATGAACCAATTAAGGTTCTAAAAACCAAATCCCCCAAAAAGTATATGTCTTAGCTTATGATAGTGGTTTCATTTCAAATGATTGCTCAATAAATTATAACAAATATAGATCTAAAGAAAGAATATATAAGTTACTCATGGTGGCATGTAGCAAAAAATGAGTCATTTTCAATAAAAACATTTTAGGTGAAGTATCGTTATGACAATCAACAAGTATCTTACAATAGGCCACATTGTCACAAAAGTCTCCTATGTGTAGACAAGTAACACCACACAAATTCTCTTTTAAGGCAATTTATAACACACCCAAATAGGAAATAAACCAAAGCTATGATTTTACACCTTACCAAGTACCAACTACTTAATTTGGCTATTCATTTTAGTTTTAGAATACACGCACGAATACTACTATATATCTCCAATTTATATTTTAAATAATTATGTATTAAGTAATTATTAGATATAATAGATAATTTTAAATTTTATATTATCTTACCACACAGTGATTAATTGACACATCATTATTTAAAATACAATTTGAGATGTATAACATTATATATATGTATATATATATTTAATTTTGTATTATTTTACTATCCAATAATTAATTGACACATCATTATTTGTGATACAACTTGAAATATATTATATTATATATATATATATGAAGAAAGGTTTTTTTAACTTAAATTTTTTTCAACAATTAATGTTATTTTTTATTTTGAATGTACATCATTAAATTGCATAAAATTAATAATTAAAATTTTAAATTATTATTTTAAGTTAAAAAAATTCATTTAAGAGAACCTTACTCATATAGAATATGATATATGAAAAGCATATGCATGCAAATTAAAGTAACAGTCTTGGACAAAAGTTACATTCAATTTCCTATACAAAGCTGTACTTACATATCTAACAAGCCTCAAAAGTTTAGTTTGATTTCATTTGCATCAATTTGATTAATATGATATGATGCATGTAATCTGTCATGCTTCAATTGGGTTGTTATCAACAATGTTATTTTCTCATACTACTTTGAGTAAAATCTTTTTTACCTATAAAGAGAAAGTGTCTGTCGATTTTTAATGCAAAAGTTCACGTGTTAAAATACAGTATTATTTTCAAATTACACAATAATGTGTTACTTTAAATTCATAGTTCTTTTTTTTTTTTTAACTATGAAAGTCCACATTTAATTAGTGTTGAGTAGTGTTGAATTTATAAAGTTTGATATAAATTTTGTATCTTAATTGATGTATTACTAATTAATAATTATTACAACTTTGTATTTTAATTAATAAGCTATTAATTAATAATTACAACATATTATGTAGTTATTAATTTTTTAAATTTTATTATTGCGATAGTTATACAATACCAATTAATAATAGATATATTTATGATATAAAATTTATATCTCAATTATTTAAGTATAATATTATTGATAAATGTTATAATAGTTGTGTTTTTAAAAAATAAAAATGAAAAGTACATTTTATTTACAACCACTTTGTTATCTTCAAAAGTAGGAGCGGATAAAAAAAGTACATAAATCAAAAATATCAAATTAAATTGGACTAAATTTAATAGTTTGATTCGGTATTAGAGTATAAAAATTAATAAATTAATTTTTTATTTCAGTCTCCAAAAATATTGAACCGAACTGAATGATATAAATGAAATTTTATACAAGTTTTTCATATAATTTATTTAGTAAATTTTAATTTTAATATTTTTCTAACTTGCATAGTTCCTACGCTTTCAATTAATTTAGTGTTTAAAATTTGACGGTCACTTTATTTATTTGAATTAATTTAAATTTTAATATTTTTTAAACTTATTTAGTTCATACGCTTTTAATTAATTTAATGTTTAAAATAAATAAATACTTTATTTTTTTAGACGAATTTTAATTTTTAATAATTTTTTTAACTTGTTTAGTTCATAGACTTTATTAATTTCATATTTAAAATTAACGTACACTTTTTTCATTTTTTTTATGTAATTTATTTTTTACATTTATGATTTTAATTTTTAAGAAAATATTTAAGAGATTAAATTGAACCAAATCAATTCAGTATAATTCGGTTCTAAAAATAAAAATTTAAAATTTTTTCAGTATCATACAATTCTAAAAAGTATCAAATAGTACCGCATCTATCCCTAATAAAAAGTAATATATATATATATATAGATAATTTAATATATATATATATATACTATGTATATTTTATGTGAAAAATATAGTTTTTATAGGTAATTAAAATGATTTCCACAACGTTGTGTTAAAGTTATCAATGGCTTTTAAAAAAATAAAAGGTGTAAGGACTTTGCTAAAAGAGAAGAAAGAAAAAGAAATTGCATGTATTAGTTATAAATTAGAAAGAAAAAAAAAATGTAATGACACGTGCGGAAATGACATTATTAAAAAGTTGCTTTCTTTTATTTTTTATGACATAAAAATATTAAAAAGTTGCATTTGGTATATGAAGATTCAAGATTGTTATATCAAAATTATTGGTGGCCCTATCCATTGGCTATTGGCTATTGGCTATTGGCTATTGGCATTGCATTAGGAGGAAAAGCGAACGCGGAAAGGATTCGATTTTAATGTTGGAAAAAATCAAAAAGAATAATCTGGCAAAAAGTTACACGCCCAGTGGGACTCGAACCCACAATCGCTTGATTAGAAGTCAAGCGCCTTATCCATTAGGCCATGGGCGCTGTTGATCTACTCTTCTGATTTTATTTATTTATCTATTACATTTATATAAATGCATCACACTTTCACGTGTGTACATTGATAATAATAATTAATTATTAAATTCTAAATATTCATAATTTTTAAAATAATTAATTACACTTCTATTATTATATAAATAAGTAATGCGTCACTTGAATTAAAATTTTTTGAAGAAAATAATTTGAGATATATAATATTATTCATGTAAAAAAATATTTACAAAATTCTCATTTATTATTTCATATTCATATAGAAGCAATACACCCAAATCCTCTCTAACCCTAACAAGCAAAAAGCAACAACCACCATCGGAGAGGGATTCTCGGGATTTCCTTCCCCTTATGAATGGTCTTCAAAATTAGAGTTATTATCTTTTTGCATAAAAAAAAAATTAAGGTCAAAGTATTATGTTTATATTGTATTGTCTCGATTATTTTTATTTTATAATAATAATAATCTCAGTAATATCTTGATTTAATTAATGATATTGAGAATGCTTAAAAAAATATATTCGTGTAAAGGCACCCACATTTGTCCTATAACTGTAGCATGTATTAAATTTTTGGCCTCATTGTTTAACACGACTTTTTGTGCATACAAATGTCATATCAAAATTGAATTAATTAGAGCAAATGAATAATCTCATTCCAGCTAATATGCAAAGCTGAAGTAGCAACCGGCCACAAATGAATAAACCATCTTAACAACCAAATTAAATCAGCTTAATTGTATTCTTTTGATTTATGACCAATTAACACAAGCCGTGTGAGTTTTTTAATTGGTGAAACCAGCTAAGTAATTGACTTTTTTTAGCGAATGATTAGAGGTTTCATTTAATTATCGAACTCATTAAAGTCAGAAAATGAAGAAGTTATTAATCAAATAAACAATTATTCTATCTTTAATACTTGTAAATATACAATAATATTCAGACTTAACTATTTTATGGGTTTGTTTGATATATTTACTGTAAACATTTATGTGTCTATATAACAATTAAGAAGGCATATTAGATTCATATAAGAAGTGATTAAAGCATCAAAATTAACTTAATCTAAATTATATACTTGCTTATATTGGTTACACATATTCCACTTGGCTCAACAAAGATATGTGTCCAATTAATTCAAAGGAGAAGTTGTTGGAAGGAATGCCAAATTCTATGGTCAATAACTTACATGAATGAAATATTATATAAACCTCATAAATTTGCAATAAAACTAAGCCTCACTACCCTTCTCAAAACTTATGCTTACCATTCAATTGTATACCACATGACATAAGGGGCCACCTACCCAATTCACTTGTACAATTAAAGCTCATTTCTGCTAAGCTTTTGCCTTAAAGTGATACCAACATTTATGGCCACCATTTTGGTCCATTATTTTTGCCCTTATATTGCACATGAGATTCGTGTTTTTTTTTTTTTAATATAATTATCTTTTGATCTCGTGATATTAAAATAATCTCAACCACCTTCATCATAATATGAAAAATTCAACCGTGAGCTATATCTCATCATAGAATATGATATATTAACAACTATATATTATAAGTTAATTCATAACTTATATAGTAGGATAAAAATCGAAATTGTGTAATTTGAAAAATAAAATACCACAATTCCAACCATTTAAAGTATAATTATAAGTATTTCGTTTCAGATTATAAATTAAAAGTCATTTATTTATAAATATTTATCATTTTTTTAAAATTTATTTTTGTAAGAAAATGTTTCCGTTGGCAATCCATGCCAAATTGAAGCAAACAAAGGCATATGTAAAATTTCAACAAATAGGGTCGAATAGATGTATTAAAATATTCTTGAATCATTTTGAAAACTTAGCTTTTCAATTTTTTATTTTTCTTAATCATTGAGCTTGATTGTTCTATTTTATTCTCCAAAATTGATATTTAAAAAGCTTCTTGAGTCCAACTACTTAATGTTTAATTATAATTATAAATTATTTTCAAAAGTTAAGGTTTGAAAAAATTAAATATATAATACCAATAATTTGATTTTTTATTTTTATATTTTAAATTTTAAGTAGCATGCAAATCACACATTAAAAATAATAATGTTAACTTTGCCTTGCTAAACAAGGCTGCTAGTGCTTGCCATTAAGTCATAGTTTCACTGTGATGAAAAGACAAAAAAAAAAAAAAAAAAAGTTTGTGCTGATGTGAATGATCAATTATATGATTATCAGTTTCAATTTATTTTAACCAATTGGATTGTGATTTATGTTAAGACTATTGACTACATCATTTGGTAATTTTGAATTTTTCTTTTTTTTCTTCATTATAATACAAGGCATCCAATGTAATTCAATTTACTTGATATACTTTAAAATTGCCTCAAAAATCGAAATAATAAAATATTTGTTTGAAAAGATAGCAATGTCATCAAAATAAATAAATAAAAGGACAATTAAATGTCTTTTTTTTCTTCCTAATAAAACAAAGAATCCAATATAATTGATTTGATGTAGTTTAAATTTTCATAAAAATTAGAATAAAAAATATTTATTTTATAATATAATCCTACTAAACACACGAATAATACAATATATATATATACATATATATGTATAAGAGCTCTCTACTTTTTTGTAGAGACGAGATTCAAACTCTCACTTCACAGTGAAAAAAAATGCTCTTATTAAATCATTTGTCAAAATAAGCTTATACTAAAAAGTACTTTTTTAAAAATTGAATTAAGTAAAAAAAATTTTAATTTTTTTAAAAAAATAAATAATAAATCCTAGCTAGATGTTACACCATCATCCATCAAACTGTTAGGAAGGAAAAAAATTATTTAAAAAAAATGTCTAGTAAGTGTAACATCATAGTAGTTTAATTTTGTTCATAAACAAAGACTAATATTGTTTAAAGATGCAAGTCTTTGTAGTAATTTGCTTAAGTAAACTATAATTAATATTTATTCAAATTTAGTTGTTGTTAGGATTATATAAACAAATGACAACCAATATTGTGAACATCATCAATGTTGCAACTTTGATTACATAAGATCAAATAGACTATGTAAATGTGTTGGCAATATTTTTTAACAAATGCCAAACCCAATTAGATAATTAAGTAATTAAGTAAACCAATTGGGGAACATATCAATCAACAATGTAACATATAGATAAGAAGGGTCATTTTCAATTTACTTAATTAATAATGCCTCAATGTCTCCACAAAGTAAACCCAAAATTTGGGGCTATGGCTCTTGATGGTAAATGATAAGAAGGCTTAAACTAGTATCAATTTTATTAAGGAAAAAAAAAAAGAGTAATCCTAATTATGTGAAAATGGAGAAAGGGAGACCCTAATTTCAATTTTCTTCTTCATAATATTGTTTGAATTTTGTATAGGGACACATAGGCACACTGTGTGATTTAAACAAAAAGTTATACATTTGAAAAAGAAATGAACCTCCATTAATACTATATAGTGAACATTTAATCTTGATTGGTTGCCACCTCTAACTCCATGAGCACAAAGCCTTATGTCACACTCACATTTCTTTTTACAAAGTTAACACACATAACACGTATGGGTTTGATTCATTCAAAAGATTAAAAATTATATTTCTTTTTATTTTCCACATTAACACTATCTTTTTAATCTTGACTATGTTTGCTTTAACATTATTAATATTAATTTATTATTCAACTTAAAATTTTAAACAATTTGATAAAAACTTAATATTAATATTAAAAACAAATCTTAATAATCTTCTTTATGTGAAATATAAATTCGAATTAAGTTAGGTCTAAACCATAATAGATTCCACTTAAATTAAAACAGATAAATAAATTTTGACTATGTTTGCTTTAACGTTATTAATATTAATTTATTATTCAACTTAAAAGTTTAAAATATTAAATGAATGTTTAATATTAATATTAAAAATAAGTATTTACAATTCTACTTACGAGAAACATGAATTTGAATTAAATTAGGTTTAAACCTGAGTAAGAGTTAGATTAAGTCTCAATCAGAATGAATTCTACTTAAATTGAAATAGATAAATTAATTAAAATAAAATTTTGAAGAGTTCAAACTCAAAATATTACCCTCTTAATATTATATTAGTTTACTACTAAACCAAAAAAGTTAAAACTCTTATGTAAATGTCCCATATTAATATTAAAAATAAGCTTAATAATTAAACTTAACTTACTAATCTTAAACAGTATATTATCTTTAAGATATTGGAGTAGTACCGCAGAAGAATGAGTGTGAGAAAAAATATAGTAACTAGTTAACGGCTAACTACTTTAATAGAATATGTATAATTATCTAACAAGTAACCCAGTAATTAAGTTTTTTTTTTTTTATGATTGAACATACATATGAAACGAATCAAAACGTTTGAAATTATCATTGTGTCTCGTATTCATCCTTTGTCAAATCAACCTTTTCAGATTTTAAATTGGGCTCTGAAAATCTTAAAAAAATTCTTACAAATTGCCCCCTTTTTCGGATATGTGGAATCTTCGGAGAATAACCTGTTTGTTAGGTAAGAAAAAAAAAAGATGGGAAATCTAAATTTTCTCAGCTGGAAAGTTCTGAGCTTTCAATTGTTAGATGAAGTGTTAGCATCTTCTCCAATTTGTCGCACTTGATGTCCCATTATTTTAGCCAAAAGTCCCTGAATTTTCAAAGCTTGCAACGGTACATTTTGCATACGACATGTACATTTCAGCAAGTTCCTGAAAAGCTTCCGGTACTTCTCCGCAATTTGCTTTCTTTTTTTTTTCTCTTTCTCTCAGTTGTCGTCATCAAAACTACCGTTTCAAAAATAGTGACGATCATCATCATTTCATAATGATGATAAGGATATGTAGCAAGAACAAGAAAAAAAAAAAAAAAAAAAAGGTAGGAGCCAAACTAAGAGTTGACTCAGTTAAACTCGGTACTTTTGCTCGTGATATACTGATATTTCACCTCACTCTGTTTAAACTAAATTTTTGCGTACGCCCGTGAAGGACTACTGCAGCACATTGTTTTATTCAAGCAAATTGTACAATTTAGAAGTATACATAATTTAACAAAAAGTGACCATGTATTACACTAATACTAAATCGTATGAATTATATTACAAAGTTGCAAAAATAACTAAATTTAGTAACTTAATTAAGAAAAAATCACACCATATTTAGCAATTAACAATTAATCCCACACTGACGATGCTTCAAAATCACTTGGAATCAAACACTCAGCAGCCAAAATATGCTCTGAAAATTCTGCACAGAAATCCTCAGTTGGGTAAATCCATCCATCAAACCAGTCAGTCCCAATAATTGGCACTAACTCGTTACTCGACTCGGCCGCGTCGAACTTGAAACTCCCTTCTATGTTAGGCAGCTCAACAATTTTACCCAGCTCCTCAGGCTCTGCAGAAACTTCAGATGATGATGATGATGATGAAGACGACGGTGTAGGCGATGGTGATGAGGATGATGAAGGATCAAAGTTGGTCATTATAGCTGCTTTAGTGGCTGCAGTTTGAATGTCACGCGGCGTTAAAGAGACAGGCCGAGGCAGCAGCTCAGTGAGTTGAGGGAAGTTGAGAACGGCCGAATCACCTTTAATACTGAGAGCCGCTACGTCATGAGCACGAGCTGCCATTTCAGGAGTGGGGAAAGTGCCAAGCCAAATACGAGATTTTTTCCTGGGCTGGCGAATTTCAGACACCCATTTGCCCCAGCTCCTCATTCTGACTCCTCTGTAAACCGGGTGCTTGCTTCCTGCTCCTGCAGAAGCTGAGTGATCACTGCCTGCTCTTCTTCTTTTATTACTTTTAGGTCTTTTTGATGAGGATCTCTCATCCTGGTCGTTCTGAGATTGTGAGTTAGTTGAAAAGTTGGTGGCAGAATCACTTTGAGAGGAAGGTGAAGAAGGGGAAGAAATGGAGGAGGAGGAGAAGTTGTTGTTAAGATTATTATTGCTAGAGACTTCAGCTTCTGAATTGCTAGTGTTTGCTTCTGCCATTGGTAATTAAAATACTGTTAAGGTTTCAAAGCTTTGTGAAGATGAGAGAGAGCAATGGTGGATGGAGAAAGAGAGAAGAGGGAACAATGGAGAAGAGAAAAGTAAGGGAGAGGGGGGTTTTGTAGGGGAAGAGTAAGAGAGAATACGCTCCTTTTCATAGTGACCCTTAACCTACCATTATTTCACCATTGACAAATACTTACTAACACAGAGTTTTTATTTAAAAGTTAATTTTAAAAAATCACGTTTATGCAAATACTTAACAAGTATAATATACGCTTACAAGGTGTATAATTACTAATTAGAAGTGCTTTTGTTGAAGAATGAAGAGACTTTCATCAAGTTGAATTGGTTTTTATTTTTTTTACTTTAAAAAGTTAGGCATTTATACTTTTTAACATAACATAAATGAAGACAAAAAATAGTTTATTTATTTGAAAATCACTTTTTTAAATATTTTTTTTTATAAAAAAAAGTGCTTAACTTATTCTAACCAAATAAAAGGAGAATTTAAATGAGATGGGCATATTATGTACTCCTACACCCATTTAATAAAATTATGATGTGTATATTATGGATTTTGAAATGGACTAGTTATAATAGAGAAAAAAAATTAAATAAATACTATATTTTTATTAAATAGTTTAACTAAGACTGTTTTATATAAAAAAATTCACAAAATAATAAAGAATTGATATAAAAAAACACATTTGTTTGTTTAAAATACTTTGATGATATTAAAATTACTCTTGATAATGTTATATAAGAAAATAATTTAATGGACTATATAATTCATCATATGATGAATAATACTATCACATTATATAGTTAATTTACAACTTTAAATTATTTATGATATATTATAAAATCTTATCATATATTTAAGTGTTCACCATAAGATGATTATATAATAAATTTACGTTATTTATTAAAATAAAATAATATTTGTCTTCAAGCATTTTTAACACTATAAAAAAAACCCTTTTAACTAGTAAAAAATATTAATGATATACGTATTTTAGAACCTTTAACTCAGCTAAATAAAATATATATATATATATAAATGTGTGTATGTATGTGGTGTCTTACATTCTTGAACGAATCCAAATAGAGAAATGAAGTATAAAAATTGTAAAAAGAAAAATAAAATAAAATAAAATAAAATAAACAAGAAAAGGATAGGGTAATGGGACCCTCAAAAGGACAGTGGTCACCGATGAGTAATTTTAATTTAATTAAAGTGGCGTCCACAATTTTAATATATCAAAAGAAAACAAGACAAAAAAAAAACCTTGAATTAAAATTGTTTCCATTATTTATTTCTTCCCTCCACGTCCACGTCCACGTCTTCAATTATATAAATTTGTCCGTTACGCCTTTTCCTTCCTCTGTCTGTTATTTGAAAATTATTACTATTTTGCTTTTAGCTTTTTCAATTCAATCCCATTTTTATACTAATAATCATTACCCAAAAAATAAAAAATAAAAAGAAAAGTTAGTGCGATTTCTATACAAAGGAAAAAAAAAAAGCACTTTTTTGTATATAGCAAATTTAATTAGCTTTTTGAAAATTGAAGGCCTTGGAAAAGGAGATTTTGAAGATAAGTCATTGAGTTTTTTAATTATTCTCAAAAGCTGTATTGAAATTTAGGAAGCCAAAATGCAAGAAGCAACGGTTGTGTTGAAATTTGTGCTCCCAATATAATTGCCCAAATATTCCCTTCTCTTATCTTTTATTTGCTACTCAAAATATGTTATCATGAGACTTTTATATACAATGTCAAGAGGGCTTTCTTCCTTTTTAAAATTTTTTTTTTTATTCATTTCTAAACTCATTGGAATTAGATATCTAGATAATAAGAAACACATTTTTTAATATGATTGACTTAAACGAATAAATTATATAGATGATAAAAATTTAAAATTAAATTTAAATTTTGCTCAACTTAAATTTAAATTTGAATTTGAGTTTTTTCAGAATTTCTAAAATTTAGATTTTTTAAATACGAATTAAGTTTGGATTGCTTGAAACTCAAATTTTAACTCAATTTTTTTTTATTAATCATACAAAGTTGTTCAAAAAATCATTCATTTTATAATTTTTTATACAATTATGTAACTGCTTAACTGTAATTTTGATCTCACTAATTTATAAGATGCGTATAAGTTTGATCTCACTAAATTTAATTTTTATTAAAAAAAAATTTAAGTGCGAATTTTTTTATTATCCCTAAATATACACTCGCAAAGGTTTTTATTATAAAATTTGAGCACAAAATAGCATTATTATTTATTAATATCCATAAAATTATATTGTTGCTTTTAAAAGCAAAAAAATAAAAATAAAAAATTATCAAATTATTTTTAACATGTGATCAAGGTCAATCACAATTATTATAAATTCAATGAGGCAAGAAATAAGTGTCTAAATTTAACTAGGGTCAATTTTTTTAAGTTTTGTAGAAGTCAAATTTACTCCAAGATGATAGAATGGCCAAATATTAATATGTCTATTTATGGCACATAGCACGAGCATTTCATCACAACTCATGCAATCATAACACAACAACTCAAGAAATTTCATGACTGAATTTTTTTTATTCTTTTTTTAATTGATATTTGTCCCATAAATACATGATTATGAACATTGAATTTTAGTTTGATAATTATTTAAACCCGTACCTTAATATATTTTAATTTACACCTAACACAATTACTTAATTAACAAAATTTAATGTTTCATTCACAAAGATAATGAATGTATATGAAGCTAAAGATTATGTAATTTGTAATCTTATTAGAGTATATAATTATAAGATCTTTTGTTCATTCACCTAATTAATAAAATATTTAAAAGGAGAATTTTGTTTGTTAGTCTGTTCAGTTTCGTAGTCTTATCATATCTTTATTTTTAATTTTGTGGGGGATCATATAATTATTTTTATGAATGCTGAAGTTTCCTTCTCTTTTCTCTTTTCTAGTATTTTTTTAATTTTAATTTTAAATTATTTAATTATTTTAGACCTTAATTGACTGGTATGATCACCAACACTATCTTTAAGAAAATGAAATAAATGTATTTCTTTTTTTTATAAAAAACCAGTACATTAATTTGTATAATAATTAGGATAATATATTACACATTAACAATTATTCGATTCAAATAATTCTCATAAATAGAAGAATAACAGTTGCATATAAGAGAATAACTAAATGTTTAGGTAAATACAAAATATTCGACTCAAATAATCTTCATAAATAAAAAAATAACAGTTTTACATACGAAAAATACTCACAAATAAGATAATAACAATCTCACATATGAAAAAAAAATTACTCTCCACTAAAAATATAAATATCACATCAATACTTGTTAGAGTTCAAACTCTATAAATACATCACCTCAATATTTATTAGGGTTTAAATTTCTAATCAAAACTAAAGAGGTGCAAAACTTGACGACTCACCAACTAAGGCAAGATCTTAAGTGCCAAAGAAATGTATTTCTTCATTTATTAAATTAGATTTATATATTTAACAATTGTATATTGATTTGAAATTTGACTGAATTATATAGAGTTTAAAATTTGAAATTTTAATTAAAAAAATATGAAGAGAAAATTATACAAATTAATTGTCGATCGATTATTAGGTCAAAATTAAATTTGGCTTTCGACAAGATTCAAGTAGTTTTCAAACTAATATAAATCTCTATCAAGCATGTGACTCAATTCCAAAGCACTCCAAAATTAGTTAATTTAATTAATAAGCAATCAACAAAATCATGGATTCCTTACGCAAGACATAATCTTGGCCGAATATATATGTGAAAACAAAAGAAAATTTCACACATTCACGTTGATTTATTATAATAACAATTATAATGGGTTTGTGACTTTTAGATTTAAGGTTAAAATACAACAATTTGCTTCATGTTCAGAAAATAAAAATAAAAAAAATCATGCAGGGTCTCAAAAATCACATGGTTATTAAAATATAATATATTGAAAAATCAAAAGGTGAAAATCTCTTACAATCTAACTTTAAAAAAAAAATTAATTTTCTAATATCAAAATAATTCACATCAAGGGATTGGTTATTAAAATATAATGAAATCATTTTAAACATGGTTGAAATTAGTCACTAAATTGAAGTAATTAGCCGCCCAAAGTGTCAACACAAACAACTTTTCTCTCATTTTAGGATGCCTTCCAATTTTTTTTTTTTCCTTTTTATTGATTCAAAGATGTATATGTGATTTGTAATTAATAAATATTAGTATAATAATAAAGTAAATCTTAATTAAAAATAAACGTTACAAATGTCGAGCATATTAATCATGAATTTTAGATTTAGGAAAAAATATTAAGTCATAATTGCACCCGTTCTCGTGACTAATGTTAATGTATTGTTTAAAATAATATTATACTTCTTAAATAATAATTTAATTTTTTTAATTTTAAATAATAAAAAATATAATAAATAATTTTAAAATTTATACAATTTATACAATTTTACCGTTAATAATTATTTAAAATCTCCTTTGAAATATAAAATTTAGAATTTATAAAGTTACTGTAACTACAAAGATCATAAACAATGCGTTTATATGATGTGAGTGTGACATTTAAAATTGTCATAAAACAATCGATTATTTGTTGAATGGGCTTAACTGAAACTTAACATATGGGCTTAAGTCCATTTGACTGGTGCTGTTGGGTTTTCATTTCCATTAATTTCGATACCGGTCCATTCAGCTCAATTTCGATTCGTGGCAATATATGGGTTGTTGTATGCTTAGCCCAAACAAAATATGAGGCCTCCCTGCAGGGCCTCGTGCAGCCCCTCATTTTCATTTTCTTTTTTAAAAAGTAACTAAAAATTCTATTTTTTATTTAATTTTTATTATCGTTTTGTTGTATAATAAACTCTAGATTTAATTTATTTTTTTTATGTAATTAAATAAAATTAAAAGACATGAGATTAATTGATTTGTAATGATATCTTATGTCAATTAAGTTCAAATCGTAAGTTTAATATTTGTTTGAATTAATTTTGAGAAAACATATGCATTATTTTTTATTATAGAGAAAGAGGAATAAATAAAGTAAAGATACAAATTTTAATTTTATAATTTTAAACAATTTTATTTGTAATATATCTCTTTAAGATTTTCTCCATTAAATATTAGAGTACTTGTGTCTTTATACTTTGATTTCAAATATTTAATGATATAATCATCATTTTATTAGTTAAATCTAGTCCAACATCAAGTTTACAAAATCAACTAATAGAATAGATGTTGAGTAATGTTATACATCTTAAATTATATAAAAAAAAATGATGTATTAAGTAAACACTGAATGGTGAAATGATGTAATAAATGATTTTATAATTTACTCTATTTTATCATTTAATTATTACTTAATATATTAATTTTTAAAAATATAATGTAAGATACAATTTAAAATATATAACATTATTCTTACATATTTAATGAAAACGTATCAAATAATTTAACATTAATGAATGTCAAATTCAATATTGGGGTAGGTTGAAATATTCCCCATTACTGATCCTTGTTAAGAAAAATATGTATCATAATCACATAAGTGGAAAATAAACCCTACTTTCTGGTAACCCTCCATTCAATTGCCTTAACTCAGCCTAATAAGTACAAATTACGCATGAATGTGCATGAATCACAATCATGATCATCTACTTGTAATATTTTATGGGAATTTCTTTGTTTCTTCAACATAAAAAGTTATCAAAAATGCTTTTTCTAAATGGAGTAGGATAGAAGAAAACCAGTTTTGTTAGTGAGTTTGTTCACCTAATGTTACATGTTTTGACAAACCATAACTTAAATCTAATATGTCACAATTAAAACCTAGCTGCCCAAATATCCCTTTATTAATAAGGAGGCTTTGCTTGTATAAGAATTTAAGAATGTCAAAGCTTAGTTGCCTAAACTAGCATGGTTGTTTGGTCAAAAACAACAAAGGGTCATTTTGGGGTTTGCTTATTCATAATTTTCTTATAGAATTTAAATACATTTTATAGAGTATTATCATTTTTTTTTCTTTAATTTTTACTTAAATACTTTTTTTTAATGAGTCATGTAAATCATACACATAATTGAACAACTCACAATGATAAATATGCTTTCCACGTTCGAATATTTTGGTAATAAAATAATTAATATTCACACAAAATGCAGGCCAAATGAAATTAAATAAACAATTATTTTTTAAAAAAATTAATAGCAAAATCAATAATCTTTTGATGATAGAGTTGATGGTCATAAATTTTGGCCTCAATATGAGGAGAAGTGGTTTTGTTGTGTGATAGCATCATGCAATTTGATCCCACTAACTTCATTTTGCTTCAAACATGGTCCATCATCTTTACATTCTTGAGTTATATTAATAAAACCATTTTTCATTATTCAAGAATTAAAAAGTGACCCAAAAAAGAAAAAAAAAACAAGTAATAATAATTGTGATAAAACTTATATATATATATTTTTAATATTTTCAACTTCTAAATACTTTAGTGTTCTTATTCTTATGTTCATTATAAATATTATTGTAATATGTTAAAAAATTTTACGAATGGAGCATATTAAAACTCATGTAAATATCATATTAAATCTTAATTTATTTTTTAATTTAAGGAGAGCTAAATATTTAGAAAGAGAGTGACTATTGGAAGAAAACAAAAATATACATGAAAGGTTAACATATTATCAATGATTATTCTACGATACTTAAAGTTTTTAACGGTATTAATAGTAAAATCATTTATATCCGTTAAATTTAATTATTTAATTTGATCCAATATTCTAAATTAATTTTAATACTATATTGTAACTGTAATTTCAATATCATAAAATGACCCAATTATAGAAACTCAAAAAAATTTTTTATCGAAATTTAAAAATGCAAAGTTTGAAATTTGATCTAGCTTTTTTAATTTTTGGAAATTCATCTTAAGCCTTCCTTGCAATTTATTTTTTTATTTAAGAAAAACTTATTTCAAGTTCCTTTTATATGAAAACCATTAATGAATATTTAGAAAAAATTATTGAATAACTTGGTAAAATTTTTAAAATAGTTTATTAAACGAGAGAAAAAAGAAAAGGAACAAAAACAAACAAAACGGCCACGTAGAGAATTTCCCTCGTATAAAAGGAAACAGAAACAGAAGTGAACATACAAGGAAAGATAACTGAAACTACTTAAGAGGAACCGAAATTAACGTGTGCTTTATTTCACTTTCGTTACAATCTTACGAAGCTTCTGCTTCTGCTGCTGAAACACATTAAAAATGGAACCAGAAACTGTTCGTGTCGGGCTCGACGAGTCGTATCGTCCACTCCCATCTCTGTACTTGGCTTTCTTGTCGATCTGGTTCCTCTCTGCTTGTTCTTGGACCATTAACACCTACAAGAACCGCCATTTTCAGGTCATTTTCTTTCATTTCATTTCAAAAGTCTTTCTTTTTACGAAATTTGGAGTGATTTTATTTGGTGGGTTGGTTTTGGTTTCTTTGCTAAGTTCTTAATTTGTTGGCCTTTTGATTTGTGGATCTTAGTGTTACAGGAAAAACGAAATCTTTTGAATTTTTGTTTATGAAAAACAAACCCATTTGATGAATTTTATTTTTTATTTTTTAAAAAAATGAGGTACTGCCCTTTGTTTTATTATTGTTTTTGTTATATGACATGTCAATTATATGTGGTTATTGAGTTTTTCTTAAACTTGTATTGTGATTGGATGATTAGTTGATATGTTGAGGTTATTGTTTTGAATTGTGTTGTTTTTTTATATTAGAGCAGATAAATAATTTGCAGTGGACGCTGGCATCTGTTCCGGTGATTAAAGCATTGCAGCTTACTCTATCGTTCTTGTTCTGGTATGTTTCTCTAATTGGCATGTGGTTGATGTTCAGTAGGCAAAAAGAAAAAGAGAGGGAGACAGAGAACATGCAATTGTGCTTTAGCTTTCAGGGCACTAATGCAGCTTGATTTTACTAAGCACGCATGTTTATTTCAGTTCTTGGATTTTGTACTTATATAATTGTTAGATGAATGAAGCTGTTTTCATTGCTTCATTATGATTTTCCTTTTTGGTTGCTATGATCAAATATCTTATACTCATAATAGACGGTGGTAATATGTATAATCAGGAGAGGACTGTAAGTTCCTTGTACTAGACTAATATGTTCAGGTTATGATTTTCAAATATAGCAATGCTGATTGCCATCTCAAATTATTCATATATTTATGAGCATACCATGTTTAACAAATGGAGGAAATAAAGTAGTTTGAAACCTGTTGAGGTATATGAGAGATAATAATACAATGGTTTCTGTAGTACTCTTGAGAGTATCCATTGAACCACACATCAATAAAGTGGACACACTCCCTCATTTTTGGTGAAGTTTATATTTTGAGGTGCTATGATAGGATATTGGAGACGAGATATGATGTGGTGTGTTTTAATGGTTCCTCTTTTTTTAGCTCCTCCTAGTTCTATCTTTCCCAACTGTTGTTTGCTTTTCCTAGAAATCTATTGTTCAAATTTTAGATTATTACTCCTGCAGGTATTCATGTTTTCATCTTCAGATATGCTCTCTATGGATGTCCTTTGGTGTGTATGTAACTGGAGTGCTCTTTCAGACTGCTTCTTTCGTGTCGTTCTTGTTAATCTCTCATGGTTACTGCATCATGAGTGAACGTCTTTCAGTAACCGAGCGCCGCACTACAGCTGCACTTGGGTGTGTCTTTTACCTGACTCTGGTTGGGTACAGAGCTTCTGTACCTTACTTTGCAGTGAGTTTCTTGTCTGACTTCATGCATTGTGCAAATTGAAGTGGCAGCAGTAGCTACTTTTTGCTGATTGAGTTATCTTCAGTGGCATCTAACTCCTTAACACAATGTACTAATTCTTTAAATATGCTATATGCAGGTCCTACTGCTTCTTAATTACTTGGTCTCATTTTATGTTATTTTCCACCATATTTCTCAAAATCTATCTGTGTTACGAGAACAATTGGCATTCATAGAGGACGAGGATGTTCAAGCAATGCATGATGCTGTGTATACAAAGTACATTATGTTTAAGTATGTGCAAATCATTTGAACACACTGATGCTGTTACACAGCCGTGATTACCCTGGTTTCTAATTAAGCAATAAGTTGTATCATACATAGAACTTGATATTCTTTTTCTCTCAAACCGTGCAGGAAATTTCAGGGAGCAATGCAGATAGTAGCCATGGCAGAAATTGTGGTGTGAATATATTGGTTTCTCCCTTTTTAATTTTTTTTTATGTAAATTCAATTTACATGGACATAAATTTGAGACAGTTAATCACTTTATTGTCAGATATACCTTAATGTGGATGACTCTCCAGAAAATTACTGGCTTCGCTTGTTAATTCGAGAATGGGCACAATTCTGCATCTTTCTGTACATTGGGTATGTTTTAGTAACTCAATTATGTGGGTAATGTACATTCTTCTAAGGAACATTTAGTTCTCAAAATCATATGGATTCCTGTGTTACAAACTCATTCAAATTACAAGAAACAATGTATTTCACCTAAATTGCTGTTCGTGCACTTTAAAGCAATCTCCTCTCTCACAGGTGGACTTTTAGGTCACAAGATCTTGCACCACGTTTCTCTGTTATGCCAACCACAAAAGTCAAAGGGAAAACAATGGTGCCTCCCATCTACAGTGTTGTAAGTAATTTCAACAATTCATTTCTTCAGAAAGATATTATACCAAACCCTTCTAAGAATTTTAACTGGGTATTAATTTCCTCTATCTCCTATAAGTCAATATGCTGATTCATCAAACTGCAGGAAATGGATGCAGCGACATTCAAAGATTTCAGTTGTCATGAATGGCACATTGGGGTGGTAAGTTATTTATACTCTAGCTTATATAAGCATATCATTGTGTATAATTGTTTATTCAGTTTTATAAACTTTTACGACAGTCCAAAGTCATTTCATTAGATAAATTGCCAGCCTATATGCAAATTTCTTTTTATTTATTTATGAAAGGTGGAGTGCTCAGTATATTATTACTTGGTGTGTCTTTTTACGTGCTTTTTGTACCGATGTAGCCAACATCTCGTTGCCACGATGAAAGCTCAAAGGAATCAGTTTTAGTAATAATTCAGCATCCAAATGCATATCGGCTTAAGTCAACCATTTCATCTTCTCCGAGCACACTGCCTGTGTAGCTTCTTATACTTCGGATTCCAGTACAGATTTCATGTTCACAGAAGAGTTATATAAGTAAAGCAGTTGACAGAATAGGCTGCCGCAATTTGGCTCTGTCCACATCCATTTGAGGGTGCAAAGACAGGTCCAGCAGCAAATTTTTATCCTAATTTGAAAGCTATACACAAAGTTTTTATTCTCTCTTTCTTTTGGCTTATAGTAACAAGAAATGGTGAAGATTTATGATATATTCACTTGGGTTGTAAAGTTTATTGACCGTTTACATATGTATTGAATACTAATCAAGCAATCAGAAACTGTATATTCTTCCCACGAGACTTTTTTGGCAAAAGATCAAATACATTACTTCTATTTCACATTTTTTGATACATGACATAATTATAGTAATTTTAAAAGGTATTCATTTTCTTGATGTTTGCCAATTGTCATTTCTTGATTGGTCAAAAAATTCTTGATCAAGGCTAAAATGTTTGATCTAAGATCATCGTGTTTAAGAAATTCTCGATGACAACGAGAATTTCTGGTCGTGTTGAAGAAATTTTCCGACTTCTCTCTTTTTGTAATAAGAAATAATAACTGAGACAAGAATTTTTCATCCATTTGAAAAATTAATTATGCCAGAAATCAGAATATTGTTTTAGTTTGAACTAGCAATAAATTCAAAGTTTGTTGTGTCAAAAAATAAGAAAAAAATTCAAATTTTGTTAAGAGGACACAGCAAAAGAATATTCTTTAACACAAGAATTCTCGATTAGAACGAGAATTTCATATCATTGTGAATAAATTAAAGAAGTTTACTACATTATTACACGTAATTATTAAGATTACAAGAATATCCTTAAGGATACTTCAAAATTACAGATGACCCTTCCCTTCGACGACGTTTTTGCTTTTCTGATGTCCTAAATCCCTCAAAAAAATCCCGTTAACAAGACTGCCAATTCCAAAACCCATCGTTATAATTAGAAAGAACTTCGAAGCAGATTAACAAGTGAACTCGAGAAACGGAAACAGCTAAAAACCCTTGTCAAATGAGCGCAGGTAACTCAACCCCACGATTTATTTTTTCCCTTTGCCGTTATATATTCCGCATATTTCCCCTTTATGGATATTTGCACTTTTGTTAAAACCATACGCAAATCTATAGCAGCAGTGATAAAAATGGAATCTTGATTGTACTAGATAATATATAGAGTGAAAGAAGAAGTGAGAATGATATGAAAAGATTCAATATTTTGGCAGGTGGAGCATTTGGTGGTAATAGGGGATTGAGCCCAGTTCCTCCAGAGAAAGGAGTTTTCCCTTTAGACCATATGCATTTATGTGATCTGGTATTTTCTTTATTTTTTTCATAATGTGTAAAGGAGATTTTTTTTAAAAAAAAAACTTATTTAGTTAGTTTTTATGTCGTTAACTTGTTATTATTTTTTATATTTTTAATTTTTGTTTAGGAGAAGAAAGATTATCTCAGTTGTCTTAAGACTTCGGGCCACCAATCTGAAAGGTGTCAGATCTTCTCGAAGAAGTATCTTGAATGTCGTATGGCAAAGTGAGTTCTTTTAGTATCTTATTAAATTTTGTCAATTGGGTTTGTGATTAGTAGTTGAACTGAAGTTTGATTTTAGCTTCTTATGTTGGTTATGTTTTTAGAACATACTGCTTCTAGGAGTAGAAAAATATGTTGTTTTGTTGAAGGGTATACTTAATTGGTTTTAATTATTGGTGTAAATCATATCTGTTTTCTTTTCTAGATCTCAAATGCCTTAACTTAGTCCGAGAACTGGACTGATTAGTTTATGAGCAGTGCAGTGACAATGTATTGATCTTACTTGAATTAATTTTAGTTTCCAATGGCTTGCATGGATAAAGAGATTACTTTAGGATCAAAAGATTGTTCATGTATCTGTGGACTGTTTTTATCGCTATATGATAGGTTGAAATGGATAGGCAAATGGTTGAAATACTTTCTTTTTTTGGTGCCACCAATTACTATTTTGTTTTTTGCCTTTTGGCCTGTACAACACATTTAGTTGATGAAATATCTAATATATGAGGTTATGGCATCTCCTTAAAAAGTTTGAACCTTCGTTCAATAATTATAAATTAGCCTCTCACACTCATTCTTAAAGCTGTTTGGGCTGGAAATGCTGAATCAAGACCTAGAGTGGTTCAATGGAAAAGAGTTACAAAAAACCTTTTCGGTCGTTGCAGGATCAGAGAAATTTTTGATGAAAATCATTGGTTCTTTTCTCATATCCATCAAGAGTTACAAAAAAACTTTTTGGTCATTGCAGTATCAGAGAAATTTTTGATGAAAATCATTAGTTCTTTTCTCATATCCATCATGAAAATTGTGCATTTACTTTTTTCATAGTTCCATTTTTCTATTCCATAGTACGAACAATCTTTCATTGGTTTCTTGCAGAAACTTAATGGCAAAACAAGATTTGAACGAACTTGGATTTAGAAATGAAAGGGACCTAGAAATTTCTAAAGAAGAGAATAATGGGACGATTGAAAATTGAAGCTGATCACCGCTATGTTTTGAGGTTAAAGACCGAGGAGTTCTGAAGTTGTAAGAGCTTTTATCCATCAATTACCGGCGAATTGCCTTTTTCATGAATGATCTATTTCTCATGTTGAAAATAATTATAAAAGGTGAAGGAATCAAAGCATTAGAGGGTTTATTGGGAGTAGGACATTCCAATATTTTTTCAATTTTGGTCAAGTACAGTAGACTCAAATCTTTTAAGCTCTTTTTGTATTTTACCTACAACTGAATGGATCTAGATACTTTAATGAAAAATATGAAAGCTGTGCATGTTGATTGAATTGTATGCTTATATATGTGGTTATCCTTTAGCTTAAAACTCCTTAAACCTTTCATCAAACTATGGCTTTCCTCATCCATGTGGGATGAATGTTAGTTCCCTTTTGTCTTCAGAGAGAAATCTGTTGTCAAATTATGATCTTCCAGGTTACACTCTTCTTCATCCCATGAATATTTTATGCTTTTGTTCTGCTTTACAAGTTACTTATGGGGTGCAATTTTGACCAATTGTCTGCATATTTTTTGTGAACATTGGTTTAAGAAGATTGGTCCCCATCTATATTCATACATTTCAAATAATCCTCATGATTTAATTACAATCTATTATAGACAAAAACATGTCATTGAGACAACTCTGAAGTCGTCATTTTTTCGTACTTCCATTCATGCCCCTTCCACTCAGGCAGTTGCTGGATGACAACCTGCAGCAAATATGAGACATAGTAATTTACAGTGTAGTAGTAACCAGTAGGTGTAATAGAAAAGTTATTGCAGTGTCAGAGAATATTAATTTTCAATAGACTGTAGCATTAAACTCACCTTCATTTTATCCAAATTTTCGAACTTAAAAAGATGTGGAAGAAAGATTACAGACCAGGCCTGAAGAGTCAGGAGTACCAACAGTGGTTTGGCAAGCCAATCTCCAATTTTTTGGTTTCTGCATATACCAGAAGAGCAACATCTTCATTCACTTTGATACATCATACACAATTTATTAGCAATTATATGATAAACTTCATATTGTAGAAGTCATATTCTCTACAAAAATTTTCATCTTCTTGTCTCAAGTCCGACAATTTTAATGTGGAATGAGCAAATTTTATCTTCAAGAGATTTCATATTAGATTCCACAACTCCGCAATCAATAACCATGGTGAAATTTGATCTGGGAAACATGAAATGAGTAATTGTAGATGATCACATTGTGGTTTCAGCATCAATATACTCCTGCCACAGAACTGAATTATCAAATACTGCCTTAAAATCACACTTACCCTTTTAAGCTTTTCCTTCGTTTTTTTTGGTTCGAGGGCTTAGCAGCTCCTTTCCTAGAATAACCTAATAATAGATGAAAGATTAACCAAATCAGAAAATTATGCTTGTAAGACCCTTCAAATGGCCAAGAAAATTAAGCCCTTAACTTTTCAAAATGGTAGCAGTGATCTAGATTGTATCAAAAGCAAATCATCCTTCAAAAACATGAAGATAAAAGTTTCATAAAAGTGATAATATCTCACCTCCATCATACAAGTAGCACAGGTTCCTCCTCCCGCACAATTTAACAAAGGTCTAGCCGGGAAATGAAACATATCATCAAATTTATTGCAAGTATAATCGATAGAGGCATAAAATACACATTAGCTGGTGATAAAATAGAAACTTACATATGGTCCATACAAGTCAATATTATAATCCAACATTATATCTCTTGAGTTTCTGCCCATCACATGCTGTTCGAAAATGTATATCTGGGGTTCCATCCGGGAGTAACACTGACTAAAAACAACCAAAGCATTGTGCCATTAAATTTTCTTTCATGTATCACACACCTAACAACCATCCAAATTTTCTTGATCAACTCAAGGAAGTAACTACGAGAAATTCATATTATGGTAAGTTAGATATATCATATCTTACATGAACAAAAGCAAAATTGACTATTGGTGGTTCTTGTTCTTCTTTTGTTTGGGAATTATCACTTTCGGGGATGGTTGGGGTAGCTCTAATCTTGCTTCTAGAGAATTTAACGCGTTTAGAGAATTTAAGGCTTTTTTGTGAGTGTTGGTAGCGAAGTTGAAGTTGCAAGGGAGTGAATAAGAAGCCAATCTGTAAGACATTAGTTGGAGACTTCCCATTTCTTATATTTGAAGAGGAAAACTTTCCTTTAAACAATAAGATAGCTGAGGTAGCAGTTGGATATTTGCATTAAAATTGGACTTTGCATGGGGTTTTAGTTTTGTGGTGGGTTTTATTTGCCTTAACTGAAATGCTTTTGGGCTCGGGGTGTTCACAGGCCCGTACCAATTGACACACAGAAGTATTGTGGCCCATTAGAGCCCAGATAAACTTTAAAAAACCCACGTCGCTCATTAGGAATGTGAATCGGAAAGAAAACAATAAACAAAATCGAAACAACCGGTTAGAAAAAGCGTTTCAATCAGCATTTACTGACCCAATAATAAATGACATGAAGTGCATAACTTTATAAAGTAAAAATTGTGTGTTCGAATCCTCTCTTTTCCATGTCAAAAACAAAAGGTTAAGTTTGTAGTTAACAACATACACTGAACTAGTCCAATATAAATACAAAATAAATGAAACCCTATTATTGATTTTGGTAAATAATCATGTAAAATTTTGTTATTAATGAGTGATATGAATGAGCGCAAGATTTGGTTCTTTTTTTTTTTAAGCTTTTTCAATATCATTGATTAAATCAATATATTACATAGACTATTGTTATAAAAATAAAGAATTATCGAGATAATACAATATAAACATATTGATGAACCCTCTGACTTGAAGTTTTTCATATATAAAAAGAATATAACCTTATTTTTTGGGATTATTTATAGATAAATTTTTCTATCCTTATTTGTGGGAGGAGACTCCTACCCTTACGTATGAGAGAGATTTTATAATCTCACTAGGAAGACATCTACCCTTACTTAGGAGGAAAATACAAGCCTCGCAAAATTCTCGCGCATGAGGGAAGTTAAAAAAATACCCTAAACCTAATCACATCATCATACTAAAAAATAACTTTAAACCAATCAAACAATCACTAAGCTAACACAAAGTTGGACACTATCAACACAGTAGATGGGAACTAGTGGTGGTTGGAGACTGAAAAACTGATAGATAGAGTCAACGGTGACTAACGGATGGAGCCTAAAGTTGGATCAATTGGACAGTATGGATATACAACGACTTATAGAACAAATTGACAAATACCAGTAGGATCTCGATTGGCCAAAACTAGGTCGGATAAAAAGAAGTGTTGAGCTCAATAAGGCAAATACTCGTTGGATCTTGACATGAAGTCGGCTAGGTTCGCAGCAACTCACAAAACCAAATAGTAGTTATGGCAGCTGCTTGGAGGAGACATGCCGGAGCTTGAAGCATCACTACCAAACTATAGAACCAATTTTTTATTGGTGGTCGGTGCTGCCACCAAAAAACCTAGAAATAAACAAAGAAAATAGGGCGCACAAAACTTTGGTTGTTATCTCATAAGACTTTGGTTGTTGTCTCACAAGAGGTGTACCTCCACATTTTCAAGTATAACTGAATTTTCCTTTAACATTTATATAAATTTTACAATATGAATTGTTCATAAAAATTCACATGTTAGCAATCCTATCACTGTTGAACGATTTTATAAGTATTTGTAAGGTTTTTAAAGATAATATGACTAAGATAAATTTGAAAAGATAAAATTTCGAATCTACCATAAAAATGTGGAATTCGGAACAATTTTTTTATTGATAAAAATATATTATAACTAATTATATTGCACCACAATTTTTATTAGACAAATATAAGAAATTTTAAGTCTTTAACAATATTAGGGTGACAAAATATAAGAAATACTACTTTCTTAAGTCAAATAATTTTTTTTTAAAAAAATTAAGAAATCTTAACTTAAACAATATATATATATGTTAAAAATATATATTCGAAATAAGATTCAAAAGAATTTTTGCCCTATATCAGAATATTTCAAATATTTTATACTTTATAAAATTATTGTATAAAAATATATTATCATTTATGGTTATAAAATTAGTTATAGAAACTTCTCAAGTCGAAATCATGACTAAGACTTTAAATTATCCAAATAAAAAAAATCATTTGTGTTAAAAAATAAATCATAAAATAACAACTATATATTATTTTAAT
Source organism: Ailanthus altissimus (assembly GCA_946807835.1). Classification (NCBI taxonomy): domain Eukaryota; kingdom Viridiplantae; phylum Streptophyta; class Magnoliopsida; order Sapindales; family Simaroubaceae; genus Ailanthus; species Ailanthus altissimus. The sequence continues at coordinate 18,150,548 of OX327710.1, read as the reverse complement.
TAGATATTATATAAAGCTATTAACAAATTAGATATCAAAAAATTATAAATATAGGTATTTTTTTAATATAAATATTACATTACAAATTTTAAATCTCAAAATGACATCTCAAGGATAAACTAATTACAATAATTGTAAATAATAATGCTTAACAATTGAATAACTGTGCCTAATAAAAAGATCAACTAATTATAATAATTGTTAATAACTTTCTACTAATAATTATATAATTGACCTAAGTTAAGAGTCGAATAGAAAGATAAATTAATTATAATAATTGTCAATAATTTTCTACTAGTAATTATATAACTGACCTAAGTTAAGAGTCGAATAAAAAGATAAATTAATTATAATAATTATCAATAACTAACCCTTAATAATAGAATAATTGTTAATAATTTTTGTCTAATAATTGAATAATTAACTTAGGTTAAGGATGCACAAATTTTATCGTTGAGATAAATATTTAAATGCTTAATATAAGTATTTTATTAACAATCTAATAGCCAAGAATTAACAGTAAATCCATATAATTAAAAATTGCAAATTTTAAACAATTGAAAGGGTTGTGGGACAAGCGAAATGGGGAATGGAGAAGGAGAAAAGAGAGAAACCGTTATCTTTTTATGCCATTCTCCGTCCAATCTCCCCTCCTAAAACCCTTTTAACACCCAATACAAAACAAACACACAATGCTTTTCATTTCACCAAATTTGCGCCTCCTCTTCTCTTCATCTACGTCTTCATTTGTCTCTCCTCTTAAACTCTCTCTCCCTCTTCTCTCCAATCCCACAAATCCCAACCTCTCACTCTTCACAATTCTCTCCTACTCGAAACGACAGCGTTCCCCCACCTTCCCTCGACAAAACCAGAGTCTTCTTCACAAGCGTAACAAAAGCACATTCAAGAAAGAAAATTCAATGGAGGAGAGTGCTAAAGAATCCTCTTATGGGTTTAACAAAAGAAGGGCTGAGGGAAAAGACAAAGATGATAAACCCAAGAAGAATCTTCAGTTAAAAGTTCGCAAGCTTAATCCTACAAATACCATTTCTTATGTTCAGGTAACCTTTTTCTTTTTCTTGTTTTAGCATTCTGGGGTTTGTCTATGTTGATTTTTCTGAAATGGGTTTGGTTTAGTTTAGTTTTTGAGATTAACGAGTAAACTTTATATCTATATATCTATATACATATATATTGTTGTTGCTGGGATTTTTAGGTTAATTGAACCTTGGTTTAGTATTTCTGGTTCTTGGTTGAAGTGTGGAGTTTGCGAACCCCGTTTATTTTTTAATTTCTAGTTTTGGGAGTATACAATCGTTGCCTTTTGGGATTTTTAGGGTTTATTGAATTTTGGTTTTAATATTCCTGGTTCTTGGAATTTCACTAGTTGCAGTTTGTTAAAGTATGGATATTGTGAACTGGTTCATTTTATTGGGTGCAATGTGAATATAAGCCGAATCTCTAGTTGTATTACTTTGTCTTATCTATTTTGTTTCTTTTTATTGTAGATTTTGGGGACTGGAATGGATACTCAGGATACTTCTCCTTCAGTCCTGCTGTTCTTTGACAAGCAAAGATTTATTTTTAATGCTGGAGAGGTAAGCATAAGTCAGTGTTTTTAGAAATTCATTATTGTCTATTGTTGATTATTGAAACTTTGATTTAGGCTCAATGTGTTCTTGCTTTGTCACTTAATGCACATTAATTTCCTCAGGGACTGCAGCGGTTCTGCACAGAGCATAAGATTAAATTGTCAAAGGTAGGAAATATCCGTAAACAACCTCTTGTTTTCTTTCTTTCAATGTGATGATAGACCTTCAATTTCTTTATCATTTTTTTTTATAAATATGATCTGATGTAAGAAAATGTGTTGATTTTATGGGTCTTTCTTCAGATAGATCACATATTTCTTTCTCGTGTCTGCTCAGAGACAGCAGGTGGACTGCCAGGTCAGTACCTTGGCAGAGACTACGATGTTGTGTTCCTATATTGTCTTTTTTTTTTTAAATTTTGTCAAAATCATAATATTGCACATCGAACTTGGCTTGAAACACCGAGGAATTGGGTTGACTGGTTAAGAACCTTGTTTTCCAAACAAAAAATCATGAGTTCAATCCTCCTTTGGGCTGCTGACTCATGATATTATTTTTCACAAGTTTCTTAACTATTCAATTGTTGATGAACTTGTAAAAATTGCTGTCCTATCTTTGTGTATAAAAGGATGTAGGAATGATTTCATTATGTCTGCTAACATTAGCATCATGCCCACTGCACAATATTCGGCCTAGTCACATAGAGGTGATTGCTAAAGCCTCTGGTTTGCTGAGTTCTTACTGTACCTTGCAGGTTTGCTCTTGACTTTGGCTGGCATAGGAGAAGAAGGAATGTCTGTGAGTATCAACTTGACTTTGCTTATAATTGCCTTTTTCCCCCAATTTTCATCAAAGTTGGTTTTCTTGGTGATTCATACTATTTAAAAATCGAATTTCTTCAATTTGAAGGTCAATATATGGGGTCCTTCAGATCTCAAGTATTTGGTTGATGCAATGAAGTCTTTCATTCCGCATGCTGCCATGGTTCATACACGCAGTTTTGGACCAGCTTCATGCTCTGATGTTGCTCCGCTTTCTGATTTAACAAAGTCAGCTGATCCCACTGTCCTTGTTGATAATGAGGTGGTCAAAATTTCAGCTATTCTCCTGAAACCAAGTTGCTCAGAGGGGTCTAACCCAAAGCCCGGTGAGATGTCTGTGGTATATGTTTGTGAATTGCCTGAACTAATGGGAAAATTTGACCCACAAAAAGCTGTAGCTCTTGGTCTGAAAGCCGGGCCAAAATATAGTGAGCTACAATCTGGGAAATCAGTGAAGTCAGATCACTTAGATATTATGGTGGGTTTCAAAGTTACTTGGTCAAGTTAAATTCTGTTATTTTAATATAATTGTAAATGTACTACTTGCTGTATGTTTAATTGTCCTATTGTTTAGGTCCATCCGAGTGATGTTATGGGGCCTTCTGTTCCTGGTCCAATTGTACTCCTTGTCGACTGCCCAACAGAATCTCATGTACTTGAGTTGATGTCTGCGGAATCTCTCAATAGATACTATGCAGAATTTTCAGGTGACCCATCCAAGTGTGCCAAGAAAGTAAATTGTATCATTCATTTAAGTCCTGCTTCAGTAACGTGCACTCCAGACTACCAGAAATGGATGAAGAGATTTGGTTCAGCTCAACATATTATGGCTGGACATGAAATGTGAGCCATTTTTCCTGACATTTGCTTCTTCTCTGAAGCAATAACCATTCCTGCCTTTGTTTCTGATCACTGATTTCTTTTGTATTTATACTTCTCTTTAGGAAGAATGTGGAGATTCCAATTCTAAAATCCAGTGCAAAAATAGCAGCACGACTTAATTACTTGTGTCCGCCGTTGTTTCCAGCTCCAGGTTTTTGGTCTCTTCAGCAACTTAATATCAAGGCACCAAACTCTAGTGTAAGTGAGGTTTGTTCTAATTGCATAAGAGGATGTTCTGGATTATCCTAAGTTGATATTTATAGTTTGAAATATATGGGGTAACTGAGTTGTTGATTTTGCTTCATTTTCCTAGGGTCCTGTTTCAGAGTTTTGTGAAGGCCTTTATGCTGAAAATCTTCTAAAGGTATGAAAAAGCTTCATTTGTTCAAGCTTATTGTCGCAATATAAAATTGCGAATTTCCCTTAATGCATAGTTTTCCTACTTTAATCTTTTGCTAATGCTTTGATGAAACCTTGTATCAATTCCTATGGCAGGATGGTTTCACTTGTCTTCTTGATTTTAGTCAAGAAGGAATCTCATGAAAAAGTAACCAAAAAAAAAAAAAAGTTAAGAAGGGACCCTTATGACCTCTAATAGAAATGACTTTTCTATATTATGTCAAGCTACATGGCATGATCAACACTTGTTTTGGAAATAGTAATTTTCTTTGTTTGTGATCTTTTTTTTGGGACCAACTGCTTATTTGGTTAGATAACAAGGGCTTTTTTGTCTGTCTCCATCAGTTCACTCTGCGTCCTCATGCTCAACTTGGACTCGACAGAACTAATATCCCAAGTCTAATGGCTCCCTCAGAAATAGTGAATGAGTTACTTTCTGAATGTCCAGAGATTGTAGATGCTGCAAAACATGTCAGCCAGTTCTGGCAAGGGTCTAGGGAAACAAAGGACGGGATATTTCCCGTGCAAGATAGTGAAGTTATGGTAGAAGAGCCATGGTTGGATGAGAATCAATATCCTGGTTGTTTGGAGAATGTAAGGAGAGATGACCTGGAAATTGTTTTTCTGGGAACTGGCTCATCCCAACCTTCAAAATACCGGAATGTCACCTCTATATATGTTAATCTTTTCTCCAAAGGAAGTTTGCTCCTAGACTGTGGGGAAGGAACTCTGGGTCAACTGAAAAGAAGGTAACATGTTTTCGACTTTTAATTATGTGCGATATCAACTACTTAAGTTGGTAGCTCTCTTGCAAGTGTGGAAGAAGTCTTGGAATTAATTCCATTCACATTAGGCTTGGTATGACTTATGTTTAAATTTGAGGGCGGGTAGGGTAAGGGTGCAATTTAATAGTACAAGAAAATAAAAAATTGTTTTGCCAGGTTTTTCCATCCTCTTCATCCTATTTTATTTTATTTTATTTGCGTGAGGCGTCATATACATTCTTTCTAATACACAAGGATTTTTGCTTCTCGAGAACAGATATGGTGTAGAGGATGCTGACATTGCAGTTCGAAATCTAAGATGTATATGGATTTCTCATATTCATGCTGATCACCAAGTTGGTTTGGCAAGAATACTTGCTTTGAGACGCGATCTGTTGAAGGGCGTGCCTCATGAGCCTTTGCTTGTTATAGGCCCAGGGCCACTGAAGAGATTCCTAGATGCATATCAAAGACTCGAAGATCTAGACATGGAGTTCCTTCATTGTAGGTACACTAGAGAAGTTTCATGGAATGATTTTGAGTGCCATAGTGAATCAAATGTTGATGTTTCAACTCCAGGAAGTCCAGTTAATGAGGGGATGAACAATAAAAGTACATGTGAAACTGATTCTAGTTTGTTTGCTAAAGGAAGCCGCATGCAGAGTATTTGGAACAGAACAAGCACTCCAGTTGACAACAGCATGGCTTTCCCATTGTTAAAGAGGCTGAAGAAAGTGCTCAATGAAGCAGGGTTAGAGACCTTGGTTAGTTTTCCTGTTGTACACTGTCCACAGGCATTCGGCATTGCATTGAAGGCAGCGGATAGAATCAATAGTGTTGGAAAAATGATACCCGGGTGGAAGCTTGTGTATTCAGGTGACACAAGGCCTTGCCCAGAGATTATAGAAGCTTCTCGTGGAGCAACAGTTCTTATACACGAGGTAAGTCATACAATCAAATTGAGTTCTTATCGCCAATGCAATGTTGCCACACAGAAGTTCCAATACCAGTGATGTATTATTTGATGATATTAAACTTGATGTAGTTTTGAGATTTCAAGTAATGTGAAAGTAGATGGACATCTAATGCCACTACCAAATTGACTGCCAATTGCTGTCTCTTATCGCATACGCAGGCAACTTTTGAGGATGGTATGGTAGAGGAAGCTATAGCAAAGAACCACAGCACAACAAAGGAAGCCATTGAAGTTGGTTCCTCGGCCGGTGCTTATCGGATTGTTCTTACCCACTTCAGTCAAAGATACCCAAAGATTCCCATAGTTGATGAGATACACATGCATAAAACATGCATTGCATTTGACTTGATGAGTATTAACCTAGCAGATTTGCCAGTACTTCCTAAAATTCTTCCCTACTTTAAATTGCTCTTTAAAGATGAGGTGCCAATCGATGAGTTGGATGATGTACCAGATGGTGATGCTGTAAGTGCAGCTTCATAGTAAATACAAATTGATTGTTACAGTGATTGTCAAATTCTTCACCTTATAGAAATTTATTGATTACTTTTCACTCTATTTTGTTCTTGCCACTTAATTTTCATCATGTAACGCCTGTTGCACCCAAGTATGTAGGTCACAGAAAAGCCTATTACTCTGGAACTGTATTATGCCTGAACCTCTATGTACTTGTAATGATATTAGTTGACTCAGCAAACATAAACAAGACCATAACAGTTGAGGGATATAGAACATCTGCTGATTGACCATTCATGAAATAAGTTCACTTACTTCTTTTATACAGATTGACGTCAGAATATACTGCACCTAACAATAACTCGAGAACATCCACTCCGGTTATTATATACAATGTCAAGACAAATAAACAAAATATATTGATTTTTATTGACTACATTGTCCTGGATGCTTTTACCACACGGTATGCATTTCTTGTGGTTATGGAAAAAGCAAAAAAAACAATAAGGTAGAAAAGAGACTACAAATTCATTATAAGGGAATGACAGGCAACAAGGTACAAATTTTAAAAAAAAAAGAGAAGATATAAAAGCTAACTGCACAACAATTTCTCATATTTCGTTGCAAATACCAACAATGCTCTGGGTACTTAACTCTGTTCTCTCAGCCACATTTCTCCTTTCTATTATAGCAAAAAAATAGGTGACCATCTCAGTTGTAAGATAAACAATTTGCTATTGATCTACTTGCCTTGTATATATTAGCCTTGGCAAATAAGCCCCAAAACTTAAGCAACCCTCTTTGTATCCCGAGCTGCTGCAAGATGGTCCTAAAAATAGACACAATGCACAACATTATCAAGGATGATCATCTTATGTCCAACAAACAAATGTCAATTTCTTTATATAACCTGGGTCCATTCCACAAGAAAATATGTCAAATCCATGGGGTACTCATCATATAGAAAGGAAAATGATAATGAAAACTTTAGCGGAAGTTATATCACAAGTGTCACTACTGCTATAAAAACTTCCAGAACTATCAATTTTCACAGCACAGACATTCCCCTAATTGGAAAAAAATGCAGATTACAGAAGCAATCCATCATAGGTTCCATATAAAGAAAAACTTTGTTTATACTTTATAAAATTTTTACTTTTCAGGCACAAGGATGCATGTTCAATCGTGGCCATATTACCATGACTATAACTCTGTGAAGTAACTTAATCTTCATGCTTAACTTCACAACTGTTTAGCATCAAGAAACGAAAATAAAAAAAATAACCTTAAGTAAAAGATTGGCGGCCAGAACTTAAACTTACTGAGATAAAATCAAATGCTTTTGTGTCCTCTTTCTTTGAACTGTTCACTATAGAAGCAGGAGCTTGAGTTGGAAAGTTTGATTGAAATATATCTGGAAGCGCTGAAGAATAGCCTCCATTAGTTCCCACCATATTGCCAACACCAGCATTTTGATCATTCAGATTACCAAGGTGTTGAAAGTTAGAAATCGTAGCAAGGAACTGTTGCTGGGCAAAGAAATTCCCCATGGCACTGTAATTTATCTCTTGTGAAGTAACAGATGGATTTAACATCATGCCAGCAGGAATATTATATGGCATAGCACCAAAGGGAAACACAGGATTGGTGTTCATTCCAGCTGTTTGAGAACCAAGTAGGCTGCTCAAAGCGTCAGTAGAGACCTGGCTGGGCTTATTGCTTGAAGCTGAAAAGATAGCTTCAGATGACACCCCAGAAGAGGCTCCTTTCTGTTTCAATTGGTTTTCATCAATGGACAAACCAGCCATTAAATCATTGACATTGTTCCTCTGATTTTCTTGCTTTTGCAGAAAGTCAGTGTGTGACCCGAAAATATCAAATGGTTCAGCACCACTTTTATCTGCCGTCAGAAGATTTCCATCAGCACCTGGCTTATCATCAACAGTCATCCCAGAAAAGAGATCTTCAGCCTGGTATCCACCCTCGCTGGTGTGAAATGAGACATCTACAAAGGGATCATCATCATTTTTTTGCTCACTGATGCTGGCACCAGCGCTCAGACCGTCTCCAAATAAATCATCAATTAGGGGGGTTGCTGGTTTCATTAGATTGGCTATATTTTGATCACTTGCATTCATTATAGAATTATCTGTTGCACTGTAATCTTCTGGATCACCTGTATCTATTAAGTCAGGCATCTGAACAACAGTAGTGCTCTCAGCCTTTACTGACCTCTCTGAACTATTTATCAGGCCACCTGCCTGCTCTCCACCAAGAAGGCTTAATACCTGTTGAACAAGTGCCAATATTCCATAAGAATAAATTTACACCTGCCCCATCATCAGTTCAGTAGCATATGTAGCTAAAAGAAAAAGAATCTCAAATCCTTTTAGTAAACATCTGTTGCAGCATGGTATAAACCACATGCTGCTGGTAAATATCACTATTAACTATTTTTTACCATCACATGCGTGACTTTATGATACCTAAGTTATTGAGGAATTTGTAAGAGGTCTGAAAATTGTACCAAGAAATAAAAAGAGGTGTGCTTTAAAACACCTTAGATATTGATGTTCATCTGATTTATGTAAATGATGACAGAAAATTTTTCTAATCTAATGATGCCCTATTCTTTCAAGTATCCATCTCTTTCTGGTGACTAAAAACAGGAGATAGAAACAAAAGAACCTAAAATTCATCTATAAAAGAAGCAAGTACCTTGTTAGCCTTTTCCCTCAAAGAACTTTGTGGAGACTCCGAACATCTAACAACAACATCTTTATTCTCACCAAAGTAAGATGTGACAATTGAGAATTTTTCATCATCCTTTTTCCTCAATATTGACTCAAGAACACAGATCGCTTTCATCCGAACCTGAAAAAGAAGTTCCAGGAAAGTCAAAGAACTTCTACATTAAAGATATCAAAACAACCAGAGCCAAGAAAGTCTTAATCAGTTGAGAAAAGTAAAAATATATTTTTAGAAAAATAAAAATGAACTGTGAGTGGTTGTATGCAATTTTTTTAGTGGGGTAGGAGGGGTGGGTGGCTCATGTTATAACAAAAAAATTTAATGAAAGGTACATGCCTGCCACAATTGGGATTGAAGCTTGGCTTCAAGGGCATGACTCAGAGCCACTGCATCCAACTTTGCAGCCTCCACAAGGAAAACCTGAATGGCATCTCGAGTTGGTTGGAGACGAACACCACCAGATGTCACAATGGTCTCCAACAACTTCTCTTCACGTGTCTTACTCCCTGAATAACTTGCAGCAGAGTCCCCATTTATCCCAACTTCTTTCATTACTCTTGAATCCTGGTTCCAAGATCCACCAGCCACATTTTTTGAATTCCCAAAACCAACCTGAGTTTCATTGCGTAATTCAACTGGTTCATATCTATCTGAGTAGTCATTCTCTATTGTCAACGAACGTCGAAGAGTAGGACTTTTGTAACTTCCATTGTCATTCTTTCTCAGGGAATGGCCTTGAGTAAAATTACTCAGTCCCTGCTTGATAGATGCACTTCCCAGACCAACTACCTCACTAAGAAATGATTTTTTATCTTCTGATGGCATCATGTCGAAGTTAGTATTCCCAAATCCCTGTATTCTTCTGTTAAGATCTTCTGCAGGTGCAGGCTTATTTTCCTCGGAAAAGATAGCAGATATAGCTTCATGAGCGGTGTCCCTCACAGCCTTATTTAGGGCATCCCCTTTTAAGGGATCCAGCTGCCCCTTGTAATGAAATAACTGACGCACAGCCGCTGAATGTCTTTGCACTTCCCTCCTGAACTCAGTACCAGACTTCCCCGCAGCATATTTTATCAACCTTAGTGCCTGCAAGAATGTTAGCGAATAGTTAGCTTCTATTGCAATATCTTCCCAATATGCAAAATATAAATCTCCAATCTAATCAAACTACGATAAATAAACATGGAGTTTCGAGCTACCAATCTATCACTCCACAAGGACTATCTAACAACTTCCCTTTTTCCTTTTTAGGTAATATATACCCAGGGACTAACTAACAATGTCAGAATATAAACTGTAAAATCAATTTAGCAAGGAGAATATGGCACCAAGTTCAATTAGTCAACACACCTTGTAGACTATTAAATAAACAAACAATACTTCATTTTTACAACAAACTTTTAATTAACTACCGCCTTCAACATCTTATATTCCAGCCACTTGAAATAAGCTTTGTATAACTATACATTGTTCCTCAAGTGTACTCAGCATTTCACTTTCAGAAAACCAAACTAAAATCAAAAGCTCCCAAAGATCCACTTTCTTACAATTTCTTTCCTCATCAATCATGCAAAGAATTCAAATTGAATTCATAACAACGCTATGCATTTAACAAATAATAAACAACAAAACAACTTAAATAAATGGTCAATCTTAATGAATTCACAGCAACTGACAACATAAATCATCACAAACAATACAAATTTTTTTACCTTCTGCTTAACAATGGGGCTCTTGTGCTCAAGCCGCTTCAAGATCAAATCAGAGACCTCCTTGACAATACTCACATGAGCTGATCTCAGAAGCTCACAAATTTCTTCCAATTTGTACACAGGCGTGACCTTGTCTTCATCTGACGTGGCGCCATCGATCATCCTCGATCGCCAATACGACTCCACAGCTCTTCGACTCGAATCCATTCTCTCAGCTCACCCCTAAAAAGCCCTAATTTCACAAAGCCACCTGGCAACTGGCCTTGATTTAAAAACCCAGCTGACCAAACAAACCAATCAAGTTCGATCAAATCAAAACAAAAAAAAAAACCCTAATAGTGAATACCACCTGCTCCAATTCAATCAAATCCACATAAAAAAGAAAAACAAAAAAACAAACCCGAATCTTGAAACCCACTTAATTCGTAATCAACCAAATCCAAATCAATCAAAAGAAATATGAAAGTCCTGTCCTTTTTCTTTATTATTCATGTGGGCAAATAACACCACAAAGCTTCGATACTTTTGGATGCAACGAAAGTAAAAAACGACAGATTTTTGATCAATTGATATGGGGTTATTAAAGATCGATGTATGGGTAGTAGAAAATTTTGATCAATTGAATAATCGAAGGGCTTTTCTTCGTTTACTTGATTGAAACTATAGCGAAGAGAGAAGGTTAATTGAAGAAACAGAAAAACAGAGGGCCAAATGACTTGGTGTGTGACTCGCCGACGTGTCATCTGTGGCTTCTGTTTATGAAACTGCTCGCTTGGTCCTGGCTGCGCACGTTAGCACCAAATTTTCTTTTATTTATAATTTCAGCATAGTTTGTGAAAAATTATCAAAGACCCCCCAAAAAAAAAGTTGTTTTAGATGGAGTATTCGTGCGATCATCTAATCACAAAACGCATTATTGTATACACTTCAGCATAAGTAATTTTTTTTTAATTTATAAATTGATTGGTGCAAAAAAAATATTTTTTATTTTCAAAATTAATTTCTTTTTTTTACAAAACCAACATTAGAAAATTTTTGTCTTCAATTTCTCCATACAACACAATAAAAAAGTCGAAAATCAAAATCAAAATCTTTTACACAACGTGATTGAATGATGGTATGATAACATAATGAAACAAACTTTCTTTCAGTGATATGCTCTAACACCAAAAATATATTCATAATCTATAATGCAATATAAAAAAAATATATATTCTTCTTATGCATAAATAATACACAATTTACAAAACTTTGAAGATTATGAATGAGAGTGTTTGATGTCATGTTACCAAATTATGACGTTAAGTCTTTGTTTGTTCTAGCCCCACTGCTAGAGTCAGCCACCGTGGAGAATAACCATTTTCAACCGAGTGAGCCAAATTCATCGATAGCCGCTTTGTGCTCAAATCCTGTGAAAAGCATCTTCCGACAACTCATGTACCATTACACCCACTGAAAAATGTTGAAGCAATCTGATGATTAATTGTGGCTGTAATTTAAGATTAATTGGGGTAGTTTGAAAGAAAATTGGTTGAGTTGAATGTTGAGGTTTATATAATTTTTTCTCACGAGGGGTGAGAATAGTTTTTTTTTCTGCCCGAGGATAGATTTTCCTAATTTTATACTAGAGTAGTGATTCTTTTTAAGATAGTTTCTGGTAAGGGGTTATTGTATCTTTTTATAGGAGGGTTGTAAGTTTGGACGAATTATTATAAATTTATTTAATTTATTCGTAGTGTTTTGATAATTTTTTGATTTTATATTAAGAGTTTTATAATATAATATTATTAATTTATTTCAATGATATTACATTTAACGATGATTTAAAAAAAGTTAATGTTCTTCCTCTTCGCTTTCTCCACATAGAATTTAAATTTTACTATTTTTCTTGTTAGTTAATTTATATGTGTTGAGGTTATTCGGCGTGTCTTCTAAATAAACTTTAAAAAATACAAAAGTTTTAAAACAAAAAAAAAAACAAAATCAACTTAAAAAAATAAAATATTCACACAATCAATTTATGTAATTCGACAAAAAACGCATATATTCACAATAGATCACTAAATCCTAGCCAACACCTATGTCGACAGTGGATCACTAGATCTTAGCCTCTCTTATTAACCGTTCATAAAAAATTACACATAAAAAAGATTCCTCTCTAAAAATTATCAAGGAATATAATAATAAAGAGCTCTCAAATGATTTATTTGTACTTCTTTTGTTCACTAAGAACTCAAGCACTCTTTTGCGCACTCAATGCTTAAGGCTCTTTAACTCTCTCTTTTCTCTCTTGCAGTTTCCCTCTAATGTTTAATTAATTATAAGGGTTACAAATGTTTATATAGTGTTTAAAAAGTTTTTAAAAACTCTATTTTTAATTAAAATAAAAATTAATATATTTAAAAATTTTAAAATTGACTTAAAAATAAAGTTTTTTTAAATAGACAACATCGCAGTGTTAAGAGCTAATGCTACAGTATTTATAAAATTTTCGAGCCAACGCTGTAGTGTTTCAAAACCATTGTTGCAACATTAGACTTTTTGAAATTAGTGTTACTGCTTTGAGTAGCCAACACCACAACATTCACATTTAAAAATATCCTCACTTGTGTTTTTATGTCTCTCATCGCATCTAGTTTCTCATTTTATATTTTTTTTGTTTGTCCAATGTATTGACAACGTGTCGATTCTTCTTTAATTTTTAACTTAAAATTAAATTTATTTTTAATTTTAAATCATTAATTTTTAATAATATTTCTCGGCATAAACGTTTTGGTGCATAAAATTTTAGTTCAAAAACAGTATTTGTAAAACTCTAAGAAGAAAAGCTCTTGACAAAATTGAGTTTGCAAAATTCTAGTTTAAAGAAAGTTTTTGGGAAAATTCTCATGTTCTTTTATTTTCTGTTAAAGTCAATGTTTGTGTTTTAATTAGAAAATTTTCTTTCTGGAAACAGTGCTGTGGCGATTTGGTTTGGAGCTGGTTATTCAACTTTTCATCATCGCTCTTTATTTTATTTCTCCGTTTTGCTATTTTTTCGTACATCTGGAACAATTATTCCCATCTCTTTTTCGTAATGATTTTCTATTGATATCTATTTTAATCCATATTCATACATAATTAATTAATTACCACTTTTAACTATAACAATCTTATTCCCATCATATCCGTGGAAAGTTTGCTTCAACAACGAAGCTGGTTTTGACACTCTCTATACCTTGAAGTAAATGAATTTCTTGCAGTAGCCAATCAAGTTGAAGAGTCAAGCGTGTGCATGTGTTTTGAGTCCAAGAAAGTATATCTATTATTGTGGAAAGAAATATCATTCTCATTTTGAAATTAAGTTAACTGAAGAATTTTAATTAAAATTAATATTGAATTTTAATCTTTTTACGTAGTGAAATAATCAAAATATCAAGTAAAAATGATAAGAATATAAAGTAAATAATTAAGGGCACAACATAATCACTTATATAGTTTGATTAATTGCCTACGTTTATGATAGATCCAAGAATCCTAGTATCTCTTATTAACTCTTTAGAAAATTTACAAGAAAATACAATAAAGAACACTTAAAAGGATCTAATGAATAGCGTATCCTTATTCTTTCAAAAATAATTAACATCTAAACAGCGGTTGCACTTTAGCGCACACAAACACTTAGTGTTTTACTTAATTGTTTTCTCTCTTAGAGTCTCTCTTAATACATAATTTTAATCTAAATAATTTATAAATATTTATATAGAAGTTATTTCGTGCTTACTAACCCTAATTCTAATTGGAATAAGAGTCCACGTATTTTAGGAGTCCAAAATTCATAAATTCGAAACAAACTCTACTTTTTCGCATTTGGCGCTGCGGCGCTAGCATGATTTCGATCCAACGCTGCGGCGCTATGCTTACTGCCTTCCAGCACCATGGCGCTGCGGCCTGGACATGCTGCCTTTGTTTTCCTTGCCTCTTTTCGCATTTTTAGTTCTATTTCACTTCTCTCTTCGAGTTCTACACATCCTAAACTTTTTGTGACTCTCCTTTTTGATATTCTTCACAATTCTTGGTCTTGTTGAATTACCAAAACTTCATAATTATCTTATATATAAATTATTATTTACATTCACTGTTATTATTAAATTATTTGTCATTCTGAATTGCAATTTTTCCCCTTGTTATGTTTTTGTGATTTTATGTTCACTTTTGGGCGAGTTCAGAAACAATATGCCTTCATTGCCTTGGGAAATATGTCTCTCTGTACAGATGCCACTCCATCAAAATATATAGCTTTGTTGAATAGCATTATTTCAGTTGTTATCCGAAGACTTTGTTTCTGATGGATTCAAGGAGTAAGAGCAAAATTGTCGAGGTATGCTCATCTTATCATAACTTCATTTCTTTATCCTTTTTTTCTGAATTGATCTTTTTGGTGCTTGTACTTCACAAGTTTTAGTTTGCCTATGTTACTTATCATGAATCTGTTTGTTTTTGTGCCTTCCTCCTTTGTGTCTTCTATTTTCCCGTATGTAATTAGCAATACTAGTGACAGAGATAAGAACAATGCCTGCAGTTCTTTTTTTTTTTTTTAATCTTAGGGTTGTGTTATTGGTAAGATGATAATTTTTCGAATTCGTAGTATGTGAAGTAGCTTATATTTTTGACTGATTGGTGTTATGTTTGCTTGAATGACAGTGGCTTGACAAGAAACTCAGGAATAGATACTCTGGCTGTTGCTATTTGTATCATACCAAGTATTGCTGGCATTACTTAAAAAGATTAGAAGTTTGGCAGCTCCTCTCAAATTCGGAGATCAGAATCCTGGTTGAATAGATATCAGCAAGTGATCTTCGATTTCATCTTGATTGGTGTTTCTCAGCGGTTATTGAGACGGCTTAAATTTTTTGTTTAGGAAATGAGCATAACTCTAAAATTAGTCATTTCCATCATGATCTCCACTTCAGCATATTGTTGGAACGTTAAGGAGAAAAGGAATTAAAGGTGCAGGAGAATGGTAGAAAGATTCGTGATGTACAATTGAAAATAATCTCTATTTGTTAAAGATGAATGTGGAACAAAGGATAAATTTTAGATTTTAAAAATTGGGAATGTTTCCTTGTTAGCCTTTTAATGAGAATCTATATAACTTTTTACATTTCCAGGTATCTTCAACGGTTGGGATTCTGCTTTTCTTATCAGATGATGCCATGGGATTTGAATTTAGTCGCATTGCATCAAGGCAACAGTTTGCTATTATAAATTTGGATTCTCAAACTGACTTCGATATTGATACGTTCCATTAATCGATCTGAATTGTACTTTCATTGAAAGTTTATTCAGACTGTTTCTCTTGCTGTGAAGAATAAACTTCAAGGATCATAATTTGATACTTTCTTTAATAAAGATGTGCATCAATTGTAATTCTTCTACATGGTCTGCAGATTTTTTGTTTAAAAAAAATATAAAGAAAAAGTCATTATCTGATAAACCAAGCATCCAGAAACTGCAAAAATGGAGGAAATGTGGATTTATAATCAGAAAAAAATTCTGAAGCAAGCAATTGAAGCAACTACATTTTGAGCTTAGAGAAAGACTTAGGTAGGACTAATTGTACTCGAGATTATCAAACTTGACTTCCATATCACCTAAGCTTTGCTTTAGGCAGCGTCAAAGACCAAGGTTAGACTAAGATCAGAAGCCCTAGCAGTCGCAAATTCAAGGATGGGGTAACAAATATAAGCAATTACACTATAGATGATGGTCTTAATCAGCATCATTAAGAAACAGTGGACCTGTATTCAGAGAACTGAAACTGAAAGGTGCTGGCTGACATACTAAGTAAAACTCTCACGTCATTAACATTTATATATAAAGTCTGAGCGAGATTCTATCACAACACTTTTGAACCCGAATACATGCATCTCCAAATGCATTAGCATCACTATGTAGATCAACAAGAAGTTGATTTTGACAAACTGTACATCCAAAAGTTTCATTCCAGTTCTCAACATATGTGCATGTATCCACATATTTACAATTTTTTTAAAGGAAAATCAAGAACTTCTAATGATTCTGTGCAAATTGCTATGAATAAGCAGCTATGGCACAAAATTTATTAGACAAGAAGATTAGTATCAACAATTACTTACGACATTGTGGGAGGATCTTCAAGATTGCCCCATGACTGAATTTCCATCTTCTTAGTTCTCTTCAGTTGTTTCACCACATCCAGCCGCTCGGAAGAATATGGAGAAGGGATCTAATAATTGTAAATGAAAACTGCATTAGCACCGGGATGGGGAAAGATAGAGAGATTGAACTCCATAATTGAAAAAAAATAAAAACTTACCAAAGAAGGCATATATTTTTTTATAGCTGCCAGCATAGCGGCATGACCTACAGCAGATACCTAGCCATGGAAAGGGAGAGAAGATGCAATGAAATCTTTCCATTAATGTTATACTGCTGCTGTGAGAAATTATGCTTCTCTGTACAACCTCTATTTTAGAAGCTCACACATATAAGAACTGACACAAGGAACATAAAATGTGTTTTTGAGAGGAAAGATAAGTAGGAAGATGGTGCATTTCATCAATTCAAGATATTGAACCTGTTGTAAATATACTAAGCATGATACATTTCTAACAAAGGAAACAAATCTTACATGAACTGTCACATATTAGTTCACTTTGCTGTTTGTTGAGACAAAAAGGCAAATTTCC
Organism: Ailanthus altissimus; assembly: GCA_946807835.1. NCBI lineage: Eukaryota > Viridiplantae > Streptophyta > Magnoliopsida > Sapindales > Simaroubaceae > Ailanthus > Ailanthus altissimus. The sequence continues at coordinate 18,133,485 of OX327710.1, read as the reverse complement.
TATACTACTTTCTCACTGGTTATTGACTGGGGGAATTATTATAAACAGAGGATAAAGGGCTTACAGGAAGTGGCATCAGAATCGTAATTGGGATGAGTGTAGCAATATCATTCAGGGTTCTTTTTAACTTATTCCGTTCCCTTCTTGTAACCTTGTGCCCTTGCAATTGCTTTCCAAGTAGCTCCAGAGACATCATGATGTCTATAAAGAGCAATTGAGTCCCCATCCATACATCCTATCAAACAATTTAATTTGCAATACTCTTCATTGAATTCAATGAAATTCTATAATAATTCTGCTTGTTGACTACAAGCAAAGAAATACTGTCTTTACCGAGCTAGTAGATATCATTTTGATGCTGTATTTCCTAATTAAACTCTCTTGCAGGGAATTTGATTTGGCAGCAGTAGTCCCCTCTACAAAGGTTATTGCATCCGCCATAGCTGAGCTGCTGGCCTGCAATTACAAATCTGAGTGAGACAAACACAAAGACTAACAATAAAAATACAATCTGGTCTGAGTCTATCTCACAACGAATTGATTCAGTAAGACAAAAAATATTCTCTTGAACACCAAATGTTTTTATCCTCCCTATAACCCAAGCATGGACCATGTTTTTCTCATATTAACCTTGCTTTTAGATAATAAGGCATCTGCTTATGGACCAAATTTTCAATTACTGTGTAGTTTCGTCAACAAATCTAATATTTTTGTCGGCCAACAAAACACACCTCCAATGTCCAGTAGCCTGCTTGAGTAATATACACTAACCCATCATAAAATGTTATTATCAGGTAGACATACCTTTCTCAAATTAGAAGGATGTTGATATTTATGTTTAATAATTCCCTGTGTCACCAAGTTAGTTGGCTTTTCTTTTGCCTCTAGAGCTGGAGAGAACCCAGTAGTACTTTTAGTTCCAAATAATGGTATTCGGTCAGACGAACCTGTTTCTGCAATCTTTAGCAGTCCACTACTAGAGAAAATCAACACAAGTGCAATCATTACCAATCTCTTTAATTGTTTTCCGTCAATTAAAGTAACAATTACACAGAATATCATTGCAGACTCTGACATACCTTGATCTATCATAGGCAGCCCAGTAGTCATCAAGGCAAATAGTTAGCAGGCTTTGGCTGAAAAGTCAACAGTGCCATATGTTAAGCAGACAATAGGCCACTTTTATGCAAAACTCAAAACCCACAAAGCAAAGAAATGTCTAAGATTTTTTACTACCACTGGAGCAAGAAGGCTAGCAATTCTGCCTCTAAAGGCTGTTGAGTGGAACGAGTGAGGTGAGCAAACCCGGAGAACATATCATAGCAAACAGTAAAAACAGTTGATAGAATTATTTCTTTCTCCGCTTGAATGGCATGATGCTTTGACCTTCTCCCTTGATTGCACAAGGAAGGAAATGCAGCATAAAAGTCAAGCCACCCAATTTCATCGATTACTATCTGTAAAGATGAATTTTTTCAGAAATGCATATAATTCATATTTTGCATTCCAACAAATTGGTAAACTCACCTCCATGAAGAGTTGATACACTGATATGGAAGAAAACTCTGGGTAAATGAAAAGACTGCCGCACTCCAAATAGCTGTAGGCATAACATTATTTGATCCCTTATGCATCTCTCTTTCAGTAATATACCAAAACATCCAGAATCCAACCAAATTATGAATTCATTTACCCGAGGAAGTCCTTAATCATCTCATCAAGATCCTTTATGCCCATTCTCGACAAGAATCTCCAGGTCATTCTTCCCAAATATGCAAAAACTCCTAGAATAGCCAAACTATCTGCTTGCACCTGTCAAAAATTTGAAAGTCATCATTGAATATACAAATTATCCTCCTGGTTGACAAGTGCAACTATGACAACAAGAAATTCCAAATGAATAAAAGACATGGATCAAATGGACCGTGTTAAAAGTAGTGACATGAGAACGAAACAGTACTGGTTCTCCAATTATTTCCGGGAAATAGGGAAAAAATAAAAAAGAAACAAAGCAAGGAAGGTTTTCATAAATAATAGAACCCACCTTTTCATGTAAAGTTTTGGTCTCTAAAAGTATACTTTCTCTATGGAATGCAACTAAGAGTTTCTTCTGAGCCAACCCAATCCAAAATTCTAGATCCTCAATGTCATTGTTGGGCAGAACCCTTTTACCAAAATGGCAGAGGAAGTCAGGTTCAAATCCTGCCTCGGTTGCTAAGTGATGTAGCTTGTCCACTGATACAAAAGTACATGAAACATTCATTAGCTCTATTGATTCCTCCTCTATTGACATTTTAAATATGGGGCAGGAAATACGCCCAGGACCCAGTTTCCCTATGGCAGCACAGCAGCTTATTGCCACAATTATCCCTGCAACACCACTGAATGTTTTTCTGTTTAGTTTAAATTCCTAATGTTGAACAAGAAATGAATTGCATTAGAACAAACATGAACTCACATGCAGAGGCAAACATATTGGAATACCAACAGCATGTGCAAAGATATGTTATTGATAGAAAGGAGGTTATAATCCGAGAGACCAAAAAATTTATGCTAGAGGCTGAGAATTTTGAGCAAACCTTCCTGCGTATTCCATAGACCACTTCTTTAATAAAGAACTGAAAAATCCTTGAATACGAGGTAATTCCACAATTCTAAACCACTGTACTAATTCTGAATGCCTCATGCACAATTGATTTTCGATGTATTGTCCCACCGCAATTATCTTAGGCGACAAGCTGAAGCAAATAAAGAGGAAGAATTGTTGTTATAGCTAATCAGCATTTGAATGATAACTGCCAACGGTACCAAGACAGGGTACGTTGGAACAGATTTATACTCACAATTAAAATTAACTCCATGATGCTGGAGGTGGAAATAATAGTTCACACAAAATGGAACATCAACTGGAAATAATAAATTTATTCTTCTCCAGCTGTTCAGCACTCACATCTCTTTAACTGGAGCAGGATTGTGGTGACGTTCATGAGAAAGCAAATTCTCCACTTCAATGGCCATTTTTAACAAAGCATAAACCGCTACCTGAAGAGCCATACGAATCAATGATTCTTGTTCCATTTTCTAATCTCTTCTAATAGTTCATAAAGAATGTTCCACCCCCCACTCAACTTAGATATCACTGTAATAGTTGTTCAAGGAAAACTACAAGTAGCTAAGCAGAAATATGTGAATGCATACATCAATTTATCTAAATGAATATGGATCATCAATTATGATATCAAGACTCCGTCAAGTGAATAGACACAATTCTTTGGACTTTGTTTTTCCAAGTTAAAAAACAGTGTTATTGCAGCAAAGTGGTATGTGCATACTCTATAAGCAATACGTCTATGCCATTCATGCACATCCTTCCCATTCCAAGCCATTGCAAGCTCCGTACTGCTTCCGGGCAATTCAAGTGACTCTACAGCAAGGGAAAAGCTCCTGGCAGATTCATGCAATACCCAGACTAGACAATTAACCCGATTAAATTCCATTTCATCCCCTTCAGCTTTAGCTATCGAAGCACCACTATCATTATTGCTTTGATCAGAAGCAGAAGCAGAAGCAGTTGTAGATGATAATGCCCTCAATGATACACGACTTGAATTGGTATAATACTTGTAAAAAAATGCAAGCGAAAGATTATTCTTTGAAAAGAGAGATTTATCTTGCTCCTTTCCATAAAACCCTGATGAGTTTAGCACATTTGTGTTTATATTGTGTCTGATTTCTGATCCAAATGGTTGTCTGTAACAATAAAATGCACACCGATTAAATAACAAAACGGAATTAAAGAAAAATGGAACAGCATAGATAAAAAATAATAAATGAAGATAAAAACTTTAGGAGCTTCATCCTCTTTGAATATTGTTCATATCCAAGGAATGACAGTTATCGGTATATATTTGCCTGATGTCGAGATTTTGCTTTATTTTGACCCAAAATGGTACAAATCTTAAAAGATTCAGATTTTAAACGCATCCAAAGGAAAAAATTGTAGACTTGAGAACCATGGCCTCAGTTCTTGCAAAAAGAAGAGATGCATTTCCAGCAGCAAATGATGGAGTGATTTGAGATGAAAAGTTGTTCCTTTTGTCTAAACTAACTGAAAAAAAAAATTGGCAGAAAACAAAGAAGAACCCATAAAAGTTAAGAGATTAGCTTTATTCTTAAACTGTTTCATGATTTTCTTTTGCTTTCGTTCCCTGATTCTACGGACGATTCGTAGAAAACCCAGATAAGCTTTTGCAATATTTAGCGTCATATTTCTCCAAAAATAAAAAAATACAATTCTGAACTAATCAAATGAATTGTTGAAAGCATATTCCCTTGTTCCGTATTCTGTAACAAGCAACAGATTCAGCCCAACTTAGTTCAAGGCTCGTACAAAACCAAACTAATCGTCATAACCAATTTCAATGACTTGAACAATCAAATATCATCAAGCTGTCTATCAGTAACCACATTGCCGCTGCTTAAACTTAAATATTGTAAAAACTGAGGGTGCACATATACATACGTAGGGAGAGAGAGCTGCTTACCTGTAAAGGAAGTGGGGGAGTCGGAGAGACAAGTGGGAAACCATTAATGGTGGGAAGAAGGTCAACTTGCAAAGGAGAGGAAGGAATATTTGACGGAAGCAACAAAGAGGAGCAGATAAGAGAAGATGAGAGTATTAATAGATAGAGAAAGAGCTAAATAATAATAAATAAAGCGTAGTCGTCGAGGCAAATGAGAGTAAAATATTTATTGATATGGAAGCTGGAGCCCGGAAGTGGCAGTTTGTTGCTTAGGGTTTCTCTCCCGCCAGCCAGCCATCTCCCGTAGTTTTTTTTCAAAGTTTTAAGTTTTAACTACTCTTCTCTCCTCTTCGCAACTTGTTTCATTTCAAATTTCGACATGTTTCATTTTCCCCTTTTTTTTTCCTTGTTTTAATATTTATTTACTATTATTTTTTTATATAAATATTGTATGATAAAGTTTGCATCTTAAAAAAAATTACAAATATCAATAATTGTTGTACAAACAAACAAAAGAACTTTTATTTTTTAACAATTTTTAATCAATTATATTATATTTCAATTGCATGGTATAATTTGTATATGCTGTACGATATTGATTTGAATAGATATATATTTAAATAAGTATATAAAAGTTTCACCAATAACTAATTTTATCAATGAATAACATTTAATTTTTGAATGTCAGTTTTAAAAAAACGTATTTTTAGATTAAAAAAATAAATTTATAAAAATATTTAGAAAAAAACAGAAATAATTAGTATAATTGAACTATTAATTATTTTACTATTTAATATTTATTTAATATATTATTTTTAAAATATAATTTAAGATGTTTAAAATAATTTTTAAAGAAATGAAATATTCTCTAACCTGTCACTAGATTTGAATCCCTAAGTGTATCGGAATTGCAATTAATGCTATTTATTTATTATTATTAGAGTTTAAAATTTATTTTCCATAAAATATATTGAATAAAAGGATAAACGGGCCATTCAATTTATTCGACGCATATAATGATCATTAAATTACAATTTTAACGATAGCTTTGATTTTTATTATAATATTAATTTTTATTTATTTGGAAAAATAAAAATACTTTTATAATTTTATTATATAAATAATTAAATTATTTTTTAAAAATATTTTCGTTAATGTTTATTTTGTAGAACAAATTGGTTATGTAGTGCTTAATTTAAAGAGAGCATTCATAATTTTTTTCTTCTTCTTCTTCTAGCTCAAAAGTTAAATGATCTTTGCAGCCCACAGATTAGCTAAAATGGCTTTATACAAAATATGATTAGAAGGAACTCCTTCAATTATTTATGATGTAATTGTCCTCCAATTTGTGAGTTGTTAATAACTTGTTCTGCTTCTTGTGATTTAATGAAGTTCCTTATTATAAAAAAAAAAAAGAAAAAAAGCTGAACCTAAATTCCAAAAGAGAGAAATATATTGAAAAGAATTATCATAATTTAAAGTATTAAAATATTTTTTATAAGGTGATTGAATCATTAAAGATGTGTGTGTGTTAATTAGTTTAATTGATAAAAATAATAAAAATAATTAGAATTCAAATTTCCTTCCAACCAAGAGTTGGGAAGAAATAAATTTATATATTTTCATATAAAAAGAAGTTTTTTTTTTCTTCTTAGACCACATAAAAAGAAAAGAAATTTCTCTTTCAAACAAACAAAAAAAAAAAGAAATGAAAAGGAATTTTACAATAGTAGACTTTAATGAATTTTTAAATAAATTTTAAGAAATTAACATTTTTTCAAAAGAAAACCTAACTTAAAACTTAAAAAAAATATTGATAAGAATGAAAATTTATTGATATTTTAACTACGACATAAACAACGTCATATAAATTTACTTATTTTTTTTTTTAAACAATCTATTATTATTATTATTATTGACATAAAGAAAAAGTGTCTGAATTCAAAAATTTTATTAAAATAAAAAAAACAAATATACTGTAAATTCTTTATCATTAAATTGTTAATTTAAAAACATTTATCCATTTCTTTATAAGCCAATTTTATGAAAATAATCCTTGGTATACTGGGCTTGTTGCATAGGCCCATTTAAATACCCCACTCCCACTGGAGAGCTTCAGTTTTGGGCTTTCGATTTTTCTTCACCCTTACATTTTCTTAAGATTTGCCCTTTTAATAACGAAATGACTAGAGCATGGCGGCTGAGCCCCCCAAGGTCTCACATTTTCACTTGGGTTCGATCCTCCCTCTCCTCCAGGTGGTGCAGAAATGTTTGAAAATATTGTAATTCCTCCATTCAAAAAAAAAATAAAATAAAATAACGAAATGACTATTCATATTGTTTTTTCGATGAAAACTAATTGGCTTCTTTGAGTTCAGTGACAATTGTTGTTTCTTTGCTTTTTTTTTTTTATAACATATAAGATTGCCATTTCAATATCTATATTCAATTGATATATGACAAGCAAAGATTTTTTTTTATATATTATGCCTTATACGATTTATAGTTTTTTTTTATACCAAATCTAATATATAATTAAAGAAATAAATATTAACACTCTTTTTATTCTGGTGGGCCTTTTACTAGGATCATGAAATACAAATTTTTAAGATATTGTTATATTTTTTAAATTATATTTTAAAATTTTTCATTTTAAATGATGTGTTCAGTAATTACTAAATGAAAAAGATTATTGGTATATAATAAGTGAATTATATCTTTACTAGTATGATGCCTTTTAGGTAAAGATTTAAGAGCAAAACCATGAAGGTTTAGACCTAAAGTGAATAATATCATATCAATGTACAGATATGTGTAATTCGTTGGACTCGTAACAATGTTATCAAAGCCATACCCCGAAGTTAGCTATATGGAGGAAATCATTAATTCGGAACAAGAAGGTGGTGAGCTATGGACAAGCGGTGGTGTACTCCTGGGTTTCATGTAAGGCGTGTCCTCCCAATACATAAATGTAGAGTTGACCTGATAGAGCAGGCTCTCAAGGTAGTGGTGTGATAGTTAGACATTTCACGTAAGGCTAACTTGTGTCACGCCCCAAATATTCTTAAGCAATTACTCGAGTATTTGGCGCGCGACAAGACCACCAAGGGGGTGTCTTAGTCCATTTTTGGTTAAATGGGCTAGAGCTTCTAGAAGGCCCATGGAGTTGGGTTGAGGCCACATTAATGTGGTAGGTGGAAGAATAATCTAAAAAATGCATATTCCATTGGATATACTTTTGGTAGTTGGCATCTTTTGGAATATTCCTTAGCATATTCTCCTCTTTAGATTTGGATCCTTGGATTAGAGTTAATCCTAGCCGTCCATTGTATATAGCTTTAGCTATAAATAGGTGGTGTTCTCATTTGAGAAACCATCCTCCAAATTGTAGAAATACTCTTAGCTTGTAAGTGTATAGCTTTGTAATCTCTCTTTAGTAATAAAATACGAGAGCATTCTCTCAAACACTTGGTGTGCTTCTTCTTCATCTCTTTCTTTGGTTATTGGGGTCTTGTAGGCTGCTTAGCACTAGCAAGTGTCTAAGGCCGCACGGTTTCGAAAAATCGGGTCGTGACACTTGGTAGAGCAGACTCTCATGGCCTTTCACTTAAGGCGTGCGACCTTAATGCAGTAAAGATGAATAATATTAGGAGCGAGGTATTCCTGTATAGAAGATAGACAGATAGACAAAATATTATTTGAGAGGAGACTCAAAATTATATAGAATCGTGTGATCCTTTATTCGAGTGGAGGATTGTTAAAGAAACAAATAAAGTACCACATTAGCAAGAAATATAAAAGATTATGAGTATATAAAGAGTGAATTATATCTCCATTAGTACAAGGCCTTTTGGATAGAGATCCAATAGCAAAACCACGAGGGCTTAAGCTTAAAGTAGATAATATCATATCAATGTAGAGATATGTATGGTTCGTTGGGCTCTGTAATAATGATATAAGAACCATGCCACAGAGTTCGCCATGAGGAGAAAATCTTCAGTGCCAAACAAGAAGGTAGTGAGTTTGGTGAGCTCCGGTTTACTTGCGATGAAATCCGTGGTTAAACTCTATAGATTGACGGTAGTGTACTCCCGAGCAATAGAGTAGGCTTTCAAGGTAGTGGTATAATACTCTGACCTTTTACATAAGACGTACGACTTCAACGTAGTGAAGATGAGTAATATTGGGAGCGAGATCTTACTCCATAAAAGACAAATGAGCGAATGAAATATTGTTTGAGGGGAGACTCAAAACTATATAAAATGGTGTGATCCTTTATTCGAGGGAAGTACTGTTAATAAAGTAAATAAAGTTTCACATTGACAAGAAATGAGAAAGGTTAAGAATATATATGGAGTAAATTATATCTCTATTGATATAAAATTTTGTGCGTAGAGATTCAATAGTAAAATCATGATGGCTTAAGTTTAAAGTAGATAATATCATACTAATGTAGAGATATGTATAATTTATTGAACTTTTAACATAATAAAATAATGTAACTAATAATTTTAAAATTTATACTATTTTATTATATAATAATTATTTAACATTTTAATTTATAATCTAAACTATTTTACTGTCTAATATTTTAAATTTATATCATTTAAAAAATACTATATTACTCCATAATTTTATAGCTCAAATCTTCTGAGCCATACATGAGTTTATGCATATATTTGTGTCTTGATATGCGAAGGTGGTCCATTTAATTTGCATATTTGATTTAAATATAATTAACTCTTTAGATGCTGAATTTGGCTTAGCTTTTTTTTACTCACAATGGAGTATTGCATATGGAAAGATTCATGTAAATAACAAAATGGTATGGTTTAGTCTTACTTCCCAATTTTAGGTTTATAAATTCGAAGGTTAATTTATAGTATGTGAGTAATCAGTCTTAGTTGAATACATCTATTACATTTAATTAATCACATGCATTAATTTACTTATTTATTTTCAAAAATTGGGAACAAAAATGCAATCAATTTATTTGTGAATATATTCTCCATTAAAATAAAAAACAAATCCAAAAAAGCAAACCACTGACAAAGATAATGAGTGGCATTGCATCTCTCCAGCTTTCATCCATTCTCATGAAATCAACAATGGACCACAACAGTGAGACTTTACAACAAAAACAAAAGAAAATGATTCAGAAACAAAGAAACTAAAAGAAGAACAAGAGCCAAAGCTGCTGCTTTTCCTTCTTTTATTACCCAAAAAAAAAAAGACACAAAGAAAAAGAGCCAAAAGCAGAAACCAATTAATTAAACAAAAGCTTAAAAGTCATTGGATAAGGGAACATGTTCAGAGGGCATGAACACGTAGCCATAGATGAGCCCAGCAAGCCCACCACCAATGAGAGGCCCAATCCAGTAGATCCAGTTGTCATGGTAGTCGCCGCTGACCACGGCAGGCCCGAAGGAACGAGCAGGGTTCATGGATCCGCCGGAGAATGGGCCGGCGGCCAAGATGTTGGCACCAACAATGAAGCCAATGGCAATGGGTGCAATGGTTCCCAATGAGCCCTTCTTGGGGTCGGCTGCTGTGGCATAGACTGTGTAGACCAAAGCAAATGTGATGATGATCTCCATTACAAGTCCTTCAATGGCACCAACCCCAGATGCAACACTGTGGGTGGGGATTGTCTGTAAGAGAAGTAACAAATATTCGATCATGCTAATTAAAAAATAAAATTTCATAGTTACAGTTTCTATCCTTTTTAAAATTAAGAACATTGAATGAAAAGCTATAATTGCTTTAGGGGTACGTGGTTAGATAAACTTTAAAAGAAAAAAGCTGGACAAATTTAAAAGGAAACATACAACCAATAGAAAAACGTGGGATAATAAGCTGTAATAAAATAATTGAAGCTTACCAAGCCTCCCGTGACAACTTGGAGGAGGAAGCAAGCAACAATGGAGCCAAGAAGCTGGGCAATCCAGTAGAAAATGCCAGTAAGGATTGTGATTTGGCCTCCAAGAGCCAAACCGAAGGTGACAGCTGGGTTGACATGGCCACCTGAGATGTTGGCACCAACTGAGACTGCCACAAAGAGAGCAAAACCATGGCAAATAGCAATGGCTACTAGCCCTTGTGGATCAAGGGCTGCATCTGCTGTCAACTTGTCTGTAGTCATAAAAAACATAAACAAAGTTAACCCCACAATCTTTGGATATTCATCATAAACATGTTAAAAGTTTATAAAAAAAATCAGGGTTTAGTTTATATTAGAACATATTCTTGTAATTCGTAATGATCTAACGCTGTTAAGAGATTTAAAGCCGTATATATATATCAACTTGTCTGTGGTCATCAAAAACATAAACAAAGTTAACCCCACAATCTTTGAATATTCATCATAAACATGTTAAAAGTTTCTAAAAAAAATTAGGGTTTAGTTTATAATAGAACATAGTCTTGTAATTTGTAATGATCTAACGCTGTTAAGAGATTTGAAGCCATATATATATTCAAGGATAGGATTTAAGGAGACGAGTAAGTACTGTAAGCAATAGCTGAGCCGACACCAGCGAAAACAAAGAGCAAAGTTGAGATGAACTCAGCAAGATAGGCCTTGAAGGAGCCTAAGCTGAAAGAATCATCGAAGCGGCCGAAGGCAATTGCCATTGTTGATGATCAACTCAGCTAAGCTCTTGATGATGAAAGTGGAGGGATGGGAGGGTGAAGAAGAAGATAAGGATAAGAAAAGGCTAGCTTGTTTCAGTCGGAGCACAAAAGCCTTAACTAGCTCACACACATATACACACACACACACATATATATATATATATATACACACACACACACATATATATATATATATATACACACACACACACTACTTCAGCATATGTAATAAAAGTTTTATATCAAATGATTCCTTATTAGATAAGCTTATTATTAAATGTAGTCATGAGCTTCATACTGTATTATAGTTGTAGAATGGTATGTACATTGTTGTAAAAAGGGGTAAAATGAGAAAATACATGGAGAGAGAGGATCAAAGCATATCCATCTACGCATGTCAAATCAAGTTTCTTGCACAAGTCTTAGCTGTCAATAACATGCTTTAATGGAAATGTCTGGATGCAAATCAATGATCATTCCATGTGAGCCAAAGAGTGATGGGGTCTTGTGAGAAAGAAACAATGATATAAAAATGGATATGAGGTAGACATGACTGGCTATGGGCCACAGATTTGCACCGACCAGAACAAAATGGTCTGTGAGATTTGACAAATGAGTGGATACAATATTGTTTGTGTTTTGGGTTTGAATTATAAGGGGGAGATGGCCGGCTAAAATGAAGATGATAGCTAGCAAGGAATCTTAAGCACTTTTGGTGTTTGGTTTGTCCGTTGGTTTACTGTGCTAAACTTTCTCAAAATAGGTGGGTTTTGATTAATTGTGTCATCATTAATGGTTTAAAATGAATATGGGTTGTTTGATTTTATTTTTTTAATCGTCTTTTTGTTCCACGTAAAGTGTTTTGGATATCCACTATGATTCTTTTGTCCTATGGGTCAAGCTTGAAAGTGGTGTGAATGGCTTGAAAGTGGGACTTTAACCAAATTTTCACAGCTGAGAATTTCCTCATTTACTGACTTTTGGGGATTCCCAAATGCTCCCCACATCTCATCTCACTAGAGACCAGTATCTATTAACATATATAAATGGGAACTTGCAATTTTGGAATGAGATTTGTTCACGTTTCTATATGCATTTCATGTAAATTTGAGTCAAGAGGAAAGACACTGAAGCATCACATGTTTTGGCCACAACTCAAAATTCCCATTTGCCACGGGACAAATAATCTTCAAAATTCGTAGTATTTTAATGACTTGAAGTTCAGACTTTTCATGCTTTATTCCTAACTTCTCTCTCAGCTTTATGGCTAAACACCAAATACTTTCAAATCAGTTTTGCTCTCGTAGTGAAAGACCTCTAAAATTAGGTAAGAATTCGCCATGTGAATGCTACCCTTGAGTGGAAGTTCATCAATAATTTTGCAAAACAATGTTATTATGATTGTGCATCATTGTTACTTACATTATGTGATTTGGATGTGGCACATTATTCTCATTCCTTGCTGCCATCCATGTTCTATTGCCTGCTAAGACCATTGACATTGCTCTGCAATCTTTACTAATATTATAATATGCAAAGCTGGGACCATTTTCTTTAATTATCTTGGGACAAAATTAATAATGGCAATCCCATTGTTGGGGGTGACTGATGATAATAACTTTTCCTCGTTCGTGGGATCACTAAGTGAAAGGGATATGGCATATATTTTATTGTCTTCACTTTGATTTTGGATTAAATACTAGATGATGATGCATGTGTTTGCTTCATTTCTCACCTTCATTTTATTTACCTAAAATAAGTTTTACTGGGTGAATTTGGGCATACGAAACATTGGGTTTATAAAATATGTACTTGCTGAAAAAAAAATGTGAGGCCAAGAAGGGTAAAGAAAGTCTAGCCAAAACACATAAAGATCTGACAAAAGTGATTTTAGTAAACTGCTTTCTACTCCGTTTGTGGGGCTGGAGTCCAACTGTCAACTGTCAATAATTTCTAAGGTTTTTATTTATTGGTGGTTAGGTGATACGTGTGAAAGGAAAAATATCTATGCTATTACAAAAGACACTACATCTTCTTTATTTTTTAATAAAAGATTGTTCAGCAGATATTTTTATAACATTAATTAAATTATAATTTTAATATTTTTTTACTTTATGTGTAGTAAAAAATCATAATTCACACCATAAATAAAAATATATAAAATCAACACATCAATAAAAATAAAGAAAACAAATCAATTAATAAGACACAAAATATACGTGATTCAGTTCAAAATTGCTTACGTTCACGAAAAATTTATGATCCAACTTTTTATTATTGAATAAATCACTACGTATCTTCTTACATCATCAATAATCCCACAAGATCCCTTAGTATTTTCTATAAAGACCTCTAAGTATCCACCATGATTACTAAAACTCCTTAAGACATAAAATATACGTGATTCAATCCAAAATTACCTACGTCCACGAAAGATCTATGATCCAGCTTCTTATTATTGAATAAATCACTAAGTATCTTCTTACATCATCAATAATCCCACAAGACCCCTTAGTATTTTCTATAAAGACCTCTAAGTATCCACTATGATTACTAAAACTCCTTAAGACCTCTTAGTATCTCCTCGTAATAAATTTTTACAAGGAATACAAAAATAGCTCGAGCATTTAAGCTAAAAAGATCTATGGTGTTTCTTTCATTCACTTAAGAACCTAAAGAAAACACTAATGTATTACGTACTTAGTGCCTACCTAACTCCTCTTTTTTCTCTTATGGTTACATCTTGAAACCTTAGATGCTTACTTTTAAACAAAGGGTTTATAAGTGTTTATATAGGGTATATTTCGTGCCTACTAACCCTATTCTTTGTTAGAGTAAGAGTCCATTTATTTTAGAAGTCCAAAACTTTCAAAACTCAAAATCCGGATGAAAAATGGACATCCTCACGCATTCTAACGCCGCGGTGTTGGCCAAAAACGTGCTTATCGCCGCGATGCTGTGGACCCAACGCTGCAACGCTAGGGCGCTGCGACGCTAAGCTATAGGCGCTGCGACGTTCAGCCCTAGCAACGCCTATTGCGTTTTCTTCGCTTTCTTCATGTCTTTGAGTCCCGTTTTACTTCCCCTTTATGTCCCACACGTCCCAGACTTCTCCATACGTGTCTCACACGTTCTAGACTTCTTGTAACTCTCCACTTTGGTATTCATCTCAATTCTTGTCTAACCAAGACTGTTGAATCACAAATTTTTCAACAAACCCCTCAGTGATTCAAAATTTCTCTCCATGAAGCTAATCATCGTCACTTCTCTTTGACCAATGTTCAGTAGCATTATCTATAAGTTAAATCCCAGACTCAACTAAGGCTCTTGCGACTACGGTCTCCAAAGATTCCTGAATGCTGATGTCTAAGGTAGTTCAATGTTGTGATCTTCCATGTCCCGAAGACACCATGACCACAACCCATAATGGTGAAAATACATTCTCGCCATTGCTACTCTTCCCACACATTCTCTTTCGACCCCTGTCATAAAGTGATATATCAAAAGCTGCTTTATGGTCTGTTTCAAATCAACAACCCTATGTTGATCCCATTAAGCACTTTTCTACCTTTTCTACAAGCACATAGCCTCCATCTGTACTTATCACTCCCCGATCCTTTTGCTTTCTATTTAGTATTCATTCTTTATGCCTTCCATGAATCTCTCTATTTCGATCTAGCAGTCCCGAGTCTCCTAGGTCTTCATGAGATGAGGAATGAAATCTCATACCTAGTCCATTCCTTGTCTTTTTCACCATGTAGTCTCAATCTTATTCTACCAATTCTCTATGACTTACCATAAGTCATATTATTCTAATTGGTAAATAACGATTCTCCATGACTCATATGAAAACACTACCTTAGATCCCAAAAATAATTCATCCATCAGACACTTATTCCTCCAGAAGCTCTCATGCAATCAAGGTCTTTACTTAGTTATCCAACAGACTTGCAAATTCACCTTCATTCTATCTTTGTCTTTCTCTTAGGACTATCTCTTTGAGTGCCCTAGACACCTTTTTGGACTTGCCCTTTAATCTTGATTGTTCTTCTTTCTTCATTTTTATTTTGTGTCCAATTTGAATAATCTTCTGACTAGGACCTAGGTGACGCCATCTTCTTGGTAGTCTTCTTCAAGAGTTAAAACTCTCCAGTAAGGCCATCATTTTTTCTTCTTTCAGATAATCATCTTCCCTATTGTTCTTCTCTTATATTTGTAAGTTCACATGGTTGACAATTTTTGCTCTGCAATCTGACACTACTGCCTATGCTCTGCAATTTAGAGTTCAACTCAAGCTCTGATACCCGTTTGTTACAGATATCAAACCATACACTTCAATGTGACACCCCTATGGCATCAACTAAACCACAACCTTAATACCTCTTTTACACTATGTGCAGCGAAAAATTATAACTCACACCATAAGTAAGAATATATAAGATTAACACACCAATAAAGATAAAATAAATAAACCAATTAATAAGACACAAGATATACATAGTTCAGCCCAAAATTACCTACGTCCATGGAGGATTCATGATCCAATTTTTTATTATTGAAATAGACCACTAAGTATCTTTTTACATCATCAATGATCCCACAAGATCCCTTAATATCTCCCATAGAGACCTTCAAATATCTACTTTTGATCACTATGACTCCCTAAGACCTCTTCGTATCTCCTCATAAGAGATTTTTACAAGGAACATAAAAATAGCCTAAGCACCTAAGTCAAAAGGATCTATGGTGTTTCTTTTATTCACTTAAGAACTTAAAGAAAACACTCTCCAAAAGTTACACTCTAGTGCACCACACACTTAGTGCCTACCTAACTCCTTTATTCTCTCTTATGGTTACATTTTGAAACCTTAGATGCTTAATCTTAAACAAAGGGTTTACAAGTGTTTATATAGGATGTATTTCGTGTCTACTAACCTTATTCTTTATTAGAGTAAGAGTCCACTTGTTTTAAAAGTCCAAAACTTTCCAAAACTCAAAATTCGGATGAAAAAAGGACATCTTCTCCATTTTGGTGCTGCGACGCTCATCCTTGGACGCCGCGGCGCTGTGGACCTAGCACTGCGACACTAAGGTGCTGTCTTGGGCGCGGCGGCGTTCAACCCTAACAGCGCCTATTACATTTTCTTCGCTTCCTTCACGTCTCTGAGTCTAATTTCGCTTCTCCCTTCGTGTCCCACACGTTCTAGACTTCTTGTAACTCTCCACTTTAATATTCATCTCAATTTTTGTTCAACCAAAATTATTGAATTACTAATTTTCAAACAGTTCAAGACACATATTGTACAAGTTTTACACTAATTTCAGGTCCACTAGATCATATCTAGCAAGAAAGACTTACTTTCCATATGAAAAGCACATCTTACAATCAAGGCTAGAACAACTTCAAGAACCTAGTTAATAATATGAGCACAAATAAACTAGATATGATGTATGCCAAGGGAAATTATTGACTTCTCTAAGCAAGTTTAAAACCTGTTTATTTACTATTTATTGATGTCTATGGTGCAAGATTGTATGGAAAATTTCATATTCGAAGGTAAAGCCTGAAAGGCGATATGTTTTTTGCTGCCACTATTTCCCACCAAAATAAAGGCAAGCCATGAAGCTCGAACCTAAATGAATCACTCTACTTGCATGTTTTCAGGAAACGGTATTGAAACACAGCAGTGATAATATCCACTTTCATCAAACACAAATCTTTGGGAAAGGTGAGCTTCCTGGAGGAGATACTCTCCCCACTCCTCGGATCCAAATTGTTTGAAGATGCCTCGTGCATCAAAGTAATCAACCCTTCTTGTCCCTTTCTTCCTGCACAATCCAAATTATTTTCAGTTATCAGCCACACTGGAGAAATGAGAAACCAAAGGGTTAATAAACACTAGAATAAGGGGGAAAGAGGGAGACAAAGAGAGGCAAGAGAAATGGAAGCAGCACCTTTTCTTGTGCCTTATATTCATCAGTGTGGCATGCAACTGAATTTGAGGAAACAACCAACTGTTAGTGTAACATCTTTAGACTACGCTGCTGTCTAACCACAAAAGCGGTAAAAAAATAAATAAATAACAAGAAAAACAAATATTGGAAGATTAAAATGGAATCATGAAATGTTGTAAGAAATGCATTTACAATATGATTCCCTCACCACTTTTGCTTTTTTAAATAGTTACAGCTTTGGGAGAGAAAGGAATTAAGCACTCTTAGAAACCTGTTATGTAAGTTGATAATATGCTCACACTCTTTAAAAAATTAAGGCAAAATGAAAGCAAAAGTAATGAATTAATAGACGATTACACCATTCAGACAAGATTGAATCAAAGACCACTGTCCTTTATGCTGATAAGATGCAGAAATTCAGAATTTTTTTTCATCAACCTACATGCACTCAAGAAACAATAAAGAATCAAAATATTACTAATTAAAAATTCAGAATACATAATGTTGTATCAATTCATGTAGAATACAAGATAATAATATGAGGCAAAAGTGAGTACTTGAAAGGTCATATGTTATACCTTTAACTGTTTGTTATAATCTCTCTTAAGCACAAGTCCAGCTTCGTTATATGCATCAATAATGACTTCTAAGAAAGCTCAAGAAATTTCAAAGATTCTGTTGAATTAAAACATTTAACTTTAAATTTAATGAAACAGGCTAATTTGCTTTATTTTATTTCCAAGTGAAGCAAAGAGTGGGTAAGAAAGTGATAAAATTAATTAGAAAATCAGGATACGGCATACTCGGAGAAGTCGATCACCATCACCGATTTCTTCGACAGGTGCATAGAGTATACGAGCTTTCTCTGAAGAACCTGTCAGACAATCCTGAAAGCACATAAAAGTAGATCCTAGGTAAGTAAAATTTTAATAATCATAAAGCAGCTTCCTCCCTTCACCTGCACGAAGAAAGAAGCTAAGATACACGAAATAGATTAAAAGACAGTCTAACAAACTGATGCTGATTCCCTGAGAAAGAAGACTCTACAATTCCATGCCATCAATAGAAGTCTCAAAGCAAATGATGCTTAGTCGGCAAGCACTTTGAAGCATTATAAATGAAGTCTGTTGACAAACTTTGAAGACTCAGGGGCCATTGAGTAGTGCGGTCAGTTACAGCATCTTATCACTCATATTCATTAAGCACTAACAAATTGTACAAGCTGCATTTGAACTTGAATACAAACTTACCAGCCCCTTTAGTCTTATAAAGAGAGGTCGATTATCCAAGGCATCCATCACCTTTGAGGAAATACTCTGAAAAAGCATAGAATATTAGGCTACTAAGAATGCTGTTGTTGAACAATAAATTATCTGATTCAGCAGAAATTTACCTTCAAAACCTCAGTAGCTGCATTAACTCTGTCTTTATTCCACAACTTCAACATCAGTACAGTTAAGTGAAATGTTTTTGGTTTAATAAATATGGATTTGTCAATTCCTGAGTCTGTTTGAGACCGACCTACATCAATGACATTTTTTTAGAGAGAGGTGAACAAACAGATGACATGTAGATGAACTATTGTGCAAATGATTTTTATAGAATTTGTAGGAAAACAATATGTGGTATATGTGCCCCCAGGGGCGTGGTCTGGTGGTTGTTAAGCCTTTGTGCCAAATTGCCACCCAAGTTCGACCCGGGGGAGGTAAGGGGATAAAAAATTCTTTGTGCTTGCTCACCTCCCTTACCTTTAAAAAAACAAAATGTGTGTATATGCTAATAAATGGAAATGCAATTACCCATGTGAGAAAACCCCATTTGAGGAAACAAGATTCACACCCACAACCACAAATCACCACATATAAGACTTCAATCCATCCAAAAGACAAGCTAACAATCAAATGAAAATTTTAAACTTACTACCCTGTCATTATCAACATTCTCTAAGAGCATATATGAATATCTATATGAAACTTCCAGCGATCAACTATGGAATAATATTGTGTTCTACAGATCATAAAAAAGGTTGAACAGATCTTTAAGAAAATTCATTGCAGACTATAATGGATTTCTCACCGGATAGGGTAGAAGACCTTGATGCTTTAGTTGCATAACTAACAATAGGTATGCTAGTCATATTCATTTTAACACGTTCATCGTCCTCACCAACTTTAAGTTCAACTGCAACATTAGCTTTATTGTCTACCTCTTGCTCCTTTTCTTCATTGTCAAAACTATCTTCATTTGTATCACTATCCGCATTCTCATCTAGGCATGGATCACTAACTCCGAGTATGGTGTTTTGAAAATTAACAAGCTTATCAACCAATTCTGGATGTATAGCCAATGGAAGAGATACAAAGTGAGAGTAGTCAAGACTTGGGCTTTTGACTGCCTGTGATTTAAACCAAAAAAGAAGTGTTGAAAATTTCCTTAAGAGCAAGATGTAAAAAGAAAAAAAAAATACTTAGTAGTACTTTCAACAAAAAGTAAAACACGTTAAATAATAATGGGCTCTAAATATTATAAAATAGCTCATTATAGGTTCATGTCAAATATTAGGAAAAAAATTCATCACAAGAAGTTATGGAAGATTGAAAAAACTAGCTACAGTAGAACCTTTGGGGCAATTCTTGTGTTAATGCAAAAAAAACAGATCAAACACCATTATTGATTATTTTTTCTTGCATGCTAGGCAATAGCTAATGCATAGATTAACCCTAAGCATTCCTCTTAATTAAAAGAGTTCTTCACAGGCATGGCATAATTCAATAAGAAGAGCGCAAAAGAAAAAGTTGATCACTGAACTAGATATTAAGTTTTCTATTGCTCAGCTGCTTTGCGTATTACGCAAGCCATATTGTATTGCCTGAAGGGGGCATGCTGCAAGAGCGTAGGTGAGTGGTTCATCTGGAAGAGGTGGACGATCCATATCCAAAGTGAGTCATATCCACTATTGGCGAAGACTTGAGCAATAAATCACATACAATACTGCAAGTTTAATAAACCATGCAGATGTATGACTAACCTCATCAATTATTGCATGTATCCTTTCTAAAGCTCTCATTACACTATCAGGTGAAGTGCCCTCAATGACTGCAACAAGTACAATATCAAAATTACAATAATAATTCTGAACAGAAAACATTCAGATCTCTTAGTGATGGGAAATCTTCAAATCAGATTTACCATCAAGTAAAAATGTATTGGCATAACAGGAAAATTTGGTTATAATAACTACAACTCAATCACATAAATTTATCAAAAACTAATGATAACTCACTGATAGAATCCTCCTTTTTTGATGATGGAAAGATAATCTTAATTCCCATCTCTCTTTCAATCTTTCTTTGTGTAGCTCCTCTGAGGGAGGAAAATTAAAAAAATAAGGAACAAGGATATTATTCGAATCCTAAGAGATTTAGATGCAGAGTTCCTTACTCTTTTCCTTTAATAAATCGAAATACAGAAGCACCAATCTGCATAACAAGCACAGAAAGTGAAACCCAAAGAACTTTTGATTTTTAACATTACACTTTATATGTTGTCCAGAACAACCTTTACTATTATGCTAATTGTTTAAGATGCACGGGCAAGAAAATGTATAGCAGTAACTGATCACTGAATATTACAGGCTAACATGCAGCGAAAGATGCAATATGACAATGCCATTGAGATTCGATGTCCATAAGACAAACAGTTACAAATAACAAAATAAATTTTGGTTGTAGGTTCAGCTGCCATTTCAAACAAGCAGGCATGTCTTGGTAGAAAATAAAAAAGAAAAACAGATAAACAATATGTACAAGGAAAAGGTTACGTAAAAATCCCTGAAAGCATTAGTTCTTTGATACATATTCCTACTAAGCCAATTCAGGCTAAAAAAAGGCAAAACAGCAGGGAAGTGCTGATTAAAACCTTTTCTAGAGGAAGAATGATAAAAACCATTGTGAAAATGGGTCTTACTTCACATGCTTATTATTGACAGGCCAATTTTTGCCAATATTTTCAAAACTCAAAAATTAAAATTGTACCTCAATTGAAAGTGAATGTTTGATATTATCCTGCAAACCACTAGAGCTAAGAGTCAAGTCTATTTCTTCATTCACCACTTCAGCAACCTCCACGACTGCTGGAGCATCTGAAACATTGTTTGATATGCTGCACTGCAATTCTTGATTTTGATTTCCATCTTCTGACTCAATTGTTACATCCTTTACCAAGCATTCTGAAAATTGACAACAAATGACCCATCAGCACGACATTAAATGTTACTAAACCAGCAACAATCCCATTACTAAGCAACTGTTTGCAAAAATAATACATTTTCTGAAAAGCAACTAGTCCCAGTATCAGAAAAGGCCAATACAGAACATTATACAAAGTTGAAACAAGTAAACATATAGTCTACAAACGAACTATTAAGTGACAGGATTATGCAACTGAAGCATTGACTATGCCAAAAAATATAAAAAATGTGTAATTTTTCATCAGAAATTAATGGGATATGAACTTACATAACATTTGACAAGTCTGCAATCTCTTTTCTAATTAAAAAAAAAAGAAAAAAGAAAAGGTGACATAGAAGTGGACCAAAAACCCCTCTCTGGTTACAGGAAATGTGACTCCATGACACCAGCCTATAGACATGATTGATAGGAACCATCTTATAGATATGTTAGTTCCACAATTCCACAACAATGATAGTTTGCTTGCATCTGCACTGTGAAGTTGTGCAGCATCACTAAGACCAGCAGAAAAGGATGAAAAAAGCCAAAAAGATCCACAAATGATAGAAGGCACATCATCTTCTATAATAACAAACAATAAGTAGGTCACATTGATTAAAGGGAAAGGAAGGAACGGGGGAAGAGGGGGGTGGGGGTGTGGGTAAGGTAGGGGGTTGAGGAAGAAAGAAAACAAAAAACCTTCATTGACAGTTGCTTGAATAGACACTGGTCTCCACACAGGATTAACTGTTTTCCGCTTCCTGTTCCAGTCTCTCGCACCCAGCTTATCTTTCGCCCCACCCATCTTCCAATCACAGCTTAAGCTATAATAAGAACAGGGTCCCTGTCACAAAAGCAATAATTCTATAACACCAATTCTGCTATACAAGCAATAATTCAAGCTCTCAAAAAACTGTAGCCACAGAAGAAACGTAAAATTTCATTATACAACTAAACCAATTATTTAATGTAAATTGGAAACATTTTCTTTTTTCCCATTTGGTTTTAAATTAAAAAAGGAGAGAAGAAAAAGTGCAAATAAATTAATGAAAAAGAAGGGTTCTTTTGTTTTCATCCTACTAAATTTTTTCTGTTTTCTCTCAAGCCTTGAATAAATCAAAAAGCGAAAAAAAAAACCATCAAAAAGGGTACTCATAACTAAGTCCGAACAGCAAGAATAAAGTAAGATACTTTGTATGTTTTATTCTCATTCTTTGCACATTGAGACTTAATATAACTTCACGAATTAACTTGCAAGTAATATATTAATTAACAATTAGCAAATACAGATAAGCATATTCGAAACCTGAAAGAAATCAAGCGGTCTTGACTTCACATAACTAGTAGTAAATTTCAGCAAACGGTCAACCCGGTCAACTCTGCATAGACAGTGAGCTCAAATCCAATAACCAACGATACCCAGAAAGAAAATTGTGGAGAAAGCCAAAAGAAAAGCAGAAATAAATAAATTTGCAGAGTAAATAATATAAATAAATAGAGTTTATTACATGGTTTTAAAGAAAATGAAGTGAAGTAAGTGTTAAAAAGGCGAATCCGAACCTGAAGAGAGCCCTGCAAGTTAACATTCGGTTTTCGAGTGTGTCGTCTTCCTAGTTCTTTGCCTCGTGGTTCGTTGAAGTGAACAGTGTGAGAACGAGATTGGATTCACACGTGTGCAAGTGATGACTCGACAGAGAAGAATTGATTATTTTAATTTTGTGTTTTGACGCTGCAGAGATACAGTATTTGTGAAGATAGTAAAACCATTTACTACGATGGGATTGGGTTTGGGTTTCCGCTTCGACCTGGACCTGGACCAGGACTTGCAATTCTCATGATAAAAATAATCCCTTATAATCTAACAAATGTGTTATCTTTTTTTTATATGAAGCAATCAAATGTGGTATCTATGGTTATGAAAGTTTGTCTGATACAATCATATTAAATGTAAAGTATTTGATGCACTTAGGCAATCACCCTCCAAAATAGCTCCCTCTCCAATCAGATTGGAGATTCAAGTAAGGATATTAAGATAAAAGTTGATTTATTTTCTTTTTTTTGTGAATTTTTTTAATTTAAATAAAATGTGTTTAAAATTTTATGTGTTCTTCTTAATAATTTTAATAATATAATTAATTAATCATGTTAAATTTATATTTAAAATTTATAATTTTTTAATTTATTAAATAACGATTAATAAATGAATCAAATTCGTGTATTGTTATTAGAAATCATTATTCGCCTTTCTCCTAACCCACCACTGCCACCGCAACCATTACCACCCAACCAACTCCTCCACCAACACCACTTATCTTCTCCACTTTCTTGCTTAGACAGAGAAGTATCCATGAACTAAGAACTATATATTCGTCAAAAGCTTTTCAACTTTGATCGGTGATACAATGACTACAGCACCCAGCAGCTCCAATCGCCGATCTAGTGACAGCATCCCCCTTCTTTAACAACCCAACAATTTGATCCAGTAGTAGCACTATCTGTCGATCCAGCTTCAGTGAACATACATTGATTTCTTTGTTGTCATCGATAACAAAAATCTTCATCCAGCAACTCCTGCGGGCACGGTCGTGGATCTGGACTTGGTCCAGCCTTCCAGTTCCCTAATCACAGCATCGATGAGTTTGTTGCCGCTGGAGAAGTCACTGGGAAGTTTTGAAATAAATTTGAAATTCTTTATAAAGAGGACTCGACTCTTGTAACAATTGTAGATCCAACAGCTATGGTTTCAATTATACAGGAGAATTTGGATGTATTTTTAGTTATTATATTATTTTAGATTTATTTCAAGTAAATTTGATGAATGCTAAATTTTTTTTAATTTTGATGGATGAATTTTTTTGTTTTAGAATAATTTTATAATTAGATGTATTAAATTTTTAAATTTTTTAATATAATTTTAAATTTTATTAATCGTGACTTAAATATATTTATTAAATTAAATGAATCGAATATTTTGTGTAAACGAATTAAATTTGGTATTATTATTTGTTTAAATGAATATAATCTTAAATGAATCGAATTGTGTATAACCGTATAAACAAATTGAATTTGATCCATTTATTTATATTATTTAATCGTATCGTGTCACATATTAAATGAATCGAATATGTGTTTGAATGTTTGATTCATTTATGTATATGAATATAACACAAATTTGTTAATACTCTATATTAATACGACACGAATATAATTTGTTTATAGAATTGTCACCCCTATCCGGTAGTGTAATTCAAATACAATATGCCTCAAATTTATATGTGTTACTATCGTAAAATCAGTTTGATTATAATATAAATAGTGTGGTATGATATACTATCAAAATTGTAATCTTATATAATGTAAAAGACAAAGGTAAAAATATTTGATTGCAATTATATTAGTATTTGATACTACAACATTGTCCTATATTTTATACAATAATATTATATATCTTAAATTTAGATTTTAAATTTAGATTTCAAACTAAATGAAGTGTTAAGCAATTATTAGGTGGTTAGTTTTTGTAATTTTCAAAACATCATTTTTCTACCTAATAATTACTTGACACTTTATTTAGGATCTAAAATTTGAAATATAATTTAAAAAATATAATATTATTTTATTTTATATTTTAATTAATATTTAGCCACTGTAAATTGATTTTCAGTGTTTCAAATCTTATTATTTCCACTAATTTTCAAAAGACAAGAAATTTGAAACTATTCTAAGTATTAAGTATAATAAACCAAAAAAAAAAAGAGAAGTTCTCAACCTAAATAGTAGCCATTGCCCTTCTAGATCTGTACTCCGCCAGAGATGGGGCTCCTGTCTCGTCTCGGGTAAACCTTCAACGCTAATTAATTTAGAACTTATGTTTCTAAAAATCTTTACTTGTTTTATACTTATTTTTTAAGGTTTTTATTTTGTTTCTTTTCGGTTCTCTCTCTCCCTCTTCGATGGCCACTCGGCAACGATCTGGTCGAGAAGCCACGACATCGTTGTGTCGTTGTAATACACATGTGTGTTATATATTGATGGCAAAAAAAAAAAAAGGAAAGAAAATAAGAAAAAGAGAGCAAGTGGTGGCCGTTATATATAATAGTTTTGTTTTGTTTTGTTAAAAGAGAAGCAAATAGAAACAAGAGAAGAAGTAGCAAAAACCGAAGAGAAAAGAGAGAAAAAGAAAAGAAAGAAAGAAAAAGAGAAAAGAAAAGAAGAAGAGGAGAAAGGAAGAAAAAGAAATCGAGGAGAAAAAGAGAAAGAAGAAGAGAAAGAGAAAGATAATATTTTTTTTTTAAGAAATTAGTTTGAGTAATTAAATTTATACTTAATGATTTAGTGGGTAATAGTTTTACGATATTAAAATATTTATATTTTAATATTTATAATATATATCGGTACTAATGATGTATTAATATACACTATGATATAGGAGGTGTGCCGATAATGGATAGATCTCAGAATCCAGACCCAACTCAAAATTAGCGTATTTTAGTGAGTGAATAATTATATATATTTTTAATACAGCCAATTATGATTAAATTACGCGTTATCAGATTTAGTTATGATTTATTTTAAATAGATAAATATTTATACTATTTAGTATATTCAGAAATATTTTAAAATTTATTATAGTATAATTTATGATTACGTTCAGCACAGAAATATTTATTTTAGAACAATTATGATTCCATGATATTATATAGTAGTAGTTTTTGAACCACCATATGCGTACTATTCCCTTTAGTGTAGTTGTTCTGCACATGCGTTAGACTAGTTTAGTTTGCTCTACCCGAGCGATGCAGCATTCTGCCGAGTTAGACCAGCTCAATCCTCCGCTCTGCCTGTGCGTGAGTTACTCCGCCAAGTTAGACCAATTTTTCCTCAGATACAAATTTGGTATGGTTTTCAGTATTTATGTTGTATATGTTTACAAAGTTATGTTACATATATTTAGCTTGATAATAGATTTTATGATAGTTTATACTTTCAGATTTTCAGATCCCTAGTATTATGTCATAATTTTAGTTTTAACACAGATTTTATGATAGCTTATACTTTCAGTATAAGTTTATTAATTTCTCAGTATACAGTTTTATGATTATTTTATCTTACAGATTTATACGTGTACAATACATATAAAGTATATAATATTTTCAGATTATATCCACTCACTGAGCCACAAGCTCACCCTTTTTTTTCCTATTTTCTCTATTTTTTTCAGGTTGTCATAGGATTTCGTGCAGTGTGATACAGTCATCACATTTTGAGGTTGGCCAACGACACGCATAGCTGCATAAGTGTCTCAGTCTGTGTATTTGTATATATTTTTGTATACTGGAGTACATGTGTACACTTTTTGTTGAGGCAGGTAGCCTCATTGTATCATATGTATAAGTAAAGAGTATGTTAGTCACATGTCATCGCAGGATCCGTCTCGATTCTCGAAGAGGGCTCGAGTCCTGTCAGTCGTCACATAAGGTCGATGCACTGGTGCGCGCCCCTTACAGTCGCATCCTCTGGTGACCTGTTAGTCCACCGTTTCTACAACCGTGTAGATGCCTTCTTCCTCAGTTTTGCGACTTACTCCTCAGTTGGCATTCACCTAGGTCCAGCCGACATTGCGTTTCCTTGCCGCCCCATTCCCCTTCGGTGGCCAAGATGCATGACACGTCCACCATGGATACCGTACTGGGTTGGATCCTAGTCTTGGGTTGTTTGTCGACCCGACACCACCGTTGGGTTTTTTTCTCCCATGCCCCTCAGCTCTGGTTCCAAATCCGCTGTTATTGTTCTGGACATAAGCTCTGCCGCTGACCATCTATTAAAGTTATATATTACAATTATTTGGTTTGTGTGTTGTGTACAGTGCTGGACTAAGTTTGAATGTATTTGATTGTATTATAGTAGGGGTATTTTTTTAAATTTATTTAGGTAATTTTTATGTAATAATTCTCTTACGTGAGATAGTTTTTTCTACTATACGAGGTAGCCTTCCTCTTCGTGAGGTTAAATTCTTTTTGTGTGAGAGTCAAATTTCTTCATCCATAAATATCTTCTATGGGATTGGTCTCATTTCGAGATCTCGTTATATCTCCGTTACTGAAGAAGTAGGTTCGGATAGATTACAAAAATTTTATATTATCTATGTGAAGCGTTCTAATAATTTTTTGATGTATATTAACAGTCCTACTCATGTAATATTGTGAGTTATTTATAATATTACATTTGAATTTTTTTTAAAAAGAATTAACTATAATAAAATGACTTAGGTAAGTGAAAAGCCTTTGAATTTATTGGTTAATAAGATAACAACGTAGGATCATAAATTTAATTTAATGGTAATCACATATTCCACTAAGGTTGAATATTTATTTATTTACATATATATAAATCAATAACAAAAAAATTCAGCGGAGTAATTATATGTGCTGATTAAATTAAAATCACATTTAAGTTACGTCTGATATTCACTCAAAATTTTATTATCAATGTTAGATGATTTATATATATAAAAAAAGATAGGATTGATTCAAGGAATTTGCCCAAAAGAAGCGAGTTTCTTATTTTTGCTTTGTTATATATGGAGAAGCCCTCGGCATTATATTATACCAAACTTGAGAAAGAAGTGAACAAAAGATTCATTCAAGGACAAAAAAATAAAGCTATGGCCTGCCGTAGCCCTCTGTAGAAAGAGTACAGAAAGAAACTTGAACAATAAACAAGGAAGCCCCAAATGAGAAAGCATGTTCTTCTTATGTATTATATATCTCCCTCAACATGCAAGACCTTGTAGCAACTGTAACATGCTTGATCAGCCATGGTGTGTCTAGGAGTTTTCTTCGGGTGCAAACGCGCCCATCGTTCCGTCAAAGATTACGTTATATCAGCTTTGGTGATTATAGCTATCCTTTCTGCTCTGCGTATACTTTGTTATATCATCACTCGTTTGTTGAAGAAGGAGAATAATTCTGGTCTTGATCAAGATTCAAACGATGGATTGGAAATGCAACAGCGTTGAAGCCATGAAGACGAGCAGAAGAGGAGCTAGTAATATTGTCAATGAAGCAAATCAAGTCTATGATCTTAGGACGAGAAGCATGCAAATGCTTGATTTTGTTTGTCAACCATATGTTTCCAGTTATCTTGTATTACTACGGCAAAGCATTAACTTCTGAAATCTTTAGAAAAATTTAATTTAATTCTCATGTTTAAAGCATTTTATTATGAATACATACGGACATATACATAGTTCCCAATTTTCAGATGGGTGTCTTTTGAAATAATTTCTATATTTTCAGGTTTTTAGGGGTTAAAGTATATAAAGAAATCCCATTATAACATCTTAGTATAAATTGTATTCAGAGAACTTTTCCTTCAAGAATTTTACTTGATACACATAATGCTATTTCATTCTTGCGTTCATTTAAAATTCTGCGCTTCGCGGTCCTACTTGTCCTGCAATATTGCTTTTTATGTGTTTTCATATCAAACATAAAACCGAGTATGAACTATATGCAAACCCATATGAGAAACTTTTGGCTAAAATCTACCGACCATAGAAATAAAAAGCTGATGATGAGACTGCAAAAGAGCATTTCAGTTTTTTATTTTTCGAATAATGTTATATTTTTTAAATAATATTTTAAATTTTTTATTTTAAATAATATATTAAATAATTATTAAATAGTAAAATAGTATAATGTGTGGTTTTAAAAATTACACAATTTAATTATTAATATTATTAAATATATCAATTTAAAATACTATTTATTAAATGTAGTATTATTCATATTTTTCATCTTTAAAGTGCTCGTTTACTATAAAATATTAAAGCTCAACTTTTTTTCCTTGTATAATTACTTACTTAAAGCCCCTATGGTCTACATTATTACAACTAATTAAATTAAACAAAAGCTCCACTGCTTAGAATACAGAATTTAGTTAGTTACAATATATATACGTATTAATCTAATTTGCTTGTAACGAGACGCATTTAACAAATAAAGCTATCCTTCTTGCAGATCAAAATACTCATGCCCATAAGCTTTATTCAAACGTCCACTAGAACTTTTTGTGCGTGTTACACGCCACATTTTCAGGACTCCATCGAGGCTCCCAGTGCAAACTGTGCAATGTTCATCCTCAGTTTCATCTCCTAAACGACCCAGAAATGCAGTGACACATCGAATTGGCCCTCTGTGACCCACCAAAACCGCCAACATTGTATGTCTTCCATCTTGCTCTCTCGCCCAAACCCTACTTGTTGAGTCAGCTGAGCCACTGATCACATAATTAGACACACTTGCCAGGCACATCACGGCGTGAGTGTGGCCCTGGAGTGCACCACCGTATTGCAGTTGGCTCGAGAACAAGCCCTTGTGCCAGTAATGTATGTAACCATCGCTGCAGCCTCCGTACAATATCCCATCATCAAAAGTTAGGGTTAGGGTTTTCACCGGCGAGTACTTAGCTGGTAGGGTTATAACGAGTGTGTGGAGCTGGTTTTCGCTGTAGAAATAACGACGCCAAACTCTGACAGTGGCATCGTCAGAGGCGGTGTAAAGAACTCCATCGTCAGCGACAGCTATTGCATTGATTGGCTCAGGATGTGCTTGGATAGTTTCAATGCATTTGAAGTCCCTCATCCGCCATACTTTCACCGTTCTATCAAGTGAAGCTGAGTATAGGATATCATCAGAAACGTTGATTGCTAATGAAGTTATTGGCCCCATGTGCTTCATCTGTTAAAATATATATGCAAATGAAACAAATATACATCATTCAATTTTTTACCACTTGAAAGCAATATAATAATTGATATTATATTCATTTCCATCATGAATTTTCATTCAATACAAATACCCAGAATAGAGATAATCATAAAAAAAAAAATGTAGACTATAATATTAAAAAAATAATTATAACAGGTTGGTGTGCATCCATTACAGGAGTGATGAACTGGTTTTCACAAAACAGGTAAATTAATTTTGGTCCCTCAGGCCACTGAATCATTTAATGAAGCGGAAACTGAGGAAGTTTATCAAGCCTGTCGTTATATATACTTCTATTTCAGCATAAGCCAAGTGCTAGAAGCATGTAATTTGGTGAAATTTTAACGACGTTTGCTATTTTTTTCACAGAACTCTCATAATTTCTGTCAAGATTTTGTCTATGCCCAGTGCAGTTATGTTGTTCATAAAGAGCTACCAATTTCTGTAAGAATCAATAAATTAGGTGTGATAATAAGTGTCTTCTCCTTGCACAGCATTCATTAATTAATCCCTTTATTTTTTCTAGCTTGTAAATGTACCTCACATGCTGATCCAATTAAAAACATCATTATATCTTCACCCAATTTTATGTTCATTCATATATCTTGACACTTTTAAATAGTATTAAAAAATATTTTTCTTTCATATAATTTCTTTTCTTGTTGTTTTAATAAATTTCAGTGGAACAAGAGAAATTTATTAAATTTCTTTTATATAATTTTTTATTGTGCTTGAAATGAATGAATATGCATAAGGGCGAAAAGTAATTAGAATAATTAAAAAAAAGATACATGCACTCATTCTAAAAATATTGTAGATATACTTTTTTTAAAAAAAAAATGAAGCTATTAGAAAAATAAAATTCCTTACAAAGATATTCTAAGTGATAATTAAAATTCTCTCTCGATCTCAATTTCCATGAATTTTGAAATATTTGTTTGGTATGTATATACTATTACTTGTGTATGATTAATATCTATTTTGTTATTCTTTATTTTTTAAATTTCGATCACTAACCTATATTTATATATTAACTAAATTAATTCATCTTGAATACATTTTCAATAGAAAATTTGTCAATTTAGTCTTCAAAGTTCTATTAAATTATTCAATTAATTTTTATATTTTTAAATATTTTCATCATTCTCTATTATTGAAAAAAAAAAAGAATGTCTGGAGTGTACTTTTTAAAAGAAAAAATTGATATATTTAATTATGATAAATAATCTTATATTTAATCAAATTTACTTTATTATATTCAAAAGGTGTGCATTTTAGACGTTATTTTTTTTAATAATATAATTAATTAAAAAAATATCAAAGACTAATTGAGTAATTCAACAAAATATTAGGAATTAAATTGATAATTTTTCTTTTCAATAATAAGAATTCCTTAAATCCTAAACAATATAGTATCTTCACATAACTATTTGTTCATATAATTTTAATAAATAATGATGGTTTTTCAAGCAAACAAACACAGTGTATCTTCCTCTCTTTACTTCTCCAAACAAAAAAAAACAAATAAATTAAAGCCATTAATGCCAAACAACCAAAGGTACGTATTATAATATCACGTTACCGTCTTATCTTTGCCCACGATGTAGCTGCGAACAGAGCCTCCGGTCTTCGGAATTGTCGCCAGCCTAACATGCTTCAATCCATTATCCCAAGTTCTCCGCCAAACCCTAATCTTGCTATCACCATAAGCAGCATAAACCTTATCTTGGCTCACTTCCATTGCAACCACCATGCAAGTCTTCGTCTTTAGCTGCCCGCATTCCGTGAACTCCGGCAGCTTCCATATCCTTATAATATTTGCATCAGAACCCGTGTAAATAAACCCATTTTCGGCAGCTATGGACAGCATCTGCCCATCTTTCTTGAGAACAGAAGATATGCAGCGATATGAAGTCTCCGGGCTCCCGGTGGGTGACGGAGAGGGGGCGGGGGCGGGGGCAGTGTAACGGTGGAGAGGAGACGAAAGAGGAGAAGTGTGGAGGCTTGGAGAGCTGAAGCGAGGTGGTGTGTAATGAAATGTAGAGAATGAGGGTTCTTTTGTTGAAACGCTTCTCAAGAATTTGTTTGGTATTGTTGTTTCTCTAATAGCAAAAGATGGATTTGGAGAGTCAAGAGAATCCATTTCTCTCGTCCTTTTTCTCTTTCAATCCTCTTTATTTGAATGATAGATGTAGGAAGAAGAGAAGATTTGATTTTATGGTAGAATTTTAATTTTATGGTGTAAATGAGTCTTGTTGTTCGGTGGGCTCACAAGTCATAACATAAATAATAATGCTAGCTATATATTTATAACTTAGCTACCTCACAACTATTTAATATTCATTGTAGTAAGATTTGATCCCGAATATTGGATTAAAGTAACTGGAAAAAGGTGGATGCTAGAAAGTATGTAAGAACTCAGAAATCTGTTGAGACATATTAAATAAAGGTAGCTTTTGGAAGTTCTAATCCATAAACCTTCTGTAATAATATTAAATGAATGCTCGTAATTACTTCTACAAGAAATTAATGTTATCCCACAAAAATGATTCCTAAAAGTAATCGCAAGTTTGCTCTCTTTATTTTCCTATATGCTGGAAATAATTCAGAGACAAATTTGAATACTTATGACTATAAATTATATTTGACCACTAGTACCTAGTACACAGTCTTAATCTCATTTTATGTTATATTGGACTAATTTTTATTTGAATATATGAATAATTAGGTACATTAATAAAGGGAATATTATCAAACATAAAAATTAATCATTCAAAAATAAGATGCGCTTATGTATTTATAAATAGACTTCAAAAGATGCATTTATAAATAGACTTCAAAAAAGGTATTACTCTTTTTTCATATACTAATTTCATTGAAACATAATCAAAATTTACTTACAGGTTGCGAAATGAGTATATGAATGAATAAATAGATGCATGATTGTTAAAGATAATATAAGCCTACTTAGAGACAGTCAATACTAGTTTAAATATAATGATTTGATCGATAATTTAAGCTTACACTTTAAAAACTGCCAATACTGACTTAGATATAATGATTTGATAGATATTTTAGTTTTACTTTCATAAATATAATCAATACTAGTCTAAAGATAGTGATTTGATTGATAATTTAAATTTGCTTCTTTAGAGACAACCGTTATAAGTTTATATATAATATTTTCACTAATAATCTAGCTTGTTTCTTTGAAAACAGTTGATATTTGGCTAGATATGACGATTTGATCAATAATCTAGACTCACTTATTTGGAAACAACTGATACTGGCTCATATATAATAATTTGGCCTATAAATTCACATTCCTTCAAATTAATAATGGAACTATAGTTCTTTTTGATAAGAATTGTATTTTCAAAATAGTAATTAAAGTCATCATAATTAATCAAGAGGTCTTGAATATGTGTCTTTCATATGAACTTTGTAAGTATCAAAATTTGCACATTTGATATCCATTAATTATAATATGCCACTTGTTTAGAAGTATCTAAATAGACAATAATAAATAAGAAATAATGTTTAAAAAAGAATAATAATTTTAGACTGCTAGATAAATCTAGCAATTGAAAGGAGTTTTTGAGAATAGTTAATTATTTTTCTCTAAAATTCTTGTCCAAGAGCATCAAAATAGACAAACAATAAATAAGAAGTAAGGTTTAAAAAAGAAGAATAATAAACTCAGTTTGATTGAGTTTAGTCAATTCTAAGCTTTTCTTTTTATTTATTTATTTAAATTGGTTTTTTTATAAACATAAAACTGAATATAACTAATTGAATTTTAACAATTAGGATCAAAATAAATTAGTTGTTTTGACAAAAAAAAACTTATATTGAACTAATGATTCAAACTAATTGTGTGCTATTTTGCTCATCTCCAACACTATTTATATTTAAATAGTTTTCGTCGTAAACCATCATGAAATAAAAAAAATAAATTAGATAAATAATAATAAAATAAAGTTAATTATCGAATGAACAAAATATATTTAAAGAATTTTAAAAATAATGGGTGCTTGCTTTCAGTTTGTTGAACCCTTTGATCATGCTTTGATAGCATATTTTTTTTACGTTTTTATTTTATTGAATATAATTTACATATCCAATTTTTAATATATTTTTATTTTAATTATTGAATTACATATTAGTGTTTTTCCCCTAAGATGTGGTACTATGACTAATTAAATTTTTGTTGCATATATAACATTGTTGTCTAAAGTGCTCAATGATGTCAAGCACCAACATTCGTCGAGCACCATAAGCACTTTATATTTGAATGAGATTTTCTTTCATTTAACTACAAAACTCATAGAATCAAACTTCAATTAGATCTTGTAAATTACATTACATTTTAATAATATTTTTTTATTTATATATCATTAAAATATACTATAAAAAAATCCATGAACATACTAAAAATGTACATATTACAAATAAATAATAAATTTTTTAAGTCATATTAATAAATTATAAAAAATTTATCTTATTTTAATTGAATTTTAAGTTATAATTCTAAAAGAATATTAAATCATAATAGTTGCTTTGTTTTGAAGAAACAATTTAGTATTGTATTATCTTTTAGTGTAAATTAATAAAATTTGTTAGATATAAATGAATATTTTAAATGAGTCATTGAAGGGACAAAGATACTTAAATATGTTCATAACCCTTACAAGTAAGCGAATAATAAAATACATAATTTATTATATAATAAATAATATTGTTATGTAATGTTTAATTAATTCATAATTTTTATTTATTTAAAAGTTTTTTATATAATAAATTTCGTAATTTATTAAATTATTTTTATAAATAAAAACTTTTTTTTGTAATTTTAACCTTTTAAAAATATGAACACACTTGCCAAATCATTTATAAATTATTCCAATTAAAAAAAATAAAAAATACTTTTGACAGTTTTGCAATTACCACCCAATTACTCATCTAATTACATATCTAATCTATCTTCACAGCTTCTTTTACACTTCAAGATCTACACGCGCTCACTCTCACTCTTATACACACACTATGAACAACACAACGCTACTCCGTCACCCACACTCTCCCAGCTCCTCCACCGCGGCCGCCACCATGCTCGACCGCACCGTCTCCTCTCGCCGCCACACCGCCGACGCCGAATCCGTCTCCGCCTCGCCCACCCAGGACGCATCATCCAACAACGACGACGAATCCAAGACGAAACGACAACACATTTCCCTCCTAGCCTCCAAGTACCTCTCCCGCATCGGTCACCTGTCACCCTGTCTTATCGTCTCTGTCCTCACTTCGTGCCTCGTTGTTTCGTTGATCTTTCACTATTCTCGTAACCTCGTTTGTGTTTCGCCCTACGATCCACTCTCTCGGATCGGACCCGGACTATACCGACCCGACGCACTCGAGTCGGATTTTGGATATCTTGGAGTTCCTTGGTGTAAGTCTCTCTGCTCAGTAAAAAAAATTAAAGACTTTTTTTTTTAAGATCTGCATTTTAATTGAAATTAAATGTGAATATTCTTATGATATGCTTTATATTTGGCTTCATTGTTTGTTCATACTTCATAGTGTATAAAGTTGCAATTTTTATGTAAGATCGGTGACATATTTGAAATTGGCATAAATGGAACAGTTTTAGGATCTTGTACTGAGTTGATTAGTTATTGAAATATATTAGTTGTATGTGATTGTGAATGTTGGTGTGAGCAATGTTGCTGTTTTAAGTTGACTCGTTTTGCAGCAAGGTAAATTGGGAATTTAATATCAATGGGATACCTGAATAGTGAATGTGACCTTAATTTATTGGTTTTCTTATTTTTCTGTTAATTTATTTCTCAGAATTGAAATGTTCACCTTTAGGATTCTAGTATTTTTATCAATTAAGTAAAGGGAGGGTTGGTACTCTATAGAGAGAGAGTAGACCTTAAACCTGTTCATGGATTTCTTCTTAAATTAGAGTTGTGCTTTTACGTTTCATCAACAAGATTGATTTAGTCACGGGGCTCTTTTTTCGTGTTTGCATATCCTAAAATCATGAATTTGGAAGCCGTTTGTTCATTTAGTAGGGTTTATCATTTCTGAACAAATCTGGATGGTATATCTTTTATGTTCTTTTATTAAGGGTCTTTCACCATTTTGGTTTATAGAAGCCTTTAGTCTTTAGATGTATGTGTATGTTTCAGGTTAACTTCTACTCTCTTTATTTGTTGTCAACCAAAGAGAAATTGTGGAATTCGGTTGTGTTGAATATAATATGATTGTAAAGAATGAAAGTTTTGGTTTGTTCAATTTAGTTGAATGGCTTGAGTTTGGATGTGCTATCTTAAATTTGTTATGGTATACGTCACTTAATTCTTATCCTTGTCAAAAGGCAGATCGAAACATGGAAAAACGGTTGAATGGACCACCAAGGATTTAATCAAGGGTTTGGAAGAGTTTGTACCAATATATGAAACATGTCCAATCAAAAACAACATGTATGGGATGGGATTTGACCACAGCTTTGGGCTCTGGTTCATTGCTCGATGGCTGAAGCCAGATCTGATGATTGAGAGTGGTGCTTTCAAGGGGCATTCAACTTGGGTTTTGCGGCAAGCGATGCCAGATAAACCAATCATTTCACTTTCTCCACGGCATCCTGCAAAGTACCTACAGAAGGGACCTGCTTATGTTGATGAAAACTGCACATATTTTGCTGGGAAAGAGTTTGTGGATTTTGGTAGTATGGATTGGGGGACAGTCATGAAGAGACACGGGATTACCAATCTCAGCCAAGTCCTAGTCTTTTTTGATGACCATCAGAATGAATTAAAAAGGTACTCACAGTCTAACTTCATTTGATTATAAGAAACCTTTACACTTCACATGTATGTATTATAGATTTGGTGTATGCTTCATCCAATTTGCTCAATGCTGATTTGTCTTAATTCATGCTTTCGTGGAAGACTTAAGCAGGCGTTGAAGGCGGGTTTTCGACATCTTGTTTTTGAGGATAATTATGATACTGGAACTGGCGATCATTATTCTTTGAGGCAGATATGTGATCAGTCTTATATTAAAGGTGCAAGCTCTCCCTCTCTATTTAATGTTTTATGGGCTGCATGTAAATAGTTGCCTCTTTGATATGTATCTGCCTTGTGAATTTTGAACTCAATTAATCCTATTACCTTTTTCCAAAGAAATATTTGTACTAGGAAGTGTCGTTTATGTCTATCTCCCAAGTGATCTTTTGTACTATGTAGTCATATGTCTTTTTGTGCTTGTTATAGCCCCTCACAGTTTCCTGGGGTTCTTCTTTATCTGAAGTACCAACAGTATGGCTGTATGCCTCCATACTGTTGATACTGACTTTGTAATTGGAATGTTCTGCTCCGTTTCCGCCAAGTTGAAATTAATACTTACCCCTATCTTAGTTCACATGAGGTCTCAACAGTAATTAGTGGTGTAAGCCTTTGATATTTTGTTTTCTTGTGCACTCAATTATTGTTCTCATGATTGGTTACACATATTAGATGAATTATGGATTGTTTGCCCAAAAACATACATCTGTAAGGACCTATTATTACTCTCATGCTATACAAACATATATTTTATTCCAAGATTGAAAGGGTTGTTAAAGTAGCATATTAATGTGTTTCACTTTTCTTGTTTTTGATGCAGGAGGTGGCCATAGCTGCTTTAGAGATAGTGATGAAGCAAGGATTAGAGCAAGAAGGAGGAAATTCTGGGAGAAGGCAGTGGATATAGATGAATTATGTGGGCCGGGTGAAAAATGGTGGGGTGTCAGAGGAGAGATGCGGGATAACTTTAACCACAGTAATAAGCCAATCTCCCCTGCCGAACATTTTCAGAACAGCCAGTTTGTTGAATCAATTCTAAAAGTTTACTGGGAGCTCCCTCCGGTGGCTGGCCCTTCCCTAACTCATCAAACGCGATATGATCCTGCTCGTGTGCCCAGTCCAATCGTTGAAGATGGCCGCTATGGCTTGTTCCAGCGGCTTGGTTTAGGTAGGCTTGAAACCTCTGTATTTAACGGATATACCCAGATGGTATATCTGCAAATTTCTGAACAAGAATCATAAAACCTGGAGTAGATGAGAATGCACCTTTTTATTTAGCTTTCCACTAGATCAAAAATTGAGATGTGTTAATATTAGTTTGTTTTGCTCATAGCTGTTCAGATCAGAGATTTGCATGAGGATGAATTATTGTTTTTATTCTTGTTCATTCAATTAACTGAATCGCAGATTCTGAGCAGTTCTTTTAGCAGAATTTACCATTTTTACTGCTAGTATTTGTTTTACTCTTGTGCTGTCAAATTTCCCTGTGAAAGACTGCTTCATGCTCTTACAAAATCGGTTTCTTATACCTGCATTGTGATTATAATTCATTTAATTTGAGAATGTTTTATTTTTATGGTTGATTACAAATATATCTTTGGTTAAGAACAAAATAAAGTAAATATATATATCTTTTATATGAGGATTGTGAGAGTTTCAAGTTCTTTCATCATAGAAGTATACGTCCGAATGTACATAAAAAAATAGGGTCACTTTATGGTACAGAAAATTTGATTAATGCGACGTTTATATTATTAAAATCTAATTTCAATTCTTAATATAGTATGAGATTAAGGACTTGTCCGATTATTTTTTTAAATAAAATTTTTGAAAGTAAATTTTTTTTAATTTTTTAGAAGTAGAATTTTTTTTTAAAAAAATTATTGATTATTTGACTGTCAATTAAAAAATTATTTTGATATATTAAATTATTTGGTTATATATTATTAAAAGTGTTTATTTGTTATTAAATTTTTAAAAAGATATTTAATAAAATTTATATTTAAAATTTAAACAATTTAATATTTTTATATATAAATTTAAATTTATCATGTAATTTTTTAAATTTAATTTTTTAAAATACAAGAATTAAGTAAAATTAATATTTATTAATCAACTAATAAATATAAATTATTATGTTTAGTACAAAAATTTAAAATAAAATAATTTTTTTATTTAAAAAATAAAATAATCAACAAAAAATTTTGATAAAAAATTGTAGAGATATGAAGATATGATGGCTTTTAAAAAAATATTAAAAATATATTAATTAAACAGAAATTATTTTAATTAAGGGTATATATTATAAAAATAAGAAAATATTATTAGAGTATATGTGATTTTACATAAATATAAAAAAATTATATTTTTGAAAGTTTAAAATTTGAGCTTTTGTAAGTAAGATAATTTTTTTAATCTTAATTTTTTTTAATTAAAACTAAACGTAGTAAAAAAAATTTAAAAAAACTTTAGAAAAGTTCAACCAAACAAATTCATCATCAATATGAAATTAAATTATGAGTTTTTTTTATAACAATTTTGGGTTAAATTAAATTGTGAGTTTATTTATTTTAATAAATCAATGCACTTTATTTTAAAATTAAGGTAAATATGAAACATCATAAATGATTTAACTGTCAAAACAAATCAAAATTGAATAGAAAACTATCTGAATATTGTGTTAAATTCTTAGAACACAAGTAAAAAGTGGCATCAAATGATTAATTATCCTATTCAAAATCCATACTCCTGGCTGCATACATCCATAACCCCCAAGTATGTAGCACAGGATTAAATTTTAGAATAAGACTATTTAAGGGATTAATAATCTTATCCTATGTTTATTGCTGAATTTAGAATTTAGTAATTTTAGTCCCATGCAATAATCTTATAGTAATAGAATTTTAACAATTTTTTTTTTTTGGTTCTGGCGAGTGACCTTGGCAGAGTTATAGAGTGGTGTCAAGCTTCAGGAAATAGGACCCAGAATGGCTTTACAACTCGTGAAGGTTGAAGAAGGATTGTGTTCCGGAGGAGTCATCTTCAGTGAATATGCTATGTCTGGTCTGTATATTTTGGTTTCATTGCTTAGAAAAGTGACTGCCTAAAAGCTTTTCTATATTTTGGTTTCATTGCTTTGTTAGAAAAATTGCTGTCAATAAAAGCATGGTAGATGTTTTCTCTGTGCCTGACATAACTTTTCTTCATCATCTTCTGTTCTGGTCTCTGATTTGATGACTGTTGGTGGGATCCACATCATGTGGGTCTCGTGGGTCTCTATGTAATTAATCATGAAGGGAGTTGATTGAAATTTGTCATAAGTGTACAGTAACTGAAAATGAAAATTGCGTGTTTTATTTTGATGAGAAAACAGAATACGGAATGCAGAAGCCGAAAACAGAGAAGAAACGAGAGAAGGGGAGAAAATTAAAAATTTAGGGTTTTAGTTTTTCTTTTGATGATTGGATGCTAATTTGAGCTCCGATTTTGCTCAAATTTTGAAGGTGAGTTCCCAACATCTTGCTCTACATTTTTATCGGATTTGATTTTCGATTTAGCCTCTGATTTAGCATTATCTAGCAAATTTACATTTAAGGAGAATTTGTTAGATTTATTGTTGTTGAGCCAAGATTAAGTGGTGAGCCTCTAGTGGTGATTCTAGAGAGAACATTGTTGTAATCCCATTATTATTGCATAGTGGAAGTGTTGATATCGGACTACGGTCCCGTGGTTTTTCCCGAATTGGGTTTTCCACGTAAAAGTTTGGTGTTCATTGTGATTGATTGATGGTTAATGTTTGTGGTAATATTGTTGTGCTTACATTGGTGATATATTGCCCATTTTAATAACACAAAGTGGGAGAAAGAATTGTTTCCGCAGTATAGTATTTTGTGATCTTTCCCTACAAAGTGGTATCAGAGCTAGTCAGGTTGTGCAGTGCTTGATTTGTGTTGATTAAAATGGATGAAAATTCTGCATGCATGATTAAACTGAAGGCATGGAATTATGCTATATGGAAGTCAAGAATGGAGGATTTACTTTTTGTAAAAGACCTACATGAACCCATTGAAGGGGATGCTGTAAAACCCGAGAAAATGAGTGATAAAGAGTGGATCCAATTACATAGAAAATGTGTTGGCACCATTAGGCAATTGATAGATCAGAGTGTATTTCACCATGTAGCAAAAGAGACCAAGGCTGATGTTATGTGGAGAAAATTGGAGTCCATTTATGAGCAGCCTACACCACAAAATAAAGCCAATTTAATGAAGAGGCTTGTGAATCTAAAATACAAGGAAGGGCGCAGTATAGCTGAGCACACCAGTGAGTTTCAAGGCCTAGTGAACCAGTTGACAACTATGAATATTTCACTAGATGATGAATTACAAGCATTGTTATTGCTTAGTTCCTTACCGGATAGTTGGGAGACATTGGTGGTGTCAGTAAATAATTCAGCGCCAAATGGGAAGCTAACCGTGGAAATGGTTAAGGATAGAATGCAAAATGAAGAAGCCAGAAGAAAGAATGCAGGCATGAGTTCTTCTGAGACAGAAACACTTGTTACAGAAAAGCATGAAAGACGTGGAAGAAGCCAAAGTAGAAGTTCTGGTAATAACAACTACAGAGGAAGATCCAAGTCTCAACGGAAAAATGTCAAGTGTTACCATTGCAATAAAATGGGGCATATAAAGAGAGAGTGTAGAATATGGAAAAGGGAACAGGCTATGGAAAGGGGTGAATCACAGAAAAATGAACAAGTAAGCAATACAGTAGTTGCTGATGGGGATATGACTATTGTTTATGATGAAAACTCCATAAATCTCACATGTCATACAAGTGATTGGGTAATTGATTCGGGTGCTTCATTTCATGTTACTTCAAATTGTGATTTTTTCACATCCTACGCTAGTGGTGATTTTGGCTATGTCAGGATGGGAAATGATGGTGCATCCAAGATTGTGGGCATAGGAGATATTTACTTGGAGTCCAGTATTGGTAGCAGATTACTACTGAAGGATGTCAGACATGTTCCAGAAATGCGTCTGAATTTGATCTCCACCGGCAAGCTTGATGATGATGGTTATTGCAACTACTTTGGTGAAGGTAAATGGAAGCTCACCAAAGGTTCTATAATTCTAGCCAAAGGAAGGAAGGTAAACACTCTCTATGTTATGGAAGCTAAGCTCATAAAAGAAGATGTCAATGTAGCAGCAAAAGAATCTGACATTGAATTGTGGCATAAAAGGCTTGGCCACATAAGTGAGAAAGGGCTTCAAGTTCTAGTCAAGAAGAATTTTCTGCCCAGCTTCACAGGTAAGTCTCTCAAACCTTGTGATCATTGTTTAGCAGGAAAGGCACATAGAGTTGCATTTCGTAATTCTTATCCATCTAGAAGAGCAAACTTACTTGATTTGATACACACTGATGTATGTACTATGCAAACTAGAACACGTGGAGGTGC
The DNA here is from genome assembly GCA_946807835.1 of Ailanthus altissimus. Taxonomy (NCBI): domain Eukaryota; kingdom Viridiplantae; phylum Streptophyta; class Magnoliopsida; order Sapindales; family Simaroubaceae; genus Ailanthus; species Ailanthus altissimus. The sequence goes on along the minus strand of OX327710.1, from coordinate 18,091,062 downwards.
ACTTTACTTTGTAACTTTTATTGATGATTGTTCTAGAAAAGTGTGGATTTTTGCTCTGAAATCTAAAGACCAGGTACTTGATGTCTTTAAAGATTTTCATGTTAAGGTTGAGAGAGGGACAGGGAGACAGTTGAAATGTGTAAGGGCAGACAATGGTGGTGAGTACAGAGGACCATTTGAGCAGTATTGTAGATCTCATGGTATCAGACTTGAGAAGACCGTGCCAAAAACTCCTCAGCAAAATGGTGTGGCAGAGAGAATGAACAGAACGATTCAAGAAAGAATCAGGTGTATGCTCTCTGATGCAAAACTACCTAAATACTTTTGGGGTGAAGCAATGCGTACTGCAGTTGATTTAATTAACCTTTCTCCTTCAGCTCCTTTGGATGATGATGTACCTGAAAGAGTTTGGACCGGGAAAGATGTTTCATATAAGCACTTAAGAGTGTTTGGTTGCAGGGCATTTGTTCACATTCCAAAAGATGAAAGGTCGAAGCTTGACAATAAGGCTAAGGAGTGTATCTTTTTGGGTTATGCACATGAAGACTTTGGGTACAGATTATGGGATCCAGTGAGTCAGAAAATCATCAGAAGCAGAGATGTTACATTTCCTGAAGATCAGATAGTTGATGGGGTAGAAAAAGATGAGAAGCCTCAAGAATGTGATGAAATTCCTATTCCTGATACTTCTAGATCAGTTCTTCCACCTGTAGTTTATGATGATTATGGGGGAGACGCACAAGAAGATTTTGATGATAGAGTTGATGATGATGGTCCAGCAGAACAGGTTGAGCAAGCACCTCAAGAATCATTTGATCCACCTGTTGAGCCTCAGTTAAGAAGATCTATGAGAGAGCGCCACCACTCCTCCAAATATCCACCACATGAGTATGTGATGCTTACAGATGGGGGAGAACCTGAAAACTTTCATGAAGTTATGTCTCACCAACACAAGAATGAGTGGTTTAAAGCTATGCAAGAGGAGATAAAATCCTTGCATGAGAACCACACTTATGAGTTATCAAAACTGCCTAAAGGTAAGAGAGCTTTGAAGAACAAATGGGTTTACAGGCTGAAGACTGAAAACAACTCACAACTAAGGTATAAGGCTATGTTGGTTGTGAAAGGGTTTGGTCAGAAGAAAGGAATTGATTTTGAAGAAATTTTTTCTCCTGTAGTGAAGATGTCTTCTATCCGAGTTGTCCTTGGTTTAGCAGCAAGTTTAAACTTGGAGATTGAGCAGCTTGATGTAAAGACAGCTTTCCTTCATGGTGATTTGGAGGAGGAAATCTACATGGAACAGCCTGAGGGATTCAGAGTCAAAGGCAAGGAAGATTTAGTGTGCAAGTTGAAGAAAAGCTTGTATGGGCTGAAACAAGCACCGAGACAGTGGTACAAGAAATTTGATTCTTTTATGGAGAATCATGGTTTCAGCAGGACTACATCAGACCATTGTGTTTTTATGAAGAGGTTTGCTGATAATGACTTTATTATTCTCTTGCTTTATGTGGATGATATGTTAATTATTGGCCATGATGGTAGTAAAATTGAAGGGTTGAAGAGAGAACTTAGTAAGTCATTTGCTATGAAGGATTTAGGACAGGCTAAGCAAATCCTTGGCATGAAGATCTCCCGTGACAGGAAAAATGGGAAGTTATGGTTATCTCAAGAAAACTACATTGAAAGGGTTCTTGAAAGATTCAACATGAGTAAGGCAAAACCAGTTAGTTCACCACTTGTAGGTCACTTCAAGCTTAGTTCCAAGCAATGTCCTACAAGTGAGAAAGAAAAGGAAGAAATGGGTGCAGTGCCTTACGCATCAGCTGTTGGTAGTTTGATGTATGCTATGGTTTGTACTAGGCCAGATATTGCTCATGCAGTTGGTGTTGTTAGTCGGTTTCTCTCTAATCCTGGCAAAGAGCATTGGACAGCAGTGAAGTGGATTTTCAGATACCTTAGAGGCACCTTTAAGACATGTTTATGTTTTAGTGGTGATAAATCTGTGTTGTATGGGTACACAGATGCAGACATGGCAGGAGATGTGGATTCTAGGAAGTCTACATCAGGATACCTGATTACTTTTGCAGGGGGAGCTGTGTCATGGCAATCCAGACTTCAGAAATGTGTTGCTTTGTCTACCACAGAGGCTGAGTATATTGCAGTTACTGAAGCTTGTAAGGAAACCTTGTGGATGAAGAAATTCCTACAAGAGTTGAGTGTGAAGCAAGAGAGCTACATAGTTTACTGTGACAGTCAGAGTGCCATTCACTTGGCAAAGAACCCAACATTCCACTCAAGATCCAAGCACATTGATGTTAGGTATCATTGGGTACGTGACGTATTAGAATCAAAACTGTTACAACTTGAAAAAATACATACAAGTGAGAATGGATCGGATATGATGACTAAATCATTGTCCAAGGAGAAGCTTCAAGTTTGTAAAGGGAAAGCGGGTCTAGTGGATCCTTTCACATGACGTGGAGGGGGAGATTTGTTGGTGGGATCCACATCATGTGGGTCCCATGGGTCTCTATGTAATTAGCCATGAAGGGAGTTGATTGAAATTTGCCATAAGTGCACAGTAACTGAAAATGAAAATTGCGTGTTTTGTTTTGATGAGAAAACAGAATACAGAATGCAGAAGCAGAAAACAGAGAAGAAACGAGAGAAGGGGAGAAAATTAAAAACTTAGGGTTTTAGTTTTTTCTTTGATGATTGGATGCTAATTTGAGCTCCGATTTTGCTCAAATTTTGAAGGTGAGTTCCCAACATCTTGCTCTACATTTTTATCGGATTTGATTTTCGATTTAGCCTCTGATTTAGCATTATCTAGCAAATTTACATTTAAGGAGAATTTGTTAGATTTATTGTTGTTGAGCCAAGATTAAGTGGTGAGCCTCTAGTGGTGATTCTAGAGAGAACATTGTTGTAATCCCATTATTATTGCATAGTGGAAGTGTTGATATCGGACTACGGTCCCGTGGTTTTTCCCGAATTGAGTTTTCCACGTAAAAGTTTGGTGTTCATTGTGATTGATTGATGGTTAATGTTTGTGGTAATATTGTTGTGCTTACATTGGTGATATATTGCCCATTTTAATAACACAAAGTGGGAGAAAGAATTGTTTTCGCAGTATAGTATTTTGTGATCTTTCCCTACAATGACTGGGTTTTATATATTAACTTAATTGAGATCTGTTTCTATGGAATTCCTTAATCTTTTTGTTTCACTCATTCATTTATACCTCTCTTTTTCTTTTATCAGAAACTGCTAATCGTCAATCTCTAGTTAAGTTTTCTCCTGCAATGGAACTTTATTTTTTTTTTGTTCACTATGCACTGTTTGATTTATTCTTCCCATCTAACATTTTGTTCCTTTTTGTTTTCTTCCCTCAGATTATCTGGTCCTTTACAAGGTTTCATCTTTTTTTTCTTCTCTCTATGTTGTCCAGGATTTGTTTAATACGGTGAAATACATCGATTGCAAAGAAGCAAAAACCCTGGAAATTATAAAGAAATGATTTTACTATATTGAATTTGCCCAGTTAGAGGAGATTGTTGAACTGTAAATGTGAGCATCCCTTCTTGTAAAAAAGACATGACATTGTACAAATGCCAGTCAAGCTTGCTCTTAAGTAGAATTTTCTTTGGCAACAAATTAAATGCAATGAAAGAAGGTGTTCTGTATAGCCTAAGGTGGGTAGAAAAAGAATCTATCTATGTGAGAGATTTGCAAGAAGCAAGCAATCCATTTATACATCAACTAGAATACACAGAAAGAAAATGATAAGGGGAACACAAAAAAAAAAAAAAAAAAGACTGAACAAACTTAAGTGGATGTCTCCACTGCTATCACTCTGTCTAGGATGTTTTCCCCCATAATAACTAATTAAATACAGCAAACTTATGACATTTTATAAAATATATATGGTTCTTGAGCAAAAAGCTTGACTAAACACCTTTTCAGGGTTTTTGAGTTCCTAGCAAAACCATTTTTTTCGTTTGCTTTTTCAGTCTTCAAGATGCTTTTCTGCACTAACTTCGGTTCTTGCACTTCTCCATGGCCCTTGGAGCTGCAAACAAGCACATATTTGGAGTCAATTTCAAGAAGATGAGCAAAAATGGACTAAATGCATGAATATAGAAAACTCGGAGTAAGACATGGATTAACTTGCAAGAATCCAAAAGAATAAATGCAATGGAAATTTGAAGTTTTCCCTCAAAGAAAAGTCAGTCATGTTGTGCATTTAATAAGCGATGCATACCCAGTCCAATAGCCTCCGAACCTTTCATGATCCTTAGTCTTCTACAAGTCTCAGTGAACATCCTGTAAGAACGAAGAAGAAGAACAGAATCAGCAAAACAACGAACTTGCACTCAAAGAAATTTATATGACCTACTGGTAGAAATCAGATCTGAAGTTTTTGATCAAGTTGGCTATAGATTTAGCAATGAAATATTTATGGTGCTGCAGAGTGATTTCTCAATTATCATGAGCAAATGATAATACCAGAAATTAGCTCGGAATGGCTCTGGAATAAATAAATAATCATGTTCAGTTCTGAAGTTTCTTCCATTACAAGGTAATTGCATAGGCAAATTCAACTTACTGTACATTTCCGTTCACAAACACTAACTAGACAATCTGATGTAACAAGCCACATCTCACTATGAACTTATTTAAGGACTTTGGAATGAATACAACAAAATGGCAGAAATGATGAAAAGCACTTACTCCCAAGGGACATCACCAACAAGCATCCAGTCACCATCCTTGTCCTCATACGTAAGCACATATTCCGAACCATGAAGAAGATCCATCAAACGACTCTCACTCAGGCCATCACGCCCTGGAAGTCCATGAGAATCACATTGCCCTGAATCAGAGTCATTCACAAACACAAGTCAATTCCAGTTTAGGGCATCTCTCAACATACACTGTTTTCTTAGGGATAGAGTAGCTTAGTTTCTTAAGAGCTCTTCAACAGTAAAGTATCAATGTTGGCGATCATTTTATAAAAATATTTTCAGAACTGCAAACTCATTATGTATTAAAAGTCAATTTTGGCAGGTCAGGTATTCAAAATTTGTAAAGATGCTCTGACAAATAAAACTTCAACAAGAGTAACAGGATTTATTTTCCAATTAAAATGATTCCAGTGTTTCACCACTAAAGTTAACTGGATTATAGTGACAATTTGGTTTATACAGTAGACTCAAGAAAAGATTCTCTTCTAGCCCACAGGAAACTAAAGTTTTTCAAACATGCTAAATCCATTGGATCCCAACAATCGAAAGAATAAAGATGGTTTACTTCTTAAAAGGCAAACTCTTACTCTGGCTAAAGAGGATCCAACAGTAAATTTATAAACTTCCAATACATATAGGCTCATTAGTCATCAACTCTGTGCTTGAGAACGCGTGAACGTGTATATGTGAGAAATAAAGTGAGAGAGTATACCAATGGTAAAGCAGCTGAACATCTTCTCAAGAGCTGATGAGAGTTCCATGTAATTGCCATAGTTTTTCAGATCAACCTTCCTTAAATATGGAGCACCATCCATGCTGACCTTTACATAGAGACATCCAGATCCTGACTTGCCTTCAGCATCATCATTGTTCTTTGCCAAATTACAGGCCATAGTGTTCTTCCGGAATGATCTAATGGGTGGCCATCCCACCACCTGCGCCCTGTCACAAAAACTTTTTGCTCAATAATGTATCCATAAGAACTATAATCATTCATCTAAGAATAAACCACAAAGATTAAAATTCATAAAATATAATGAGAAAATGTGAAAAAGATCCAGCATCGGAAAAGTAAGCTAAAAGGGATCAAATATATGTAGCGGACTGAAAATTTTAAGAATCTAGCTAGTTGTAAAAGGAGGCCCAAGTTTTTGATTTGGAGAGATTACATATAAAGCTCAGTAAATTTCTTCTAAAAGATAACTACAATACAAGAGTCTAACACCGAATAAACATGAAAAATTAGAAAGAAGGTGGGAAAACACATACACAATTATGACAGAAAATGTTTTTGAAAACAAAATGGTAGGCATTAAAAGAGCATCAAACCAACCAAGACATGTTAAATTGAAGAACAAGAAACACACAGGATTACTTAAGAATGTCCCAGAAAGCAAAAATCACAACGGAGGTATAAACATAAGAAGAAAACAAGATTAACTGAATCAAAATTTCAATAATTTGCTAATTTCCCCAAAGAGTTCACTCTTCGATCAGCAAAAGCAAATAACTATCTCAACTGAGTTCATTGTACTGAGTTAGTAAACTTAAAATTTTCCATGATCTATAAACATGCAAGAAAAATTCATAACGTAAAAAACTTAAGAATTAAGAAAGAAAAAAAAATTGAAGATGAGCTTACTTAGCAGCAGGAGGAGCACTAGGCTCTTTAGCAACAGGAAGTTGATTCTTCTTCTCTTGAACTGGCTTAGGAGATTGAGGCAAAACATCAGCTTCCTTCATGATCTTGCTTTTATCATCCAAACCACCTCTAGGAGAGAATAAAACACCACCTTTACCCAACTCAGCCTCAGATTTACCATTAATGGACAAACCCCAGTTGCCAGAAGCTCCATTAATTGCATCAGAGAATCCCCTTTTAGCACCAGAGATTACTATGCTCTTCAATGGACCAGAAGGAGAAGAAGATTCAATATCTTTCCCAAAAAGGGATAGCCCATGTCCTGGTTTCCTCTCAGGAGACTGTGAACCAGGCAAGCCAAGCCTCAGCTCAGTCTCTTTGAAATTGAGACAAGCTTTGCCATTGCTGTTGTTTTGCTCAGTAGATGAAGAAGATGAAGATGAAGATGAAAGCTTGTCAGAGCTTCTTTGCATTGAAGAAGCTTCTGCTAAGCCTATGTAATCATGTTCCAATGGAGCTATAGAAGACATCAAAGTTTATGCAAAAATGAATCAAACTATTTTGAAAAATAACACTCAAAGAACAAGACTTGAAAGTTCTTGTGAACGAAAAGAAGAGAGCTTTGAGAGTGAGGTACTGAATGAATTTAGCTAATGCAAGAGCAAGAGCTGGTCTCTTTTTGATATATTCATAAAAGAAGAAGCTTCCTTGGCCTTTCTATAGCTACAACCCCATTTGTTTATGGCTCTTACTATTTAGAAAGAATCAATTACCTTTTAAATAAATTTTATAATTTTTCATTTTTGGACTGCAAAACTTACCTTTACTTTCAGAAAAAGGAATGATAACTTTTAAGATAATTATTTGTTAATTGTAAATCTCCTCAACTTGGTTGATTAAAAGAATATTAAGTGTTTCAGAAAATATACAAATATTAGTTAATTTATACTTAAAAATAATATGGTTGGCTACAAAGAGTTTTTAAATATTTGTTAGAGCCGTTGGCTATTTAACTTACTATGCGGAGAATTTCTGAATAATTGTTAGAGTTGTATTATATTATAAATTATGTTAAAATTATGAATTGATTAAATAAAATCTCGCAAAAATATTATTTATCTTGTGATAAATTATGCTATCTATTAAATTATTTTTCAATCTATAATTATATATATTAGTTTTAAAATGTTTTATTTTATTAATATTTTTTTAAATTGAAAATATTAAAGAAAAAAAAAAGGTTTTGGCTTTTTTAACTTTTGATAATGCTTTGATGTTGCTGTTGTTATTGTTGTACCAACTTTTTAAAATCAAGTCCACCGACGCCTCACTGAGTATTCCCGGCAACCTTTTACACACTGTTCTTTGTCTCACTATTACTTTCATTACAAATATTCTTTTTCTAAATTGACATCTTGCTAACCTACACCCCCATTCTCTAGCGCAAGTTAGCACCAAGGGAAAGCGAGAGAAAGTGCAAGAAAATATGGCAGAGAAAAGGAAATGACCAATTGTGAATAATTTTATTTTTATTATTTATTTATTTTATTTTTGGGGCGTTTGTTATTTTTATGATTACTTTTACTGTACCGTTGCAGTGAATTGTCGGAGTGAATCTTTTGTTACCATGCCCGTATCCCACTGTAATTATTGGGCAAATCCAAAAGGAAGAGTCGCGTGCAAGATCCTACGGTGTATAACTTATTCCCAAATGGACCGATAGGATTCTGCCATGTCATATGTCATAGTAGTTGGGGAACATAACGGCGTTTAGTTGTTGATTTTGACAGAATTAAACCCAACATGATTCCACCGTTGACTTGTTGACCGCCGTGGTAAATGAGTAACTTGACCGTTTACCACAGCGTCTTCTAAAGTTAAAAAAAAGTCTTGATTGAATTATTAGTCTATGCTTTTTCTCACAATTTTCTTTTTCCTTTTTTGACTCAAAATTTTAGGGTCCAAATTGATTAATTATGGGTATTTCTAAAAAAATTTCCTTTTTATTTAATAATTCTTATACCTTCTATACTTAGATTAACAGATATTCATAATTATTTAAGAGTAACAATACTTTCTTTTTTTTTAAGTGCCGACATCTATATATATTTAAAAATATAAATGTCTCAAAAAAATATTATTTTAAAATGAAAATATTGTTTTAAACTATATTATATCGATTTACGCAAAATGAATCTCAAAACGACGTCGTTTTATTATATTTAATCATTTTAAAATTATACAAATATTTTTACATACTATAAGCAACTCATAAATATGATTATTGTATTATGCTACATACTACATGCAACAAAATTTGGAATCAAGCTTTTATAATGCAAAGATGTTTTTATCTTTTTTTTCCTTATAATTTCATATGTCCCTACAAAAATGTTATCCAATTGCAATCATAATGAGATATGTACATGAAAATAATTAAAAGAAATGGAGAAGTAAATTTTTTTTAAAAAAAATTGATTTTCTAAGTTTAGAGGTTGGGTACATTGCATCACTTATGCCTCCCACTCATGCCATAATATTAGAACCACATTTAGTTGGTAGGTATATTTCATTATTGTTCATCCTCTTTTGTCTAAATTATGAACAGGCTGCTTCTTCAATAACATCATAGCATAGTTGAAAAAATTTTAAAGTTCAATTAAATAACACTGGGAAATTATTATAATAAAAACTTTTAAAAGTTTTGATGTCAATTTAAAAACATTAAACTTAGAAACTGCCCATAATCTCCACATACAAGATGTTGTCTCATCCACCAAAAAAAAAAAAAGTGAGATCAGAATGAACCAATCAAGTTTGAGGAAAATCCAATGTTGAGCATGCTTTTAATCACCTTGATATGATCTTGTCTCTCAACTATAACTTTAAAATAAGGTTCAACAGAACCAAGTATTGCTGTATTAGGTTAATTTTGATTCTCCATTGACTAAATACATGGGCTAAATCACTTAAGAATTAAAAAATATTGTGGTGCTTCTATTTCTTCTTGTGGGTACTTTACACTAAGCTTAATTATTGAGGGAAAAAAAATTAGTTTATATCTAATCTCAAGCTCTCTCTCATTTGATAGCAGAAGAAGCATGAACAAAAATTGAGTAAAGCTCATTTAGCCCCTTTTTGGTAACTATTTTAATTAGAAACTTCCATTTGTGGAATTGTTAGCCAAAACTATTAATTGGTTATTTTCCTCTCTAGTATAAAAAAATTATTAAACAAATTATTTGACAGAAATCTTTACTATAAAATAATTATAAATTACCTCATTGAAAGTTTTAGTTTGATGGAGTCATAAAGAGGTATAATCTAATGTTAATACATTTATTAACTAATGTGATAGAGGTCTTGAATTTAAATACCTTTTCATCCCTCAAATTTAAAAAACAAGAAAAAAAGATTTTAATATAAACAAGTTTTTTAATAATTATAAATTGCACTTTTTAAAGTGAATTTAAATAAAGATTTGAAAAAAAGAAGTTATTTGCTTGAAACAAATTGAACATATTATAATTCATTCAGTAAATGTAGTGGCCTAAGAATAATATCTAAAAGGAATCGGAATGTTCATTGTTCGTATGCTCGGAGAAAAGCAAGTAAAGAGAAAAATGGAAGATCAGTATAACACTTACCCATATTCGTATGCCTTAAAATTTAAGACCAAGTGGCTAAAGTTAAGCCTCAATTTTTCTGCCAAGCAAATTACCCATAATCTCTTTTTGCTTCTCTGTAATTCGTATGTATACATGGCCTCTTTTAAACTTTATAGAATGTGGTACATTTTTCGGTGTCTCTGAACCAGCTCTTTCTTCATTGCAGGGTTTCAAGAATCTTCTTTTTGGTTGCTGGTAAATGCCTAGTTTTGTTTAACGAATTCTTAAAATTTATTCATATCCATTCTTTTTGAGATTGTTTTAAGTCCCTTTTTAAAAAAAAAAGTCTTTTTGAATATTATTGGAGTTGAGTTTTTAAATAAAGTTAAATATTCAATTTAAAAGATCAAATTATGGAGTAAAGTGACTCTCCTATTTATAAATTTATATATCGATCATTTTATTAATTAATATGTGATAGTTTACTTAATAATCTCTTCTTTGAACGAAATCTTCATTAATAACAAGACAACATCGGTCATTTCATTTGACATAGTAAATTTATATGTATTTTGAAGCTTTAATATCACTTGTTGAGGGATTGAATTTTTAAGTTGAATTAAAGTGTCAAACTCAAAAGATTAACTTATGGGATTAATTTTTTTATTTATAAATCTATGTATCTACTATTTTTAACCAATGTAAAACGGTTGGTATAGTTCAACAAGTATAAATAGGTATAGTTCAATTAACAAGTATAAATAGGTTCAATTAAAAAAAATCTTATGGTATAGTTCAAAAGTTGATGCTGAAATTTCGTTTACACCAAATTAAAGGGAAGTTTAATTTATATTTTTTATAATAAAAAAATTTACATTTTTAATCTGTTTGAGATTAAGCCATCATGCTCCATTCTTCGTGTTACAAAGCCACAAGTTCGACGTTTTACTTGCTCTAATACAAATTAGTTTGCAGGCAAATGCTGCTCGTGAACTCATAAACTCAATTAAAAACTTTGTTTATACAAATTAATGTGAACTCATAAATAAAAGGCACACTTGAAATTTGGTTTGTAAAAAAAAAAAAAATGATGCTCATATACACTCATTAAAATTTCATTTTTTAGCCATTAATGAATATCATATGAGCTCGTAACCCTTTACATCTCCAAGGGGTGAATAAGACCAATTTAGTCATGTAATGGATACTCTCTTGGAAGAAAAATGTTTCTTTTTATTTATCATTTGCAGATCTAACCACATAATCTTCTAAAGAAGAACAATAATTCTTTCTCAATTAATACCCAACCTCTCATTCTTTAAGAATCACGAAAATCTTTCTAATTATTATTTTTTTCATTTGGAATATGATTCATTCTTTTCATCTATAATTTGCAGATCTATAAGCTTGATTCTATAGAATCAGATTCATTTTCTTATCAAGAAGGATAAGAAACAAATGAAATTAATTTTTGATTAAAAATAGATATCATATGAAATCTTTGATTTTTCTTCTTTCTCTATCCCAATATTATAGGTATAATCTTTGAATCAAGAGAGAACCTCTATTTGTTTGGGGTGAGATTTAGTCTTGAAATCTATCATTTTGAATTTCCCATTTAGCAAAATTCCAATTATTCTATAACAAAAATCATATTACCTTCCAAAAGACTCGATTGAACATGTTGCATAAATATCCATAACTTGTGATTATGATTCGTTATTAATCCTTTAAATAATGTTCTCTTACCCATTGGTGAGTTGTTCTTAATTTGTAATTTTGTGTACTTTTTTTTTTTTGCTATGTGATGTTTTGTCGCGACATTCAATTAAACTATGCAAGGACATGGATTAGAATTAGCAAATAGCAATAACTGGAATGAATGATAAGGACGGTGCCCCATTTGTCCCCCACGCTTACATTAATTAAAAGGTGAATAGGCCTACTTCCACTTTAATTACAAAGAAAGAAATATTTGGTCCCTCCCATGAGGATAACTCATTGTTGTGGGTACAATAGTGCTATGCATTCGCAATTGATCTCATCTAAAACAATTCATATTTTTGCCGAGGATAAAGTTAGAATAGATATATATATATATATAATTTAGTGAATTATATAATTTATTATATTGTAAATATTTAAATACAATTTTGTAATATATCATAAATTATATTAAAAATATAAATTAACAATAACACATGACAATGTTATTGTTTGTTAGAAAATTGGTGATTCAATAATTTTGGTTGGATAAAAATTAAGATGAATATCAAAGTGGAGAGTTACAAGAAGTCTAGAACGTGTGGGACACGTATGAAGAAGTCTATGACATGTGGGACACGAAAGGGGAAGTGAAACGGGACTTGAAGACGCAAAGGAAGAAGGAAATCGCGAGAGCTTCCAGCGTCGCGGCGCTCAACACAAAAGACCAATGCTGCAGTGTTGGGTCCTCAGCGCCGGAGCACTGGACGCGAGAAGGGACAGCGCTGCAACGCCCAGGGACGAGCGCCGCAGCGCCAGAACGTGTGAAAAAGTCTGTTTTGACTCGGGATTTCAAATTTTGGGAAGTTTTGGACTTTCAAAACAAGTGGACTCTTATTCCAACAAGGAATAGGGTTTGTAGGCACGAAATACACCCTATATAAACACTTGTAAACCCTTGTTTAAGATTAAGCATTTAAGGTTTCAAGATATAACCATAACAGAGAATGGAGGAGCTAGATAGGCACTAAATGCGTGGTGCATTAGGGTGTAACCTTGGGGGGTGTTTTCTTCTTTAGGTTCTTTGAGTGAATAAAAAAGAAACACCGTAGATCCTTTTGGCTTAGATGCTCGGGCTATTCTTGTGTTTCTTGTAAAAATCTCTTATGAGGAGATACGAAGAGGTCTTAGGGAGTTATAATGATCAAGGGTAGATGCTTAGAGGTCTCTATGGGAGATATTAAGGAGTCTTGTGGGATCATTGATGATGTAAGAAGATACTTTGTGATCTATTTCAATGGAAAGAAGCTGGATCATAGATCCTCCGTAGACATAGACAATTTGGGCAGAACCACGCATATCTTGTATCTTGTGATTGGTTTATTTTCTTTATTTTTTTTTGGTGTATTAATCTTATGTATTCTTACTTATGGTGTGAGTTATAATTTTTTGTTGCGCAAAAAGTATCAAAATTATGACTTAATTGATGCCATAAAAGTATCAAATTGAAATGTACGACTTGATGTCCCTCAATATTATCCTTTAGTAATCGATAAATTATTTATATATATACACTCAAATCACATCCGAAAGGTTAAAATTAACTTCGGTTCATATTATATGTAATCCATCAATTGTTATCACTGTAGTTTCAAGATTTTCTTTTGGCATTTATTCTCTTTTTCACCTTTTGGATTTTAAAAAATATTATCATGATCGGTGTCATAAATAGAAAGGTAGAAGTTAACCACTCCACCCTCCCCCTCTCCCTCCCCTCCAATTTTTTTAACTACCAATAAATTCTCTGTTTCTGTTATTTTTCACAACTCTAAATTAAAATATAATTTTTATCATAATCTTTTTTGAAAAGATCATAATTTTTTTAAAATGATCTAAATCCACGATAATTAACTTTTTCAAGAACTAACAATTTTAAAGCAAAAGCATATAATTATAAGTGATTTTGTAATGGAAAAAGAAAAATTGTAAGCAAGAAAAAAAAAAGAGAGAGAGAGAATGCCAGGAGGGTGGGAAGTCTATTTCATTTCATTAATTCAACACGTGTACAACACATCCTTGTCATTGCAGCTTTGTTTGACTATAACCATGTATAGGGTGGGATCCGCCAATAACTTGGAAGCACGTGGCATTGTTTTTCAAAGATACACAAAAGAAGGGACCCACAAAAAAGTGGTAAGTAGGACAAACAAAGATCATGTGAAAATAAAACCCTAATAGCTTGGGGTTGCATGCATGAGCATACGTTAGGTCTGTCATTCTATATACTTAGTTAATCATTTTGATATAAAATACACATCTCATTTGGAAAAATAGAGCTATAATACCTACTTGCAGGGGAAGTTTTAATGAACAAAACTAAATTTACTGAAGCTCAAATGATTTTATAGAAGGTTGAACGCGATTTCTAGAAGTTAAGAGGAAAAAACAAAAAAGAAGAAAAATCAACTCTATCTGAATCTTGATCAAACCACAGAATTATTCTTTGTCTTTCTAAAATCATGTGTTTAAAGTGTTGATATACATATGCTTTGGTGGGTCTCACTTTGCTGCCCACCAATGCTACAGTGAACACACAAGTTGCAATATTTAACTTGATAAGCTAAGAAGGTATTTCAATGTCACTCAAGTTGTTTTCCAATATCCCATCTAAAAAAATTCTGTTTTTGTCATGAAGCTAACTTTCAGATTCTCTTCTCTTGTGTTAAAATGTCAAAATATGTGGTACACATATATAGGCATAATGAACCTTGGCTTAAAAGAGTAGTCTATCCTGTAAAAGTTTCACTGGAGGGATATGTGTGTATAGGAGATATATATGAACCATCATAATTAGAAAATGAAACAAAGACTCTAGCACAATTGAAAGGCGAGGAGAGAATTAAGTTGTAAGTTATAACCATATGATCATGATAATTCGCACATTTACTTTGTTTTTGTTAAGAATTTGAAATGAGAAATGATAGAATGATTATACGAATATTAATATAAATATGTACAAATTGATATATTTTATTCGAAGCCTTATGTACAAATACTCCTTTATGCTAATTAAATCAATAAATTTTGTAATTCATTTTCTTTTTATTTTTTTGTCTCTTGATGCAAATGGGTCCTCTTTTATGACTTTTTTTAGTCTTTTTATTTTATTTTAAATTTTATGGTTTTGCTATTTATTACTTAGTTTATTTGGCCTTTATTATGGGTTTATATGTTTATAAAGAGTAAAGCTCACTATATCTCTCTAATTGCATTTTTGTTTCTGTCCTTTTAACAAAATTCTTACTTAGTTGAAGTTCATTTAAAATAGTAAAACAAAAAAAGAATAAAATTTAACAATGTAATTAAACCATCCATAAAGTTCTCATAATCATATATCCCAATGAAGGAAGCAAGAAGTATTAATTTTTAGCTGTTAAGCTAGGAGTAGCAAAAACCGTGGAGAGGTTACTCAAATTCAAAGTTGGAACTATTGACTCGTAGTGGCTTACTAATTATTCAAGCTTTCTCCGAATTGTTTCCATCAATGAACAATGAAGACAGACAAATTCTGATTCAAGTCATGCGAAAGTTATTTAACAACATACCTTAAAATATTGTAATCGTTATCATTCAGATGCTTTTAAAACACACTTTCTCCTACCCTACGCGCTATTGATTCTATGTATAATATATGATTATATATCAACTCACTTTAAAATGAAACAGTAGCTCCATTTCAGCAAATAATGAAGTTTTTTCTTAATCATTTGATTGCGACTTGAAAGAGTACTCACAGAGCCATAGGGATTGAAGAGTTTCCAAATCCGAAGTTTAGGAATGCACAAGTCTAAATCAATCCAAGCTTTTGGGAGATAATTATGTCCTATATATGCATGAACTAGCATTTAGGTACCAAAAAACGAACAAAACTGACCAAAATCTCTTGCCTTTCATTACCTCAACGGACTTTTCATATGCAGATTACATTCATTATCTAACAAGAATTAGCATACTCCTTCAGTTGGGTCCAAAAGGAATATTTACAGCTTTTGCACAACCATTATGCAGATAAAGAACAAAGATGCAGATGGCCAGAACTTTAGCAAACACATATTCGAAAAAATTTCCAACTCTATGTTTGATTTTTCTTAACCTCTTTGTTTTTCCAACAGTCATGTACCCTTTAAGCCCACAGGATTGAACATGCGCCATGTGCTAGTGATTTCTGTATGTATGCAAGCAACAAACTGTTGATAAGTTGAATTATTGGTGAGGCTAGATGAAGCTGGCATTACATACATATTCATCATTCAGCTATAAGGTTGAAATTCTGGGGTCACTTAGCTAGACCTAACCCAGACAAAAATAAAGGTAGGTCCCAAGAAATTAGCTGCCATGGAGATTTCAAATATATGTGCTATATTTTTCAGAATAAGACTAAAACAATCAGGCTATCATGCTTGTAACCAAACTTTTTTTTTTTTGTGCTTCTTTGAGCTAAGCAAGATAATGGTAATTATGAACTGCATTCTTGAGAAATTTTGATTTGCAGAAAGTTCATCTTAGAGTTATGATCATGGCTGCAGCTGTATTTCAACTATCTCATGCAAATGAAATGAGTAACATGTATAAGAGGTTAATTATGAGAGCAATATACGGCCAATCAATTTTTTTTTTTTAAAAAAAAAAGTGAATACACTACATTTCTTTAACCAAAAGTGATAGTTTGAATGGAATCACATTTATCCATAAATGTTCAAAGACAGTGATGGAAACCTAATTATACTGCAGTAGGAGAATTAACATTATATGGCATGCATTTTCAGCTAGGCTAAACAACAAATCAGAGCAGCAATGTCAATGTTAGCAACAATTCTAGAACCAAACTGTGAGGCCCATAATATTATAGAGGCTCTACATTCAAAAGAATCACCAAGTGTAGTTGTCACTTTTGTAAATGTAACAAGGACAGATGAAAAATTGAACATTATAGATATGATCCCTGAGGCGGCATTGCAGGCGCCGTAAAAATGCAATGTTCACATACTAATTTTCTAGTAACTACTAAAACTAATACTGGAGGGGAAACTGTGCAATTAATTGCACATTTCTAGTGTGGGTTTCACATGTAACTATCACAGTATTTCTCTCTTTTGGTGGGTACAATCTTATCTTTTTGCATAGTTGATCGGATAATATCTGCGAAGCAAAATTCCACCAGGATGGCTTTGGCTAAGAACTAGCTAGTCTCAATGGCCTGTCAGAACTCAAATGCTAGCCTTTTAGTTTATTCTATCAACTCTCATATCATGATGACATGACCATCCTCCCACTGAGAAACTGCTTTGAGGATCTCTTAACAAAGTGTCAAAGTTGAAATGATATCAGAATTAATTCTCAGTTTTTAACATTATCAAATTGGTCATTATATAACTGGATAAATGTCAATAGTGCTAGCAGTGTTGGAACTTGAGTTGCTAATCACTTTGCAAGTTATTGGTATCTGATGTTAACGTAAGTGCTATAGGCATTGGATAAAAACATGATGAGAATGGAATTTGTGTACAAAATAGTGATGCATATTAGTATATAGTGATGCTCAGATATGTTAAACTCTTAACAGTTAAAAGATAATTGATCAACAATATAAGCAATTTTCTGTCAAGCTACCAGGCCTTTACAACTTATTGTTTGCTGCCAGGCCATTCAATGTGGCAAATCCATCGTCGAGAAATATCCCATCAAGGAATATGAGTAGTAGTTAATAAAATTTAATGAGATCATGTTTATTCCTTAATGTGCTTTCGCAGATGATAATGATGGAAACCCATAGTATTTATACCTTAATGTGCTTTCACTGATGATAATGATAGAAACCCAATAATTGCGAACAGATATCAGAAGTTGTGGCATCTATATACCAGGCAAACTAAACCACAAATCCTGCTTGTACTATTGAATATTGAGATAAGTGACCAAGTGTCTATCTTTAAATAGCCTTCAAATGAGAATGTTGTGATAACTATAGCACAAAGAAATTAAAACCCATCTCATTCAAAATGTCATCAAGTGGTATTAATATAAATGGTCCTAATTAATTGAGCCAACAGCAGCTGCATTTGCTGAGCAGATTGAAAACAAAATGGCTGATATTTTCTGAAATCTCACATTTCTAGATACAGCTGTTTGTGGCAGCAAAACTATATGAATAAGGTGCCCATCATGTTGGAATTTATTTGTCCAAGCTCCATATACATTGTCTCCTTGTCCAAATTAATTCACCATAAAAATTATATTGGGATGATTCCACTATGATTGAACCTAATTTAATGCTAGAACTGTTTCTTTGTATTCGCTACCAACCTCTTTTATTTGATAACGTCCCATTAATTAATCATTATGAAATGGTCCATAATAAAAGAGGTTGGAAAGTTTTGGCTGCAAAAATGAGAGCTAGAAACGACAAATTTGATTTTGAAGAAGAACACGATTTTTTGCAAAAAAAAAAAAAAAAAAAGAAATTTCGTTTAGATATTTAAATATACATATCATAACATTACATACAATTGAGGCAAAGCCAATTACAACATGTCCGCAACCCTCTAAAATGTAATTACATCATGATCTCTTTTGACACATTCTATACCTCAATACGAGGGTAAAATGTTCGAATCCCTTTAAAATAAACACATCAATATTAGGTTAAAAGATTTGGACTTCGTTATAGTTGATATAAATCACTAAGTATTTTTTTACGTCATTAATAATTCTATAATACTCAAAGTATCTCCTATAGATACTATAGTACTCTCATAGAGATCCTTAAGTATCTACCATTGAGAAAATCATAATAATCAATGGTAGATACTTAGAGATCTCTATGAGAGATAAGAGATTTTTACAAATAATACAATAATAGCCCAAGCATCTAAGTTAAAAAGATTTATGGTGTTTTTTTTGTTCACTCAAGAACCAAAAGAAAACACTCCCCAAAATGTTACACTTTAGTGCACCACGCACTTAGTGCCTACCTAGATTCTCTATTATATCTTATAATTTATATCTTGAAACATTAAATTCTTGTCTTTCTCTTGTATTTATAAGGGTTTATATAGTGAGTAAAACACCCATAGAAACCTTAAACTTAGTTAGAATAAGAGTCTTTACTTGTAAAAGTCTTAATCCCACTTAAAGAAGTCAATTGAGCTAAAACAGAAAATACCTCTAAGTTTTTGCATGAATAGTATTTGCATGTAAACAGTAATCGCTATGAACAGTACTCCCGTCGTGAACAGTTTGCGCATGCAAACAGTGCTCAACATGAACAATGTTACTACATGAACAATACTCATTCTTTTGCCTTTCTATTTTGCTCTTCCCTTATACACCAAATGCGTACTTGATTTCATTATGACTCTCCTTTTGGTATTCATCTTAATTCTTACCCATACAAGATTGTTGAATCGCTAATTTTCAACAAATCCCTCATTATTTCAAAATCTCTCTCCACAAAGCTAATGCTCACTAGCATTGTCTATAAGTCAAGTCCTAGACTTAATTAAAGCTCTTGCGACTACGGTCTCCAAAAATTTTGAATTGCTGATGTCTAGAGTAGTTCAATATTTTGATCTCCTATATCTGGAAGACACCATGACCACAATGCCTTAATAGTGAAAACACATTCTCGTCATTACTATTCTTCTCACACATTCTTTTTTGACACCTGCCACAATGTGATATAATTTAAAAGCTACTTTGTGGTCTGCTTCAAATTAACAACCCATGTTGAACCCATACAAGCACTTTTCTTCAAGCACGTAGCCTCGTTCTGTGCTTATCACTCCTCGATCCTTTTGCTTTTCATTTACTATTCCTTTCTTTTATCTTCTATGAATCTCTCTATTTCGATCTAGTAGTCCCGAGTCCATTAGGTTTTCATGAGATGAGGAATGAAATCTCATACCTAGTCCATCCTTTGTCCTTTTCTTGTATTTAGAAAAGTTTATATAGTGAGTAAAATACCTTTAAAAATCTTAAACCTAGTTGGAATAAGAGTCCTTACTGTTCATGATAAACCCTAAATAGTAAGGACTCTTATTCCAACAATAAACCCTTTGATGTGAACAATGTCGCTGTATAAATAGTATCCATTCTTTTGGCAATCTCTTTTGCTCATCCCTTATACAACCAATGCGTACTTGATTTCATAATGACTATTCTTTTGATTTTCATCTCAATTCTTACTCATACAAGATTATTGAATCACCAATTTTCAATAATAAATAAGATCACGAACTTGAGCATTTATCTCAACAATAAACCCTATGCATTTTTTCTGGATTAAATCATATGTTTGAGTCATGATGAATGCCCTAACAGTTTAATTATTCATCCTTTTTTTGGGAGGCTTTATAGTCTAGATAAAGTGAGCGTAAATAATGTAAAATATTACGTAAAAGATATAAATTGATGTTCTTGATGATCCATTGTATAATTTTGTAAAATATTTAATAATTTTATAGTTTAGGTGGGATATACGTAAATAATGTAAAATAATGTTGCGTAAAATATATAAAATGATGTTCTTGATGATTTGATTATAATCTTATAAAATATTTAATAGTATAATATGATGTAACACCAATAATAATGTGCATAAAAATAATAATAATAATAACAACAAAGAAATGTAAAGGAACACATCTATGAAAGATGTGAACTATATAGGCTTGAGATATGTCCATTTTGAAGCCCAAGGAAGTGAATGAAACTTTTTAAATTTTATTGGGTCATTTATGCCTAGTTGAAGAATTATCATCATGTACCTACTATAATAATTTAAATTAAAAAAGTAACTACACGTGTCAATATGTTCAAGTGGTTAAGGAGACAGACTCGAACTCTTTTGGGCAAAGTCCGCACAGGTTCGAATCTTGTTGTTGATGTTTTGAGTTAATTCATTTTACCCTTTTCCCATTCTACCTTCATGAAAGGACAAAATAATCATTTTCTATTCCTCATTCTCTATGAAACTGTAACATCATTTTCTCTTTAAAAACTTTTCAACAAAAATGACGTCCTCTCTTCACTCGAACCTCACATTTCTCTATTTCCATCGTCATTCATTGAAACATAAATCGACAACCATGGACCTCTAATCAAAGGCAGAGTCTTAAGCACATAAGCAATCCAAGCTATCCAAACCCTAAAACGCACCCACAAATTAAACCCACAAGATTCTATTTACCTTTCTCTCTCTCTCTCTCTCGCCTCATCAAAGTCAATCTCCTCGTCGCCCTCCGCCAAGACAAGTGCACCATAGCCATCCACGTGACCCTCACACACATACACATATACTTTTCATATTGTTTTAATATTTTACGGGCGACAGTTCTAAATTCCTATTCATGATTATGAATAGGAATACTCAACCAAATTTACCAGCAAATCAAACCACCACACTTACTTTTTCTGTAATCATGAAACCCGATAGATCAAACTTCATAATGTACTCTGATACCATATTAAAGATTGAAAAATCTGTTTAGTTTGCAAGAAAGTAAGAAAGAAGATTTCTTTGCAGAGAAAAAGAGTTTGCTGAAAATGCATTGTAATTAACTGTAATTTTTAGTTTCTGAAATCAAATCACCGGTACAATGTGAGAAGTAATATTTATATACAACAATGGATCCATTTAGAACTAATAACAAATGGCAGGAAGGTTAATTACACAAAAACTAATTTTTGCCAGCGTGGCACTCTTTAATTGTTCCATTGGCAATTCTGTTACAACCAACAACTCACCACAACAAGCCAAAGTAACCACAACAATATTCAATATATTTAACAATGAAATATACATTTAGTTAAAGTGGCATGATTATTAGAGTAAATTTTTTTCTGCCATTTTAATGTTTGCTTTAACATCAACTAACATTGAAATGTTAATATCCTTTTTATGTGACGGTAGATTTACCTTTTATAAGAGAGTAGATTTTTTTTTTATGAGAGAATAGGCTTTTTCATTACGAAGTAATTGTAATAATTTTTCATTAAGATAAACCCTATTTTGGGATTAGTATGTTATCTCTTTAATACAGTGATAGAATTAGGTGAATCATAATAAATTTATTTTATATCTGTAATGTGTCTCAATAATGTTTTTGATTTTACATCAAGAATCTTATATTGTAATATTACTAATTTAATTAATGATATTGCACTTAAATGTAAAAAAAAAAAAATTAAAATGTTATTTCTATTCGTTGCGCTAAGTGTGTAGTGCGCGCATTGCGCTTAGCGCTTAAGTGCAATACGCACGTGGTGCGTGGCACCATGTATTTGCTGATCAGAATCGATTATTTTTTAATCATTTTTAACTATTTTTGACTTCTTATAATATTAAATTTAACACATTTAAATTACTACAATACAAAAATATCACAAACATAGACATAACAAAATTCTATTTAGAATAAAATTTTATTAATTTTAACTTATTTTCAAAATTTTAAATTCTACAAATTATTTTATTTTTAATCTTTAAAACATGGTTAGGTTGAAACCGATCTAAAATTTGTAGGACAAATCCTATAGAGTGGCCGAGAGGGAAGTTGTGAGAGAGTTGTTCGAAATTTTCACAAAAGGACAAAATGGGCCAAAAATTATCTCTTTGATTAATATAATTTTAAAGTTTAGACTGAGGTGAAAATAAATTGTACTCTGCAAAGTTTGTCGTGAACCATCGGGTATTGGGCCGGACTTGGATCATCCCTCGGCAGAGCCCGATCCTAGTTAGATGGGTAATGGGTAATGGGTGATGGGTTGTAGCTGATCTGAGATTCCAAGATGGTGGGTTGAGAATCTCAAAAAACCTGTACACCGAAGTCATCATCCTCAAGATCGACAAAATCCTGTGTAGACCAAAATACCCTCTTTCATTTTTTTAAGCATTTTAATTTTATGATAACAATTATTATTATTATTTTTGAAACTAATTGTTTCTTAGAAAAAAAAAATTCTTTTACTGCTAAAAAAATTGCAACTTGATCGTCCGTTGTTAACTTCAGGCTCAGCGGTTATCACTAGTAACCGTTTTGTGAACAGAACTGAAGTAATGGTAATCTCAATCTCTTTCTCTATCTCTTAAATAACAAAATTTACAGCTCGGATAGAAACCCTAGCAAAATTTCTATGCTTTGGAAATGGCTACAAGCACCAGCGTAATACCACCAGAAGATGAATGGATTAATACTTATCAAACACTGTTTCCCCAATGGCAATCTCTTGCTCTCTCTCATCAGGTAAGCTTCTATAACTTGCCCTTTCAATTTTAGCTCTTGTTCTTCAGCTTTATCTACATGCCTTAAACTTTTGCTGCCTCTCGCATATGTTTTAGGGACTTGTTCCTTGTTGATGTTTCTGGTTGTGAATTAATAGGATGATTTTTGTGGGTTTATTTGTTTATATGGAATTCGTTTGACTTATTGTAGCTTAATTAAAATGCAATATGAATCTTCCCAGTAAAGTACTTTACCTGAATTTGGATTTGCCGATGAATGTTTTTATAGCATATTTTGAAATTTGTGGTCTTGTATTTATATGGGGTGTGTTAGTTGTAAACGAATATTCTTTTTTTTTTTTTTTGTAATCAGAGTCTAAATTGGTTAACTTTTTTTTTATTTATTTTATATTCTGGTTGTTTTTGAAGATCATGCATGTCTTTTTTGAAAATTTATTTTGAGTAATTATGTTAACCTTGTAATTGGTTTTTGTTTAATGTGTTATCTGGACAGACAAGAATACCCATTTCCATATCGAGAGTTAATCAGTTTGATGCTGCAAGATTGGATGTTGAAATGCCAGCCATGCTTAAAGAACAGTTGGTTAAGATCTTCTCTTTGATGAAGGTATCTGAAATTGTATTTTTGAAGGAAATCAGTTGTATGATAGTTGAATTGACATTCTGTTGGTCGATGTTTTTAATTACATTTCTTTAATTTTATTGCGATTAGCCAGGAATGCTATTTCAATATGAACCAGAACTTGATGCTTTTCTTGAGTTTTTCATTTGGCGGTTCTCAATATGGGTAGATAAGCCAACCCCTGGGATTGCTCTCATGAATTTGAGGTACAGGGATGAACGTGCTATGGAAGCAAGGGCAAAAGGTGAGGTCTGGACCCTCTGCTTATGCTGCTACTTGACATAATTGGCTCTTGGTCTTGTATTGTATGATAGTTCTTGTTAATAGTTTGAGATTTTCTGATTTCTCCAAAACTTCAATACTTCTATGTCATAAAACTTTTGGAATTCATTGGTGCACTATAGGACTGACTGAATGATAGGGGAGAAAGGATGATTGTGCACTAGTTATATCGTCTGACTCACTTTTCTTTCTTACAATTAAAAATTGATAAAAACTTTGCATTCACAACTTCTTGTGACCGGCTTCATAGCTGGTTGATGGAAATAATTAGGCAGAGACTTTCCTCTAACCTTTGAGTTTGATGAGAGCCCTTCCACCAAATGTAGTGGTTGAAGATGACTGTTAATTTATGTTCACAGTTTCGTTAGCAACATTTTCTGAAATAGAATATAGTTTAATAGCTGCAATAATGTTATTAGTCTTTTCAATCTTTGGAGGGCAGGTGGAAGCTTTAAATTTAAAACATTCATTTCAATGACTTTTGTCATTTGCATATATGTATCAAACTGTTTTTTCAGAAGAAAAAGGAAAGTAGTTGTTTCAAGTTCCTAAAAGAGTGGGGTCTCATAATGACCAAGATTTCTTTAGCATTTTTGAATTCCAGGAGCACAGGGCATTTACAGTTC
This sequence comes from Ailanthus altissimus, assembly GCA_946807835.1. Classification (NCBI taxonomy): domain Eukaryota; kingdom Viridiplantae; phylum Streptophyta; class Magnoliopsida; order Sapindales; family Simaroubaceae; genus Ailanthus; species Ailanthus altissimus. The sequence goes on along the minus strand of OX327710.1, from coordinate 18,066,528 downwards.
CCAAATAACCCTTTGTTCTGGCATTTGTACACACTAAGTTCAAACATGTAGCTTGTTTTCCTCTTCTTGTGGTTTTTTCCACAGTCAGAACAGGTTTGGAGGGACCTGGACTTACCATTGCTCAGAAGATATGGTATTGCATTGCCACTGTTGGTGGTCAGTACCTCTGGGCTCGTTTACAATCGTTCTCTGCTTTTCGTAGATGGGGTGACTCTGAGCAGGTAGTACTTCTATTGGTCCGTAACCTACCCTCTCTTTCCTAGAAGAAAAGGATTTATTTGTTTGTATGCACATATTCACGGTGGTGGTGAAGGGATGGGTTGAAGTAGGCACTGATTTTCTTTGATATTATTCAGAGGCCATTGGCACGGCGAGCATGGATTTTAATACAGAGGATTGAAGCACTTTACAAGGCTGCCTCATTTGGCAACCTACTCATATTTCTTTACACAGGAAGGTATGTTTTCAGATGAGATGCGTTTATCAAAAATAATTTGCAGTACGGAATTGAAGTTATGCATGATATTTGTAAGATGTATTAGAGAAAACAGGTGTGTAAATGAATACTGGGTAGAAAAATATTGGACAGAAATAAACTTCAAATATTGAACTATTAATATTGGTTTCTTTGTATCATCAATTATTAATTCCCATTACATGTTCACCAACTGAATGACGGCCATAGAGAAAAATGAACTATGATTATTGGATTTGGATTGTCATCCATTAATTCTAATATAAGAAGTAAATGGATGATATTAAGGAGTTAAAATGTAATAGTGGAACTGATCTCATAGTGTAAAATATGCTTCTATTGTCTTTCTGTTTGGGGAATATTTCAAGCATATGTCTTGGCAATTGAAGAATGGGATATATGGCATTAGCCAAGTCCTGACCTTGAAGTACACGGGATAAATTATTGAAGACATTTGATTATGTATCATCTAACTTTATCCACTTCATGGGGTCCAGAGGAGACTAGAAAATGAATATTGGACTATGAATGGTTTTTTCAAGCTTACAATCACCTTTATGTTGTGGATTGATAAAAGAAACAATATAATTGCATCTTACACCTTTTTCCTCTCTTATATTTGGGTATAAATGGTAATCTAATTGTGGAATGGTTGAACAATGTCTTGTCCTTTGCAGGTATAGGAACCTCATTGAAAGAGCTTTAAAAGCAAGGCTTGTCTACGGGAGCCCTAATATGAATCGAGCTGTTAGCTTTGAGTACATGAATCGCCAGTTAGTGTGGAATGAGTTTTCGGTAATTGTTTTCCTTTTTCTTAATTGAATTAAGTATTTCAAACTTCTCTCAAATCTAAGTGTGATATTTTCAATTACATGCTTTGTAATAGACCAACTATTAGACATCAATAAATATATGTTGGCAGATCCAATACCCAAAATTCTAACTGTATTAGACTTTTGTTGCCTTCATATATTAACTTATCCAAAGTTTCGTCTAGGCATGATCAAAAAGAGAAAATCTTTGTCTACAACTCCCTTCTGATAGATGCACCTGCGGACTTGAACTGCTCTTAGCATAGGTCTTGTTTCCTACTACTGTTTTGATGTATTAATGTATTTTTAAAAGTTTGTAGCTTTCCTTTTTTTTAAACATTGCTTTTGTTTGTATTATTGCCATGTAAACAGAAAAGATCTAACACAACCATAGACCTGAAGGATTCCTACTCTATAGAATCCATTTCTACTACTGACTGATGTACAAATTTATTTTAATAACTTTGTATCATTTTTTTTTTGTTTGGTATTATTGATGTGTAAATTCAGACACCAGTCACTGAGTAGCATTACAAATCATCTCAAAGGCAACGTGCTTGTTTGAAGTAGAAGATTTAGAATCAGTTCACAGGTCCCACATTGGCATTCAATGTGGGGGAAATTCTTTTGGAATGGACTGAAATGTATATATGCACTTCGAAAGATTTTAGGAAGGGTTTAGAACAACAGTCTTCTTAAGATCTACTTTAGATAATTATTTTAACTCATTTTTTCTCCTTCAATTTGCAGGAAATGTTGCTGTTACTTCTTCCCCTTCTCAATTCATCAACTGTTAAAAGCATATTTCGCCCTTTTTCAAAGGATAAATCTTCAAGCTCCACAGAAGATGACACTACTTGTCCCATCTGCCAAGCTAGTCCAACCACTCCATTTCTTGCTCTTCCTTGTCAACATAGGTACATTACTGATTTTCTGCTCTTTCCCCGGATTACAATATTTTTCTGAGTTAATATTCCATCACGGGCTTGAATTTCTTGCCATACTATAATGTAAAATTTCCTGTCCTATCGTGGCTAGTATTTCTTTCCTCATCATGGACTACAATTCCTTGCCCCAAAGCAGGATATTAATCCTTGCCCTAGAAATATTTGCTCCATTGTAGGCTAGAAATTGTCATTCTAACTTGGTTTTGAATCCAACTTCTTGTCTAAGATGGACAATCCTAAAGCGTAACTACAAATTCTGAGGCCCAATTATTGTCCTAGTTTTGCCATATTTGGATCAACATTTCTGACATCAAGCCGACACTGACATTAAAATGTACATGCTATATCTGGTTAATTTGGTGTTCTGAGGCATCCTAGGCTAATCTGGAAAAATATCTTTTACGTAGTTCCACATTATTTGACACATATTCAAGTCTAAACGCTTTGCTTAAAATTTGTGGTTCTTTCCTGTTGGCAGGTACTGTTATTACTGCCTCAGGACGCGTTGTACTGCATCTCCATCATTCCGGTGTTCCAGATGCAGCGAACCAGTAATTGCCATGCAGCGACACAGTGTAATAAACCAAAAGATTCCAAGTCAATGATACATATACCCTGGATTAGAAAGAAGAAAAACAATATCAACTTAGAGTAACTGTATAAAAGAAGTGCATGATTATGGCATACAAATCAATCTGAGTATGAAGACTCTGTTAGCACATTTTTTCCCCATTGGATGGGGGGTCATTCTTTTTCATCATTCTGTTATTTAAAGAGGTTGTTTACCGCCTTCTATACGAAAATTATTTAGCTTGTAATCCCTTCTCATTTTAAACTATTTGCCAGAGGCAAAATTTGCCCTCTAACCGCTTTACCCCTCTTGTTTTTCCTCATATACCCTTCTTTTTGCATGCTGGGGTTGGATTTAATTTGATTTGGTATATGGTTGCAGGCATCTGTCCATATTATTGTAAAATAAAACCCATATCAATTGCTTTGATGCTCCGGTTAGGTGGTTGGTGATGATTGAATGATTGTCCAGATTTTATGCTAAGCCTCCGTTTGGAATTATGATGCTGTTGCTTAACTTTGAAAGCATAATGTTTAAGTATTTACTTGTTTCACAAACACTTGTAGTTTTGTTTTTAAAATTAAGTTGATTTATTTGATAAAAGAAATTAATATAAAAGCATGGCAAATTATGTTTATATACTTTAAAAGGTCGTGTACCAGTTGTATTTGATAATTAGCGCTCCAGTTTGAGACTGTAGCAGAGGGAAGAAAATGATTTAAGTGGGGGTGATTTTTGTGGGGGCTAAAAGTTAAATGATCTAGGGGATCTAAACGCTATTTTAAACATCATTTTAGAGGATTCAGTATTTCACTGCCCACGGAGCCTAAGGTGACTCCACCACCAGTTCGAGTGAGTTTTTCTTTTAAGTAAGAACATATTTTGTTGATCGAAAAAATTACTTTTTTGGATTAATGTGTTTTGAATCTATTTGTTTGAAGGAATGTTATGCTCTTATTAGATTGGGCTGTGTTGAGGTTGATTTGTCTATGGCTGCTTGGGTGTGTTTTTACAAAAATAAGAAAAATGGTCATTATGATCTCGCCAATAATGATCTTCTAATGTTTAAGTTAATATTCTAAAAATAGGATACAATTCAAAGTGTTTAAGTTCAAAAGAATAATGTTACTTGTTACTATTATTTTTCTTCTCTTTTAATGGTCGATCCTCATTTATGTAAACTTCAAAATGCATGATCGGAGGATTAGGTCATTACTCCCTTGATTATTGGTGTGGTTGATGTGAATGAGATCCGCAATTAAGGCCACTTTCTTAAGATGTGGTATGTGCTGAAAATAATGAGTGGTTTTCTTATGAGAACGTATTTTGAATTTGTTCGGCTTAATTCTCGAGATAATTTTTTGAATAAGAAGGGAGTGTATTTTTGGGTTTGAGTTCATATTAAAGGTGATGATTAATACTAAAGGATGCGTGCATGTAAAAATTTTCCCACATAATTTATCGTATATATGTAATTCAAGCATCTCATACATAAATATATATGTAACGGAAGATGAAAATTTAATTTCTTAAATAATGAACACAATAAATTTATGTCTCATTATAATAATGAAATCAAATTAAAGATGAAGAATTCACTTCACAAACATTTGGAACAGATTAAATTGGAGTTCCTCTTAAAATGAACTTGTTGGCAATTCTAACAATCAACAGAGGTGAGCTTGATTGGTTAGAATAACAACTTTAATTTCAGCACTGATTTAACACTTAAACTATTTAAATTAACTCTTAATCTATAGTTTAACACATAAATTATATTTAAGCAATGAACTTAACTTTGTTTTATTCAACATTTGAATTATAAAAGCAAAATTCAAAACTTCCATAGCTAGCTTAATTGGAGAAGAAGATGAAATAATATTTTCAACAATTGAAAATAAAAAAAAAAAATTTCTCTCTACCATTTAGCTAAATGGCCGGCCATATTTTTGCACTAAAAAATAAACTTTTCATTTTCTCCGTTTAATAGCCAAATTCATACAAAATTCTTCTCCCTTTATTAAGCTAAATGGCCGGCCACTTTTTACACAAAAAACCTTGATTTTTGTTTCAATTTCACATATATCACAAGTCAAAATTAACTTTTTAATTTGATTTAACTATAATTAACTTTTAACTTAAGTTTAATTTAACTTAACTCAAGTTAACATTTAACTCAAGTTAAATTAAATTTACTTGTCAAACAAGTAATTAATTAAATATTCATTAAACTTAATTCAAGTTAACTTTTAACCATAATTATGTTAATTTATTTTTCTAACAAATAAATAATAAAAAATTCAATTAATCTAACTCAAATTAATATTTAACTATAATTAGATTAACTTATTTTTCCAACACGTAAATAATTAATTAACCTAGGTTAAGTTAAGTATTATTTAATTATTAAATAATACATATCTTGAATATTTAATAATTAAATATGTGAAATTATCCTTAAGCTCTTACTTGGTTACCAAGTTAATATAAAGTGAGTTTTACTTAACCACACACTTGAGTAAACTTAACCAAAAATTTACTATGTACCATGTGTCATTATTTAATTGGTCAACAATAATTATTAACTAACTAATGTACTTAACTCTTAAGTATTGGCATGCGTGCATCCCAAGGGTTCCTAAAATAATTGTTTAATTTTGTTAGATTCTACTGGATTATACTATTCAACTTAGTATGCTGCCCTAGTGCACAATGTGTATACTTTATATTGCAAGACTCTCTAGGTCTACGCTTGATTCGTTAAATGAAACTATTCCATGAGTTCATGAACGATACCCTACGCATATATCACAAATAACTCAGTACGTTAAACTATACAAGTTGAGGTCATAGCGTATATGTATAGTTCTTTTGTCAATTATATCCTAGATATATAGGGTCAAAGATCAGCAACGTTAAATTCCCATAAGTACATCTATGAATTTATCTTCAGATTTGTATTTATGTAAAATAATATCTGCAAACCCTTTTGTGATATTGTTTAACCCTACGAAAAACTCTTATTTCAGGGTTTATGATTTTAGCCAAAAGACTTTCTAAAACACAATTCTTGAAGTATCAAGATAAATAACTCAACCATATGAGTTGGCGGATCCTATATCAACACACACCGGACTCAATGAGCATCGGACCATACCCAGAGATCAAACTATGAATGGTCTCTGACATGCGTGAAATCAAAACATAATGAATTACTCACAAGTCCACCGTGGTGCTCAAGTCAAAGAATTACGAATATTACTTAACTCTAGAAGACCCTCTATTGACAGCTTTATGGGATGTCTATTAGATGTCGTCGTGAGTCTGTTCAGTATCCAGTTCTAACTAAATACCCACATGCCTATACAAGCTCTAAGCTCATAGTCAGCTACGAATGACTATCTGTACTATGTAGATATAAATATACACTAATCTATATAAAGAGGATTCACCAACAAACTTGCATCGATGAAAATAGATCAGAAACATAGTGTTTGAGACTATACTTGTATAATGACATTTTCTAGCACCTATTACAACTATGTCATTACTAGTATACCTTCAAGTTTTTATCCCATTACAGACAAAGTTCTAACTTCTTAGATTTCACTAACTCTTATCATTTATAACTCTCAGAATTGTTAACTGTTAGTATTGATCTAAACTCCTTTAGACCAGATGTGAATTCCTTTAGATCATACAATGTCTGTCATGTTACAAATATTGTACCATATATGTTTAATATTAATAATTTATTTAAAATATTTATTGTATAAATATTAAATAATTAATATTTATATAACATTAAAGTGGTATGTAAATATCAACTCTAATACATACCGCTTGAGGTCTAAACCTGCTCAGAGTAATGTGACAAGAATGGCCCCCAAAAGCATATGATACCTTTGGTCCAAGTTTTATAAGGCTTGAAGCTATTCAAGTGATACTTTTGACCAACTAAGGCAAAGAGGTGATTTACTTAGGTTTGCACCTATGGGTGGTTTGAGCCCTTTATTTTAGGTTGAAATTAAAGATGGACTTGAGCCTAAAGTCGATTTGATTTTCAGGGGAACATATCTCTATTAAACTAAAATATGAGGATGCATATCCTCTGCAAGTAAATAAATATAGGTATGTATATATGTGGGATAAGAATCCTTCCAAACTATATATCAAACTAAAGTAAATCTTGCCATCTTATGAGCCACACAATTTGTAGTTTATGGTGAAAATAAGACTTTAAATTGATGAAAATATTCCAATGCCATAGATATATCTTGCAAAACTAGACCAATCTCAACTCCATTTTAAAAAGTAAATCGTTTATTACTAAGTTAAGTCCGATTTAACCTCAATCACTAACAAACCAAGCTCTTTTATGTAATATAAACCAAATCTGATTGCTAAAGCTTCAGCAATGCGAACTAGCAAAAGATATGATAGCTTTAAATACTAGATAATAGCACATTCCCATGGCTATCACAACAGATAAATCCCAATCTCGTCGCTCGATGCTTGCTGTCGATTGTGGCATCTGTGTTGAGTTTAGTAACCTTCGAATTAGGTGGACACCAACGAGCAATAGCTTGTTGTTGTACCTTCTAGTTTTGCGGGCTAGCTTGATAATACTCTACCAGGAAATCCCGAGCCCAATGGAGAACAGAATCTGGATTTACGGTACCTTGCTTATGCATCATTTGATTTCGATTGTACCATAGAAACCATAAGACAACTATAAATAGCTATAAATTAGTATGAGATAGTTGATTCATAAGTTATATAAAAAATTTCTTTGTAGATGTACAACGAATAAAAGGGAAACTTTCTATCAAGTCAAGAGATTGTTAGGTCATAAGAGGGTCAATGTAGAACCACAAGGCATGGATTGTACTTTTGAAACCATCCACAAAAGATGCAAACTTCGTCAACTAGCACGTGGTATTGCCTCAAATTGGACATGTTTAACAACTCATGGTCATGTTTTTAAAACATTAATATCATACCATAGAACAACATCAAAGATATTACATTAAAAGATTTTTGATGCTACAAACAGAAGATTATTAAGATAAAATATTATATTCTCGACACATTTTAAAATCTAGACCCTTACAAAAAAAAAAGCAATCATATTATATACTAAGTAGGCCCAAAAAAGAGAATAGAGACACTTTAAAAAAAAAAAGACTACAAATCCTTTAAAAAAAAAGGGATCGGCCCTTGCAAAGGAAGGAAAGATAAGCCCTTACAAAGAAGAAATTATTTGACATAAATCAAAAAAATATTATTCTAAAAATTAAAAAATATATTAAATGTTCACAACTAAAAAAACACCACCACATGATTTACATCTACAATAATTTTCAGCAATAACCTAGTCAAAAGTTAACATCAAAAGACATAATAACTATAAGTTATGTTGGCCGCTACGGATGGTACCAAATCTTGTAAGAGGAAACCAAAGGCAATGATCTTTGGCAGAGTTTGGACGAAGGCCGACAGGGTCTCTTCCAAGGCCAAGTAAGGTCGAGAAAGGTCAACGGAGGCTAAGATGTTTTGTAGAAGCCAAAGAAAATCGGTTAGGCCCCTGAGACTTAGCCAGAAGCTAAAGAGACTCGTCGAAGGCCAAAGAGTCTCGATCGGAGTCGAGGGAGCTTGGTAGTAGCATCAGAGGCTCAGCAGGGCTAAGGAAGCTTGGTGGTGGCTAAGGAGATATGGTTGGATTCAATCTGCCTGGAATGCCGATCAGAGATGCATTAACAAAACAAAAGAAAAAATGAAACACAAGAAAACAGAAAGAGGAGAAATTGATAAAACTTGAAACAAAGTAAGAGATGGTCCATTGGAGAGAGGGTCGAAGGCCCCCTCTCCAGTGAAGATGAGGGGGAACCTAAGGTACAACTAAAGTTTGCTCTTTTGATGAGTAATCTTTTTATTCCACAATAATTGTAATTCTAAATCTATTGTATAACAATTCCAAACTGAGCTTAATGTTATCCATTTTTCTTCTTTTTCACTGACATACAATAATTGTATATACAAAACTTTTTTTTCAAAAAAAAAAAAAAAAGGGAAAGTAGAGGACTAAAAACAATGAAGCCAATCACTTTCCTACTATACCAACTTGGCATTTTATTATTATTTATTTTACATAAAGATGATCTAGCTATGAAAATACCCAATTCATCAAAATAAATACCCACATCTGGTCAACACAATCGTTTGTTTTAAAAATCATATTTTACCTTGTTTATTATTTTCTTTTCAACTAAAAGTATCAAATATGATGTAGCTAGAGTCTTCTAATTTCAAACTTAGATTAAGAAATTAGGTGACATGGATCCAATTATTAGTATTATGAGTGGTCTTTATCAAATTTTTATCATTTTAATTTAAAGAATTAAAAGTATTATCGATCAGAAAATGAATATTCTTTCTTAGGGTATGGTATTAAATATTATAATTCTTAACAATGACATGAATCTTTTGATCATACTTATCCTCAAATGCATATTATTATTATTCACCGAACTTTTCATGCTACCATACATAATTCATAGTAAGCTATACCTTTGGGTGTGCTTTATATATATATATACTATTTCAACTGTATATATATAATTAGATAATTAAAAATATTTTTTCTCCTAATTATGTTATAGTATTTTATCAAGGGACAATAATGTTGTGACAAAAACTTTATATTTTTCAAATACTAGAACTTTGAGCTGAGTAGATTTTGTTTATGTATTACTATTGGAATCTTTTTTATTCGATTTATAGACCACTTTGAGCTTGACGTCTGTGATTCTGTTGAATCCACTTCAAAGATTAAAAAAAAAAATACTGCCACATTGATTTCGTCCATTTGCAAATTGAAGTAAGAATTTTGGTTGGTATTGTTGTGCATTTTTTGTTTTTTAATCTTTAAAGTGCTTATCATGTAAAGAAAAAATTGAAATGCTTATGAGGGATTGCTTAAATGGACAATTATGGTTTATTTTTATGAAAAAAAAGATATGTATAATTTTAAAAATATCTAATGGGGTCTATTCTATTAGTATTTAGATGACTAGATGCTTGTAAATTGTTTATTTACTGTTATATCTCAATGACATTTATAATGAACACAATTATGAATCGAGCGCAGTAAGAAAGTGTAAATGAAGCTTTGTCGACAAATAAAATTCATTAACAGAAGATTCTTTTTGAATATTTTCAAAGTCACGGAGATCTGAATATCCCTTTTGTCAAACTATAAGGGTTTGAGTGTCATCTCCCCTTTTCCATGAGGTCTAAAAATTGGTTTAAATTTTTGTGGATATCTTTCTACTAATTGAGAGTAAACTTTCTCATCTTTTTTTTAGAAGTAGACTGAATCCTTTTATGACCTTGAATTGTACTATTGCAACTTGCAAAGCCAAGAATTTTAGTCTCTTTTTCAACTAATCTCGAAAGAAACTTGTGATTGACAAAGTCAAATATTTTTTTAAAAAAAATTATTTAATAAATATTTACAATTTTATTTTAAAACATTTAAAATCATATCTATTTACTTCTCAAAATTGTTGGTATTTATAAATATATTTCAAATATATCAATGTAAGTCAAGGCATTAGAGTAGAGAGAAAACACAGAGAAGAATAAAAGAAGAAACTAGGCACTCAAGTAAAAAACTATTTGAGCATTGCGGCATCTGAGGTAGAGACCTAGGCACTAGGGCGCTAAGTTTTGGGGACTGTGGCGCCCTATCAGGCATCATGAGTTTTCTTCTTTTAAGCATCGTGATACCAATGATGAGCACCGTGGCGTTGAAAGCTGGGGATATAACATTTGGAAGAGTTATCTACCTCTTTCAATAGTTATCATCTTTTGAAGAGATATTATATGTCTTCAGAGTGATATCTCATCTTTATAAATACTATAGACACACTCTATTTGAATAATCTAATAACTCTTATTCATCTTTGATTTAAATTTTCTCTACTTATCAACTACACTTAAAGTCTTTACTTGTTATCCAATAAATTTATATTTGGTGTGCACCTTTGTAAATTTTAATTGTCATTGAATTCTGAAATTATAATACTATTTAAACCTTACTCACCTTGTTTATTATCGTTGTGTGAGTAGAAATAGTTTTAAGAACAGTGCCTAACACGTCTTATTATTTATTACAATTTATTATATCTTTTTATTTGTACACATAACCCACAATAATCCAACAAAAATTATAAGTATCAAATACACATTTATTTTTATTTGACAACTAATATTTTCATTTCATAATTCACAATTTCAAATGGAGTCTAAAAAGGTCTTATGCCTTGGACCAACTTTTCCAAGGTAAACACTGTATAATGTGAAATAGTGGAACTCACCCAATTTGGTTGATACATTTTTTTTTCTCTCCCGTTGTTGAGACTTGAAAGGCAAGCAAGGTGGATTTACTGTTGAAGAACATTAATTTGAGGTTTTGTTTTTTTGGGTTTTATTTATTTATTTATTTATCTTTTCTAAGTTGAAGATCTACAGAATAATGGATCAATATTTTTCACATGTGCAGACAATCCATTTACATTGGCAATAATATAATATAATATAATTAGTCTTAACCTACCAATTAAATTCCTTGTTTAAAATATATTTTTTTAAAGATAAATCCCATTATTAAAAAAAATGTGATCCCAAAAAAGAAAAGAGAAAGTAAAAAAGACATAGCTACTACAATAATTGTACTTCAAGTATATATAAAATAGTATTACAAGAATCATTCACACATTAGGGCAATATAATCATCTTGAACATCTTTAAAATTACTATTCGAACCAATTGCACACATCCAAAACTAATAATTAATTTGTATATATATGTGATGAAGGGATTGAACATTTTCTTTGCTCTTTTACAAGAAAAAAAAAGAGAAGAAAAAAAATATATAAAATGAGATGAGTAACCCAAACTAATTCATGCTAGGTACAAGTGCATCATAGGCTTAGCCGCCCACAAGCCAGAAAAAACGAAAATGAGTGATAAAATAAAAAAAGAAAAAAAGTGAGAACGGGAAGAATTGCTAATTGGTATAACTATAATGGATTGAGTTTGGTGGTGGTCAAGTTGATTTTCCTCGTCAGTATTTCATATTTTAGTGAATTTGCCTGGCTATACTTAGATTCTATGTTTTGTTTGTAAATTGCATTATTATTGCACAAGAGTAGAGAAAAGAATATTAAAGCATGATGATGATGATGATGATAAGATCAAATACTATTCTATACTCAAACCCTAACTTCAAAAACAATCCCAATGTACTACCCTAAATCAAGGAAATATTACAAGTCTCTCTTACAAAGCATTTGTTTATAATATGGACTGAAAACACAACCCACCACCTTTCCTGCCCCCACTCTATAATAAAGCAAAAGCAAATAATAAATAAATAAGAAAAAAGAGTACTAAATAGGTGAAAGAAGAGAGGAAAAAAAATAAAAGAAAATGAAACAAATGCAAAGCTCCCTAACCCCACAACTCTATAAAAATGCTTCGAGGAAATAGGATATAGCTCTAGTTTCCTTCAACCTCATCTGAGAAAGCAAACAGAAACTCCTAAAGCAGAGCTTTAGGCCAAAGTCTTGTTTGGTTGCTTAAACAAGAAAATATAACAAGTGGTGAATGTAAAGTGAAAGAATTGAAAGGGAAAGAAAAGGAAGGAAAATTCAATTTTTTTTTTTTAGTTTCTTTTGAAGGCATGCTCAGGAATTATTAAGCTTTTATTTGGGTGTGAGAGAGAGGGTTATTGTCATTGTGCAAGCAAATGATGGCTGGAAACCCTACCTGGTGGAGCATGCATCCACCTTCTCATCAGAAACCTTCTACTTTGTTATCTTCATCTTCATCTCCATCTCTATTTTCTTCTCAATATGTTCTTGGATCTTCTCCATCTCCTTTCAACTCTTCAGCTGAAACTCAAGAGCTTCCACAGTCATGGAGCCAGCTACTACTGTAAACTTCTCTCTTCCTGTTTCTAGTTTAACTTGTTTGTTATACATGATATAATTTCTTTTGATCTAGGAATGGAGCTTTTCTAGCTCTCTCATCTCTTAAACTTTAAATAAGCCAGTTACTAGTTCTTTGGCTATTTTGACTTGGGATTTTAAACTTTTCCATGAAATGCTTGGTGGGGTTTTTGATTTGGTGATTGTTTTTCAGGGATGGGTTGTCGGGAGATGAAGGTAAGTTTAGTCCAACTCATTTTCAGCCAAAGAAGTTTGAAAATTGGGAAAGTCCCCAAATCATAAATCCATCTTCAAGAGTTCCTGTTGTTAATGTAAAGCAAGAAGTTTCTCAAAATAGCAACTTGTATGTTCATGGAGGTGGAGAATTTCAAGCTTCTGCTTGGCCACAAATCGTGCAAGCAGTTTCCCCTAGGTCTCGTGTTACTAGTTTAAGCAGCAGCACTACTAATATATTAGACTTCTCTCATACCGAAGCTGATAGGAATAACAATCAACAACAACAGCCTGATCTTTCATCTGAGGTAAGAGTGAGAAATATGACCCACATCTACTTCAACATTTTTATATAATTTATAGCTATATTAAGGTTATTATATAATAACAATATATTTAATCAATTAGTGCTGCTCATATGATGAATTTTCGTTTGCTTTTTTTCTTCCCCAGCTTCCTAATACATACAAATATATTCACTTTCCTTCTTTCTACTATAGTACAACAGCAGCTCGGCCACTGGTGGGGCAAATAAGAAAGCTAGGGTTCAGCCCTCTTCAAGCCAACCACCTCTAAAAGTAACAGTACAAATTCTCTCTCTCTCTCTGTGTTTGTGATGTTATGTCTTTCTTGATTGTCCATTTCTACCAGCATGTGTGATTCTTTAGCTGAAATTAATCAATTTTAAAATGAAAAATTCAATAAACAAAACGATCCACTGTTCATGTATAGATATTATATGTTAAACCAGGTGAGGAAGGAGAAGCTAGGTGACAGAATAACAGCCCTTCACCAACTAGTTTCCCCATTTGGAAAGGTACAAAATTAATCCTTTAAAATTAATCTTGCTTTCATACAAAGATTGAATACAGAGAATAATGCAAAAGCAGTACTTGTTTTTCTAAGATCAAACCCATAAGGAGAGTTGATTTTTTTTTTTCATATATTAATAGTTAGACTGATCACTGATCAAAGCTTTTTCTTTCTTTCTTTATCTTTTTCCTTTTGGTTTTCTCTTTTAACATTAAAGAAGATCAGAATATATATGACTTGGGGTTTTGTGATCTATGTGTGTGTGTTCCTCTTTTGCAGACTGACACTGCTTCTGTCTTGTTAGAAGCTATTGGGTATATCAGATTCCTTCAGGGTCAAATTCAGGTCATGTGCATTCCAAATTTTGAACTATTTTGTTAGCGAACTGATCAGAATCATCAGTTGAAGTTTCAATTATTCATGCTTTTCAATAAAACATTCTTTATATGGAAGTTACAAATTTATTCTCTTCCAACGCAGGCACTCAGCTTCCCTTACTTGGCTACTTCATCTGCAAACACGAGGAACCAACAATATGTAAGTACCCATAAAACCCATGCTTCTCATTTTCCAAAGCAAACCCTAAAGCATCTGTGACTAGTTTTATTAGAATATTTATACAAATATAAATTTTGTTTAAATGGAAAATTCCATTTAGATTCAAGGAGATGTAAATGGTGCATTTCCTGAAGACCCGGGTCAGGTAAGCTTTATTGGATCCATCACCTCTCTCAAAAGTAAGAGGGGATCGAGGGCTTTGTTTTTGAATTGCTTCTAGTTAATTCATACATTAAAAAAAATTAAAAATAAAACATTGAAAGGACAAGGTTCTTAACTTTACATACTCTAATGTAAGGAAACGTTTATCAAAAGCATAATATGGGACAACTTCAAATTAATTTTGAACGAAAAAGAGAGTTCAAAAAGATTTAAAATAGTAATGCCTTTTTCTTTTTATTTTCTCTTTTTCATAGCTGTTGAATGACACCTGCCTGAAAAGAAAAGGAGCTCCTACCAAGTATATGATGCTTCTCTTTCATTTGACTAATATTATTTAATGGATCATCATCATTTTCTTCATGATCATGGTCATTAACCACTAATATTATTGCTTAAAAAACTTGTTGTGTGCCTTTAGACATTCCATATTCATAGATGCAATATGATGCCTTCTTTTTAAAGTGATTTTTATTATAAAATTTTTGTTGATAAGCAGGATGATCAAGATAAGCCAAAGGACTTGAGGAGTAGAGGATTATGCTTGGTTCCCTTGTCATGCACTCATCGAGTTGGAAGTGAGAATGGAGCTGACTACTGGGCTTCGGCGTTCGGCGGTGGGTTTTGAATGATCATGCAGCTGGCTACCTGCCTTCGGCTATCGATAATTATTTTGCTCTCGGATGGATGGTATAACATCATGAGCAGTCATTCTGCTGTAATATTCCAAGACTGATTGCTCATGATGCTATGCATTCTAGCTAGATTAAAAGTGCTTAATTATCAATTGTTGTTCTTGTAGTACTCTCTCTTTTAAGTGAAGATATTTGCATTTTGTTTAATTTCTCTGTAGCTTCATGTCATGTGTATGAAGTTTCTAATTAGTTATTTTAATTTGTAATCCATCCTGATTAATTCTCTCTGGGAATGTTATTAATCTCACCTATGATCAAAGACACAAATATTACTCTTGTTTAACTCTCATCTCTCTAATCTTCTGCATCTTTTTTCTTTCTTCTTTTCGTAAGTATGTACGTAAAAGTTTCTTATTCAATCCATTCAATGATCTATGCATAGGCTTTAATAAAAATTAAAGAACTATCCATCATATATAACTTTAGAAATGTCAGCAAAATGGAAGAAATTACGTCTATTAATTCTTAATATCGTTATTATTCTTATCCACAATAAACAAAGAAGCTTGAATAGTTTGTTACTAAACAATGATTTTAGTCTCAAGATCAGACGTTCACAGCAATAGTATTCATTTACATTAATGAAACAAGACCTATATCAAATTGGGGAGTTAAGGGCTAAGGAGAGACTAGCTAGAGTCGCATTTAATTTAAAGAGAGCATATACAGATATTCTAAATATTTTCATTTCAAATTGACTTGACAAAACTATATATATATATATCCTTTAATATTTCACTGTTTGAGGGGGGTCAGAACTCCTCTACATGTATATTCTTCTATTGTTATTTTAATTTTTAATTTGGATTTCTTTTAGCTCATTGCTTCATCATATTTAATCATGGATATCCCCTTGATCTGTCATACTCCCTTTGTTGCATTTGTTAATGGATTAAGTGCTTATTCTTGTTCTACAAAAATTGCGGCGGTGATTAACTGCTTGTGCCATAGTTCTCCACTAAACCTTAAATACCCTTTTCGAAATAATTGTTAAGTTTATTGCCATCGATATTGGAGAGTCCATGAAGTGAAATGTAAATGATGTAATCGCGACTAATAATACGTTTAATTATCGGTGAAATTCAAGATCTAAATTAATTGATACTTGAAACCAAAGAGGCACATAAGCAATGCACCACTAGCTCGAAGATAAACTAAGCACTAACATCTTTATATATATATATAAAGACAAATATTGACTAATTAATAACCTGCTCTTTCTAACTTTTTAAAAATATAATTATTGAAATTGATGATTTAACAATTATTTATGTGTACGAATTGGGATTGATATCAAATGAAAAGTCAGCATGAAGCTTAATATGTGTTAGGCGTATAAGGAAGAGTAATGCAGAAAGTTATAAGTAAGGAGGAGCACGAAAATACAGGGTGAACAGCTCGCGTCGTGGCTCCCAATTTTAAAAACTTTCAATTTTGGCTCGGATTCGATTTCTTTAAGGGAGTTTCGAACTTCTAAACGTATGGACTCTTATTCTAATTAAGTTTAAGATTTTTAAAGATGTTAAAAGCACTATATAAATCCTTTATAAACCTTTTAGATACAATCAAGTATTAAACATTAAATGAGAGACTTTAAAAAAGATTAAAGAATTTGGTAGATACTAAGTAATTGTGTGCATTAAGGTAGAACTATTGTGGGCGTTTATTGTTCTTGTGTGAATGAAAGTACGCCATATAGATTCTTTTTTAGAGTTCTTTATTTGTTTTTCTTTGTAATCTCGAGAAGAGTTAATAAGAGATGCTAAGATCTCTTGATCCACTATAAATGTAGGATTTTATTGAATCGCATAAATTAATTGTGTTGTGTTTTTGATTGATCTGGTTCTTATATTCTTTCTTTTATATTTGCTTGTAATTATACACTTCTACTAACATAGGGGTATTAGGATGAAAAGCTGAGCTTAGTAAGAGATTAATGCTAAACCTAAATCTCCTCAAACTTTTAAGAAACTGATATAAGAGCCAATGTTAGATAATACACTTATGTGGTATTTAAACTATGGTAAGTGTCAAGCAAGATATAGAGAAATTTAATGGGATGAACGAATTTAATATATGGAAGGTAAAGGTCAAGGCTCTACTAGTGAATGAAGGGTTAGACTCAACCCTAGGGAAGCCTGAGCAACTACTAGCGAAGAAAATAAACCTATGAAATTTAAAGAGATAGATTGAGATACCATTCAAAAGAGAGTCCATAGCACTATAGTACTAGTATGAGTGACGAAGTATTAAGAGAGGTGAATGGAGAAGAGACAACATTAGGTCTATAGAAGAAGCTTGATACCTTATACATGGGAAGTCTTTGGCCAATCATCTACAAGTAAAGAAGAAGTTATACTAACTACCTATGTCTGAAGAGTCTTTATTAAGAGATTACATTGACGCCTTCAATAAAAGCATCATAAGTCTTGAGACTTTAGACATCAAGATAGAGGATAAAGACCAAGCCATCATCTTGTTAAGTTTCATCAAATTATGAAAATTTTGTAGATACACTCTTATATGATAGAGAGACTCTTATAATGAATGATGTTAAGGCATCATTGAATTTAAAAAAATTGGAGAAGAGATCTAAAACAGATAGTATAATAGGTTTAGTTGCAAAAGGAAATAAGAATAACCAACTTAAGAGGAGATTTAAGAATTATTTTTTTTGTAACAAGAAGGGAACTTTGTGAGGGATTGTCCTAAAGAAAAAAGAAGGGATAGAGATGCTGCAATAGTGAGTTGTAAGGATGATATCGAAGTTGTAGACTCCTTTGTTGCCTCTGAAGGAAAGTATGTTGCAAAATGAATATTAAATTATAGATGTAGTGTCCTATGTGTCCTGACAGATCATTGTTCACCAACTATAAAGTCATTAAAGGTAAAATACTATAGGAGAATAACATGGCTTTTGAGATCATGGGGTTGGTGGCATAAGGCTGAAGATGTAAGGTGAAAAATCTAGAGACTTAGAAGATGTAAGGCATGTTCCTAAACTAAGGAGCAACTTGATATCTCTAGAGAAGTGTTAGTTATTTTAAACCTATGGTGCATGCATGTGAATTTGTGTCTATCATTCAAAATAACATATGTATCACATACATATAAATGCAACGGATGAGCGAAATACAAATTTCTTAATGATAAACACTAATAAAATTTTACATGTTATCTCATAATTGTAAAAAAAAAAAAAAAAAGATTGAGAAATAGTATATTGTCAAGTTTTTGATACTTAGTTGAACCGGAGTACTCACCTTGAAGCAACCTGTTTATAATTTTAGTTTCTCAACATGGTAGGCTTGGAAAAGTTAGAATAGCAGCTTTTCCAGTAAATGATTCAACTCTTGAATCCTTATTTAAGACTTGTAATATATGTGACCAAAAGAAGAAAGAATGGAAGTAGTGTTATTCAAACTCTCAAAACTTGAGAGTATTTCTCAATACTTAGCCAATTGAAACTACTCTCTCCCACCTTACCTTGGCCGAATATTACCATTCTAAAATGAGCAACAAATTGCTCTTAATAATTAGTATTTATTTTCCCCTCTTAATGTACAACACTTGTCCCATTTTCTTTTGTTTTGTATTTGTTTACCCTTAAACAAATTGAATAAAACACTTATGCATTTGTGTAGGAATGAATTTACCCATAATGAAGGCCAAATGAATTGAAGATCTATTTTCTCCATTCATATAATAAGCCCCTACCATTCATCATTCCTATATTTTAATATTTATTTGTAATTATTTAAACAATTTAAATAATCAAATATATTAATTTTAATGCATTAAATTTGTAGTCCATTCATTTGTTTTGTTTAATATTTTAATCAAATCAAAATATATTACAAATGAATAAAATATAATTATTTGGCGTTAATTTAAATAATAATATCATATATTATTATTATTATTTTATTCACTAAACATTTTATTGAATAAAATAATGATATTATTTATCTAACAAATAAGATCATTTTGATAATTTTTAAGTCAAACAATAACTAATTGTTAATTAATTGATGTACTTAACTCTTAAGTCTTGACATGTGCATGACCAGAGAGAGACCGAAGTAAATTTTCGATTTGCTGGAATTTTTTGAATTGAATTATTCAATCTAGTACGCTGCCCCAGTGCACAACGAGTACACTTCATATTACGAGACTCTCTAGGTCCACTCCCGATTTGTCAAACAAAATTATTTTGTGAATTTGAAATCGATGCCCCATGCACACGTCACAGATATTACAAATCAGCAAAATAGACTATATAAGTTGAGATCATAATACATACGTATAATCCTTCTGCTAATTATATCCTAGAAGAGTAGGGATATAAATCACTACCGTCAAATCTCCATGTGCTTATCCATGAACTTATCTCCAAACATATATCTTTATAAACAATATATACAAACACTTTTACAATATTGTTTAACCCTGTAAGAAACTCTTTTCCTAGGTTTGTTGCTTTTGGCCATAAGACTTTCTAAGATATAATCTCTGAGCATCTGGATATATAACTCATCCATATGAGCTGAAGGATCCCATATCTGTCCATGCCAGACTCCATAAGTATCAGACCATATCCAACGATACCCAGCAGTCACACCGTAAAAGGTCTGTGACATGCGTGGAACCAAAGTATAATGGATCACTTACAAGCCCACCGTGGGACTTAGGTCAAATAACCACGTATACTACTCAACTCGAGAGGACCTTCCATTGATAGCTTCATGGGATGTCTATTAGGGTCTTGATTAAGTCTGTTCAGTATTTAGTCTTTACTGAACACTTGTATGCCATACAAATTTTTAGTAAGCTCATGGTCAGCTAAGAACAATAATCTAAACCATATATGTATAGTATATACTGGTCTATGTAAAAGATTTCACCGACAAACCTACATCGGAGAATTAAGACTAGAAATATATAATTTGAGAATAGACTTGCATAATAACATTTCTTAGCACCTATTGTAACTCTTGCAAATATGTTATTACTAATGTATTCTCAAGTCTTTGTACTGTCACAGACAAGATTCTAACTCTTAAACTTCACTGATTAATATAATATGCTAACTCTTTAACATTTATAACTTTCAGTGATGTTAACTTTTAGCATTGATCTAAAAATTTTTAGACTAAATCTAAACCCTTTCAGATCATATAATGTCTGTAGCGTCACAAGCATTAAATAATTTAATAATGGTAATTAGTGATTTAACAAATAATGAACCGTATAAATATTATAAAATAAAATATTTATATAATAATAGGATAGCACGTGAGCAAAAATTTCAACAGAAAACTCGACAAAGAAGAACATTCGATTAGAGCGAAAAAGAAAAAACTGAGGATAGTAAAGGGATCTATAAGGATGAAAAGTAAAAAAACACAAATAGGGTTCCATGTGCTTAAAAGATGGCCGAATGTGGACTAACGCGAGGATAAAGGTAATGCTAACCATGAGACGACATCCAAAATAAACTCACCGAAGTGATAAGGCTCAAAAGGGAATGTGTTGCATCCTTACCCTATGCAATGAGCTTTTATGTCTTTAGAGACCTATGTCACAAGCCCAAGATAAGTTAAGTCTGAATAGAGACTTAACTGGAATCCCCTCTAGGTGATAGAGCATTAGTGTTGATGGATTTGGAAGCTTTTTTATGAGGAGATTTTGAATCAAGGATATGTTAAAATTGGTGATTCAACAATCATATATGGGCATAAATTGAGTTGGATACCAAGTGAAGAGTCAACAAAAAGTCTAATACATATTGGGCGTACGAGAGATAAGTAAGACGAAAAGTTAAAAATAAAGAGGAGTACGAAAACACAGAGTGAATAGTACTAAGCCTCAGCACCGCGGCACTAGAGATAATAGCTCTAGTGCCGCAGTGCTGGCCATGTAGTGCCATAATGCTATATTAAGAGCCCGGTTTAAAGAACTTCTGTTTTTGGCTCGAATTTGACTTTTTTAAGGGAGTTTCAAACTCTTAAAGGATAAACTCTTATTTCAATTAGGTTTTGAGTTTTTAGGGATGTTAAAAATATTATATAAATTCTTGTAAATCTTGTAGTACAATCAAGCATTAAGCATTAAATGAGACTCTAAAAAAGATTAAAAAACTTAGTAGACAATAATTGCTTGTGTGTATTAGGGTGAAACTATTATAGGCGTTTATTGTTCTTGTGTGAATGAAGGTACACAATGTAGATTCCTTTGAGAATTCTTTATTTATTTTTTCTTGTAATATCTAAACGAGTTAATAAAGATATTAGGATCCATTGATTCACCGTGAATGTAAATTTTTATCAAATTACGTAAATTTATTAATCTCAAAGAGAAATTGGTGCTATACTTAAATATCTTCAAACCTTTAACTATAGAATAAGTGAGGTAGGTTCTGAGCAAATATTTGACCACTAACATCAACAATTTTATTAAAAAAAATAAAAATGCCAGCAATTTTATATTAGAAACAGGTAAGATGACGGGAATGTGGATAGGAAAAAAAAATTGTTGAATAAAGAATTAGATATCACTCAAAAGAGTAGATGATTAATGAAAAAATTATGAGAGAGAAACACTAAGTGAAGATTATATAAAAAATATTTAGATATTTTTGTATTTTATATTATAAAATTATAATAGAATATTTTTTCATTTGTAAATATAGTTTCAAGTGAACTACATTAAATTTTTTATATTTTTTTATAAAATTTATTAATTTTAATATTTAATATACTTCTATTATATTTTTTAAACAAGTTATTATAACTAAAATAATAACAAGAACATATTAATGAATAGTAAAGTCTTTCCCTCAAAAATATTTCAAAATTTATCTTAGTTTTCTTAGATTGTAGTATATGCATATAAATGATTAATGTTATGGAACGAAGAGTACACATAGTTGCATGAATAAAAAAAAAACTGTACATATTCTTACAAACATGAAAGGAAAAAGAAAAAGAAAATCGATCATTGGGTTTCTCTCTTACCAATTTTACTTTTGTCTTAATGTTAAAAGACTAGAGCGTATGATTCTCACATAAATAATTCACTAGCAAAAAGCCTGGGAGAAACAAAACAAGAGCATCTAACACACTCACTCATTTGTTCACTATGTGAGCTAGAATTTTCTCAAGAAACAAAATGAAATTTCTTTCTGAAATTCTCTTAGTTGAATCCTTTTGTTAAAACTTAAAAGGAAATTTACATGAGTGCTGATTATAGCAATCCATCTTTGTTTCTTAACCCACATCTAACTTTAAAAAAAGCTTCGAAAAAAAGTCACTGATCAGCTGCAAATTAATGGCAACAAAGCAAAGAATGTGAGCATGGATGGAGGTGGCTGACCCTGACCCACCCGAAAATGCAAAAATGGACCCCATTTTCGGGTCTTTCTAGACCACTTTTTTCGGACTGCAATCAAATCAAGTGAATTATGGGCCACTCTCGCACGCTCCTCAGTAATCCTGACGTTGTGTATTGCATCATCATCATCATAATAGAGCTTAAATTTATATTATCAATATTTAATTGTATGGTTTGTTTTCTTAAACATAAAGTGGGTCTGCTGAGGTCTTAGATCATTGTACTAAATAATATTTTTTTTAAATAAAAAACATATATTCTCATTAGTAAGTGATAAAGTTTATTAATAATCACCTAATATATGGGTGGTAATCTAATACGGGAATAATTAACTAGTATAATTAGTAAATTAGTAAAGAATATAAATAAAAAATTAGTATTCAGTGGGTAAATTTTCTCATCTTTATCTAAAATTAAAAAAAAAGTTGTAAAAAAAAACAACTCAATATTAATTCGATTGTGAAAGAAAAGTTTTTAAAAAATTATTTTTCTAACAAAAATGAATCACTAGATGAATTTTTCTTTTAAAAAAATAAGAATTATATAAAGGGGTAAAATTCTTAGTTCCAAAAGGTAATAATGGAAGAGTAATACTATTTGTTATAAAATATTATATCAAATAATTTTTATATTGAATGATGTGATATTCATTAATTAGATGATAATTTTTTATAATTTTAGAAATAATTTATTGCATTTTTTATACAATTCATTTAATAAATATCATATTAGAAAAATAATTGAAATAACAATTAAGAAGTACAATATTATTTATATATAATATAATTCATCATTGACATAGTAAAAGATGATTGAAATTTCTTTTCTTTAATTCAGTCTAGTATTCTCTTAATTATAGATTGATATTGAAGTCATTTCTTCACAAGATTTTCATTCTAAGTTAAATTTCCTGCTACTTGTTATGAAAAGCTTTGATAATATCCAAACACTCTGAAACAGATTAAGATTTGATTAATATATAACAAATTTATGTATATATATTGATACTTAATTGCTTTCACGTAACTGTAATCAATCAAGAGCTTAATATTTTAAGTTCTGAATTTAAGTGTATGATGTCGGTAAAAAGCAATATTACAAATCAAATAATGATTAAATTTATGATAAACTTAAAATTTGAGTTTGACTGAATGATGATTAAAAGAATTTTTTTTTTTTTAAATTACATCAATTATATTATATTGTTAATATTATATTAGACTATATTATTAATATTACGATAAAATTATATAATTAAATTATACAATTGAGACTTTTTTAAAAATAATATATACATTTTTAAGCACACTCCACTTGAACTATGTTATAAAAATTATCGAAACAATACATACAATTTTGAAAATATCCCACCTATATTAGAAGACTCTTGTTTATAATCAGATTATAAAATTAGCTTTTTTTTTAAGAGTAATACCTACATCTTTGATACATATTTTATTCGAACTATATTATCAAGATCATCGAAAATAACATGTATAACTTTAAGCACATTCCATCCAAACTAAAAGGCTCAATACATATATTTTTAAGGCATAACCCACTCAAACTACGCTATAAAGATCATCAAAAATAATATGTATAATTTTAAATATATTCTACCCAAATTATAAAATTCTCATAAGATGACAAGAATAAATCAACTACCCTAATATTCACCAAAGTTCAAACCTATAATTTTAATCAAAAGGTACATAGAACTTATCATTGAAGCATATCCTCAAGTGCATTAAAAGAATAATTTTTACAATAATATACTTGAAACGCATAGATTATCTCTCTTTATAATTAACGGGATCCATTATATAAAAAAAAATTATTGGAGAAGATTTACTATTAAATAAACAAAAAAAATGAAATATGCAAACAATTCACAAATTTTGTCCTTACCAAAGATGTTAATGTGAGTCATATGATAAGATTAAAAAAAATAGTGGGGATATTTTTCTTATATTTTGTATAATAATATCTTTTTTTTTGTTACAATTTTAGTTTTTGATGTTAAATATGTGATTTAAAAATGTAATTTTTTATCAACAAAAATTACACCAACTAGTTGTTTTGGGGTTTTTAATAGTTGTACTGACTAGCAATATTTTTTGTCTTCTGTACTAACTAACTGTTATTATAGACATTTTGATCATTTATGACTGCATTAATGTAGTCATTAATGGCTATACAAAAAAGCCTTAAAATGGACTAAATTCGACCACATTTTCTTACCAAAAATCACAATTTTGAATTACATCTTCAACAATTTCCCTTATTAATTTAAAATAGTTTTTAGAATCACTATTGACACTATCACAACACCTCGTTGGCTTAATTTTACCAGCAACACCTTTACTATACACTTTCTTTCGACCCCTGTCACTCCGATGAGTATTATAATGCTGTCTCACAGTATGTCCCTCCTCAATAATATATCTTAAGGAATTCTTAGAATGCATCCCCTCAATAACCCATGGTGAATTACACTCAGACTGCACTCTCTCAACAACACATGTTGAACTACATTTGGCATTCTCATCAAGAACACATGTTGATTTTTGCATAGCATTCCCATTAAGCATATAAAGCCCATTGTGCTTCTCACCCTTCATAATCACTCTAGATTATTTAATTACTTTAAGTATTCATTTTTCTATTGTGAATGACCACCCCACTTGATCTAGTACTTCTAGGGATATCAAGCTTCTTTTAACACTAGAAGTATGTCTTACACTAAGTAATTTCTTAACTTTTCCATCATGCAATCTCATCTTTATACTATCAATCCCTATAATTTGACAAGTCATATCATTATCTATTAGTACTTTACCACCTCTAATAGATCTATAAGTGGTAAATAAAGATCTATCAGGACACATATGAAAACTACAGCTAGAATCAAGAATTCACTCACTCAAATACTTTCCATCAGAAGCTATCAAGGTTTCTCTAATTTCATAGTCATCCTTATTGATTATTGCAGCGTCTCTACCCATGTTTACTTTTCTTTTTTGGACAATCCCTCATTAAGTGCCCTTTTTTTTGCAATGATAGTACTTCTTGAATTTTTCATTTGACTGATTGTTCTTCCAATCTCTATATCCAGCCTTTCCTCTTGTAGTTAAAATTGTTGCACTATTAGGCTCTGATATTTTTTCTACTTATTTTAAGTTTAACGAGGCTTTAACATTAGACATCGTTAAAGTCTCTTTGCCATACATGAGTGTACCCACAAAGTGCTCATAATGCGTAGGTAGAGAACACAATAAGATGATTGCCTTGCTTTCATCTTCTGTATTGATGTCAATCATCTCAATATCAATGATAATCTTGTTGAAAATATCAGTGTAGTCTTTAATAGAAGTTTCTTCAGTCATAGACAATTGATACAACTTCTTCTTAATATATAGACGATTCGCCAAAGACTTTGTCATGTATAGTTCATTAAGTTTCTTCTAAAGACCAATTGCAGTCTTCTCTCTAGTCACCTCTCTTAAAACTTCATCACTCAATGATAGAACAATGATGCTATGGGCTTTCTTCTGAATAGTTTCACGATCAGATTCAAAACTAGATGTCGCAGACTTCTTCTCTTTGCTAGTTATTTCTTAAGTCTCTCAAGGGTTAAATCTAACCCTTGACTTACCAGTAGAGCCATAACCTTCATTTTTCACAAATTGAACTCATTCTGTCCATTGAACTTCTCAACTTCATACTTGTGAGTCATCATGGTTGAATAACTTATATTCTGCAATCTAGCTCTACAACCTATTTTCTACAATCTATATCTTAACCGAGCTCCAACTATTTCATCATGAACAATATCGTATACATGAATAGTGTCATATACGTGAACAATTACGCGCTCATAAATAGTACTCTGTGAACAAAATATCTTAACCTAAATGCTTTGATACTATTTGTTGGGAGCCAATGAATTACAAGTAAACAAGAATTGTAAAGATTACTCACATAATAAAGAAACAATCACACAAAATGCACTACAACTGTACATGGTTTGGCAACAAATTGCCTACATCTACAATAAATTACGGGATTCTAACTTTTTTATTATTTAAACTAGTGATTACAAGGATTTCATAGTCATAAGAATCACTCAAAATAATTTTATAAATAAAAAGATATGGGTGCTTAAAGATTGCACCAGGAGCAGTTTATTTATGTACAAAAATGCAAATTTTTTGTCAACAAAAGTGGCACCAATTAGTTATCTTTGGGTCTTCAATGGTTGCACCGACTAGCACTCTTTTTGGTCTTCAATAACTGCACCAACCAACTATTATTATAGACATTTTGATCATATATGTCTCAACAAATTTGGTCATTAATAATTGCACCAAACAACCCAAAAATAAACTAAATTCAGCCATAAATTATCTCTCATCATAATTAACAAGATTCATCGCCAAAAAAAAATATATTGGAGAAAATTTACTATTAAATAAACAAAAAAAATATGAAATATACAAATAATCCACAAATTTTGGCCCTACAAAGGATGATAATGTGAGTCACGTGATCAGATTTAAAAAAATGGTGGGGATATTTTTCTTATATTTTGTATAATAATGTCTTCTTTTTCGTTACAATTTTAGTTTTGGGTAGTTATCAGGAGAATTTTAATGAATCTTATGGTTGATTTTAGAAAATCAGTCGGTTGGAACTCTTTTGAAATTCAGGAACTGGTTTCCCTTTTTCCCCCTCTGTGTTTCGATTTCATGTCTATCATGATTTGAAAATTCTATTTTGCTCATGTTGCTGAGATTGGTCTTTGGATATTCATATTGTATTAACATTGTTTCCTATAATATTTTTTCCTTTGAATTATTAAATTATATAGTATGTTATAAAAATAGGATCACAATCAATGACCATGATATTAATGCAACCCATGATATCACCATGAAAGCAGTTACTCCTTTACACACTTAAATGGAAATGGCAGAGTAGCAAATCTTGAATTTGCATTCAGAATTAAGATGCCAGCTCAAGCTACCTCAATCAACCATCAAGAAACTATCTTCGGAAAATTATGATCATGCTATATGTATTACGAATCTTCCTCATTATCACTTATTACAAGTTTGAAGCATCAAGAAGTCTAAAAAATGAAAGCGGTGAAAAACCTCAAACTTCTCTTAATAATGCCTTATATCTTTACAATTTACAGATACACTAATCTATACTACCTATTGCATATATAATTGACACGTTATCTTACAATTTGCGAACACCAAGCTTCAGGTTTCCACTAGCAACTTTGCAAGTATTGACATGGCCCAAGCACAACCCAGATCGAAAAACACAGCTCTCCTAATCATGGGCTTGCAGGTCTCTTAATAATGGCACGTAGATATGGGAAATTATACTTCTCTTCGTTTCAGTTTTATTTTAATTTTTTGTTGGGTTGTTTTTTATTTTGTAGAACGATTTTAAAGCTGACAATTGACGGGCAAGACTTGATGGCGCCAAAGACATACTTGCTAATGTTATTAGGGCTGTTGGAATCGCTAGGCAGCGTGGCATTCTCGTTGTATGGTTACGTGTAAATTAACTCTGCGAGACTCTCGCACTCACTCCCATACTGGCAGCCAGAATTCTATGTATTAACCTGAAATTAAATCTTTATATCAACGACGTCGTAATCCTTTGATGAAAATAAAGAAATTATCTTGTGTTGCTTTGTATACATGCATTCGTGAGGATGGTAATTAGAAAAATATGTATGACTCCTAAAGTTGTTCGTCAGCACGACCCACTCTGCCGGAAAAGTTGGGCCCGCCATTAAGGGAAGTCACGGCGCTGAACTTGTTGATGGCCTTGAGATCAAAGAAGGAGACTACAAGCTTGTGAAGACGCGCATCAGCGCCTTTTTTGAAACCCACCTCCCATCATTTCTTCAAAATTCAGGCATTGACAGTCTAATTATTGCTGGTAATTTAATGACTAGAAATATCTAAACACTTTGTTTGACAAGGGCATTCTTGTTTCAAGTAATTGTCTAATTCATTAATTCTCTGGATTAATCTCTGTCAGGCAGACTGCCTTTGATGCAGTAGCATTGGATTACAAATCCGTTACTGTTATTGTTGATGCCACTGCTGCTGCCTCACCTGAAGTTCCAAGCTGGTATGTGTTTGTTAATCACATGATTTGGCATCTTAATTTCTTGTCTCTTCTGCAATTCTATGCATATGCTTATGTTTTGCTTCACATTTTTTAGTTTTAGTTACATCCTCGATCACTTCTTGTACTTCTCCTGTGCTATTGTTTTGCCTTGTCCTTAAAAATCTCAGATTGCAAATCTCACATTCATGACTGACTTGCACTTCCAATTTTGTGTTCCAGCAAATATTTTCGATATGAAAAGGGTCAGAATTGCAACTCCAACGTTACAAGAATGGTCTGAGGCTGCTGATGCTTGATTCCTCCAGCTTGTGTCGAGTCAATTTTACAGTTACAAAAATGGTATTATGTGTGTCTTCTTTGCTTTATTTGAATGGATTTGCTGGTGTATGATGAGTTGATCATTAATTTCAGGCGTAGAAAACTCATCAAGTTGCTTCTCAATAAAAGCAATGGAAAAATATATGTTTGCAAAAAAGCTTCCATATATGATAAAATGGTGAAAATGTAATGTTACAGTTGTTGAGCACACTTGAGAAAGATAATGCACTTCAACATTTTAGGATGATAATGAAAATATGCACACACACAAAAAAAAAGACGTCCTCTCCATTAGGAGTATATATGTACACCCACATTATGAAATCCCGATATATATATATATATACACATTTATATATACATGTTAAGGAAATTGACAATTGAGTTTTGGTGTTCTTAATAATTTTAGGGAGAGGGTAGTAAGAAGAGAGAAAATAAAAATAAAAATTTAGAAGAGAAAAGTGGTGAGGTGGGTTGAGGGAATGGAAATTTAAATTTAATATTAATAATTAAATTTATTTTTTTAATTATTAAATTAAAAAAATAATTTTGGAGGGAGGGGGTGAAGAAGAGGAAAAATTATAATTAAAATTTGAAAAGGAAAAGTGTTGAGGTGTGATGAGGGGAATGAAAATTTAAATTTGATATTAAGTTGTAATATTAATATTATTATTTTTAATTATTATTTAATAATTAATTAATTTAAAATTAGTAATTATTGTTTAATTTTAATTTTTAATTGTCATTTAGAGTTATTATATTAATATATATTATATTATTTTAACTGAGGGTAAAATGGTAAAAGAGCAAAAACAATTCTATTTAATGATGATTTTTGGATAGTAAGAACTAATCGGAGTAATTTAAAAAAGCCAAAGACGTCATAGATAATTCAAAAAAAAAATACAGATATTAAATTGTCAAAAAACAATTATAATTCTTAAATTTTTTTCCAATTTACTTAATTACAGTTTAATTGAAATCAATTTTTTTTTACAAGAAATTTCTTTCTAACTCAAATCTTTTTACTATATCCTATAATAAAAAGCTTTTATAATAGTCAAATACTTGAATGGATTGAAATGGTATGGGTAATTTTTTATAAAAAAAAAAATAACAAGGATGTAGTAAAAGTTTGTCTCAAATTTTTGTTAGTTCTTTTTTTTTAAAAGAAAAGTGGAAAGAGTATTAAGAATGGTAAATTTTGGATTTTAATTTTGTTTAATTTAAATTTAAATTTAGATTTTTTATATAAACTTGAACGTGGAGTTTAAACCCAAGTTGGATCTAGATAATCTGGCTCAGATTAAATTCAGATTTAAAAAAAAAATTAATATATTTATTTTCTAAAAATAATTGTTAAATTTAAATATATTAAAAATTAAGAATATTAAGAATTAATTTAAAACTTTTCTTTTTTTAAAAGAAGCCAAAACCCAGATACGAGGCGAGTTTTCGAATCCGAATTACCAAAAGAAAAAGAACCCGGATCTAAGAAAATATCAGAATTTTCAATTTTTTTTCAAATGAAATTTTGTTCGAGTTTTCGAATCTTTTCGTATTGAAGTCTAAATTTGGCTAAATTGCCATCTCTAAAGGGGATCCAACATTGGACCGGACTAATCCTATCACCACTGACTACTAAGTCTCTGTCTCAATTTTTTTTGGTTAAATAATAATTAGAGATAACAAAATATTTTACAATATAGTTTTGTAACTTTCTCTTTAAATAGGTGAAGTGATTTTTATAATAAAGTAGTGGAGTATAAAAAAAAATTATCCTCTGCATAAATTTTTTTATTTTTGCTCTAATAAATTTAATGAGAGAATGGATAAAAATAAGTTTTTTTTTTAATTTATATGAGATTACAAATTTAAAATATTAATATTATATTAAATTATATTATTAATATTAAATCAGATTATATTATTAAAATTTTTTAAAAATAATACATATAATTTTAAAATATTTTTATTTAAATTATTAAAAATAACACCTATAATTTTAAATGCATCTACTTAAATTTAAAAAATTTCACAAAATTAATAATAAATTAATTATTTTAACTTCGAACTAAAAAAAATAATTAATTATCCTAATATTTGTTAAGTTTAAATTTCAACTTCATCGTCGAAGTGTGCTTTTATAAAAAGATGTTTGGCTTTTATAAAAGAATTCTTGCCAACGAGCTAAGCATCGAAGTACAAATAAAAATAAATTTTAAAATAAAAAATGAAATAGGGAATGAAAAAAATCCCACCCAATTGACATTCTTAACAAAAATATAATGGTGTAAGAATCAATATTACAAAATATTTAAAAAAAATTAAAAATTAAAAACAAAATAAAAGAGAAGATAAACCCAACTCAAACGCAAACTCCCCAGTTTCAGTTCCTAGATTTTCAGATCACATGGCAGATGTCAAATGTAACCACACAGCGCTTCTAGTTATTGACATGCAGGTTCTTGTTCATCTCTCTCTTTCTCTCTCCTTACTTATAAACGTAATTGTATGTAAATGAAAGTTACTCCACTTCATTTCATTTCAATTTGCTTTTATGGGTTGTTTATTTTGTTGTAGAATGATTTTATACTTGATGATGGATTGATGAGAGTAGATGGAGGCAAAGCCATAGTTCCCAATGTTATTAAGGCGGTTGAAGTCGCTAGGCAGCGTGGGATTCTTGTAGTTTGGGTAATTTTGCTTCTTCTTTTTTTTTCTATTCTCATTGTTCTATTTGTTTCATGTGGAAACCAGTCCATCTAAAAGTTCCAATTTTTCAATCAAAGTTAGTTGGCTGTTGGTTTCTGGCTTAAATCTGTATTTTTGTTCATGTTGTCTGCTATAATTGAAATATCGATTGAGGTGAGCATTTGAAAGTTCGAACCGAGACTAGCTGAATGTACTTTTAAACCAAAAATAAAATTTGTGTCAGGATTTATGAAAATTCTCATATAATGAACAACAAGAGGAAGTATTCAGGGAACTTATTTGATTGGGTACACAGCAAAGTTTGTTTTTGTATCTGTTGTTATATATTTTGAGAGACATTAATGACAGTGTGCTCCTTATAAAGTTGTTGATTTCACTTGTAAATTCATTTACAACTTATGGACTGTACTTTTACATGGTTGAGGAGCTCTAGTTTCAAGGGTATTGGATAATTAGACCCTTTTAAAACCAAAGTTAGCTTCACTTACCAAATTCCATCTGTAGCTAGGTAAGTTCTATTTATATGATTGTAAATGAGTCCTTTCTCTATTGCCATCATATTTTAACCCTCTTCAGTTTGATTTGAAGGTAAAGCTAATCACAGGAATTTTGATCATTGGTGATAAAAAATTATGAAAAAAAGTTTCTTTTTGTATTTATTGTGATGGAAATTACAATGAGCAAATATGGTCTGAAGGTTGTGCGTGAACATGACCCACAAGGAAGAGATGTTGAACTCTTTCGCCGGCACCTATACTCCGCTGGGATGGTGGGTCCCACCTCCAAGGGAAGTCTCGGTGCAGAGCTGGTAGACGGCCTTGTGATCAAGGAAGGGGATTATAAGTTGGTGAAGACCCGTTTCAGTGCTTTTTTCGCTACCCACCTTCACTCATTCCTTAGAACTGAAGGGATTGATAGTTTAGTAATCATTGGTAAGTGAAATTTCAAGACTAGTAAATCCATTTATTGATGTAATTTAGTGAGGCATTCATGTTTCAGATAGTTGTCTGATTTGGTGAAATCTCTTTGTCTAGGTGTTCAAACACCAAATTGCATCAGGCAGACTGTATTTGATGCAGTAGCACTGGATTACAAATCGGTTACTGTTATTATTGATGCCACTGCTGCTGCTACACCAAACATTCACGTCGGTATGTGTTTTGTAAAGATTCTGTTATATCAGCCCCATTTCATCTGCTGTGTTATGCAAATACTTGTTCTCTAATTGTTTTAGTATTTACTTTCTCTTCAACGAATCATCAATGAAAACAGCATTTTGTCATTTAAAACAGCATTTGACATCCACTGGGGTATCTTTACCTCTAACTTGCAAATTGTCAGTACATGAGATAATTTTAGAGTGAATCCCAGTAAACCATTTACTGTTGCTAATTGGTAACACAGTTTAGTTCTGTTAAGACGGCCTGTAAGTTGGTCCTAGAATATGATTGTGCTAAAAGAGGCAGTATGCCATATGAAGTAGATGCTGTTTTTGGTTGTCAGTGTATGTCTACATATGTTTACTTGTGTACCATCTTTCAAGTGCAAATGTGGCATACAGATCATTGAATTTCTATGATTAAGGAACTCCAGTTGAACTGGATGCTGTGATAAAATTGGTTTAACAAACTGACTCACACTCACTTTATTTGTGCTGAGCTTGAGCCTGAAATGAAAGGCTTTAAAATTTATTGCAGCTGTACCTAAGTCACATTTAGGACTATTTTTCAAGTGAAAATACAAATATTCAAAATGGAAAGAGCAACATGTACATATGATATTCAGGCCCGCAGAAATGGCATGATGAATTTTTTGTAGCACAAGAATGGAATGGATGGCTGCTTTTTCTATTCAAAATCATGTCTTTCTTGTTTTAATCTCATCCCCAGTGTCTGTCAGCATTGTTTCTCAGTTGGTCTTTTTTATAGTCATTAGAACAAACTGTAGTCAGATCTTCTCTATGTGCATAGCAAAATCTATAAATGTGCTTTGAATGGTTGATTTGAGCCTTTTATTATTGATTTCTTCTGGGATCTTTAAATTTCCTTGCCTACTATGCATTGTTATGCTTTGTCTTAAAATATTTAAGGTTGCAAAATGTTATTCATGAATGACTGGCACTTCATTTTCTGAACCAGCCAATATCTTTGACATGAAAAACATTGGAGTTGCAACCCCGACATTACAAGAATGGTCCAAGGCTGACTCTTGATTCATGTGACGCTGTATCAGTTTATACCCTGCCTAATGGTTCTTGAGTCATGTATATATTGTTTTGTTTGAACGGGATATATTGTGTAATGAGTTGGCACCATTACCAGTTCAAGTTTTGTTTCTGCATATGCTTCATCAGTTTAACACAATCTGGGAAAATAAATCAAGTGGGAATATCTGCATTATCAATTCTGATGTGCTGATCATGATTGAGTTCATGACATAGTAAGAAAACCCAGGTCTGATCCCTCTGTCAAACTGTGTTTGGGCATTGAGAGGTAACTCAACTGAATTGTTCAATGCCTGAGCTATTCGTGTAAGTTCTGAATTGTGTTAGTAAATGTGTTACATCGATTTGATTCATTCATAGCCTTCCATATTACTTGATGTATGTTTGAGATTGAGGTGCAGTAATTTTAATCCACAGATGCGAAATAGAATCAGTAACTGCCAAGAAGAAGTGGGTATGCTTCTAAAATTGAATAGAATACAACAGTTGCGTACATACCCAGATGATCTTGCTGACTCCGAGTGATGAAATCTAGGTTTTGAAGCTTTTACATCCTTCTTAAGTCTCCTCAAATGAAGCAATTATATTAGGAATATTTACAAATCCATTGATCATATTTCTGATAAAACAAAAATTCGAGTTTTAAACAGCAACTCAATTGATCATTAAAATTAATCACTAAGGGAAAAACTTAATTGAACCATCATGTGAAACTGTGAATTTCCTCATATTATTATTAAGAGAGACTAAAAAAAACAGAATTCCTTTTGAGACAAATTATGATAAGATAGAAATACAAGTACAAAACTTTTGAAAAGTGTAAAAATGTTTTCAATTTGGGACTTGTTTTCATGCAAGAATATTAGTTACTTTGGGGCATCCATATTCAATAAAATTAGATTATATATTGAAAAAGTGAAGTAACTAGTGAGGTTGGTTTCTTCATTTTGGACATAAAAGTGAGAAAGAATTGATAAAAGAATAGATTTTGCAGATGTCCGAAATTATTTGTTAAATTAACAGTTACAATCGTTAAAGATATTTCCCCCAACTCCAGATTGCAAACATAAGAAAACAAAAGAATTAAAATGGGTGGCCCAACTCCAGATATTTCTTGCGAATAGAGATTATGAATCTGTTTTCAGATTTTCTTGATTTATCCTTTTTTTTTTTCTTCTAATTCATCTTATTTCTTATCAATTTATTTTATTTCTTTTCACTTTATTATATTGTACTTGATGCTCACATATTTACAAAACAAATACTAAAAAATTTAATTTTTTAAAAGATAACGGATTCGAATATTTGGTGGAAAGAAAAAATATAACTAAAGAGTATAATTGTTTAATTGTATATTTTTTAACTAATAAATATTATTTGAACAAAATATTTCTTAAAAATATAGATTATTTAAGAAAAAATCCCATAAATAAAATGTGCTGATCCACTGATTAAGAGGTTTGAACTTAATTGGACTCAAATCTATCTCATATTAAGGACTAATTATTATATAAATTTTCGTATAAGGGGAGAGAACAGCAAATGATATTAAGGTTTTCCGAATAACAAAATGAACTTAAAAACATAGAGATGCTAAATGGAAGCTGTGAATTAGCATCAGCAGATGTAAACTAACATCAGGAGTTCAAAACAGACAAAAAGTTGAAATACATGTAGATGGTAAAGAAAATGCAGATCATTTGTAATGATCAAAATGTGTATATAGCAAATTTCATAAATGGAACTAATTTCAAAAGACTGCAAAATTGAGAAACATATTCACAGGAAAACGGTCACTGGATAGAAGAAAGAAAGATAGCACTGGAAAAATTGGTGCAATTGGTCTGCAAATTATGTGTCAAAGCCAACAATATCTATATTGAACGAGAATGTAATAAGTAGTATAAAATATTTGGTTTGCAAATTCTATTCATTATAGATTCCTTCTATAATGATTTAACAATATCTAATATTAATTTCTCCTAAATCATTATACCTTCTATTGTTGCCATGGTGGAATTAGTGAAGGCCGCTAGACAGGCCATATGGGCTTATAGCTGGAGGCCCAATATGCCAGTTGTAATCATGGGGAAGGCAACAATATTGCATGAATGTAACATCATTTCACTTTCTTCTTTTTAACTTTTTATCCAAATACTTGTTTCATTATCAATCGCCTAAATAGCTTGGGGCCTAACCATGTAGCTTTGGTGGACCCAAAATGAGTCCACTTTTTCAGGTGGGTTAGCCATGGGGGTATTGGCCCCAAGGCAAGGGCTAGGGCACCCTTATCCACCCATGGACCACGCTCTAGCCTAATCTTGAAAATGATGAGATTCCTTTGTTAGTTGTGAGGGCAAATCTTTTTAATTTTTCTCTTTTGGGTTCTAAAGAAAACTTTAATTGAATGCATGGTTTCCTTCTTATGATGAGTGAAGGAACCTAAATCTAATTTCAACTTCCATGGTTGCTTAAAGTCAACCTGAATTCAAGACGGATTGTACCTTTACCAACTTTAGAACAACATTTATTGTCAAATAATTTAGGGTAATCTACTGTTTTCATTACCGAACGATAAAACTTCCAAATCCTATTATTTCCGCGGATCAAAATTAATTATTTTTCTTAGGAAAGTGATATCATCTAGGTATTGAAAATGTTTTTTACATCATTTTGATTTATGATGAATTTACTCCTTTTAGTTAATTATACTTTTTCAATTGATGTAGGTTTTGAATTAAAAATTTTCACCCCCCAAATACAAATATATATTAAGTGGTCATGTATATTTGTAATGGCCATATAAATAAACATAACTATCAATTTTTAATATAGTTATTTTTGGGGTGCACCCTCTAATTAAATCAGAAGTTTGAGTCTTGACAAATATTAAAATAATTAATTAATTTTTTTTTTTTTTTGTGAGAGTCTTTTATTTTGATTGAAATGAGATGTACTTAAAGTTATATGTATTGTTCTTGACGATTTTGGTAGTGCAGTTTGGATAGGATGAAAATTTTTAATCTGGATAAAATATGTTCAAAGTTATACGTGTTATTTTGATAATTTTAATAGTGTAATTCAAGTAAGATGTGTCTTAAAATTATGCATGTTGCTTCCAAAATATCTCAATAATATAATTTGATTGTAATATCAATAATGTAATTTGATATAATACCAACATTGTAATCTCATATAATTTCAAAAGACAAAATTTAAAATAGTTATACAATGATAAACTACTATATTGAGTGGTCATATAAATAGATTTTTTAACTATTTTTTTAAAAAGATGATGTAAGAGAGCTGAATTTCGTGTCTTGATTACTTCAAAATTAGAGTGATATTTGATCTCAATTGATGTAATATAACATGATGGTGACACAAATATCAAGACCCTATTTCATATTTTCATTAGCTTGGAATACTCTTGATTCTTGAAAATGAAAGTGTTACTATACCCCATAAATCGATGATGTTATAAAATATAAGATAAGATTCAATGACATTACGATTTTCTTGGCCAACCTTTAACCAAAATTTGAGTAGCATGTTCTCACTTCAACAAAAAAAAAAAATTGAAAAGAAAGAAAGTGTTGTAATAATTATGAATAATAAAAGTAGGTCTTTGAATTTTGAAAAGAAGTGGGCTCTTAACTCTTTAGTCTTTATTAGGGACAAATTGCTATACGCAAGACCTAAAATAGTGGCATTTTCGTCCTCGTCGTCTTCTGAATTCCCTACCAATTCCCATTCGGGGCCCTTTCATGGAGGCAAAATTGTTTGATGACATTGACTGATTGTAACATTTGATAAAATTGTTTCTCTTTTTTTTTTTCTAAATTATTAATGAGGTATATTTTCACTAACTTCTCATAAGATCCAAAGGGTTTTGATTTACATAATTTTTTTCTTAAAAAAAATAAATTAAATTGTTAATTGTTCAATCGATAACCCAAAAAAAAATGGTATAAGAGATTTGGGCTTGAATCTCTCTTACTATAAAGAAGTTAGTTTAATAATATTTCATACAACAAAAAAAAATGATATAAATTAATTTAATTTAATTTTTATAAAAAAATTTGAAAAAAAAACTTTCATTACTGAAATCATCACTAAATCAAATGATTGTAGTAAGGTGTCCATGAAATTTCTAAGCGTAAAAGTTGGTTAAGTTAGTTTAATATACACTTTTTTGTGAGTACTAATAATTTAACCGATAAAATTCTTTGAATACGAAGTTATAATTTCAATGACATCAACATATAAAGATTTAGTTTATATTTAATAGGTAAAATATTTTTTAATCCCTGATGAATATGCTATTTATTAAAAAGGTCCCTCAATTTTGAAAAACTCATTTTAGTCTTTACTCTTAAGACGATTTTGTTAAAATTTTATTTTTTTTCATTTTGCTTTTACAATAGTAACCTTATTGTTATAATTGACCTATACTTAGCACTAATTGACCGAGCTAAAGAATATAAAATTACAAAATTACCCTCAATTAATTAAAGAAGACAAAATTAAAGTATATATATATATATATATATATCAAAATACCCCTTTAATTTCTAATATCATCGCAATTCTCCATAAAAGAAGCAAACAACTAGTCCACAACACAACTTGAAAATCCAACCCTATTACATACAAAAGAGATTCGGAAATTCAGCAATATATCAACATTAGATAAGGTTTAAAAAATGACACAAGAAGTAGGAATCAAATTCTACCTCATTCATCCACAACAATAACACTTCAGGGCTTCTTCTTCTTATAGGAAAGGTTTTCCATGAATTATTCAATCCTCAATATATTCATTTATCAAGGCAACAGTTCTATGAATGTGCATCGTCGGCATCCGAATCACTTCCTGAAGAAGACCATGAGTATGAATTTGCAAAGAAAGATATGACACAATTAAGCATTTCTCCAACACATTTTCCATCATACTCAACTCAACCCCACTTCAAATATCAAATTTTGAGTAATGTAGTGATACCAAAACAAGAAAAACTCTGCATCTGTTTCAATTACATTTCTTCTCAAATTCATTTTTTTCAAACGCTGCAATCTCTTCTAAAAAAAAACATCTTTCTATTAAAAAACCATCTTTTCAAGCCCATTTTTTTTCAAACCCACCATTCTTTAAGTGTGAATATATTTATAAAAAAATAAAAATTAAAAAAAAAAGTAATTGATTGCTCAAACCCATTACCATTTCATTATGTGCTTATCCTTTTTTTTTACTATAAAAGAAACTTTGATCCAATAAAGATGGAGGGTTCTTTATTGTGTAGTCTGATTGATGTTTAGAATGGAGAAGATAAAAATGGAGGGTTCTTTTGGGCTTCCATTTGGCGGGTATGGAATTTTTAATGGGGGAAATTTCTGATAGTATTAATAGATGTAGGGAGTTCTCTCCTCTTTTTAATTTAAAAATTAAAAAATTGATGGTTAATGTATGTTTTAACCTAGATTTTGGTGTTACCGTCTTAAAGGCAAGGATTAAAATAGTATTTTTCAAAATCGAGGGACCTTTTTGATAAATAGCCTATTCATTAGAGACTTAAAAGTCAAAAGGAATTTTCCCTATTTAATATAATAACAAAAAATTATAAAAAAATCTTAGGTAATACAAGTTTTACCTTTTGTTTTTATTATTATTGAAAGTAAGAAAGTCTGCCTATTATTAAATTAACTTAATAGAGAAAGGTTAAAAAAAATTGATTTGGTGATTGTCAAAACCATAAGATAATAACAGGAAAAACCCAAGAAAATAAGGAGGGGGGGGGGGGGGGGGGGGAAATAAACAAATGAATATATATATATACATATATATATATATATACACACACACAAAGTTGCCATCTAGATCTGAAATTAGATCGAAATGAGATACATTGAATATGATATGTGTGTTCAAATTTGATAAAGAGTATAGTAGTACATGAGATGAGATCATTAAAATTTTGAAAAGAGTGGGGGTTGTATTTTAATGATTATATGAAAGAATAAGGAAGGAGAATTCGGTCTATGAGTGACTCAAAACCATTAAAAATCTGAGGATACAGACACCAAGAAGAGAACAAGCCCCCCGACAAACAAAATCTAATTAAGAAATCTTTTATCAAGTCAGATAAGGAAAGAAGTGATAACACAAAAGAAAAATCGGGGGCCTGTTGTTGGAGAAATTGAAGAGAATAACTGTTCAAGAAATAATGGTAATTATGATATCATTTACTTCTATTTCAATGAGTTTAATTTACTAAGAGAAAGAATAAAAATCATACAATTAACAAATGATGATATATATGTACGTATTTTCATCTGGGCTAAGACTAATTTCTTCAAGTCATATCAAATATAATTGTTATTAGTGACTGTTCATTATTTTGGCAGGCATTGAAGGTGATATAAAGTCGTAAGAAATTATTAAAGTAGTAAACTAAACTACAAATGTGTCCATAATTTGAGGCATATTATTATCAATCAGAGAGAGAGACTGTGGCATGCAGGACTAGGTTGAACTAAAACCCTAGCTAGGTTTTTGAGAAATTAGATCACGATTACTTCTCTGAGTTTTGATTAAGGACAACTCTATCTGTTTCACCAAGTAAAAAAATCATTGAAAACAAAAGTTACCTTCTTATTTTACGAGTCAATTTACAGTGTATACATTTTAAATATTCAGTTAGATTTTTCAAGCCATACGTTACAAGTTGCAACACAGAAAGTTTGGAAAGGCGAGAAAAATTTAATACATTGTAATGTTTCCTTATTTGTGCTTCACCCATATGGCAAGATAAGACTAGACTTTCGTTTGTTTGTTTGGTTTTTCTTTTCCTTCTAGTATTTTTCTGAAAAGCCTTCTTACTTCGTTTCTCATTAAATAGCAAAGGAGTAGGAAAATGTCAATAGCATCTGGCCACCTTTTACTAGTTGGAAGTGCACAGAAAAGAGAGAACCAATTCATGAATCTTGATCCATCAATCAACAGAGGGACAGTCAGTGGATGAAAAGTCTTCATGCAACAGTTCTTCTGAATAGAAATTTCTTCTCTGCAATCCAAACCAACCACTCAGTTTATAAAATGGGCTTCCGTTCTTTCAAATCTTGATCTGATATTTCAATTTCCAAGAACGTTAATAGTTATTTCTTTCAAATAAAAAAACAATGGAGATTACTGTGATAACCCACGTGCATGTACACAAATTTTAAAATTCATTATTAATAGAGAATGGAGATATCAGATTGGTCTCCACTCTTAGCTCATCATTGATCTCTTTTTAGCTGCCCGTTCTGTGATGATGTTGACTTCAGAGCTGGAACCCAAGTAAAGCAAAAAGGAGAAGTGGCCCATCTGATTACAGTGAAGCCTGCCACACCATATCCCCAAAAGGGTATAATGATTAATTGATTTTTTTATTTGAAAACTTGTTTATTTATTTTCAGTAAAAAGAAAAAGGAATGATGTAAAAGGTAGGGTGATGTGAACTACAAGAAAAGCTGCTAAGATCATGGTCTGTTTCACGTCAATTATTATTTTATATTATTTCTTGTTTATTTGTTTATTTTTGTACAGCTTTTTTGGTATTGGACTGCAACAAGAAAGTAGGTTCTTATTCATTTATCAGTAATTACACGCAAGGAGATCTTTGTCTGAAAGTCATGCTATGTTACTGTTCTCTACTACTATACTTTTAAAAGCTACTACTATATTCAGGCTAGATTTTGCATCTCTCTCGTTTACGAGGACTCCTTCATTCTCTATTCTGAGAAGGAAGCTTATAAGCTAGTTTCAAAGTTTCACCAATGGAGGAAAAGATGGAGGAAACCGTTTCAGATCAGAGAGAAATTATGAGCCATCAAGAAGCTTCTGCGAATGCTCCAAGTAGACGAAAGGGTGGCTTCATTACCATGCCATTTATAATAGGTATGTGTTTACGCACTGCAAAAACGTAAATATCCTTAGTACTAAATGGAGCTTGTGCGATTTTCTTTTTCTGTGTATTATGTTGCAGTTTCTTACAGTTTTCACATGGGTTTGTCTGTTTTTCTGTGGTCCTTGCACTATTATTACATGGGTTTTGGTGCAGGCCAACGAACATAAACAATTATTATTATTCTTTTTAAGTGGGTTTGTTCAATTCTCAATGATCTTTGCAGTTTGCTTTTAGTTCCCTCAGGAGCTTTATGCTCAGTCTTTGAATCTGAATATTGTTTTGGGTGTCAAACAAAACATAAAAAAAAAGAAGCTTTTGGGTTCCACGTTTGAAGATAAATGTGATTTTCATTTTTGTGTTGTGTGTTTGAGCAGCAAACGAGGCATTTGAGAAGGTGGCAAGCTATGGGCTGGTGCCAAACATGATACTGTACTTGATAAGAGACTATCATTTTGGAGTTGCCAAAGGCACTAATGTTCTCTTCTTATGGACTGCTGCTACCAATTTCATGCCTATTTTGGGTGCTTTTCTCTCAGACTCTTATCTGGGTCGGTTCCTCACTATTGGCCTGGGTTCCATCTGCAGTCTCCTGGTAAAAATTTCCCTCAATTTTTGCTATACTTTCAAAGGATAATTTCATATAATGATCAGGTCAAGTCTTTCTCTTTATATATCTCTTTAAGTTTTTAGATTACCAGTCTCTCCATGTGGAATATTTACTGATGGCGAGGCGGCTTGGATTAACTGAAAATTGATCTGTTTAACTTTGACTCGTCTGGGCCAATTAGTTTATAACTAAAACATTAGTTACAGCTTTGACCACAGATAAATAAATAGAAAAAATTAATCCAAGGAAGCACAGGTTCTAGTTGATAGAGGCTGTCTTTTTCATTTAGATCTTATTGAAATGTTTAAGCACCAACATAGAACTTGGTATCTTTGAATCCATGGTTTCACTTTTCCCTGGCCCACGAGAATTCCTATGAGAATATTGTTAAGTCTATATCTAACATTCTTCCTTGCTTTGTCATAATTGGTTTTGGAACTCTCATTATTATTATTATTATTATTTCGGGGGCTAATGGAACTTTCACATATTTAATTTAGCTAAGAAAATTTTGAATAGACAATCACATTTCCCAATTAATTAATGTTAAAGAAACTATCTGCAAAGGAACCATTTGACCAGGGCTGCAATAATAATCTATAGTAGTCTAATGCAAATGCCACATGGGTCATGCATCTATTGTGACAGTAATTGGAATAGGTGTAATATCACCCGCCTAGATTTCTAGATCCAATAAGGGCGAAGCTTACATCCTAATATTGAAGAAAATCTACTTTAAATTGTCAACAAATGGAGCTTGAATTCTTTTTCACAAAGATGACAAGTGAGGTGAGAAACCACTTGACTATAGGGTGACTAATTTTTATGAGATAAACCATTTTCATACAGAAATGTCAAGAGATGTAAGACATGCTCATATGGACTTTAACTTGGCTTAAGGACTTGAGAATATTGAATGTTATGTCCATACACAGACATTGGTCCAGTATGCATGTTTGACTTTTGAGAGAAGTAAGAGAAAAGGGAGGAAAAATTTTGACTGCTTTAGGCCTAAACTTATAATGCAGAAGGTTCAAAATATTGCTTAAAATTCAAATCATCTCAAAGAAAATTATTTGCTCAGATGGTACTAAACAAACTCCATCCTTTTAATATGCTTGCTCATGTGTCAGATTAGAATTAGAACCAATGAAGTTAAAGATTTGATACGTGGAACATCGACTTGTTCCCCAAGTGGTTTACATAATGCAGTGAATTCTTAACAAGTCCTCACATGGAGAGTGTGGTCATTACAAGAATCACACCAATATAATTGCTCATTTTAAGAAATAAATTGGGGCTAAAACAACTGAACTGTTGATGCGGTTATTGATATTGGTTGAAAGGTGTTTAGTTGTTGCCTTGCATAATGAGGTTAAATTTCATTATGTTCTGCAAAGAAATTAGTTCTGTCAATAAGTTGAACTGCTCTGCCTTGTGCTTTTATCAAGAGAAATCACATCAAATGTTTAATGTCACAGGGGATGGTTCTTCTATGGTTAACAGCAATGATTCCTCGCATGAAGCCTTCTCCATGCGACCTATTAACCCAAAGTTGTGAATCCCCGACAAGAGCTCAAATGACTCTCCTAGTGTCCTCATTTGCACTCATAT
Source organism: Ailanthus altissimus (assembly GCA_946807835.1). NCBI lineage: Eukaryota > Viridiplantae > Streptophyta > Magnoliopsida > Sapindales > Simaroubaceae > Ailanthus > Ailanthus altissimus. Next base: position 18,022,291 of record OX327710.1, on the reverse strand, counting down.
CTATTGGAGCTGGTGGGATTAGGCCATGCTCCATAGCATTTGGAGCCGATCAATTGGATAGAAGGGATAACCCCAAAAATGAGAGGGTCTTGGAGAGCTTCTTTGGTTGGTACTATGCTTCTGCAGCTGTTTCTGTCGTCATTGCTTTAACAGGCATTGTTTATATTCAAGATCATCTTGGATGGAAAGTTGGTTTTGGAGTTCCTGCAATCCTTATGTTCTTGTCTGCTTTCTTGTTTTTCCTTGCTTCTCCCTTCTATATCAAGCTGAAAGTAGACAAGAGCTTATTTACAGGCTTTGTACAAGTGCTAGTTGTTGCTTATAAGAAGAGAAAACTTCCCCTGCCACCACCAAATGCTAGCGGGTGCTACCATCACAAGAAGGGTTTTCTGCTCATCACCCCAACTAACAAATTAAAGTAACACACGAAAACTACCTCATTTTCTTCATTTCATTTTCAATATGAAAGTTTGATGAACTTTTGGTGCTTTTGTTATCAGGTGTTTGAATAAAGCTTGCATCATTAGAAATTGTGAAGAAGATTTATCTCCAGATGGATCAGCTTTAAATCCATGGAGACTTTGTACAGTAGAGCAAGTAACAGAGCTCAAAGCACTCATACGGGTTATACCATTATGGTCTACAGGAATCATGATGTCAATAAACATCAGCCAAAACTCATTTCCGCTACTCCAAGCTAGTTCCATGGACCGACATATTTCTCCAAGCTTCCAAATTCCTGCTGGCTCTTTTGGAATGTTCACAATTATTGCTCTAGCAGCATGGGTAATCCTCTATGATCGTGTGATCATTCCCTTGGCATCAAAGATGAAAGGAAAACCTGTGCGAGTTGGTGTAAAACTAAGAATGGGAATCGGACTATTTCTCTCTTGCATGGGTATGGTAGTTTCGGGACTTGTCGAGAATATTAGACGAAGAAAAGCTATCCAAGAGGGGTATTTGAACAACTCTCAAGCCGTGTTGGACATGTCTGCAATGTGGCTTGTGCCACAACATTGCTTGAATGGCTTAGCTGAAGCATTCAATGCAATTGCGCAAACGGAGTTTTATTATTCAGAATTCCCTAAGAGTATGTCAAGTATAGCTGCTGCTCTATTTGGTCTGGGAATGGCAGTGGCAAACTTGTTAGCGAGTGTCATAGTAAGCGCCGTGGATCATCTCACTTCAAAAGGAGGGAAAGAAAGCTGGGTTTCAAGCAATATTAACCAGGGTCGTTACGACAATTACTATTGGCTTCTTGCCATAATGAGTGCTGTTAATTTGGTATATTTTCTTGTGTGTAGTTGGGCATATGGACCTTGTGTTGGTCGCATAACAAGCGTTGGAGATGAAGGGAATGGCATACCAGAGGAACAAGAGTTATCTATTCTAGGAAATAATAGAGTCGGTGATGAATTTGGCTTGAAGGAGGAAGAAAGTATATCGAAGTCCAGGGAATTGGCAGCTTGATTCAAGTTTATTTCGTTATGAATTGTTGTACTAATGTGTATAATTATGCAACCGGGTGAAGAAAGCAACTAGGATCACAGAGTTTGGAAGTCATTGTGATCGATCTCTCTTTTTTGTACTTGTAGACTGGTGTTTGCTCTAGAGTGTTGTTTACATAGAGCATTTACCATGTACTTCAACTTCTATATATGCATTTGCAGTGTATTTATTCCAATGGATTGATTGGTTGTGTTTCGTTATCTTGAGTCCTTGATTCTGAAATTGAACTCCAGACTTGCAAAGACATGAGTTGTAATATGTAGAAACATTCGGCCTTATATTATGGGTAGTATTATAAGATGATCCTAGAAATCAATAACTGAAACATGTTATTGAGTTGCAGCTATTGCAAGAACAGTACAATGAAAATAAGGCCTGCCTTTTGGGTGAAGACAAATCATAGGCCAGCTCCAATTGCATGGCGTTGATGACACCATTGATCATGGCACTGGCTAATAGGGACGGGCAATTTTGAGTTCGGATTAGATTTGAGAATTTTTGACTCTTACCTGAACCTGATCGGACACCGAAATGTGTCTTAAATCGAGACGGGTTGGGTTAGAAAATTTTAAATTTTAAAAAAAAAGTAAAATAATGTAGTTTTGATTCGGATTTGGGACGGATTGGGACGATTCAAGATTGTTCGGGTTGGGTTTGGGATAATTTGAGATGGGTTCGAGACAATTTGGGACAGTTCAAGACGGTTCGAGTTCAAGACTGGTCGGGAATTCTCGTTTGAATTTGAGAATTTTTCGAACCCTACCCGTCCCATTCAAGATAGAAAATTCTATCTTGAACGATTCCCGAACCCACTCCCGTTCCCGTCCCGACACAAAATTTTAGGACGAATCGGGTTGGGATGGGTCGGGTTCAAAAATAATGCCCATCCCTACTGCCTAACCTTCGTAAGAGTAGTCGACTGCAAAGTATCAACATCGAATTTATTATTATTGTAGGAGTATCAACACCCAACAGAATAAATTGGTTCGTACGAATTAAGTAATGAAGTAAATAATACAATTAGCAAATTAAGAATAACAATGTCTAAACACAAGAGTTAAATAATACAATAGAGAAAATGCAAAAATATAATATATCAAGACACAAAATTATGTGATTCAACAATGTGCGTACATCCACGGTGGATTAAGAATCTAAGCCTCTCTTATTCATATTTAATTACAAGAGAATCGATATTGAAATATTGAAGAATGATACAAATCAAGTGTGGAGTTTTAAGATTTGTTGTACAGTATTTAAGAGTGTGTATTTCAAACTTATCAACCCTAGCACAAAATAAGGTATATATATATAAAGCCCAACATACCTCAGCGTTATAGATTTTGAACTTACCAACCCTAGCACAAACATATATATATAAAGCCCAGCATGCCCCAGTGTTATAGAGGAGAACGCTGGGGCGTTCTCCCTTAAGTGACTAGCGCTGTGGCACTGGTAGACATGCTTGGGCACTGCTGCGTCCATCTTAGACGCTACGGCGTCTAGACCTGAGGAAGAATTCCCTTATTTCTTCTGGTCTTCCAGCACTGTTCCATTACATTCTAGCCTTTTTCGCGCTTGTTTCCAAGTTCAACTTGATTCCAACTTATTTTCAAATTTTTCCTGAACATAACAATCACAATACATGTGATTTTGGATCACAAATTCTACAAAATTTCCTCCTTGATACAAAATCACTTTAACAACTCCAAGAGAGCAACTCAATAATCCATCATATCCATATCACAACTGTTGAAAAATTGATGATTCAACAATCTTGGTTGGACAATAATTAAGATGAATGCCAAAATGGAGAGTCACAAGAAGTTTAGAACGTGTGGGGCACATATGGAGAAGTCTAGGACGTGTGGGACACGAAAGGGGAAGCGAAACAGGACTCGAAGAAGCGAAGAAAGCGAAGAAAATGAGAATAGGCGCCATAGGGTTGAGCGCAAGACACGACAGAGAGTCCATTTTTTATCCGAATTTTGAGTTTTGGGAAGTTTTGGACTTTCAAAATAAGTGGACTCTTACTCCAACAAGGAATAGGATTAGTAAGCACGAAATACACCCTATATAAATACTTGTAAACCCTTTGGTTGAGATTAAGCATTAAGAGAGACTCTAAGAGAGGGGAAGAACTAGGGTAGACACTAAGTGCTTGTGCGCGCTAGGGTGGAACTATCGTTTGGGTGATCATTGCTTATGGTAGAGTAAGGGTTCACTAAACATTAGGTTAAGTCCTTTTTTAGGGTTCTTCAAATTGGATTTTTCTTGTAAAATCTCTAGGGAGTTAATAAGAGATGTTAGGATTCTTAGATCCACCGTGGACGTAGGCAATTGGCCGAACCACGTAAGATTGTGTTGTGCTATTTTATATTCTTCTTTGGATTCTTGCTATTTTGCTTGATTAACAGGTTATTCTGCTGCGCAAAGAAGTTAAAGTTGTAGGTTGAACTTGAGGTTATTCGCTTCAACATAGCCTCAAGAGGGAGAAGGGCGTTTCCTCCATCAACAACAACTTTATTTGTAAGTTGTAATTCCAGTTAAATCCATACACAACCTAAACTTAACTGCAGACAACGACTTAGTTAACATATCAATATGATTCTTCGACGTCAAAATTTTACACAGACTTATATTGCCACTTTGTATAGTATTTCGAATGAAATGCATCCTAGCATTAATGTGTTTCAATCTTTTATGAAACACCTAATGTTTAATTGGTGTATGGTACTTTGGCTATCACAATGCATAGAAGTATTAATTTTATCCATAGCCAAAGTTCAGTACACATATCTTTCAACTATATAACCTCCCTGATTGATTCTCCTAAGGCTATATACTCAGTTTTGGTAGTTGATAGTGTTATAACATGTTGCAATACTGATTTTCAGTATACGCTATATCAAAAAATCGTAAAGATATACCCAGATAAAGACTTTCTATTGTCCAAGTCACCTGTATAATATAAGTCTACATAACCTTTCACCACCCGCACCAATCCTTTTGAACTGAAAACCATAATGCGGCGTCCTCTTTAGATACTTGTGTATCCCTTTCACAACCATCCAATGCTCATTTCAAAGATTAACCATATATCTACTCACAACATTCACCGCTTGTACTATATTCTGCCTTGTGCAAACAATAACATACATAATAGAACTCACAACACTAACATATGGTATCTTTAAGCATATGCAGTTTGTCTTTTTCAGTTTATGGTGATTGAGATGCTGACAGTTTGAAATGCATTGCCAATGGAGTATACATAGCTTTAGCATCCCTTATTGTGAACTTATCAACAACCTTGAGTATATATCACTGTTGAGACAAAAAAATAACATCACTGCCCCTTAATGCATCTATACCCAAAATTCTTTTCGCTGACCTTAAATCTTTTATTTTAAACTCACCACCCAATTGATATTTCAGCTTATGTATCTCTTCTATATCCTCACATGCAATTAACATATCATCAACATATAGAAGAATATACATACATTTAGTATTATTCAATGCTTTGAAATATAAACATCTGTTATACTTGCTCCTTGTGAAATCATATTGCAGCATAAAATCATTAAATCTTCTGTGCAATTGTCTTGGAGAATACTTCAGCCCATATAAAGACTTCTTTAGAAAACAAGCATGATCTATTTTACACGATTTTTCAAAACTTTTCGGTTATGCCATGTATATTTCTTCTTCAAGCTTACCATAAGGAAACATTATTTTTACATCTATTTGTTCAAGATGTAAATTCAGATTTACACACATGGATAATAAAATTGCAAATGGATGAGTTTTTTACAATAAGAGAAAATATTTTATGGAAATCAACCCCTTCTATTTGTGTGAAGTCCTATGCAATAAGTTTAGCCTTAAACTTTGTAGGCTCAACACCTAAAACCCACTCCTTAACCTTGTAAAATCATTTGTATCCCACTAACCTCTTGTTGTTTAGTTTTACTACCAAATTTTAGGTTTGATTCTTTTATATTAGAAATGATTTTCTCTTTCATAGCTTGCTGTCATTTAACATAATTTACACTCTCTATGACTCCATCATATTATCTTGGTTCATTTTGGTTCATCATATTCCATAGTATAAGTAATGTTAAATGTATAGGCTATCAAATCTGTATGTACATCTTGGTACTCTTCAAGTTTAACTTCAGGAGTGCTAGACTGTAGTGGTGTTGTTTCAAAGGAACTTTCAGGTTCTTATTCTTCATGTGCTTTATCATTGAAGTGCTAACTTGTAGGAATGTCATATCTTAAATTATATTCCACTTCATAATATTCAGTTTCAGATTCAGAAACTGAACTTGGCATATTTTTTAGCTTCTTTAAAATTGAGTCTGGATTGGTTTTTAACAATATAGATTCATTGAATATCACATCCCACATCCCTGCTAATGATACTCTTGTGTGGCTTCAGATCAGTACACCACACCTTGTATCCCTAAACACCTCATGGATATCCAATGAATATCCCCTTCAATGCTCTTGGTTCTAGTTTGTCTTGCTTAATATGTATAAATGTAGGGCATTCAAATATCCCAAGTTAATTATATTTTAGAGTGCTCCCAGACCATTTCTGTTCTAGTGTCATAAAGCCATTAGGTGAAGAAGGACTTTGGTTTATCAAGTAAGCCGTTGTTATTATGACCTCCCCCAAAATGTCTCAAACAATCTGACATTGTTTAACATGCACTTTACCCTTTCAAGTAAGGTTCAGTTCATTCTTTCTATAAGTCCATTCTGTTGCGGTATGTACAGCACTATTTTATGCCTTGTAATCCCCTACTTAGTGTAAAACTTATCAAACTCGGTGTTATAAAACTAAAGACTATTATCCATCATAAGTCTTTCGATTTTTTTACCTGTTTGATTCTCCATAAGTGCTTTCCATTGTTGAAGCATTTTCATCACCTGCTCTTTGCTCTTCAACACATAAACTCACAACTTTTTTAAATAATCATCAATGAATAAGAAAAAATATTACGCACAACTAAAAGTGATAATTTTTGCAAGTCCCTAAATGATAGAATGTATAAAATTTAGAGTGTCCTTGGTGTTGTGTTTGCCTATGTTGAACTTAACTCTATGAGTTTTTCTAAGTACATAATATTTGCAAAACCCCATTGGCTGGATCCTACTCTTGCCAAATACACCCTAAGCAACAGTTCCTTTAAACCTCTCTCACCTAGTGCCCTAACCTCAAATATTACAACTTGGTCTGCATATTATTATTATCAATAGAGAAATATGCAGAATCAATTACAGCCTCTTCATTTAATATACAACTAGTGTTTACACTCACATTTCAAACCATTGAGCCCTTAACTACTTTCATTGTACTATTATCATCTTTAAATATGCAACTAAACTGATTAAGCATGCAAAAAAATAAAAAATTTTAAGATCAAATACATACTTCACATTTAACAACTTACTTACACTCTCATTATATAGTTTTTGCCTAATATTACCCATCCTAATGACTTGACAAGCTATATTATTGCCCATTAATATTTTACAATAATTAATGGACTGATAACTAGTGAACAAAGCTTTATTAGGACACATATAGAATGTACGTCCGGAGTTTAGAATCCACTCATTGGTGCTCTACCCATTCAAAGCAATTATTATTTTTGCAACTTCATAGTTTTCTTCATAGACTATAGCTGCATCTGGTCTCTTCCTTTGATACTTGCCTTTTCTTTTCGGACAATCCCTTCTGAAATGGCAATCTTTCTTGCAGAAGTAACACTTTTTGGATTTGCTCATCAATTTTGATCTTGATGAATTTCTCACTTTAGTTTTTCGACTCTTAACTCTCCCCCTTGCAATAAGTACAGCTGCAGAATTTTGTTGTTGTTGTTTTGACTTCTTGACTAACTCCTCTGAGTTTAGGGTGCTCTAACATTTTTCATTGTCAATGACTCCCTTCCATATAAGAGAGTATCAATAAAATATTCATAACTTTTAGAAAGTGAACTCAGTAACAAAATTGCATTATCTTCATCATTGATTTTGACATCAACAGTCTCCAAATCAATGACAGCCTTGTTGAATGAGTCAATGTGTTCATTGAGTGAACTACCTTCAACCAAAGACAACTATAACAAATTTTTCTTGAGATACACCAGTTTGCAAGAGACTTAGTCATATACAACTTATCAAGTCTTTTCCATAAACCTAAACTCAAAATAATTTCACCATGGCCTTTTTATTAATGGTTTTAGGATCTATGTCGGATTTAGATATTGTAGGCTTGTCACTAGTACTAGAGAGTTCCTCAAGGGCTGATTCTAGTCCTTGATTCTCAAACAAAGCCAACATCTTAAGCTTCTACGAATTGAAATCATTTTACTTAATAAACCTCTCAATTTCATGCTTTTGTGGTACCGTATTTACAAATAAATTTAGACAACCAATAACAAGCTCTGATACCAATTTGTAAGAGTATTAATAAGCAACATAATATATAGGATCGTAAAAACTAAGCAATGAATTAGATAATACAATTAGTCAACTAAGAACAACAATGTCTAAACATAAGAGCTAAGTAAAATAGTATAGAAAATGTAAAAATATAGCGTACCAAGACACAAAATTACGTGGTTCAACAATGTGCTTATATCCACAGTGGATCAAGGATCCGAACCTCTTTTTATTAATATTTGATTACAAGAGAACCAATTTTGAAAAATCAAACAATGATATAAATCAAGTTCAGAGCTCTATGGTTTGTTGTACAATATTTAAGAATGTGTACTTCGAACTTACTAATCCTAGGCACAAAATAGGGTACATATATAAAAGTTAAAAATGCCCCTAGCATTATAGAGAAGAACGTTGGGGCGTTCTCTTTTAAGTGATTAGCATCGCGGCGTTAAACTTTTTGTTTGTCTGTTAGCGCCACAACTTCTAGACTTGAGAAAGAATTTTCTTGTTTGTTTTGGTCTTTCCAATACTGTTCTATTGTATTATGACCATTTTTACGCTTGTTTTTAACTCTAATTTAATTTTTATTTTTTTTTAAATTTGTCTTAAACATAACTGTCACAATACATGTAATTTTGAATTTCAAATTTCACAATATCGTTCTTCATTCAGCCTTGTAATATACAAGTTAGAAACCGTTGAATTATCTCAAGTAACTTGGGGTGTAATTAATGACATTTTTAAAAAAAGGATTTTCAAACAAAAATATTTAACAATATGATCAAAAGAAGGAAAAAAAACTCCTACGGCTCTTAAAATGCTTTCTGACCTCATATATGTTCTGATTCATCTTAGCCAAATACTATAAAATTGATAACCCCCTGCATGCTGTTTTAATCTTCCCGTTAAATGCAATTAACGAAGAAAAATGTTAATTTAGTTCTTAAAATTTTATATATTTTTAAATATTTTAATTAATTAATTTTGCTAAAAATAACATATAAAGTAACTTTAAGAACAATAAAATATATTGGATCAAATATAATATTATTTTCCATGATGATAAATATTATTTACTTTTGTACCTCAAAATGCATTTAGGGTGGACAATGCAAATGGTAGTTCATCTTCCAAACCACATAGTGCAAATAAGGTTGGGTTGGGTTGGGTTGGGTTGAAAATTTTCAATCCGTGTAACCCAACCCAAACTGAAACTTACATAAAAATTATTATTATCTTATTTGAAATAGAAAAAAAAATTAATTTTTTATATTCACTTAATAATTTATAAATATAAAATTTATTTCAACTCTAATTTTAGTTGCTGATGCAACATTCTTTGCTAAAATATTTACTACTATTCAAATTCATATATAGTAAAATATTTACTTGTCCTTCTTTTCTTTTTGTTTAAAAATAGTTTCTTTTATTTTATGTAAAATTTTTTTTTTAAATGATTATGTATAAAGTTGGGATTCGTAGAACAACAACAAAATTATTTTGGATTATTATTATTTTATGAGATAATAATATTTTTGTTTTACAAATTTAACTTAATTTTCAACTCTTCCTCAAATATTTCAAAAAAATATAAATTTATCCTAATTCATTAATTTGTTTCTGTTTGTTTATACAATGGAATGAGAAAATCGTAATCACCACAAAAATTTAAAGTAAGTTAATAAAAATTATTAAGTAAGATACAAATTAATATATAGTATGACATGTTATTGTACAATAAAATTAACAAAATTATTTAGAAAAACATAAACAAACTAATGAATTAAAATAAATTTGTGTTTTTTAAAATTTATAAGATAAAGTTGAGAATTAAGTCAAACTGATAGGATAATAATATCCTTATCTTTTGTTTTATTTATTTTTGTAAACAGTTTTTTTTAAAATTATTTTGGATAGAATATTTTATTATTTTGAAATGTTTTCTTTTCATTATTTGTAAATTAAATTACGTTAAATTTAAATTTTGTTGTAAAAACTGAAGTTATGAGTGGCGTTTTAATAATTTAAATATTGCCTATTTTAAATTGTGATGTAAAAAATAATATTTTTTAAAAATAGTTTAAATCAAATAACCTAAACTAAACCAAATTAAATTAAATTAGTTTAGGTTGGTTCGAATTGTAATTTTATTTGGGTTGATTTGAGAATAACCCAACCCAAAACCGCAAGTTGTTCACCTCGATATTATATATATATATATATATTAATAGCAAAAACTAATAAAGTTATTTAAAAAATATAAAAATTAATTAATGTAATAAAATTTTAAAGATTTATTTTTTTAAAAAAAATATTGTTAAACATTGTAAGAAGATTTTCTTATACTAGCATATTCAGGAACAAGATTTGAATTGCATTATGATTTAAGTTCTTGCTGACTCGCAATTACTTGGTCTTCATAAATTATATGGGGAAAATTTGTTTACCATTTTATTTTCCTTACTTAAACAATTCCTCTTAGCAAGATGCACCCCCTCTATTTTTTTTAAATTATAAAAAATAATTAAAATTTTTCAATATTTAAGTTAATATTTAAAAAAATGAGACACTGTATATGGTAGAGTATATAACAAATAAAAATAAATTAATATATTATGATATATGTAATTCAAATGAATGAATACATAATAATTTTCTTGTTAAAGGATTGAAAATTTTTTATAATAAAAACTTTAATATTCATATTTCAGTTATAAAAAATATCGATTAATAATTTAAAGTAAAAAAAAACTATAATATTAGTCAATTTCGTAAAAGAAAGAAATTCTTAGGAGTGCCAAGTGTAGTCAAATAGTCGATCTAAAACATAAAACTGGGTTTGAGCCGATACGGGCCCAATTAGGAATCCATATTGAAATGCTGAACATAAATCTGGGTATGGCCCAAGCGGGGCCCGATCAGGGATCCAAATTGAAAGGGTATTTGTTAGCCCGCACCGAAACAAGTAACAACAACCCTAGATTTGAAACTATAAATATACAAATATGAGAAAATTTGAGTTCCTTTTTACTCTTCTAAACGATTGCGGCCATGGTACTGCTTCTCTCCTTCTAATTGAACTGAAATGGATACTACTACTCGTTTGCTATGATTTTTTTTCTTTTTGAGTTTTTTTGTTTGTGTTAGGTTGAATTTTAGTTTCGGGATTAAAAGGAGATTTTTGCTTCGTTTTCTTTTTAGCGTTTAATAAATTCAAAAAAAAAAAAAGGGTTTGTTGGATTATTAATGTGCGAACTTTCTAATGTTCTGTTGTTATACGAATAACTTTGCAATTATAGTTATGCAATTGTTATTCTGGAAACCAGATTGCTTATATTAGCTTAGGTAACACTCATTTCTTGATAATTTTGTTTAAAAGTGAGTAGAGCAATGGCTGTAACTATCCATTTATTTGCTATAACAAGTATGAAGCTTCTATGATAGTTTGTGTGTTTTTCACTTTTCTGAATTGTGGGAGTGAATTTATTTATGTTTTTAACGTGTTTTATGAATAAAGTATTGATATTTTATAATTAGCCAACATTTTAAAGTTTTTGAGTAATAGAACTTGTAGTGTCACTAGTTAAAAGACATTGTGAAAATTATTTGTGTTTATATTTTGTTTGCTTTGTTGAGTTTTCGCTCGTCACTGTCTCTTGGGTTTACTTGCGGACGTGGTTCTGTTTAGTTTGTTTGAAGCATCTTTGTTGATTCATTTCTTTTGGGTATTTAGTTTTGCTCAAGTATATGTTACTGTGTTTCTTTAAAGCAAAAATTGGTATGATAAATCTTTCAAAACAATTGGTATGATAGATATGAGGCTGTAGTAAAGGCTTAAATTCTGGGTATACCAATTGGCTATACAATCTGATAGCGGGTCGTCTTGGTGTTTGTTGGATGTTGTAACTGTCTTTTCAGATTGGTAAGATTATGTGCAAAAGGGATTATGTGTTTTGGATCATGATTGTGATAACTTAAAATTTTTTCTGGTTTCATTTGGACTGCAGGTGAACGTTCCCAAGACTAAGAAGACATACTGCAAGAACAAGGAGTGCAAAAAGCACACCTTGCATAAGGTGACACAATACAAGAAGGGAAAGGATAGGCTCTCTGCCCAGGGTAAGCGTCGTTATGTCCGTAAGCAATCAGGTTATGGTGGTCAGACCAAGCCCGTCTTCCACAAAAAGGTAATTTTTTTATGTGGTTTTATTAGGTGGCAGAGTCATGTATTCTGTATGGAAAGACTGCAGATTGCTCTGACTTTGTTAAATGTTATCTTCTCATGGAGATTCCATGTTTAACTCTTCCAGTGTTTGCTGTTTTTGTTCTACAGGCCAAAACTACCAAGAAGATTGTGTTGAGGCTGCAATGCCAGAGCTGCAAGCATGTGTCTCAACATCCTATCAAGGTGAGGTTTAATATTTTGTTGTATTATTTGATTTAAGCTTTTCATTTCTGTACTTGTGTCATTTTTTAACTTTTGATATTGTTTTTGGATTTTGCAGAGGTGCAAGCACTTTGAGATTGGTGGAGACAAGAAGGGAAAGGGAACTTCTCTTTTCTAAGTGCCTATGTCTTAATTCTATGTTTCTCACTTTACTGCACTCAATAGAACTTAAAGCCAATATGGGATACTTTTATTTTAGTTTTTGTTTTGTTGTTAGTTTGAAGCTGTCAATTGAAAACATGGAGCTGCTTGTTAAGCACTGTTTGCGATATCAATTAATTTTAGATTTGAAATTTTTTAGCATTTTTGTTGATTTGCTTGCATGGAGGCAGGAGCTGCTTGTTAAGGCAAGTCTGTTTAGTTTCTTTTTCCAATTTTAGGTTAAAGAAGATAAACACGGTTTGGTAACATAAAGGCATTTTGATATGAGCCCACAGCTCCTATGAAAGTGGTTCTGCTTTTGGGTCCTCTGCAACAAGTCAATGACTATTATCTTTCGTATGCAGGTCTTCTATATTAGCTAACTGGCTTTCTTTCTAGTTTTGTTTACCTCATGTGGAAACTGGTGACTTTCTGTAAGTATGTATGATTAGTGTATATACTGATGTTACTAATACCTAGTGGTTCTAAAATTTCCACAATGAATGATATGGAATTTTATTTATTAATTGGATGGTATATTATGAAAAGAATGTTAATATAGATTTCAAAGATAATGTCGATTAAGAAAAAATTAATATTTTCCCATGTTAGCTTGGAGCTGCATGCAGAAGAAGAGTTCTATTTGGACTACTGGGATAAGAGCTTTCCATAAATATGTCCTGAAATTTGGTTGTTGAAGAGTGAAGCAAATGCCTCAGTGCCTCCATGGTTGTGCATTGCTTAAAGTGCAGAAGAAAGAAAGAATAAGATTTGATCAAGCTTCTGCAATTGCAATTTCTACAAGCAACGTTAACCTATTAAGAGTAGATGATGCTAAAATCGCAATAGTATGACAGGAAGCACTTGTTAAATAATTTTAGCTCCAGTTGTACATGGATTCTCGCATAAGCAGGAGGAAGATATTAACTTCAGGTCATCCACATCAAGAAAACAAGTTAAGGCATAAGTGGGCAGCAACAAACAAGTTATCGACCTTGTCCATTAGTCCAACTCAAGACTATTGATCTTAGATCGTGCTGATGACCTTACCCATCAGTCCGAATCAGGTCATTCGAAGGCATGTCAACTCAGATCTATGAAGTTTGGCCTTTGAAGCAAAGATTTTGCTGGTAGAGATTTTATACTTCCAATTTTAAGAAAAACATATTATTTATAATTTTTTAAAATAGTATATAATTCTTTAAAAATATATTGTAAAAATTTAAAGTGAAACTTTTTAAAATAAAATAAAAGTATTTTAGACAATTTAACAAATAAAGGTATTTTAGACAATTTAACACATTAAAAAAGTTTGTTACTCTTTATGCACAAAACTCAAAATTTGTACTTTTTTTAATAGAAAAATATATATATTTTAAAATCATTAAAAAAAAAAACTCTTCTTTGATTTACAATCAAACAAACTCTAAACTCAAGTTATAATTTATCTTTGCTCATTGTGCCCAACTTGGGTCATCGAAGGGCATATCATCTTAAAATAGATCTGCTAGGTCTATTTTATTTTATTTATTTATTTTTACTAAAGTTAAGTTATATCTAACATAGAAAAGGAGTCGTGTTGTGCTGTTAGGCCAACAAAATTTTGACTTAGATGAATTGTTGTGCTTTGGCTAGCATACATGAAAAAAATTTGTGTCGTGTCGGCTCAAGCACAATAGCCAAAGGCTCGACATAGCATGACTCGTTGTCATGCTGTGTTGGTGCATGAGCTCAATGGGTTGTGCCCATGAGCTAAGCATGGAAATTCTTTTTTTAAACTTTTTATAAAAAAATAAAAATTATTTGAAATAAAAGTTTGTAATTATTAAAAAAGAATTGAATTTGCAAATGATAGATGGTTAAATAAGTACCAACCTAGTTGAAATGTCTTTTAATTATAGTTATGTAAATTTTACATTTTATTTTTATATTTGTATTTAATAATTTTAGATTTAGAATAATATCAACAAATTTTTATTGATAAATTATAATTGCAATTTCAATTATGGTTATAACATAATTTTAATTCAATATTGTTAACTTATAATTAATAATTTTAATTTTTATTATAATATTTATAATTATAATTAAAATATTGTAAGAAAATAATTATTAAAATTTTAAAAAATTAAAATATCTCAAAAAATAAAAATTAATTTATAAATCGGCATGAACCCATTGGCCTAATTCATGTTGAGCCATGTTGGGTCGTGCCTGACACAGTCCATTGTGGGCTCGTGCCAACATGACTTCTTGAGTTGTGTCACGCAAACACTGCATTATAGCATGTCTTGTCGGCCTATGGCACACTATAGTGTCGTGCTGGCCAAGCAGCTCATTTGCCACCTTTAGTTATACTCACCTTATGTCATCCTCAATTTTGATTATTTTGAAAGATTAGACTAGACGTCAACCTCATCAATAGTTAAGCATACGGCTCACCTTACCTACACTACATCTCATCTTTGTATGTGACCTTCGATAACTTAGATAAACTTATAAGTCAGTTTAAGCCAAAGCCTATCACTTTTATTAGGCCAAGCTCACCTATTAGTTTGGGCTTAGGCTTGAGCGAGTTTTTTTCAGGCCAACTTATGAAACTAATTTGAATTAATGTGGTATGTGTACCAAAAAATTAAAAGTTCTTCAATTGTTTATTTTTATTAATATTATGAACATTAGATAAAAAAAAACTAAAATTTAATAGTGCTTGTTTTTATTAAGTAAAATAAAATATGCAAATTTTCATGTGATAAATAAAAGAGCGAGAATTGCGTCATTATAGTTCTAATATATGCCAATTAAGTTGGCACCCGTTGAACTACAAATAATTTATAATGCTCTAACTTTAATTATAAATATTATAAGTACGAATTTAACTCATTGGTTGAGTTTATTGTATTTTTAGATTTTCAAAATTCTCAATCATGTCATCACTGTTACATCTCAATCTTTCAAAGTATATTAGGGATTTAAGTATATCATCTATTAATCTACTCATTTAATCATCTAATAACCTGTCACTTACATTAAAATTTGACTTCAATATAGTTAAGACCAACTGTTTATCATAAATATTTTCTATTAAAAGTAGTGTTTAGTCACTAACCTAATATATCTCATTTACGTATTTTTATTTGTATTGTACAAATTTTAATTGTACCTCATCTCATCAGTGCAATAAGATGGGACCTAAACATTGTTTAAAAATTTATGTAAGTTTTTATTTATCATCTATTATCAAATATATGAAATCCTTAATAGGTAATCTATATATCGCATAATTTGTGCATTTTTATTTGGATGAGACGAATTTTTCTCAATTAGGGGAGAGAAAAATACTTTAAAAAAATAGGCTTTGACTGGTGCCAAACATGATGTTACACCTACTGAAAGACTCTCGGTTGGGAGTTCCTAAAGACACAAATATTATTTTCTCGTGGAATGCTGCTACAAATTTCATGCCTATTTTGGCGAATTTCTCTCTGATTCTTATCTAGGTCGATTCCTCACTGTTGGAACAATCACTTTGTATTTTTTGAATATTGCTTTTAAGGTTCAATGGCTTCTTCTTTTTCTTTTTTTTTTTCTTTTCTGCCCTTAATTTGTATTTGCATGTGGCTCCTTTTATAGGCTTCTTGAATAACACGTATCTTTATTTCATTAGTAGCATCAATCTTTGAATTTTCTCTAAATCTAAGCCTTGCTAGGTCTTGTTTGCTTTACACTTATCTTGAAAGCTTAACTGATTCCAAGCTTCTGTTTAGTTTAACTTTTTGGCATTTATCTGGTCTTCTTCTGTTTAATTCTAGGCTTAAGGCTCGCCATCTTAACTTTGGGCAGGACTCAGTTTCTTTCTATAAGACATAAAAATGAATGGCCTCTCGTCTCTTTCCACACAGCCATACAAATGAATTAGTTTTACTTGCTCACACTCCCCATTAGCTTGGTTCCATCTTCAGTCTTCTGTTAAAAATTTCCAGATAATCTTCTTCCCATTCTATTTCATTGTTAAAGAGTAACATTATTATATATATTAAGTTGGAATTTCAACTTTCTATGCCAAGTATTATTCTTCATGAAAACATTTTTAAACAGCTAAGAAAATATGAATAGAGATCGACCTAATTAATCAGAGAAAGTATTTTTAATGATAATAATGACAATCAAGAAAGCAAGCCTGGTTCTACTTCTTAGATTGTAACAGTAATATTTGGTGTCTAGCTAATTAATCAATATAAATGTTAAACAATGAGCTTTTGAGAGCAAATGATTTTCATGTAGATGTTAACAGCTCTAAGATCACCTCTTATAAATTGTAAGCGTTTAAGTCCTCACACAAGTTTTGGCCTTCTAGGCAAAATATGAGACAAAAGAATAAGTAAAAGAGGAAAAAACTTGGCATGTTCAATGTAACTATTAAGCAGAAATTGATAGTTTAATTTTTATATTTTTGTTGAATTATTCATTAAGTTCTTAATTCACACAAGTTGTGGTTTTTTTTTTTGGAAAAATATTAGACAATTGACAATGTAACTATTAACCAGAAATTGACAGTTAGCTCTTGTGTTTTTGTTAAATTAATTATTCATTGGTTGTTAATTTCTTAAAAATACTTTGGTTAGTTTCCGCTGTCCAAATTTTTTTTGTTAAATACTTATTTTTTCTGTTATTTTATAATTTTATCCTCAATTAACATGTTGTAATTTATTTATTAATATAATAACCCTTAATAATGATTACAAATTAAAATTAGATAATCATTACTAAGTTTAAATTAACTGGTTATTAAGTAGCAATTAAAAATGAGAATATTATATATTGATTGGTTCAAATTATAACTTGAAAAAAATTAAAATAATTACAAAACAACAAATTGAAAATATGGAACCACTATTCGTGTATTATCAATCAAATTATAATTGTAATAATAACACAATAATATTTTAATTTTTTTTCTCTCGTATAAGTAGCGAGGATGAAAAGAGTTGGGGTCGTTAGAGTGGCAGTGGCATGGTGGAGGAGAGTGGGTTTCTGGAGAAATGAAAATGAAAATTTAATTTTTATTTTTAATATAAAATTAATAATAATATAAAAGATATATTTATCTTTAAAAAATTAATTTTAACTGAATTTTTTGAATGGCAAGAACTAATTGATATATTTTAAAAAAAATTATAAATTAGTAAGTAATTCAATAAAAATATAAGAAATAAACTATCAATTTCTCTAAGTAGAATGTAAAAATTTTAATTGAAATTTTTTAATTTTTTAAATATTTAACCTTGAAAGATATAATAATCTTAAAGTTAATTATTGGGCCACTTGGTAACAAGCAAAATTCACTAGATAAGTTTTTTGAATGAGTAATACTAGTTGTTGGTTCTAATATTTATAGGGCCAATCAACTCTTATAGTCTAAACTCATAATTTAAATTATATTAAGATATTAATTATTAATTAGTATTCTACAAGTGGAAGAATTTCATTTAAATCATTCTTCTTTGATTGAATTAGATTAAGTTTTCTATTTACAAAGGCTTAATTGAATTATACTTTGATTTGGACTCATACATTGATAATTCAACATGAATTAGAATTTGTGCACTATAAATAAACATGCTATCTTAACCTATGATTTATTCAAAATTTATAGATTCATAAATAATACATCAATTTATTGATTATTCAATCAAGTTATAGTACAAAAAAAAGCTCTAAAACTCTAGAAACACTCTTGAGATTTTCGAACAATTTTTGAGAGCACTATATAACAAAAGTAATAATCTCTTACTTGTTAAAACACTCTTTCACACGCAGCACTCAATTCTTTTTTTTATTATTAACTTGAATATTAAAATATTTTTTCTTACAAAAAGACAATCTTATTCTAGAATATGTTTTCAAAAGCATTATAGAGAAGGGGATAGGCTTTCTCAGAATTCTTGACGTAAAAATAATTTCTCAAAACTTTATTAATCATTCTAAAATTTATCCTGAAAATGCATCCAAGATAAAGTGAAATTTATTGTATAGATCATACATTTATATAATAAATTACTCAACGAAATATTAATCCATTCAATAAATAATACATCACATACCACTTCGTTTAAAATGCTCTTTTCGAAATAAAATTTGATACGTTTAGCATTACTGTTTATGAATAGACCCTGTTGATATTCTTGGAAAGGATGCTCAGAGTCTAACAGCTGTAGTTTTCAACTCTGTCCTTTTGTTATCCTCTCTCATGTGTCAATGAGTTTAGAAACTGAGGAAGTCGATGCCACACTTACATGAATAAAAGATCAATATATGCTAAACATCAACACTAAACTTATTGGTTTTTATATGCAGGGAATTTTATTCAAGTCCTCTCTCAAAAAGTTGGGTCACGTCAATGTATTTACTCAATTTAAGAGATAACTTTGTGCTAAAACAGCTGAATTTTTGATGTGGTTTCTGAGATCGGTTTTCATTCGTTGTGTAATCGCAATGCATGTAACCTTGTTCAGTTGCCATATTTTAACCAAAATCTGCACATAATTAGTTCTGTACATAAACTGAACTGCTTGGCCTTGGGCTTTCATCAAGAGAAATTACATGAAAAATTGTCATTGTGGCATCAAAATGTCCTTTTCTCAGGCTCAAGGGATGAAAAATTTAGTTAGAAATTTTGTTGTTTGTAATTTTGTCTCAGGTTGTGGGTTTTAAAGCTTAAGTTTCCGGAGATTTTGTACGTGTTTCTGGCCACGATCTTAAGAAAATAAAAACCACGAGTTGTGGGAGTAATTCGTTTATTATGAAAGTTGGACTCTTCTTGATTTCTAAAAGTTTACAAGCTTAATACGGGCTTCCACTTCTCAAAAATATCAGATAAGTAATTTTGTTCTATCCTGAAATTTGGGAGTCTTGAGAGTGAAAAACATTTCTACTTCTTTAGCCCAGCTGAACTGTTCATGCAAGCTGATTAATACAAGCTCAGTCTCGACTTCTTGTTAATCTCTCTTCTCTTTTTGTAGTGTTGACATGTAAATTGCAGAGTCGTTGCAAGCTTAATACCGGAGCACATTCATAAAATAAAAATAAAAAAAGCACAGAAAATTATGAATGCATAATAATTGAGTTAATTAAAAAGAAAGAAATGATAAAAATCAAATTATTAACTAAAGAATATATATTGTTTTTAATAGACGCATGAAGTTGATATAAAGTTATAGCATTATTAGAGCAGTTGATAATAATTGAGTTCATTAAAAATCATAAAATATAGAATTAACAAATGATAATATTCTTTTCCTTTTGGATAGAGCAATCTCTTCGAGTCAAATCAAACATAATTTATCATTTTGGTTGACAAATGAAGTCTGAAGAACTTAGTAGACCGGCTAAGGGAACTGCAAATATGTTCACATTTAGAGACATATTACTACACGTGGCACGATCGATTAAGTTGAATTAAACCCTTAAGATTCTGAAATAAATCAAATAATTAGTAGATGATAAAAAAAAATAATAATTACACTAATACAAATCAACAGCTCGTCTATTTATACAACTTTTTATTTGGTCACAGAATCACAAGTCAAAGATTCTCTTATATATGATTCACGAACCTTGGTATAGTTAAATGTTTATATCATATAATATGTAACATAAAATAATGTTTGTTTTTACATAATTTTAAGAATTATCGGCATATACATATAATTGTTATGATATATATATATATATATATTTGCATATAAGTTTTGATTTGGTGATATTCTAAATTAATGTCAAGTAATTATTAAGTAATAAAATAGTATAAATTTTAAAATTATTGAATACGTTATTTTATTATTTAATAATTATTTTATACATAATTTAAGATAAAAAAATTCGAGATATGAATCTAAATCATTCTCTCTAATTTTAATATAAACAAGATATGAATCTCATTTATTTTAATCTTAAAAGTTGTTCTCAAATTATTTAATTGACACCCACACGCGATATCTCTCTCACATCACATATATCATAAGACTTTCAATTCTTGTTATGTGTCTTCAAGAGCTTTCACTTGCTTGCCTGGCTCTAATCACATAGCATAAAAATAGGGAAACGTTAATGGCATTAGGCAATTGGCATGCCACCTTTTTACTTGTTGAATTCTACAGAAAAAAAAAATTTCATGAATCTTGATCGATCCGTCGTCAATCCACAAGTAGTGAAAGTCAGCAAAATGTATTATATGTAAGTATGATTGGTTTAATATTACTGGAGGCACCATAATATAATACGTTCTTAATTATCATCACCGTCTCTGAACATATAATCAAGATTTTCAGGATAACTCCAAACTATTTTATTTCATTTCATGTGTATTCAGTATGAATAGAAAATTCTTCTACGTAACCCCAAGTCAAAAATGGGTGGTTGTTCCTTTCAAATTCCCGAGAAAATTGAACGTTAAAAAAATTGCTCCCACAGACCACATGGCTGACAGATTTATGGATTATCATAAAATATTGGTAGCCAACGTGCATGAACGCAAGTTTTGAGATTTCTCATCACTCTAATTAAGATTATTAAAATCTAAATCATATTAAAGGCACCCTTTTATTCGGAGAATAATTTATTAATTATTATATATATTAAATAATTGTTGATTTTTTAAAAAAGTTTTTGTTAATGAAATACTTATACAACATTAATCAAGATTGACTCATCAAATATAATATAAATTAGAATATAAAATTTATATTCAAATTATATAAATATAACTTGAATATGTAATGTATATTATTACTGAAACTGATATACTACATCCAAAATATTCTAAACTTTCTCTGTCATTCGATCTAGAATAATGTTGACTTAACAGCTTTACGAGAAGTGCTTCTGCTTCTTCTGTTTACAGTGAAACCTTCCCACAAAACCCCACCAAAAGGGGATGGTCATCGATTATACTTACTATTCTCCCTCTCCACTCTTTATATTTAAGAAAAAAAAAAACTTATTTTTAGTTTTTCAAAAAGAAAAATAATTATATATAAATGATAGGAAATGTGAACGGCAAGAAAAGGTGGCCTAAAACGATATTATTTTAGAAATATTTGTACCTTTTTTTGGGAACAAATTTTAGTTATTTTTTTCATAAACGTTCGTATTTGAAAATAATTTTTTTATTATATTTTAGTACACGTATCAAATAAGTCAAGCTGGTGTATGAATTGCTGGCCTTACTTCACTTAAATTATTTTCTATATTTATTTATTTACGGACAAATATTTTTATTAGAGTGAAACAAGAAACTTGGTTGTTAGTAGTTTAGAAGTTATTACACGCAAAATAGATCTTTTGTCTGAAAATTTATGTCATCTTGCTACTTCTAGTATAAACTCTCAAATCTCAACACTTTTCAATTCGGGGTGGATTTTGAATCTCGTTCTTTTTCATTCCCTGCTCTTCATTGTGAAGGAAGCTAAAGCTAGCTAAACTCTCAACAATGGAGGACAAGATGGAGGGACCCAGCTCAGATCAAAGAGAAATGAGCAATGAAGAAGCTGCTAACAATCAAAAGAGACCAAAGGGTGGTCTCATTACCATTCCATTTATAATTGGTACGTTCATGCACAGCATATTATAACAAAAAATCAAAATCCTTTTACTTAAACGGGGTTTGTTTGATTTTCTGAGCATGAATATTTTAATTCTTGAAGTTTCTTTAAATTTTGTCATGGTTGCGTCTTGTTTTCTTTGTACATTGAAACATACATAAACACGTTATAATTTAATGGGATGATAAAGTTTTCAGTGATCTTTCATGTTTAGCCTTAGTTTTAATGACCTTTAAGTTAAATACTTTGAATCTTTGTCTTGAGAGTCAAAACAAAACATGAAGTGTAAACTAATTTTAGTGTTTCTTTTACATGGTTATATTATATATGTAGCTTTAGTAGTTAATATTTGAAGTTTAATGTAATTCTCATCTTTGTGCTGTGTCTTTGGGAAGCAAACGAGGCATTTGAGAAGGTGGCAAGCTATGGGCTGTTGCCAAACATGATATTGTATTTGATGAAGGACTATCATATGGGAGTTGCCAAAGGGACAAATATTCTTTTCTACTGGAACGCTGCTAGCAATTTCGCGCCTGTTTTGGGTGCCTTGCTATCTGATTCTTATCTGGGTCGGTTCCTCACCATTGGCTTGGGTTCCATCTTCAGTCTTCTGGTAAAATTTCGAAATAATATTTCTTTTATGGTCGTTTCCGTTGGTGCAAACACACATCCTGCTTTCTGCTCACTTTAGAATTTAATCAAACATGTTATATGCAATTGATCGAGTCCACTCAAGCACTTTCTAAGATCTTGCTCCGATGATCTGGAGTAGTAAATATATCTATAAACATGCAATAGGAAGATAGAATCAGTTTTAAGGTTTACCCCCAGCGGATAAAATCATATCATAGTTAACCAATTGGTCAGTTCGAGAGAGTTTTACAAAGTAGAAGCTTAAAAATTTGAGTTTGTTCTTTTATTCTGCTTTGTTCATGAGCCCAGTGAGGTTAGAAACTGATGCCATGCTCATTTGAATAAAAGATTTGTCATGCAAATGTCTACCTTTTTCCCAGTTGGTTTATATGTGCAGTGAATTTTAGTTAATCCTCATTCCGAGAGTGTGGTCTTACAATAGCCATACTAACATATTTCCTCATTTTAAGAGATACATTTGCGCAAAAAGAGCTGAATTAATATGCGGTTTCTGATGTTGTATTAAACGCTGTTGAGCTTTTGCCTTGCATAGACAGGTTAAGTTGATGTATGTCCACAGACTACTTTAACTTAGTGCTTTTATTAAGAAAATCACATCAAACATTCAATGTAACAGGGGATGATTCTCCTATGGTTTACGGCAATTATTCCCCATGCAAAGCCACCTCCCTGCAGCCAATTAACCCACAGCTGTGAGTCCCCAACTGCAGCTCAAATGACTCTCCTGATCTCCTCATTTGCCCTCATGTCCATTGGAGCTGGTGGCATTAGGCCATGTTCCTTAGCATTTGGAGCCGATCAATTGGACAGAAGAGATAACCCCAAAAATGAGGGGATCCTGGAGAGATTTTTTGGTTGGTACTATGCTTCAGCAGCTCTATCTGTCGTGATTGCTTTGTCGGGCATTGTTTACATTCAAGATCATCTTGGATGGAAAGTTGGTTTTGGAGTTCCTGCAATCCTTATGTTCTTGTCTGCTTTCTTGTTTTTGCTTGCTTCTCCCTTGTATGTCAAGGTAAAAGAAAACAAAAGCTTATTCACTGGCTTTGCACAAGTGGTGGTTGTTTCTTACAAGAACAGAAAACTTCAACTGCCGCGGCCAGATGCTAGTGCATATTACCATCACAATAAGGGTTCTCTGCTTGTTGTGCCAACTGAAAAATTAAGGTAACACATTAACACTACCTCATTGTCATTGATTTCCTTTTCAGTATGATAGTTTGACGAGCCTTTTTATCTTTTTGTTATTAGGTTTTTGAATAAAGCTTGCATCATTAGAAATCCTGAAAGCATAGCTCCGGATGGATCAGCTTTAAATCCATGGAGTCTTTGCACAATAGAGCAAGTAGAAGAGCTAAAAGCATTGATAAAGGTTATACCGATTTGGTCTACAGGGATCATGATGTCAATAAACATGAGCCAAAACTCATTCCCACTTCTCCAAGCTAGATCCATGGACCGACATATTTCTTCAAGCTTCGAAGTTCCTGCTGGCTCTTTTGGAATGTTCACAATTGTTACTATAGTATTATGGGTGCTCCTCTATGATCGTGTAATTATTCCAATAGCATCAAAGATCAGGGGTAAACCAGTGCGGCTTGGCGTGAAACTAAGAATGGGAATCGGGCTATTTCTCTCTTGCATTACCATGGTTGTTTCAGGAATTGTTGAGAATATTAGAAAGAAAAAAGCTATCCGAGATGGGTATTTGAACAATGCTCAAGCAGTGTTGAACATGTCTGCAATGTGGCTTGTGCCACAACATATCTTGAGTGGCTTAGCTGAAGCATTTAATGCCATTGGGCAAACAGAGTTTTATTATTCTGAATTCCCTAAGAGTATGTCAAGTATAGCTTCTTCTCTATTTGGTTTGGCCATGGCTGTGGCAAACTTGTTAGCAAGTGTTGTATTAAGCACTGTGGATCATCTCACTTCAAAAGGAGGGACAGAAAGTTGGGTTTCTTCCAATATTAACAAGGCTCATTATGACTATTACTATTGGCTTCTTGCGATTATGGGTGTTGTTAATTTGCTATACTACATTTTGTGTAGTTGGGCTTATGGACCTTGTGTTGATAGCACACCAAGTGTTAGGAATGAAGGGAATGGCACCAAAGAAGAAGAGTTACCTAATCTAGAAAAAAACAGAGTTGGCGATGGAGGAAATGACTTGAAGGAGGAATAATTTTATCTAGGTCCAGAGAATTGGCAGCATGATTTGAGTTTATTTTTGTATGATTAGTTGTACTATATGTATGTATAATTATGCAACTGGGTGACAAAAGTAACTAGAATTATAGCTTTTGTAAGCTATAACAATGTTCTCTCTTAAGAATTGGTGTTTGACCTACAATTGTCTCTTATACTGCAGTTACAATGCTTCTCCAACATAAATATATATTTGCAGATTGCAGTATAATTTATACAATGAAATTCAATGTTTCAACTTACAAGAGTTTATTTATGGCAACGTTTCATTTTGTTGATTGTAAAACTGAACAATCTGTAAGACTTGTAAGGATATGAATTGTGTTATAAATTATTAGACTTGAATAATGAGTACTTTACTATCATCTAGGATTCAATTATTGACATTATTGAGAGCTCAATTTGTTTTAAGAAGCAATTCAATGAATGGTAATGCCTGCTTTTGGATTATTTCGAGAGTGGGACAAGTTTTTCACTTTCTTTAGCAAGAAAATTAAACATGACACTTGGATTTTCTCTCTCATTTTCCCTTGGACCAAACGCATGCATTAGTCTATATTCTTCTGTCCTTTACTCAATGGAACCCACAACCTGAGATTCCTTCAACAAGTCCACACTCCACCTCTCCTTTGATTGTATAGTTCTGAGACTGAGTTTTTATTGGATCAAAACAAATGAATGGCTTCAATTTGCAGCTGCTGATAACATTCATGGTGCCTCTTTGGCTTACCTTTGATGGGGTGTAATTCGTGATAATTTTGCAGAAAGCATTTTGAAGTAAAATATTTAACACCGTCAATTTGAAATTAAAAGTATAAAATGACTTCTTTGTCACCCTTCTTTTTCGTTTTCTTTAATTTCATTTTAGTAACTCATCGAACCCAACTCAAATTGCAGCAAGAGTACTACTTGCATAATACTACAAACTTTACTGTCATGTTTGTTTTGTGAAGCTAGAAAAGGAACCATGGAAGGCCGCAAATTGAATGGTTTTCTCTTGTTGTTTAATAAGGCCAATTTTATGGGTAAGTAGTAGTATAACAAATAGAAAGAAATCATGACAGCTAAGACAGAGATCAACTGCCCATAACTCACAAATGGTGTTCTGTTTGGGGTGAAGTAAAGGGAAATCTATCTATCGCAGGGAACATTTCTTGCCCTATGGGCAATGTTGTAAATGTTGTAATTATCCCTGAGATTCTGTAGTATCTCTTTATTTTTTGATCCTTCGAGCGGGAGGAAAAGAAATGAAACGGAGTTGTATATTTAGATTATAACTTATGTATATTAAAACTTATATTGCATTGCATTCCCACTTATAACTCACCAAATTATATTATCACCACTAAGCGGAGTGTCACTGTCACTTCACCCTGCATAATGTAATACAAGATAAGATAAGAAGCATGCACTAACCTCCACAAAAAGATTTGAGTTGTTACATTCACACTCATAAAAAAGAAAAAGGTTTGATTATTGTAGGGTCAATCACCTGCATATATTTTTATATTAGTATGATATTATTTTATTTAAATTTAAATTTTTATAAATTTATTTTTAAATTTTATCATAAAATCTCATACTAATGAATATATTGTTCATACCCTATATACTTGTGATCTTCACTTTTTATAATCAGTGTGCGACTTTGTTTGCATTTTTAATTTTTAACAATCATTCTCTCGAATAAAAGACCATATCATTGATCATGATTTGAGCCTCTTGTTAAATAATTACCCATTTGTCTATCTTTCTCATTAAAAAAACCTCGTTCCATTGCGTCTACAACTCATTTTTAATGTGTTAGAGCGCATGCTTTACGTAAAGTACTAAAGTATCACCTACCTCAAAAGATTGCTTTATTCAAGTCAACTCTTCATAGTTGAGTTAGTGGAGGCAAGGCTTACGTGAAGCACTGGAGCACGTTGCCTATCCAATAGAGCTCAATCACAAATCCGATCGCAAGTTAATTGGAACTCACCACTTTCGTTCGACACTAAAAATTTCTTTCACATGACTAATTTTGAAGCATAACTCTAATATCATTTGTAGAGACCAATAAATCATATATATATATTTTTACATTAATATAATATTATTCACTTTGAATCTAAATCTTTATAAATTTACTTTTAAATTTTATTTAAAAAATTTCATATTAATAAAAATATTAATCATACATTATATACTCATAATTTTTATTTATTTATAATTAATGTGAGACTTTGTTTGCATTCATAATTTCTAACCATCATCATTATCATTATCATTATTATTAATATTAAAAGTAGAGGAAGTTTGGTTTGGCTTTAATTTAGGGCCAAATGGCTTTAAAGGCAAGACGTGAAAAGGGAGTGGCACTATCCTCCTTTATTGTCTTTTCCTCTTCTCATTAGTCGGTACTCAGGACCCTTCCTTCCATAATTGGAACTGCTATCAGATAAATTCACTGATATCTAAATTACAATAAATATATCACTGAACATCTTCAATTTTTAATAATACTCAAAGAGTATTTATTCAAGAGACTTAACTCTTTTTCTTTCAAAACGTAGACTTGTGTTTGTGATGTTTGTATAAAACCATTTTGTTAACAATATCGGTGCCGAAACCAATAGCAACTCGAAAAGCAAAGCCCTGCTGCTTAGTCAGATAAGCCGAAGGCTAAACAATTGAAGAAGAGATTGAGAGTTGGAAAAATATTAAAAGGAGGAAGCTTTGTATTGGTTTATCAAACAAATACATTAATGTAACGTTTGGTGAGCCACTTAGTATAGTATTATGTTGTTTCTATAATATTTGTTTTGTGCATTCTTTAAAGTGTGAATGTTATTTGAAAAGTAAAGCTCAAAAATAAAATCGTAACGAATTTTGTACTCAAAATAGATAATATTAGCACTCTTATATGATTCTCTTCGCTATCACTCTTACCTTAAAACCAAGTCATTAAATATTAGAGGATAAACCGTCATAAAAGTTATTAACATTGAGACAATATAATATTCTAGAGAAGTGAAAATTATCTTTAAATATAGTATATATTTGCAATTTTGACTTATATAAATTACAGTGTTCGTGGCCTATTCTTAATTGAAATATCTATTAAATCCAAATCTTCCAATAATCTTAAAGATAATTTTCTTTGAACTTATATGAAATTTATCCATCTTCTTCCCTTTAACAAACATACAAGTCTGAAAAAAGTTTCTTCTCTTTAATCCATTTTTATCAATATTATTATTTAGCCATAAAAAATAAAGATAAACAAGTTAATGGTTGACCAATAATCCATAATAAATTTATTATGAATTCACAATATATTTGGCATAAAGTTATGATAAAATTTAAATAAACTAAAATTATCAATGACAAAAAAAATAGTTCGGCCTCAAAATCAAAGTTTAAAAGTCTAATTTATTGACAAATGAAAATATTCTTGAAATGTTAAATTGTTTATTTTTTTATTCATGTCTATAAACAAGTAAAAGATATTTGAACCCTTAAAATTGAAAGAGGTGCTCAAATTTAAAATTTTTAAAGGTAATAATTTTTGTTAACTTTAACGATAAAAAAAAAATATTCACTTTATTTTAACTAAAAAATAAGTCAAAGTTCACTTAAATATTAGAGAATGAACTTAAACTTTTGACCTCAAAGTTAAAGACCCCACAATTTAATCAAGTAAATTATTCTATGTTTATATTTATGTATGAATCTGTAAATTTTATTAATAAATTATTATGAAGACCACATATTAATGAATATATTGCCATGAGGACCACATATTAATGATTTTAAAATTGTTATTAAAAGGGTTTGCCCGATCACCCAAATGACATGTAAGAATATTTAACATTATGCTAAGGTAAATTTTATCACATAATGTCAAAATAAAAAATGTAAAAAGATAAAAGGATCGGACCTTAGTCACCACCCCTTGCCATCGGTTACCACTCACTAGCCACCGCCTATCACCCTGGTCATCCTCGCTAGCCACTACTTGCTAGTCACCACTAGCCTCCACCAGACAATGACCAGTGGTGGATTGTGATTGACGACCGCAGATGGTGGTTAGGGTTTTATCGTTTTACCTTTTTATATTTTTTGTTGTGACATTTTGTCACAAAATTTGTTATAACTTTATGGTGAGTATTCTTACTTGTCATATATTTGATCAGGGTTCAAACTCTTTCAATAATATTTTTAAAATCGTACATTATTTTTAAAATTATTTAATTGGTTAAATATGTTAATAAAATTTATAGATCCATTTAGTTGGTTAAATATATTAATAAAAATTTACAAATCTATTTAGTTGATTAAAGTGTGTGTCCTTAACTATGAAGTGAAGTGTTCAAGCCCTCTTTCTAACATTTAACTGAATTTTGAGGTTTTTTTTCAATTAAAATGGAAGTTGTTGAAGCGGAAGCACACAAACGAGCTAAACAATTCACCCAAGTAATATAATAATGCAGAACAAGTTATTAAGAAATAAAAGCGAGAAAGGGTAGAAGAAGAACACACAAAGAATTACGTGGTTCGGCAACTTGCCTACGTCCACGGCGGATCAAGATCACACTCTTCTCTTATTCTGAATCACAAGGCAACCACAAAGTATGCCTATTACAAGAAAGATCACAAAGAATACTCTCTCTTGCTCTCTAGGGATTTACTCTCACAAAGAACCACTAAGAATAATCACTAAGATTATTGTTGATCACTAAGATCTCTCTAAGATCACAAAGATCTCACTAACTTGATCACAAAGGTTGTCAAGTTCACTCTCTGTCTTATTTACAAGTCAATTGATAGTATTTATATAGGTCTTAGGACGTCCTAGGTATTCCCTATACATGTGGGAGTCGTATTAGGGAGTCCTAGAGCAAGTGGGAGACGAAATTAGGAAGTTTCCTAATTTTGGGACACTGTTCCCGCGTTCAGCGCCGCGGCGCTGGCGCCTGATGCGCGCCCTTCTTCGGTTTTCGCCTCCTTTCGCGTCCGTTTTCGATCCGTGCGCACCCTACGCACTTGATTTGATCCCCAAATCATATTCCAATGTTTTTTTTAATCAATATTCTTACAAAAATCAAAATATATTTTCACAATTTTTACCTTTTTCTTTTTGTATTAAAGTTGATGAAATTTGTTATTTAATTGAGATATAAATAAAAATTTTAAAATTATTAGAGTCATATATCCCTTTTCTAACATCTTAAGAATTCAAATATCTTTTTCTCATAAAC
Source organism: Ailanthus altissimus (assembly GCA_946807835.1). NCBI lineage: Eukaryota > Viridiplantae > Streptophyta > Magnoliopsida > Sapindales > Simaroubaceae > Ailanthus > Ailanthus altissimus. Next base: position 17,992,025 of record OX327710.1, on the reverse strand, counting down.
AATCGCCTTCTTAGGAACCACCATTTTGTTCATTCAATATGCAAGAAACTCTTATAAACATTATAGATTATGTGAGTGAAATTTCAAGTGAATAGGCATAAGAGAAAAAAAAAAAAATTGGTCAGAAATAATTTTTATGCATCTCGTATCTCATGCCAAGACATGGTAATCTTGCATATTTAATAACAAATCAGACATAAGAGAAAATCATGTAAATAAATGAGATATTTAATAGTGACCGTGTTCGAATTAATATTAATGTTAGATAAGTATAATTAGTCCATTATAAATGCACGTTATCAATTTCCTTTTTATATAGTCAAAGCTTATCTTCTTATATTTCTATTTCTGCCTTCAAAAGCATATCTCAAAAATGCATATGTAACCAATAAATAAGCATTTAGATTGTATTTCATTACGAATGAATGCTTTATAGATAAAAAAAAAAATACCAATTCGTTAAGTATATTCCCATGTTCACGAGAACACAAAGTATATTTTCTATTTCAATTAAATCAACCAATTACTACTCACTTATACTTGAGACAACACAAAGAATATTTCAAGATTGATCGCACGTAGAGAGCATCACTAAATTAAATCTATACAAAAGAATAAGGTTTGGGCAAATAATTTATCAATATAATATCACACGTACACTTAGAAATAAATAAATAAACCCATATCTCGTTATCAATCAAGAGAATTATCCTTAAGATTATTGGAAGATTTAGATTTGATGGATGTTTTAATTAGAAATAGGCCACATTAATTGTTCTAGGACAAACAGGTCTTATGGTAATCTACCCTTCAATATTAAATGACTTTGGATCCTATGCACTTCCAACTATAGAACTCTAAATTAAACAACTCTTTTCCTCTCTCTTCTTTTATTATAATACGTGACCTCTATTTATATATATAATTAAGACACAAGCAGATTTTAATTTATAATTATTGCATTAAAATTTAAATTTGATAAATAATTTAAAATTAACTATTACCTTTTTGAACGATGAGGTATCATGAATGATTGTATTAATGCATATATAATATGAAAAGAGATAGTTAATTTTTCATTTTTTATTGAATAGATATTATTCAAATAATTATTAAATATTGTGTATTTTGAAATATTAAAATAAAATTTGTAACATTTGCAAGTCTGATTTAGTAAATATTTTATCCAATTTACTCACCTCATTGGCCAGGAAGGTTTGGAGTTTCTATTTTTACATTATAAAAAGTATAAGATTTTAATATATTTTTATTAGGATGTTTAGCATGCATTTTAAAAATTTAAAGCATTTTGAATTTTTTTTAATTAAGAATTAGAAAAGATCACACAAAATATAAAATAAATAATTACATACAAGACACAAAAAAATTACGTGGTTAGACAACAAATGTCTACGTCTATGATGAATCATGAGATCCTATCTTCTTTTATTCAGATTACAAAGATTTCTCACAAGAGATTATCAAAAAATACAATAATAGATTAGTTATCAAAGGATTTATCAATATTTTTTTGTACACACAGTACTTAAGCACTCCTATAGCACTCTTTTTGCTCAACCAGTACTTAAACGCTCTTTAACTCTCTATTCTCTCTCTTGGAGTTTCTTTTCTAATGCTTGATTATTTTAAAAGGTTACAAGAGTTTATATAGACTCTAAAGTATCCCTAAAAATTATATTTTTAGTTAAAATAAGAGTTCATACATTGTAGGAGTCCAAAAATTGACTTTCGAATGCAATCTTATTCAAAATAGAAAATTTCCAGTAAGTTGGAGCCTAGGCAACAATACACCCGAATCTTGGCACCTAGGCACTGCTATGATGTGGTTTTGGATCTTCTTGTGCTTCAAGTCCTTCCTCGCTTCCGCCATTTTGTTTTCGACCATTTTTCATTCATCCAACACATCATCAACCTTATTTCAACTTCTCATTTGTGTCCATATCAAAATAATACTCAAAAATAATTTTGAATCACTAAATTCTAATAAACTCATCGATTCAAAATCTCTTCAATAAGCTTTCAGGATTTATCCACACCAACACTTAATTTATTTAGTGTTAACTCGAGTTAAGTCATTAGACAAACTTAACTTAACTTGGGCTCGTAACTTCGGTCTCCTTAGATATGAATGTATCTTACTTTGGGTAGCCTTTGTATCCCTCGGTGGCTGAAACTTATTTTTTCCATCAACACCCTTATTATATATTCTCTTTTGGCACCTATCACTTTGGTGAGCAAATTTTTAATATTGCCTCTTAGTCTACATTCCATCAATAACCTATGTTGAGCTAACTATAACATTCATGTCAAGCACATATAACCATTGTGCTTCATATCTTTTATAATTACCATAGATCATTTTATTACTTTCAGTATTCATTTTTCTACTTTAAATGAACATCACACTTGATCTAGCACTTTGGGATATTAAGTTCCTCTTAACTCCAGGAACATGTCATATATAAAGTAACTCTTTTTTTTATCATGTAACCTCGTGCTTATACTACCAATCCCCATAATTTTACAAGCGATATCATTACCTATTAATACTTTATCATCTCTAATGGATCTATAATTGGTAAACAAAGATTTATCAGGGCACATATAAAAACTACAACCAGAATCAAGAATCTAATCACTAACATACTTCCTATCAAAAGCAACCAAGAATTATGCTACTTTATAGTCCTCCTCACAAACTATTGCAACATCTCAACTTATCTTTGCCTTTTTTTTCTAGACAATATCTCATTAAATGCCATTCTTTCTTGCAAATATAGTAATTCTTGGATCTGCTCTTTGATTGATTATATTTTCTATCTCCCCCTCTTGTAATCAAACTTGTTGCATTATTGGACTTAGATATTTTTTTTCAATTCTTTTGAGTTCAACGAAACTTTAATATCATTCATTATTAAAGTCTCTCTACCATACATGAGTGTATCCAACGAAGTGCTCATAACTTGTAGGTAGAGAATATAACAAGGTGATTGCCTTTTCTTTATTTTCAATCTTGACGTCAGTGATCTCAAGATCTACGATTATTTTATTGAATACATCAATATGGTTTTTAATTAAAGTTCCTTCAGCGATGGATAATTAATACAACTTTTTCTTGACATACAGAAGATTCGCTAAGAACTTTATCATGTAGAGAGCGTCAACCTTTTTCCAAAGACTTATTGCAGTATTCTCTCTAGTAATCTTCCTCAAAACTTCATCACTCAATGACAAAATATGGTACTATAAGCCTTTTTCAGAATAGTTTTTATATCTAATTCGAATCCAGATGTCGTAATTTTTTCTTTTTACTAGTTGTTGCTTGAGTTTTTTCAAGGGTTGAATCTAACCTTTGACTCAACATTAGAGCCATAACCTTTACCTTTATCTTCCGCTGATTGAAATTATTCTCCAATTGAACTTCTCAACTTCATACTTATGAATTGCCGTTGTTGAACAACTTATGTTCTGCTATACCACTTAGGTATTGATCTTAGTTTTGATACCATTTGTTGGGGTTTTTAGCACACACTTTAAAAATCTATGCACTTTACCAAAGTTTTTACTTACAAGTAACCAAGCATTAGAAAAGATCATACATATAACAAAGATAAGTAATCACACACAAAGCACAAGAAAGTTACATGGTAGACAATAAATATCTATATCTACGGTGGATCACAGGATCCTAACTTCTTTTACACAGATCACAAAGATCTCTCACAAGAGATTACAAAGAAATACAATAATAGATGAGCTCTCAAAAGATCAATTAGTAACATAGTGCTCAAGCACTTTTATGGTACTCTCTTTGCGCATCCAACACTTAAGAGCTCTCTAGCTTTTTGTTTTCTCTATTGGAGTTTTTTTCTTTAATGCTTGATTATTCTAAAGGATTACAAGAATTTATATAGGCTCCAAAGTGTCTCTAAAATTATATTTTTAATTGTAATAAGAGTTCACACATTGTAAGAGTTCAAAAACTAACTTTGGGACGTAATCATGTTCAAGGCACTATATTTTGGCGCCTAGGCACTGTTGCAATATGGCTTTGGCTCTCTCACGCTCCAAGCCCTCCTTGCTTCCGGCTTTCTATTTTTGACCATTTTTTTTCATCCAACACGTCCTCAACCTTATTTCAACTTCTCATTGGTCTCTAACTGAAAATCATACTCAAATACATTTTTGAGTCTCTAAATTTCAAAAAATTTCTATCATTGCATATATAATGGTTAATGATTTTATTTTTTTTTCATTGATAACATTGATATCTTTGTAATTTATATATATATATATTTAAAAAAACTATAAAATGTCATCTATAGTTTTAAAAATAATTTATAATAAGGATTTTAATGTCAGAACATAACATTAAAATCTTAGCTGGTTCCCACATAAAATATGAATTAGATTATAACAAACTAGAATATTTTCTCTTAAATTACTTAACCAAAAATTTTAAATTGTTAGAGAAGCTTTCAATTTTTGTATTAAATTCAAAATTTACAAGTTTGTCAAACCTTGTTTTTAAGAGATTGTAAATTACTTTGTTGTTGTTTGAAAAAATTAATTAAAAATTTATATTCATTACCAAAAAAAAAAAAAATCTTCGGATAGAAAAAATATATTGAAAATCATCACAATCTAAATTCTGTCAAATACTTTCCTACAGTATGATCAGTTTTATGTGAAGCCTCGTATTTTTTTTTTGGCAATAATAAAGCTCATATTAAAAATAAGAAAAAATATCACAAATTTTATTTGAAGTTCAAGAAAATATTTCCAAAATTTGACAAAACCAATCAGAAATTGATTTCGTTTAGGTAAATTTCTTAAATATTATTTATATAAAAAAATCTATTGATTGATAGATCAGATCACAACAAAGTTACTTAGTTTAATTAGGTTTTAAGACTCATTGTAGGAAAATCGTAAGATAATAAGATGTGGTTTATTTTTTTAAGAAAAAAAGAATATAGACACAACAATTATCTTAAAAGGAGTAAAATGAAATTTAGAGTGAAGGTTTATTCAATATTATTTTCAAAAAATAAATAAATAATGAAGAAAGGTTATTTATATGTTTGACAAAAGTCATTAGAAATTTTAGAAAAAACGCACGCACACACAAAAACAATTCCAAGCCTTCGATAGGAAAGTTTTATTTATTTGAGATAAATGGTTAAAAACACAGGAAAGAAAAAAAAATTGCTCCTTGTTAGTGAGGATGGGAGGAAGTAATTGCTCAATAAATTATGCTAGCACTTGCTTGGGTAAAGGACACTGGGATCCTCGAGTTCTTTTGAAATTCCAAAAGGGCAATAGAGACCTCTTCCAAAAGACAGTTTTTGTCGGATTTAATGATTAAAAGGGTAAACTTATTTTTTGACTATCAAATAAACGAAAAATACTAATATATCACTATATTTTTAAAATGGAGGGATAAAAATATACACTTAGTACTATAGAGAGAAAAGATGGGGCTATCTTAGAAAGGTAGAGACAATGGATGATTTTAACAAGGCTATAAAGGATAGTAAGCTGAAGAATTTGAGATGGATGGAGAGCCTTTTCACATGGTCGAATAGGCATTTTAGAAGCGCCTTAGCGAATGAGAGGTTAGATAGATATCTTGGCTCTGAGAAAAGGAGAAAGATTTTTAAAGGAGCAAGGGTGACAAACTTAAATATGAGAGGCTCGAATCATAAACCAATCTTGCAAGAGGTTTACAAAACAATTTCAAAGTATGCAAGGGAGGGCTCAACAAGATCTCTAGATTTCATTTTGAGACAATATAGAGTAAATTATCAAAAATGCAAGGAGAAAATTCAACAAATATAGGAACAAGGCTCGAGCCATTGTAACCAACAAGAAATTGACTAGTTCATTTACAATGTTAGGAAAACTCGAGAGGAGTTGAAGACATGGAGCAAAGATCAGTTTAGTCAAAGAAAGAGAAAGATTGGGAAGCTGAAAAATAGACTAGTGAAGCTTGAGAGGGAGCATAGGGATCTACAGGATTGGGAGAATTAAGAAGAAAAAAGAGATTGCTAGAGAAGTTGTTTCTTGAAGGGAAAGGTTTCTAGTCGCAAAGGGAAAAAATGGCTTGGCTCAAGGAAGGGGACAAAAATACTAGCTTCTTCTATAGAAGAGCATATGAAAGAAAGAAGAAATATTTAATCAATGGTTTGCTAGACACTAACAACACTTGGATAGAGGAGGAAAGGCCTTAGAGAACACTATTTGTGATAACTTAGAGTCATATATTCATCCACTTGATCATCGGCTGACGATCATGATAGTGGTGGCAATGCACCTCAGTTTGCTATAATGGATGCTAATTTATTCTCAGTTTTGGCCCTTTTTCAATTATTCATTGACAAAAATAAGTATGCCATTGTGTAGATCTTGAAATTTAGAGCTTGATGGTGTAGTGAGTCCATTTGCCATCGGTAACCACAATGACTGGTGACTGCTTGATTCTTTTTTCAAAATTTTAAATTTTAAATTATTGATTTTTTTTATTTAATTCATTTTAAGTTTAATTTATTTAATTCATTGTTTAGGGAACTCTATTATATGTATAGAACATAAATAAATTTAGTGTTATTAAAGTACTTATAGTCTAATGGTTAAGGTATTTTACTTTCAGTCAAAGATTTTAGGTTCAATCCTACTATACGCATGTATTTTTATTACTCTATTTTTAGACTCATTAAGGGTAAAATGGGCATATAAATTCTAATACAAGGGCATAATGGTACTTTAAATAATTTGACTATTAAATCAAATGAAAACCATTTTCTGATAAGAGTCTTTATGGCTCTTTTGATAAGTCAGGGGTCTGCAAGTCCCTTTTAAATTTGTTTTAGACTCATTAAGAGTCAAATGAGCATAGCAATCATAATACAGGGGCATAATGTACTTTAAATGATTTTAACCAGTTCGTAAAATAGGCATAGCAATCCTATTATAAGGGCAAATGGCACTTTAAGCAATTTTAATCTGTTGATTATTAAATCAAATAGAAGCCGTCATTTGACAGGAGTATTTATGACACTTTTGAAATCTTGAAGGTCTGCAAGTCTCTTTAAAAACAAATTTTGGACTCATTAAGTGTAAAATGAATATAACAATCCTAATACAGGGACATAATAATACTTTAACAATTTTAACCTGTTCGTTAAATGGGCATAACAATCTTAATATATGGGCATAATTTAAAAGATTTTAATTTGTTGATTGTTAAATCAGGCAGAAATTATTTTCTGACAAGAGTCTTTATAATTATTTTGAAACTTTGAGGATCTGCAAATTCCTTTAAAAAAAGGCTAGAGAGTCCCGATATATTTTACCTTTTATTTTTTAAGTATAATTACCACACTTGGTTATTGTAAGAATTGAACCCCTACTTTAAAATGAAGAGGTTTGCGTCTTATGATTCAGCTGAAAAATTCCCGTGAATCATTTACTTCATTTTTAATGAATATGTTATCGTGTTATTTATAAAAAATGCTTTTGACTTCTGAGAGAGGAAAAGAAGAATATGATAATATATCGTTATGAGAAAGTTAATTAAAAATCATTGGGATATGATTTAAAGAGCAAGTCAAGTGCATTGAGTATGTGAGGATCGAAGACAGACACGAAAAGAAGAGAAAACGCAAGTGGCAGTACCCAGGCGTGGGCGCTGCGGCATCCAAGATATAACTTGAGCACCACAGCGCCCAGATGGAATATCCTAGTGCATTGGCGCCCAGTGTGGAGAACTTACTTTCCAATTTAGTTTCGACTTCCACTTACTTCAAGACTCTTTAAAATGACTCTCATACGTTTAGGGTTAACCTAGGTCGTCCTAAAGCCTATATAAAGGCCCTCAATTGGCTCGTAAACATATTTTAGTGATCAAATACAAATCTTAGTGATTATAGCTTACTTAGTGATTGTTAGTGAAAGAAACCCCTTGTTTACAATAAAGAGTGTGTTCTTTGTGAGTCTTTCTTGTAAAAGATATACTTTGTGAGTGTCTTGAGATTTAATAATAAAAGAGTGTGATCTTGATCCGCCGTGGATGTAGGTACCGAACCACGTAAATTTTATGTGTTGTTTCTTCTACTTCTCTCTTTAATTTCTTAATTGCTTGTTTTTACATTACATTGATTGGGATAATTGCTTGTTTGATTGCTTTTGCTTCGAAAAATTGGTATCAAAGTTTAGTTTTAAACAGACATGGCCACACCCAAGTATGAGGTAGAGAAATTCAACAAGACGAATGACTTTAATATGTAGAAGATGAAGGTTAAGGCATTGTTGGTGAATCAACGGTTAGACTCGGTATTAGAGGAGATTGCAGCTTCATCTAGTGAAGAAGAAAAAATGCCAGAGCATCTAAGGTTGAAGCAAAAAGAAGGAACATTCAAGAAAGAGCTCACAATACAATTGTTTTGTCATTGAGCGATAAAGTACTAAGAAAGGTAATAGATGAGACGATGACGATTGGTTTTTGGAAGAAGCTTAATTCCTTTTATATACGAAAATCGTTGGCCAACAGATTGCATATAAAGAAGTTATATCAGTTGTCCATGTCATAAGGGACGCTAATGAAAGATCATATAGATGCCTTTAACAAGATCATTCTTGATCTTGAGTTTATCAACATTAAGATAAGAGATTAAGATAGGGCGATTATCTTGCTGAGTTCACTCTCCAAGAGTTATGAGAGGTTTGTTGATACGTTACTCTACTGCAGAAAGAGTTTAACAATGAGTGATGTGAAATCATCATTAAACTCAAAGCTATTAGGAAAACAGATCGAGGGCAATATAGAAAGTTTATCTGTAAGAGGAAGGTCTTTATATAGAGATAGAAGAAAAAGGGACCCAAGATCGAAGTATAGGATTCTTAGGAAGTGCTATTGCTGCAAGAAAGATGGGCACTTTGATACGTCAATAATATAAGAGTTTATTCTCAAGTGCAGGATTGTTGAAGTAATAAATAACCCGGTGAGAACAAGGTCGATCCACAAGGAAGTAGAATTAAAATTATAAACTATAAATACTTTAAAGACAATTAATACAATATAAGATGTTTGTAATTATTAATTCAATTAATCAATTAATCAATTAAAATAAAAGGTAAATTTAGAGGGATCCACTCTTGGCATATGAAGTAAGAATATATTCAACTCTTTTTATAACTCAATTGGAATCCTTACACGAAAAAGGTTTCAATCGAAAGATATAACAATTAAAGTTATCACTATTTATATATTAACTAGTATTTATTTCTTTCAATTATTATACACCAAATCTTATAAATGGGTTCAAGTATTTATTATGCCAATCTTTATATTTGTCTACAATAAATCAAGACTCCCACTTTACAAGAAAGAGTACATATGCTAAATCTTGTAAATAGTTTCAAAAATTCATTGTGCTAACTATAAAATTGTCTATAATAAATCAAGATACACCACTTTAGAAGAAATGGTATTAATATTATAAACAAAATAAATACATCATATATAAATTTGCATAATTTAATAATGAAACATTAAATTGATGAATAAGAGTTAAGTATATCTTATTACCTTACCAAGAGTTTCACCATTTTATATTAGCATAAAGAAAATTACTTGCACATAATAAAACTAAAGAAAAAGAAAAGAAATGAAAGAAGAGATAACATGACTTTAGAATTGTAAACAAGAGAAATAATATTACAAAGAGATAATACAAAAGACAAGTATTTTGAACTAAAATCTAGCTCTCTAATTACATCATTTGGGCATAAATATACTACCTATTTATAAAAAAATATAGATAAATCGAGACAAATGAAGAGGGAACTACTTGGATGTTAAAAGTCAAGAATGGTGGCAAATAATTTACATTGATTATCATTAATGCACCCATTTGATTATCCAATTTGGAATTAATGTGATCTGAATTAACTGTCACTCAAAACACAAAAGTTGTATATTAGTCTCTTATCTTTCCAAATTGAGTTGTCTTATACGTATTAAATATATATTTCTATAGTTATGATCAAAATACTGATGACTGTTCGAACTAGGCTTGTACTGCAGATTAGTTATATTCTAGGCCATTTTCACCCTCTAAACGCTTGAATTTCAAATACTTTGTGAAATAAAATATATTATCCTATTGAGTCAGATCTTTATAGGATCAAGAATAACTCCAATTGAATCCTTAAGTAGAAAGTTATGCCCATTTTACCGAATCTACTATAAAATAATTAAAAGCTAATTAGGTAGAATATTGTAAACATACTTAAGTTTGGGGGGGGTGTTAAAGACACTAGTAATATAAAATAATGATATAAATCCTTATTAAATGTGTAATTTTAAGTGTTCATCACACTTCATAAAGAACTGTCTGGAAAAGAAAGCACAAGGCAAGAAGAAAATGGATGTTGCGCTTGCCTATGATGATAGCTACGATAGCGTAAAGACTTTAGTCGTTACTGATGGTAACATACTGAATCATGAGTTTTTGATTCTGGTTGTACATTCTACATGTGCCCGCACAAGTCCTGATTTATAAATTTTCAGCCCACTAGTAGTGGTAAGGTGTTAATAGGTCATGACATTACTTGTCAGATAATAGGAATTGGTAGTATTTACTTAGGTTGCATAATAGGCGAGTAAGAGAGTTGACAAAAGTTAGGTATTCTTGACCTCAAAAGGAACTTGATCTTACTTGGGATATTAGACCAGAATGAGTTTTCTATCAGGATCGACGGAGGGTTTTGAGAGTGTTGAAGGGTTCCATAGTGGTAATGAGAGGAAAAAAGTACAAAGGTATTTATATACTTAAGAGTGAAGTTGTGAGTGGTTCTACATTATTCTCTGTTGATGATGAGAATATGCAAACTAAGTTGTGACATTTTAGACTAGTATATATAGGCAAGAGAAACCTGAAAGAGCTATTTAGTCAAAAGGCGTTGAGTGAGGAAAGGTTTCAACCATTGGAGTTTTGTGAACATTGTGTGCTTGGAAAAATACATAGGGTGAGATTTAGTATCGATGAGAACAAGACTAAGGAGACTTTTAACTACATACACTCGAATCTTTAGGGACCAACTCAGATAATTACTCGTGGTGGTGCTAGGTATTTTCTTAGTTTGATTGATAACTATTTAAGAAAGCTGAGAGTCTATGTGTTGAAGAGCAAGTATCAAGTGTTTGATACGTTCAAGACTTAGAAGGCTCTTGTTGAAAATCAGACTGGCAAAAGGGTGAAGAGGCTAAGAACCAATAATAGCTTTGAGTTTTGCAATATAGAGTTTGATAGGTTTTGTGCCAAGCATGGGATTGAAAGGCATAGAACGGTGAGATCAACACTATAGCAAAATGACATAGTTGAGATGATGAATACGATCGTACTTGAAAGGGTTAGATGCATGCTTACCAATGCAAAGATGTCCAGGGTATTTTGGGGAGAAGCTGTAGTGACTGCAACTTATTTGATTAATAGAAGTCCTTCATTAGCAATTAACTTAAAGACGCCAGAAGAGAAATGGTCTGGCAACCCTCTTAAGTATGACCATCTTAGAATTTTGGTTGCCCTGCCTTTGTCTATGTTAAGAAGGGAAAATTAGAACCTAGAGCTATCAAATGGGTATTTATAGGATATCCTGAAGAAGTAAAAGGATACAAGGTGTGGTGTAAAGAGTTAACACCACCAAAGAGCCTCCCAAGAAGATGAGAAAGAAGAACCCGTGTCTAAGAAAAACTCAACACCCGAGTCAATAGAAATTGAAGTAAATCTTGAGAGTAGATTTGATATGCCTTCAGATCAACACTTCAACAAAGAGATCATTGAAGATGAATCAAGAACACCTGTGAGTTCTTCCAAGTCTACTTAAGAAAAGACTAGAACTCTTGAGATGGAACTTAAAAAGTACCAGCTACCCAAAGACGGACTTAGAAGAATGATTAAAACCCACCAATTAGGTATGTATAAGCAGATTTAGTTGCTCATACTTTTAATTCTGCTTACACTGTTGAATTTAATGAACCTAGAACATATGGTAAGGCTATAAAGAGTAAAAGTAAGAAAGAGTGGAAGTAGGCCATGGAAGAAGAGATTAATTCTCTTAGGAAGAATAATACCTGAAAATTGGTGGAGAGACTTCTAAAGAAACTAGTTGGGTGTAAGTTGGTGTAGAAAGTGAAGGAGGAGATACCGAGGATAGAGTCTACGAGATTCAAAGTTAAGTTAGTTGCACAAGGTTTTACTCAGAGAGAGGGAGTTGACTTTCATGAGCTATTTTCTCTAGTCGTCAAGCACACATCCATTAGGATTTTGCTAGTAATGCGTGTAAACTTTGATTTACATCTAGAGCAAATGGATGTAAAGACAACTTTTCTGCAAAAAGAGCTTGAAGAGAAAATTTACATGGCACAGCCGCAAGGGTTTGTAGAACCTGAAAAAGAGGATCATGTTTATTTACGGAAGAAGTCATTATATGGATTAAGGCAATCACCTAAATAGTAGTATAAGAAATTTGATGTGTTTATGATGACTTATGGCTTTAGTAGGAGTAAGTATGAAAGATGTGTGTACTTTAAGAGCTTAAGTTGTGGAATGATATATTTGCTTCTATACGTTGATGATATGTTAATCGTATGTAAAAACATAGAAGAACTACAAAAACTCAAGAAGCAGTTAGGTGGCGAGTTTGAGATGAAAGATTTAGGAGCAACAAAGAGGATATTGGATATGGATATTATGAGGGAAAGAAGAGATATTATTGATATTGGTTAATTAAGTCTAATATTTTCATCTTTTAAACTTAATATTTATTCGTAACAATTAAGATTATTTGACTTTTGATGTATTTTATTATTATTTTTATAAGTTTGGAGTCAATGGAGTAAATAGAGTCGAAACTCTAATGAAAATAAGCCAAAACATCAAATTACTATAGTATTTGCTACAGTACCTAGCGCCGTAGTGTCCATAAATAAGCGTCGTGGTGCCAGAAACAATATTTTTAGCCCACAGTGATCAGGATTCAGTGCTGCAGCGCGCGAACAATGACGGGGAACAATAACACGTAAACAATATTTTTACTACAGTAACTCATAAACAGTATTTTGAAGACATGAATCTATAAATAGAAGGCCAAAAACTCTAATTAAAGGAGGAGAAAAATAAAACAAAAGAGGTAAAAACCTAGAGAAGGAATTCACAACACAAAATCAAAGATCAAAGCCAAAGATTGAAGAACCAAGATCAAGATTCAAGCTTCAAGTTAAGATTGAGCGAGAAGCACAGCGAGGAGTCACTTTGATTAATTTTTCTTCTTTTTCTTTATCATTATATTCTTGTTCTTGTTGATCTTTATAAATTGGATTGATACTTTTGGTTTTGTGATGAGCTAAATTATTCATCTAGGGTTTAACTATGTGAACCTAGTATGGATTTGGATTGTGTTAATTTTTAGTTTATGAACTTGATACATTCAATTGATTCATTCTATCTTGTGTTTTAATGCTTTCATTATACCCGATCAATATTTTAAATGATTGAGGAACTATGATGAACTTGACAAAGGGATTCATGTGTTTAGCCTAGAATAGTTTGATGCATGATCATAGAGTAACAACTATGAGGTCCATCTAAGATAGACATATACCTAGGTGGCATGTATGGTATAATTTAGACTTGATCTTAATGAAATACATTATGATTTAATTACCATATTGTAACACCCCAAACCCAAAAAATCTTATACACGACATAACTTACACTTATTCAATAATGTGCACTCATAATTAATATTGTTTAAAATTTCAAACTTGAATTCTACATATGAATCCTTAGTAAGTTGCTAGTAGGTTCATTATAAAATTAATCCATAAATATATTTGGTGGAAAATAAACCAAATACAACCACACTTAATAAAATAATACATAAATATTTATTCACTAAAGATAAAACAAATATCTCAAACTACGTATCCACACATTCAACACTTAGTAACCTAGAAACTTAGAGAACCCAAGGGACAACAAAAACCTTGCCAAATCCTATAAGCACACATGTACCTTATTTGCCTGAAATTACCATAAACTATAATGAGTATAAAACTCAATAAGCATACTAGTTTTTTCATATATCAAAATACAAATACATATATATACACAATGCATGTGTATGATATGCCGTGATAAATCAAAATCATAATCTTATCAAATCACATGTCAAGTAAGCGCTTACACATTCTTTCAAAATATATAGTAGGAATATCATCATCCAACTACTACTTAGTATGACTTCTATATCACATATCACATAATGAGCTAAATGTCACCCGTCGGTGACATACCGTATGAAAAGAATAGCACAGGTGGGGTTTAAATTAAACATATATATCGCTCATACCCTAAGGTAAGAGCCAAACCCTCACCCTGATCATTGGTGAGTCCTCTCACATGCACCAATACGCCACCACATAAATGTAATGACTCAATTTTTCTTTAGGTACCAATAGGATCCTCCCTATATACGGAACACATAACATATACTAATCCTAAAGGAAAGGCCACACATAAAGGCTCCACAAATCACATAAGGTGTCTACTAAGTAAATAGTGAGTTCAAGCATTCTCAATACACAAAACGTTTCTCATGGACATATTCCATTTCAAAACCTTTCTTTGTTAAACATATTTCATTTTAAAATGCTCACTTTCATAAACACATGTATGTTATGTATGCCCATGCTTAATGTCAATGCTCATATTCATAAACATATGTGTTTCACATTTCATATCAAAATATACTTTGGCATGACATAAACATATTTCTAAACACATTTACAAAATCATACATAAACAATTACTATGTTTATTGCGATTTCAGTAAAAGTCTAGTATACTTACCTCTTAACACTTTTGAGTATAAGGCTTAATTCTACTTAACCTATCAATGGAGATTAATCATTTTATAAGCCTTACCATTCACACAAAGTACTTTAATTAGCTTATAAAATTACACATATTGCACTTATCACATCGAATGGGTCTAATGACTTAGTTTCTCAAAACCTGTCATTCTGACCACTTACACTTAACAAAATTTTCTTATACATCAAATGATGTCCAATCACTCCAAAATCAGAATATGTCATTTTTGACTCATATATTCTTCTTATATATAAATATTATATCATAATTCCTACATAAAATATTTCATAAACACCATCAAATCCAAACTATTATCCTGACATGATCAAGATATTTACTGAACAATATTTAATATCCCAAATTTATAAAATCATATACTAACTAAAAAAATTATAAAACTACTACAAAATTACTCTTGACATATATCTCAATCCATGATAAATGTTTTACTTCAAAATACCTCCCAACAGTATTTTAAATTATTTTACTCCATAGATTTGAAAAATTGTTGATCAAAATACTGCAGTGGGTGACACACTTTAGAAAATTATAAAACTTTAATCACATTAATATAAATTCTCAATTTTGAATATATCATAGTACACATGTAAAATAATCACATTTCAAAAATTCGTAATTTTTGAAGATCATATAGTAGACCAAAAATTGTTCATTACTTTAGTATACTGTTAACACAAAATTTCTAGAATTTTAGGGTCATTTTTATAAATTCACTAAAAATTAAATTTATGGAATTTGCAATTGATTCAAAGTCTAAAATTATTCTAAACATGTCTAGTTTCATATTCTCAAAAATAAAAACCTGAATCGAAGTACAAAAAGTTACAAAATTCTCGAATCAAGAGACTATCAAGTAGAAATTCTACAAATTCATCAAGTTATCTACATAATCATCATCAACTCTCAATATATATTACAAAATCCACATCAAATCCCAAAATTTTCATATTTTCAAAAATAAAAATATAAAGAAATTAACTTAATTAACACTAAGAAACTAAAAAAAAGGTTATGATATACCTCTTAAAGCTTGAAATTCCAAATTCCTTCTTGTTTTTCTTCTTTCTCTTCTCTTTTTCTCCCTTTTTTTCTCTCTTTTCTCTCTCTAAAAGAGGCAGCTGACCAAAATGAGTGAATTAGGGTTACAAATTTGTATTTTTATACTAAGATGTTAATTTTTAGTATTTACGAATTAGCCTCTAAAACTTTCAAAGTATTACAATTTAGTTCCTAAAATAAATCTAAAGTCTTGCAAATAAATCCAATACTAATAGTAAGCCTTTAATCTATACAAATAGTACTAATAACAAGACATAAATTAAGTATCACCCACATACAAATAAAATATGAATATTATATATATATAAATACTTATTTTTATCGATTGTGGATAAGTGGTTACTACACATATACATATAGGTGATTGTTAGAATGTGTAATATAATCATTTGACCATTGACAGAGGCTAGTGATGAGATTAGTGTCTAAGCCAATCAATTGGTATTAAGGGATTAACTATGTAGTTAATGAATCCAATAAACTACTAGGGGACGAGTCAAAACCCTAGATTATCTTTATTTATGAATTCTATCATTTGCTTTTGTTTAGTTTGATTGATAAAGTTAAATTAGTTAAATAAATTTCAAATTTTGATTTTCTAAATAAGAGTTATGTAGGTACAATTTTAATACTTGATTTATAGAATTAGATCACATAGTCCCCGCGGGATTGATATCTGGACTTAAAATCCTATATTACTTAATCAATAGCGTGCGCTTGCGCTTAGCTATTATAGCATCAATCAGTTATCTTTTTGTCTCAATAGTGATATATACTCAAGATCTTAGAAAATTCTGGTATGTCCAATGTAAAGGCTGTCTCTACTCCTTTGACCATGCATTTCAAACTTTCAGTAGCACGGTAGCTAACATTCAAAGAAGAGAAACTGCATATAAGTAAAATACCGTATGCAAGCGCTGTGGGGAGTATAATGTATGCAATAATTTGCACAAGACCAGACATAGTATAGGCTGTGAGTGTGGTGAGTAGATATATAGTAAATTCGGGTAAGAATCATTGGCTTACAGTGAAGTGAATTTTGAGATATCTTAAAAGGACGTCGAATCACAGGTTGATGTATAAAAGAGATGAAGATAATAATATAATGGTAAGAGGATATGTAGACTCAGATTATGCAAGTGATTTAGACAAAAGAAGATCATTAACAGGTTATATATTCACAGTGTTTGAGTGTAGTGTATATTAGAGATCTATTCTACAACATGTGGTTGCACTATCTACCATAGAGGTAGAGTATATAGCTGTTGGAGAAGCTATTAAAGAGACCATGTGGTTAAAAGGCATATGCGTAAAAGTAATGACTACTGAAAATGTGAACATCAGTTTGTATTGTGACAGCTAGAGTAGCATACACTTAAGCAAGTATCAAGTGTTTCATGAGAGATTTAAACACATTGATGTATGACTCTATTATATTTGAGAGATTGTCCAAAGTGGTGAAGTTAGTCTAACGAAGATAGTGCCATCTGAAAATCTTGCTGACATGTTGACTAAACCATTAGTCTCGGCTAAGTTCATTCTATGCAAAGACTTAATCGGAGTTACTACTTTGTGAAGGTGACCAAAGATGTGGAGATGAGAGATCGAGATACTTTGTGAATGATTTTGAATCAAAAAGGGGATTTGTGAGAAAGTTGATTAAAAATCATTGGAATATAATTTGGAGAATAAGCCAAGTGCATTGGGTACACGAGGATCAAAGATGGACGCAAAAAGAGGTAAAAATGTAAGTGGTGGTACCCAAGCGTGAGCGCTGCGACGCCAAGTTGTAGGCATCGCAGTGCCCAAGATAAAACCTGAGAGCTGCGGTGCCAGGTGCCCAGTGCCCAGGCACCTAGGCGGGATATCCCAGCACTGCGACGCCCAATGCAGAGAAGTTGTTTCCCAATTTGGTTTTGACTCCCACTTACTTCAGAACTCCCTAAAATGACTCCCATACGTTTAGGGTTAACCTAAATCATCCTAAAGCCTATATAAAGGCCCTCAATTGGTTTGTAAACATATCTTTGTGATCAAACACAAATCTTAGTGATCAAATATAAATCTTAATGATTATAGCTTATTTTGTGATTCTTAGTGAGAGAAACCCCTTATTTACATGAAAGAATGTGTTCTTTGTGAGTCTTTTTTGTAAAATGTATACTTTGTGAGTGCTTAAGATTCAATAATAAGAAAATGTGATCTTGATCCACCATGGATGTAGGCAAGTTTCTAACTACGTAAATTATGTGTGTTATTTTTTCTACCTTTCTCTTTTTAATTTCTTAATTGCTTGTTTCTGCATTACATTGCTTGGGATAATTGCTTGTTTGATTGCTTCTACGTCAATAATCGTTAATAATATTTCGGAGTCAAATTTCATCACAATATATCATTAATGATATATTTAAAATTAACACATGAAGCTGATTACTGATATAAATGTATAAGAAATTATTAAAGCGTTGATGAACTGCGAATATCCAAATTTACAGTACCATATATATACTAATTGTGGCTTGCATTAAACCGTGGGTTCTGAAAAAAATAAGAAGAGTAAATCTTAAAAAATTTAAAAATATTATATTGATCAAATCCATTACGTATATTGTCGGTAGATTTGCTCTGGAATGTTTTAGTATAAAAGCTCTTAAAGACCTATTAAGCTTGATAATTAAAGTGGTGTATACATAACGTACATTCAACATCTAAAGCTAGATAGCAACAAAATCATTCAATATATTTTAGGAACCATTGGTATAAATAAAAGTTAAGGAAGCAAACAAAGTCCGACATTGGCAAAAAAAGGGGAAAGATCATAGATATATAAAGAGTAAAGTATATTTTTATTGGTAAAAGGTCTTTTAAGTAGAACTCAAGAGTAAAACCATGAAGGTTTAGACTTAACGTGGATAATATCATATCAATGTGGAGATATGTGTGGTTTGTTAGACTCCTAGCAATGGTATCAGAGCCAGGTTCCAGAGTTAGCCATGTGGAAAAAATTCTCGATGTCAAATGAGAAAGTGGTGAGTCTAGTAAGTCTCAGTTTACTTGTGATTTAGTTTGCTTGCGATGATATATGTGATTAAACTTTATGGACAGACGGTGGAGTACCCCCGGGCTTCATGTAAGGCATGTCCTCTTAAGGTAGTGATGCGGAGTTGACTTGATAGAGTAAGCTCTCAAGGTAGTGGTGCAATATTTTGGTGTTTCATGTAAGGCGTGCAACCTCAACGTAGTGAAGATCATTAATGTTGGGAGCAAGGTCTTAATGTGTGGAAGATAGATGGATAAAATAACGTTTGAAGGGAGGCTCATCATGTGTGGAAGATAAACAGATGGAATATCGTTTGAAGGGAGGTTTGTTAAGGAAGCAAACAAAGTCCCACAAAAAAAAGAAATGAAGAAGATCATGAGTATATAAACAGTGAACTATATCTCCATTCTATGAGTATATAAATCATGAATTATATCTCTATTAGTATGAGGTATTTTGAGTAGATTTTAAAAACAAAATTATGAAAACTTAAGCCCAGAGTATATAATATCGTACCAATGTAGAGATATATATAGTTAGTTTGACTCTTAACAATAAACTATTAGTTCTCATGAGAATTCGTACATATAATATAAAATTTTCGGATTCTTAAGTTCTCCATTAATTTCTATTGCCAACTCTATCTGTTTCTTAAACATATGATGATGTAGTTGAAGACTATATCTTATAGTGAATGTAATGTAGAATGAGTTTGACTTACGAGAGAGGGAAAGAGAATAAGAAAAAAATGACCACATGCATCAAAAGATAAGGCGTTCAACTTTGGTTATACGTCTTTATAGCCAGTGAATTTCACTTCCTTCTCATTAATTAGCAATTAGCGTGCATAAAAGTAGGAAAATGTCAACAGCATGTGGCCACCTTTAACTTGTTGAAGTATAGAGATAAACAATTCGTGATCCCACCAAAGCAAATGGTGAAAGTCGGTAGATTTATTAAAATGCCTCGAAACCCATGTGTGTATTCACAAAATTTGAGAGGAAATATATTTATATGCAAATAGATTAATGGTCTTCACTTTTAGCTCATCGTTGGATCGCTTTTTAAGCTGCCAATTAAGTAACAATGTTGACTTGAGAGGCGTAAAAAGAGCTTCTGAATACAATGAAAAGTTATAGTACGTTTCCGACCTCAATTATTTTGTTATATATTATTGTCTGTTTGTTTATTTATGTTCTTTAATTTGGTTTTTGACCAAAGCAACAAAGTGCGTTCTCATTCATTTAGCACTTACTACAGAAATAAGATCTTTGGTTAAAGTATGATAGAAATCCCCATAAACTCTCGTAGCTCTTTCATTAATTCATGCTAAATTTTGTATCCTTTTCTCTCGCCTGTTCTCTCTCTTACTCTATTAATTTTTATCGTCTTCATTTTCACTCGGAGGGAAGATAGCTTAACGTTCCAAAAAAAAAAAAAGAGGAGATGGAAGAAACTTCTTTAGATCAAAGAGAAATGAGCCATCAACAAGCAACTCCAAAGAGACGAAAGGGTGGCCTCATTACCATGCCATTTATTATAGGTACATGTACAACATGAATTTAAAAAGAATTCTCCTATACCGAGCTTGTTTGATTTTCTGTGCATGAAATTTTTTTGAAGTTTCTTTGAATCGTCCCATATGAGTTTGTCTGATTTTTTTTCTGTAGTTCTGAAGAAAGTTCAAAATATCTTCTTTGTAGTTTAATCACTTGCAATATTTATCATTTCACGTATATACTAGATTTATTATAACTATTAACATGATTAAAAATTTCGAACTAAAAGTACATGCCAAAATTTTATTAGATTTGTTATAGGGATAATCGGATGATGTGATATTATAAAAATATCTTATATTTTCTTGTATAACATGGGTTTATTTGGTGCATGCAAACGTACATGAATCCATTTTCTTTTAGTGGGTTGGTAACATTTTTTAATATTTTAAGGTTGTCATAGTTCACAATTTGGACTTTATGCTCAATCTATGAATCTTTTTGGGGAGTCAAAAGGAAATATGATACGAAGCTTTTAAGGTTTCTTTACATGGTTACGCATATTACTTAGTAATTAATGCTTGAAGTGAATTAAGTATTCGACGTAAGAATTCTCATCTTTGTGCTGTATCTGAATTTGAGCAGCAAATGAGGCATTTGAGAAGGTGGCAAGCTTTGGGTTGGTGCCAAACATGATATTGTACCTGATGAAAGACTATCATTTGGGAGTTGCCAAAGGCACTAATATTCTTTTCTTATGGAATGCTGCTACCAATTTCACGCCTGTTTTGGGTGCTTTTCTCTCTGATTCTTATTTGGGTCGATTCCTTACCATTGGCTTGGGTTCCAATTTCAGTCTTCTGGTAAAAATTTCCAAATAATCTTCTTTTCCCTACTTCGAATTTTATTCCATTTTCAACTTGGTCATAAACTTCTTGTTGTAATATCGTCTTGACCAATATTCAAGATATACCGTCATAATGATCAAGTCCTTTTATTGTATCTTTAAATTTGTATTTCGTTAGAGTCTCTGCATGTAGGAGATTTGCTAAAGGTTAGGCGGCTATATATGATCAATGAAAAAAAAAATGATTTATTCAGTTTTACAATGGTTGGCTTTAGTTTATAATAATAACTACAATTACACCTTTGAACATAAATAAATGATTAAGGATGATAAAATAATCTACAAATTTATAAATTTGTTGAAGAGAATTTAGTAAGACTTGAAGCAGATTTAGGATGAGTTTAGTACATAATGTTAAAACCCGCAATTAGTTTGCGACGAGTTTAGATTTCGTGAAATATTTACAAATACTCACAACGGGTATTTGTAGATATTTATATATTTTTTTATTTTTCAAAAAGAAGATAAAAAAATAATATTGCTTTGATTGTAATCCTAAATAAAAAATTGAAAGAATAATTTTTATCTCATTCTTCAATCCGTCAATTATTTTCACTCTTATTTATCATACAAACATCGTTACGCTAGACTCTATTCTCTAATTCTCCATTCTTATAAAGCCATTGGGTTATGCTTATCAAATGTTGCTTTAATTCTCAAATGACATATTTTAATCTTTCTTTAATATTTATCTCACTAATATTATATTATATTATATGAATATTTTAAAGAAAGATAGGTTGAATTTTTTGTTTAACAATTTTGTTTATTTTCTTCACACATTAGAGATTGATAATCACTTTGTTTAACTTTTTAAATTTATTTTCTTCACATAATAGAGATTGATAACCATTTTATTTTACTTTTGTACTCTTTTAACGTTTAATATGTAATTGCCTTAGTTTAGCTAATTGACAAAATGACTTATCTTAAAACTGTAATACGCTAATATATAAAATTATTTGTAAAACATATTCTTGAATCTTAAATCAAGTTTAAGAAAACCTAGTTTTGTTTAATTTAGTTGACTTGTTATTATATAATAGTGTTGTGTTAACTATTTATGAGTTGCTTTTATTAGTTTTAACTTGAAAATAAATTTAACTTTGATAAAAAAAATTTTTTATTAATTTTAAATTTATGATATAATTTTGATTGTTATATTTTAAAGATTTCTTTAAAATTATGGTTATGAATTTATATTTTTATTATATTAATTTATAATTTATTTAAAATTCATAAATAATTCGATATGAGTTTAGTATAGAGTACATATCTCTTAAAGTAAATTTGATAATAAAACTTTATACCTGAATTTAAAAAAAAAATCTGATATTTTATTTTTCAAGTAAATACATATAAGTTTAAAAATATTCATCCCTAATCTAATCTAATCTAATCTAATCTAATCTAATCTACTCTAATCTAATCTAATCTAATCTACTGGCATCCCACTAATTAATTTCAAGCACCGGATAGGAGCGGTAAGATCAATTTTCATAGATTTTAAATTGAATTTGGGACTTTGGGCATAGTTAGTTTCGTGTCCATAGGCACATATTGGATAACAGAAAAAGAAAAAGGAAAAGAATTGGCTGCTTTATTGCAACTTTTTTTATAAAGGATGTTAAAAGAAAAGGCTATAATTATTCAATTATAATAATGTTCGAACCCCCCCCAAATGATGAAAATCATCTTGAAGTTAATTGGTTGGTAGTAGATGCTAAGCAAAACCGCAAAGTAATTTTTCTCAATACCCTGATGATATTCAGACGGATGCTCCCAGTCTTAACAGTTTTAGTTTAAATATTAGACTCTGTTTTTTTTTTAAATTTGGTGATTTAATTATTTTAATTAAATAAAAATTGAAATGAATATTAAATAAGAGAATTATAATAAATTTAGAATATGTAGAATATGTATGAAGAAGTTTAGGACGTGTGAAATATATAAAATAAAATAAAATATAACTCGAAGACGTGAAGAAAGTAAAGAAAATGAGTAGAGGAAGCACCAGGTCTAAAGGTCGCGATGCCCAGACCAGAAGCCTAGCGTCGAAATGCTGGGTCCTCAGTGCCGCGGCGTCAAAGTTGAGAATTTTTCATTTTTGCATAGGATTTCAAGTTTTGAAAAGTTTAGGACTTCCAAAATAAGAGGACTCTTACTCCAACAAAGAATAGGGTTAGTAGGTACGAAATAAACCCTATATAAATACTTGTAAACCATTTATTTTAGATTAAGCATTAAGAGAGACTCTAACAGAGGGAAAGAACTGAGTAGACAACTAAGTGCTTATGTGCGCTAAGGCGGAACCATTGTTTGGGTGTTCATTGTTCATGGTAGAACAAGGGTACACTAAACATTAGGTCATTTTGAGGGTTCTTCATTGGGTTTTCTTTGTAAAATCTCCAGGGAGTTAAAAAGAGAGGTTAGGATCTTTGAATCCACCGTGGACGCAAGTAATTGGCCGAATCACATAAGATTGTGTTGTGTTCTTTTACATTCTGTTTTGACTTCTTGCTATTTTGCTTGATAAACAGGTTATTTCGCTGAGTAAAGAGGTTAGGGTTCTATGTTGAACTTGCGGTTCTTCGCTTCAACCTAATCTTAAGAGGGAGAAGGACGTTTCCTCATTTAATAAACTGGTATCAGAGCTAAAAGTTCGATAATACACACTTGGGGTATTTAAACCGTGGTTGCAATCAAGCAAGAAATAGAGACGTTCAATAGGATGAATAAATTCAATCTTTGGAGGAAGAAGGTTATAACTCTACTAGTGAAAGAAGGGTTAGACTCAGCATTGGAGGAAGTCAGCTTCTTAACTAGCGAATGGACAACAACTTCAAAGTCCAAGCAGAAAGATTGGGACATGATTCAAAAAAATGCTCACAGCACCATAATCTTAGCATTGAGCGACGAGGTATTAAGGGACGTTGGTGATGAAGAAACCGTTGTAGTGAAAAGAGACTCAAGGCATTATACATGAAGAAATCTCTTGCAAATAGACTTCTTGTGAATAAGAAACTACATCAACTAATAATGCACAAGGGATCTTTATTGAGAGCCCACATCGACGAGTTCAACAAGATCATCATAAGTCTTAAGCAATTGAGCATGAAGACTGAGGATGAAGACAAGGTCATTATCCTGTTAAGTTCATTGCCAAAGAGCTGTGAAAGCTTTGTGGATACACTACTATATGGTAAGGAGTCTTTAACGATGAATGACATCAAGGCATCATTGAACTTAAAAGAATTGACAAAAAGATCTGGGTCCGAGAGTAGAACAACATTGCTTGCATAAGGAAGAAAGAGCAACCAATCAAGGAAGAGATCCAAAAAGTGTTTCCTTTATAATAAGGAATGACACTTTGTGAAGGATTGTTCGAAACCAAAAGGTTAAGGGGGGTAGGCTGCAATCGGTACTGAGGAAGATATCAAAGTTGTAGACACATTGGTAGCTTTAAGGGGAAAGTATGCTGGCAAATGGATACTAGATTCGGGGTGCAGTGTTCATATGTGTCCCGATAAATCGATGCTTACCAACTACAAAGCCAAGAGAGGTAAACCTTTAATGGAGAATGACATGACTTGTGAGATCATGGAAGTTAGTGACATAAGGTTGAGAATGCAAGGTGGAGAAACTAGGGAATTACATGGTGTAAAGCATGTTCCTAAACTGAGGAAGAACTTGATATCCCTAGGTAAGCTTGATGAGGATGGGTATTCGATTAAAGCTGAAAAAGAAAAACTGAGGGTAGAGAAAGGACCCATAAGGTTTGAGAGTGAGAAGCACAATGTGAGACTCTATGTGCTTACTGGAATGGCTATGAGTGGCCTAACATGAGGTATTGGGGTAATGCAGACCATTAAGCGACATCCAAACCGTGCTCACCGAGGTGATGAAGGTCGAAAAGAAGTGCAATGCATCCATATCCTATGTAAGGTGCATGAATGCCTTTATAGACCAAAGTCACTAGCTCGAGGAAAGTTAAGTCTTGGTGGAGAATTAACTGGACTCAACTCTAGGTGATAGAGTATTGGTTTGGATCAGATCCTGACGCCTTCTTATTTGGAAGATTTTGAATTAGGGAAGGGTATGTTGGAGATTTAGTGATTCAATAATCTTGGTTGGACAAAAATTGAGATGAATACCAAAGAGGAGAGTCACAAAAAGTCTAGAATGTGTGAGATATGTATGGAGAAGTCTAAGACGTGTGGGACACGAAGGGGTAAGCGAAACGGGACTCGAAGAAGTGAAGAAAACAAAAAAAATGCGTGGAGAAGGCACTAGAGCTGAATGTTGCAGCGTCCAGGGCTGAGCGCCGCAACGCCTAGACCAGAAGCCCAGTGTCGTGTGCTGGGTCCTCAGTGCCGCAACGTTAGGCGCGATTAAGGTCAGCGCCGCAGCACTAGAACCTCAGCGCTGCAGCGCTAGAGTATGGAATTTTTCATTTTTGTGTAGGATTTCAAGTTTTGGAAAGTTTAGGACTTCTAAAATAAGAGAACTCTTACTCTAATAAGAAATAAGGTTAGTAGGCACGAAATAAACCCTATATAAACACTTGTAAACCATTTATTTTAGATTAAGTATTAAGAAAAACTCTAATAGAATGAAAAAACTGGGTAAACATTAAGTGTTTGTGCGTTAAGGTAGAACTATTGTTTGAGTGTTCATTGTTCATGGTAGAGTATGAGTACACTAAACATTAGGTCTTTTTGAGAGTTCTTCATTGGGTTTTTCTTGTAAAATATCTAGGGAGTTAATAAGAGAGGTTAAGATCCTTTGATCTACTGTGGACGTAGGCAATTGATCGAACCACGTAAGATTGTGTTGTGTTCTTTTACATTCAACTTTGAATTCTTGCTATTTTATTTGATAAATAGATTATTTCACCGCGCAAAGAGATTAGGATTCTAAATTAAACTTGTAAGGATTCTAAATTAAACTTGTAGTTCTTTGCTTCAACCTAATCTCAACAAAGAGAAGGGCATTTTCTCCTTCAACACTTCAAATATGCTTGTTCCTGTAGTGAGGTTAGAAACTCAACAAGTCGATGCCATTTATAATTGAATTAAAAAAAGACGTTGATATGCAAGCTAAACATCAACACTTACCTAATTGGTTTGCATGCGAGTGAATTTAAGTCAAGTTTTGTCTTTGAAAGTATGGCCGTTACAAAAATGCACATCAATATGCCCATTTTAAGAGATAACTTTGTGCAAAACAGCTGAATTCTGGTGTGGTTTCTGATACTGCTTTGAAGTGTGTTCGGTTGGTGCATTGCATGCATAACCGGGATAAGTTAATATATGTTACCCAAGATCTGCTGCTAGTTAGTCCTTGCAATAAATAGAACTGCTTTGCCTTTGCTTTCAACGAGAGAAAATACATGAAATTTTCAATGTGACATCAAATTGTTAATGTGACAGGGAATGACTCTCCTGTGGTTAACAACGATGATTCCACAGACGAAGCCTTCCCCATGCAACCAATTAACCCAAAGCTGCGAACCCCCGACTGCAGCTCAAATGGCTCTCCTTATCTCATCGTTTGCCTTAATGTCCATTGGAGCTGGTGGCATTAGACTATGTTCCTTAGCATTTGGAGCTGATCAATTGGACAGAAGAGATAACCCCAAAAATGAGAGTGTCTTGGAGAGATTCTTTGGATTTTACTATGCTTCATCATCTCTATCCGTCATGATTGCTTTTACGGGTATCGTTTACATTCAAGATCATCTTGGATGGAAAATTGGTTTTGGAGTTCCTGCAATCCTTATGGTCATGTCTGCTTTCTTGTTCTTCCTTGCTTCTCCCTTCTATGTCAAAGTCAAAGCAAGCAAAGGCTTATTCACTGGCTTTGCACAAGTTGTGGTTGTTGCTTTTAAGAATAGAAAATTTCCACTGCCACCACCTGATGCTAGAGGATGTTACCATCACAAGAAGGGTTCTCTGCTCGTCGTGCCAACAGAAAAATTGAGGTAACACAATAGTAACATTACTTTATGGACATCAGTTTCATTCTTGGAAATGAAATTTTGACGAATTGTTCTTGCTTTTGTTAATTATTCAGATTTTTGAATAAAGCTTGCGTCATTAGAAATCCTGAACAAGACATAGCACCGGATGGATCAGCTTTAAATCCATGGAATCTTTGCACAATAGATCAAGTAGAAGAGCTCAAAGCACTCATTAAGGTCATACCATTGTGGTCGACAGGGACCATAATGTCAATAAACATTAGCCAAAACACATTTCCATTGCTCCAAGCTAATTCCATGGACCGGCATATGTCTCCAAGCTTCCAAATTCCTGCAGGCTCTTTTGGTACGTTCACAATCATTGCTTTAGTACTATGGATAGTCCTGTACGATCGTGTGATCATTCCTTTGGCCTCAAAAATAAATGGTAAACCAGTTCGTTTTGGTGTTAAACTAAGAATGGGAATTGGAATATTTCTCTCTTGCATGGCCATGGTAGTTTCAGGAATTGTCGAGAATGTTAGACGAAGAAAGGCTATTCAAGAAGGATATTTAAACAATGCTCATGCTGTGCTGGACATGTCTGCAATGTGGCTTGTGCCACAGCATTGCTTGATTGGCTTAGCTGAAGCATTTAACGCAATATCGCAAATAGAATTCTATTATTCTGAGTTCCCTAAGAGTATGTCAAGTATAGCTGCTTCTCTACTTGGTCTAGGAATGGCTGTGGCAAGCCTGCTTGCAAGTGTCATAGTAAGCACTGTGGATAATCTCACTTCAAAAGGAGGGAAAGAAAGCTGGGTTTCGAGTAATATTAACAAGGCTCATTATGACTATTACTATTGGATTCTTGCAATTGTGAGTGCTGTTAATTTGTTATATTTTGTTGTATGTAGTTGGGCATATGGTCCTTGCGTTAATCGCATAACAAATGTTAGAGATGAAGGCAATGGCATAAAGGAGGAAGAAGAGTCATCTAATCTAGGAAATAATAATCGAGTCGGCGATGAAGGAAATGACTTGAAAGAGGAAGAAATTTTATCTAAGGCAACAGAACTGCCAGCCTGATATGAGATTTCTTTCTTTCTTTTTTCGGTGTGATTTGTTGTATTTCGTGTATTGATAATTATGCAACTGGGTGAAGAAAAGTTATTGGGATGATAGTTTTGAAAGTCATGATGATTTCTCTTTTTGTAGGTGTGGGTGTTTGCTATACATTTTCTCGTTGTGTTTCCGCATTTATTTAATATGTATGTGCATGTATTTGTTATAACAATTTGAAGTCTATTTGGTTCATGAGAAAATGAAATAAAAACACAGAGAAAGTGCGAAAATGCAGAGAACTTATTTTCTAGAAATGAATTTGATTCAATATTAAAAAAGACATAGCTAATTAATTATAAAGCTCATATATATAGTCTTCACAAATTTGTAAACTATAACAAAATAATATCTCTTCAAAGTATGTTAATTGAGCTTTTAGCGTGTACTCTAAAAAAAAATTAAGCATTTTGCGAAAGACTTTATTCACAAGTAATCAATAATAGAAAAGATCACATAGAAAGAGAAAACAATTACATACACAAAAGCGCAAGTAATTTACGAGGTTTGGCAACAACGCCTACATATATGGTGGATCACAGGATCTAAATTTTTTTAAGATCACAAAGATCTCTCACAAGAAATAATTAAATAACATAATTAATAGACGAGCTCTAAAATGGTCTATCAGTGCTTTCTTATTCACACAGAACTCAAGTACTTCTTATGGCACTCTCTTAGATATCTAGCACTCAAGGCTCTCTATTTTCTCTCTTGAAGTTTTTTTCTCTAATACTTGATTATTCTAAAATGATACAAGGATTTATATAGGCTTCAAAACGTTCTTAAAAATCATATTTCTAGTTGGAATAAGAGTGCACACATGTAGGAGTTGAAATCTTACTTAAAGAAGCCAAAATCTCTAAAATAGGAAAGGACTGCACATTTTGGCGCTATTGTACCATTACTGGGGGCCATGGTGTCGTGGCCTGGCCACGTGGTGCCTAGCTTTTTTCCAAAGTGGGGCTGCGTCCCTAAGCCCTAAAATTGTCTCATTTCTCATTCCAAGCCCTTCTTCAATTTTGACTTTTCGTTTTCGATCCTTTCTCGTCTGTCTAATGTGTCCTAAATCTTGTGTCAACTCTTTATAGGTGTTCAATTCAAAGTCATGCTCAAACATAATTTTGAATCACCAATTTCAACACTAACAATCTAACAAATTTTTGGCTGAAAAACTAAACTATAACAAACTTCTACCGCATCATGTTTTGTATACGGTTCTTATCCAAGTCAACTTCAACCATATTTGCTCATACTCTAACAATCCCTTTCATGCTTAAGGCCTTGGTAATACTTGCAGGTTGGATTTATAATGGTGACTTTATCAAATGGAAGAGGTTTGGTAATCTAATCTGAGCTTGGACCAAATCTCACTTCAACTTATTTGTTAGCCAACTTTTTCTCTTATCAAATAATTATCCAATTTAAGGCGATTAGTTTGGGAATGAAAAAATAGATTTAATGTACACTAAGTATAGAAACATTAGAAAAGTGTCATAAGCCATAATATCTCTATATAAGTAGATGCTAATGCTCTGTACTCTATCTCAGTACTTAATTTAGATACAACACTTTACTTTCTAGAGAATAAAAATATATGGTTGTTTCCTAAATAAATGCAATAACTTTTAATTGATCTTCTATCACTAGGGTCATTGATCCAATTTGCATGAATAAAGCTTGTATTATGTTTTCAAACTGCAAATCATGATTAATTGTAGCCTTTAGATATCATAGAATCCTTGTGCAAATTTGTATAATATTTTTTAAGGTTGTAGCAAGAAATTGGCTCAACTTGTAAATTGAATAGTATAGTTCAAGTTTTTTTAATGTTGCGTATTGTAAATCTCCAATTATGCTTCAAAATAAATTTGTATCATTGAAAACCTCCTCATCTTTCTTTAAGCAATTTCTTACTAGTGCTTATTGGTGTAATACACCATTTACATCATGACATCTAAGCTTTTGCAAGTAAATTACTCACATACTTTGCTTGTGATAAATGCAACCTTTTTTATAAGAACTATTTCAACTCCAAGAAAATAATTAAAAGTTCTTAAATCTTTCAAAGAAAAAGTTATTCTCAAAGACTTAATAAATTGTTCTAGGTATGCTATACATGACAAGTAATAATTATATCATCCACATATACTAATATATATAAATAAATTTTCCATAAATAGTCATGTTGAAGAGTGAAGTATCTAACCTAGTGTTAACAAATTCCCATTGCAAGAGTGTTATTTAAGCTTGTCGTACCAAGTTCTTAGAGATTGCTTCAAATCATCCTCCTCCCTTGAGGGCTACCCTTGGAGGTGATCGAGTAGGAGAAGACTTACAGGGATTTAGAGGTGCAGTAGGCCCTTGCCCTTTACTTATTCTCATCTTAGGAGGGAGTAAAACTTTTCGAATTACTCTTAACGTGGATCGAAGCCTTTATAAATAAGGTTGTGAACAGTGGGTATGTGAAAAAGAATAAGAGAGAAAAGGAAAGATCCCGTCGTTAATCGTTAATAAAGTGAATATAGATTCATTGGTGAGAGGTGAACCTTATGACAACAATTTACCCAAATGAATAAAGCTCTCTAGAGTAGGATCAGAATTATCATAAAAAGAGTCTACCTAACCTGAGCAAACTCTAAAGCAACCTTAGGAACTGAGCTTCCAGTGGTAGGCTTAGAGACTTTTGCCTCTTGGAGGCAGGAGAAGCTTTGAATCTAAACCCTTAGGCTTGTCCCTAAATACATTCTTCTTTGTCTTAAATGTCCTTGCTTTTTTGCCTCCCTATTATAAGAAGTCTGGGAGCACATCAAAAAGGTCTTCTAGAAAAGAATGAAGGTATGTAAACAAAAATCAACTAGTCAAAATCACTAAAATAAAGACATTAAGAAAAACAAAACCACTATAACTTACTCTCCTTCTTGGGGACAGCAATAATTTGAGGGACAAAAAATGTATCCACAACCATAGAAACACCAGGAAGTCCACATCTTCCTAGGGAAGGAACTAAATAAGAAGATTTTGTGAGATTGAAAGTGGAGGAACTAGTAACAAAAGGATCATCATAAAAGTGCCGAAAGGATCGATGAGCTCAGAAGCTTTAGCAAGAGCAAAAGTTAAAGCCTAATGGGTTGTGCCTGAGGGCTTGGCTATCTTTGGATCCTTCTCTTGCATCAATATACTTGAGAAAGTGGTTAAAATCAGAGGAAGCAAAATCATATGAGAAATCAGTTATCTCACCTTTGGGAGAGACTCAAGCAACCTCAAAACTAGCAGTTGCATTGAAAAAAAAACTAAAAGTTGGGAATTCGTAAGGAAAGGAATTCAATGGAATGATGTAAAAGCAATAGCTCATTTATGTCGAGGAAGAATCTCTCATAATAAAATCAACCAAAGAAATCCTCACCCTTGCATCCCCTAAAGTCGGGAGGAAACAAACCTCATTAAAGAGGAATAGATGTAGCATCACATTGATCTGATATGAGACTTCATTAAAATTTACAAATGGATCTAGACCTTACAGATTTGGGGGGTTAAAGTCAATAGGTCCTCGTCCATGGTCAAAGTACATGGTAAGTGGTACACTTTGAGAAGACGAGTATATCGTAGAAGAAGATTAGCCCTAAAAAGATGGTAGTATGAAGGCTACTTCTTCTAGAAGAATTTTTTTAAAACATTTCCCTAACTGGAATAAAGGAAAGGGTCAGAGTAGTCCAATAGTTATAGCAGCCAAACAAAGTCTACACCATGTAGGGAAGGCCGAGTTTCCATTATTTGCTACTGACCATGATAGTGCTCTTTCCAAAATCGGTCTTCTAATTCTCAAACACATAAAAGAACCTCCTCTCACCTCTCGAGGCCCAATGGTAGTTCATCTTCGAGTATATCAGGTTATAAGTCAAGAAAATATTATAAAAGATGAGAGCAAGATGGGGAGGAATCATGTGGTTTAAGAGGGACATATCTTGAAAAATGTAAAAGATGTTTAAGTATATTTACAGGGGGGAAAGGCCAATAACGTGTAGAAATTCAAGTATTGGGAGTGGTTTTGGGAAACGAAAGCATCCAAGATGCTCCTTGAACAATGGAAGCTCCACAAGTTTTACTAAAGATCGACGGAAAATGGTCAGATTCGTACATCCCTATGTATGTAATATGCTGATTTAAGTTCATCCATCGTAAACTTATATAATCCTTTTACCATTTTATGTTTTCAAGTATCTTTGCCGATAAAAAGGAGAAAAAAGGCTTTCTTTTTTTTTTTTCTCAAAGGATGAGAACAAGAGCAAAATATAGAAAACCTTAACTTTAAAGTTTATAAAATGCAAATAAATGAAGAAAAATGACTATTGAGATTTTTAAATAGACTATAACTATCCACATAAAGGAAACATTACCTACGTTTAAAGAGACATAACCATCGAAATAGAATTGACAGTAAAATGCATGACAGTTAAAAATGCAATTTAAACATATGGCACTTGTTGGTTAAGTGAAAGTGAAGAAACAACCCTCTAAAAGTCTCTTCACTTAAATTATACACTCATTCACTTAAGAGGACATTTATTGGACTCATTTTCAATAGGCTCAACTAGTTTAAGCACCAACGATTCAATTTTTTTGTTTAATTAAAGAAGTCCATATAAATAAGCCTAAGTGACTTAAGGTGGGAACCCAATTTGGCATCCAAATCCATCTTCCAACAGGTAACCCATTTTACCAAGCAACAATATCCATAACAGGCCATGGATATTGCATAAAGATGAAAATGGATTAAATATTATAAATTTGAATATGATTTTAATTGCTAAATTCAAATTAAATATAAAGAATAATTTCTCAAAAAAATTGAATGATTCCTACTAAAACCTTTAAACTAAAAAATAATGGGACGAAATTCTTAAAAAATAACTTAAATTCATTTTAATCATAGTTCAATTTAAATACATATCTATATATGTTATTATACTTTGGGAAGGAATAAAATTCCTTCTCTATAAAACTATTGATCCTCTACATAAGGAAAGGATTGAAACTTTTGAAAGGATAACTTTAATTTAATACATCCATAACAATATATTAATGAGTTCTTGTTTTTGTATATATTCCACCACATTCAATACCTTCTTATTTTTCAAATACTAACTTTAACATCGGATTATTTTCTTTTGCAAGAGGACAGGGGACATATTGATCAATTCGAGCAAATAAAACAAGGGCAAACAAAAAAAATTAAACGTGAAGTTTTTAATCTAGTAGCTTCATTAAATATAACCAATTTTCATTATAGCAGTGAATTTAAGACAATATCTTTTTGATAAACCTAAAAAAGAGTTGTCTTTTTTTTTTCATATAGTTTATTTTGAAAGGTGGTGATTCATTTTAAATCATTAATTAATTTTAAAATATATTTTAATAATTATAATTAAAGAGGTGTGTATGATATAATTATATCTTAAATAAAATGATATTTAGTTATTTATAAATTGAGATGACATTATTTGAAGTTTCCTAGTTTAGAATTTCAAGTCAATTATTTTCTTACTCTTATTTACTCCTTCAATTGATAAATTTATCCTTCGTCCTCTTACTTAAAAAAAATTATTGTAATGCTCAAATCAAAGTTTATAAGAAAAAGAGAGTGCTCGTATGTAAAGAATTGTAAGTACGAATAAGTAAGGTTGTATATGTTATATCTATGAATAGTTGTGAATCAATAACGATGATTGAATGAAAAGAATCCCCTCTATTTAGGGTATGAATTTAATTACTTTTAAAAATGTGCATTTATGAATTTAAATCCTAATTAGTAAATGTTACATCCTCTTTTAATGATTTTATGAGAATTTTTAGTAATCTTTAAAATATATTTATCTATTCTTTTAAGCGTTCCTCTTTTATTTAAACTTAGAAAAGAAAATAAGAATAAAAAATCATAATTTGAATTTTTCTCAACTTTCTACATAATCTCTTACTTGTTTGTGGAAATTTGCGAACTGTTAAGTCAATTACCTATTTTAGAAGTAGGATTAAACTCCAAGACTCTTTGGACTTCGTACACATGCTTCCTCTCTTCTAAGTAATAATAGGCTGCTCTTTAAATTAAGAAACATGAGTAGCTCCAATTGCGCGGGCTGTTTAGGCCTTCAAAAATGGACCCAACATTATTATTAGAGAGATCATTGAATATAATTTATTCAAAGGTTTTGTATTAAGTCATTAAATTTTAGAGATTAGACCGTTGTATGATCTAATTATCAACTCTAAGATGAAAATTGTTGATTCAAGTATACAATTTGCTCTATTTTAAAATCAAGCATCCACTAAATTTAAAAGCCCCGACATTAATCATTGCCACAGCAAAGCAAAAAAGTGAGTATCCTTTACATTGATTAATGTAATAAAAGATAAGATTAGATGCAATAGCAACCGAAAAAGATTTGAGTCGATCATATTCTCGCACATTTTATATGGAAAAAGAAAAGATTTGATCATCATCATCACCACCATCATCATTATTATTATTAATAATAAAAGTAGGCCATTTTAGAAAGAAGTTGATTTAGCTTTAGGCTAAATTACCAAAAGCAAAGGTTTATATAGACGTGTTAGAAAATTTTTAAAAATTTAGATAAGTTCGTACGAGGAGAGTCCTAATCCGAAATAGAGTAATACTATCGTGCTTATTGGATCTCAACACCCTTTCCAACATCAAAGGAGGCTGTTATCAGATAAATTGATAGATTGTAAAATACAAGTATATTCGCGGTTTATTTTTCCAAATTGTTGTGTTTCTTATTCAGAAAATTCCCATTAACCTCTTTATAGGATTCCTGAGGCGTATGCTCTTTTAAGGAATTAGGAACCGAATCTGTATCTAATGCCAACTTAACTCCTTCACCAACTTACATATATTTTACATAAAAGATGAGGGAATAAAGAGAAATTACTTACCACATTATTGATTATTTTACCTTATCTATATGCTATATCAGAAGGTACATAAGAATAAGACGTACAATTTTTGTTAGAAGTCTTCAACTCAATTTTTGTTTTTTTAAAAAGCCGTTTCACTTCCTTCTCATTGGTTCGCATTAGAAGTAGGGAAATTTCAATCGCATGAGGGCCACCTTTAGCTTGTTGAATTCTACAGATGAACATTTGATGATCCGTCAATCAATAGATGAAACTCAGTAAATGTATTGAAATGGTAATTATCTATGATAATCCACATGTGTGTATCCGCAAACTTTGAAATGCATTTACATGAAAATAAATTGTTCTTCACTTTGAGCTGATCATTGGATTTTATTTTTTATTTTTTCTTTCATACTGTAGACCATTTTTAGTCAGAATTTGTTCTGGCAAGAGGTTGAAATTCTAAACTCAAAGGAGTTCAATTTACTTTTCACTTTGAGCTGATCATTGGATTTTATTTTTTATTTTTTCTTTCATACTGTAGACCATTTTTAGTCAGAATTTGTTCTGGCAAGAGGTTGAAATTCTAAACTCAAAGGAGTTCAATTTACTTCCAAGAATTAGAAGGAATATACTCCTGTTTTATATATAAGAAATTCTTGTTCATGAAAAAAAAAAAGGGAATAATTGACCTTCCAGCCAGCAAGTAAATCCAAAAAAAAAGGTAAGATGATTGCCACTTTAAAATTTAGATATTAATATTTGAGCTTTTATTGTCAAAACTAAATAAAATTTCAGGCAAAGCCACGACTTAATACAGTGTAAGAGCAAGTTTGCTTATACATATTATGTT
This sequence comes from Ailanthus altissimus, assembly GCA_946807835.1. Lineage (NCBI taxonomy): Eukaryota > Viridiplantae > Streptophyta > Magnoliopsida > Sapindales > Simaroubaceae > Ailanthus > Ailanthus altissimus. The sequence goes on along the minus strand of OX327710.1, from coordinate 17,955,684 downwards.
TGTGTTAGAATCTCACAGCCGGGAGTGTACAAAGATTGATATACCCTTGTATCTTATCGGTTAATTATAGGAAATAAACCTTGATTGGTGGATTACAATTATAAATCCCCACTATTTAGTCAGTCCAATATCTTTAAATGAATTAAGATCCTCTCCTAATCTAATCTTAATTTTTTAGCACGTATTTTGCCTTAATTATATATGGTCAAAATTTATTTTTAATTATTTTTTTTATTTTTTTATCAATAACCAACTCTATGTTAGTAAAAAGTTAAGAAAAAAGATTAAATTAGGAGAACATTTTGATCCCTCTTTAAATTTGGATTCTACACTAATTATAATTTTTCAATATAGTAATTTAATTTAGAATGACATCTTTTCAATAAGTTAGAAAAAGAGTTGTATCATTTTATATTATATTATATGGAAATGAATATATATCAATTTATGGTATTTTTTATTTGAAAAAAAAATTGAGAATTTATTTTAAATTATTGATCAAATTTACATTTTAATCCAACTGTCATGAACAAGGAGGTGTACAAGAAAAGTTAATTATGTCCCCATAAAGAGATATATATTTGGGTAATCATTTCTAGGTGCAAACATTTAGTGATTTAAAATAGGGATAATTCAATAAGATGGAATATTCATTGATTTTAAAAATAAGCACTAATGCTTAATCATTAGAAGTTTTTTTATTAAAAATAACGAAAAAAGAATAATTAACTAAAATCAATATTTAAATTTTAAATTAATATTTTTAAATTATTAAATTCTAAGAACTCAAAAAATTCCTCTTTCTCCTGCACTCTCTCAAATTTTAAAAACTCTAACACCTTAAACTACTCATCCCAAATTACTCCCAATCACTGCCAGCCATCGCCCCATTACAATCACTATCTCCACCACAACGGTTTGGCTTAGCTGTTGTGTATAGTGGCTTTGCTTGGCTACCACGCACAACGGTCCTGGCTCGGCTGCCTCTCACAACAGCCTCACTTGGCCGTTGTTGCAGCGAGTTGGCTTGCATGATCTTGCTGCCCAAATCTCTTTCATTTTTTATTTTTTATCTGAAATTTGAATTTCATTTTTTTATATGGATTGATTTGTGATTGACTTTATCGTTGAATTTTTTTTAAATTTTTTTTGAACTAATATATATTATTAATGTTAAGTTGATTTTGGATAGTGGTTGATATTATTGGATTAATTCAATACTATTGAATAATTGATTTTGTGATGATGTTATTAAAAAGCATTAATATTATTGATGTAAAAAATAAAATTTAAAGTAAATAAAAGAATAAGTTATCATATAAAGGGTATGCTTGTCAAATCAACTTTATTATTAGATGTAATTTTGTCTAATATGATTGTAGTTAATTTTAATAAAATTTTCTTTAACGATTAAGTATTAGTGTTTGTTTAAAACTGGTAGGTATTTTATATAGTAAGCCTTATGTTGAGGGATATCAAGTCATGCACTTAGATTTGACACCTCTATGGTATCAATTAAGCCACAACCTTGATACCCTATGCGCAGCGAAAAATCATAACGCACACCATAAGTAAGAACACATAAGATTAACACACCAATAAAGATAAAGAAAACAAATCAATCACAAGACATAAGATATACGTGGTTCGGCCCAAATTGCCTACGTCCACGAAGGATCCACGATCCAACTTCTTCCTATTAAAATAGATCACAAAGTATCTTCTTACATCATCAATGATCCCACAAGACCCTTTAGTATCTCCCATAGAGACTTCTAAGCATCTACCCTTGATCATTATGACTCCTTAAGATCTCTTCGTATCTCCTCATAAGAGATTTTTATAAGAAATACAAGAATAGCCCGAGCATCTAAGCCAAAAGGATCTATAGTGTTTCTCTTTTATTCACTCAAAGAACCTAAAGAAGAAAATACCCCCCAAGGTTACACCCTAGTGTACCACGCACTTAGTGCCTACCTAGCTCCTCTATTCTCTCTTATGGTTACATCTTGAAACCTTAGATTCTTAATCTTAAACAAGGATTTACAAGTGTTTATACAGGGTGTATTTTGTGCCTACAAACCCTATTCCTTGTTAGAGTAAGAGTCTACTTGTTTTGGAAGTCCAAAACTTCCCAAAACTTGAAATTTCAAGCCAAAACGGATTTTTTCACGTGTTCTGCCACTGCGACGCTTGTCCCTGGGCGCCGCAGCGCTGGCCCTTCTCGCGTCCAGCGCTGCGACGCTGGAAGCTCTTCTCGCGATTTTCTTCGTTTCCTTCGCGTCTTTGAGTCATGTTTCACTTCCCCTTTCGTGTCCCACAAGTCCTAGACTTTTCCATACGTGTCTCACACGTTCTAGACTTCTTGTGACTCTCCACTTTGATATTCATCTCAATTCTTATCCAATCAAAATTATTGAATCACCAATTTTTCAACACCTTATTTTGAAAATATTACTAAAATTCTCCCTTTAAAATATAGACATTATAAAGCCGAGCACTAGACTCTTTTATAAAAGTTGCTTTAAACTAAAGTTCAGTATTGGACTAACATCCACATTTTATGAATATATAGATGTTTGCACTTGAAAAAAATATATATACTTGACTATTTATTAATAGAGGCCATGTTTTTACCAAAGATATCAATAAATATGTTGGTACTGAGTTCTCATTCAAAGGAATTGATAAATAAATTTGTTGACGTTAAGAGAATGATATTAATTTTATAATAGAGTTTAAGTGTTTATAAAAAGTGTTTGGACTAAATTTTTAATCGAGAATAGATGCTTTTAAGTCTAGGATTACCAATGGATGATCTCGATCTCAGACATTAAGCACGGTCCATAATTCTTGGATTAACCCAGTTGTCTTCATTGTTTGTTCGGATGACATTCATTTTTTTTCTGAGGTCACACTCTCATCCTTTGAGATTATTGTTATCGGATTAATTCAATTCCCTCAATTGTTTACTTGGATGACATCTAGTCTTTGTGAGATCACATTCTAATCCTTAGGATCATTGTTCACGAATTAACTTGGTTTTGTTTATTGTTTGCTTGAATGATATCAAGTCTTCATGAGGTTACCTTTTAATCCTCGGGATCACTGTTCTTAGATTAACTCAGTTCTCCCCATTGTTTGCTTGGATAAAATTTATTCTTGATAGGATTACCTTTTGTTTTGATGAGATTTATCTTTTTAAACTACACTCACAAAATATATTAGAGAGACATTAAATTTGTTACCGAAGAGAACCCTTTAATGTTTAAATTAGTTTAAGATTCTCTTTTGTGAATATAATAATAAAAATAATTGAATAATTAACTTGCATACAAGAAAAAAAAAATACTTTAGAGAGAATTTGTTTAAGTTTTATCATAGTAGAAGTCCTCCCCTTAATATTTGAGTTTACCTTCTATAAGATTTTGGAAGGCGGTTATTCCATGCCCTTAATTATATAGGTAGTCCAAAAATTTAGGAATCATAGGATTGGCGCTTTGCATGTTTCAGTATAGTAGACGTGAGAAAACATGTTGTCTCTCCTGAGTTCTTCAGGCAACATGAGTTCATTCGGGTGGTTCTTGTCAGCAGCTGGCACCGTGTGCCAGCTGCAGATTTGCATTTGCAAATTTGCTGGCACACGGTGCCAGCAAATTTGCAATGGTGGACAGTCAAGAAATGGCTGTCCACTTGCTCAATTCTCTCTATAAAAGGGAGAGTTTAGCAATGTATTTTCCATTGCAATTTAGAGAGAGTTTCTAAAGCTTTGAGAGAGTTTTTGAGTGATTTGAGAGAATTGGGTGTATTGGGGTTTTGGGTTGTAAGGCTAAAACACTACAATACTTGTATTCTCCATTTCTGATAATAAAAGATTCTTCTGTTTTCGCCCGTGGACGTAGGCTAAAAGCCGAACCACGTAAACTTGTCTTTGTCTTATTTTTATTTTCATTATTTTTCTTAATTTCGCTTTAGCTGCGACCCTGCATCACCCCTCAATTTCCCAACAAGTGGTATCAGAGCTTCTGGTTGAAGGAGGTCACTATTCACGTATACAGTTACTATTCACATATATAGTTACTATTTATACATACGGTTACTGTTTATACGTACGGGTACTATTCACGTGAAACAGTGGGAGCCGATCCTAGCAGAAAGCAGTTCGTGGTGAAAAGTAATGGCGGCAAAATACGAAGTTGAGAAGTTCAATGGAGGTAATTTTACATTGTGGAAAATGAAAATAAAGGCAATTTTAAGAAAAAACAAATGCTTAGAAGCAATTGATGAAAGACCAGCTGGTATCACTGATGATATCAAGTGGAATGAGATTGACGGTAATGCAGTTGCTGATCTGCATCTAGCACTTGCTGATAACGTGCTATCCAGTATAGCGGAAAAGAAGACAGCAAAAGAGATTTGAGATACTCTCATAAAATTGTATGAGGCCAAATCTTTGCACAACAAGATCTTCTTAAAAAGGAGATTATATACTCTTCGAATGGCAGAATCCACTTCAGTGACAGAGCACATCAACACGTTAAATACTCTATTTTCCCAACTCACTTCCTTGGGGCATAAAATAGAGGCAGGTGAACGTGCGGAGATTTTACTTCAAAGCCTACCAGATTCGTATGATCAACTCATCATCAACTTGACGAATAATATCCTAACGGAATTCTTAGTCTTCGATGATGTTACAGCTGCTGTATTGGGAGAAGAACGAAGACGGAAAAATAAAGAAGACAAACAAGAATGTTCGCAGCAAGCAGAAGCTTTGACAATGATGAGAGGTAGATCAACAGAACGTGGCCCCAGTGGGAGTCAAAATCATGGTAGACCAAAATCCAGAAGTAAAAAGAACGTCAAATGCTACCATTGTGGCAAGAAAGGCCATCTGAAGAAGGATTGTTAGGGATTGAAGAAAAGTGCAGAGGACAAACCTCAAGGGAATATTGCAAGCACCTCAGATGATGGTGAAATTTTATACAGCGAGGCAGCAACAGTTGTTGAAAGCAGAAAACAGTTCTCTGATGTATGGCTCATGGATTCTGGAGCTACATGGCACATGACCTCTAAAAGAGAATGGTTCCATCAATATGAACCTATCTCTGGAGGATCTGTATATATGGGGGACGATCATGCTTTGAAAATTGCTGGAGTAGGATCCATCAAGATAAAGATGTACGATGGTACTGTTCGTATTATCCAGGAGGTGCGACATGTGAAAGGCCTCAAGAAGAATCTTTTGTCATTGGGACAATTAGATAACACTGGGTGTAAGACCCAAATTGAAAATGGGATAATGAAAATTCTCAAAGGCGTTCTTGTAGTAATGAAGGCAGAAAAGGTTGCTGCAAATTTGTACATGCTTAATGGAGAAACACTGCAGGAAGGAGATGCATCTGTTGCATCAACTAGTTCAGCAGAAGAGTCAACGATAATGTGGCATCGCAAACTGAGCCATAGTCAGAACGAGGTTTGAAGATTCTCTCTGATCAAAATTTACTTCCTGGGCTCAAATCGGTTCATTTACCCTTCTGTGAGCACTGTGTCACAAGTAAGCAGCACAGATTAAAGTTCAGCACATCCAGTTCTAGAAGTAAAGAAATTCTAGAATTGATCCACTCTGATGTTTGGCAAGCACCGGTGATGTCCTTAGGAGGAGCGAGATATTTTGTGTCATTCATAGATGATTATTCCAGGAGATGTTGGGTGTATCCAATCAAGAAGAAGTCATATGTGTTTGAAGCTTTCAAAATATTCAGAGCGCGTGTAGAACTTGAATCAGAAAAGAAGATCAAGTGTTTAAGGACAGATAATGGAGGAGAATATACTGGTGAGGATTTTATTGCATTCTGTCAACAAGAAGGCATCAAGCGGGAATTCAGCACAGCTTACACGCCTCAGCAGAATGGAGTAGCAGAGCGGATGAACAGAACCTTGTTGGAGAGAACAAGAGCTATGTTGAGAACTGCAGGTTTAGCCAAGACATTTTGGGCAGAAGCAGTCAAAACCGTCTGTTATGTGGTAAATCGGTCACCATCAACAGCAATCGAGTTGAAGACACCGATGGAGATGTGGACTGGAAAACTAGTTGATTATTCTCACCTTCATACATTTGGAAGTCCTGTGTACGTGATGTATAATCCCCAAGAAACAACGAAGCTGGATCCAAAATCCAGAAAATGCCTTTTCTTGGGATATGCTGATGGAGTCAAGGGGTATCGCCTGTGGGATCCCACTACCCACAAGGTCGTCATCAGCAGAGATGTGATATTTGCAGAAGATAAACTGCAAAGGAATGATAAAGATGATAACACAGTGAAGGAAAATCCAGAGACTACAACGGTACAAATGGAAAATAATCAAGTATAAGAAGATTCAGATTCTCCTGAAGCAGCACCAGGGCACGAAGAACAAGAACCAGCAGAGTCTGAGGCTACAGATGATCGTCGATCAACTCGTGAGAGACGACCACCAGTGTGGCACTCGGAGTATGTCATGGAGGCTCATGTTGCATACTGCCTTCTAACAGAGGATGGAGAGCCAACAACTTTCCAAGAGGCTTCTAAAAGTCAAGATGTTTCTCTATGGATGACAGCAATGCAAGAAGAGATTGAAGCTTTGCATAAGAACAAAACATGGGAGCTGGTTGCACTGCCACGTTGAAGAAAAGCCATTGGAAACAAATGGGTCTACAAGATCAAACGGGATGGCAATGACCAAGTAGAGCGGTATCGTGCGAGATTGGTGGTGAAAGGTTATGCTCAGAAAGAAGGTATTGACTTTAATGAGATATTTTCCCCTGTGGTTCGACTCACGACAGTCAGAATAGTCTTGGCAATGTGTGCTACATTTGACTTACATCTAGAACAGCTAGATGTGAAGACAGCTTTTCTTCATGGAGAACTTGAAGAAGAAATTTATATGCTCAAACCAGAAGGTTTTAAAGAATAAGGAAAACAGAACTTGGTTTGCAGGTTGAACAAATCTCTGTACGGTCTCAAACAGGCGCCGAGGTGTTGGTACAAGAGATTTGATTCCTATATCATCAGCCTTGGATACAACAGACTTAGTTCAGACCATTGTACATACTACAAAAGGTTTGAAGATGATAATGATTTCATTATTTTACTGTTGTACGTGGATGACATGTGGTGGCAGGCCCCAACAAAGATCGAGTCCAAGAATTAAAGGCACAGTTGGCTAGGGAATTTGATATGAAGGACTTGGGACCAGCAAACAAGATTCTAGGGATGCAAATTCACCGAGACAGAAATAACAGGAAGATTTGGCTTTCTCAGAAGAACTACTTAAAAAAAATCTTGTGGCGCTTCAACATGCAAGATTGTAAGCCAATTAGTACCCCACTCCCTGTTAATTTCAAGTTATCCTCTAATATGTGTCCTAGCAAAGAAGCAGAGAGGAATGAGATGTCTCGAGTACCGTATGCATCAGCAGTGGGAAGTTTAATGTTCGCTATGATTTGTACCAGACCAGACATTGCACAAGCAGTGGGAGCAGTTAGTAGATACATGGCGAATCCTGGTAGAGAGCATTGGGGTTGTGTCAGGAGGATCCTTAGATACATTAAGGGTACCTCAGATGTTGCTTTATGTTACGGAGGATCAGATTTTATTGTTAAGGGCTATGTGGATTCAGATTTTGTAGGAGATCTTGATAAAAGAAAATCCACTACTGGCTATGTGTTTAAACTTGCAGAAGGAGCTGTAAGCTGGGTTTCGAAACTGCAAACTATTGTGGCATTATCTACTACAGAAGCAGAATACATGGCAGCTACACAAGCTTGCAAGGAAGCAATTCGGATACAAAGATTACTGGAGGAGCTCGGGCACAAGCAAGAGAAAGTTGAATTGTTTTATGACAGTCAGAGTGCCTTGCACATTGCAAGGAATCCAGCTTTTCATTCAAGAACGAAGCACATAGGTGTTCAATATCACTTTGTTCGTGAAGTGGTAGAAGATGGAAGTGTGGATATGAAAAAAATTCATACAGATGATAACCTAGCAGATGTGTTGACCAAGCCCACCAATACCAACAAATTTGTATGGTGCAGATCCTTGCATGGCCTAGCAGACACGTAGGCAACATGACTTTGGCGAAGAAGAAAGAATGGTGTGGAAACTTGATTGATTTTCAATCAAATCTCCAAGTGGGAGAATTGTCAGCAGCTGGCACCGTGTGCCAGCTGCAGATTTGCATTTGCAAATTTGCTGGCACACGGTGCCAGCAAATTTGCAATGGTGGACAGCCAAGAAATGGCTGTCCACTTGCTCAATTCTCCCTATAAAAGGGAGAGTTTAGCAATGTATTTTTCATTACAATTTAGAGAGAGTTTCTAAAGTTTTGAGAGAGTTTTTGAGTGATTTGAGAGAATTGGGTGTATTGGGGTTTTGGGTTGTAAGGCTAAAACACTACAATACTTGTATTCTCAATTTTTGATAATAAAAGATTCTTCTGTCTTCGCCCGTGGACGTAGGCTAAAAACCGAACCACGTAAACTTGTCTTTGTCTTATTTTTATTTTTATTATTTTTCTTAATTTCGCTTTAACTGTGACCCTGCATCACTCCTCAATTTCCCAACAGTTCTCCAAGTTTTTTTGGCTCCTTACTTCCTAAATCATTTACCCAAGAATCATTATTGTAATTTGTCGAAAGCTTCTTGCCTCGCGGTGTCGGTTGACTGTGTAAAGTGAGTTCTACAGTGTGATGGCTTTCGTACTTCAGATAATTGTAGTTTTCAACATTGGCCCTCGAACTTTAATGATTGTAGTTCTTAGCGATGGACCTTTTAGAATCTTAGGATTTTGAGCCTGTCCTTTGAGTTGTGCGAGCTCTCCTGATTGGGTCTTTTGGTGGATTGATTAAAAACCTGCAGGCAATGGAATAAAAGTTATTCTTAAAAATGTATTCTTTGCTTTATATAAATATTAAAGGTTAGACCGTATATGATTTGCTTTGCAGCCGAAACATTGTTTTAGAATGCTAAATTTATCGTTAAAGGAACATTAATATGCACTTGTTGATTCAGTTAAGTTATCATATTCTAAAATCAAACATATTCATTCAATTTAGTAATTTCCTTCATCATTGCCACCACAAAACAAAAGAAGAGAAGTATCACACTTTAGCCTGAATAATGTAATAGAATAAAATGATAAGATGCAATTACCACCACAAAGATTTGAGTTGAGCATCATATTCTCACATATGAAGAAAAAGTTTCGATTAGTAATCCAAGTAGGCATTTTCAAAAAGAAGTGGACTTAGCTTTCGGGCCGAATTGCTCCACCTCCACTCAAAACACCTCATCAAATGGAGTAGCACCAACACCATCGTGCTTGTTGACTCCTTCTCTTCTCAATCAATACCCTTCCAGCAACAAAGGAGGCTGCTACCAGATTAATTATCAGATTCTGAAAAAAAAAATTACAATTAGGTTCGCTGTTTCTTTTTCTAAATTATTATGTTTCTTATTCAGAAAATTTTCATTAGCCTCTAAGATTCTGAGGCATATCTATTCTTTAAGTCATTCACCATCCATTAATTTTAATCCCAAACTCTTATCTCCTTCACCAACTCACATGTTCCTTTTTTATTTAAAAGAAAAAGTTACCACATTAAATTATTTCTCCTCACCTATAAGTTACATAAGACGTTCAACTTTTGTTATAGAATAAAATTTAAGTAGGAAAAAATGTCAATAGCAGGTGGCCGCCTATAACTTTACTTTTCTGAATTGTGCAGATAAAACAAATCATGACCAATAAAATTAATAGATGAAAGTCAGAAATGTACTGAAATGCTGATTAATATATGTACAGAAATATTTTAGTAATCTAAGTAATATGGTCTCGTAATATTATTTAATTAATTTATGATTCTGTATAATTTATGATATATTAGAAAAATTTATGTATATTTAAGAATTTTTTATATAATAAATTACATAATTCATTAAATTATCTTTTAATATATATTATAACCCATGTGCATAAACACAAAGTTTAAAATTTGCATTTACATGAAAATAAATTGGTCTTTATTTTTACTTGAATTTTTTATTTTTTATTTTTTATTTTAAGCTGCCTATGATTCTGTGATAATCTATGTTAACTTGAACGCTGTAACAAATTAAAGCAAAAGGAGAGGTGGCAATCTTTTCTTTTTTTAAGAAAACAAAAAAAAAACCTGCCACAGAAAAACGATTTTTTTAAAAGTAAATGACTATTTGCTTTCTAGTATTTGAGTTAATTATTAGTTACTTTCATTTTCTTTTGAAAGTACCCCAGAAATCTTCTGTACTTTCATTTTTTTTTTAAAAAAAAATTACTAAAGTTTTTAGCAGTACGGTTGACATATTTTAATCAATCGAATTTGTTCTTTCTTAAACTTTTTAATAGTCTGACCACCTAAAAATCTTACAAAAAAAATTACTAATAATTGGTGATAGGAGATTTTAGAATATTAAAAATAAAGTAGAGAGAGAACAGATAATTAATCCGAACATTAAAAAATATTGATCATTCAAATTTTTTTTTTTGAGTTGGTAATTTAAAATTAAATTTAAAAAATATTTTGAGTTGAAGATTTATAAGAAGTCGACATGAGATTGAGTATACTTTATACGTGCGAGAAAAAGACAAAACTAGAGAGTCGAAAACGAGGAAAGACGCGAAGACAAGAGGAGGCTTTTTTCTAGGCCTTGGTGCCGATGCTGCGGCACCGACCTAATACCACATGGCGCTATAGTGCCTACTTTCGAAAAAGTTGTGTTTTTAAGCTGAATTTAATTTGTATGAGTAAATTTTGGGTTCTCTTACACGTAGACTCCTAATTCAATAAGAAATATAATTCTTAAAGATGTTTGGAGCTTATATAAACCCTTATAAACTCTTTAGATTATCAAGCATCAAAAGCATGTGAGAGAGTATCGAATAAAGAGTTTAGACAACTTTAAGGCGCTGAGTGTGCAAAACAATACCATGAGAGCATTTGAGTGCTAGGTGTGCAAAAGAATACTAATATTCTTTATGAATTAAGTAATAAAATAAGTTAGGATCTTATGATCCACCGTAAATGTAGGCATTTGTTATCGAATCACAAAAAAAATTTATATCTTGGGTGTGATTATTTATCTCTATTTGTGCGATCTTTTTATTCTTATTTTACTTATGATCGAAATCTTCCATATATGCTTAAGGTTTTAAGGTACTAAACACTAACCTATGAGGTATTATGGCACATAAAACTCTAACAAAATGGTATTAGAGTTAAGTTTAAAGTTGATACCAATAAACTGGTATCAGAGTTAAGGTTGAAGTTGATACCAATAAACTGGTATCAAAGTTAAGGTTGAAGTTGATACCAACAACAAGTATCAGAGCTAAGATCGATATCTAACTAGTATCAGAGCTAAGGTTAAGGCTGGTACCTAAGTAGTATTAGAACCAAGATCATGATAACTTACAAGAATGAAGACGAAAGAATTAGAGAAGAGATCAAGAGCCTAGTAGTGCAATAGGCTGTGACTATAAAAGAATGGTTGAAAATAGAGATTGAAGAGCAATAAAAAAGAAGGGCAATGATGGGTGAAAATACTATAATAGTCTATGAGGAGGACTTGAAGTTATAGAATCCTTAGTAGTTTTGAAGGAATACTTAAGTTGTTTAAAAGGTCTATAGTCTATAGTAATAATGAAGAGTGAAAAGCACAGTGAAGACTATATACTTGATGAGAATATTGTAAATAACTCAACATGAGTTGTTGATTGGATGCAGATCAAGAGACATCATTAGAGATTAACTCACTGTAGTGACAAAGGCTGAAAGAGAATGTATGAGAATGATACTATTAACAGAGATTAATTTCAGCCACTAAAGTATTATGATGGTGTCAAAAGTGACACTGAAGATCATAATATAAAGGCAACCCAAGAAAAGATATCTTCATACATTTGGAGATTGCAGTTATGAGCCTTAGGTTAATGAAAAGACTTAATTGAATCAATGCTAGAGTAATTGAGTGTTGATTGATGAAGAGATAGGTCCTGAAAAGCTTCTTAAGAGTCTTTGAATTAAGGAGAGATTTGCTAGAATTAATGGTGATTCAAAATCGAGTTTGAAAAAGATTTTGAGTTAGAGACCAATGAGAAATTAACACGAGGTCGAGTACTTGTTGGACGTACGACAAATGGATAAAAACAGCAACCTAGAAGCGAAGAGGGCACGATAGCAAGAGGATGCCTTTTCCAAGCCCTGGCTCTACGACACTAACTTTTGAAAAAGTTGCGTTTTTAAGTCAACTTAATTTGTTTGAGTCAGTTTTAGACTTCTGTTTTGCAAGAACTCCTATTCTAACAAAAAAAATAGAGTTTTTAATGACGTTTTAAAGTCTATATAAACTTTTATAAACTTATTAGATTAAATGTGCATCTGCATGCATCAATAAGATAAAGAATAGAGAGCTAGGTAGTTCTAGGGTGTTGAGTGTACGAGAGAATGCTATAGGAGCGCTTAAGTGCTAAGTGCGCAAGAGAATACTAATAAACCTTTTGGAGAGTTCGTCTATTGTTGTATTTATTGGTAATCTCTTATTTAAGATCTTTGTGATCTTGAGATCTTTATGATACGAAAATTTTTTATAAATTGAATAATATAAGAAATTAAAATCTTGTAATCCATCGCGTAAATTTTTTGTATATCGTGTGTGATTATATTATTTATTTTACTTTATGAGATTTTTTTTCTTGTTTTAATAAATAAAATCTTTCGCATGCATTTGAGATTTTAAAGTGCTAAATTTTAGCTTTAAAGATACTAAGATGCGTAAAAACCAACAACATTTATTATTATCAGTACTTTTTAATCAAAGATTAAACTCAATCTTGATTAAATTCTTTATAGCAAAACCTAAAATAATTGGTAAGGACCAACTCAATTCTCACTTTATACACGACAAATTAAACCTCGTTCCCTTTTAAAACATAGGTGGTTCACCACTTAATAATATATTGAAATGATTGCAAAAGGAAAGATGATTAAGAATTAAATATTATTATTTGGACAAATATTTTCAAATCGATTAATTTTTTGGGTCAAGCGAGACAAAGTGATACATACGGTATATATAAAAGCAAGTTATTTTTTTTTTTTCGTTTGACTATATATGTAAGCTTTTTGTTAGAACCACACAAAGAGGGTCCTCGATCATTATGGTTGAGAGCTTAATTATTTTATTTTATTATTTGAATTATAATTTATTTGTTCATTCTTTCGGTAATGGACTGAAACAGGAAAGTGGGTTCTTATTCATTAAGCACTTACTTAAAGGTGATGTTTGTCAGAAACTCATGCCATGCTTAAACCCCTATAACTACTCTTGTTCTCGTGGCTGTGTTGATTTAAGTCATGCTAGATTCTGTATCACTTGTTCTCTTTTAATATCTCTTGCCTTCTTCTTTTTCATTGAGTAGTGAGAAGGAAGGTAGCTAGAGCTTAACTTTCACGAATGGTGGATAAGATGGAAGCAATTATCATTTCTGATCAGAGAGAAATGACAATGACTGATGATAATCAACAAGCAACTCCAAGGAGACGAAATGGTGGCCCCGTTACCCTGCCATTTATTATAGGTACATGCACAACATAAATATAAAACACCTTATACTTCAATGGAGCTTGTGTCATTTTCTGTGCACCCGAAGTCCTTGAGTTTCTTTGAATTTGCTTCACGTACATGGTTTTTAATCGTTTCCTATGTGGGCTTTAAGTGTCTAGAATATCTTAGTAATGTAATCCTCCAATGACATTACGTCATGTATATACTGCATTTATCGTGATCACCCACATAATTATCAGTTTCACAATAAAAATATGGCGCATGCAAAAAGTTGCATGAATGCATTGTCTTTTAATGAGCTTGTTCAGTTTTTGGTGATATTTTTTAGTTTGCCATCATCTTTGTGCAATTCTCCAAATCAAGGTAAAGTTTTCTTTCAGGCCGTACGTATTTGTATATTTAAAGTTGAACGTAATTCTCATCTTTGTCTTATGTGTTTGAACAGCAAACGAGTCATTGGAGAAGGTAGCAAGCTATGGGTTGATTCCAAACATGATATTGTATCTAATGAGAGACTATCATTTTGGAGTTGCCAAAGGCACTAATATTATTTTCCTCTGGAATGCTGCTAGTAATTTCATGCCTATTTTGGGTGCTTTTATCTCTGACTCTTATCTGGGTCGATTCCTCACCATTGGCTTGGGTTCCATCTTCAGTTTTCTGGTAAAAATTTCATATAATCTGATTTTAAGTTTACTCCCTTTTTGACTTGGGTTCATTAGTTTCTTGTTTTCATATCTGTACAAATATTGCAAGGGACAATGTCATAATGATCTAAGTCCTCCCTTAGTGTTTTTACATTAGTAGTTTTTTAGAGCTCTGCATGTGGGAGATTTGCTAATGGGTACGCGGCTAGGATCAATGGAAAAAATGATCTGCTTAATTTTGTGTTGGATGGCCTTGGTCTATAATAATAACTACAATTCTAATTATAGATTTTATCATAAATAGGTAATCAATTGAACTTAAATGGAAAAAAATTATATTAACTTGACTTTAGGACTTGGGAAATGTTAGTGTTGTGCCCATACCAACTATTGGTCCAAAGCTTGACTTTTGGAGAACAAAAAAAAAAAAGAAAATTAATTGCTGAAATTGTTCAATTATTTTAATGCTTGACCCAAAAGATAAAAGAAAAATACTACATATTCTAAATTATATTTTAAATAATAATATATAAAAGTAATAAAATTGTGTAGTAAGTTTAGAACGTATATCATTTTACTATTTAATAATTACTCGATACATCATTATTTGAGATATAATTTAAAATATAACTTAAAATTTGTAGTATTACCGAAGTTGAAGATAAAATCATACCGTTAATAATTTGGTCTTAAAATCTTACTGTCAATTGTTCAGGCACCTGGTGCTAAAGTAAAACCTCTTGGTAATTTTCCGAACTCAGAAGATGAAACGATGTTGAAAAAATATTTAGCTCAATCGAAAATGAGTTCCTAATTATGTACCTGATGCTTAGAGTTCAATAATGGTATTGCCTAATTGTTAGACTCTGTCCTTTTAGTACGCTTGCTAATGTGTCGCTGAAGTTAGAAACCGATGTTAATGCCATACCTATTTGAATTGAACATTTGATGAGCTAAAAGTCAACACTTTTCTAATTGGTTTGTATACACAATGAAATTTAGTCGAGTCCTGACACAGACAGCATAGTCATTACAAGAAATCACACAAATATTTATTCACTTTAAGAGACACTTTGTGCAAACAAAAGCTGAATTTTGGTAAGGTTTCTGAAATTGGATGTTGTGTTGCACAACCAGGTTAAGATTATAAATGATAACCCAAATATGCATAGAATTACTCCAGTCAATAAATTGAGCTGCTTGTCCTTGTGCTTTTGTCAAGAGAGATTAGATCAAATTTACAATGTGACAGGGGATGACTCTCCTATGGTTGACAACGATGATTCCGGGAGCAAAGCCTTCCCCATGCGACAAAGTGAACCAAACCTGTGAATCCCCGACCGCAGCTCAAATGATTCTCCTAATCTCCTCCTTTGCCTTTAATTCCATTGGAGCTGGTGGGATTAGACCATGTTCCATAGCATTTGGGGCCGATCAATTGGACAGAAGAGATAACCCCAATAATCAGACGGTCTTGGAGAGGTTCTTCGGTTTGTACTATGCTACAGCTGCTCTTGCCGTCCTGGTTGCTTTGACGGGTATCGTTTATATTCAAGATCATTATGGATGGAAAGTTGGTTTTGCAGTTACTGCAATCCTTATGGCCATGTCTATTTTATTGTTTTTCCTTGCTTCTCCCTTCTATATCAAGCTGAAGGCAAGCAAAAGCTTATTCACTGGCTTTGCACAAGTAGTAGTTGTTGCTCTTAAGAACAGAAAACCTCCACTGCCACCACCAGATGCTAGTGGGTATTACCATCACAGGAAGGGTTCTCCGCTCATCGTGCCAACTAACAAATTAAGGTAATAAAACGCCAATAACAGAACCTCATTGCCATCAATTTCATTTTTGGAAACTGAAGTTTGATCAGCTTTTCTTGTTATTGTTCTCAGGTTTTTTAATAAAGCTTGTATCATTACAAATCCTGAACAAGACATAGCACCGGATGGATCAGCATTACATCCGTGGAATCTTTGCACAACAGAGCAGGTAGAAGAGCTCAAAGTACTCATAAAGGTTATACCAATGTGGTCTACAGGGATCATTTTTTCAATAAACATTAGCCAACACACATTTCCATTGCTCCAAGCTAGATCCATGGACCGGCATATTTCTTCAAGCTTCCAAATTCCTGCCGGCTCTTTTGGTACGTTCATAATTATTGCTGTAATAGTGTGGGTACTCCTCTATGATCGCGTGGTAATTCCCTTGGCATCAAAGATAAAGGGTAAACCAGTTCGGCTTGGTTTGAGACAAAGAATGGGGATTGGAGTATTTTTCTCCTGCATTGCCATGGTTGTTTCTGGAATTGTCGAGCATGTTAGACGAAAAAGAGCTATAAGAGAAGGGTATTTAAACAATGGTAATGCTGTGTTAGAGATGTCCGCGATGTGGCTTGTGCCACAATATTGCCTGACTGGCTTTGCTGAAGGATTCTATGTAATTGCGCAAACAGAGTTCTATTATTCAGAGTTCCCTAAGAGTATGTCAAGTATAGCTGTTTCCCTAGATGGCCTAGGAAAGGCTGTGGCAAGCTTGCTAGCAAGTGTCATAGTAAGCGCTGTGGATAATCTCACTTCGAAAGGGGGGAAAGAAAGCTGGGTTTCGAGTAATATTAACAAGGGTCGTTACGACTATTACTATTGGGTTCTTGCAGTTATCAGTGCTCTTAATTTACTATACTTTGTTCTATGTAGTTGTGCATATGGACCAAGTGTTGATCGCAAAACAAGTGTTAGAGATGAAGGGAATGGCATTAAGGTTGAAGAAGGGTTATCTAACCTGGGAAATAACAGAGTTGGTGAAGGAAATGGTTCGAAAGGGGAAGAAATTTTATCCAAGTACAGAAAATTGCCAGCTTGATTTATGGTTTAAATTCACTATTTAACCTGAACTTATTTATGGTTTCGTAAATAGTTTTGGTTATGTATCCTTTTAAGTGCGGTCGCGATGTAAATTGTAATATAAAATTTCGGACTAAATAAAATGAGTACTTAGTACCTGTACTATGATCCTAGGAATCCATAACAGATATAATTGAAAGTTCCAGCTATTATTAGAAGCAATAGAGTGAAAACATAATGTCTGCTTTCGGGTTATTTCCATAATGGGAGAAATCTTTCATTTTCTCTCGCAAGAAAAACATGACACTTATTTTCTTTCTAATTCTCCCTTGGACCTGACACATGGATTAGTCCACAGTTTATCGTCCTCCATTCACTAGAATCCACATCCTGCAATTCCTTCAACAACTACATTCCTCTCTGTATGCATAAACCCACACTCCGTGGCCATTGATTCTATTGTTCTGAGATAAGTTTTAAGTAAGAAGTCAAACAGATCACAGCTACAACTGCAGTCTCTTTCAGCCTGATAAATCCCGGATCAGTAAACGTGGAGTATAATTTGTGATATGTTTGAAGAAAGCATTAGTAAACATATTTAACAGAATTTTTGAAAGGAAAAACTACAGAGTGATTATTGGAAAAGTGCCAACTATACTCCTGAATAATCCTTTTCTTTCCACTATATGCAATCGACTATATAATATTAGCAAAATCTCTATGAAGACAATAACATATGTGGAATATTTTTTCATATGTAAAATATAAATGGTTCTACCTTAATAAATAAGATAACTATTTTTCCCATGAAACCGATGAGTAATGATGTCTATTTTATTATTAAAGAACAATAGTTCACAAACTTGATAGCTTCTAGTTCCTGAGATTCCATAAGCCTTTCTTGCCTCATCACAACTACTTTACACTCCTCACTTTTGATCTTTAGACTAAAAGTAAAAAAAAAAAAAAAAGATGCTTTCTATTATTTAAATTTAGTATGGTAAAACTCATTCTTGCAGTCCTTGTTATAACTTACAACAAAATCAAGTTATTGTTGTGCCGCCAGTTGTTTCTTCAAGTCCTTCTTGTTCACCTGAAAGTGTCCAGAAAAATTCATAATTAACCTTTAGTTCCCCCTATTACTTTCAGAGAAGTTAGAGAGATGTGCGAGTAATATACCTTTCCCATGGCATTTCGGGGCAGTGAGTCCCACAAGAACAGCTGCGTTGGTAGCTGAAAAAAAAAAACAAAAATATTAGTTATTGTCCATCATGAAATTTTGAACCTTAAGTGACAAAATCTGGTTTTCATCCTTCATATCAACATGCACGCAACTTTTAAAATGAAGAGGAAAGACATACCACCAACAGATCTTAGTTTATCTATGGATACTTATATCCAGTTAAAGAAAATAAAAAATTGAAGATGGTTAAGCTGCAATACCTTGTATGGTGCTACCTTGTCTTTGGCCCAGGTGCACAGTTCTTGCAAGCTTAATATGGGCTTTGACTTCTCTTGATCACTCTTTGCTTCTTCGTCAAGCACAATTATGGCACTTACAGCTTCTCCATAATCTTTGTCAGGTAAGCCCAATACACAACACTCTGCAACAGCTGGATGCTGAACAAAAGAGGTTTTCTTCTTTCAGTAATCATTTTGTTTAAACAATTTCCTGCTTTCTTCCTTTGTTTAGTTTTAATTGGAGAAATGAGAATTTTTTGAAGTAAACAAACAGAAATGCTACATGTTAGGGATCATTTATGACAGCAGAATCATTATAAGAGGACAAGCAATAGCTACCTCCAAAAGAACTGATTCAATTTCTAACGCAGATAATTTGTATCCACCGACCTTCATAATATCCGCATTAGTACCTGGGAAGAAGTAACAAATTACAAACTTCAAAAGGAAAAAGCAGTTAAGAAGTAGTAGATATTAACATATTAGACAGCGCATATCAATGGAAAGTGGAAGAGTTTAATCAGGTAGTAATTACAAAATAAGAGGCATAAAATATATGGTAATATGTTAGTTCAGAGCTAGGGCATTCTGGTGGACAATTTAAAATGGAGACTGTAAAAGGGATGTAGTATGACATTTGGCAATTAATTCATGACATTTGATTGTAGCACCATATATCTTGGCAGCAAGAAAATTCAGATAAAAATAAAAATAAAAAAAAGGAAGCATGATCATAAAAATATAAAGCAACATGAATACCACCATCATTACAGTATTTCTCACGTTTATGTTGCAGTTAACTTGGAGTTCCAATAAATATAACTTATCAAACCAGATAGCAAGCTCATCCATCAACATTGCTTTAAAAAGTCAATCAGCTAATACCTAAACTGACTGAGCATGACCAAATGACAAAGCAAGATAATGAACATATTCAAGGACATATTAAATGGAATCGTGTTTGTCAACAAGTAGCACTAAGGCACAAAATGTGTATTACAGATATGATAATCTTTAGTAATATATGCAAAGGGATGTGCTATAATATATAAACAACAAAAAATAAGAGTACTATGCTAATGTGAAACTAAATCTCCTTACGTCCCAAAATGATGTAGTACCCATCTTCATCCAGTTTCCCTGTGTCTCCAGTCTTAAAGAACCCATCATCAGTAAACGAGTCCTTTGTCACCTACAAGGAAATAGAGAACCAAGAAAATAAACTAAATGAGCTGTTTGTATTTCTTTTTCTATAACTCTGTTGTAGCTAAAGTAGGTTTAAAGTCTTTATCCGAAAAGAAAGCACTTCAAAAGAAAAAGTTTTAGGTTCTATCACATTTTCAATATATTCCCATCACTAAGAAAATGGTTATTCTTGCCCTCAATGTTTCGAAAACCAAACAACTAGCATACAATGAGTCCAATTATTCTCAGTTTCCTTCAGCGATGAACCATCAACTTGTGTTAATAATGATTTCATTTTTTTTTTTTTTTAAAAAAGTTTAATCAACTAGGACCCTGAAAATAGGTCAGTTTCTATGCATGCCAGAGTTTTCTAGGGCACTTTATGATTGAAACTAAGAAAAAACGAGAAGAGAAATAAGAAGACAGGGTGTGTGTGGCCTATGAACAATAGACTATGTTAAAGATGATGATGATGATGATGATGATAATAATAATAATAATAAAAAAAAATGAGATGAAGCAAAAAGGACTACATATGGATCTGTATTGGTGTCTTTTGAGAGAGAGATGAGAATCAACACGACGGGGAAAGAAAACTATGCAAGGATGAATACCTCGGGAAGTTTCCAGTATTCCTTAAACAAGGAAGGGCTTTTAACACAAAGCTCACCAACTCCTGCTGCACTCTCAGCTTCAGTAATCTTGACCTATCACAAACACAAAAATGTCATAAAAGAGAGGCTACACTAAAACAACACATTAAACAGTAACTTATTTCAGAAAGGAAGAAAAGCACCAGAATATTTATATTCTTCATTATATGAAAAGTATTCCCCATTAACCTTTTTCATTTATTATTACTATGAGGAATTAATGATTACTAAGCTGCACTTGCACATATTTTTTGAAAGTAATGAACTTCTTCAATTTCTTTATAAAGTAAAATATGGAAGTATTCTATTTCCATAAAGGTCGAATTTTACAACAGAAGAATTATGCTAACCTGAACACCAGGAAGTGGTTTGCCAACAGTGCCTGCCTTCCGCATACCCCTTAGAGGATTTGATATTGCCATGACAAACTAAATAAATCCAACGTACACCACAACAATGTGAATATTTCTATATTAATTTTAAAAAGCAGATAAGCCCACAGAAGGCACTTCATGGGAATTCACTTACCTCTGTCATGCCATATCGTTCCAAAAGGCGATGGCCTGTGATGGTTTCCCATTGCTGCATGACAGGAAGAGGGAGTGCGGAGGAGCCACACATCTAGGAAATAAAGACAAAAATTCAGCTTGGTTACGAGCATTCATCAATTGGCTCCAACAGGACATTAACCAAATGAACATTTACAGGCCAATTGACACGATGACATGGTCATTCATTATCTTATTTATAGAGTATGATGTTATTACACTTTGAGATGACACAGAATGAACAACTCAATTTTTGTAGATAAAAACATGGGAGGAGTCTTCCAAGATACAAACCATAAGGCGCAACTGTTTTGCCGCAGAAGCTGAATCAGCTTGTAGCTCTGCATCCATGGTTTCATAACCTTGTATTAATCGTGTATACATTGTTGGAACCTATGTAATACAAAAGCATTAAACTATAATAATTGAACTTTGAGAATTGGAAATTGGATTTATCACATGGTTAAAGTTAAATACTAGACTTACTCCTGTGAAAGTAGTTATTGCGTCACTAGCATTACTCCCATGCACTGGATATGATTCACGCCATCTCTGCCAGATCCCCCTCACACTAAATTTTGGCATGAATTCAACCTTCAATAGCATTGCAAAATGAATTACAAATATAACTAGAACAAACCAAAGAATTGTGTTCTTCCAAAAAAAAAAATGAATTTTAATTGTTCACTAAATTTCTCGTCTAGCAAATGAAAAATGGCTAAGCAGAATAAACAAACAGAGCACTAACAAAAAGATACCTATAATGAAAAAAGACTTACTATGGCACCAGCATACAGAGGGGCAAGTAAAGCATTGAAGAGTCCATGGACATGTATAGCAAAAGTTAAGGATCAATGTGAAACAAATTTTTAAACTCTGTTCATGAGTGTTTATATGAAATAAGAAAGTGTCAACATTTAGCAACAAGAATGCTCAATGTAAAAGAGTTGAAGAACAGCTACTAAAGCAATCTATAAAAATATGTTTTGATGGATATGATGTAGTGGTAAACAGTGCAGAAATTTATCAGCTGATGTATACTCCCAAGCCTCAGTTAACATTTGGACCTGAAATTGAATCAAAGTTAAATGTTAGTACCACAATCAAACAAAAAGAATTTGAAGTCAATGAGGAAAGACATTACATAATTCACAAGTGATAGGTTCATTCACATTGTTGAAAACCATCAAGGCCAAAAGCTTAAGCTTATTGTTAAAAATGGTCCAACAATAGTATTCAAACTGTACCACCGGCGTAAACACTACTGCACTAGCACACCTCCTGACAAGCATGACCAAATTTTATTGGCAGGTTTGCTCATGGATCCATACACAGAATTTGGCAAAATAGCTCTTGGTAAAATGGTTTAGTACCATTAGGTAACCACTGATCGCAACTAACACAGAATGCATCATACAATAAAATCTATACAAGTGCAAAAACAAACCAACATTTAGACAGATTTGTCAGAGACCAGATATCAAGAATTAAGTGTTTCTATGTGACATCAGTGAACCTTTACATATTAATCTTTAAATTATGAACTTAAAATTTCATATCGATAAGCATTGCCATTTTATAGGCAGCCATTAATAGAGCCTGTAACTTTTAGATCTTGACATTTCACCACCAGGGCACTAATATTAGAACTGACATTTTTAAAGTGGATTCTAAAATTCATGAGATACATAATATTTTGGATACATACCTGTGCGGTAATACTTTGGTGGGTGTGGACAACTCCTTTGGGTTTCCCAGTTGTCCCACTTGTGTAAACTATTAATGCTGGATCCTCACCTGCATCATTGGAAATAACACTGTCCATAACTTCAGGCTATGCTACCACAAGATATTTGATCACCGAAAAGTTGACCATATATTATTCGAGTATTCAATATTCTTAGCAAACCTCTATGTCCATCTATTTCTTCAACTTGGGACTGCTCGAACAGTGTTATCTCTGAAGATACACTGGGAACTAGTGGAATTAGAGAAAATTTAGCACCACTCTTAGCAGCAACATTTTGCATCACCTCACAATAATCTTCGGTGCTCAGAACCACTGATATATCCTGAAATCAAATATAAAAAGAGTTACATAAAAGTTAATGCCAACTAAAGATATAATGACAGGAAGGGAACTCCGTTGGAGCATACTGAATCATGCATCACATGCAGAAGCTCAGATTCAGGGTAGCTGAGTGCAAGTGGAACAGCAACCCCTCCACTGAACCAAGTCCCAAGTACTCCTGCAACAAACTCAGGTGAAGGCTTCGCCACAATTCCTATTCGTGCCCCACGTCCTCCAGCTAGGACAGCTGAATTTTCATTTTTGGTCACTTCACTAATCTGAACAAAAATGCATAAGTTGGACCGGATTTTCAAAAATGAGAACATACATGAAATTTGAAAACCACTCCTCATCACATAGAGAGATCATAAATATTGGATTATAAACATGCTCAGAGTGTCAAATTAATAATACATTTGAAAATTTTTAACCCCTTTTAATACTTAATGAGTGATCATATTTACATATTTATTGCACTGTGCAACAGTACTTCAATTTCAAAAGATGGGTCATAATTATGAATAGTTATAACCTATTTTATTCATAAGGTTAATAGAATACCAGAATTAAGCGAATTTGAACTCACGGATTTAAGGTCGTTACTGCACAAGAGACTAGATATTCTTAATGCAGATGATACAAGTTGAGCATAGCTGTAACTGTTCTGATCAGCTCTAATTGCAACACTATCACGAGCTGAAGAAGCCCGTCTGTACGCGGCTTTAACAACCTCCATAAATGAATTAGAATGCAAAGCTGCAAAGCAAATTGATCAGAACAAAGTGTTGAAGCAAACAACATATACATTAATAAAAAAATTCATTTATGAAGCCAGAAAAAAATTCATAAAGCAAAATAGATCAAACCAATTCTCCATTGAAAATTGGGATCACAAGAAAATGTAAAAACCCGAGTCAGTCATTTCATCAAACAGTAAACCCACTTCCCAAAACTCTCGTTTGCCCAGTTTCCAAGCAGAAATTACGAAACAAAACGCGAATAGAAAACCAACTTACACGAGAGAAAGCGAGCTTGCGAGAGACCAAGCCGAAGCTGAGACTTTCTCTTGGGCAAAAGAGCTTCAAAATTTGAAGAACATAAGAGATGTTCAAGGCAAACACGACAAGTGAACAAAGAAGAAGTTGATAATGATGATGATGATGACGATGACGATAATCCTCTAGCGTTAACAACGACAGCTCTTAATATGGAGCTCCGCATGCTTAATTAGGTGAGATATATATGATGTGGGTATAATGTTTTTTACTGGTTTGATCGGTCAATCAATGCTTATTAGGTGGCTAGTGCTTTGAATTTGTTCGTTGGTTGCTTCGGTGTTGAAACTACTTTGTCAAATATTTTTGGCTTTCTATCAAAGTTCGTTGCATGGCATGGCATGGCATGGCATCATTTGCATGAAAACAGTTACCCTCCAAAAAAATTATTGTAAACCAAACACATAAGAATATTATATTTAATTATTTTAAATTGTTCAAATTTAATTTTATTATTCTACTTTATATGATTAATTATAAGTCTAATAATAATTAGTGATATTGAATCAACCCGAAAATATAAAATAAGTAAGCGTATAGAATGGTGCTATTGATTCTTTTTTTTTTTTTAAGCATTACTCATTTATAAATTCATCTTATAAATTTTAAAAATGGTGTTATTTTTTAATATTTTTTTAAATATATTCTGTTAATTCAACAACAAACTTCTTTTGTTTCATTAACTTTTATTATTTATCTTATTCATTTTTTACCCTTGCTCTTCGGCTACAATCTCAAATTCATTTCATCTACTATTTTTCAACGAAGAGCGGTAATTAATACTAAACTAATTAATTTATACAGTTACATGTACTACTTGCCTAGCATGGTGACCCAGTCCTCAGTCCAACAAATATTAGTATACAATTGGAAGTTAATTATTCTCATTGTATCTAAAAAAAAGTTTAATTTAATTCAACACTAAAAATAGAGTTTAAATTTTTGACTTTATAAATAAAAATTAATACGTTAATTAATTAAATTATTCAAGAGACTGGACTTAAATTATTAATTATTGACCATTATCGTTTGTCGCCTTTTAACGCTATTGATCAACATTAACAATCATTGACCATGTTAACAAAGGCTGTTGATCAATATTAATTGGCAATCAATAATTATAATTTATTGATATTGACTAATTGTTGATAAATATTAATCGGTCGTTGATTAAGATTATTCAAAATTTTATTTTTTAATAAAAAATAAGTAAATTTTTATTTTAACCATCTTTTTTATTAATTTTAACAAATTTTGTTCTTTGACAAAGGTATAAATAACATTTTTAAAATTTTAAGAATTTACATATTATTTTTTTCAAACTTTAAGAGTCAGATTTCATTTTCTCTTGTTTTTATTAAGTTTTGGGATTCGATAAATGCCAAAACTTGAACACATGTAATGATCGGTGATGCATAGGACTATCACCGGATGACTTTAAAGTTTAGTAATGTTAAGACATGAACCTATGTAATAACAATAGATGAGATGCATTTCGTATATAAAATTTTTAATTGGATGATGCCTTTTTTTTTTAAAAAAAATTATCATTAAATATAATATTATTAATAAAATTAATAATATTATATTATAAAATTTTTGATATAAAATAAAAAAAATATTAAAATATTACACAAAAATAAAATAATTCTATTAAAATACGTTCAAACTTAATTTTTTATCTTAAAAAATTTAATTTTAAATTTAATATTAAAAAACTATCCTTACAAAGAGGAATCACTATTTTTATTAATGGCGGAGAATTCTACTCTAAGACAAAAGGAACAAAATTACTCTCATATTAAAAAGACAAAAATAACCCTCACGGAAGACACCACAACACCAACACCAACACCACTTAGTTCGCATCCTCTACCGTTTTCAAAATTAACTAATTAAAAACCTCAACCTAATGCCAACATAAAAACAAAACAAGCTTAGAGGGCCGCGAAAGAGGCTTGATTGCCACCGAAGGTTTCTTCCCCGCCAGATCTAGGCTAGGTAGCTGTTGGTGAGCAATGGTTGCTCATGAGACATTGACTGTTAGCCCAAAGGTGGATGGAAGTGCCGATAATTTTAGAAACTTGTGTACAAGAGAAAAATCAAGGGCGGCGGCGTTTGGCAAAAACCCGGTGGAGCGGCCAAAGGCTTGGTGAAGTCTGGCTAAGCTACAATTGCGTCTAACAAAGCTCAACGGAGACCTGCATATCTCGGAAAAGGTCGGCGGCTTAGTCGATGCTTGCTCAGTGTATGGAAGTTAAAGGCTGAAATGATCTGATGGGGCTTAATGAGATCGACAGGTCTCGGTGAAGGCCGATAAAGAAATCGACAAAAAAAAATAAAAGCAAAGAAAATCACGAAAACGAAAAGAAAGAAATAGGAAAAACGACTAAAAGCAATAGAATAAAGAGAGAAAGAGGGAAATAATAAAATGGGGGTATCTTCACTGCAGGAGGCTAAAAATCTCCTTTCTAGTGGAGATAGAAAATAAGGGTAGGGTGATAAACTAGGAGCTTTTTTTCCTTAATTGAGAGAATTTTACTTAACAGAGAGATCGAAATGCTTTTTGAGTGTTGAAAATTTTTGTTGAGTGTCGATTATTTATTTTAGAGTATATGTATGTGATATATATTATATAAATATATATAAGTATAATAAAATTATATAATTAACGTATATTTATATAATTAATTAAATTAATTATAAAATTATAAAATTTATATTTAAAACTTTGGATTACATTCTTAAAGTTTACGTGAAATAAATTTATTGACAATTCTAATAATTAACTTAAGAAGATTTGATTAGTAAAAATAATTGTGTAATCTAGTGATAATTTAATATTTAATTTAATTAAATTTATTTATTTATATCATTGATTAATATTTGAACAATTAAAATAAATCTATTTTGATTATTATAATTAACAATCCTTTTATTTTTATTTTAATGTTTTAATAATTAAAACACAAAATTAACAATTTTAATTTTTCGAATTGAAATGGTCAGCCACCAAATATTTTTAAAACTAAAATTTATGAATTTTAAATTTTATTTCACTTTATATACTAATACATAAATTTTAAATAAATTTAAATTTTTTTTGCATTTAATTTAACTATTCACTTAACTAAAGTTAACATTTAACTTTAGTTGAGATAAATTAACTTTACTCTTAAGTTAATAAATATCCAACTAATTTAACTCTAGAG
This sequence comes from Ailanthus altissimus, assembly GCA_946807835.1. Lineage (NCBI taxonomy): Eukaryota > Viridiplantae > Streptophyta > Magnoliopsida > Sapindales > Simaroubaceae > Ailanthus > Ailanthus altissimus. The sequence goes on along the minus strand of OX327710.1, from coordinate 17,928,365 downwards.
TTAACTATTAACCCTAATTAGGTTAATATTTATTTAAAAATAAAAAAATATTTAAATATTTATTTAACATAACCATAGTTAACAGTCAATAGTTAAGTTAAGTATAAAATATCTTTTAACCTAATCCTTTGGTTAACAATTAACAATGTTTAAGTTAGATTTTTATTTAATTATTATTTAAATAAATATCTTGATTATTTAACAATTAAATAACCAATAATGTGAAATTACTATTATACTTTTACTAGGTTATCAAGTTAACTCAAATCGGTCATATTATAACTATATATTTTAGTTAACTTAACTATAATAATTTACTGTATTTTATATTGTATTAAATTATTCAATACAGTATACTGTTCAAGTGTACAACGAGTATATTTTATATTATGACTCACTAGGTCCACGCCTGATTCGTTAAATAAAACTATTCTATGAATATATAAACAATGCTCCACGTACACGTCACGAATATTACAAATCAACACATTAGATCACACAAGTTGAGGTTAAAACACATATGTATAATCCTTTTGTCATTATACCCTGGATGTGCAGGGATATAGATCAGCACTGTCAAATCTTCATTTGCTCATCTATGAATTTATCTCCAGATTCGTATTTCAATAAACAATATACGCAATCACTTTCATAATATTGTTTAACCCTACAAAAAACTCATTTCCTAGGTTTATTACTTATGGTCATAAGATTTTCTGAGATACAATCTCGAAGCATCGGATATATAAATTACCTATGTAAGCTGACGAATGTCGTATCTACGCACACCGGACTTCATGAGCATCGGATCATATCTAGTTACACATAGCGGTCAGACCATAAAATGTCTCTGACATATATAGAATTAAAGTATGATGGATCACTCATAAGCCTATTATGACGTTCTGGTCAAAGGACTACGAATACTACTCAACTCAAAATGATCTTCTTTTGACGGTTCAAAAGATATCTATTGGGGTCCTTATGAGTCTATTCAATATCTAGTCATGATTAGATACCTGTATGCTTATACAAGCTTTAAGCTCACTATCAACTAAGAACAACCATCTATACTAAGCATATATAAATATACACTGATCTATTTAATAGTGATCACCGATAAAACTCACATTAATGAACATAGATCAGGAATACTGTGTTTGATAACATACTTGCATAATGCCATTTCCTAGCATCTATTACAACTCTTTATAACTATGTTATTACTAGTATACTTTCAAATCTTTATCCCATTTTAAACAAGATTTCTAACTCTTAGAATTTTGTTGACTCATATAACCTGCTAACTCTTAGTAGTGTTAACTCTTAGCATTTATAACCTCAATTTTGCTAACTCTTAGCATTGGTCTAAACTCCTTTAGATCAGATTTGAACTTCTTCAGATCATACAATGTCTGTAACGTTACAAGTTTAGTACCATATAATTAATATTAATAATTTTATTAAAAATATTTATTGTATAAATATTAAATAATTAATATTCATACAATATTGGAATGGCACGTAAGCACTAACTTTAACAAACTCCCACTTGCTCTAGTATTATTCGTACTACTATCGCATACTAATACACTTCACGTGTTTCTCAAACACATTAAGAGTTTAGGCCTAAGTGGGTTTGTTACGTTATCTAGGGAATGTATTCTAGATATTATTACATCTCCATAATTAAAAACTTTTTAAGTATATGATATTTAAAATTTACATAATTAGAATTCTGGTGTGTTATATAATTTTTTAACTTGAGTAATTATTCAATTGTTATTGTAATATAGTAGGATAAGATCTACTGAGTTAAAAATTATTCAAAATTCTACTAACTAACTTTGAATATTTATAATGATTCATTTACATATTTCTCGAGCCATAACATATTTTACTTTTAAAGTAAAATTAATTATAAATTTTTAAATTGTATATTTTTAATTAACTTTGATACTGATAAAAAAAAATACATAATCAAATAAAAATTTTTTATTATCCAAATTAAATTAAAAGTCTAAATATATACACTCCTACACTTATAAAATTTTTTTTTTCATATTTTAAAATTTTATCTTTTATATTTTTCAAATATTTTAAATATATTTTATAATTATTTAATAATTATGAGCTGGACTTATATAGATACCAACTTATAGCGCTTTCAACCATAACTGAAATGTGCTATAGTGGTCCATTTTGTCTGAGTTATTTGATTGAAAAGTCTTTGACAGAGGAATCTATAACTATGAATCTGTGTTTTGGACCCACAGGCCTATATTTAAGTATTTAGGACCCAAGACTTTGTCTAATTTTATGTTTGCCCCCAAATTCAAACAGAAGAATGAATATAAGTTGTCTCCAACAATTCTATCACAAATCACTATTCCGTCGGAAGAAATTGGGTTATTTAAATTTTGTTTTCAATTTGGTATATATCCGCTGCAAAACCTGAAAGAAGAAAAAAAATAATAATGAAAATCGTGTCTAAATGTACTTTTTTTAAACAAACTTTTACTTTGTTAAGCCACCTTTGCTGGGAGAAATGTTCTTCTAACATTTGATCAAAATTTTGCGTAGATAGTAATACTCTATTAGTTTGCTCAACACTATCGTTCAACTTGGTTTACTTTAATGAAATTTTGCGACTCTCAAGGTGTTTGCTAACTAAGAAAGTGAATGAGAAACACAGGAAAATTTGTCAAGTTCCCGGGAAATTCTGTTATTGACTTAACATGAAAGGTAATTACATTACGATCTCATCAGGTATGAACACTCCTTTAACAAACTTTTGGACAGAAAAATAACAAACAAATTTAAAGGCTTCAGTGTACGACTCAATATCTGGTCATCAAATAATCAGCTGGTCCTTTAACACCTCTAACTGTGGAGGAAGAAGTGCAATCTCGATTTCTTGCAGTGTTTTTCCTTTAGTTTCCATCACGTTCCTCTTAACATAGATTACCGCCAAGAAACAAAAGGAACCGAAAATGGTATAGAGGACCATTGGCCCGAGTTGCTCTAGCAAGCGCAAAAACAGAAGGCCAACTAAGAAATTTATCACCTGTCCCAAAACAACCAAGTGAATCAGCAAAATGAAAGAAAAGGAATCTGTGTCAACATAATCACAACGGCAAGAACTACAGAAGATAATTACCCAATGCACAGCCATGCAAACGGCCATTGCCTTTGCTCTAATTCGACTGGGAAATATTTCTGAGAGGAGGAGACTAGGAACGGGACCAGCACCCAATGAAAATGTGAAGACAAACCTGCAATATCCAGCTCATAGTTAGAAAACATGCCATTAAATCACAAATACAAAACAATACTAAATTTATGTGTTTCCACCTAAAATCTTTATATCATTTTGTAAACCTTAGCATACTTTTCTCATTTTGTTTTTATCTATTTGCTTTTGCCCCTCTCCCCTCCAGGTTATTAAGGATTGACAACTTACAGCAGCATGCCTCCAAGAGATAGATACAATGTTCTGGAGCTTGATACAAAGGAAGTTGCGGCAGTTGCTTGAAGACCCATTGCCACTGCCTGATACAAAAGTGCATAAAGCAAACATCAAACACATTATCATAGTATTCTATGCAGTATAAAATATGAGGGTGCAAGTCCTCTAATTACAAATGTAATGTAATGCTATTCATCAGTTGCAAAACAAAGCAGAGAATCAACATGGATCTACTCAGAGATCACCCTAGCTATTCTAGCGCTGCTTTATAACTTCAGCAACTGTAAATTTTTCAGTTACCAATCACTGCCAATCTAAGTAATATAGTCTACAGTCAATGACCCATTGTAGAACACCACAATCAAGGCTACTTCTATATTCTGAAAGGGTTAACACCCAAATATTTTTTACTGTTAGATGGTTATTACTTGCAGACATAACCGACTGACATTTCACCCATCATAACGTGTGCAATGGATGTTGCCACCTTACATAATGCATATATGCTCAAGGAATTCACAATGTGGTTTCAGTACCACAATTCTAGTTAAAAATTATAGTGATTGGGAAAATAAGAAAGTGCTTTCTGTTCTTTAAATATTTTCCTTACCATGCCAAAAAAACTTCCTAGAAGAAGTACCCTTCTTCCAAGCTTATCCATCAAAATCATTGCAATAATTGACCCTAACAAATCACAAACAATATGGTTAAGAGAAACATTAAACTATGTTCACAAGTTAAATAATTGGGAGTAGAGAAATCTGTACCGAATAAATTTGCAATTCCCACACAGATATTTCCAGAGTCTGGAGGTACACCAGCATTTTTAAGGACAGTTGACGAGAAATAGAAAACAGCATTTATGCCTGATAACTGTTGTAAAGCAAAAAGGGCAGACCCAATGAAAACCACTGCAAATAGAGTTTAAAAAGGTAATCTTTAGAAGGAAACATATAGGTAAAATGACAAGGACAAAACTTGAAACAAGTTAACATTTTTGCCTCGAAAATGACGAGCAGAGAGCAATTCTGAGAACTTCACTGAATCAGCCTCATCCCCTCTCTCTGACTTTGACAGTTCTGCCATTGAGTACTTTACATGATGTCCTCCTAAAAGTTTTTCAAATTCAGCTTCTGCTTCAGCACCTCTTCCTCTCTGAAGCGATACCAGAAAAATTAGTATTTACACTATCAAATTACTTCAATGAGTCAATTATCAGATGAATCACAGTCAGATGAGCAAAAAGAAAAATGCATAAAAAAAATTGGAACTCGAATCACAACTGTTGGTTGCATGGAGAGAGAGAGAGAACCATGCATTTGTTTAAAAGTAAGCACAATTTTATATAGCAGGTCAAATTTCCCGGGAAGGGATGCAAGAAACCACAAAAAGAAAAGAAAAAGGAACTAGACAAATGTAAGCCAAATTATAATCAAAGCAGCTTTCCAGGAAGACCATAGTGTATCAAGAAAATGGCAGCACTCAGAAAACAATTCAACAATAAAACCTCATGTGTGGCAATGTATTGGAGGATTAATAGAAAAGAAAATAAAAAAAATAAGGAAAGAAGAAAAGGATAGAAGAAAGGGAAAAGAAATGCTAGAATGCAGTTTGATCAATCACTTTCGTCAGCATTAATGAACTCATTAAGTCCCAGCCCAACCACTTTGAAATTAGGGTTTTGTTTAAGAGAGTATTTTTGAAGCAGTTAATGTGCAGCTCTTTATGGAAGCATCCCTGGATCAAAAACATTTTATTTGTTTGAAGCATTACCATGAGTTGGTTATGAATATTATTATAATCCTCAATCCCCATTGCACTGACTCAGATGAAGCTCCTAAGAATTCACATCAAATTCCAATTCAGGTTAGAACCCAATCCAACCGGAGAAATAAGATTTCCTATCAATTGCACATCGTCCCAACGGAAGAGAAGATAAATACTTCCAGTTTAAATTCCAAATTGAATTATGAAACTTCATTACGATCTAACACCGATCTAAATTTGTATTGAATGAAGTCATTGTTTACAATAGGTTAACACATTATACATATTTCAGACACTGTTCTTCTTTTCAAAGTAACTAACAACTTATAATTTTCGGATTTTTTCAGCTCATATTTATTAAAACAGCATTAAACTTAACAGATGTCTCACATAGCGAAAAAAAAGGAAAAATCCAAAGAAAGGAATAAAGCAGATGAAACACGAATGATATACAAAATGAGCAGATGACCTTGAAAAGCCAATGAGGACTTTCTGCACAAAACTCCATAGAAACAGCAAGTAATGCTGCAGGAATAGTAGATGCCCAAAAACAAATGCGCCACCTGAGCACATCATCAAGTCAGTACAGCATGCAACTCAGAGATGCATCCTCCGAGAGGTAGACTGAGTAAACAAAATAGATGTATTCTCAGACTAGGCATTCAAAGTGCTTAAAATAGTCCATTAATAAATTGAACAACTTTTTCGTCAATCATCTAGTTCTGAAACTACCATAGCTCAACATTTTTCTTACCAACCCACAACTTCCTTGGCAGGTAGTCCAATAAACAGAGCCACTAAAATTCCAAGACATGTTGCAATTTGTGTGGAGCTTCCATAAGTACCCCTGACATAAGCCGGTGAAACCTACTTGATGATGAAACACATTTAATTCCCATGAAAAAGGAAGTCTTGTAGTAGACTAGGAAATGTTGACTGACAATCAAGGCAAATTGATAAAATCATCAACTCTCATACCTCTGTCACATAGAGAGCTGCAACAGGTGGGCCAATACCCATTCCAGTCCCAACAAATAACCTTCCAAGAAGCATGCCCCAGAGATTTTTTGTTATAGCACTGCAGATTATCATTGAGTACCTCCATAAGCTTTATACAGTTTCAAATTAGGAAAAAAATGAAGCATTTGATCTCTCAGTTAGGATAAAAGAGAATTATTAGCAAAAGTTAGAGGGCATGGATTTATAAGAATTCAAGCATCGCGTACCCAAAAAAAAAAACACCATAGTGACTCTGCTATATCATGATTATCTAATTTTAGAAAACAAACGAGAGTCAGCAAAGAGATGTCAGACCCTAAAATCATATGGAGACACAGATTTGAGCGCAATAGCTCCATCAAAGCAAACCAATACCTTAAGCATAAACAAGTCATGCAGATTTACTTAAAAGTGCAAAGTACTGGACTAAAAAAGATCCTCTTTGACATCAACCTTTTGCAGATGTTATATGAATATGGGCCAATGTTAGCAATTCTGTTCACAAAAAGCTCCCAAGAAATCACTAAAAAATTCATCCGAAAATGATTAACATACCTAAGTTCAGAATTAAACAAAACATTTTGTGCAAATGTTCATGTCTTAACTAAACGACTAGCATTTAGTATTTTTACAGAGAGAAAGGAACATTGATGATTGCTTGAAATCCAAACAGAAATGAGAACAAATATGTGCTCCATATGGTAGTTACCTCATCGAAGCCCCGATTATCATTGGTATAGCACATAACTGGAATGCCCTGCGGCGTCCAACCCCATCCGCAACCCAACCACTGAACATAGATCCAAAGAAGGCACCCCCTAAACATGTACTCACCACCAGGCCTTCATTTGACATAAACCAACATGTTAGAATAATTTTCCAAAGAGGAATGGAAAGCAATAAGTCGACCAGATGGTACCTTCAGCCATGGTATTTCCACTAAAGCCAAGATCTAAAGACATACTTTCTAGCGTCTCATTAACTACTCTGCATTAAAAAGGCCATAACAAATAGAAGAACAGATTATTTCCCATCCCTTTTACATAAACAAAAAATTTTAGAAGCAAAAAGGATTACAAGTTTCATGGGAACACACCCTAGATGGTAACCAAATAGGAACGAAGAAATGGTTGCCACAAGTACATGTGGCAAAGACCGCCTCCAGGAAGGGTTCCCCATATCCTTGGCCAATCCATTTGGCATCCGTACTACAAGCCATATAAAGATTCACTCCACTGTTAGTATCATCTATAACTATGGAAAATATTTGCGTCAAAACAAATGAGTAAAAGTATCTTTCACTTTTTTGCTTTTCCATGAATGAACAGGGGAAAAACTTCAAAACAGCTTAAGTTATACAAATTAGGATAAAATTAGGATAATGCTGTTCTTCTAACTCAATTGTATCACTCCTCATACAAACTGATGGAGCTAAAGCAATCTTGAAATTCATGGCTTAAGATTATCATTTAATTTCACAATGGCAGAGAAAAGTGATTAGTCAAATCTTATGAAAACAAAGGGAGCTATATCTATTGCTTTTACATACTCTGCAACTTGCAAAAAGAAATATCAAATTGTGCAACTTGCCATTTTATTATCATTAACCTATTCCTGTACCCTTAACACATTATCTTATTTAAGTAAAGTACAACACATACCAACACAAATATTGGTTTTCAAGTCTCATATGTAAAACAAATTTTTGTTTTAGCAAATCTAGCAGTCAAATGAAACCCCCAACTCTTTGGAATGCCTGATATACTCAGATAACCAGTGTCAATTATTCATCCACATAACAAAACATAAAATATAATGAAACTTTTCAACATAACCCAACAATACAATTGATTAATATACAAAATTAAAGATTACCCGAGGTTTCTTCTTTCTCATTGTCATCGACATCCCTCGTTGAGGCACGCTTATACATCCAGGATGCATCTCCATGCCGTCCACGCATGCCTACATAGTTCACATTAGCCTTCGAGTTCCCAAAATACTCAGCAGCCAACTACAGTAACCACCAGATCCAACAATCTAATAAATCAACTTGTCAATTAAACTGTATATTCTAATCAAGCAGTATAAACAAAGCTGCGTTAACAGATCAGAGTACAAAGCTGAGCAACTTAAAGAATTTGTTTGTTTTGATCTATATTATTTTAGATCTCAAGTCCTGAAATTAAATTTTTGCACTAAAATGATCATACAATTTAAATTTAAAGCTAAATGCTCATGTACACGTACATTAGTAGTGAAATGAAGAACACACAGAGTTCAGCTCAAAAGTAACCGTTTTTAACTGTAAACAAAGAATATTACCATCATTTCAAGTTTTAAATTTTTTTTATTAAAGAAAATAAAATAAAATCGATCGGAAGAGAAAGCATAGACGCCAACACAGAGAATATCATTTGAAAATAACCAGTTTTTTTTTTTTCTTCATTGTATACAAGAATTGAACTTCTTGACGGCACCGTTTTGCAGGATCAGCGAGAAGCAGAGACTCTCAGTCTCAAAACATAAAAAAAAGGGGGCGAAACTCAAAGACGACAGCACATTGATCATATAAGCATAATAGAATTGAGCTTCAAAACGGCACCTCTTTAGTTAGATCAGAAATAAATAAATAAAAATTAAAAAAAAAAAAAAAAACAGAGCCATTGAGAGACTAAGTGCAGTGACTCACCATTTTGTTAAATCTCAAAACAAAAGCATGAAAAAGCTCAGAAATGACGAAGCGTTGGCTACTGAGATTCGTTCAAATAATATGCATAAACAATTAACAAGAATAATGATAGATGAAAACTCGGTTGTTGTATTTTCAGGTGAGTGGAAAATGTGAAACGAAGAGAAAGTGATCTGATTGGACACTGAAGAAGAAGAAGAGAAGCAGAAAAAAAACTCGAGAGAGAGACGTGGCTAAAATGCGCCGCTGGTGGTGTGTTCAAGTGTCAAGTGTCAGTGTGTCGAGGCTTTTAACTGAAGACAAGGAAATCGAAGCGAGGATTTCGAAACAGTTTATATTTTTTATTTTTAAGAAAATGGAGAAATGTGAGGGAGAAGGAGAGCGGTAGTTGACGCTAATTACTGCCTTTTTGGAAGACAAGCGAAGGTCTTGAGGCTAGAGCTTGGAGACGAACACCTGGAACTTGTTGTGGGGTGGGGGGGAAGGAATCCAGTGCTTTCCGAAGCAAATGATGAATGAATTTTTTCCAATAGCAACCGAACACGTGGACAGTTGAAGACGAGGAGCAATGAGGTTAGCGCTTTGTAAGGAAGAGCTTTAGCCTTTAGTTTTAACAACTTCACCATTAATTTATTAACGAATAATTGAATATTATTATTATTTTTTTAATTTTGATAGTACTGAGGGGAAAGCAAACTCGGATCCTTCGTTTAGAGATTAATGCATTATAAATTTTAATAATAATAACACGCAAATTAAGAAATAAGAAACTGAAATATTTTTTCTCAAGATATGTCATAAAAAAAACTTTGCTAATTTTATTTTTTCTCGAGGCAATGGTGCTTAAATTATTTTTAAGTGCTTGTAACATCTTGACCATTTTTTTTTTCCTTCTTTTACATGTGACGTGAAGATTGGACAATTGACCACATATATGACAATTGAGTGCATTCTTGGCAAATTAATAGGTTTTGTATTCTTTTTCCCTTCATGTTGGTAGCCTCCCACTCCCACATGATGACACTAATTTGTTCAAATTAGTTAGTGAGTGCCTTATCGTACGGACTCCAGATTTTCTAGCGACTTGTTTGTACTGATCGTGCTTACTGGGCGAATGCAATGCATTTGCGCCGTCCACCCATATTATGCTGGAGTTGAGAGTTTGTCTTTACTCATTCACGTGAGGGAGAGGGACCTCCTTAGTCCTTACAATGTCACAATGTTAAAGCGGTTAAACGTGAACCGCAGATGCATAAAACATAATAATTTCTTTTGACTCGAAGATGTGCTACAAATTGAAGTCATTTCACGTTTACGATTACATATTTGTCAACTGACAGACACGTGAATTAGGGTCACACTGCCAACCCTGAATTGGGTTTACATAAATACATTTTAACGGCGGCTTTGATTTTAATGGATCAAACAAACTTAAGAATTTTCAAGCTATATAGACAGCAACATTATACTAACATTTCTAATATACAGCAATTTCCTCTTAAAAGTATAATACAACTAAATATTTTTGACAAAGAATGCTCTCAGATGCAAAAGGCTTGCGCGAAACAAACTTGAAATAATTTGAGTGTTGACGGAAAATTTTTAAACCCACCCGCATTTACTGAATGAACTCTTTACTGTAAACATCAATCAACTATCTAGTAGAAAAATACCATAAAATTGAGCAGACTTATCAGCTGTTACCCATTACTGAACTCATCACTTGGATCTGTCAACAAATACGGGAAGGTACGAGTGAATGCATAGCATTAATGAAAATCCAGGAGATAACAAGTAATATCATGAATTGAAGTTGGCAAAATTACCTTATTCACAAGCAAGTTTACTTGCTCTCTGTACATTTCCTTCAAGTCTATGATATCAGCACGGAGTTCCTCCAGCTAGATATAAGCAGTCATGTTGCATGTCAGGACATGATATTTAATAACATTCTATACTTTGCTCTCCATTAATCAAAGAAATGCGGAATCCCTTGGAACTGCAAAAATATATTTACCTCCTCATCACGCTCTCCCATAAGCTCCAATGCAGCAGTGTGCCTCCGTCTTAATGCATCAAGCTCTGCCCGTATGCCAGGCAGCATGGCAGCTTCTGCTTGCAACTTTTCACACTGAGGAACATACAACATTTTGAACTCAATGCTTCCAGAACATAAAAATGTGAATGCTAATAAATATCAACCTCAATTGTGAACCTCAAAATGAAAGCAGATAGAACATGCACCTGTCCTGTCATTTTGACTAATTCCTCAGCAAGAGAGTCCCGGATGGACTCCATCGATGCCTGACATGAATTAGAAACAATGGTCAATCAAAACTGTGAAAAGATGAATGGATTATACATTGTATAGCATTTACACCCCTATCAATGCTGCAGGATACAGCTCTGAGGAACTATAATTTCAAAATTCCAAATACCATACAGCTTGAGCAACATGTTATTAAATGATATACAAATGAGAGTTGAAAAATTAGCTCATACCAAACGAGACATATATGATGCAAGTTCACCCTCTTTCTGACGACGAGCAGCTTCAAAAGCACTTGGTGTCATGCTCTTCATGAAGTATGGGCTCATATTTCCCTCTACAAGATTTCTCCTTTCAGATAAATTGTCAGATGAGTCCAAAGATGCTTGAAGAAAATGGCTTTCCTCCATGCTGCCAATGCTGCTGGCAGTTGAGAGTTTCCGGGACAAGCTTCCTGTACAAAGAACAAAACATATAGAAGGTACAAAAAATATTAACTGATGAGTTCACCAAGCAAAGCATCATACCATTCTCGAAAGCTGAGTTGTGCCTCACTATGGGAGTTTGTTCAGATGCAGCAGCAGAATGAACAGAAGCTCTCCTCTCCAAATCTGACCGAGCAGCTTTCTCCCTTTCTATTTCCTGTCAAAATTCAAAAAACCACTTTAGTAGACTTGAATAACTTTAACCTGAAGAGAATGATTTAAACACAATGAGGGTTTTCTATTTCAAATTGCATGACCCGCTCATCAGCTTTGAAGGGCTCCAAAAATGAAATAGAGTTGCTTTTCCATATTGTCACAAGATGGTGTCTTTCTTAATTGTTACAATAAAATTTGAAAGACATGCTCCATGAAAGAAAATTCAATAGTTAAGAAAACATGAACAGAGCTCCCAAAATCTATGAAGACATAATCCAAAACCTGCAATCAGGTGTTAGTTTAATGCTTCCCTCAGAACATTTAGTTAACCATATTGCTGCAAACCACAACCAAGACAATAACCTAGAAGTAAAGCCTAATAAAACATGATTCTAAGCAAGACTTAATGGAAAAGGTACTTCTAAGATAAATAAGAACCTAAGGTATCACCTGCTGGAGAAATTCCCTGTGCATAAGTGCATCATGTAATTCTTGCTTATGTTTTCGCCTGAGTTCCTTGATTTCTTCTTCAAGCTGGTTTGCACGACCTTCTTGAGTGTCAGCTTCCTCCTTTGCAGCAAGGTACTCCTGCCTATTCTCAGCAGCTCTTTGCCTCTCCTTTTCAAGAGACCTGGTTAGCTGAGTCTGCTCTGCTCTGAGACATGAAATCTGGAATACATCACTGGCATAAGCTAGCATTCATAAAAGATGCTCTGTTACAAACATAGATAATCCATAGAAAGAATAAAACCTGAGCTTCAAGAACATTAATTCTAGATAAAGTTTGTGATAAGCGTTCATTAACAGAACGCTCTCTTTCTTCCGCAGCTGCAGCTTTGGCCTCTGCTTCCTGAATAAATCTATTTAAATAATTAGAAATCAGAGAATATGTACAAAGTCTTGAATTTCATGGGCACAATGTCGAATATACCTGGAGTCGCAAGTTAAGAGACCTCTCCACAGCTGCCCAAGCTTCTGCTCTCTTGGCAGTTGTTTCCTATAACCAATTAAGCATAATGTCAATATTGAAATTTCACATGTAAATCAATAATCATCATTCGAAGTGCATAGAAGTCCTCATGCATTATGAGGAATGCGTTTTGCACCTGTATGGCTTCAATCTGCCTTAGGAGAGGCCTTGTTGATTCAGGTACTTGTGTAACCAACTCCTCACACCGACGCTCACTTGCCTACACAAAAAGGTAGCAAATATAAATTGGAAACATATTGAAAACTGGAAATGAATTTTAAAATAAAAAATGAATAGAAAATGAATCCAACACACCTGATAACGTTTTTGAAGATCTTCAATGTCCCTACGAAGCATGTCTTCCCTAAAAGCTGCCTGCAAAATCAGAAACCAACAATACATTAACAGAAAACATCATTTTGTAAATTAGCCAGATTCACGCCCATAATGTTGGTAAACAGATCAAAAACCTGCTGCTCCTGTCTACTTAAAGTTTGCCTTAATTCTTCAAGTGCTTGAACTAGCATACTTTCACGTTCCTCGGCCTCTCTTAGACGACTCTCTAGTTCAGTTCTTGCTTCATTGTTGGCACGTGCCTCAGCTAACGCTTCAGCCTCCTTGGCTGCAGCCAAAGCATTTGTATAGTAGTCTTTTTGTGTGGCTAGTTCTACTTGGTGTTTCTCTATTGTTTCTTGAAGTAACTTTTCTGTAGCTGTCTTGTCCCTCTTGATGCTCTCTACTTTATTCTCTTCAACCTAGAGGGAAGAAGGAAAAAGAAAACTTCAATAAAGTTGTGGTTCACACTAAAACAAAGGCCAAAAACGTTTAACATAAGTACAATATAAGTCATATATTTTACATTTCTCTTCTGCAACCATAAAAAAGGGCTCTCCACTCCAGTACTTAAGCACCCTCATTTCTTTCCAAGTGCTATGGAATCAATTTTTAAATTATTAAAAATTAATCTGTACTTAAAAAAGTAACTTACGAATCACGTAATTCACATGCATGGAAAAGGAGAAAAAAGAAATAGACCAAGTCAATCAAACTCAGTCTTCATAAGACAGACAAGAAAATCTATACTAGATCTTTCTGCTGATTCTATGTAGAAAACTTTTCACTTTCATATGCAACTGGGAAACCTGTAGAAAATGGAAAGTGAGCAAGCAGTTGCTCTTGTACACCAAAAAGTTCATAGTATCTTCACTTATATATTGATTGCAGAAACCAATGGCTCAGGAGTAATTTACCAACTAACATGCAATAGATGAGAATGTTACAAGAATCCACTGACCTGAAGTTTGGTAACCAAACCTTTCTTCTCTTCTTCAAGCTCTCTAATCTATCATCATGGAAGGGGCATAGAAGACAAAGAAACTAATTAATTAGAATGGCTTAGATAGAGCCATTATAGGAAACCAAACAATCTGCAAAAGTGCTTGTATACCTGAGCCCTTAATTTCCTTATATGAGCTTCTTGAGCAGCCTGCTTTTTTGAAAGCTCTTCACCTGAAATGAGAGATGAATGTTAAACAAGGGCCTGATTGTGTGGTAAATATAGGCTTCCAACATTTTTCCATGTATATTTACAAGAATGATGTATGAAAGCATCTCCAAAATTCTACCTTCAGCCATAACTTGATTAATTATTTCATCTTTTTCCTTCAAAAGAGCAGCTGCATCACTCTTTTTGCTTTGCTCTCTTCGAAGTGTATCCCTTTCCTTAGTAAGAGCATACACCTGCAATCATACAAGCCAGGATGCAAATTAAAATGAATAGTTGCAATAATTTAAACCAGAAATTTCAGTTTCAGCCAAACCAAAAACATTTATCTATCCTGTAAAGGATGCCCACTTAACAGATCACATTGTCCAAGAAAATGTTTTAAATGAATTAACATAAACTATATTCAACTAACATTTCCAACCACATTTTTTGGTCATTGTCATTGATATTAACCTTAAGCACCATCTTTTGGTCATTCTAAAAACACTTGACTTATATTGTAGATGAAGAGCCTTCATGTTCATTTCTTTAACCTATAACATATACTGTGAATTTACTCAGAAAACTGCACAAAGCTTCTTCATTGAACTTGGCAATAGACAAAACCTTGACAAACTAAAACAAAAATCACAGGATGACCAAAGCAGAGAGGCAAATGAATATGTTCTACCATCAACAACCGCCCAAACAATTTGTTTAAACATTGTAACTGTAAAGAAAAGAAGCAAACTTAATCCAACAACTCCCAGTTTAGGACTCAAATCAGTAAACAGTTTTCAAGTTTAAAGCCAACAAACCTAATCCATGCCCAAGACTGGATGTACACTAAATTAAGCATAAACACAGAAAATTCTTTTTGAACAAAAAAATATACCTTTCTTTCAAGGGTTGCAACCCTTTGGTGGTATTCCTCTCGCAAAGTCTCAATTTCTGCATCATTGGATTTTCTCTGTTCCAAAACAAGCTATTAAAAGTGTTCTTTTCTTTAAAAGAAATAATAATAAATTGTTTGAAGAGAGGAAAGAAAAAAGTATCTCCTAGAAGTAGACTTCATATTACTGAAAATATGTATCTTAAGATTTACTATAATTAAGCAGCCAATCATAGAGAGAGAGATCAACTGTTCTTCGTCAACTAAATGAGAAAATAATAACAATAATAATAATGAAGATTTGACCATCATACCTACTCATACCAAAATGAACTTTAAGGAAAAACAACCAATATCCTCACATACCTTTAAATCCTCAATCACAGCTTTTAGGTGCTCATTATCATTCATTAATTTAGCAATCTCATCTGCTTTTGCCTGATAAAAAACATAGAAACATATGAATTACACGAAATGCTCAAATAAAGTGAAAGATGGAGACTATAATGTAAATCGCTCAATGGGATGCACTGTAAGATGCAATGTCTCTACTTTTGAAGTAAGAAAGAGCTGATCCAAGATGCAAGTCCCTCCGCAAATAACATAATTATGCACATTAAGTACCTGTGATTGCCTTGCAGCCCCTTGCAGTGCGGTTTCCATCATTTTCATTTCCATCCTCAGTTTCTCCAGCTCTTGCATAGAATCTGCTGAGACAGTCGCATTTGAATCTGAGCTCAGGCATTGATCTTCATTGACAATCTCACTATCATTGGCTTGCTGATCCACTTCAACTGCTTCAAGTTTTGCACCAGTTTTAGGAGAAACTGATGCAAACACTGTCTCCGAAGATTCATTTGGAGAAGAAGCAGTAGATGGCGATAATTCACGAGCAATCTCAGTCTCCTCAGTACTGACAGATTGGGGATCAGAAGGTTCAGTCCCAACTTCAGCTTGAATAGTACTTGATGAGTCAGCCTGAACTGGAGAGCTTTTCTCTATTATCTCTTCTGATTGAGTCTCCTCTTCATCTTTACTTCCTTCTCTCTTCTCTTCATCCTTGCTTTCATGTGTATCAACAGTATTATCTGATTCATCAGGAAGAGCGTTACCCATCTCAACTTGGTCTGCTACAACTGGACTTGACTTGGCTTCCCCTGATTCTGTATCTTCAGAAATAACCATGTCGGAGGTCCCTTTTTGTTGTTGTTTTTCAACAGAATCTGATGACTCAATGTTTTGAATAGTAGATTCAGGAGGCTCACTGGGCACCATTTCTGATTCAGATTCATCTTTACCATGCTCTAAAATCACAGCATCTACCGTTTCTAATTCAGATTCATGCTCTAAAATCACAGCATCTGCTCTTTCAGCAGTCTCCAGATGATTATCATCTTTTTCTGTCTTCAGCACTTCCTTCTCTTCTTCATCAGCAACTTTCTTGGTGGGAAATTGCACTGACCTTTCAGTTTCAACCCCTTCATTTTCCTCAGGTTCTGGTTCTTTCTGTGAGGACATACTTTTTTCTGGTGATCCGGTGTGGCTTTCTTCATTTTTATGGCCCATAAAGGACATAACTGGCCATAATCCTGAAGCTGGCAGAGAGATATCAAGTACATTATATCTAATGTTTCTAAAACTTACATTCTTAACTTCCCCGAAAGAACAACGGACATGCTTTTGACCTTGAAGACTTTATAAACCAATCCAGTATCAGAAAGATTAAGCATGAGACATGACAAATAAAGAAATGCTTTATTTATTGAAAAAAATAAAAAAATGCTTTAGCACGTCCTTTAATAAACCAGAAAGAGAGAATCTTAACATTCAACTTTTTGAACTCATTATCGATCATTATTACCATAGCAGACACAACTACCATTGCAACTACAATTTTTCAGTATGAAAATTCCAAGTAAACAAAATTGACATTGAAACTCAGACTGATAAAGAGAGTATAATAACTGACAATGTACTTTAAACTACCTTCATTGCTGCTGGACCCAGACTTCTCAGCATTCTCCTCAAACCCAAGTGCACTATCGAAATTCTTTTCAATATTCTTCACGCTCTCACTGAGCTTATTCACCGCCCCAGCGAAATCCGGGAACCCCCCTAGTGACACTTTCCCACTAAACCACGCCATCTCCTAGCTATAACAAAGCTCAAATCCACTGATCCAAACGAATAGCATCAGAAAATTTCTGCATTCACGCACGAAAATTCAACAAACAAATGAACCAACCAATGAGCAAAATCAAGGATCCAAAATCTAACAAATCTACAACCTTAATCAAACACGCTAATCTTGATTAAGAAAATAGAACATTGAAGATTGCGATTAGCACGTGCAGAAAAGCTGTAGACTGGATCTAAATTGAATTGAAACAGCTTATTTATGAGAACAGTGATCTAATAACAGAAGTATGAAAAGGTATATATCAAATTGTAAATCTTATAAATGAGAATTCCAAAAAAAAGATGAAAGTTTGATTCAAGTTCTTAAATTTCCCTACCGTTTCTCAGCAACCAAACAGGTTGGAGATGGACGATGAATGATGCAGCGGAAATTGATTATTCAAATCATTACTCTCTCTATCAAAGCTGTTTAATGATGGTGATGTATCGGATTTATATGAGATTGCAGTTTAGTTCCGAAAACGAGCGAGAGAGAGAAAGAGAGGGGATCTTTAAAGTGGTGTCGTTTTGGAAAGGTAATGGCTAACTTTCGTAGAGAGAGAATGAGAATCAGGGATTACGGTGGATCGAGACGGGGGCAAGGGAGTCGATCTGAATTTTTTTTTTTTTTCACCGTAAATTTTGATTGATGGTTTTGCGACAAGTGAAACGTTGTCGTCTTGAGATCTAACCTTCTTTTATTTTCTAAATTTTTTTAAAAATAGACTAAAATTTGGATTCTTAACATTTTTACTCACAAAATAATTTTTTAAATTTTTATATTCAAATATTAAAAAATAATTAAAGTGGGCAAACAAAACTCAACCGATCGAACAGAATCGATACAAACAGAATTGAATCGATTAGTTAATCAATTTTATTTATTTAAAATCGACTAGTTAAGTAATTGAAATTAAATTTTTTTATAAAAATAATTTAAAATATACCTTTTTAAACTATTAATTAAACATACTAGAAAATTAAATTTATTACCAAATTTGTCCAATTTTTTTTAAAATTTTTATTTAATTTAAAATATACTAATTAAATTAAATTTTTTTCATGTGAATGCAACCTACGAGCACCACGCACGGGATGCAATTTACAATTATTATTAATTATAGCAAGCACTGTTTAATTAGTGAAAAATACATTTTTGTTCATTTATCTTTGTTTTTTATGAAGGTTGATATAAATATTATTTTAAAGAGAAATTTTTTTTTTCTTTTTCAGAAAGAAAATTAATGAGGGGCTACTACATTTTAGAGATCAACGATTTAGATAGGACTGGCGTATTAACAACCATTGTATAAAAATTTTAAAATAATTTAATTATAGTTTTTGGAGAAAATAATTTCATTATATTAAAGATGTTAAAATTTAAATGGGAATTTTATTTAACAATTCTATTGTAAAGATTTCAAATCCCTTTTTCTATATAGAATAAATTTTTAATTATTTTAAAAATAAATTTTATTTTGTTATAAATTTCATATTTTAATACAAAGTGTAGAGGACTTTTAATATTATTGCACAACATATATAAAAGAGTAATATAATACTTATACAATTGAGATATAAAATTTGTCTATTAACAAATACATGATTATTATTTATCAAGTAATTTCTTACTTTTTATTTATTAATATAATAATTATATAATACTAATTAATAATAAATATATCATATATTGTGACACTTAAAGACACAAATTTTGTATCTCATTGTAAGCATCACATTACTATTTTGTTAATTGTTTAAGTTACCGACTAAACTAAGCGCCTTGTCAATTTTTGACTTTTTAATAATTTTTAAAAAATGTTATAGTTGAATTCATAATTAATGAAATTGAATTTCTTTAAAGTGAGGTTGTTTCAACCTGTCATAATACTTTATAGAATAATGCTATATTTATTTAATGAAATTGTAATTTTTTTTATTTTAAATGATATATCAAATAATTATTAGATGGTGAAATAGTATAATAAATAATTTTATAATTTGTATTATTTTATAACTCAATAATTGCTTGATACCTTAATTTAAAATACAAAATTTAAAATATTATTTAAGAAGTTTAATATTACTTTATTTTATAACCCTACTTTCACCACTATAATTTATATATTTTTCAAATTTTACTTTATAAACATATTTAAATCTTCATTATTATCTTGCTTTATAAACTATTATGAATCAAAGCTTATATTAAAAATAATATATCATTTTGTTGTTAAAATTTAAAATAAAAAATAAATAAATGTATATTGAATATAATTTACAAATGAGTTTCCATTATAATCATTTGCCTTACATATATTTTAGCAATTAAAAAAATTATTGAAAAATGAGTTTACAAACTAAACTATTATGGTGAGTTCAAAATTTAAATAGTCTCACCCTTAACACAATTCATTAATTAATTAGTTACGCTTTCTAATAGTTTACTTATAACTTTTTATAACTTTTTGTAAAGATTACGACCCATATGATTAATAGAAAGAGAGAAAAAAATTAATTATTATAATTTTTAACGTGTATTTTAAAAGTTATATAAGTGTAATTTAAAAAAAAAAACCTTCTAAATATTTTATGAAAAACTTTCACTTATAAGTAAATAAAAATAAGAAAATATTATACAATAAAAAAATAAACAATTACACATTAAAGAAAATATAAGTAATATACCTAGTTTGACAATAACCGTCTACATTTATGGTAGATATTAGGATTCTAACTTCTTTTATTTATTTGTTATATACAAAAAAAATTCTCACAAAAGATACAAGAAATACTCAAATACTCAAGAACTCTCAATGATTTATATCACACTATCTTGAACATTCAAAATACTTAAGTGTAACTTAAACTCTCTATTATCTCTTTTTGTTGATTTAATGCTTAATTTAATTTTAAAAAATTACAAATGTTTATATAATGTTTACAAAATTTTTAAAAAATTTATTTTTAATTAAAATAAGAGCTTATGTGATGTAGAAGTCTAAAACTAATTTTAAAACGTAATTCTACCTAAAAATATCAAATTTCCCAATATATAGTGTTATGGCGAGACAAGGCTCTTGCTGCAATGAATACGCGATTTTGTCAACAATAAGAATAACTTTGTGCTGCAGCAAGAAGGACCTTGTGTTGCAACGTTGCGTTATTGTTCTTGGCATCGGGAATCTGAGTTTTTAGCACTGCAGCAAGCCTATATAAGTAGTTCTCTTCTTGTCCTTTTATGCCCCTTCTTACATTAATTTTTATTTTAATCTCTTTCTCATTTATTCATTGTGTTTTTTTTTTTGTCGACTTTTTTTTAATTTTTAATTTAAAATTAAATTTCAACTTTGATTTTAAATCACTAATGTTAACACTAATAAATATAAAAATAGATATTTTAGTAATCTACTTTGAATTAATTTAAAATAGGTTACGTTAAATATTTAAATCAACTTTGAGATAGCTCATAGATTTTAATGGAAATTGAGGTGATCCGTATGTAAAAGTTTTTTCGACATTGTTGCTCCATCTGATCTTTTCTCCAAGAAACGTGCATGTGAATACACATTCCCTCTCGATTGACTTATCTCTTCACATTTCAATTTTTTTTCTTTTCAAAATCCAAAACTATTCACTCTAATAAATATCACAAACTTTTCCTGAATCGGGAAAGTTTATTGCTTTCTGTCTGTTTCCTGAGAAAAGAAAAAGAGAGAAAGTAAAACAAATAATCCTGATTCTCCAAACATTGAATCTGAAAGTTTGATACACTTCATTTCATTTCCGAGAAAAACAGTGAAACTAGTAGAAAGAAAAACATTGAATCTGAAAGTTTGATACATGCAGGTTTTCTCTCGTACCAAACAACCAAAATTCAAAATTTTCTCTCCCTCTTTTCCACAATTTGTCAGCCACCAAACAGAACAAAATTAAACAAACCTTCTGATTCTTTAAAGTAACTCTCACTTTACTGATGTCGCCAAATGCGATTCTCAATATTTTCCCGCCAAAACAGACAAAGTTAGTTGGGAGAGTGACCGATTCAGTTACAGATTCGGTTACAGATAATAGATCAGGTTTCCCGCCAAAACAAGTAAAATCAGTTGAAATCGCAAGTAATTTGGTTGCAGAGAGGTCAAGTTTCTCACAAGGAAAAAAGCTCGCAATGCAGCTAGTTTTCACAGAGTTTGGCTTGTCTCCAGTCGTCAAAATGCCATCAACAGAGGAGCTCTCGCTTTCCCCGGCCAAGCTATATACGACGCCGCATTCAAAAACTCCATTTCCGTTACTGTGAGCTTTTTCTCTTGTTATCTTTTTTTTTTCTTCCAGAGACAAAATTTTTTAATTCATCTGATACGACGATACTTTTGTTTAAAAAATTCAGCTTTAGTTCATGTTTGGTGGGTGAGAAATGAGAGGAAAAGAAACTAAAAGAAATATTTATTTTATTTGTTTGCTATTGTATTGTTCTAGTTGATGTGTGAATTATCAATTCGTGCTCCTTCATCGTTAATTTTACAAATCCCCTCGAGCCAGAGATAAACTTGAAATGTACAAGTATATATTATAACTTTGTTTAATTAGTTTCTGAGCTGAAGTTTCTTTGAAGAAAAAGCTTTAATTGCACAAAATTGTATTCATAATTTAGAAGTTCTGATGTTTGCTCGGAGATTTGATGTTGTAATACTTGTTTTATTTGAAGCGGGAAAATGGAGTCCCCAAGATCACATCAACAGGAAAACATGAAAGCGGACATTGTTGCTCCTAAAAATCGAAAACAATGCCATTGCAAACGCTCAAGATGCTTAAAATTGTGAGTGAATTTTGCTGGATGATGAATCAGGGTACTGTAATTTGCATACAGTGCATTGCGTTTGCCCTTTGCAAGATCTAATTACTTGGAAATGCTTATTCATAAACGGTCAGGTACTGTGAGTGCTTTGCCAGTGGAGCATACTGTGATGGTTGCGACTGCAATTGTTGCCATAACAATGTTGACAATGAGGCTTTAAGGCAAGCGGCTATGGAAATTATCCTAGAGCGTAACCCAAATGCGTTCAGGCCAAAGTTTTTTGGCAGTCCAAGTAGTCCTCAACATCATGGGGTATGTAAATGGAATCTTTCAAGGTCTGGAAGAATTATTGAGTCAGTTACTTGATTTTTATGCTTTCATCATGGGCATTTTGCTAAATTCTTGGTGGTTGCTTCTCTTACATGAAAAGATGTGTAACTTGCATGAGAATCACTTTGCTACCTTACTCATGTTGTTTGAAGCGGAATCAGGATACAAATTAGTTAATATATATATTTTTATTACATATCTGGTATATTTGTATGAATCTTTCCCTTAAAACAACATTGGATATAAGCAATTTCTTTAGTTTCAGGACTTACTGGTTTAGGTTCCTAATGTGAGGACTTCCATCTTTTATATAACTTTCTGCATAGTCCTTAGCTGATGGTATAGTCACTAAATTCATGGCCAAAACGTGATCTCTCACCTTGAGGCTTATAATTAAAAATCTGACTTACAACCCAGCAACTATGAATGTTGTTCTCTGGCTGGTATCAGAAATAATTGGTTCATATTTACTTGCCATTACTGCCAAGATATCTTGGGTATTTCATTAGCTTTTATAGTTCAGCATTATATATACCCGTTTAGGTAATGGTATTTGCATTCTATGACCATCGTGTGGAAAAATATCATCACTTTGCACCTTTCACTGATTTTAGTTAATGAGGAAATGTTGGATGATCACTTAAGAGGGTTTGCAGGCCGTCTTCCAGCAAAATTATATGACATGCTATATTCATGTCCGGTTGCTTCTTTTTCTGTCCTCTTAGGACGAATGCCAACATTGATGGTGTTTTTATATTTGGATTGTTTGCTGATAAAGGGTATGGGCAATAACTTGTGATACACAATTATATATATATATATATATATGTATTGTTGAAAATGAGTGATTTAACAATTTTGTATGAGTAAGAATTAAGATGAATACTAAGAGGAAAGTTATTATGAAGTCAAGTACATATTTGATGTATAAGGGAGGAGCAAAATAAAGAATGAGAAGGTACTATTCATGAGGCGATACTGTTCATAACTAGCACTGTTGCACGTGGTGATGATAATGTTTACTGTGGTACTGTTCACGGTGGATACTGTTCACTGTTAAGAGGAGAGTTATTATGAAGTCAAGTACGTATTAGATGTATAAGGGAGGAGCAAAATAGAGAATGAGGAGGTATTATTCATGAGGCGATACTGTTCATAACTAGCACTGTTGCACGTGGTGATGATAATGTTTACTGTGGTACTGTTCATGGTGGATACTATTCACTGTTACCATTCACGTGTGAATACTGTGCACATGGTTACTATTTACGTAGCAACTTTAGGGTATTTACTATTTTAACTCAATTGACTTCTTTAAGTAAGATTATGATTCTTACAACTAAGTACTCTTCTTCCAAATAGATTTAAGATTTAAAGTTTCTAAGGGTGTTTTATTTATTATATAAACCCTTTTAAACACAAGAAAAAAATTAAACATTTAAAAAAACACCATAGATCTTTTTTACTTAGATGCTCGAACTATTCTTGTATTCCTCGTAAAAATCTCTTATGAGGAAATACTAAGAGATCTTAGAGAGTCATGGTGATCAAAGATAGATACTTAGAGGTTTCTATGGGAAATACTAAGAGGTCTTGTGGGATCATTGATGATATAAGAAGATACTTAGTGATCTATATCAATAATAAAAAGTTAGATCAAAGATCCTCCATGAATGTAAATAATTTTAGGCCGAATCACGTATATCTTGTGTCTTGTTAATTGATTTATTTTCTTTTTCTTTATTAGTGTGTTGATCTTATATGTTCTTATTTATAGTGTGAGTTATGATTTTTCGTTGCGCATAGAGTGAAAGGAATATCAAAACTGTGGCTTAATTAATGTCATAAGAGTGTCAAACTAAAAATCATGGCTTGATATCCGCTAAACATACATATGTATGTATATATTTGAACGGAAAACACACTTTTATTTTGATTGTTCATTTTTCTTTATATTTGGGGTATCCCTTCAGCTCTTAATCATGAACATCAATAAAAACTGGTAGATAATTCCTATTTGGAAGGAAAACCTTATTAGATCTTTTCCTCATTGCATCTCCTGATTTTCTGTGACATATGGAATGGTTTCTATAGGATGATACGAAGGATTCTCCAGTGGTTGGAAAACATAACTGGGGATGCCGTTGCAAGAAAACCGGTTGCCGCAAGAACTACTGTGAATGTTTCCATGCTAAAGTGTTCTGCTCCAAAAACTGCAAATGCATGGACTGCAAGAATTCCGAAGAATATTCAGAAAAGGTGTTTCTTCTGAGTGACTATAATAATACCAAAATCAGTAAGAATTCAGAAGGACATGAGAAGATTATGGTTGTTCCTGATGGACACAACAGCAACGCCAAAATCAGCAAAAAATTTGAAGTATCTGAGGAGAAGAAGGCTCTCACCGATGGAGGCCATAGTAAGATCAACATCTGCAAGCATTTTGAAGGATCTCAGGAGAAGATGGCTTTTCCAAGCAGGGAAAACAATTATAGAAAAATATGCGTCCGACAGGCCAGTGCTGCCATATCTACTGCTATTAGATTGTCAGGCCCTAGCAGCTTACAGGCATCCAGGAAAAGAAAACTTCAGAAGTTCCTAGATTCAAATGATAAGGATCCACCATTTCAGACGCTCACAGATCATCAAAAGGTTTTAAATTCTTTTCACAATGGCTAAATACTCTCCGTTCTATTTGTTTGGTGAGAACTTACCTTTAATTTGTGTTGCAGAATTTGAATTTTGAGTAAGTTATAAAATAATATTAGCAATTAACTAATGGTTAATTGCATCTAGATCCTCTTCATTTGGCTGCAATGTTATATATCTCTGTGGTTTATGGCTTCGCTTATTTTTCTCCATCTTGGTTTGGAGTATCATATTTTTTTTAATGGTCAGCAGGTGAATCCTCTTAAAGTTTTCAGTTCCGTTGATCATATTGATAATGTTGGTAATTCTACCACACAAGCCTCTTCAAAGTTTCATTGCAGGTACCAATATTTCCTAATAATTCTCATGTCACTTCATTTTTTCCAAAATGTTGCTTCTTCATTTTCCTCTCAATTACTAATTAATGTTGCTAATTATGCGCAGCGAAAGATCATCATTTGCAGACATCGTTCAAGCACAAATGGAAGAGCTTTGCTCGGTTTTGGCAGTAACGTCAGAAGCTGCTAAAGGTATATACTGATAAAAGAAATTAATATAATTGGTTTACTAAATTTAAAATCTTCAGTCAGTTTATACACTGATATATAATGATGCCTCTCATTTAATGAACTAATCAATATATAAAAAACTCAGTAACAGTTCTGGCTTAAGATTTTGTATTTGGCATACGACAAATATAGATTAGGAAGATGAATGAAAGCACATGAATAGTATTAGCGCAAAGAAATATGATTTTAAAAACTAAAAACAGATAATAACTGAAGATCAACATTATAGGTTAGCTGAAAGATCGATGCATAAATCCTGAAAAGGGAAAAATGCCTTGAGAGAAGATGTTAACTATACTTTAGATGCAGATAACATTAACAAAAATAGATCCTAAGGATCTGACAGACAACAAAGACAAAAATAAAAGCAAGGAATCTTATCAGTGTTAGCATGAGATAGAAGATTGATACACTTGAGTGTAAATAATTCAACCTGTTTATCAGCTTCCAACATTTAGCTTGCTTAACACTAACTACTGAAAACGTATTCTGTGTTTTTCTTGTGGTAAACATTTTCAATTATTTTGTGGTTGTTCTTTTCCAAATCTTGTTTCTTGGTACATGAAGGACTAGATTCCGAACATTTTCTACTAATTTCTGTCTTTATTCCAGTTATCACAGGGATGTCTGTTTTCAAAAAAAACAAAAGTGATTCAAGTCATCTTAACTTGATGTGCATACTAAAGATTGCCAACTTGATTATGTCTCATCTGCACTGGTCTCAAATTTCATACCTTTCTATCCATGACTTTATATTTGAAGTCTTAAAGAGTTCTTCTAGAAGAAAAGCTTATAAGTTAAAGCAATGTGAATACTTCATCTTTAACTCTGCCTTGACAATTTTCAGATAAAAATGGCGCATCAGAGATCCAAGCGGTCAAAGAAAACCAGAATGCAAATATTTCTGAAGTCCAGGACACAAAAAACTTCCCAGAAGGATCTTATGTGCAGAATGAGACTCGTGATGACCATTTGAGTGGGAATGAAGATGATGCAATACATACAGAGAATTGCATATCTGGAGACATTGATGAAAAAGAAGGAAGGCTTTTGTCTCCTGGAACCATTGCATTAATGTATAATGAGGAAGATGAAGCATTCACTGGAGCTACTACACCAGGCCAGATTTTGATCCAGGGCTGCCATGCAAACGTCTATGTTGAGCAGGAAAGGCTTGTCTTGGCAAGTTTCAGAGATTGTCTAAAAAAGATCATCATCCTTGGAAACATGAAAGTAAGATTCTGTGCTTCGTATTTCTTGACAACTACTAGTAAATCATCTATAAACATGAAAATACATCCAAAAGTGATAAATCTGTCCCCCATAGAAGGTTCATCAATGTTTGCTCAGTCATAGGGCCATCTGTACTGCATCAGTGACTTGGGGGAAATTAGAACTTAATGTTTAGGGGAGCCAAAGGTAAAATTTCTGACAGAAGATGAAATTTGCAGGCCAACATGGACGCGTCGACAACCCCATTGTAAAAGATAGCATCCAACATGAGTGAGCAGGTAGTAGATGCATTTGTAGGAATATTTTAAAAGATCGCAATCTGGACTAGGCTTAGACATCTCCATTCACAAATGCAATCACTGCCGTTTCTGATAACCATCTGCTGCCTAATGCCATGTGTCTGCTGAGTTCATCTCAAACTTCAGCTGACTCCATCTCAAAGACGTCAGTTTCATTTTGGTAGGCTTCTCCACTTCTATAACATTTTTCGCCTCAAATCATTTTGGTAGGCTTCTCTGATTGAATGAAATTTCTCCAGAAAATTAAACTAAAAAATTGTTTTGTGAGAAGAGAAGTGGAAAGCGAAATAACATACACATCTCATGGTAAACTCTTGAACAGTCTATGTGCCTTAAAACCTTCTTGAAGTTAGCTAGCCAGAGGAGAAGAAAGTCCACAAATACCTGGTTCGGATAAGGGGATGAAAACACAAAGAGAAAGTAAAATTCTTCATGTTCATGGCTATTATTCAGATGACCTTGTGCATATTCCATTTGCTTCCCTCTCTGTTTATTATTGAGGCCCTTCTCCGCTTAATAGTTTTATTCCTCTGATGGAGTGTCATGGGTCTCTTATAACTTCAGCATTCAAGAGCTATATTTTATACTGTTGCAGCCAGAGAATGTCTTCCTATAATCAAGGGCCAACTTACCACAAAAGAATAAAAAATCTGTAATCATCACTAATTTCCCAAAAACCTATGCACTCCAGGAGCTGTGAAATAATTCAACAAATTATGCTTCCTCCAGAACAGCATTTGTTGCTGAGCAAATTTCATTCTTCAGTTCTTATTTGCATTAATTTCCTGACCACTAACTAAATTGTGAACTGCACACATGGACAAAAAATACTGAACTTTGAATGGTCTAAAGACTTCTCCTCATTTCATTCACCAATAATCACCACAAGAACATATTCCATCTTTAAAATGATGGTAGTGATTGACATCTCTGACAGTTATTTCCCGCTCTGTGATTTTCGAGATAAACTTGATTGCTATATGACAGTCGTCACAAATCTTTAGGTTCTTGGTTATCATAAGTCTGCTTCCATCTGGCATGCTGATGAGTCCAAATGCAATTGCTAGCCTTTCTCTGTGACTGCAAATCATATTGTTTTCTCATCAATGTCAACATGATGGAAAACTGGTCCAGTATCTGGGACATAGCCAGATTCTTTCATCCGTCCTTCTAACCACTTTAATTTTTCATATATCTCATCGTGATTAGGATGCGAAGTTTATTTTGTAAGAAATGCATGAATTTTGTTTTTCACTTCAATCCAACTACAAGCAATGCTTTTCTTAATTCTCCTATCAATCATCAACTTTCTCAACTTTGCAACTCCCTCCCAATTTCCTGCTTGAGCATAGATGTTCGATAAAATAAAATAATTCCCTGCATCATCCGGTTCAAACTCAATCAGTTTCTCCAATGCTAGTTCTGCCAACTCCACATGCCCATGGATTTTGCATGAATTTATCAGTGCACCCCACACACCAGAATCTGGCATCACTGTCATTTTCCGACTGTAAGCCTCATCAAGTTGACCAGAGCGGCCAAGGAGATCTACCATGCACGTATAATGTTGAACAGTTGGATTAATCTGGTATTCCCTCGCCATAGATTCAAAAAACATCCTTGCTCATGTAACAAACCCAATGGTGGCAAGTTGACAGAACTCCCACAAATGTTATGTGATTGAGCTGAGCCTCATTCTTCATCTTCTCAAACAAGTCTAGCGCTTCAGTAGCATGACCATGCATTGCATACCCAGTAATCATCGCATTCCAAGCAACAACCCTCTTCTTCTTAGCCGCTCAAACAAATTCCTAGCAACCTTCACTGAACCACTTTTAGCATACATGTGAACCAATGCTGTTTTCACCTTATCATTTGATTCAAACCTGTCTCTTCAACTAAACCCGTGAAGCTCCCTCCCTTCACGAAGAGCTGCAATATCAGCAGAAGCTGATATCACACTCACAATTGTCGCCTCACTTGGCGTTAACCCCGTCAAAACCATTTCTCTACATAATGCTAGCGACTCATCCGCGAGCCCATTTTGTGCATTAGCTGCAATCATAGAGTTCCACAACACAACATCCCTTAACAATATCTTCTCAAAAACTTCCCTGGCACTTTCCGCACAACTATATTTCGCGTACATATCAATAATCGCAGCA
The DNA here is from genome assembly GCA_946807835.1 of Ailanthus altissimus. Lineage (NCBI taxonomy): Eukaryota > Viridiplantae > Streptophyta > Magnoliopsida > Sapindales > Simaroubaceae > Ailanthus > Ailanthus altissimus. The sequence goes on along the minus strand of OX327710.1, from coordinate 17,898,962 downwards.
CCAACAAACACTTCAGTCTCCCACTAAGTTCTAATCACATCTTCATGAATTTTCCTCCCATCACCAATAGCCCAAAAGCGCAGAGCAGGCTTTCAACACGAACGGGAACGTAAAATTATCAGGCACAAGACCAAACTCGGTCAATTTATAATACAACTCAATTGCAACCTCATAAGGCCCATTCCATGCATACCCACGAATCAGCACATTCCAGAGAACAAGTTTCGCTTGGGAATTCTATCGAACAGTAGATGCGCATTACGTAAAGAGTGACAAAACTGTACAAATTAACTAATTTAGTAGCTAAGGGTGAAAACCGAAACCCATTTGGACAATTTGGCCATGGAGTTGTTTATCGGGGTTGATGGCTCTGTGGTTTATTCCAGATTGTAAAAGAGAGCCGTAATATGAGTGTAGTTGTTGGGTTGGTTTGTAAGGTGAATTTGATGAAGAGAGAAAGATATTTTGGGAAGTTGAGTTGGGGTTTTGTTCAATAATTTGTGAATGATAGTTGTGGTGATTCAGAATGGGTTTTTGTTATTGTTGTTGCTGAGAGGAGAAGAGGATGAAGGGTGAAAGAGTAAGGGTCCTGGTTTTGTCTTAAAATTAAGTATCATTCTGCTTCGTTCGTTTAGAAAATGAAAACCAGAAAGGAGGATAACGAAGATACAAGGAATGAGAAATGTGAATATATTGATCAAGTGAAGGAATAAGTTGCCAATTAAAGGTGTTCTCGGTTTAGTTTAGTTTGGATTTGAACCGAAACTGAACTAATTAGTTCTAAAAAATTAGAATTTACTGATTAAATTTTAATCGAATCAAACCCTTCAAGTTTTCTTCTTGGCTAATACATCTGTGATTACATTCTTCATTACAACATCTTATTCCAAAAATCCTACCTTGTGTTATCTTCAAAGCTTTTAACATGCACTTTTAAAATCCTTGTATTCTTTTTCAGTAGTGTTCTAATCTTGTTATAGCTTCTGCTTGTAAGTAACGCAAGTCTACAGAAATCAAAGTTGTCAACATATGCAGAAGTGAAGTTCCAATCAACCACAACTCAGAAACAAGAGCCATAGAACTGCTTTATCCTGATGTTACACAAAGCTTGAACCATATCAAGTGGAAAATGCTGACCCTGGCCATGCTTTATTTCATTGCCCTTGTCATACAGATATATCGGATCATGCCAAAAGAAAAACTCTTAATATTCATAAATTACACACTCAATCATGCCAAGCCATTATATGGCTGTGCAATTCACTGTCCCAAGATATCGGATACTGACTTGTTGATGATTTGGAAAAGCTCTTCCCTGTGAAAAAAGAAGCAGAAAATACAAGTCAGGAAATGAAAGCTAAAGAAAAATTATGCAAATTGTTTAACTGTTTAAATCCAAATGATTGTTTTGGCTACAGGTTGGAAGGGTTGCTGCAAATTCACTCACCTATCGGGTTTGAACAAGAGATAACGATATACAAACCACTGAAAAAAGGGATGAAGATTAAATTAATGTTTCATGAGAAAGCGTACATATATATTAACATAAAAGAAAAACTATTCCGCTTATGTTGGAGGAAAAAAAAATGACAGTTTTGAAGATCTTTAAACATCTTCCTTTGTTGTCCTCTATTATTCTTGACAACCCCGCCATAAGAGCATTTCAATACTTACTGTCGAAAACGACATCCCTACAAGTTCTAGTGCATTTGGGATGAGTGGCAACTTGTCAATGGCCTGTTCATGTCAATAAAAATAAAAACTCAGTCTCAAATTCTTGTGGTGCTCAAAGCAAGTGGTCGTAAGTGAGTGTCTACAAGTGGCAAAAATAAGTTGCAAGCTGTCTGCCCCAAAAGCATTTACTTATGCTTCTTAAATTTTTTCTAAAATGTTGTAGAAAAAGTAAAAGCGGATACATCTCTCACAGGAAGATAACTGTTGAATGAGAAATGGCATATTTTTAGCGGCTGCTTTGTGTCATCTAATTCTATCACCGGTTCCAATACATCTTGTCAAATAGATAAGTTGATTTTGTTTCAAAGTTGTTTCTCCAACATCTCAGTCACTGACATATTCATTTGCCATAATATTCAATGTAGGAGTTCTAGAGATTCATTCAAAAGTAAGAGTCTGCAGATTGTAGTAATCAGATTTGCTCCATTTGTAAGAAATGACATACAGTTATCATATTTGCCGATGCCCATAGAGCCACTACAGCTGCAAATCCCAAACCAATAAGACCCAGCCGATCTTCAGATCTATCCCACTGTTTCAAACAAATCAAAGCCATTTCAGAAAAATAGTATCTCTACTTGAACAAAAGCAATATGACCTTTTACTTCCCAAGAGCAAAATTAATCATGGAGGTGATATTACAGTCATAGAAAGGTACTCACAACATTTTGAACAGACTTGAACACAGTAAGGGAAGTTGCAGACTCAGAGCTTTCCCCACTAGCCTTCACAACAACAGCAACGCGGTTTTGTTTCTCTGTTATATGATAAAACACAGACCAACAATAAAAATAAATAAGCCAAGGCATGAAATTGAACTATGAACGAAACCTACAAACTAGAGTGTTACTATAACATTTTGCTGAAATACGCAGAGATAGGATCTACAAACATGGCATTATACTTCCATAGATTATTCCCACCTTTGAATGGTCAATCCTAGACCTCTTACAAGTTGAAGTTATTATTAGTTATCTAAGTCAAACTTCCATGAAATTCACATGGAAATGACACCTAAATTTGTAAAAGGGAACCACACGCCTATATTCATGAAACTTTAATAACAGAATTTGCAAAATGCTTGGTTGTGGTTTTGTTTGGCTACATGTTGCTTTTCGGGCACCTCTAATTGTCAAACTAACATTTAAGTTCCAGCTCAAGTCTTTCATTTGAACAATCCAACTGAAGTTTCGCAGAGCAGATCAGTTTCATTTACTAGTTGTCACCATTAAAAACAAAGTGAAGCAGACAAATTCCCTTAATATGTTACCAAAAAAAAAAAACTCTGAACATAATCCTCAATTTTAAAAAAGGAACCTTATCCAAATTTGCTTCTGACTCACTTTCCACCAAAAGTTGCTGAGCTTAAAATCAATACCAAGTATGATCTAACCGTAATTTTCAATGGTGCCAAGTTGATTTTCTTTCTAAAGTCTAGTACTAGTGTCTCTATTAACATGCATAAAGTTAAAAAGAAAAAAAAAAAAAAGATGCTTTACAGTAGATAAAGCTTTACCTTGACGGGGAGAAAATGGGAGCTTTTGAAGTGTACCGAAAAGGGATTTTCTTCCTTGGACCAACAACGGTGGAGGCAAGTATCCAGTAATGGAAGCCATGGGCACCTGAAATACAAAAAAAAAAAAATTCCTTTTTTCTTTAAAAAAGAAGAAGCAAGTTTTGATTAATTGGGTGTTCACTGTAAGGTCCAAAGGGCGCATATATGATGAATAGTATATGATTCAAAGAGACAGAACTGGGTTTCACTTTCACTTACCTTAGTGGTTGTAGTTGCAGAGAAAGAGGGAGAATGAGAGTGAGTGTATATACACCACAAAAATGTTTATGGGCATTTTTTTTTTAAAAAAAAAAGTCAGCAATCACCTGACTCTATTTTGTTAAGCTGGAGATGTTTTTCTGGCTCTTATTTATTTCTTCTTTAAATAATCTTGTGATTTGCAATTTTCTCAATTAATTTTTGTATCTTAAATTTGCCTTCTTTATTTTTAGAAGATTTTTCATTAGGGATGGCTTAAGGGTGGGGTTTGTGGAAATCACTTTAAATAAGGAGTTATTGTGATTTTTATGAAAAACAATAGTGGAATATGTAAAAAAATAATTCTTGGAATAGTTAAGGGAAATTTTTGTAAATAACCCTAATTTTTTATAAATAATTTTTTTTACCACAGCCAATGTTTTCGTTTTTTATGGTCAATAGAAATTGTTTTTCATTTTTGCCCCTCTTGTTCAAAATTGACATTTCACTCTCTTAAAACTTAAACACACATGACTATTCTCTCAAATCCATTCAAAGCATCCGGTAACTTGTAGATCGGTTTTAAAACCATCACATTTTGAAGATTAAAAATAAAATAATCGATTGTGGAGTTGAAAAAAAATTAAAAATGGGTAAATTTGGTGAGTTTTGAATTTAATGTTGTTTTGTTGTATTTTTGTTATTCTATTAGTATAAATATTTGAATTTAGTATTAAAAAAGCGAAACAATTGTTAAAAGTGATTGTAAATTATCAAAAATTGTAAAAAATAGCTAAAAATAATCAATTTTGACTAAAAGTTGTGTCTTGTCCGTAGTGCACGTGCAGGACACAGAGCTCACGCGCTTAATGCGTGGCGCTACGCTATGCAGTTTGGCAAGCAATTGTCACGTGGTAATTATTAATTTTTTTTGTTTATTTTATTTTATTTATTTATTTTATTTTGTTTAATAAATTTTAATTAATTAAATTTTATTTTTATTTTTAAATTATAATTATTTTTTTAATTTTATTTAATTGTTTAATATATGTAAATGAATAATTTATTTATTTACGCACGAAATAGTTATTTAATAGGTAGGTAAATATATGTTATTAATTAGTTAAATTTATTTAATTATCTGCTCGTGTACTAATAATTATTTTTTTAGGTGTTGTTGTTGTGTGATATGGTGTGTGATGTGTATAATTTCAAAAATTAAATACGCAACGGAAGTATTCATACATATTAAACAATATGTAACATATTCAAGCATGTTTGATCATTCAAGTACATATATATATCTCATATATATATTTCATTCATGATATAAAATGAATAACAAATAAATAACATACCTGGATATGAAGGTAGCTTTACAAATCTTCAAGAATTCCAAGCTTCAATTTGTTGAGCTCACCTTGAAGTGTTCCCTTGCACAATTCTAGTTCACAACTAAATCCGGTGGGATTGTGAAACTAGAATGGCAGCCTTGAATTTTCAGCAAATGATTGTTTTAACACTTAAAACAATTTGTCCTTATGATTACTACCAAGAGATGAGAAGAATTGGGTGTTTTCTATAGTTCTTTACAACTCTATATGTTGTAGCTTGGTAAGCCTTTGTATTTTCTCTCAACACTTTGAGAAAAACACTTAGGAAAAGCTCTCAATCCTCTCTCTTTTCTCCTAGTACGAATTTCACTCTCTCTTGCACACATTGAATTCTTTCAATTCTTTCTTAAGTGCAAAGAATGATTTCTCTTAGTGCTCCACCACCACTTAACCATGTTTGCCATTACAAACGTTAATCTATCATATTTTTCACTCACCAATTTGATTCAACCAATTGAATCAATTTCTAGAGAGTAAATGGCATTTAATCAATGTTAAGTGGTTTTACCACTTTCTTAGTGCATCATTTAAGAATTATAAAGTGGTAAACTTTCCTTATTATTAATAACAAGTGCATTCTCCATTAGTAAATGGTGTTTGCCACTTATTCCAATTAATAATAATAATTTGATTAATATATAAAATATTAATAATTCAAAACTATTTTGAATATTTACATTTACCATATATGTATTTACCAAGCAAGGTAAATAGGTAAATACATGGTAAATAATTTATGGAGCAAGATTATGTTACTTGTCAAATTTCTTATTGGTTAACAACTCTTGTAAACCAATAATGTGTTTTACCTTCAATTATTGACAAGTGAATAATAAAAGGAACCTAGAAACATTTTTCATTTTGCTGAAAATTGTTGGATTAATTATTCAATCCAATTCGCCGCCCCAGTGCACAACGAGTACACTTCATATTGTGAGACTCTCTAGGTCCATGCCCGATTTGTCATATGAAACCATTTCACACGTCCGTGAACAATGTCCCACACACATGTTACAGATATTACAAAACGGCGCATTAGACCATACAAGTTGAGGTTATAACATATTCGTATAATCCTTCCATCATAAATATCTTAGAAGAGCGGAGATATAGATCAACACCGTCAAGTCTCCATGTGCTCAACCATAAACTTATCTCTAGATTTGTATTTCAATAAATAATATCCGTAAACACTTTTACGATATTATTTTCCCAAGAAATTCTTGGATTTCTGCTTATGGCCATAAGACTTTCTGAAATACAATCTTAGAGTTACATGATATTTTACTCACCCAATTGAGTTGATGGATCCCATATCTGTACACACCGGACTCCATGAGCATCGGACCATACCCAGCGACACCCAGCGGTCAGACCATGAAAGGTATCTGACATGTGTGGAATCAAAGTATGATGGATCACTCACAAGTCCACCGTGGCACTCAGGTCTAAGGACCACGAATACTACTCAACTCGAAAGATCCTCCATTGACGGCTTTATGAGATGTCTATTGGAGATCTTTGTGAGTCTGTTCAATATTCAGTCCTTACTGAATACTTGTATCTCTATACGAGTTGCCACTAAACTCATGGTCTGCTAAGACTAACCATCTGAACTATCTAGATATAGACATACACTGATCTATATATATATTAAGATCTTCACTAGCAGACCCGCATTAGTGAAGGTAGATCAGAAACATTAAATTTAAGAACATATTTGCATAACAACATTTTTTAGCACCATTTGCAACCCATTGCAACTATGTCATTATTAATATATTCTTAGGTATTTGTCCTATTTCAGACAAGGCTCTAACTCTTTAGATTTTACTAACTCTTAGTTCTGATCTAAACTCCTTTAGATCAAATCTGAACTCGTTCAGATCATACAATGTCTAAAACGTTACAAGCATCTTACCATATTTATAAATAAAATAATTAGTGATATATTGAAATCATAAATGTATAAACATAAAGCAAATATTTATACATAAAATGGATGGCACGTAAGCACAAATCCCAACAATTATTGATATTATTTTAGATATCATAGAACTTGTTTCAATCTTTGTATACTTCAGAGGAAGGTGTGAAAGTTTCAATAATGGTATTGAGAGATTTATTAGATATTAAAATGTCCACATGTTAGTTTCGAAAAATATAAAATACGAAGTATTGTTAAGAAAAGTTTATCGTAAAATTAGAGTTGATCAGGTGCAATATAAAGTGACTCTCGAATTCGAGGTTCATTAAAATACTATAAAGTCGAAACCAATTTCACTTGAAAATAATGACAATGTAGTCTTTTGATTGAACCTACAAAAAAATATTTGACACATTTATGTTTAATACTGGATGTTCAAGCTCCCATATGTGAAAATAATACAAGCACTCATTGAGCAAAACCAAAATCTATCATAATTAATTCATGTCCGCAAGCGGTAATAATCAAATGAGTAGTATATCCCCAATAATTTTAACTTTATATTTTCACTGAATCTTCTAAATAATTATTATTATTTTCCTCTAATATTTAACGAAGACCAAACTTGCACATGTTATGATAGTTAGATATATGGAGATGATGACAATAATATTGGCATTGATGTTGGTATTGGTGTTGATAATGATGTTGGTATTGATATTGGCTATGATGATGGTAATGATAATAAAAATAATGATGGTAATGATGATGAAAATAATGATAGTTATGAGAATGATGATTGTGGAATGGAAGTCGATGGATTGAATGACATACCAAAAGGCAGACCATGTTATGTTTTTAAAATTTTATTTATGGGCTGCATGATGAGTATATTCCGCATGCAATAAAAGTTTGGGTTCAAGTAGAAAATCTGTTTCAATTTATGCCTCCGATACCATCATTTGATTTGAACATATCGGATAAGATATCGTATACTAGAATTAGAGACATGTTTGTAAAAAAGTTGTATAATAATAAAGATAAAATTCATAAGGTTATAAGCATACTAGCACTTAAGGGCAATTATAATTTCAAAGTTTATAAGTCCACTAAATATCATTTTGAGACGAAATGTAATGATGAAAGATGCAAATAAAGATTACATGCAGTGTTAATAGAAGGGCGACAATTCTTTACTGTGAGGAGAGTATATGCAAAGCACATTTGTATTTTAGACCGATTGTAGGATGGCCACCGGTAAGCTAAGAGTTATATTATTGGAAAAATAATTAAAATTAAGTTTACATTGGTCAGTAAAAATTATAGACCGAAGGAAATTCAAGCAGATATACGTGAAGAATTTGGTGTTGAGATAACGTATATTACAGCTTGACAAACTAAATAAAAGGTTAGATGATTCGTTCAAATTACTTCTAGCATACAACTATGTGTTAGAACAGTGGAACCCGTGTACAACACTCACTTAAAAACTAATGGTAATAATCACTTTAAGTATTTTTTTTATGACATTGGAATCTTGCATTAGAGGTTTTCAATCATCAATCTTATCGGTGATTGCAGTTGATAGAATATTTTTAAAATATGTTTATCTTGATACAATGTTTGTGATAGTATGTAAAGATAGAAACAAGCAGATATTTCCATTGGCAATTGAAATTTTTGACTTAAAAAATTATACTTCTTGGACATGGTTTATAGTCAAACTTCTAAGAATAATTGGTGACAATTAAGATTTAATTTTGGTATCTGATCGACACGTTAATATTGAGATAACTATTCGAAGTGTGTTTCATAATGTATATCATAAGTTTCTTATTGTCATGGCTAGTGTCAGCACTTGTCATTAATACAAAATATTAATTTATTAGGTAATGTTATTTATCTATTTATATATATTCAAGATTCACCAAATATTTTTATTCAATATGAGATGTAATATTTTTTCCTATCTAATTATGTGACACATTTGTCATAATTTGACTCAAAGGGTCAACTTAACCTGTGTTGTCCATTCAAGGGCCAACTTGACCCGTATTGCCCACTTTCATTATTCATAGAAAACTACAATTCACCTAATAATTTTTATCTTAAGAGATACATTACTCATGTGACAGTTTCTATTGGAGTAATTTTAGGAATCCACGTGTGAATTAAAATTCAGATCTCCTCTAATATCACTTATCACAAATCAAGTGTTGCCATTAACACAAAAAACAAGTCTGTTAAGCAATATTACAATTCAACCCATATAGACCTAAGATCGATAAAAAAATTTATCTAATATAAGACGTGATATTATTTAACACCTAATCATGTGACATCCTATCACAATTTAGTCTAAACTTAAAAATTAATTTATAAGTGACAATTTTTATTAAAATTTATGACCTAATATTTTTAAATTTTACTTAATTTTTAATATCCATTTTTGTCATTCTTAAAAGACCCAGATTGTACGATGTTTTTTGAAAATCAATATTGCTGTCAGGGGGGCCAGGGGGGTGCAAATAAAAATAAGGGGGGCGACCGACCCTCTCATGCTCGTGCGAGATTGTTACTTGATGACTCATACATCCCATCGCCCTTTACAGAGTTAGGCCCAGACCCAGAAATGAAGAGCATTTAGTATTTAGCATCCATAGTTTTCAAATTTGTACGTAACAAATACATCGAGTCAACTGCAAGAACACAATAATCATGGCCTGGCCATGGGGAATACAAGTAGAAGCTACAATACTCATTCAATCAATGCCCACAAGAAAACCCTAACCCAGCATTTTCATTTGAACACGACTTTTTCTAGCTGCTACTACCCAATTTTCATGCTCATAATAAATACATTTTGTACTATGTTCTCCCTCCATAGCTACCTCCAACTCCTTTAATTTGTAGGAATAATTTGGTAAATTCATTTACTTGTAAGAATCCAATCGCCATGCATTACTTGTTCTTGTTTCTAAATGTATGAATGTGATGTTAGAACGATAGTTCATGAAAATAAATATATTCATTGCATGATAGTTGAATTTGAGGACCGGTAGTTGCTTTTAATTTTCAATTCTTCTTCTTCTTTCTCATCATTTATTTGAATATTTAATCATCAAAATGCTATCTCCACCGTCCACTGATTTTCATATTCTATTGATGGGCTTTCTTTTTATTTATATATATTACTATAAAAATAAAGAATATGTAAAAATATAATGATGAAAAAGAGTTTCCAAAAATAATTATCATACGTAACGTAGCCATCCCAATATTGGAGTCAAGTTTCAGTGACAGTATTTTGTCATTTTATAATTCATGTTTCAGCTTTGGCCTAACATTTACCATTTACAAAATCTGTCTCTGTGCAATTTATGGTTTTACCAAACCACAGTACAAATTAAAGTCCTTGTGATAATAGTAATCTTCTTTTTCTCAGAATTTTGGTTCTTTCTACGTGATTTACGATAATATTTCAAATGTCCCAGTGAGCATTCAAATCTTATTTAATCTCTTTGTTGACATTCTGAGAGAGAGAGATTGTGAATTTGTTTATGAATTCAATTACTAAGAAGGGACAAAATGAGGTGGAGAATCAAATTCCATTTCTGAAAGATACATGACCTCCATGCAAAAAGCAAATGGGTATTGATGAATGACTGACATAAAAAGCATACGAACTTACATCAAAATCTTAATGGAATCTTTCTATCTCTCTCTCTCTCTCCATGTTACAAAATAACAATTGATGATAATAACATTTAAATCCCAAAGTTTTTCACAATTTCTCAATCAAGGACATAGTCTTTCTTTTTTGGCAAAAAACCAAAAAAGAAATTTGATAATAACATAAAGTTAATTACTAAAATACCCAAACCTCTCTACAACCTGGTACGAGTAGAGTTTGAATCCCATGTCTTCTAAGTTTGGGGATTTTTTATTCAAGGTCATTTTCAGTTCAAAGTCAGTTTAGTCGGAAATTGATCTTGAACCAAATCGATTGTTTAATTTCACATGAAGTGAAATCAATTAATTCTTAATAAAGAACTGAATTATTTTTCAGTAGGATTTAACTTTATTTGGTTATTGATTTTTATCTATTTTATCATTATTTTTTTAATTTTGAATTAAATTTAATTAAACTGAACCAAAACGATCGATTCTTAAAACCTATCTTAAATTTGATTAAAGAGAACTTAATTTGATTTAGGTGGTTCAATCCACTCATACCCATCCTTAATGTCCTTTGCACCATCATAGACTACTTTACTAATTAAACCAATTGACGAACACCCCTTTGGTGTTAATTGATATAGTTTTACATTGTAATTTTCAAAATCCAATCTCATAAAAGTATTTGTGTAATTTCAACAAGGGTTAAGGACTTACTTGGTATAAATACAAAAATTATGTCTATATTGAGAAATATTAAAAAATGTAGAGACTCTGATGTTATCATTCCATTAAAATAACCCAGCTCCACAAAATTTATTGAGCATTAATTCAATATTGCATGCATTTGCCATTTTGCTGGCATGGGCTGGGCATCACTCTCTGGTTTTGGTTGCTTTTTCCATATTCCTTCCAAAACTACCATTAGTTTCATTCATATCTACTCTTCAATATCTAACTTTCTCTCAAAGTTGGATAGAAATTGCATTCAAATTCGATCAGCAGCTGCTGCTAAATACATATCGATATCCTTTTCATGAAGTTTCGTCCTTCAAGCTTCATTTAAAGTGTGCTTATAATTTTTTCTTTTTAAAAAAGAAAAACAGACTGTCATCTTTGATCACGGCCATGTCGTGGCATCCATTTTTGACTCCATCGATGATCAAAAAACCAAAAAACATATATCAGAAAGTTGAAGGATTCTCTATCTGTCATGGACCCAATTGGTGGCGTGTCGTGTTGTGTCAAGATTTATACACAGAGATTGACTTGGAGCATTTGGAAATTTCCAATTTAAGTATCCGTTTATTAGGTTTAGCAGATTCAGATTACTATTTTGGAAGATGTTCATTTTACGTTTTTAAGTATATAAATAAATATAGTGAGTTATTGTTTTCATATTTCATGAAATTAGGTATATATATATATATATTAATGAACCCAATTGATCATTGTTTCTCAAGGGCCACCTTAATTAATTTGCATTATGTTGGGGGTGGTGGCTTATAGGAGGATTTTAAGATTATTACTCACTGATATTATCTAGTGTTTTTTTTTTAATTTAAAGTCGAAAGTTGATGATTTTAAGAAACTAATTAACGCAAAAGCTTAAGCTTAAGTTATTAAATGAAGCGCTAATATTAGTATTAAGATAAGGTTAATAAGTGAATTTATGTGAGATGTAAATTCAAATTCTAATATTTAGTACTAAACACAAATTTTAATAAGTCGTCTCATTTAAATTATATATTCAAGTTCAAAGTTTTATTAAAAAAATCGTTCAATTTAAAATTATTAAGTAAAGACTCGATATTAATATTAAAAATAAGTATATTATAAATTGTTCAATGATCAAACAAAAAGAATGTAAGAACAGATCATAAAAATTGAATCAAAAGCTGATAAAGAAGAGAACAATGAACGTTAAAAGTGGCTATTTGTACCTTATTATCTCTTCATTTTAATCCATCCTTCAATTATTTTTATTATATTATCTTATGCTTTACCATCATGAACTTGTGGTTAAAACTTTGAAAAAAAAAAATGAATTAGTGCATTTCTCCACTTTGTCAACTTTCAATGGACACCAATTTTATGAAAGTGGCTTGATAGTTTATATGCTCTCTCTCTCTCTCTCCTTTAAATTTGTAAGATTTTTCTTCTTTCTTTTGTACCCTTTCTTATGTATCATCATTCTATGTTTTCCTTTTCCCACAATAAATTTATCAAAATTTCCCCACCTTTATTCCAACCTTTTTTCCCCTTCAATTTCAATTTTCTTTGCTTTCCATTTGGTATTATTATTAAAACTTGCATCATAAGTAACCTCTAAAGCTAATTAAAGCCTTGAAAATAAAGAAAAAGCAAAGATACCCTCTTGGCACTTAATTGCTTCTAAGGTAATTTCTAGTTTAATTTCTCTTTTTGCTATCCTTAATTGATGACCAAATAAAGACTAGCTTCAAAATGTATGACAAAAGAAAAAGATAAAAGTGGAGATAGAGATAGAGAGAAAGGAAACCCAAAAGGAACTTCAAATCATTTAATTCATTATTAAAGTTTTTTCTTTAAAAAAAAAAAAGGTTTGTTCACACACCCATGTGATTGCTTCATATTATCCACCATTCCCAACTACCATGCATATTAAAACCCTCAAAAATTGAAATAAGAAAAAACAGGAACAAAAAGAATGATTCACATAATAATATTTGAATTGTAGATGAGATAGAATCATAACCTATAAGCCACCAAAACTTTTTATTATAGATGGAGATGGCTCAAATGGCATCAATAGGACATAATTTTGAATTTTCCCCACTTGTTTTGAGGCATTAACTCTAATCAAAGACGATTTATCATATATCCCCATCACCAAAATTTAAAGTTCAATCTTGGTCCAAAAACAAAAAAGTTCAATCTTAGACAATTAATATTTATCTAGGTGTCTCTAGTGATTCATAATTGTGAAATTTTCTACATGAAAATGAAATTAACTTCTATTTAATTCTAAGATTATGAACATTTCTACCTCACATTCTTTCAATTGAATGAGAATGTGGAATAGGAAAAAAAAAATACATAGATAACCTCTCACCACCCAATATATAGTTATTTTTGTTATTTCCTTGGGACCCCCAGTCCTCGGTTTCATTTTATAAATAATAATATCTTGTGAACAAAAATTTAAGACATTGTTTGATTTAGCATATGGTTAAATTTTTATGTTTTTGAAAACTTATGCTATCTAATATTTAATAACAGAAGTTTTATTTGGAATGGTCTCGATCAGAACACAATTTTTTATTTATGAATATAATCTTCAAAATACTCTTTAAATTTTATAAAGGAAATAAGAAATGTAATTAGGATATGAAGAAATGAAAGGAAAAAAAGGTAGCTAGTATCTTTTTTTTTTCTCGAGTTGTACTCTCAGACTGAGAAACAATTTAATAATTCTGTAAGAAATTCAAGAAAGGAAGTTTATATAAATTAATATATTTTCCTATCAAATTCCTAAGAACCGACACAAATTTGATTAACGATAATTAAGAAACTAAGATTTGCTTCATTTAAGTAATAACTTTTAAATACTATGAGAATTAATACAACAAGTAATGTTATGTTAGAAATATAAAGTTAAGATTTTAACTAATATGGCATTTAACGTGTTGATTATTAATCAATATTATATAATTATTATATTAATAAAAAATAAAAAATAAATAAAAAATTAATAAATATTAGTCACTGATTGATAATATGTTATTTGAAATACAAATTTTGTATTTGAGCTATGTATGTGTAACAATATTTTAAATACAATATAATAAAACATAATATAAATGTTATTTTGATGAAAGTCTAAAGATTACAGGATTAAAGAATTGACTTCATTAGAAAAAAAGAAAAGAAAAGAAAGAATATTGGAAAGCTTGGAGGCAAATTCATCAATTGCATTCACTACTTTCATTTAAATGATACGAAGACACAAGAGAAATTTAAGAATTATAAAAAAAGAGAACTGCAGGGCTCACTACATTCCGAGACTACCATTTGGCTAAGTAATAATAATTGTGAAGGGTCCAACATTTTGACCAATTGGCTCGTATATATACTTTTGTAAGCTATGAAATTAATTGTGGCTTGGGCTCTTGGCTAAGGCATGCATGATTCGACTACCCATTTCTTCAATTCTTTTTCATTTTTAATCATAAAGTTTTCATTCAAATTTTGTACCTCTTCTTGTGGCCTTTGCTTAATTCTCTAATGTATATATGATCGAATTTTCATTTAAATTTCATCTTAATTCAGTATTTAGAATATAATCCAAGGAATTACTAATAAATAAAATGATGAATATAATGAAATTATAACTTAAAATGCACCAATTTTGAGTCTTGACTCGCGTAAAAATTTAAAAACTAAAATTCAATTAAAATGTTCGTTTATGAATCATTACACATATTTGACTCACAATATGTAATAATTTAATTTTAACAATGAAATAGACTGATAATCAAGTTTAATAAAAAAAAAAATTCAAATATGGACTAGAATTATATAATCATATTGAAAGATAAAAAAGATTAATATGCATCTTTTAATCTCCTATGAAATAAAATAAAGAGACGTAACGTGTTGTTATTTGATAAAAAAATATACTCATAAATATTTTACTTATTATATGGTAATTAAGTAGCCTTAATTTTATATATACTAATTACCCATCACAATCAAAATGAAGAAGAAAAAATTAAGACCATTAGGTGAAATGTATAATGAAGAATGGCAGTTTTGAGAATGCCTTTTTAGTCAAAATAATGGGCAAAAGTTACTATTGGGTCAATCAATATAACTAACACTACATATGGAAATGTACTAAGTTGTTTAATATTTGTCACCAATATAGTGATCTAAAGCTAACTTCAAAGAAAATTAAGCTCTTATGGCGGCTAGATTTTATAATTATTGGGCATGAGAAGTCATGAAATTGTGCTTTATTTAGCTACAATTTTTGGCTTCTCCTAAGGGTAGAAGCCGCCCCCCAAACAATGCTAGGTGGTGGCTAGAAATTTGTTCTTCCTTTTGCTAAAATTATAGGTATCAAGAAACTATAAACATTTTGGGTCAATATTTTCATAGATTACACAGTCAATAAACCATGCAAAAATACAGAGTGTGACAATTGATTTTATAATAAGTTCATGTATTATATCTACTTTTGAAAATGGAAATGGTAGTTTATGTAAAGTTACATTGTTTATAGCTAGAGAACATTTTTCGATCGAGAGATTCCAAATATAAGTAAAAATGAGTATCATGAATACAACAATATAGATTATACTTTAAATGATCACATTTAACTAAAGTAAAACCTCTCAAAGTAATAAATTTTAATCTTAAAATATAATATATGTGTTTAAACATTATATAGACATTATGACCAAATTTTAATTTTTTTTGAATTAGGTTTTGATGGTTAAGATTTCATAGTTCAAAGTTTTGAAATTTAGATTTTGAATTGTATTTGATGAGTATATTTTGTTTTCAAGATTGAATGTTGAAGTTTTAAATTTAAAGATGTAGTCTATTTTGTCTTATTTTTGAACAAAAATTTGTTACACTATATATGTGTAGAAAAAATAGGCATTCCTTTATTACTTCTCATCAAATTCAAAGCTCATTCAAATTGGGAAGAAAAATTTACATTACCTTTTTAGACTCGTTCTTCTTAAAAAAAAAAAAAGTGTTTGAATGGAGAGAGAAAATAAAATGTATATGGATGAGAAGTGATGAAGCAATATTTGATGGGTAAGGATCTACAGTACTATATTTTTAACACAATATCTTACATAATTTTAAATTGTTAGATTAATAAATATTTGATGATTTAGATGCAATTAAACATATATAATTAATTTACTATATTTAATGTACATTTAAAATTGAATTTAAATTATTAAATATGCAATGATCTATCAATTTTAAAATTGTGTAAAATATATGATGTCATAAATTCTAACCTATATTTGATATTAATTATGTACACAACAACAGAATTTCATTAAAAAAGTAAAAGGTAAAATAGACTTGAATCTTCAAATTTATAATTTAAAAAATTCAATCTTAAAAAAAAAAAAACTCATCAAATTCTTTAAACTATGAATACAGTGAAATTATGTGAAAAGTATAATACATCACACAAATGTCAATGAATGACATTTTGATTTATGCGTGAAATTATAGCAACATGAGCAAAAGACTTTGCCAATATAAATTCATGATGATTTTTTTGTTTCCCATCGTATATATAGTGAGAAATATATGTGTTTTCACTCCGATCTTTGTAGGTAAAATTAAAATGTGATTATTTTTATAGAAAGTTTCGAGAAATTAAAGAAGCTTTTGATAAATGCAATTTTTTTTTTACAAAAGAAACTTTCATAAATAAAGTAAATTGATATAAAAATTGATATATTTCTAATTACAACTAATTGTTTTATCTTAATGAACTATTGATATAATCTTGTTAATGCATAACTTAAATTTTTGTGTACAGATATTCACAAAAAAGGTACCACTCATACACATGCATATATTTTAAGCATTTCGTCTTTGCTCTTTTTAATCCTTTATTTTAATAGTTAATTTTTTTTAAAGAAGATTATAATAGGTAAATTGCATGGAATTGTGACATAAATAATTAACTATCATAATAAAAATAACTTTAAATGAATTTATTCTACTTTATTATAAAGCAATAAAATAAAACTAACCCCTCTAAAAATGGTTAAAACTAATAAAATATCTAATTGAGATGTAGATTTGAGTGACACAATATACAAAATATAATATTTAAAAATAAATAAATTAAGACAATTGACATACATTAAAATATATTTGTTAAAATAAAATATAAATATGCTAATAGCAAAATAATTGTGGAAAAAAATGACAATGTTATTAGTTTTGATAAAGTACACCACTTTTCAACTGTCATACACCACCAAAGGTTAAGTGTAAAAGTAAAGAGACATGAGATGTATAAATCTACGAATTTAAAGTTATTATAACTTGGTGAATTCGTAGAATTATAATTTAGCACTATATTGCGAATGTTTTCATCATATCATTGATGAAAACTCATGGTCGAATCCCAGCAAACACGCGAAGATATGTAGACAAAATTTTGACTTATACTACTCTTTTTTTAGAATTAGGAGAAAGAGAAAGGAAATAAATAAATTCAAATTTATTAGGTAAAATTATCGCAACACAATTATTATAGGAGTTAAAGTAGTGCCACACTTACATAATATGGTAATTATATAATACAAATTAATAATAGACACATTAAATATCACAACAATTAATGAAATTTAAAATTTATATTCCAACTATATAAACATAATATTATTAAATTATACTTTATGTTTATATATTTAATAAAATAATTTGGGGCGGAGAAAATAATAAATTTAAAATATAACAAAGGACATTTAATTTATACTCCCAATGTTTAGTTTAATACCCAACTATATCCCTATAATTTTAAAAATATACATTTACACCTCTAATGAAAGGATATTATAATAAATTAATAATTTGTAAACAGTGTCGTCATCGCCATTTGACGATTAGAAATCGGTCATTGGTGGATATTGTTTGGGGATACTATTTACTATTCATGGTGAATAGTATAACCTAATACTGTTCACCATAAATAGTCACCAGTGATTGGTTTTTGGTTTGTAAATAATGGGGGTGATATTGTTCGCGTGGGACTATTCATTATGAATAGTATCAAACCGCACTGTTCACAATGGATACTGTTCACCATGAATGGTGAACCGTCCTGCTGAACAATATTTATAATGTCTCGATCGACATGCAACTGTAGTACTGGTCACCATGGATACTGTTTGTAGGTTATCAATTATTGTAATATCATTTTGTTGAAGGTGTAGATGAGTATTTTTAAAACTATAAGGGTGTAATTGGGTATTTAGCTATACCTTAGAAGTGTAGATATCCTTTGCCCTTTAGAATATACAACATGCTAGCCTAGTGTCATGTCCTACATCATATAAAAATTGAGTGTATCTTAGATATATATAGGCGAGTATGCAATATTACCTGATAGGTTAATTTTTTGGATTAATGACAAGTGTCCGATCTACGATAAGTGATATTAGCGCAAACTTGACTTCTTCTTCGCTCAATAAAGATTACCTCGTATGAGTGAGTCCCTTCAAGATTAGTAGAAATCGACAATATGAGCTAAGTGAGTCTTGAAAATAAATGTTGCCATGTGTGAAAAATTGTCCCAATAGAAATTGCTACGTGTGATGCAGATTCCTGAAGAATAGTGAAGACAGACTAAATGGATTCTAAAAATAGAGATTGCCACGTGGCATATGGGTTCCTCAAGAATAGTGGGGATAGACAATATAGGTTAGGTTGCCCCTTAAGTAGAGATGACAAAAAGGCCCAAATCCCAACAAACCCGGAGCCCAGCCCGACCCAAAAAAATTTGAATTTTTATCTGGATCTAGATCTAATTTTTTTTTAAATTTTAAAAAATCCTAAATTAATTCTTAATCTTTGATATATATACTAACAATTGCTTTACAAAATAAATGCTCAAAAAGTTTAAATTTAACCTAAAAGTTTTTAAAAAAAAATCTTAACAAGAATAAAAGTACATAGTAAACTATAAATACAAATTATACAATACAACTATAAATATAAATGTAACAATATTTTTATAAAATAAATACTCCAAAAATTTAATTTTTACCAAAATTAAAAAAAAAATTAAAAAATGGGGTTTAATTCAGATTTGGCTTAGCCCCTAGAAAAACCAAAGTTAAACTTAGGTTTTGATTTCGAAAAAAAAAAGTCCAAATCTGCTTTGAGCAAAACTTAGACCAAATTTAGATTTTGACATCCTTATCATTGAGTTTGAGCTAAACGTGACTAATACATCATGTAAGTGGGTGAATGCAAATGTCACATCTGTCATTAAATAAAAATTGAGTAATGTAATTAGGTAGATAAAAATGTCATATTCTACACTAAATAAAAAATTGAGTGGATCTTAAATATATATAAGTCACGTCACTCAATTAGATGGCCAAACGTGATAAGGATTTAATTGAATGTGTGGGAATGTCAAATCTCATATTATATAGAGATTGAATAGATCTTAAATCATATAATTAAATAAGTAAAAATATAATGTCTCACATCAAATAAAAATTGAATAAATCTTAAATTATATAATTGGGTGAATAAAAATATTACATTTCATATAAAATAAAAATTAAATAAATCTTAAATATATATAAGTAAATATGTAATATTATCTATCACACTAATTTTTTTTCCTTAATGTGAAGCACAGGCCATAACACTAAGCTTAAGGTAATCCAATAAATTAAATACAAAAAATTCCTAGTTAATAAAGCCTGAGCCACCAATTCTAAGAAGGAAGAGCCATAATAATTCAAAAATTATTTATTTATATATATATAAAAAAAAAACTGAAAATACCGTTGGAAATCTAGATTCAACTGCGTAAGAGTTAGTTGAGTTCATAATTCCACTCAAGAATATCTAACAGTCAACTCCTACCATTTTCTTTTGCTTTTAACACTATTTGTTTTATAGACTAGAGACTAGAGAGCTTTCTCATTTTTGTTTTATATCCTTAAATCCAACCTGACCCCACTTCTCTTCTCTCTCTCTCTCTCTCTCACAAGCACCAGTCACCGTCATTTTTTCTCCTTAAAACAAACCATTTCATCACCCTCCCCTCCTCTCTTTCAAAGAAATTGTTTCCTGATTGCCATGGGCTTGGACATGTCTAACAACCCACCCAATTCTCGTACCAAAGACTTCTTCGCCTCTCCTGCTCTCTCTCTTAGCCTTGTAACTCCATTACCCACCTCTCTTTTTCCATTTTTTCTCAATCTTTTTCTTCATTTTCCGTTTCACTCATATTATATACTTATAATATATATGCTGTCATCTTGTTAATTTTCTTATGTGGGTTTGTTTGCTTTGTTATTGAGAAAATAAGGCTGGAATATTCCGGGAGGCTGGTGCTACGGCGGCGGCCAATAATGAGGTAGAGGAAGGAGATGAAGGGAGCGGAGGAGGAGGAGGAGGTTCAAGAAGAGAAGAGACGGTGGAGATTAGTAGCGAAAACTCGGGGCCCGCAAGATCAAGATCAGATGATGATTTTGATGGAGTTGATGATCATGATGATGATGATGATGATGGGGACAAGAACAAGAAGAAGAAAAGAAAAAAGTATCATCGTCACACCGCAGAACAAATCAGAGAAATGGAAGCGTATGTATTATATATTCTCTCCCTTTTTTTGTACGTACGTTTGGGCAGATATACATACAAAATTACATGCATTTAAAAAAAAAGGTTGTTAGTTGAGCTAATGGGTTATTAGTTAATAAACTTAGGATTGTATTAATTATCTCTTAGTTTAATCGAATTAAATGAGTCACGGGGAGGTTAATTATACTTGTTAATTTATTTTAATTTGCATGAAATTCAGTGAAAAATTCACTTTAATATCGATATACCCAAATTTGAGAATAGTTTATAATTAAATGTACGATGCATGCCAAAGGTTTAGTAAAAGTTAGTGACATGCTTACAAAGAAACAAGATTATAAAGTTAAAGCTAGCTTGCTAGATCATGCATGACTATGAGCATGACTCAGAATTTTACGATCCTAACTTTATTAGATAACTTTTTTTTTTTTTAACTTTGTTTTATATGCTTGAATGGGTATCAAATTAGAAGCAAAAGGTATATGCATTTAACGAAAGCAATACTGTCATTTATGTCTTTTATGTGATGTATTACTGAATCTGCATGCATTTGTTTTATATTATCATTATAGCCTCTAATTAATTACACTATGCAATTGAGCCACAAGAATGTTGATTTTGTTTTCTTGGGTGAATAATATTTGCAGGCTTTTTAAAGAGTCACCACATCCGGATGAGAAGCAAAGGCAGCAACTGAGCAAGCACTTAGGCCTTGCCCCTAGACAAGTCAAGTTTTGGTTTCAAAATCGTCGAACTCAAATCAAGGTATAATATTTTTTTTTAATCAGAAATCTTGTTAGTGGTGTGGTAGCTTCTGGCAACAAAAGAACTTTGTAATGGATACAATCAATTGATTACATGACAGGCCATACAGGAGCGCCATGAAAATTCGTTGTTGAAAACAGAAATGGAGAAGCTCCGGGAGGAGAACAAGGCCATGAGAGAGACCATAAATAAATCTTGTTGCCCTAATTGTGGCGTGGCCACTACCAGCAGAGACACTTCCATGACATCCGAGGAACAACAATTACGTATCGAAAATGCCAAACTCAAAGCCGAGGTAATTTCAACCAAATAAATGAATAAACCCACACGACAAATTCACTGATTTTCTATGGCTGAAATGTCTTAGAGAAATCTGTGTCGTTATGCAAACATGTGTAGGTAGAAAAGCTGAGAGCTGCAATTGGACCAACATCAACAAGCACATGTAATTCAGCAGGAAATGACCAAGAAAACAGAAGCTCTTTAGATTTCTACACTGGAATTTTCGGGCTCGAGAAATCAAGAATTATGGAGCTGCTTAATCAAGGAATGGAAGAGCTAAAGAAGATGGCTACCGCCGGTGAACCACTTTGGATTCGAAGTCTTGAGACTGGCCGGGAAATTCTTAATTACGATGAGTACATCAAAAAGTTCTCCATTGAAAATCCAAGCAATAATGGGAAGCCAAAAAGATCCATTGAAGCCTCAAGAGAGACTGGTGTTGCCTTTGTTGATCTTCCAAGGCTACTTCAAAGTTTTATGGATGTGGTAATACACCATTTCTTCGTAAACCTTTTAATTTTTTTTTCCTCAAATATGTACAAATTAATGCTTGTCTCACTGCCTATACAAAAAATTAAGTATTTATAAAACCATATTAATTATACATTAATATGGTATTAATTCAATAAAACCCTCTCACATATAATGTTAATTAGTTTTGCTTTCTCATAACAATTTAAAATTCTTTTCGTAATTGGGTTTTTGTAGAATCAATGGAAGGCAATGTTTCCATGCTTAATATCAAAGGCAGCAACAGTTGATGTCATATGCAGTGGTGAAGGTCCTAATAGAAATGGTGCAGTGCAATTGGTGAGTGAATTACAAGTTAAAATTTTTTTTGTATGATATCATTATCACAATCCCCATGACACACGCCGAATCTAATAAAAGAGAATTAAAGATAGTCATTTTCTTTCTTTTGGGTGAAGTCCGGAAAGTACTTGCATATAAGTATCTACTTTTCAAGTATTTGGCCCAGCAATGGGCAAAAGCTACATAAAAACTTTCTTTTTATTTGTAAAAGTATTTACATACCAGATATACTTAAAAAGTACTTTTCTTATTCAACAGACATTTTCTGAACCATCAAGTAATTTTTCTTAAAATGTGTTTAAAAAATCTTTTAATGGACCCCTTATTTTTCTGTAGTATTTGAAGCTGAAAATTTGTTGGCATTTTACCTACATTGATACCTCAAAGAAAATAGGAAAAAGAGAACAACTTTTTAGCCAGATTTAAAAAGCACTCATTTGAGTCTTAGAGACCAACGAAAAAGGAGGGGAAGAAAGTAAAAGAAGCAATAAGAGGAATAAAAGAAAAAGCTTATGAATATGAAAGGATGATTCTGAATATCTCTTTAAGAATTTTGTAATGGAATGGAGCACATTTTATCTTCTTATGTTCTGTATTTACTGCATGCAGATGTTTGCAGAGCTGCAAATGCTCACACCCATGGTGCCAACAAGAGAGGTTTATTTCGTTCGATATTGCAAGCAACTAAGTGCTGATCAATGGGCAATTGTCGATGTTTCGGTTGATAAAGTTGAAGAAAATATTGATGCATCCCTTGTTAAGTGCCGAAAGCGCCCATCTGGTTGCATCATTGAAGATAAATCAAATGGCCATTGTCAGGTATTGCATTTGCTCATATTTCAATCATTTAGCTCTTATAGGACTGTGGAATCATATGAATTAAACTATAAGAGTTTGTAATATTCTTACAGTGAAATAATGCTATTAAAATTGCTTATGATGATTGATTTTGGTCAGGCATTTGCAAAGTAACTAGAAAATGAAAGGAAAAAAATTCAAGAGGTGAAATTAATGGAGACCTGCATTGAATTTGCAATATATAGTCAAGATGGTGATAGTGATTTTTTAATAATCTTCAGGTAATTTGGGTTGAGCACCTGGAATGCCAGAAAGCTACAGTTCACACTATGTATCGCAGTACTGTAAACAGTGGCTTAGCCTTTGGTGCAAGGCATTGGATTGCAGCATTACAGCTTCAGTGCGAGCGGCTTGTCTTCTTCATGGCAACCAATGTTCCTACAAAGGATTCAACAGGTAAGATAGAATCTCTCTTCATATTTTATGATGATATCGTTGTCGGTGAACAAGAAGTTAGAAAATATTACCTGTCATTGAACATCAGGTGTTGCAACTCTGGCCGGGAGGAAGAGCATATTGAAGTTAGCAGAGAGAATGACATGGAGCTTTTGTCGTGCCATCGGTGCATCAAGCTATCACACGTGGAACAAGGTCACAAGCAAAACAGGAGAGGACATACGGGTTTCTTCCAGGAAGAACTTGAATGAACCTGGAGAACCTCTTGGGGTGATCTTATGTGCAGTGTCTTCTGTATGGTTGCCTGTATCTCCTCATGTCCTGTTTGATTTCCTAGGAGATGAAGCTCGACGAAATGAGGTATAATCACTATCTATTCATAAAAGTACCAAGGTAGAAAATCTAAAAAGTTCAAAGAGTGTTGCGGATAAAGTTCTGACAATTTTTTGTCTAAATCTTAGTGGGATATCATGTCAAGTGGAGGTCCTGTACAAACCATAGCAAACTTGGCAAAAGGGCAAGATCGTGGCAATGCAGTCAATATTCAGGTGAGCTCTCTATCCCCAGCAGGAAGAAACCACAAACTTAATCTAATCATTTCTCTGCTTCACATATATCTGGTGTTCTAAACTAAACTGAGCTTTTGATTTCAGGCCATAAAATCAAAAGATAACAGCATGTGGGTACTCCAAGATTGCTGCACAAATGCTTATGAATCCATGGTGGTGTATGCTCCAGTAGACATTACCAGTATGCAGTCTGTGATAACCGGATGTGACTCAAGCAACCTTGCCATCTTGCCCTCTGGGTTCTCGATTCTGCCTGACGGACTGGAGTCAAGGCCTCTGGTGATCACTTCCAGGCAAGAGGAGAAGAGCACAGAAGGAGGATCTTTGCTTACTATAGCATTCCAAATCCTAACTAGTAACTCTCCTACAGCAAAGCTAAGCATGGAATCTGTGGACTCTGTTAACACACTTATATCATGCACATTGAGAAATATTAAGACAAGCTTGCAATGTGAAGATGCTTGATCACCATAGCTTTATAGGTTAGGCAGACAAAATTTAATTGTAAAATTCATAGGTTTTCTAATTTTCTTTTTAGCTTTAGCACAGTAGCTGTTATTATGTGAGCTTGTTTTCTTTGTCATTTGACTGGAATGGAGAGCTTGGAGTTCAGGCTATTTCGTCATAGCCAACCTGGAAGAGAAGAGTTTGAGGGATATGTAATTCACAGTCTTTACAAATCCAGGAAAATGAGATATCTTCTTGTATAGAATTATTATTCATTAATGCAATTTTGTGGTTGTTTTGAACGTTATTTTTATTAAATAGATGATATCAAAAACAGAGAAAACAGAAGCAAATAGCACTGAAAAGAAATTCATCAGAACAGTCTTCAAGCTATTCAAAATCTTGTGTATTTATAAGATATAGCACCAAAATAAAATCTAGATATTCAACATGCTAGTGGTGTTTCAAAGGGCTTCCACTGTGAAGCAACTTTCTTACTTTCAGAATTTCACTTCCCGTGGGTAGATAATATTCAACCTTGGAGGCTTATCAATACAACAAATATGCAAAGAAACAAAAGGTGCACCACAACAAATCAGAATCTTAATGCTTGTTTACTTATGAAGCTCAATTCAAAATGCATTGAGAACACTTCTGATCAATGTATTATCTTAGACTAGAACCATACACAAACCCAAATACCATACAAAAAGAGAGATCGTGCTTTCCAGAACTCTACTAGCATGAAAGTACAGAGATATTCTATAGAAGAGTTGGTATTAAGAGATTTCTTCATTCACTGTATCAATCATCACAATGAAGCTTCACCAAACTAGGCATTACCCAGGAAAGATCAGAGCCAACCGTTCTAAACTTTTATTTTAAAACAACGTCCTAAATGTTATTGTCCATTCCCTTTTCTTTTATTGTCAATAATTCTAGCAGTGCAAACCGAAACCTTGAATACAACTCAGAATCATCCCCCCAGCAACCATGAACCATGAGTAACAATCTTAGTAACCTTTAATAAAGGTTCGGTGGTTGTCTGAAAAGCAACTATTACCCTATAAATATATGATCTATCGAAGTCATGAGATATCAATATTTCTTTGCTTAGTGGCTGTCTAAACAGCAACCATTGCCATATAAATATATGGTCTACTAGAGTCATGCGATATCAATTTTTCCTTGCTCTTCTGTAATCACTCTACCTTACTCTATTCTCTCCAGAGTGCAAAAAAAACTTGTTGGTTCTTGTTTGTTTCGTTGATCCTTGTTGGTTATTGTCATTGAAATCTAGCCATTGAATCATGGAGGCTATATTGTTATTCAACCTTTTCGCACTAAGAAATTATTCTTGAAGGGGTAGAAATAGTCTCAAGGACAATGTCCAATACGTCTTAACTACTGATATAATCTCCATTCTGCATCCAGTGTGTTTATTTAACTACACAAGTTCTCCATTACAATTAGTACTTTCTTGAGAAAAAAAAAAAAGTTTAGTGACTGTCTAAATAGTAACCATTACCCAATAAATATATAGTTTATCAGAGTCATGAGATATCAAATTTTCTTTTCTTAGTGGTTGTCTGAACAGCAACCATTACCCTATAAATATATGATTTATTGAAGTCACGAGATATCAATTTTTTTTTGCTTGGTTGTTGTCTGAACAGCAACCATTGCCATATAAATCTATGGTCTATTAGATTATGAGATATCAATTTTTCCTTGCTCTTCTGCAACTGCTCTGTCTTACTCTACTCGCTCTAGATTACAAATAAAATTTGTTGGTTCTTGTTAGTTCTTATTTGTTTTATTGGTTTTTGTTGGTTATTGTCATTGAAATCTAGTCATTGAATACGGGAGGTTATATTGTCATACAACTCTTTCACACCAAAAAAATTATTTTTGAGGGGGCAAAAATAATTTTAAAGACAGTGCATACTTTGACTACTAATATAATCTTTATTTTGTATCCAGTATATTTATTTAACTACTTAACTTCTCCATTACAATTAGGACTTTCTTGAGGAAAAATTATAAATTAATATTCAGACTGCAATTTCAGTTTGGAGCCAATACAATGGCACATAAGCAATTTTTAACATCAAACACACTAACATCTAATAAGCAATTCCAAGAAATTCATACCCACAACAAAATCCAATCAAACTACACTTCAATTCAACCAAATTTAATTCCCATTTTCACCACCAAAAAAGAGAAATTCATTGCATAGCTATCATCAAAACCCACTGAAAGAAAAGAAATACTCCATGTCAAAGATCGTATGAAGAACCATTCGACAATTTCAGCCACGAACCAACACCAATTTCTCAGCAATATATCAATTCCATTTCGTACCCATCGGATAACAACCCCAACAAAATCATGTTATATCCACATCCAAACAATAACACAACATCTAGTGTCAGCACATTCAATATTAGAATCCCACATCCAAAGATCTCACGCTAAGCCAGCTGTAAGCTCCATTTACTTGGCAATTGACAAAACCCAATTCAAAGAAAGTCCAAGCAAATAGAAAATCAACACATTCAATGAAATAAACACATTTCATATTTCATACCCATCAACTGAAATTCACATTGAAACAGTATCAAAACATTACAAAACCCCAACAAATGAACAACAGAACGAACTCACACACACATACAATCACTAAGCCTCCACTTTTTGTTCACTCTCCAAAGCAATCCCAAGCTCTTTACTTTCATCAGCCTTCTTGTTCCTAATCCTGGCTGGAACAGGCACGGCAATAAAAGCTTTGTTCTTGCTAATGGGCTTGGACCTTTCAAGCTGGACAACATCACCAACTTGGAACTGGTTCTCAGGGTCATGAGCTTGGTACTTCTTCTTCTTCCTGACTCTCCTCTTGTACTTTGGGTGTGGGTCTAAACGCACCACTTCCACAGCAACTGTCTTGTCGTTTGTGGAGCAAACGACTCTGCCTTGCATTTTTTTCATGGCTTTGATTTGAGGGAATGATGAAAAGGTGATATTTTGGGGAGTGGAAGTTGGTTTTGTGAGGCGGGAAAGAGGAGTGGAGCCATTGATGAACTGGGTTCTAGGAGTTGAGAGTTTTAGAGATTGAAGTGAAGAAGTTAGAGACATGGTGGACTTTGGAGATAGGAATGAAAGAGAAACAGAGGAGGTGCTTTTGTGCCGTTGGATTTGTTTGTTATTTTTTTAAAAAAGAAAATGATATTTAAAATTCTGAAGTTTTAAAAAAATATACAAATTTATTACTTTTAAAAATTTTCATCTATATTTTAATAAGGTAATTATTTTTTATTTTAACAAAAAAAGACAAAAATAGTAAAAGTATAATTTTATTCTATTTTAATTAAAAAAATTTAAATATTTTTAAAAAACTTATTTATATTTTTATTAAGTAACAAAAATTCGTTAATTTTAACAAAAAAAAGTTTATTAAATAATAATTTTCATTAACTTTAACAAAATAATAATAAAAATGATAAAAGTATAATTATGCCTTTATTTTAATTAAAAAAAGTTAAAATTTAATTAAATATATAATTTTTAAAAAAAATATAAAGAGAACTTAAAACTTTAACTTTATGGTTAAAGACAACACACTTTTACTAATTAAATTATTTTATGTTTATATTTATACAAGAGTCTACAAATCTTTCATTCCATATTTATATTTATACAAGGGTTTGCAAATCTATCATCTTGACCGGAAAAAAAAAAGTTAAAAATATTTTTAAAATTTTTATTTATATCCTTATTAGATTACAATTTCTGTTAATTTTAATAAAAAAATAGATAAAATAGTAAAAGTATTATTATATTTTTATTTTGACTGAAATTATTTTTAATTAAATGTTAAAGATAACTATTTCAACTTTACGTTTACATATAGGTCTGTAAATCTATTATTTTAATTAAAAAAGTTTAAAATATTTTTAAAAAATCTATTTATACCTCTATAATAATTTTCAATTAAAAAAAAGGCAAAAATAATAAAAGTATGATTAGGCCCTATTTTTAATTTTTTTTTAAACTAAAAATTAATTAAATGCTAGAGAGAACTTGAACTTTGACCACAGTTAAGTTTTAACTAAGTTATTCTAAAATTATGCTTATATATAAGTCTGTAAATTTATTAATATATTGTCATCAAGATCGATGTTAATAATTCAAAAAAATCATTAATAAATTTAATCACCTAAGTGATAAGTAAGAGAATTCACCATTGTGTTAATACATATTTAGTTGATATAATATTAAAATAAAAAAATAAAAATGTAAAATGATATATCATTGGAAGTAGTGACTTGCGGCGGCAGTGGCTAGAGTTCTATCATTTATATTTTTGTATTTTTTATTTTGACATTATATCAATAAAATTGTTCTATTTTAATGGTAAATACTCTTATTTTGACTGATCAAAGTTTAAACTTTATTAATAATATTTAAAAAATTATTAATATGTGATTTAAAAACAATATGTTAATAGATTTGTTAACTCGTATAGAAACATAAAATTAGAATATTTTGTTAGTTAAAATTTGAGGTCTTTGATTATGAAATTAAATGTTAAAGTTCTATTTTTAATATTTAATTGAATTTTAACTTTTTTTAATTAAAAAATAAAATTTAAATTTTTATCCTTCATGTCGTTAAAATTATTAGAACCTATTACTTGACACGAGTATAAATGATATTTTTAAAATTACTAGGAACTCCATGCCCCTTTCATCCAAATGTCTTTTTTCTTTTTCTTAATGACATAATAACATTTGGATCATTCTGTTTTATTTTTCTTCAATTTAGGACATAGTTTATTCATTTATATCAAATAAGTTTAACATTATTAATATAATAGAAATACCCTCTAACAAGGGTTGACAACAGCCTGTTTGAGTTGGGTTAGGATCGATGTAAACCAAATTGAAAAAATTTAAATTGTTATTTTTATAACTTAATCTAATCCAAACAAAATTATCCCAAACCAATTTAAATTCAGCTTGAGTTATTCAGTTTGAACTATTTTTAAAATATATAATTTTTTACATTACAATTTAAACAAATATAATTAATTAAATTATTAAAATATTATCCATAGCTTAAAATTCTAAGGTAAAATTTTAATTCAACATAGTTTAGCTTACAAATAATTAAAAAAAAATCCCATAATGATAAAGTGCTCTATCTAAAATGATAAAAAATACTTATAAATACAAGTAAAATAATATTAATCTAAACAATTTGATTTTGTTTTTAACACGATTTCAAACTTTACATAAAATAAATTAAACCGTTTTATAAAAATAAAACAAGGACAATTCAATAATTTACTATATATCAATTTGAATAGGTATTAAACAATTGACAAATAAAAGAATTAAGTTCAGTTTTTTTAAGAGGGAAGGTTGTGTCAACAAGTAAAATTAGGATTGTAATAGAATAGATTTTATATTTATAAGTAATTAAGATTTAGTTTAACTTTTTTAAATAAAATTAGTGAATATAAAAAATATTTTAAAAATAATAATAATAATTTTTTTTAAGTGTCAGTTTGAGTTTGGTAAAATGGGTTGAAAATTTTCAACTGAACTCAACCTAATTAAATTTCGAGTTAGAAAATTTTTAATTCAATCAATTTAGATTATCGGTTATAGTTTAGGTTGTCTAGCTCCATTTTCAAGAGTTAAGATAGACCTAATTGATATAAATCAAAAACATTATAACTTTTTCTAAGAAATGAAAATAATTAGGGACTCATTTATTAATTTTCACCTATTGCGGGATATGAGAGAAGAAAGTAGAGAAAGTGTTTTTTTCTATTTTCTAAATAGAAAAATTGTTTGAACTTTTTTTTTTTGGGTTTTCTCTATCATCTTTGTGGATTGTGTTACATATGACCTGGGCCTGGCGTGGGTGGGTTTAGAGCAAGGGAAAACAATTGGGGTGCACGGTGAGCTGTCATGATGGACACTCACTGATGGATCAACATACATTTATTTGAATCTTAAATGTATATTTAAAAAAAATTATAAATTATAAATCATAAATATTTAATTGCATTATATAAGTCATAAGCTAAGTTTGAGATTTTCTTTTTGGTTTGTTTTCCATTTTTTCGTCCTTTTTCTAGTATTTAATCATGTTGTTTAGCAAGTCTTCTAAAAATAAAAAATAAAAAATAAAAGAAAAGTTTCTTTTTATTTAATCAGTTTTAAGATTTTATACACTTAATTTTGGACATTACAATGACAAAGCATTTCATCGATTTAATAGACTTTCTTTTCAAAAATAAGAGTTTGTCAAATACAACCTAAAAAAAAAAAATCATTTACCTTAATTTAATTATTATTAAGTAGCTTTTTCTTTTTCATTTTTGTAGGTTTTTTTTCGGTAATTAATTTCTAATAACAAGTCCCCAACAAATAATAATAAATAAAAATGACATACAACACAGAAAATTTTTGCTACGAAAATGTTTGCTTTTCCAAATTATGGACTATAATAATTTACTGAATAATATCACAAAATGGATAGGCTTATCCAGCTCTCATCCGCATGGCACCACGCAAATGGGATTCTACATCTCTAACAAGAAAACCCAGTTCGCCACGTGTCCTGCTAAGATCCATGCAGACGATCAAGAACCTGATTTATGCAATACAACGATACGATAACTCCTCTCCTGCTAACTGAACCAGCAGCTGCAAGAAGCAAGTCATCAGAAGTTTTACAACAAAGGCAAGGCCATGGCTTCTCTTGCTACGATAGCCGCCGTCCAACCAGCCACCGTCAAGGGCCTTGGCGGCAGCTCACTTTCTGGAACCAAGCTCTCTGTCAAGCCAACTCGCCAGAGCTTCAGAAGCAAAAAGTTCAAGTATATGTATATATATATATATATATATTTCAATTGCTTTTAGCTTGCTTATATTGTCAAACTTTGTTTGAAATTGCGGAGCCACAGTTTTAAGCTACAGTTGCCCTGAAATGTTAGTACTGGCTGTTAACTGAAAGTAAATGAGTAAATGGACATAATTATAAATGATATTATATATGTTTCTTCTGATCAAATAATTGTAGAATAAAATTAACTAAACTTCGAAAATAAAACTGCAAGTGTTTATCAAACTATTCAGGTGCCATACTCTCAAAGTTAAACAGACGTTTTGTATATGCAGAATTAGGCTGATTTTTATTTATATAATTCGGATGTAGATCTGGTGCAGTGGTGGCCAAGTACGGTGACAAGAGTGTGTATTTTGATTTGGAGGATTTGGGTAACACTACTGGGCAGTGGGACTTGTATGGCTCGGATGCTCCTTCACCTTACAACTCTCTCCAGGTTTCTCTTTGTTTATGTCGATTTTTCATACAATGTCAGCTTTTTTTTTAATCATTTTCCTATTGGTTTTCATTGTTACTATAAGGTTCTGTATTATATCAAAATTGTCTTGAAAAGACTTCTTGTAAATAAATATGAGCTAATAAAGCTACCAAATCAAACAGTATTCATTTCAAAATCGTTGAAGCATATGTTAAGCCTTTTTCAAATGACCAAAAAACAAATTAGCTGAAGAGATGTAGAAATGCTTTCATTGAGAGTCGAACTCAAGACCTCCCGCTTACTAAACGGGTGCTCTAACCAACTGAGCTATGAAAGCTTTGCTTCCTAATTTTTGGGTCAAATTTGAAATTCAAGAAGTCGAGGGCAATTTATGACAATGTCTTTTTCAGTTTTTTGATTGAGAAGTGAGAACTCAGGCTTGGCCAAGCTATCTTACCAACGTATTGGAGCTTGTTTATTCCTAATTGTAACATGGTCATTTGGTTGGTAATCCAAGTTAGTCTTGTGAGATTCAGCTCTTGGGTATAATATATTTTATGTGCTGTAGTTTTTAAGATCTTTGTAATATTCAAGGGTCACTTATACCATGCATGTGTATGGAATTTTGCAGAGCAAGTTCTTTGAGACATTTGCTGCTCCATTCACCAAGAGAGGATTATTGCTCAAGTTCTTGATATTGGGAGGTGGTTCAACCCTTGCTTACTTCAGTGCCACAGCTACTGGTGACATTCTACCAATCAAGAAGGGCCCGCAACTTCCACCAAAGCTCGGACCACGTGGCAAGATCTAAATTAATTTTTGAATCCTCATCTTTTGAACTTGTATTGTATGTAATCTTCTTTTTATTGTAAAACTTGTAGGTTTGTTGAAATCCTACTTAAGACTCCCTTTTGTTATTAATGCAAATATATTTGTTTCCATTAAAATTTCGTGCACATGACTACTACAAAACTTGGTCATCAAATTATTACTGTATTGATGGCCTAGAGCTGGTATTTTCCGTGTAGAGTGAATGTAATGTGCTTATTAGTGAGTTGCTTCTCCGCAATTTTGCGGGTCAATGACCTGCAATTCATTAGAGATCACCCTTTCCTTGTGTCAGAAGATTTCTGTTCTTAAAGATTCTGCAAATGTGAGTCCACTAACTAGCTGCTGAGATTTGGTCAAATGGTGCTATGCAAATCCTGAGGCATAGATATATCAGTATTTCGGACGCTCATGCTTCATTATTGCTGTTCTGAAAATGAAAGAATGAAGTGAAAAAAAAAAAGAACAAAAAAGCCAGACCTACTAAGAAAGCATAACAACTCTCAAACAAAATCACAATCTGTTACGAATGTGCCATAGTACCCATCCAAGATATAAGTAATAGAAAATCACACGTCAGTGGCTTTCAACTACAAAGCCATTACTTATACAGAAAAAATCAAATCAGAAACACTTGAAACTCATAGAGATTTTGCTCATTATTCCCTATGTACAAATGGAAGGAAGGGAATGAGAAATGAGAACACTTGATATAACTGAAAAGGACTCCACATTTCCATTTTATGGGTCAGGAAATTTACATTTGCAGGTCTGGCTTTCTCACTTTGTTTTTGTGCTTCCATCTCTGTCACCTTCTCTCTTTCTGGTTTCAGTTTGTCTAATTTGATGCTTTGTCTTCTCCCTCTACAGTTGTCAATGCCGCGCTGTTGGACTTCGTAGACCACCTAAGGTTTCTAGGTAGGAAACCCTCCTGTTGGTCACTATGTTAGCAAGCTTTTGTGTAAACTTTCCTTCGTCTTTGACTTGACCATCTGAATTTTCTTCTGATTCCTTCTTTTCTTCATTCTCAGATTGATTGGCACTCCAACCCATGAAGTCCAAAAGTGTCATTCCCTCTGCTGAGTTTCTACCCTCTAGCGGTTCTCTGAGGCCAGGCAAGTTGTCTGACACTGTAAATGAGGTGCTTCTTAAAGAGTTTCTCATGGATGCTGCTTGTGATGGATTTTGAGTAGCAAAATCAGCATAGAGTACATCTTCTATTCGCGACAAGACTGTAAAGGCCAAACTTTCAAGAATTCTTGAATAACTCTCCAGAATAGCCTGCCCAACATCCTGTTAAGCAGAGAACGAATGATTCCATAAGTTATAAGAACATCGTATTTATGATAATAAGAAAGATCTTTCTCTTTTTAATATTCTTTGAATGGGGAATATGCATGAGCATAATTCACCTTGTTGTATTGGATTTTGCTGATGTCTAGTGATGATTGAGGAATTCCAGGGAATCGTTGTTTGAGAATAAGTAAGATGGTTTCTGCTCTTTCTTCAAAGAGTTCTCTCTTTTCCAAGCTCACAGCTGAACCCCAAGCTGATTTTCCATCTTTTTGGTTCATCTTTCGCCTCCAAATCACTATAGAAGCTTCAATCCTGTTCTTGAGGTCTAATATTTTGTGCTCTGATGATAAGTCCATTGTGGAAAGGAATTGGTCAGGATTGAAAAATTCAACCGTGATACTCTTATAGATTGAGTCCCCAAGACTCGCCCTCCCATTCTATCAAACCAGACATCCAAAATTAAGAAATTGATCAGAGACAGAATATGTATGCAACATTCTAATAGGACTTCTTTCATCTCACTTACCTTAGGCAAGGATTCGATGTAATTCTCGGGGATCTCCATTTCAGAAAGAACTTGAGCATTAATAGCCATGGCAGCTTTAAGCACTTGGTTTACACAATCCTTTTGGTACTGCAGAAATTTTCTTGACATTTCGGATAGACCATTTGGGGGAACTTTAACTGTAGGCAGCCACCACTTATCATCTTTTCTCTTCGCGCTTCCTTTTTCCGAGTCAGGTGCATCTTTTGAAAGATAAGAGAACTCATTTTGGTCCTTGAAGTTCTCTAGACACTCCTATTTATTGGGAAAAAAAAACATGAAAGTAGAGGTTTTATGTTTATGATCTCCGTTGCAAGTTGATCATATTCATGCCTAAATCATTAAACTGCATGAAAAATTAATGTACTTACAAGAAGCATTGCATCAAGCTTGCGCAAGGCAGGAATGTTCATGTGAAGATCAGTCCTTTGTCGCGTAATCATTATCTGTTTCATCAAGAAGCATCAAATTCGTATCCAGAGCAAACAAACAAAACAAAATCTTTATGACCAGAAAAAGATTGTTACCTCCATATTCGTGCCATCCTTAGATTTCTGTTGAGATGGAACAAATTCAACGATGTGATCGGTGACAGATAAGAGCCAATCTATTTCTTTTCTCCACCTAACTTTTGTGTCTGCTGACATTGGCTCTAAGCGGTTTTGCTCACTGAATACAGAAGCTGCAAGATTTGTAATGGCATTGGACAATGCCAAAGCTGATGAAACACCCTTTCCTCCACCAGACATATCCTCCCCCAAAAGCAATTTTGCAAATCTTTCCTTCAATTGTTCCACATCTAAATGGAAGAAGAAACCAACATCAATCCATACACATTATCAAGAGAACTCATTTATACTTTTTTCCCGTTGCAGTTGCATAACAAGATTAATTAATAATCTGAAAGAAACATGGAAATTAAGCATATTAATTACCATGTTGTAGCCTTTCTATGGTGGCAGCTGCAGCCGCAGCTTCGTCCTTGGCGAGAGGAGACTTGGGAATCACATTTCGACCAAAACCAGTGCCAGCATTTTGCTGCTTTTCCATGGGGTGATCACTTTTTGATCCCTGACTCCTAGAGGGAAGCCCGTCATCCATAGAAGCATCTTCCAATTTACTAGCACTGTCAATGCTCAAACTCTTTGCATGTCTTCCCGTGTCATGCAACCCTTTGAAATGAAACAATCTACTCCTATAACTTTCCTGTTCTTGTTCCAAGGCACGAACCATTTTTCAATGCTTGTACAGTAAAGTTTAAGGGGTGCTCTAAACAAATTAATGCAACATGAAATGAAACACCCTAGCACATATATCAAACTAATTTGTTAAATAATAAACAGGAAATGGAACAAAATAAGGAGAGAGAAAGAGAGGAAGAAATGAAAAGGGAGAGAAGAGAGAGAGGCCTGCAAATGATTTTTTTGAGAGAGATGTAGTGTGTTTCGTTTTTGTTTTGGTTGAAGATTATTATTGTGACTTTGTTTTTGTTTTGATTATGTATGCTCGGAGAACGTGGGGTGCATGTTTGATTGGAAAGTATTTTATGTGATTTTTATTTTCGGGAATTGGATGGTTGTTGTTTGATTTTGGAGGTCAAAGGTAGCCAAAAACCAGGATGGACAGCCTAGCAATATTGCCACTACACTCCCACCATTTTTCTTTCTATTAACATTTCATTCCATTCCATTTATTGAACGCTTAAATTGGTTCGTTGGACATACTCTAGAAATAGGTAATTTTATATATGGTACAACAAATATGGTAAGAGTTGAGAAAAAGAAAGCATAGAAGGAATTGATCTACAAAGAAAGAAAAACAAAATAATAGGTTCCAAAAATGTAGTACAAATGAATGTTCATCCCAATCATGCTTAATTCTTAAGACTTATAGAAGATCATTTGTTTTGAAGATTAAAATTTTAATAACATTACATTACAATGAATATGTGATTTATTCCTTAAAATTGATTTAACTTTGATTGAATCTAGCTCGATTTAGATTTTTGAGTTGTGCCACAACAAATTTTTTGAAAAAAGAATGTATTTTCTTGATGACATTTAATAGAAATACAATGACTTAAAAATCGCGGCATGGAGTGTATCTAAACAACATCTACATTGTTACATACATCATATTTAGCCAAAAAATGAGCTTCAGAATTTTCACCCTGCCTAATAAAAGAGCATGATATATCATTTAGAAAATAAAAAACAGAAACTAAAGTATCTCATTCAACTTTCGAAAATGACTGATTATTTAGAGCCATAATAACATTAAGGCAATCTAGCTTGAGAATATCAAATGAGCAATTATTGGCAATAGTAGAGGACACCCCATGATATAGAGCCAAGCATTCAGTTGTTAATAGGGAGAAACTACCTATTAGAGACTTGGCCATCGCAAAACAAACTCGTCCTACATCATTTCGAATCACCGTACCCAAGTTGACTAATTGTTCAATCAGAATTCACGGCGGCATCAATGTTGGTTTTAAGTCTACCAAGAGTCGGAGGGATCTATTGGCTGCACAAACCATTTGCCGAAGGACTTGCACCAACAGCCTCTAACCTAAAGGAGTTCGTGACCGTTTGATGTTTCTGTCGAGAAACATCTGCAGTCGCTCTCGCTGCCTAAAACTCAAACAACAGAAAGGCTATAAAATCCACATTTATCCTTGGGTCCTCGAAAATATTCTGAAATAGCAATTTGTTTTGAGCTATCCAACAACCCAATATCACCATACATACAATCTCGACATCATCGGCAAAATAATCCCTCACCAACTCATTGATAAATTCATTAATCTGCCCCCTTGAAGCTTTATAATTTTTTGGCAAAAGAAGTCTCCTCCCACACTCGGCTTGAAAAAGAGTACATAGTTAATTGACTCTAGATCTTCTTTCTCCATGCAGTGACTACATTGCCAAGAAATATCTACCCCTCAAAGAGCTGAGTTTACATTAGTTGAGGCAGATTTAAGATAACTCTCCACATGAAAAATTTAACCTTGGAGGTTATATTTAAACTCTCAAGCCTCCTCCACCATGATCTCAAAGGAGAACCCACTACTATTCAACACTCAACCCCCCACCTGATAAGCTGATTTTACAGAAAAGATCCCGCAGTATCATGGTGCCATAAAATCTTATCTTACCCACCAAAATTTTTGACCGGGAAAGACAATATCTAATGCACATCTATTTTTCATAACGTCTGAAGGAGAGATACATTCTACTCCCATAAGCTCCAGTTATAATTCGTTGACCGAGTTGCTACAACTTGAAGTGGGTAATTTGCTCCAAAGCAGGTCCGGGTTAGCGGGCTGATCAATTCATAGAAGCACCACTAAGGAGGGTTTTATTGACCTGAAAATCTAGACGGCTTCACATTAATGAGTTGAATTTATTTTTGTTGAGAAAATAAACACGTCATAACCGTTATTTGCGCGAATTCATAATGACGAACACTGTAAAACAAAAAGAACTTAATGAGGGCTTAGCCAGCTAGGTGACGGTGAGGACCATCCGATGCTTAAGTCACCCCTCAAAATATAAAATATGCAAAAAAAAAATAATGGAGAGAGAGTGTATGATTGTGAGAGTTGAATTGTTCAATCCTAATAGAGAGCGTAGAATCCTTCCCTCTCCCCCTTTTTCAATGAAGGGTCTTTTTTATATAGCCTAAGTCTTTTTAAGTTTTTTTTGTTTATCTTTATTAGATTTGTGACTATTTTAGATAATTCTGATCTCTTGGTGTGATTTAAGTAGATATCCTATAAAATAGTATGATTTTATCTCCAAAATAATGATAATTCCCCATTTAGATAACTTGACTTTATTTATTTTGCTTTCAATTACCTTTATCATCTTTATTAATGTTTGACCCAAAATCGAGGAGGAATAGATTTATAAGTTGGGGTCTTAGTATCCAAGGATCTAAAACAATAGAATTGTCATTTCCCAGATGCCATCTTACCTTAAGTTTCTCATACCATAATTAAGAACCCCTATATCCCTTTGAAACTTCTATAAGGATTGGTTTGGAATCCCTTTAGAATCTCGGAGGTTAATGAATCTAGGTTACTTAGATTATGTCACCCTTTCTTTGTTTTGCTAATAAGGCTTTGTTGAAAAGAGCCGAAACTCTGAATCCCAATCTATCATCATGTTTAGGCAGATAAACTAACTCCAATTTGAGCCAATTTATTTTTGCTAGAGAATTCAACCTATCAAGAACAAACTAGGGCAATTGAAATATCGACATCGCATACATGAGAATTGTTTGCACCATAGTTTGAATAAGCATCACCTTGCCACCAACGGAGAAAGACTTTGTTTTCTACCACTGAAGTCGGTTCCAAAATAATATGCTAAAAAATAGAATTGTGACTTCTACCAATTAATGAAGGGAGTCCAAGGTAGCGTCCATCAGGCTCATAATGTACTAAACTTAGAAAAGAAAAATAGCCTATTGACAATCCACTTTAGTATTAGGGCTAAAGGAAACTGTAGATTTCTACAAAATTAATCTGGATAGTGCCTCTAATCTCAATTTTAGCCCTACACCTAGTGGCTTTTGCATGAAAGTATTTAGAGAAATTCGCCAAGTTGATCATTAATTTAATATAAAATTTTATTTTGACAGAAGTCAAATATTTTAAATTATACTAACCAAAATATACGTAACGTTTACTATTTTACCCTTATTACAATTTTAATAAAATTTTGTTGTTATTTAATCTTTTATTTTATTTTATATAAATTACTTAAGAACATAAATTTATTAAATAATTAAATTTTTAATTAATTATAAAAAGATATTATTTTTAATAATAATAATTAAAAATTATAAAAACAGAAAAGATGCTCGTTGGGCGCGCACCCAGCGATCAAATTCTCGTTGGGCGCATGCCCGGTTGCGCACCCAGCAAGCACCCAATTTAATTTGTTTATTTTATTTTATTTAAATATATAAATCATCGCAATCCTAAATATATTTTTTTTCTTTCATTCTCAAAAGTACTTGTAAAACTCAAAATCTTAGATCTGCTGTCAAATTTGAAGATAAATCTCAATTTTTCATCTTTCTGCGACGATTTAAAGATTCAAACTCAAGACGAATAGCTAAAGTTAATTGAAAGATTCAGACTCAAGACAAATAAGATTCAGGCTCAAGACGAATAGCTAAAGTTAAAAACTAGTTAAGTTTTTGTTTATTTTAATTAATAGTATTATTTATATTTATTGAAATAAATGTAATGGATGAAAAGTAATGAATAGATGATTAAATTTGATTATTCAGACGTGTTGTTATGGTTGCGCGTGGCTGTATATATAGTTGTTGCTGGCCGCCGATTGGTGCATATCTGTGCGTGGTTGCACATATAGTTGTTGTTGGTCACCGCCTTGTGCCACACCAGTCGCAACAAGGTGCTCATGACTGTTGTCATGAGCACTGGTTGCAAAAAGGTGCTCATGCACATCACCACAACACTGTAACATTACCACAAAATATATTTATTTATTTTATATATATCAAATAAAAATATATTATATATATAAATAGTTATATATTCAATTTTATTTTTAATTTAATTATATATAATTAAATTAAAATTATGTTGTATTTTTTTAGGTGGCGTTGATTATGTCACAAATTTCAACCATTATATGTTTTGGGGGAAAATGAAAGAGTTGTAGCGATGGTTTTGAAAGATATATGGGATATCAAAATATACATATGGTTGTTCCGAAAAATATTAGATACAAAGTGTTGTTGAGAAGAATTTGTCATCTTTTAAAAGTTAATCAGGTGCATTATAAAGTAACTCTAAAGTTTGAGGTTCCTTCAAGTACCATAAAGTTGAGACCCATTCCACTTGAAAATGATGATGATGCAATATTGTAGTTGAACTTACAGAATAATATGGCTATACCGCTTTGTGTAATAATAGATGCTCAAGGACCTAAAAGTAATGCAGAAGCATCAAGCCAATTTGAAGGCTATGCTAAGTAATTCCCATCGACAACTCCTATGTATATTCAAAATTCTCTAGAGGATTATCATTATTCTCCTTCAATGCTCAACGAACAATGAGGCTACACATATGGCCATAGTCAGATATATGGAGATGTTGGCATTGATCTTGGCTATGATATTGGTGAAGATGATGATGATGGTAGAAATGATGATGATTATTATAAAGAGAATAAGGATGTAAATGATGATACTGGTGATGATGATGATGAGGAGGGTGATAATGATGATGATGATGAGGAGGAGGAGGGTTATGGTAGAGAAGAAAGGGTTAAAGTAGAAAATCCATTTCAGTTTCAGCCTGAAATACCACCATTTGACTTGAATGTATCGAAAAAAATTTCTTGTACTGGGATTGGTGATGTATTTGTAGGAAAATTATATAACAACAAAGATGAAATTCATTAAGCTATAAGTATGGTTGTAATGAAGGGAAAATAGAGCTTTAGAGTTTATAAATCTATCAAAAATTGTTTCGAGTTGAAATGCGATGATGACAGCTGCAAGTGGAGATTACGGGTAGTGTCGACAGAAGGGCGACATTTTTTTTATTGTTAGGAGAGTAGATACAAAGTACACTTGTGTTTTGAGTCAATTACGAGATGGTCACCGGCAAGTCAAGAGCCGAATTATTGCTAAAGTAATAAAAAATAAGTTTACATCGGTTAATAGAAACTATAGGCCAAAAGACATTCAAGAAGACATACGTGATCAATTCGGTGTTCAGATAACGTATACTAATGCTTGGCGCGCTAAGGAGCGTGCATTAAGATTGATAAGAGGTACCCCTAAGGATTTGTTTTGATTGCTTCCTGCATACAGTTATGTGTTGCAATAAAATAACCCGAGTACAGTTACTCGTTTGAAAATTGACGCGAATAA
The DNA here is from genome assembly GCA_946807835.1 of Ailanthus altissimus. NCBI lineage: Eukaryota > Viridiplantae > Streptophyta > Magnoliopsida > Sapindales > Simaroubaceae > Ailanthus > Ailanthus altissimus. Next base: position 17,857,056 of record OX327710.1, on the reverse strand, counting down.
TCACTTCAAGTATTTCTTTATGGCGTTAAGACCCTGCATCAGAGGTTAATCCGACCGGTGATTGCAGTGGACGAAATATTTTTGAAAGGTTATTATCTTGGTACAATGTTTGTGGCCGTTTGTAAAAATAGAAATAATCAGATTTATCCATTGGCTTGAGGAATTGCTGACTCAGAAAATGATACTTCTTGGGAGTGGTTTATGGTTAAACTGAGAGGAGTTATTGCAGATAATCAAATTTTTTTTTTTATATCTGATTGACATGCCAATATTGAGAAGGCTATACGGGCTGTGTTTCCTCATGCATATCATGGGTTCTGCATATATCATTTGAAAGAAAATTTAATGACAAAATACAAATTACCATCAGATAAGTCTAAAAAAGAGGTATACATATCTACCTACTTCACTACTGCCAAGGCTTATCATGTCCATGATTTTTAATATCAATTAAATAAGATGCGACAAATGAGACCTAACGTAACGAAATATTTGGAGGAAGATGTTGGTACGATGAGATAGGCACGATCATTTAGTGCTTTCAGAAGGTACGACATTATGACTACTAATATTGATGAGAGCATTAATGCAGTTGCAAAAGAAGCAAGAAAGATTTCGATGACTAATTTGGTGGAGTGGATGCGGGAGCTAACGCAATTGTGGTTTTACCATAGACGATTGGCAGCACAAAATATGACTAATGTCTTGACAAACTGGGCATATCATAAAGTCATGAAACATAACGATGACGTAAGTCGAATGACCATTTCTCCTATTGATGATTTACGATTTGTAATTATGGATGATGGAGTAAATTGGATAGTAGACATTAGCAAAAGAACATGCAGTTATCAAAAGTTTGATTATCAACAACTGCCTTGTTCCCATGCACTCGCCATATGCAGAGACATCAGATTATCGCATGAGAGTCTTTGTTCGACTTATTACACATCTGAGACTTTATTCCGCACTATAGCGAGCCAATACTTCCGGTTGGTCAAGTGTCAGATTGGATAGTCCTAGAGTATTTAAAAAATATGGACATTCAGCCTTCGATAGCACGTCGTCAATCAGGCAGACGTCAGATGAATCAGATTCTATCTCAAGGAGAGGAACCATAAAAAAATATATGTAGTCGTTGTAGATAATATGGACATAATCGACAAACGTGTCGAAACCCTGTACCTTTACAGAGCAGGTGATGTATATTCATTTATAAACATTTACCTTATTAATTTTTAATTATGTATAATATAAGGCTAATATTTAAATTTTTTTATTTCAGACGGATCTAAAAAAATATAGGAAAGAGCTATACCATGAGGCTTAATTATGTATGAGAGTTGAGCTTCGTCACTTCTATAATTCAATTATTTTGTAATGTACTTATTTTGTAATTCACTTATTTTGTTCCTGCACTTGTACTTTGTATTACATACTTATTTGATTTTAATGCACTTGTCTTTAATATTAATGTTGATAATTTTTACAAAGTTTTAACAGAATCTCCTCTATAATATGGACGATCCTAAACCTGTCATATTAAATAAACATACTTCTATCAAACTGCAAAATCACTTCCGCATACATACACTCAAATCAATGCACACAAACAATTATAGTATATCAATTATACACCCAAATCAATACATGTAAAAAAATTATAGTACAAAATATCTATGAAGCTGTGGTCCACAAATCAACGGTCAATCTTCTATCTATAAAAGGTACCAATGTCAGGGAACGAGTCAAATGGCCGACCTAACATAAGATATTCAATATACATACAGGTGAAGACGCCATAGTCCCCGCTCCTGACAGTTTGTTACGACACATTCTCCCGGATACGAGTTACCGGCCAAGGAAACAAATTTGAGTTTTGTATGCTCCTCAAACCATAAAATCTATACCTTTGAAGGTACAAAGGTATTGCAACACAAAGAGGCTTTATAAATTTCATAATGGACTGGTCTGAATGGCCGTTCACGCTGGAATCATAAAAAACGATTGCAAATCGAGCAAGGTCGAGTTGCGCTACAATCCAATGTTCTTGATTGATATTCAGATGAATATATACCTACAAAAATAATTATGATATTATTTTTAACTTAATGTTGTTACATATACAGTAAAAAGTCATTATTATTCTTAAAAAATACCTTATCGACCATTGCCCATGGTTTAGCGCCAAGTAACTCGGTCTTTGTTCCAAGTGCATAAGTCAACAACATTTCGAGCCAGTCGTTGTTGTCTGGAGAATTGGCAGTGAATGACGTTTGCCACATTTGTCAAATGTACTCCTAAATATAAATAAAAGATACTCGTTAATGTCGATAATAGTTAATATACACATTCGTGGAGATGATAGTGTTTTATGCACAATAAACGAGTAATATAATAGCTTACATAAAAATATGCATATGCAGTTGTACAATCTTGTAAGTACATGTCACAAAATATTTTTTGACGCAAATGTAAAATCTTCAAATATTCATTTATGTGCTGCAAAAAACAGAATATGTATAATTTTTGATATTATTAGACAATTCACAAAATAAAAAAATTAAAAATAAGTTCTCACCGAATTGTCAAGCCAATTTTGTAATATCTCATTAAACCATGTGTTGTTCGGATCAAGTCCGTGCAAATGAACCCATTGTGTTGGGTCATTGTTTTTTATCCAATTCAGAAGTTCAACATATTTACTCTGATCAATAGAAATTAACTGCCCGTTTATGTCAATAGTAGGTCCTACTTGCAATTCCATAAATTTTTTTTCATGAGTTGTTTTAACGGATTGGTATATGGATTGACTTGAGCTGTTACCTTCTTGCGAAGGTGCCCATACCTACTTATATTTTTACTCAATAGAGCTGGTATAATTTGTAAGCTTGTAGGGCTATTAGCAACAGGAGCAAATGACTGATGGTGAGACTCGCTGGCAGGAGCAAATGTCTGAAAGTCAGCAGCCATGAATTCAGTACCTTACAAAACCAAATAATACCGGTTAATGTATTGACTTGTTAAACTTTGTATCCAATAAATATATTTTAGGTTTAAAATGTACCATACTCTACCTTACATCCTCAGAGATTTTGGCTAGTTTAAGCTGTTGCATCAATAGAGATATCTGATGCAAGATATTTTCTTCAGCCTTATCAATCTTGGCTGAAAGCTTTGCGTTACCCTTATCAATCCTAGTAAATATCCTTGTTTCAAGATCATCCATTCTCTTCTCCAAGATTCGATACTGTGATGTTGACGTGCCGGATTGAAACTATACATAAGTTATTATAATCAATTTCACAAGCTAATACTAATTAGTAGCATAAACATCAGATAATTCAAGGAAAAAAAATTAAATTATTATACCATTGATTCAGTTGCTGGCGAGGCTTTAAATTCGTGGAGATGCTGCGGATTATCGATGAATTAGGTGTCTGGGATATCAACTGTCTCCAACTTAAGACCCCTTTCCCATTTTTTTGATGGAATGCAAAAGTTTACCGCCGCGTGATAGTTCGCTATCTTCTCATATTTGCGGGGTACCAACTTTCTATGAACCTTCAAAGCCTTTATAATATTTTAGATTTATTAATCATTCTTAGAAAATATAACACAAATTATAAGGAGGTTATATATATATATTTTTTGAACATAAAAGTATACCTCAACACCATCGAAGAGGACATCTACGACGTTTTCGTATAATGAGGTGCTTATGCCAGACCAATTTAGAATACGAGAAAAATAGTCTCCATTCTTATTGGCAAACAGCTCCCCACACTTCGGGATCGCCTCGTAGATCCACACCTGAGATGATAATAAATTTAAAAATTACAATGTCAACAAAATAAAATTTTCTTTATCTTAATATAATAATGAATCAAAAAGATAGAATTACTTACCAAAAATGCATGACAAAATGAGTATAAGTTGTATGATTTCTTATCCCTAGCACCTGCTTTTTTGACATTCTCTAACTTTTTAATTGGAGCCGTGCATAAACTATTGTAGAGTACAGTCCATGCAATCGTGCCTCAAGGATAAACATTAAACTCATCTAAATTATTTACGAGATGAAGTACAAAATATTGTATGATTCTATTCCGATCACGTGGTATTATCAATTTATGAAATACATAAAATAGACATATTTTTATTGCATCTGCATCATCGTGAAATATAACGCTCACGAACCACAGATCCAAATCCTTGTAAGTCAACTGACTTCTACCCGAAAAATATTTATGGCATAGTCTATCACCTAACCCACTTACTACAGGATAATCCCCCATCCTCAAACCAGTAATCAAATAAAAATCTTGACGAGAGAATCTAATACGTCTTTTACCTATACAGAACCATAATTCTTCATATAAATTTTTTGTATACACACGTCTTAATAAAATCTCATGTGCTAAAATACATGAGAATGGAATATATGATATATCCAATAAACTACAAAAACATGTAATTCTAAATATTTCTACCTGTCTCGAAGTCAATTTATTTTTTATATTTCGTATAATCCATAACTTCGAGTAAGGATGTATGTTCGTTCGGTAGAAATATTTTTTGGCAATTATGTATTCTTTTGTGACATTCTCCTTCTTGAAAAAATTAAAAAATTATTAATATTCACAAAATAATAATTAACATAACATATAATAATTAAATTTAAATTAATTACAACTAACAGCCTATTACATAATAATTAAACAATTTAAATTATTAAATTAAATAATTATAAATAAACATAAACAACATAAATTAATTAAAAAAATTTAAAATTTTTTGGCTTTTTTTTGTCAGACGCCCCGATGCGTGCATCTACGCGCTGCAGGTGGCGGGCGAGTAAACGCACGCGCCACCGCGTTAGGCGCACGCCGCTTGGCGTGCCGCGTCTGATAAAAAACAAAGTCGGATTCCACCATTTTCAGCCAAGTTTTTAATTTACACACATTTTCAACTTATACTATATCTACATCTACATCTACACATTTCATAATAATTAAACAATTACAACTAACAACCTATTACATAATAATTAAACAATTTAAATTATTAAATTAAATAATTATAAATAAACATAAACAACATAAATTAATTAAAAAAATTTAAAATTTTTTGGCTTTTTTTGTCAGACACCCCGGCGCGTGCATCTACGCGTTGCAGGTGGCAGGCGAGTAGACGCACGCGCCACCGCGTTAGGCGCACGCCGCTTGGCGTGCCGCGTCTGATAAAAAAAAAAAGTCGAATTCCACCATTTTCAACCAAGTTTTCAATTTACACACATTTTCAACTTATACTATATCTACATCTACATCTACACATTTCATAATAATTAAACAATTACAACTAACAACCTATTACATAATAATTAAACAATTTAAATTATTAAATTAAATAATTATAAATAAACATAAACAACATAAATTAATTAAAAAATTTTAAAATTTTTTGGCTTTTTTTGTCAGACACCCCAGCGCGTGCATCTACGCGCTGCAGGTGGCGGGCGAGTAGACGCATGCACCACCGCGTTAGGCGTACGCCGCTTGGCGTGCCGCGTCTGATAAAAAAAAAAGTCGGATTCCACCATTTTCAGCCAAATTTTTAATTTACACACATTTTCAACTTATACTATATCTATATCTACATCTATACATTTTTAATTAATATAAATTATAATGCACAAAAATTATAAAAAATTAAATTTATAAAATACACTTACTAATTTTTTTCCATGAGAAAATTATTAAGTGTTAGCCTTGTTGAGTGTTAGCTGTGTGAAAGGGGAGAGTTAACCGTGAGAGTAAGAGAGAGAGAGAAAAAATGCCGGTGACGAAGAAAAAATTTTAATTTTTTATTTTATTTAGTATAAAGTTAAAATAAGAAAAAAAGAATATAAGTGGTTATGATTGTATAAACTATTTTGACTGGTCAAAATAATTTATATAATATTAAAAACAGTCAACTCGGCGAATTTTAAGTATTCTAAGAGTTTTGATCACCCTAACGGAGCCAATCCATTCTCGCCCGATAAAACCAAAACTGCTCTTCCTTTAGTAATAATCTCTGTAACTCCCTTTCCAAACACCTAATCTCTGCCAAATCAACCCGAGAAGCCCCGAATAGAAACTCAAGCCATCTTCGAATTTTTTTTAATTATATTCGGAAATGATACACCATTTTTTCGAGACCATGTTGTTAAGCACAAGCATGTAGTTTAAGAGTGACAGAAGCTTCGGTCATCCCCCAAGTATTTGCAATAACATCTCTGCATTTACTTTCCCCAAAGCCACAAGGGTTCGAACAAAATCTGCCAAGTGTCTCACTTGTCCTTGTCCGCACATCTCTTGGAGAAAAAAATAATGATTTGTAAGGCCTATGATTTGAGGAAAAGAGGTTTCCGTTGAACACTTTGCTTGTTGAAATAAAGCCTTCCATCGCTTACAGCAAACAGCTCTATGCAACCGTTCCATAATAGCCTCGCTATCCCTACCTTCACCTTTTCATGTAAACCTCGACCCAACAAAACATCGGGGAATTGATAAACAACAATCTGCATTGTGCATATGAATACAGAACTTGCGAGTTGATAGACAACAAGATTGAGGAATTCATAAAGGTTTATAAGGACGGCATGGGTTAATGTACGGGAAATTATTTATGTATAAGGGTGAAACTGGATTTCTGTAAACTGCTTCGGAAGGGGTTATTGCTAAGACTTTGAAACATGGAGAAGCTGCATTGGGTGGATTTCAGGTATGAAAAACTTACTGATTTCTGTTCACCATGTGGCATACTGAATCACATTTTTAGAGAATAATTAGAGGAATATCCAGTGGTTTTGAAGAAGCTCGATAACTATAATTTCTCGAAAAGCATACGTGCATCCATTGTTAATCGACCATCTTTTCAAGCTAAGCAGAGGGTGGGCAAAAATATTTCGGTGTTTTCGACACAGCCTGATCGAGTTATTCATTCGAGTTCAATGGATGATCTTGAAGGTAATAGTGGGGTGGTTAGGGTTGCTAAGCCCACTAGGTCTTGGAGATAATGGTGGGGTGGTTAGGGTTGCCGAGCCCACTAGGGCTAATGACCTGAAGTGTGCTTCTGATACCAAGGATATTTCAAGCGACACTCACAACGGTAACGAGTCTTCACTTCTTAAGGTGCAATATAAGCAGATTTCAATTTCAAAAACACTCAAGGATAAGCAAGTCCAAATTCAAAGCTTGGATTAATCTTCCATCCGTTCGAATTTGAACTTGCCGTTGGTGATAGTTATGTGTGCTGGCTTAACTCCTTCGGTTGGGTTTCACTCCAACTCAAATTCAAATGTTGATTTATCTCTCATTACAAATCCAAATGCTGATTTATCTCTTATTATAAACACAATGAACTATGGAGTAACAAAGCAGCACTGCCACTTGGAGATTGTGGGGCTCACGGAATGTCCAACTGTTCTGAATATATTTTCAGGATTATAATTTCTTTTTTCCCCCCGTAAAATTGAATAATTAACAGGCCAATGAGTTTAATAGAAAACAAACTTCCAAAAGTTACAAAACGACGCCATTTCTCAAAAATACAAAAACAATTACAAAAAAACCAAAAAGCAAAAACGACGTCGCAAGCCTTGTAAATCAATAAAGTAGCAGTGTCAATGTCACTTATCTCAGTCCACTGACTCACATTTCACAATTCAGAGAAGCGCCACCACCACCAACCAATCCAAGAACATTCCAAATATTTGGGGTCGAAGAGCAGAAACAGAACAGAGCAATCATAATTACCTCTCCATTAACATCCATTGTCAAATCTAACAAAAACTCATCAGCCTTTACGAAATTCCAACGTGGGTTCAATTTTTTATTTAAAAATATGGAGTCAATCGGCGTCTTGATGGCCTGTCCCATGAACACTTACTTGGAACAAGAACTTGACAAACGATTTAAACTTTTCAGATTCTGGACGGTTTCAGACAAGACCCAGTTCCTGAAAACAGAGAGAAACAACATACGTGCCGTTGTCGGGAACGCTGGGGCCGGCGCTGACGCTGAACTGATAGAGGCTTTGCCGAAGCTTGAGATTGTGTCGAGTTTCAGTGTTGGGTTGGACAAGATTGACTTGGCCAAGTGTAAAGAGAAGGGTATTAGAGTTACTAACACTCCTGATGTGTTGACCGATGACGTCGCGGATTTGGCTATTGGGTTGATTTTGGCTGTACTGAGAAGGATTTGTGAGAGTGATAGGTATGTGAGAAGTGGCAAGTGGAAGAAGGGAGATTTTAAGTTGACTACTAAGGTTTGTGGTTGATTTCTTCATTAATTGTTGAAATTTTCTGCCATAGTGGATTTTCAGTAGTTGGTTGTTGAAATTGTCTGATTATTTCTAAGAGTATGCTTGTTATCATTTGCTGCCGTTAAAAAAATTGAAAATTTACATTGAATGTTTAAAACTTCTGGTCTCTAATTGTTACTGCTGAAATCTGTTGTGCTAAAAATGTGTACCTATATCGAGTTCACATTTGAGTGTGAGAATATGACGATCTACGAAAAATGAGAGATAGTCTGAGTACTTTAATTGTTATATTCGTACAAAATAAATGAAGGGAAAAGCTGGTGCTTTATTCTGTTATTAGTCTATGCTTTTGTGGATGTTAATGATTAAAGGTTCCAAACATTGTTCATTTGTTGTGTGGTCTCTGTATGTTGTCTTTGTGATATAGATATACATAGAGCAAGATCATTTTGATGATGTACTTTAAGGATTGATACTCTCTGTGAGGGCATAAGCTGAAAATTTTTATCTTTAAATAAGCGTTTGAATTGAGGTGCTGTTTGCAGAGTGAATTCCTATATATAGAGGTAATGAAATTTACTCGTAAAGGTGATTGTTGTTTCTTTCTCCTTTTTTTTTTGTCTGTATTAAAGCATCTGTTTTTCATTCTTTAAGATATATTGTTCAATTTAAAGTTAATGTTGAATATTTGTATTGTATTCTATTTTCATTTTTGACAAAAGCTTAGTTATGTTGTTTTTCCCTGTTTGTTTGTGTGTCTCTTGCTGATTACTTTAGATGCATCTTGTTCTGGTGCTTGTTTTACCTATCAAATGTAATGGGTTTGAAAATGGTGTGAGGAAATAACATGCAGTTTACATGCACTTTGGAGTCAGCATTGTTCAGTACATTCAAACGACACAAACTGTCGACGCAGATGTACTTTTAGTTGTTTGCTTCCCATTCTTGTCCATATAGAAGTAATAGCATTAGGGTTGTATTTATGTTTATTTTCAGAAGTTGAAAATCATTTCAATTACCAATTTTGGTGCTTCCCCCACTGTTGCCCTTGCATAAAACTTCTTCATTGATACTGTGCTCGAAAAATCAAGTTGCTGTTCTTCACTTAGTTGTTTAGTTGTCATTCAAGTCTGCTTCATTGGCTAGTCCAGATGGTTGGTTGTAGGAAAGATTTGTCATGTTCCTAATTAGTTAAGATGGGGCCAAGAGATAGAGTTCACATTGTATGAGCTTTGATTGTTATGTTATAGGAAACCAGGAAGAAACATTTATCTCATTAGCTATTATGGGCTTACCACACTTATAAGAATGTCTCTTATTCTTCGGTCCCCAATATGTGTCACAGGTCTATAAATCTTCACTTATACATTGACCCCTGTCACCACTTTACTCTCTGGGTCTGCGGGATTGTCATTTGCTGAATTAACTTTCCTGACCTCTTTTGGTGAATTAAGAAGTCAGCAATCATGTCACGAGGAGTAGCTGCCTGAGCAAATGATAGGGTAAACTTGGAGCTGAATGAGTCTTCCTCGTCCCGGATTGTACCTTCTTCTCAGTAGATCTCCTCTGCTTGTGTGACACCTTTCCTTTTACCTCAAGGATCCCCTCTTCTTTGCTGTATCACTCAAATTGTCACTGTTTCAATGAAAGTACGAATGTTAGACTTCAGCAACAATATACAATTTAGAAAGTTTAGCTAAGTTTTTGTCAGTATGTATCAGTTTACATGCTGACTACCTTGACCAATTAACATTAAGGAGAAGAGTGAAGTTTTATAAATCATAGTTGGTAACTTTACCTCGCATCATTATATCATTTATGATGCCTTCATGAAAAATTTCATTGCTCTGGTTATCGACTTTACCTGTTTTGTGCCATCGTTCATTTCACCACTTGTATTATCTTCTTTTTTGCTTCTCATATCAATGTTTTGCTTTTTGTTTCTTTCAGTTCTCTGGAAAAACAGTTGGCATTATTGGGTTGGGAAGGATTGGCATGGCCATTGCCAAAAGAGCTGAAGCATTTAATTGCCCAATCAGTTACTACACTAGAACCGAGAAACCAAACTTGAAATACAAATACTATCCTAGTGTAGTTGAGTTGGCCTCCAACTGTCACATTTTGGTTGTTGCATGCCCGCTGACAGCAGAAACTCGCCACATCATCAATCGTGAAGTCCTTGATGCGTTGGGACCAAAGGGTGTTCTCATCAATATTGGGAGGGGTCCTCACGTGGATGAACGGGAACTGGTGTCTGCACTGGCTGAGGGCCGTTTAGGTGGAGCTGGGCTTGACGTGTTTGAAAATGAACCTCATGTACCCGAGGAGCTCTTTGGTTTTGAAAATGTAGTTCTTTTGCCACATGTAGGAAGTGGCACGGTGGAAACCCGCACAGTGATGGCTGACCTAGTCCTTGGTAACTTGGAAGCCCACTTTCTGAACAAACCGCTGCTCACTGCAGTGGTTTGATTGTTTGATCAAGATGAGCTTGAGGCCTAATTGTAGGCCTCATCTTGCCACCGTGGTAATGTTTAGTTTAAAGATCATTGTTTCAAAAACTTGCCATACCATGCCTTGAAATCTTGATAAACGAAAGATATTTGAGATCTTAAGCAGTGTGTTTACGTAATTACTTGGAGTGCAGCCGTTATATATGATTTTGATTTGAATGAGCCTCTATATATCTTTCAATAATAATAATCACAAGTGTGGTAAAGTTTTATGACTTTATCATTGGAGGCCATTTCATAAAATAATGTCATAAACTTTCTATCCGGATCACAATTTGGCATGTCCTTTGGTGCATGCTAACATTGAAAATTTGAAATGTTGTGTCAGAGACATGAATAAGTTTTCACAATTGTCACTTTAGATTTATAAATCTGGAGTATTTAAATATCTTAATTATTATTAAGAGTTGGGCAACTTTTGGTTTGGATGGATCCGAAGGGACTTGGTCTTGATCAAGACATCAAAATTAATCTTAGTCTTGATCAGGACATCAAAATTAATCTTGAATGAGACTTAAATTGGAACTAATTTTAAACTGTCTCAAATTGGGTTGGGACGGTTTGGGATATGGGATTAATTAGAGATGAGTTTTGTTTTTTACCCGATTAATTTAGTTGATTCATATTCCAAATTGGCCTTTTTTTTTAGGTATTTTGACCTATGTTTTTTCTTTTTGATATTTTATACCTTGGTTGGCTCATGTCCTAAATTGATCCCACTTTTTTTTTTTTGGGCATGTCTTTTGATGCATGCTGACATACAAAATTTGAAATGCTGTGTCAAGACATGAATAAGTTTTCACAATTTTTATTTTAGATTTAGAAGTATAAAAATTTTAAATATCTTAATTATTACCAAGGACAAGGCAACTTTGGGTTAGGGATGAACTTGAACAGATTTGAGTTTTAATCGGGACATTAAAATTGATTCTAAATGAGACTCGAATCGTAACTATCTCAAATAGGGTTGGGATGGTTTGGGATTAATTGGAGGTATAAATTTTTTTTTACCCGATTAAATTAGTTGGCTCATATCCCAAATTGATCTCATTTTTTCTTTGGTATTTTCACCCATATTTTTTTTTGGTACTTTTATATTTTAGTTGGTTTATGCCTTTAAATTGACCCCACTTTTTTTTATTCGACCCATTTTTGTTTTTTGGCATGTCCCTTTGATGCATGCTAACATAGAAAATTTGAATGCTGTGTCATAGACATGAATAAGTTTTCATAATTGTTACTTTAGATTTAAAAAATTATGAAAATTTTAAATATTTTAATTATTACTAAGGACTGGGCAACTTTGGATTAAGGATGAACTCGAATGAATCTGAGTTTTAATCGAGACATTAAAATTAGTTTTGAATGAGACTCGAATAGTGATTATATTCCAAACCGTCTCAAATTAGGTTGGGACGGTTTAGGATTAGAGATCAATTCAAGATATGGGTCTTTTTTTAGCCGGTTAAAATAGTTGGCTCATGTTTTAAATTTGGTCCATTTTTTTGACTCAATTTTTTTGTTGTGTTTCTATGTTTCAGACTTTTTTTAAAACTATTTATATTGATTTTTAATTTTATTAGGAAAATTTTGGTTTGAAATTTTATTTTTGTTTGACCTATTTTATATTGGTTTCTAATTATATGTAATATAATAAGTAATAACTAATAAATTTTAAAGTACCGTATAAGAAATTAAATAAGTAAATATACAAAACAAAAAGAAACACATAACGAAATGTATATTTATATTCATAATAAAATTAATTAATAATTATTTTAAAATACTTAAACTTGAGCACATGCATGTGCATCTTAATAAAATGCTTTAATTTTTTTTAAAAATTCGACACAACCCTAAAATTAGGATACTTTTATATACATAAATTATACCATGCCTGCAAAAAATTATAATAATATCACCATTTACTAAATACCAATGATAATTTAATATTTTATCCAATTTTTAAATTTTTAGTATATCATTACACATTTACAACACAAAGTTACAAACCACAAGCATAAGGGCCATAACCATTACATTTACAAATAATAAGTAAAATACTACACATTCACAATACTTAGTTATACATATTAAGTCCAAAAACTAAAAATAAAAATATGTAAATTTAGTATAACATCCCCAACTGAAAGTCCAAAATTAAAATCAATAACAAGTAATTGATATTCAATACTTCATCTACACAAAATTCTCCTTTAGATTCTTTGGCAATCTGCAAAAATTGCAACTAAAATTATTTATTACATATTACACAATATGTTAAGAAATTGTATAATTAAAAAGAAAAAAAATTCATGATCATATATATTTATTTATTGAAACATTACCTAAAAACTTAAAAATGTGAAAATAGCATAACCTCTTTGTTGATTGTTATGGTGGAGACTTTTGCATCAAAGTTTGTGAAAAATCTACATGAAAGATAAAAAAATTCACACAAATTAAAATTTAGATTAGCAATGAATATTTAAAAAAATAAACAGAGAAATAATTAAAGAATGGATAATAATTATTTTACTTACTTTAGCTTTATCATAAAACTTAGCATCTTGGAGTAATACTGTAGTAACTAGTATCCATAACTAGTAAGAATATGTATTTATATATATATGAATATATATATTTTATTTGTATGTGGTTGATACTTAATTTATATATTGTTATTAGTAGTGTTTGTATAGGTTAAGGACATATTATTAGTATATGGTTTATTTGCAAGACTTTAGATTTATTTTAGGGACCAAATTGTATTACTTTAAAAGTTTTAAGAGCAAATTTGTAAATACTAAAAATTAGTCTCTTAGTATAAAAATACACTTTTGAAACCCTAATTTACTTATTTTTGGGTAGAGCTATCCCTTTAGAGAGAGAGAAGAGAGAAATAGAGGAGAGAGAAAGAGAAGAAGAAGAAGAAAAAGAAGAAGAAATTGGAATTTTAAATTTTAAGAGGTATATCACAACTATTTCTTAATTTATTGGTGTTAATTAAGTTAATTCCTTTAAGTTTTTATTTTTGAAAAAATGTATAATTGAGGATTTGATGTGTATTTCGTAAGATTTTGTGAGAATTGATGATGATCTATGTAGATAACTTGATAAATTATGATGAATTGTAGAATTTCTACTTAATAGTCTCTTGATCCAGGAATTTTATAAATTGTTGTGATTCGATTCTGATTTTGAATTTTGAATATATGAAATTAGACATGTTTAGAATCATCTGAGACCTTGAATCGATTAAAAATTCTAGAAATTGAATTTGTTGTGAATTTACCAAAACAACCCTAAAATTCTAGAAATTTCCTGTGTGAATAGTATGATACAGTGGCAAATAATTTTTGACCTACTGAATGATCTTAAAAAATTACGAATTTGTGGAATATGATAAATTTATATGTATAATATGATATACTCAGAATTAAAAATTTAGATCAATGTGGATAAATTGTTATAATTTTCTAAAGTGTATTAGCTCATTGCAGTATTTGATTAACAGATTTTTAAAGCTATAGAATAAAATAGTTTTCAAATACTTTTGGCAGTGATTTTGAAGTGCAATATTTATCATTAATTTTAATATGTGTTAAGAGTAACTCTGTGGTAGTTTTATAATTTTTAAGTTAGTATATGATTTTATAAAACTGGGAGATTGAATACTATTCAGTAAATATCTTGATCCTGTCAGGTTAGTAGTTTGGATTCGATGGTGTGTATGGAATAGATTGTGTAGGAATTTTGATATAATATTCATATATAAGAAGGATATATGAGTCAATAATGATATATTCTGATTTTGGAGTAATTGGACATTATTTGATGGATTAGAAAATTTTGTTAAATGTAAGTGGTCAGAATGACAGGTTTTGAGAAATCAAGTATTTAGACCAATTTGATGTGATAAATGCATTGTGTATAATTTTGTAAGCTATTTAAAGTATTTTGTGTGAATTGTGAGGCTTATGAAAGGATTAATCTCCATTGATAGGTTAAGAAGATTTAAGCCTTATAGCTGAAAATGTTAAGAGGTAAGTATACTAGACTTTTTACTGAAATCACAATAAACATAGTAATTATTTTGTATGATTTTGTAAATGTGGTTAGGAATATGTTTATGTTATGTCAAAGTATATTTTGATATGAAATGTGAAGATATGTATTTATGAATGTGAGCATGGACATATATGACATATATGTGTTTTTGAAAGTGAGCTTTCAAAGTGAAGTGTGTTTAACAAAGAGAGCTTTTGAAGTGTAATATGTTCATGAGAAATATTTTGTATTTTAAGGATGCTTGAACTCACTATTAACTTAGTAGGCATTTTATGTGATTTATAAAGCCTTTATGTGTGGCATTTCCTTTGGAATTGGTATGCGTTATGTGTTCGATATATAGGAAGGATCCTATTGGTACTTAAAGGAAGAGTGAGTCATCACATTTGTGTGGTGACGTATTAGTGCATGTGAGAGAACTCACCAATGATCAATGTGAGGGTTTGACTTTTACCTTCGGGCATGAGCATTATATATGTGTAATTTAAAAACCTCACTTGTACTATTTCTCTCATACGGTATGTCACCTACGAGTGATATTTGGCTTATTATGTGATATGTGATATGTAAGTCCTACTAAGTAGTAGTTGAGTAATGGTATTCCTATTATATATTTTGAAAGAATGTGTAAGCGCTCACATGACATGTGATTTGATAAGATTATGATTTTGATTTATCACAACATATCATACACATGCATTGTGTACATATATGTATTTAATATATAAAAAATTAGTATGCTTACTGAGTTTTATATTCATTATAGTTTATGGTGATTTCAGGTAAATAAGGTACATGTGTGCTTAGCGAATTTGGCAAGACTTCTGTTGTTCCTTGGGTTTCCTAAGTTGCTAGGTTGCTCAGTGTTTCATTTGAGGACACGTGAGATATGATATTTGATTTGTCCCTATTGAATAAATACTTATGTATTATTTTATTGTGTGTGGTTGGATTTGGTTTAAGTTTCATCAAGTGTGGTTATTGGATGATTTTAAGTAAGAATTTGTAATGAATATATTCTGGGCTTCCGGTAACAAAGTTGCTACTGGTGACGTAGTAAAGTGTTAATATCTGAGAAAACTCTGCGTATCTCCGGTTTACTAATTGTCTCAGTCATAATTCAATTGTTATAATTTTGAAAGAAATTAAAATTAATGTTTAAATATTGTCAATAGAAGTTTATGTTTTTATTTTAGGTTATGTATTGATTTTAGTGTTGAACTTACTAGCAACTTGCTAAGGATTCCTATGTTAGATTAAAGATTGAAATTTTGTGTAATATTATTTATGAGTGCACATACATTAAATGAATGTAAGTGATGTCGTGTGTCGGATCTTTTGGGTCTGGGGCGTGACAAATACTTCTTCTTTCTTCGCTCTATCCACCAAAGTTAAAGCTCATATCCAATTTTGTGTATATATCAAACTTTCTACAATTATTAGAGTTAATAAATTTTGGAATAAATAAATCCTTCGATACTAAAAGCCAACTTAGATGCCACAATAGATAGTGGAATTGTAAGTATATCCTTAACTATCTTGAAATATTTACCTTCATTGAATTCATCTAAATCCATATCGTCCTCTGTAAACCCACGTATTTTATTTAAGGATCATTATCTTTGACATTCTATTGTATAATATTTTGAATTAAAGTTGATGTTCCATTAAATTGTTGTGACTATAAAGCATGCATGCTCTTCCCACCAACATTAGCACTACTACTTGCCCCGCAATTTGGTTTGACATGCAAAGTATTATAGACCTCGTAAAGCCTAAACAACAACTCTTATTCTCTTCATTTTATCAACTTGGACATTATCATCACCAAATATAAAATCCAACGAATTACATCTTGCATCGTGATTCAAGCAGTGCAGCAATTATTAACAATTTATTGATTTTTTTTCTATAGATTTCTATTACTTATCACATTTTACCTTTATCTGGCTAGATATAGTTCCCAATAAAAAAATCTTCGTTCCAACTTAATAAAACTAAGTGAGAATTAATTTTATAAAATTTACTAAAACAGATATTTAATGTCACACTCAATAAAGTACTAAATTTTAATATGACTGTAAGCGAAAATATTTCATACAAGTATGAATAATGCAACAATATAGAGAAACTATAATAGAGGTAGAACATAGTAGAAGAAAGAACACAAGTAATTTACGTGATTTGGCAATTACCTATGTTTACGATTGATTAAGATCTTGCTTTTTATTATTAAATTATAAATCACTTATAAAGTATGCTTTTATAAGTATCACAAAACTCACAAAGAACTTTTTCTCTTTAAAAGGAATTTCAATCAATTGCTCTCTCAATTGTGTGTTTTATTGTTTTGATGATTTTTCAAACTAAAATAAGGCTGTTATATAGCCTACATATGTCCTAAGTTAACCCTAGTCTAAATTAGAAAGAAAAAATGTGTTTGAGATAACTTAAGAGTCCTAAAGTAAGGTCTAGTCGTACTAACACTACGATGCCACCTCCTAAACTCTACGGCACTGTGGTCTCTACTTTCAACATCGTGTTGCAACACCCTAGGTTCTGTCTCAGGCGCTACGACGGTGGACTTTCAGTGTCGCGCACCCAACCTATTCTTCGTGCTTCCAAACTCTTCAATCCTCCGCACTTTTACTGTATGTCCTTTACTCATTTGGCTCGACTCCAACTCTTTTTCAATGTGATTTTTAATCATCTTCCCATAATGGCATTATAAAATATTTTCAAAAACTTCAAAAATCACTCAACATTCTCCCAATCCCCACTAATCGGTGGCCATCTCTTCTATTTTCATTTTTCTCATCTAAAAAGTAACTCCTATATACGCTATCATCTTCTGCTATTCGATCAAATTTTTTTTGCAATTATAATGAAAATTTCAATATTAAATAAATGAAGTTCTTCCTAGTTAGCACATGTAGCACTACACTTCTTTTGTACTCAATTTTCTCTCTTTTAACACAACTTTGAAAAAGTTTGCAATCTCGTTATGAAAGATCTCACATATTTCACATTATTAAGTAAATAAATAATACTCTTATTCAATTCTTTTAAGCCATCAATCACAATTAAATTCAAAATATGCATATAACAACAACCCAAATGTATAAACTCACTATTCAACACCAATGTATCCTCTTTTTAATTCCTCAACTTTTTTTTAAATAACTGATGACAACATTATTGTCACTAGTATTATCAATTGTCATAGTAAATACTTTCTTTATGTTCCAATCCAACAAGTAAGACTCAAATTGCTTGCTGATCATCTCCTTTTTATGGTTTGAAATAGAAAAAAAAAATTCAAAATTCTTTTATGCAACTTCTAATCACGATCTATAAAGTGGGTAGTTACAATCATATACCTGTGATTATGAATAGAAGTCTAAATGTCTATTGTGAAGCTCACTTATTGTCTAGTCCCAAAAATATTTTGTTGATTATCAATCATTGTGCTTCAGTTCTATTCACATCTCTAAAAGTTTTTTCTCGTACCACCTATCCCATCTTAAGCTAAATATCAAGCATACAAATTCCCACAATAACGATACTTAGTTTTATCTTTCATGAATTTACACGAAAAAGTGCAACCACACCTTCGATCTTGATGCTTATAGCTAGGGGTGGATGGGATAGGTCGAAGGATCGGGACTTATTGGGATGGGAAATGAGGGACTCGAATGTCTCGGTCCCGTCCCAAACACTTCCCATCCTAAACCAGGTCCCGTCCCGGTCCCGAATTTTTTTTTATTTTGATATGAATTTTTTTCTAAAAAATAATTAAAGATTGAATTTTATTAGTTAATTAATAAATTATAAGTTATGTTAACGTAATTTTTACAAATTTACCAGTTAATTAATAAATTATAAACTTTCTTTTTTTAAACATTTCATTTTGATTTGTATAACTTTATTTAAGCAAATTGATATTGAAGACTAATTAAACTATCAATATTAAATTAGATTCGAAATTATAATATTTAACATAATTGAAATTGGATTTGAAATTATATTTAACATAATTGAAATTGAATTTGGATTTGGATTTGAAATTATAATATTTAACGTAATTGAAATTATAACATTTAACATAGTTGAAATTAAAATTAGATTTGAATTATGACATTTAGCGTAATTGAAATAATAATTAGAATTATAATATCAAACGTAATTGAAATTGAAATTAGATTTGCGATTTGAAATTATAGCATTTAATATAATTGAAATTAGAATTGGAATCGAAATTATAATATTTAATTTAGTTCGAATTAAAAATGGAATCAAAATTATAATATTTAATGTAATTGAAAATGAAATTGGATTTGTAATTTGGGATTATAATATTTAACGTAATAGAAATTAAAATTAAATTTGAAATTATTATATTTAATGTAATTGAAATTAAAATTGAATTTGGATTATAACATTTAACATGATTAAAATTGGAAATGGAATCAAAATTATATCATTTAATGTAATTAAAATTAAAATTAGATTTCAAAATTATAACATTTAACATAGTTTGAAATTAGAATTAGAATTGGAATAATAATATTTAACGTAATTGAAATTAAAATTGGATTTATGATTTGAAAGTATAACATTTAACATAATTGAAATTAGAATTGAAATTGAAATTATATCATTTAATGTAGTTGAAATTAAAATTATAATCGAAAATATAACATTTAACGTAATTAGAATTAAAATTATAACACTTAACATAATTAAAATTAAAATTAGAATTATAATATTTAACGTAATTGAAATTAAAATTGGAATTAGAATCACAACACTTAATGTAATTAAAATTGAAATTGAAATTGGAATTATAACACTTAAAGTAATTGAAATTGAAATTAGAATTAAAATTATAACATTTAACTTAATTGAAATTAGAATTATAATTATAATATTTAACGCAATAAAAATTAAAATTAAAATTGAAATTGAAATTGAAATTAGATTAGCTAATTTGTAATTATAACATTTAATGTAGTAGAAATTAGAATTAGAATCGAAGTTATAGCATTTAACGTAGTTGAAATTAAAATTAAAATTATAACACTTAATGTAATTGAAATTACCAATTTAAAATTATAACATTTAATATAATAAAATTAAAATTAGAATCGAAATTATAACATTTAACATAGTTAAAATTAAAATTAGAATCATAATTATAACATTTAACGTAATTAAAAATTAAAATTAGAATTACATTAATGAAATAATAAATTATTAGCAAAAATCATTTAAGTCTAAAAACAATTTGAAAACTAAATTTTTGGGCCAAAAAAATAAAAATTCAGAACAATGAGAGACATTGGTACAAATGAAATCAAAAATTTTGAGCCAAAATATAAAATTAGAATAAATTAGGGACATGGGCAAAGGCACATGTCCCAAATTTTACCTGGTCCGAATCGGCCTATCTCAATTCAGATCAAAATCAATATTATCTTAAATTTTATTTTGTTCGAGATAAATTTTAGTATCTCGATAAGACATGAGATCGGTTGGGTCTCGTCTCGAACTTATCCCAATGTTAATTTGTTCACCCTTACTTAAGGCACAAATTTTCTATTTTTAAGATAAGAATGTGGAGGAAAGGTTCTTCTTTAGCATTGTTTCCCTTATCATTACGAGATTCCAAATTTATATTATTTTTTAAACTTAAATCTAAACTCATTTGCAAAACAACGAAAAGTTGAAAACATTAACTGATTAAACCTATTATTGGATATTTGGATTTAGCATAGCATAAAACTGTATATTAAAAATCATCTCAAATTAAAGGATAGTATAATTCATGTAAATATCTTTCAAATTTGAGAACAAGAATTACTAATTAAATATTTCTTTTACCAATTGTTCATTTGTGGGATGAACTTAGCAATATAAAACATAACTAATACATGAATTATTAACAACATATTGATGTTTGTGGAGAAATCATTCTATAGTTTTTTTTCCCTTTAAATGTTCTGTAAATTGCTACAAGTAGCCATAATGTTTTTGAATTATTCTCCGACAATTCACAAGAATTGGGTTTCTTATTTCTCTTTTCAAGGACTATATCTATACCTAGACTTTAACTTCTCCGTGGACCATATATATTACTTGTAATGCCTTTTAGATACAAGTACAACTTACAAGCTTTGGCATTTTTTTTTTGCTATCCATCTTGTTTCCTTTTTACTATATAAAATCAATCTTTAGAGCCTAATATGAAAACAAATTAAAGGACATCTTATCAAAGTCTTTTTATTTAGCTACACAAAGTTAAAAGACATTGTGATCATATATAGAACAAATCTTATTTTTAGCATATGCGTGATTGATGCGAGAGATGGCAAATATAGAGATTTAGAGAGAAGCAAAAATATTGCATTATTTATTGTATTCTCATTGATGAATGTTTAAATATTTATAGAGTTTACAATAAACAAAAAAAAAAGTAAACTTAAAAGAAAAATAAACATAATAAAAATAAACTAAAATAAGAAAATAAACTTAATAAGAATAAATTAAAAATAAAAAAAGATAAACTTAAAAAAAGAAATAGACCTACTAGGTTGAGAAGCCGAAAAGGTAATTCTTAAAATAAATAAATTTAAATTAAACTAAATCTCTTAATTTCTTTTATCATACTCTTTCAAGATAGAGCTTTAGGAGGAGAGTATAATCTTGTTCGTAAAAAGGAAAGAGTCTAAGGAAAGAGTCAAATCTTGTTCTTTAAGAGAAAAAATTGAGTGTGCAACCATTGGAGCGATCAATGATGCAACGGTGTGATGTAAAGAAAGGGGGTTGTGATATTATCTACGTTAACTATAATGGAGACTGTTGAAAAAGATTGAAGCATTTGTTATTGGATAAGAACGAACATTCATTGTTGATTTGACTCATTGGACAATAAATTGTAAAAAGATAAATAAGAATTTTTTATTTTTGGTGATTCTACATTAAATAGTAACCTAAAAAAAATCATTGAACAACAATTTATAAAAAATTATTAAATAATAACCTGATGAAAAAGAAAGTCGTGGACTAGTTCAAGTTGTTGAGAATTGAATAGAAAACTCTTTAAAATAAAATAAAAAATAAAAGACTAGCTTGAAAAAAAGAGGGGGAGGAAGGGAGGGAGGGGAGAGGAGTTTGTAGGAGTTTAATCCTATAACAGAATGAAAGAGGAGGGAGAGTTTATAAGAGTTTAATCCGATAACAAAATAAAAAGAGAGAAAAATAGTTTATATTAATTTAATCTCATTATAAAACTGAAGTAATTAATCAGAATGAAGAGAGAAGATATATATTGTTTTAAGAGAATTGTTAGTGTTAAAGATGATAAAAAGATTGGTTGAGTTTCTGCGTATTGCAAAGAATGAGTAACGGTACTGTTCATGGCTATTGTTCATAATTATTGTTCTTGCACCTGTTTAGGGTATTGTTCATGCACACTGTTTACAAAGTATTGTTTATGGTTATTGTTTACACAAACACTATTTACAAGAGAAAAGAAACATATTGATGTAAGAGAATTGAATATAGTATTAAGAAATTAGCTAATGCTAAAAATTAAAAAAAAAAATTAATCATGAATTTATTTAGTTGCTGTGCAACAACATTTGTTTTGCTTAGTCGTTGCACAGTAATTTGGTGGACGCAAAAGATTAACTCAGGAGTTAGAGAGAAGAGAAAATATTGCATTACTTATTGTATTTTTATTAATGAATGCTTAAATATTTATAAAGTTTACGATAAATTAAAATAAAAAGAAAAAAATTAAAAAAAAAATAAACTTAATAAAAAAAAACTAAAACAAAAAAAAAACATAATAAGAATAATTTAAAATAGAAAAAAAAGAAATATACTTAATAAGTTAAGAAGCAAAAAAAAAAAAAATCTTAAAATAAGTAAATTAAAATTAAACTAAAATTTTTAATTTTCTTTATCAGCAAATTAGTTATGCCCAAATGACGGTCAAACTTACTTTTCTTTTTTTAGTTATAAATAGTAAAATTTATAATGCAAACATATATTCATCAGTATAAACTTTTTTAAAAAAAAAATTTAAGAGAAAATTATAGTCTACTTTGATGAGAAGAAAATAAAAATATGATTAGTTTGGATTTTGGTTCGAAGTGGATGTTCAAAACTAACTTAGAAAAATAAGATCTTGAGAGCAGAAGCATACCTTGGCATCAGCGGTGTTAGCTCGCGTGATTGATGGCAATGGCAATGGCAATGGTGATTGATGGCAATGGTGGCAGCAGTGAGTGGCGAGAGTAAGAAACGAGGCCCGAGGATTACCCAGAACAGTGAATAGAGATGAGCCCGAGACCCAAGGAACGACTAGACGTGGTGGCGCGTTAGTGTTTTGCTGATGTGGTGATTTGTGATGGACGATGATGACTGATGAGTATGAAATTGAGAAAAAGACTATTGGACTTTTTAATTTAATCTAATTACCTTGAATATTTTTTTTATTTCAAAATTATTTCAAATTTTTTTTTTTTGGAGTGTTTAAAGAATAAAATACTCGTTGATAAAAGTCTTTTAAGGACTAATTTTTTTTTAAAGTAATTTTAAAATTATAAAAATATTTAAAATAATCAGGTTAAATTAAAAATATATAGGTGTCCTCCTCCCTATAAAAGTAGAAATCAAAGTAAGAGAGCGTCAAAATCGGTTTTGGTGGTTTTGGTTTTGCAATTATTTATTTTTTTCAATTACACGCCACACAGCATTGTATTTGTCGTTTTGCAGCACTTTTTTTTTTAATAAAAAAATTCGATTTTAGGATAGTTTTCAATTAGATTTCAAATACGATTTGAAACCGAAAGATCTAATTGGATTCCTTCTACCTAATTGGTCCCCAGTTAAGAACTCGATCTTGTCTCGATTTAAAAATTTTGGGTTCGGAACTGGCCTATTTTACCCGGGTCTAATTATTATATTCAAAGTTGGAAGTGTTAATTCTTATAATAGAGTTAGTGAAGCATCATTTTCATGGTGATTGGGATGGGGTGTAAAGGAAGTAGTAGGAATCCTTTTTCCTTCGGAAAATTTACACCTAAAAATTCTTAAATAATATGAATAAAATTTGGACTTGGCTTCGTCTGCCAAGATAGAAATCATTGTCACATGCACAATAAATTGGCCAAGCAGAAAATGCTTTCTTATCTAATAAGATTCAACATTTTTCTTCTTTTTAGGAGAGTGGTAAATTTTTATACAAAATTGTTCAATCAACTTAAAAGTCATAAACACTTCTTTCCCCTCTAAAATCATCGGCCCATAAACTACCATCAGCATTCACAAAAGCATTTTCTTCTGCGTTCTTTAAGTTGCAATAAGATGGATTCAGTAGGTGTTCTTATGACCTATCCAATGAACACATACCTAGAGCAAAAACTAGAACAGTACTTCAAGCTCTTCAAGTTATGGAACATAGCAGACAAAAGACAGTTTCTCGATGATCACAAGGACTCCATCCGGGCTGTGGCATCCAACACCGTGGTCGGAGCCGACTCAGAGCTGATAGACTCATTGCCTAAACTAGAGATTGTCGCTACTTGCAGTGTTGGATTGGATAAGATTGATTTGACAAAGTGTAAAGAGAAGGGAATTCTAGTCACCAACACCCCCGATGTTTTGACAGAAGATGTGGCTGATACAGCTATTGGGTTGATGTTGGCAGTGGTTACAAGGTTGTGCGAATATGATGGGTTTGTCAGAAATGGAGAGTGGAGAAACGAAAATTGTAATAAGTTGCTTATTACTAAGGTTGTGTGGCTTTTCTTTATTTGTTACTTACCTACATATATATCTTTGTGTTCATCTTTTCTCCTAGATTTGCAATTGAGATGTTGATATAACAACTTCTATGATTATATTTCTTTTAAATTATATTAATTCGTTTATTTGCAGGTATGATGACATCTTTTTAATATTCAGACTCCACGATTATAAAAAGATATAACAATTGTTAGAGATAAAAATTAATGATTCTTCTTTGATTTTGGAAATGCTTAGTTGTTGCATGAAGCTTGCTTAGAGTCTGTTTGTAACTAACTAGCTATCTGGTTTCAACTTAATTTTGGCAGTACAATAATTCAATTGTTTAATAAAAAAATTTCATTCTCATTAATTTTTTTGTAATCTTTCTAAACTTTGCAGCTAACGATTCTATTTTACAGAAAGTATAGATTACAAACCACATCAGCTCAATTCCAAACAATCCTAATATCCTTGCTAGTATTGATATGTTGTTGCATTTTTCTTTTTGCTTTTTTCCCCCTTTCTTGTAGTTCTCAGGAAAATCAGTTGGCATTCTTGGGTTGGGAAGAATTGGCATGGCAGTAGCACAGAGAGCTGAAGCATTTGGCTGTTCTATAAGTTACCATTCAAGAACAGAAAAGCCAAACACAAAATACAAATACTTTACAAGTGTTCTCGAACTGGCTTCAAACTGCCAAATTCTGGTTGTTTCTTGCTCGTTAAACCAGGAAACTCACCAGATCATCAACAGACAAGTCATTGATTCACTGGGTCCAAAGGGCATCCTCATCAACATTGGTAGAGGAGCTCATGTCTATGAACTTGAGTTGGTCTCTGCATTGCTCCAAGGGAGGCTTGGTGGTGTTGGACTCGATGTATTTGAGCAGGAGCCACAAGTCCCCGAGGAGCTTTTTGGGCTTGGAAATGTAGTGCTCTTGCCTCATGCAGCCAGTGGCACTGAGGAAACTCGAACGGCCATGGCTGACCTTGTGTTTGACAACTTGGAGGCCCACTTTCTGAATAAACCAGTGTTGACTCCAGTGCTTTGGTGTCCGTTTGCTACCTACAGCTGAGGGTGTGGAAACATCAAACACTAGTTAAACAAGTGTTTGATAAATACACTTACCAAATACTTTAAATTTATGTTTTCAATATTAAACAAAACCTTCGCAATACCAAACAAATCATTAATTGCTTTTTTTCTGCTCTTGTACTTACCATGTCTCTAGTTATTTAAATATCGTATTTAGATTATCACTTTTTTTTTATAGAAGTGTTACTTGCTCAAATTTCACAAAAATTTATCATATATACATTAAGCTTTATTATAGACTTACCATTTTTTCTCATGATCACATGATTATTATACTAGATCACATATATGAAAGCTTTCTTTTACATGAAACCATTGAAGAATCAAATTGCAAATAGAAGTAAGTATTATTACTTCAAGAGTAATTAAATGAAAGCGGAATGACTGCAATAATAATATCTCGAGCACATCTAGAAGTTACGAAATACTCCAATACATATACGAAACATTGAAGCATATCCAACATTCAAAAGATGACTAACTATTAGAGGTAGTAATTACATAAAAAATAACAAGAAGCATGAAAAGTTTAGAAGTACAAAGCGTTTATTAGTAGAAAAGTACAGAAGTTCTTCTAGTATGCTTCCACTCCTTCAATTTTAGAGAGAGAGAGAGCGGGGGGGGGGGGGGGGGGGGGGGGGGGGGGGACCAGCTCGTGCTTGGTCCAATCCACAACCCTATATTTCAAATCCATCTTACCAGGTAACCTAGCCGCCAACCCATGGATTATACAAATAGATCATGACTTTACGGGGAGGTGGAACAGATTTAAAATTTAAATCCTATTCATATTTAATTGTTTAATTATTATTTTGCATGAAGAATGATTTCTATAAGTAGAGAAATTTTACTTAAATCCTTCTTTCTCTATTTGAAATGGATCATAATTCCTAATTGATTATAGTCTAATTAAATCACATTTTGATTTAATTCATGCATTCATACTTTAATACAGATTACGATTTATCTACTATAATTAACATGCACCCTTTACTTCAGAATTCATTAAATTCATTCTATTTAGTTCCAATTTATTTAATTCAATTCATTATTCATATACATATTCTATACAAACGTTCTACACTCCACACTAATATTCAATTCAAATTTAACAAATTATATTCTATCTTATTCATTCATCACTCTTTTGTTTAACTTTAAGATAATCTTCACACATAAGTACTCATTTTTTTTTTATCAAATATTTACTTGAGCATTGAAATATTTTTCTTTGTTATAGAATGATATTTTTCTTACAAATTCAAAGAGTGATAAAGACAAAAAAGTAATTATCTTGAGATTCCAAATTGAATAACTTTCCATGTATTAAAGGAAGAAAGATACAAAATACAAACCGTGTATAGCACTTGAAACAAGGAAAGGCATGTTCTCTTTAGTCGCTTAATTAAACACTTTCAAGTACAAGTGCCTTCCCAAACCTTACTGTTTTCCTCTAAGATTTACCAAAAAAAAAAAAAAAAACCTCTCAACCAAACCCTAGAAAAGAGAAACAACCGCCCAACCTTTCATCCCTCAATCTCTATTAGAAAAAAGGGCTTCTAACCTATTCTTAATGTTTTTTCGTTTTAGTTTTGCTGATCGATTTGCTTCAAATGTCCAGAGGAGAGCCGTTTCCATGCAAGACTCATGTTTCTCTTCAATTAACGCATAGGCTCCTCAGCCCAAGCTAAGCCGTTGGGGTCTTCATTGTACTTCTCGGTGTTGGCCAACTTGCTTCGTCGATTTTGGTTGCCATTGGACTCCCCTGGCCTTGGCAATTCTAGATCAGCCCTAATATGGCCTCCGTTGGACTTCCTTAACTTTTCGGCCTTGGATGAGACATTGTCAGACTTTATCAAAAGCTTTCATCGGTACTGCCACTCTAAATCTGTCCGATTCATATTTTGACTCCCATAGACATTGTTGACTACCGTGGTAGAATAACCATTGTTATATGAGTGAGCCAAGTTCTCCAGTAGTCGCTCTATACCCAAATCTAGTGAGATTACAACTTCCAGCAATCCCATATCTTCTCACGGCCACCAAAATAATTTGAGGCTATTTGTTGTTGTGACTAATAGAGGTAGTTTAGGATATGAAAAATGTATGAGCTAGGTGGTATTATGTAATTCCCCTCCTGTGTGAGCATTTTTAGTCCTTCTTTGGTGAGAGTAATTTTGGTACCTCCTACGTGATGGTAGGTTTTTCCATCCTAAATTAGGGTAAAGATCCCTATATAGGATAATTCTCCGCTAAAGGGTTTATCTGTATCTATTCATAGGAAAGTTATAGGTTCGAGCAAATTATAATAAATCTATCTAATCTCTGTGTAACGTCTCAGTAATCTTTTGATTTTATATCAAAGGTCCTACTATATAATTTTACTGATTCTATCAATTATATTATATTTAATGATAATTTTAAAAAAAAGTACAAATGCCTTACCAACATGCATTTACAAAGTTCTTTAAATATATTTTAAATGGCTTTTAATATCAAACATTATTTTATTTAAAAAAATTAAAATTAACTTAAAAAATCCTATACTTCACTTATATATTATATATATATTTTTGGAATGGTGTTTACGCTCAAAATATAACGCGGCTATCGCAGTATAGATTGAGGTGTCGATCCCACGAGGAAGCTCTTGGCAAAATAGGTTGGTGAAGTAAAATATTAAAGCAGTAGCAAATGGTTAATTGATTTAAACGGATGAGATAGAATTGTCTATGAATTGAGAAAAATGTCTTATGATGATTTAAGCAAGGCTTTGAGAATCACAATTATGCTTTATAAATCTACTCTATACTTTGATTCGATATTTATAACTCAACTGAAAGTTTCACATCCTAAACAATCAATCGGAAGGTATGTAATATATAGCACATTTGATAACACATGTATTTGATTTAGTTAAACTCTTTGTAAGCATTAACACACATCATGTTATTTATACAAGTTATCTAAGATCGACAATATATCATTTTGACAATATTGCAGTAAAAGATTAACTTGAATATCAAACATTTATTGCCCTTACATGTTATCCAAGATTGACTATATCAAATTGACAATACTGCAGTAAAAGATTAACATATAAAACAATGTAACCAGTAACAATTATAAATCAATATGAATCACATAAGAAAAACATGAGTGAACATTTATAAGACATGAGAATTATAACTTCTGAATTATAGAAAATAAAATAGATAAGAGTTTAATCAAAACCAAACTTACAACATTTGTAGCTCTTGACACCGAATCAAAGCATGAAAGTAGATTTATTACACATAAAAGTTCATCTCTTAGCCTTGCCAAGAACTCTAGCCTAAATTGCAATACATGTTAATGAGAAGAAAATAAAAGAGAATTATCTAATATTAAAAACGTCCTAAGTGTCTCCTTATATAGGCAATGAATGGACATATGTCATGGATGACATCAATCTTCAATAATTTTAAGCCAATAACTCGTGTATCCACTTACAGCACATTTTTGATGATGTAAATGATCGGTTCAGCTTCTACAGCCGACATGAAAGTTGTAGAATTTTGACTCTTCTTTACATAGGCACCGATTTCATGCAAATTGGATGAGTATCCAATGAGATATGAGCAAAATTCCAAAGATAAATCAGAATTCGGCCAACAACCATTTTACCCACTTGCAATGCGATTTGGTCCATGATAACGGCTGATTTGGACTTTACCATAAACATACGAGTTGTTGATAGTTAAGTCAGCAATTCACAGCTTTAAGAATTATATCAATTGAGTACGTATTTTGTGAGATACGATCCAAATACGTGAGTTGGGTCAAGCTGGGCAAGAGTTGTAGTCCGATTCTGATGTATCTCAATTTTTGGCCCATAACATGTTGAATTTGGCTTTTCCACTATTCTTCAAATTTGTGTAAGATTGAGTCATGTTGCACCAGGTTCAAGAATTTCTTCATTTCGATTTCTACATTGAGAGTTATGTCCATTTTACCTAAACCTGTCCAAATAACATTCATTAATCACAATTTAAGGAGAATACTTTATTTCAAGCTAAAAATACAGAAAATACTAAAATTAGTGACATTAAATGGTAATTGAATCTCTTAACAACATGCATTTTCATGTGTTCATCAAATGGTTACTTCAAGTGCATCTAAACTAACTTTAATTATAGATTGTTAGTAAAATTTTCAAATGGTATATCAAAATTTTTTATTTCAAATATTATATTAAGTAATTATTCAATGATGAAATAGTACAATTTCTAAAATCATTCATTACATCATTTCGTTATTTAGTAATTGCTTGACATAATATTTGACATGAAAAATTTGGAATACAATTTGAAAAGTATAAAATTACTTTTCACTATAACATTTAAGAGCAATGTTATACTTTCCAAATAATATTTCAAATTTTTTTATCATAAATTGATATGTCGAACGATTATTGAATGATAAACTAATATAAATTTTAAAATCATCTATTATACCATTTCACAACCTAATAGTTACTTAACATATTATTTAAAATTAAAATTTTTAAAATACTATTTAAAAAGTATAACATTAACTGCTATAAACTTCCTAACACAGTTATTATTATCATTTTTTTTATAAATTTTTTTTAAACAAAACAGAATTATCAAAACCCTCCAACAACTCCCTTGCCCTTATTGCCTCCTTTAACCGGACCTCAGGCTCCCCAACCCAACTTTATTGACAAATAATATCCTTTTTTTAAAAATAATCTTAATTCATATTTATTTACTGAGCTTATTTTTTTCTTTAATAATTTTAATTGTTCTAGGGGGTATAAAAGTTGAGATCAAGTGTTATACAAAAGTAATTTATTAGGTCATTCGTACATTCATTCAATTGTCTTGTTTGATTTAGCTTGGTTTAGCTGAAAAAATGTATCTATTTAAAATGATGAAATTATAATAACAATACAATAAATTGGTTATTTGGAAGAACATGAATCACTGAATAAAAGAAAATTATGGCAAAAATATAAAACAGCAATAATATTTAGGGTATTACTTAAGAACAAAATGGATAGGCAAGCAAAGTTTTAAGTCTTAATTTAATATTTGATCTGTCTTATTAGGGTTTGAACATTTGCGTATAAAATTATAATGTTGCTTTCTGATTATAAATTTTTTTTTACTCTTATTTCTGCCGGCCGCTTAGAATTTTTATTTGTTATGTCCCAGTTTTCCATATTACAAAACAAACAAAACCATGCAGCAGATACCAGAAAACAAAAAAGGAAAATGATTTGTTAGTCCTAATAGATTTCGATTTCGATTTTACTTTGTTAGTTCTAATAGAACTTTTAATTATTAAAAAGTCCTTGTCGTTATAATTGATCCATTAAAAATGTATTATTAAAGGGCAAAATTATATCTTGACTTTTTATTTTTTTAATTTTTAAATTGAAAAAAAGAGAGATTTGTACCATTTGAAAAGATAAGATGTTTCAGTCATTATTCCTCATCACAATTTCCCACCATTAACACACTTTGTCAAAAGCTTTTCCCTTCTTCATCATTCTAAGCACAACTATAGAAGACAGAAGATTGTAGAATCAGACTGCATAAGAAAAACGGTAAGCACATGTGTTTGAAATTAGAGTTCATTGTTGAATCAGATAGGTTTGTTTGGCTTGGAATTTATAATTGTTTTTTTAACAAATACGTATACGTCTAAAAAGAAAAGGTGGGTTTCAAATTTTAGATTCGAAAAGATGGAATGTTGATGGAAAGATGAATTTTTTTTTTTTGGAGCATTGCAGTGTTTCAAAAAAATGAGTTTGAAAAAATTGGTTCAAAAAAATTAAAATTTTGATAAAATTGGGTTATGCCGATTTGCAATATGTTATGTCTCATTATTTTTATGTCTTAGGTAATTAGATGATAGATTGCAAGATTGTGATGAGTTTTGCGGTAAAAATTTTTAAATGCATACTGACCTTGACTATAGGATTTTAGTTGCTTTGATTAATGATGTAACGATGAATGAGTATGGGAGGCATAGGTATCATGATGAAAAGTTTGTGATAAGTGGAGTTGTTCCAAGGTCTGGTGAAAGAATTGTAATGAAAACAAACGTAGAGTTGCTAAACTTTCTTGTGATGGCATTGGCTATAGGAGTAGAGACTATAAATATAGAGAAGGAGTTATTAGACTCACAACCATCTATTACCATATATCTGCAAGCATAACCAAACCTTGAACCAGCGTCCTAAAACCCCATATTCTCACTTGAACCAAATCTTGAACCAGCATCTTAAAATTATATATCCTCACCTAAGCCAAACTTGAATCAGCATCCCAATATCCCATATCATCACATAAACCAAACCTTGAACTAGCATCTCAAAATTCCATTTACTCACTTGAACTAAACCCTAAATCAACAAACTCAAATGTAAGCAAAGAAGGTCACACACTAGCATCTAATGTAAATGCCTTGAAGAGTAGCATAAATGATGAAGATGGTGTACTAAATGCAAACTATATAAATTGGATAGATGAAGATATTAGAGATATTCTCGCAAGTGACAGTGCTAATGATTTCCTTGAGGAAGAGAATAATGATGATTCCCTTAAAGATAAAGATCTATTTAATTGTAAAAGTGTAGATGATGTTATAAATCATAAGACTAACAATAAGAAAGATTGTAAGGTTAATGCAATGCATAGAGAGTTTAAAAGAATAAAGGTCAAGAGACATAGTGATGAGAAAATATCTCTTAAATCTGTACAAGTGTTGAAGACATAAAAGGACTTCAAATATACTTTGGAAGACTGTACCATCCAGGAGGGGATAAGGTTTCACAAACTTAAGAATGATAAGCTGAGAGTGACTGCCAAATATGCCTTACCTGATTGTAATTGAAGAATACATGCCTCTGTCATGGTGGATAAAACTACTTTCATGGCGGAGACAATTAAGGGGGAATGGTACACTTGTGAAGTTAAGCAAGAATATTAAAAAAGTCAGCAACACTGGGTTACATAAAAGCTATTCAATAGCATTAAGAGTAACACTGGTATTAAATCTTTTGCTATAATTGTTAAGTTGCATAGAAGATTTAGTACTTCCACAACCAAAAGAAGCTTTACAGGGTTAAATACAAAGTTTTGAGGGAAGGAGAAAGTGATTTTGAAAAATTATATGTTTATTTACCTACTTATGCCGATGTGATTGTGAAGACTAACCATGAAATAACATGTAAAATACAGAGGAAGTTAGAGGAAATAGTGTTGTTTCATTCAAGAGATTGTTTTTTATTTTTAAAGCTCAACAAGAAGGCTTTATGAAGGGTTGTAAAAGAATTATTGGTCGAGATGGTTTCTATTTAAAAGGGCCACTGACACGTCCAGAATATAGAAGTTATTCCCAAGTGCAGGATTGTCGAAGTAATAAATAACCCGATGAGAACGGGGTCGATCCACAGGGAAGTAGAATTAAAATTACAAATTATAAACACTTTAAAGATAATTAATGCAGTATAAGATGTTTGCAAATATTATTTCAATTAACCAATTCAAATAAAAAGCTAAGGTTACGGGGATTCACTCTTGGCATAAGAAGTAAGAATATATTTAACTTTTTATTTTTTTATAACTCAATTGGAATCCTCACACAAAGGAGGTTCCAACCGGAAAATATAGCAATTAAAGTTCATTATCATTTATATATTGATTAGTATTTATTTCTTTCAATTATTATACACCAAATCTTATAAATGGGTTCAAGTATTTATTATGCCAATCTTTATATTTGTGTACAATAAATTAAGACTCCCACTTTACAAGAAAGGTTATATAAACCAAATCTTGTAAATGGTTTCAATAATTTATTGTGCCAAGTATTAAGTTTGTCAATAATAAATCAAGAATCACCACTTTAGAAGAAATAGTATTAATTCTACAAACAAAATAAATACATCATATATAAATTTACATAACTTAAAAATGAAGCATTGAATTCATGAATAAATATTAAACATATCTTATTACCTTGCCAAGAGCTTCACCCTTTCACCTTAGCTTAAACAAAATTATTTGGACATAATAAAACTAAATGAAAAGAAAAGAAATGGAAGAAGAAATAACATGACTTAATAGTAAACAAGAGAAATAATAGTACAAGGAAATGGATACAAAGGAAAAGTATTTTGAACTAAATTCTAACTTTCTAATTACATTCTTTAGGCATAAACAAGCCACCTATTTATAGAAAAACATGGATAAATCGAGACAAATTTGGAGGGAACCACTTGGTTGATGAAAGTCAAGAATGGTGGCAAAATAATTTGCATTCATTATCACTTGGGCACCCACTTGATTATCCAATTTGGAATTGATGTAATCCGAATTAGCTGTCACTCAAAACATAAAAGTTGTAGATAAGGCTCTTATCTTTCTAAATTGAGTAATTTCATACGTATTAGATACGTATTTCTATAGTTATGGGCCAAATACTGATAACTGTTCAAACTGGGCCTGTACTGCAAATCAATTCTGTTCTAGGCCAATTTTCACCCTCTAAACACTCGAATTTCCAATGCTTTGTGAAATACAATATGTTAGCCCATTGAGTCAGCTCTGCACAGGATTAAGAATCACCTCAATTGGATCTTTAGGTAGAAAGTTATGCCTATTTTACCGAACCTGCCACAAAACAGTTATAAGATAATTAAGTACAATATTGTAAACATACTTAAGTTAAGAAAATTAAATACACTAGTAATACAAAACAATCATGTAAAACTCTTATTAAATGTGTAATTTCAAGTGTTCAGAGTAAATATACAATTTAACTAACTGTAAGACAGTATATACCTTTTAGACATAACATTCATATTTCAAAGAAGATGTGTCCTCAGAGTAAAGATAAAAGAGTTAGAATGTCTAACATACTATATACATCAACTATAGGAAGCTTGATATATGCCATGATGTGTACGAGACCTGACATCAGTATGACTATAAGTGTTACAAGCCGATATCAGTCTGATCTAGGCAAAGACCATTGGATGGCTGTGAAACATATCCTTAAATACCTTAAGGGTACCAATGACAAGTTTATAATATATGGAGAAAGTGACTTACAAGTTGAAGGATACACAGATTTAGACTTCTAATCTGATCTAGATGATAGAAATTCTATATCTGGGTATGTATTCATTCTCAACGGTGTTGTAGTAAGTTGAAAAAGCAACAAACAATCGTCCATAGTTGATTCCACAATTTAGGCAAAATATATTGCAGCCTCAGAAGCAACAAAAGAAGCAATGTGGATACACAAATTTATCGCTAAACTTGAAATAATTCTAAGTTCAATGGATCCTATGCCATTATTCTGTGACAACAACGGAGCCGTTGTATAAGCCAAGAGCCGAGAGTACATCAAAAGTCTAAGTATGTGGAAAGGAAATACTATTTTATTAGAGAAATCTTAACTGAAAGAGATAATAGTTTGTAGAGTAAACTCTATGAATAATGCAGTGAACTCACTTACTAAAGCCTTAACTCTAAAAATATTTGAAAGACATATAAAGTCAATGGTATTAGATTACCATTGCGAATGACACTAAAGCAAGTAGGAGTTGTTGAGATTTGTGCTTATGTGTCATTCTCTTTAATGTATAAATATTTTTTTGTATTTATATTATCATCATTTTGTTAAAATTACTAATTGTATTTAATATATGGTAAGATGCTTGTAATATTTTAGATATTGTATAATTTGAAGGAGTTCGAATTTGGTCTAAATGAGTTTAGATTAATGTTAAGAATTAGTAATGCTGAGAGTTATAAATGCTAAGAGTTGATATTGATAAGAGTTAGGAAGTTATAAGAGTTAAAAAAATCTAAGAAGTTAGAGCCTTGTCTGAATTGAGACAAAGACCTGAGAATATATTAGTAATGACAAAGTTGCAAAGAGTTACAAATAGTGCGAGAAAATGTCATTATGTAAATATATTCTTAAATACTATATTCTTGATCTATCGTTATTAATGCGGATATGTTGGTGAAGACCTATAATATATAGATCAATGTATCTCTAAATCTGGACGGTTCAGATAGTTAGTCTTAGCAGACCATGAGTTTAGTGGAAGCTCATATAGAGATACAGGTATTTAATAAGGACTGTGAACCAAACAAACTCATAAGGGCCTCTAATAGACATCCCATAAAGTCGTCAATGAATGGTCTTTTTGAGTTGAGTAGTATTCATAATCCTTTGACCTGAGCGCCGCGGTAGGCTTGTGAGTGATCTACTATACTTTGGTTCAACACATGTCAGAAACCTTTCATGGTCTAACTACTAAGTGTCACTAGGTATGGTCCGATGCTCATAGAATTCGATGTATGTAGATATGAGATCCATTAGCTTATTTGGGTGAGTAAAATATCCTGATGCTCCAAGATAGTGTTTCGAAAAGCTTTATGGTTATAAGCAATAAAACGCGAAAAAAGAGTTTTACCCTAGGGATAAATAATATCACAAAAGTTACAAAAGTGTTTGTGGATATTATTTATTGAAATACGAATTTAGAGATAAGTTCACGGTCGAGCATATAAAGATTTAATGGTGTTGATCTATGTCTCCGCTCTTCCAGGATATCAATGATGGAAGGATTAAATCGATATGTTATAACCTCAACTTGTATGGACTAACACGCCACTTTATGATAACTGTAACATATGTGTGAGACATTGTTCACGGACATATGGAAAAGTTTCATATGACAAATAAGGCATGAATCTAGAAAATCTCATAATATGAAGTGTACTCGTTATGCACCAGAGCAATGTATTAGGTTGAACAATTCGGTCTAAGAAATTCTAACAAGACTTAAATATTAAGTATATCACATAATTAGTTGACAAGAGCTATTAACTAATAGGATGTTGACGAGTGACACAATTTGGTTTATGAATTATTTTTACTATGAATTTACCATTTAATCTTTCTAGTAAAAATAATTATTAAAATTATTTTAAATAATTAATTAAATATTAAATGGGGTATTTGTATTCATCACATGGGCTAAGTGTCTATAATGTGTAATTAAATTGTGAATGCCTTTAACAAAATATATTAATGTCAATATGTAATGGTAGGACATTGGTTTTGTATTGTAATATAAATTGCACAAATTATATCACATGACATGATAAGAGGTGATGGAATAATATGGTGAGTGTCATTAATATTTTCACTTAAGCATGTCTCTTAGTAGGTTATGTATAAGATTATGTGTTGGAAAGAGAATTGAATTCATTCCATTCAAAAATTTTGTAAAGGCAAGATACATAAGTGATAATTAAGAGAGAATAAACTAAGTGTTTTCCTTAAGTATTCTATGCAAAGGGTTCTATGAAAATAAAGACCAAAAATATTTTATTCATCTTATCTCTCATAAAAAAATAAATAGAATCAAAAATTTTGAGAGGTAAATACTTGTTGCTAGAATATTTTTGTGGCTGTTATTCTAGATTCATAATCACACCATTTTTATTGTGAACTAAAATTATGCAACAATACACTTCAAGGTGAGCACAAGACTTGGAGATTATAACTTTTGAAGAATTGAAAGCTACCTTTAATTCGGGTAGATTTTCTCACTTGCAATTTAGTTTAATTAACATATGATTATATGAGATATATGTGTATGATTATATTGATTGAGTGTATTTTGTATATGATACTTCTGCTACATGTAATAAAATATTTAAATTATATGTACACTCGATAAATCACACACTCACTTAACATTTTATTTTTGGTTGTTTCTATAAATGCTAATAATGGCATCTTATCTTTGGCGGTTTTTATATATGACCAAGAAAGTAAGGACATTTGGTTTTAGTTTTTACAATTTTTATAAAGCATATGGGCATCTAGAATGATATGGCTATGACTTGGATGTCAAATAGGTAAAAGGGCATTATTTATACTAAACAAGAATTAATGCCTAATGCCACAGTTAAGTATTGTCAAACACGTATATGCCAATTTCAAAAGGTAACATTCAAGTCATTCCAAAGAGAATACTTTTGGAAAACTGCAAGAGCAATTACAAGCAAAATTATGAGATAGTAATGAACGCAATCAAGTCTGAATAAGGGCAAATAAAAAACATCGAGAACTAGAAAATTGGCTGGAACCAATCGATTCAATTTGGTTTTTAATAACAATAAAAGGTCGGTTTTAAAAAATAAAAAACCAAAAAAAATTGTTGGGTTTCAATTCGGTTTTGGTGAAAACTAAAACCGAATCAAAAATTAATTTTTTAATTATTAATATTTTACAATTAAAGTATAAAATAAAAAAAATGTGTTTTAATGTTAAAATTAGTAGCTCAGCTAGTAAGGCATGTTTATTTCTTTTGCGTGTCCTTAGTTTGACTCCAAATGTTTCTTTTTCAAAATTATTAATATGTTAAATATTAAATATGAAAGAATTTAATGTACCTTTGTTCAAAAATGCACTATGCCTTAAGATGCTAATATTTGCCTCTTTAGGTTATGGGTTCGTTCCCGTCTTTGTGTGTTTTGGATTTTAATTATTAATATTTTCAAAGTTTAAATAAAATAAAGTTGAATCCATTTTGAATCAAAAGCCATCTTTGGCTCAACTGGTAAAGTAAATGCTTTGTTTATATTTATATAACAGGTTCAATTTGATTCCTCACCTATGTGTTGTTGGGATTTTTTTTAATTATTTAATATATAAAAGTTGTGAATATAAAAAACTTGATTGCATTTAAGATTAAAAGCCATCTTTGGCTTAGCCGGTAAAATACGGAAACTAATTGATTTGGGGGCATGGGTTCAATTCTCACCTTTAACATTTCTTAAATTTTTTTTTAAAAAAATTAACTCTAAAAATAAATAAAAAAAAACTAAATTGAACTAAATCGAAAAAAATTGGTTCGATCCAATTCAATTTTCATTTACTAATTTGGTTTTTTGGTCTCAATCTTAAAACAAATTCAAATGTTACCAATTCTATTCGATTCAGTTCCGACAAAAACATACTGAACCAAACCATATCTGCAATTAAGTCTGAAAGTGAAAAGGTACATAAGTGATTGGTAGACAATGAACCCAGCACATGGGCCAACCATTTCTTTAATGTTTTTTACAATTCTTATCATATTACAAATAATATTTGTGAGTCATCAAATGGCTTCCTTAATAAGTACAAAAAGAGACTTGTGTCAGACTTTTTAAAGTTCATTGGTTAAAATTAATGAAGAAAATGATTAAAATGAGAAAAAAAGCTGAGGCATAAGATTCAAAATTTTCTTTAAGCAGTCAAAAAAAGTTAGGAAAGATTGGAAAATAAGTAAGACATGTATTGGTCGTTAGAGCTAGAAATATTGAATTTGAAGTTATTGAGCATGTGTTTGAAATAGAGAGGCATTATGTAGTATACTTGAGGAAGCAAACTTTGTGATTGCAGTGATTGGCAAATCAGTGGTTTGTCGTGTAAGCATGCATTTCCTTGTATTATCAATAAGCATACTAATCCTGTTAAGTTTGTTGACAAGCGGCTAACAAGAAAGACTTATTTACAAACTTATTCTGTAACATTGACTTCCATTTTGTATATGTATATGTGGTCTAAAATTGACATGTTTGACTTATTAGCTCCTGTCAAGTTTGTACAACCTAGAAGACCCAAGATAAGAAGAAGAAAAGAGCCTAATAAATCTTCAAGCTTTAAGGTCTCAGTCGAGTTTTGATTCTATAAGTTACTTAGGCCCAATAGAAAAACATGCCCTAAGAAAACTCAAACTAATGAATAGCTAGCTTCAAGTTCTCAATCTCAATCTAATGAATAGCTGGCTTCGAATTCTCAACCTATACCAAAGAAGCAAAAAACTCAAGCTGCTAGATCAATGGTTGGTTTTAATCAACTTTTACCTTCACGTCCATAAAGGATGTACTAGCAGTTAACTAAGGCATGTGCCATTTAAGCATTCTCATATTTTGAAATTACCTTTGATAATTCATTAAAAGGCTAGTATGAACATTTACGTTTTTTTTTTTCTAATTGCAACTATGATGGAATCTTATAGCCAATCACAATTAACATTTTGTAAATAAAGAAAGGAAGCAGACAACATTGCATATAACTATATACATAATTGAACTTGTGTTTTTTTTAAAAAATTAGTTTAAAAGGGTTTGTTTGGCATGACTGTATCATCATAGGCTTATAGTTGTAATTGACTAACATATATATAAATATTTTACTAATTACATAAGAAGAGTTTGTGGATTTGTTTCCCTTTTTATACATTTTTCATCAATATTATTTTGACCAAATTACTATTACACACACAACAATATCAATACAATAATGAACATATTTTTCATAACGGTTAAAGTGCACTTTATATTCTTTAGTATTGCATTATGATAACAATAGTTAATTGGAGTATTCTTTAATCTACTAGTTTCTAAACTAGAAGTTAGGTTGCTTATATTCCAACTAGAAGAATCGTTGCTTGAGTTAAAGATTTGCTTTAATAAGTTCCCACACCAGCTGTCTCACCACAACAACAAATA
The DNA here is from genome assembly GCA_946807835.1 of Ailanthus altissimus. NCBI lineage: Eukaryota > Viridiplantae > Streptophyta > Magnoliopsida > Sapindales > Simaroubaceae > Ailanthus > Ailanthus altissimus. Next base: position 17,816,668 of record OX327710.1, on the reverse strand, counting down.
TAATTGATCAACTTGATTATAACCCTATTTTACTTATGGATTGTCTTTTGTGTTAAACTCTTCTTTAGATAGGTTTTATAGTGCATAATAATCACAACTAATTTTTTGCTTATAAAAATAAGTAGAGTTTGTTAAAATTTTGACTTATATTTAAAATTATTATTCTTATCTAAAATTTCACATTGACAATTCATATTTTTAAACTTAATCAGCCCCTATTTATATGTATAAAAGTTCTCGAATTTGATGCCATGGAAGGTTGGTTAATTTCAATTACTTTTTTAATTTTGTGTTGGATGTGGTTTCAATGAGGATTGACTTCACTTCAACTTCAAAAATTATTTTACAGAGCTAACTGCATGACTGTTTAAGTGGAGATATGACCGTTATAGAATATAGTGCACATTTTTTCTTAATTTAATTTTGTCTTATTTATGGCCTTTTATATAATTTTATGGCTTATATATTTGTTTTATTCAATGAACTCGAGTATTTTTGTATTTTATTTACCTTTGTCTTATAAATTAAGGGTATTTTATTAATTTGATGACCATTAAATTTATTTTGTTCAATTATTTAAGGGTATTTCGGTACATATACCTAAATTGTCTTAATTAATTAATTATGGGTATTTTATTAATTTCATGACTATTAAATTTGTTTTGTTAAATTATTTAAGGATATTTCGATACATATACCTAAATTGTCTTACTTAATTAATTAAAGGTATTTTTATAATTTCATACTCTTTAACTAAGGAAGCCAAACATCAGTCAATACTCATATCAGGGTAATTATAGTAACAAACAACACTGAAAAAATTCAAATAACTGCAGGGACGTTTTAGTAATTAAAATTTTATAGGTACTAACAAGGTAAAATTGAAATCTATTTGGGACTACCAAGTCATTTTATCCAAACAAAAACAAGAAGACACTTGTCTTCAATTCAACCACGGCTACAACTGCTATTCTATACGATTATGAACTTCCCTTCGGGCCAGAATTTGATCATCTTCAGACAGTTCTAAGTTCAATCTCAACTCTCACAAGAACAACAAACATGGCCAACAACAGCAGCAGCAGCAGCAACAACAACGGTGTCCTCGTAGTGTGCCCAACATCAACATATCTCGAGCAAGAACTCGAAAAGAATTTTAAATTGTTCAAGTTGTGGCACTTTGAAGACAAAACCCAGTTCCTCAACACTCATAAAGACTCCATTCAAGCTGTTGTTTGCAGCGGCCACTCCGGGGCAGATGCTGAACTGATTGAATCCCTGCCTCAGCTGGAGATCATTGCTAATCACGGTGTAGGGTTGGACAAGATTGACTTGGTTAAGTGTAAAGAGAAGGACATTAGAGTTGCTAACACTCCTGATGTGTTGACTGATGATGTTGCGGATTTGGCCATCGGGTTGATATTGGCTGTGTTGAGGAGGATTTGTGAGAGTGATAGATATGTGAGAAATGGGAAGTGGACGAAAAAGGGAGATTTTAAGTTGACTACTAAGGTTTGTGGTTCATGTTTCTTAATTTTGTTCATCTCAATTTGGTAAAAAAAATTCGATATATTCTTTTTTGTGTGTTATAAATGATTGACAGAATAACTGTATTGTCAATTTGTAATATTAGGGCTGATGCTAAAAAATCTGAACAAGCTCAATATCTGGTTGCCTAATCCAATTGTGCTTGAAGCTGTGACATGTTGGTTGTATCCAGAGACTGATTCATCGTGGTTACTATAGTTTGTTGTTTATGAAATCGAAGCTTGATAATCTTTTATCCAATTTTGCTTTTGGTATAGCACCATTCAAACCACAAAATCTTGAGCCCATTCAGTTAAAAATCCAAGTCAATTGATTTGATCAAGCGCTTGTATCTTCGAGGGTTCTGCAATTGGGAGCGTTATCACATTCATTTCATGTCATCTTCATTTCTCAGAAGAAACTATGTATCAGTTTCTTGAATTCTTAAGGTGGTGTTGTTAAGCTGCAGTGATCTGTGCATTCTTGTAACAATAAATTTTGAGTGTGCCTTAAACTATAGTTTTGTCATGTTGATTTCATAATTGCATATCTTTGTATGCATAATATGCATTGGATTGCTGTTGTATAGGTCTGCACCTATGTATGTTCTATGTTTCTTCTTCTTTATGGTTTCTCTCCCGTTTCTAATAATTTTTCTTTTGCTTGCATATCAGTTCACTGGCAAATCAGTTGGCATTCTTGGAATGGGCAGAATAGGCGCAGCAATTGCCAAGAGAGCAGAAGCATTTAACTGCACTATCAGTTACACCTCCAGAACTCAGAAACCAAACATAAACTATAAATACTATCCAAACATCATTGATTTGGCCTCAAATTCTCAAATCCTGGTTCTTGCCTGCTCCTTAACGGAAGAAACTCGACACATCATAAATCGACAAGTCATTGATGCATTTGGCCCCGAGGGTGTGCTCATCAATATTGGCAGAGGCCTTCTTGTTGATGAACCTGAGCTGTTGTCTGCACTGCTTGAAGGCAGATTAGGCGGCGCCGGACTTGATGTGTTTGAACATGAACCTGAAGTTCCTGAAGAGCTTTTTGGGCTTGAAAATGTAGTGCTCTTGCCTCATGTAGCTAGTGGCACAGTGGAAACTCGCAAGGCCATGGCTGACCTTGTTGTTGGAAACTTGAAAGCTCACTTTGGGAAGGAACCACTATTGACTCCAGTAGTTTGATGATTTTATATGAAAAAACCAAGCTTAATCTTGTTACTCATCTTGTTAAACTTTCATGAAATTTGATAATCTCAACACTTGACCTTCATATAAGATTAGATGATCATCATCAAACTGTGTTTACATTTTTTATCATCATCAAATCTCATAATATTTTACGAGCCTAACCAAGCTTATTTAGAAATAGACTAAACAGAGCGATATAAGCATCATGTGAAATTTGAAATTCTAGGACACCACAAAATATTGTTTGAAATTTCAGGACATAGAAGACTTGTAACTTAGTGGAACAAGTTTCCAAATAACTAAACATTGAAGTCATTTTCAACTTGTGAGCTTCTCAAACTAAAGAATTGAAAGGAGTTTACCGGCATTAACGACGGTTACATCAAAACACCGACTTAACACATAATTGATAGCATTGGAGACCGAAGTATTCCTCTGGAAATAATACAACCGATATAGATTGATAAAAATTTGAGCCTTCTCGGCAGGTACAACAAAACACCAATCTAGACAAAACTGAAGAGTTCCTTTGGAAATGTTAGGCAACGAGTCTATCAAACTATTTATCTTGATAGACTTTCGGTCTTCGAATCTCTCAATACTTGCAACTGATACTGGACGGTTAAATCTTCTTATTTGCATTATTCTGTGTTTTAGCTGCTAAACAACTGTTTAATTGCTGGATTTAGAGAAATAATTACTATGATCTTAGTTTGAGGTGAAATAGCATTAGAGTTAATGTAACCCTATTTTGTGAATTTTTTATTTATGTAGGTCTTCTAAATCATAGATTATAAGCATGGTGGCAAAATGAACTGCTATTGTATGTTCAATGTCCAAACAAGTTTAAGTAGATTCAGTGGAGTGACAAAATTGAAATGTAATCCAGTGTCTATCTGGGTGATTTCAATGATGATTAACTATATTGGAGTATATTTAGCAGAGCTTAGCCTGCTTTAGCAGAAGAGGACCTTCTCTGCATAGTCTATTATCTTAGATTAAGTAAGGTATCAACTAAACATATGCCAAGATTATTACATGGTCATTGTCTTAATATGGTGAATATGGTATTTTATAATGCTTTTCATCATTTTTTTCTCCCTTATATATGAAGATTGTTTGTTGTCAATTTAAGTTCCTAATTGGGAGGATAAGAAATCTTACTTAGATTGCCTAAAGAGGCTGAAATTGACTAAGCTGATGTTGTTTTAGTGGCAGAATTGCATTGAAGCTAAATCCATAAAAACTAATATTTGCCTTCTCCTGCCACATAAGAAGAAGATGTTGAAAATTGTTTTGGGGAGTTCAGGAAACCAAAGACCGCATGAGCTAATCAAACAAGTTGGTGCCAGTTGACAAGCAAACTAAGACATCTTTAGTGCATAGTTAGCAGCCTTCTACATATTTAGTATTCTTTTTTATTTGTTGGTGTTGATATGTGCATCAATTTTGTTTGTGTATATTCTTGTGGAGACACAGAGTAGATGAGAACTGCAAAATATGAGAGATAAAGTAACAAATATACAATTGTAGGAATGAAATTGATGCTAAATGTGCTAATTGTTGTTATAGTAGATAAACGCAAGTGCACGTTATCGTATCAAGTAATATAAAATTTTAAGTCTAAGTATTGATTTCATAGGGACTATGCAATCTAATTCTTTCAATCAAGTACTAAAATTATAACTACTTAACTTTTATTCAGAAAACTAAAATTTGAAATTTATTTAACTAACATAATTCTATCAATTAAATCAACCTAAACAGTAATAAACAAGAGATAAATTCACCATAAGATAATAATTTAGGGTATAGACTCATCCCCTAGTATTTTATTGGATTTATTAATTACTTAGTTAATCCTTTAATATAAATTGTTGACTTAGACATTAATCTCATCACAAGCCTCTGTCGATGTCAAGTGATTATATTACGCATTCTAACAATCATCTATTTCTATGGCAATCAAATCAGAATGTAATTCATTAAGAGCAAGTCTAAATTATATCAAACATGCCATCTAGGTATATGTTTATCTTTCATGAAACTCGTAGTTGTTATCCTATGATCATGCATCAAACTATCCTAGGTTAAACACATAAATCCCTTTGTCAAATTTATCATGGTTGATCAATCATTTAAAATATTGGTCAGATGTAATGAAAGCAATAAGATCAAGATAGAATGAATCAATCATATGTATTAAGTTCATAAACTAAAAATTAACAAAATCTAATTATATACTAAGTTCAAAATTCTAACCCTACAAATAAAAATTTAGGTCATGATGAAATAAAGAGTTCTAAAGCTTATTAAGAATAACATCATGAAAATCATAGAAAACTAGAAAGATAAAGAGTTAAAGAGATAAAACTAATTTTTCAGCAGTATTTGATCTTATAATTTTCTTGATTCTTAAAAAAATTGCTCTTTCTCTCTTCTTCTCTTTCTTTATTTTTTTTTTTAGTTGAATTGGACTTTTTAATCTTCTATTTTATAGTTTTATGTCTTTAAATTATGGTAAAATATCAAATATAAGCCAGGATAAGATTACTATTCACGACTGCTATTTATTAGTACTGTTCACAAGCACTGTTCGGGGGGTGGGGGGTAATGTTCATGCAGTGCCGCAGTACTAGATTCTGGCCACTAAGGTGTTGTACATACTATTTTTTAGTGCTGCAGTACATTATAGCAACAAAAAAAAAACTGTAACAAGTGTATTGTAGCAATGACTTATAGATTTATTATATGTTAAGAATTACAATTGATGATGTTGAAATTTGATGATGATTATATGGTACTATAGAATTTACTGTAGTAGGATACTATAGCACTTTAATGTTTTTACCTTATTTTTCTTGAATTTTCATCTCTATGTACTCCATTGATTCCAAACCTATAAAATAACAACAAAGCACATAAAAAAAATTAAATAATCTTAATTTAAATGAACAAATATTAAGCTTAAAAAATAAAAATATTAGACCTAATTAACTCTTATCATGTGCCAGGATAGTTGATTTATTTTCCATAATCTAATTTTCGTATTAATTTTTTTAATACTTCCATACGTTTGTGCTTCAGAAATTAAGTCTTAATTATCTGTTTTCTTCTTTCTAAATTTAGTGGTAAATTAGTTGGGATAGTTGGGCAGGATTAGATCAACAATTGTGAAGAGAGTAAAAGCTTTTGGTTGCTCAATTAATTATTATTCCAAGTCACAGATGTTGGAGATAGTTCTTATGTGTCATTTCAATATTGTATGAATATTAATTATTTAATATTTATACATCGTTAATACTAAACATATATATTACATTGCTTGTAACGTTAGACATTATATGATTAAAAGGAGTTCAAATTTAGTCTAAAAGAGTTTATATCAGTGCTAGCACTGTGAGTTATAAATGCTAAGAGTTAACATTGCAAAGAGTTAGTAGGTTATAAAAGTCATCGAAATCTAAGGAGTTAGAACCTTGTCTGTAATGAAACAAAGACCTGATAGTATACTAGTAATGACATAATTATAAAGAGTTACAATAGGTGTTAAGAAATGTCATTATACAAGCATGTTCTCAAACACTATGTTTCTAATATATTTTTATTTATGCAGGTCTGTCGGTGAATCTCTTTTATATAGATCAGTGTATGTCTATATCTATAAGATACAAATGGTTGTTCTTAGCTGACCATAAGCTTGGAGATCGTATAGGTATGCGAGTATTCAATCAAGACTGGATACTGAACAAACTCACGAGGATCTCCAATAAACATCCCATTAGCCATCAATGGAGGGTCTTGTCGAATTGTGTAGTATTCGTGGTCTATTGACCTGAGCGCCACGGTGGGCTTGTGAGTGATCCACCATGCTTTGATTCCACGCATGTCAAAGAACTTTCATGGTCTGACCGCTGGGCGTCGCTAGGCATGGTATAATGCTTATGGAGTCCGATGCGCGTAGATATAAGAATCGTCAGCTCATATGAGTGAGTTTATATTCTGATCCTCCAAAAATTATATTTTAAAAATTCTTTTAACCAAAAGCAAATACCCCGAAAAAGATTTTTCTAAGGTATCTGTAATACAATATCGCAATGGAGTTTGTAGATATTATTTTATAGAAATACAAATCTGGAGATAAATTCATGGATGTGCTTATAGAAATTTGATGGTGTTGATCTATGTCCTTGCACATTAAGGATATAATTAACGAAGGGACTATACGTATGCGTTATAACCTTAACTTGTATGGTCTAATGTGCTGATTTGTAATATCCGTGATGTGTGCATGGGGTATCGATCACAGACTTTGGAATAGTTCCATTTAACGAATCGGGCGTGGACCTAGGAAGTCTCGCAATATAAAGTGTACTTGTTATGCACTGAGGCAACGTGCCAAATTGAATTGTTCAATTTAGTAAATTCTAACAAAATTGAATATTTGTTTCATGAACCATCGGGATGCACGCATGTCAATACTTAAATGTTATGTATTATTAACCAATCAAATAATGACACGTAGTGCATAGTAAGTTATTAGTTAATTTTACTAAAGTGTATGGTTATATGGGACCCATTATGGGTTAACTTAGTAACCAAGTGAGGGCTTAAAGGTAATTTCACATATTTAATTATTTAATTATTAAATAATCAAGATATTTATTTATTTAAGAGTTAAATAAATATTTAACTTAACTATGGTTAAGAATTAATCATATGGTTATGTTAAAAGGATATTTAACAATTTAATAATTGAATAATATTTAAGTTAACCTAGGTTAATTATTAATTAATGTTAGACTAAATAATTATTTAATTACTAAATTATTGAAAAAAATAAGTTAATCTAACTTTAGTTAAATGTTAACTTGAGTTATGTTAATTGAATATTTTAATAATTTAACTTACTTGGTAGACAAAAATAACTTACCTAATTAAGGTTAAATATTAACTTAAATTAGGTTAAGTTAACTAAGGTTAAATTATTTTAAATATACGTGAAATTAAACAAAAATTGGATGCTCTTTGGAGCATTGGTGACCGGCCAAAATTGAGAAAGGATGATGAGAGAGAAAATTGCTTTCTTTCAACTATTCATTTACTTCTCTAATTTAAGCTAGCTATGGAAGCATTGAGTTTTATTTTTGAAATTCAGTTTTATTTTTGAAATTCAAGTGTTGAAGAAATAAAAAATAAACTCATTACTTAAAAAATAGTTTAAGTTTTAAATTATAGATTAAGAGCTAATATAAAGGGTTTAAGTATTAAACTAGTGTTAGAATTAAATGTATTATTCTAGCGACTCAAGCTAACCTCGTTGAGTCTTAGAATTGCCAACGCGTCCATTTCAAGCGGTACTCTAACTTAAACCGTTCTAAAGACTTGAGAGGTGATTATTCTCAATCTTGATATTAATGTGATTCATATATATTGAATTTTTTTCATTACTATAATAAAACAAAATTTATTATGTTCATTGTTTTAGGAAAATTAGATTTTCAGCTTTCGTTGTGTTTATAATGTATAAGATACATGTATATGTATTAATGAAATGAAATAAATATTTGATTTTACTAGAATTTACTAAATTGAACAAAACAATTAAGAATAAACTAGAGAGAAAAAGTGAAAGAAAACACATACAATATTTATGTGGTTTGGCAACTTGCCGACGTCCAGGCAAATCGAGATCTCACTTTCTTTTATTATAAATCATCAAGGCAATCACAAAGTATGCCTTTTACAAGAAAGAATACCAAGTCTCACAAAGAACACTCTCTAAAATTGCACTCACAAAGAACACAATTTTATCTCTCTTGTAATCTAGGGTTTCTCTTATTAAAAATCACAAAGATCACGAAGTTTCACAAAAATATCTTAGGTTATATTTACAAGTCAATAAAGAGCCTTTATATAAACTTAGGATGACCTAAAAAAATCCTAAGCCAATGAGAAATTAGATTGGGGAGTTCTAGACAACTTAGGAGATTGATCAAATTCGGGAAACATAATTCTTACATTAGCACCGCAGTGCTGGCTTTCTAGCACTGCGGTGCTATACACTTATCGCACCAGCTCTATGACGCTGATCTTCTAGCACCGTGGCATTGGGCATTCTATCTGAGGCGTTGTAGTGCCCAAACCTGGGTAGTGTGGCTTTCGTTCTTTCGCCTCCTTTTATATTCGTCTTCGTTCCTCCCGTACCCAACCCACTTGGATTGTTCTCTAAATCATATTCCAATGATTTTTAATCAACTTTCTCATAAATCTCTTCATTGATTCAAAATCATCCATAAAGTATCCAAGATCTCTTATCTCTGCATCTTCAGTCACCCTTACATAGTAATGACTCTAGTTAAATCCTTGTATAGGATGAACTTAACCGAAGGCAGTAGCTTAGTCAACATATTAGCAGGATTTTCAGACAATGCAATCTTTGTTAGACTAATCTTGCCACTCTAAACAATCTCTCGAATGTAATGGAGCATCACATCAATGTATTTAGACATATCGTGAAACACTTGATGCTTGCTTAAGTGTATGACACTCTAACTATCACAATATATACCAGTGTTAATTTTTTCAATAGCCCTTATCTCCACACATATGCCTTTCAACTACACGGCCTCCTTAATAGCTTCTTCAATAGCTATGTAATCTGTCTCTGTGGTAGATAAGGTAACTACATATTGTAGACCTGATCTCTAACACACACTACACCCAAACACCATGAATACATAACCCATCAACGATCTTCTCTTATCTAGATCACCTGTATAATCTGAGTCGACATATCTTCTTACTATTTCATTCGCATTCTTAGCTTTTTTGTAAAACTAATCAATGATTCGACGTTCCCTTGAGATATCTCAAAATTTAGTTCACTGCAAACTAATGATCCTTATCTGAATTTTCTATGTAACTACTTACCACACTCACATCTTGTACTATATTCGATCGTGCAAACCATTGCATACATGATGCTCCCCACAGCTCATGCATACGGTACTTTAAGCATCTGCAGTTTCTTCTCTTCGAATGTCGGTAATTGTGTTGTTAAAAGTTTAAAATACATGGCCAAAAGAGTGGAGACGAGCTTTTTATTGGACATACTAAACTCCTCTAAGATCTTGAGTATATACCGTTGTTGTGACAAGAAGATAATATCTCTACTTTTTCTCACAATATCCATACTCAATATTCTCTTTGTTGCTCCTAAATTCTTCATCTCAAACTAACCACTCAACTGCTTTTTGAGTTTTTGTATCTCTTCCATATTCCTATATGCAGTTAACATGTCATCCACGTGCAGAAGTAAATACATCATCCCACTGCTCAAGCTCTTAAAGTACACACATCTCTCATACTTGCTCTTATACCACTGCCTAAGAGATTGCTTTAACCCATACAATGACTTCTTTAGCAAACAAGCATGCTCCTCTTTTTTGGGCTCTACAAACCCTTACGACTGTGCCATGTAAATCATCTCATCAATCTCTCCATACAGAAAAGCTATCTTTACATCCATCTACTATAAATGTAAATCAAGATTTGCACACATGGCTAACAAAATCCTAATGGATGTGTGCTTGACGATTAGAAAACAAATCTCATAAAAGTCTACTCCCTCTCTGAGTAAAACCTTGTACAACGAGCCTAGCCTTATATCTTGTAGGCTATATCCTCGGTATCCCTTCTTTAACCTTATACACATACTTATACCACACTAGTTTCATTTGAGATCTCTTCACCAACTCCTATGTATTATTCTTCTTAAGAGAACTAATTTATTCTTCTATGGCCTACTACCATTTATCATTATTTTTACTCTTTATAGCCTCTTTATATGTTTTAGGCTCATCAAATTCAATAGTGTAAGTATAATTAAAGGCGTAAGCGACCATATCTGCTTGTGCATACCTAATTGAAGGGTTGATCATTCTTTTTAGTCTGTCTCTAGCTAATTGATACTCTTCAAGTTCCATCTCAAGAGTCATAGTCTTTCTTTGTGTGGACGTGGAAGAACTCGTTAGTGTCTTTGGCTTAACATCAAGGATCTTCTTATTGAAGTACTGAGCTAGGGACATATCAAATCTACACTCAGGCTTCACTTTAACATCAGTTGACTCAGGTGTTGAGTCTTCATTGAGCACATGTTCTTCTCTTTCTTCTTCTTAGGAGGCTTTCAACATCATCATCTCACCAAACGTCACATTATGACTAATGACACTCTTTGGTGGTATCAAATCTCCACATCATACTTTGTATCCTTTCACACCTTTAGGATACCTTATGGATATTCCCTTGATAGCTTTAGGTTTTAACTTTTTCTTCCTCACACAAATGAAAGCTGGCCAACCAAATATTTTGAGATGGTCATATTTAAGAGGGCTACCAGATCATTTTTCTTTTGGGGTCTTAAAGTCTATCACCGATAAAGGACTTATATTAATCAAATAAGCTACAGTTATTATAACTTCACCCCAAAAACACCTTGGACATATTTGCATTGGTAAACATACATTTAACCCTTTCAAGTAGGGTCTTATTCAATCTTCTCGACTACACCATTCTACTATAGTGTTGATCTCACAGTTCTATGCCTTACAATCCCATGCTTGGCACAAAATCCATCAAACTCTTTATTACAAAACTCAAGGCCATTGTCAATTCTTAGCCTCTTTACCCTTTTGTTAGTCTAATTCCCAACAAGAGTTTTTCAAGTCTTGAATGTATCAAACACTTGATCTTTACTCTTCAACACATAGACCCACAGCTTTCTCGAATAGTCACCAATAAAACTGAAGAAATACCTAGCTCTATCAAAGGTCGCTGTCTGCACTGGTCCCAAAAGATTCAAGTGTATGTAGTCAAGAGTCTACTTAGTCTTGTGTACACCGGTACTGAACCTCACTCTATGTGCTTTCTTTAGCATACAATACTTACAAAACTCTAATGGCTGAAACTTATTCTCACCAAACACTTTTTAACTAAATAACTCATTTATGTTTCTCTCACCTAGGTATACTAATCTAAGATGCCACAATTTAGTTTACATATTCTCATCATCTATAGAGAATAATGCAGAATCACTCACAATCTCTCCCTTCAGCACATAAACACATTTGTGCTTCTCACCTCTTATTACAACCACAAAACCCTTTAGTACTCTTAAAACCCCTCTGTCAATCCTAATGAAACACCCATTCTGGTTTAAGGTCCCTAGTGAGATCAAGTTTCTTTTGAGGTCAGGAACGTGCCTAACATCTAGCAACTCTCTCACTCTTCCATCATGCATCATAAGTTTGATACTACTAATTTTCATCACTTGACAAGCAATGTCATTATCCATTAAAACCTTACCACCACTAATGGGTTGAATATTTATAAACCATAACTTATGCAGATATATGTAAAAGGTACAACCAGAATATAGAATCCAATATTTAGTATTTTTACCATTAATAGCGATTAGAGTATATACGTTGTTATCGCTACATTATAGGTAAGCACAGCATCCACTTTCTTCTTGTTTTGTGCTTTCTTCTTTGGATAGTCTTTTATAAAGTACCTAATTTCTTGTAGCATCAGCACTTCTTAGGAGTTTTGGACTTTGATCTTGAGCTCTTCTTCTTTCTATCTGTATGTGAGGGCTTTCCTCTTACAGATAAACTTTCTATATTGCCTTCAATTTACTTTCCTAATAGCTTTAAGTTTAATGATGATTTCATGTCACTCATTGTTAAACTCTCTCTGCTATAGAGTAACTTATCAATAAAACTCTCATAACTTCTGGGAAGCGAACTTAGTAGAATGATTGTCTTATCTTTATCTTCTACCTTTATGTTGATAGATTCAAGATCAATGATGATCTTATTAAAGGCGTCTATATATATTTCATCGATGTCCCCTCTAACATGGATAACTGATACAATTTCTTCTTTATATACAATCTGTTGGCCAATGACTTCTGCATGTAAAGAGAATCAAGCTTTTTTCATAAATCAATTATTGTACTCTCACTTGCTACTTCTCTTAAGACTTCATCACTCAATAATAGAATGATTAAACTGTAAGCTCTTTCTTGAATATGTTTTCTTTCTTCTTCAGCCTTAGATGACTCTAGCATATTTTCTTCTTCACTAGATGGAGCTGTGGTCTCCTTTAATGGCGAGCCTAACCATTGGCTCACCAGCAACTCTTTCACTTTGAGCTTCCATAGATTAAAATCATTCATCTCATTGAATTTCTCTGCCTCATACTTGGATGCAGTCATGTCTTACTTTGTTCCAAACTCTGATACCAGTTTGTTGAAGCGAAAACAATAATCCCAAATATATAATGTAATAACAAAGCAATTAAGAATAAACTAAAGAGAAAGAGCGAAAGAAAACACACACAATATTTACGTGATTTGGTAACTTGCCTACATCCATAATGGATTGTGATCTCATTTTCTTTTATTATGAATCACCAAAGCAATCACAAAGTATGCATTTTACAAGAAAGAACACCAAGTCTCACAAAGAACACTCTCTAAAATCGCACTCATAAAGAACACAATTTTATCTCTCTTGTAATCTAAGGATTTCTCTTACTAAGAATCACAAAGATCACTAAGTTTCACAAAGATGTCTTCGGTTATGTTTACAAATCAATAAAGAGCCTTTATATAGACTTAGGATGACCTAGGAAACCCTAAACTGAGTGAGAATCAGATTGGAGAGTCCTAGATAACTTAGGAGAGTGATCAAATTCGAGAACAAATTCCCGCAGAGCCAGTACCACCACACACTTATCACACCAGCACTGCGGTGTTGGCCTTCTGGCACCCCGGCACCAGACATTTTGCTTGAGGCAATACAACACTCCACCCTGGGCGCTGCAGCGCCCAGACTTAGGTAGCTTGGCCTTTATTCTTTCACTTCCTTTTGTGTCTGTCTTCATTTCTTACGTACCCAACGTATTCGACTTGTTCTCCAAATTATGTTTTAATAATTTTTAATTAACTTTCTGACAATACAAATTATAAATATTACTCTAACATCATTTACTTAGCCACTAATTGCCAAAATCCTCAATGTGGCTTGCTCTCTGGCAGAAGGAACTCGCCACATTGTCCATCGGAATGTCATTGATGCATTAGGTCCAAATGGCATTCTCATCAACATTGGGCGGGGTGCACATATAGATGAAGCTGATGATCTGGAGCTGGGCTTGATGTATATGAAAATGAACCCAATGTTCCCGAACAGTGCTAGGCCTTAACAATGTTGTTCTCTTGCCACATGTGGGAAGTGATGCCAAGGAAACAAGCAAGCAATGGCGGACCTCATGATCAGAAACTTTGAGGGACACTTCAGTAACAAGCCTCTGTTGACTCCAGTCATATGACTGCGCGAAGGTATGTGAAATCTCAGTGAAGGATCTTGAGCTGGAGTTTTGAATTCCTCAATTAAAGATATCAACATCTTGCTAATCATATTGCAGGGAGGAGTGTTAAGAATTTCATTGTCATTCATTCGTTAGACAATGTCCTTTGTCCTGGAAGGTTGATTTATTCTTAATAATAGCCGATTGTTAGCATGGTAGTTTATGTTGTTAGCTTAATTGAACCTGCAAGAATACTCAATTCATTCAACCCTTTTGACAATGGAAGAAATGATATATCAATAACTCATAAATTGATGTTCTATAATTGTCTTCATTGATCTCCTCGCTTCTATTCATGATGAAATGACTTGTTAGATATGCTAACCTGGTGAGTCGAGATTGGTTTTTTTTTTTAATTTAAGCCCAATTTAAGGGATATGATTGAATAATATACAGAGATCTCTAAGGTTAAATCAAGAAGCAACATATATGCTTCTATAATTAGGATTTGACAGTCTCATTATCATTAATGGTTACAAATATATCATTTATGCAACATTATCTTTTAATCTCATTGGCTCTCTTAACCACCAAATGAAGTCAATGAAGAGAATGAAGATAAGGCAAATGAGAATATTAAAACAAAATGGAAAAACCAGGACCAACCAGGCTCTATCATCTTCATTATACAAACCGGGGCAGTTTTTATATTTTTTTTACAAGCCCCTTCAAGACATTACAAGGTTCTAAATCAAATAAGAAAATTCCAAAAAGAAAAATGAAAACCCATGTGACCCATGTCCACCTGTCTATCTCTAGTGTTGTTTTTCTACCTTCTCTCTTTACTGCCCCATGTATGAGATCTCCAACATCTCTTGTAAGATGACAAAAAGGTAAAAGAACCAGAGAAAGAAAGCCTCAAATTCTTGTGCAGTTTTTAACCTCATCTTTCTAGCTTTCTCCTTAACTTTTCCTTGCAACCAAACACAGCTTTGTCATCAATCATTTATCACAGGTGGAAGAAGAAGAACCTTTGAAGACGAGAAACTTAAGAGTCTCCAATTGAAAATAGATGAAAGTACCCTCAGTATGTGTAAAAAAACAACCAAAGTTTGAACCCACCACACAATGCCATCCACTCCCATATATCTTGTCAAATTCCTGCCCAAATTCCATAAAACATAAAAAACATTCAGCTGACAATCATAGAAAGCTTATCTTTTTAACAATATCTCTTATGAGTTTCAACACCATGGTTAATTCTTATACATTAATTGCATCCACATATTCTCGATGAAACATCGAAAGACATATCACTATCGACCAAAAAGAAAAAATATATATTTATTTGAATGTTGAGAGAAATGAAGAAAAGGTGGTGGTGGTACCTTTTTGATGTGGCCAGCAAGGGATTTGCAATCAAAGACATCATATAGATCTAGAGCTTGAGAGGCAGAAGCCATAGCCTGCATTTGCATCTTCACAGGCATGTCTGTATCTTCAATCAAAGCTTTGCCTTCCAACATCTTTCCCAAAAATTCTGAAAAAAGAACCAACACTCTTGATAAATGAATATTAATATGTTGCTCTTATCTTCAGAACCCAGAAAAGATTCTTATCCTTTTTCTCTCTCAATCTCTTGTGCTTTGCAAGTGGTGGTGGAACATAATGTGGAAAAGGCAAAGACTTGGAATGTACTTAAAAGCAAAACCCCAAAAGTAAACTGCAAATGCCCCTCTCTCTCTTCCAAATGTACAGGAGTCATATCATGCAAAGAAACAATATGAGGCTGACACATAGACCAATTTTTTACTGACCATTTTTCTCCCTTGTTTGTGCCATTGCCGTGTGGATAAAGATAGTCAAAGATAAAAAGTTGATCCAGCGCCATATAAGTCGAGGCTCAGTTGTATTTTACTACATATATTGGATAGTGTTATTGTTATCTTTTTCTCTACCCAATTATGAGGATATTATTTTTTATTTCTTGAGATTATCATTTTTAGGAGAAAGTGGATAAGCATTAGTAATAAAAATATGCATTTTCTTTCTTTGGCCAAGATCTTAGATAGGATTTGTAATGAACAAGAATATGCATTTTTTTTTGTTCGAAAGATTGGAAACTACTTAAAAGAAGAAAAACTCTTAAGTAGGATGTCTTATTTTGCCTACAAGAACATTTATGTATGTTATTATTAAATATAAAAGTTTTTAAAATTTAGTGTTCTTGAATTGGAAATGACTTGGTAGCATGCTTTGTAAAGAGATATATAAGTTGAAAATAACCAAAAAATAAATAAATATTTTTAATAAATATTTTAAAAATTATTAATTTACTAAAAGGACAAGTAGTGGAATTGCTTTGAGATGTGAAGATATAAGAGCTCAAATTTGATGCTCCATGGATCAGAGACTATCATTAATATGGAATCAATGCAAATATCTTTTAGTATTTAAGATCATTTTCTTGGTAAGAGGCCCATTTTCTTTTAATTTTGATCTGGGTAGAGCATTTGTTTGATATTGTATATATTTTGGGGCCATAATATTATAAGCTTACACCACTAGATAATTTGCAATTTTCAACTTTTATGGGGGCATCAGCATCATGCTTCATCCATCCAAATGTTAAGAATCTTAATAAAAAAAAATCTCTTAAAGATATTTATCTTTGATGGAGACTGTTGAAATATCAATGATATACCATGAAAATGATGTGATGATTTTCTCTCATCATTATCTGAAATGGGGATTAATACAAAATATACATTATAAAAAGAAAAAATTGTTAGATTCTGTCAAGAGTGAGTGATTAGTTTCACTCAATGTTACATGGCCAATGTAACTTTTGACGTGATCAACTCCAAACAAAAGCTGCCTCGCATATTATTTATTTGACACGTCATAAGACGTGTGTAATTTTGTTATTGGCCTTGATACGTTCATAGCTTTGCTTTCTTTTGCACGAAGAAGAGCTTTTTATTAGATAAATTTATTTTATGTACTATTTCAATCATATTATATATAATATAAAAAATATTAATAATATATACACATAAAATAAAAAATAAAATCTAACTTTAAACCCAAAGAGAAAAAAAGACATGTCAATAACATTATTCTAAAGTTAAATAATTTTTTCTCTTTTTATTTGGATAAAAATAAATTTATATAATTTTAAAATATAATGCTCACAATAATCTCTATCGACGAGTACAATTATTAAAAAAAGTCAAATTTTTATAATTATAATTGTTTAAAAATATAATATAAAAAATATTTATTTTATTTAATTTGCATGTGTGTACTTGTTTTCTTTTCTTATTTACTCCCACAATAATTCTATTAAGGATAAGAATCTCTTTATATAGAAGTAGGTAGTCTAGATTAGGGTTGGTAATTTGGTCCAATTCAAATTTGAAAAATTTTAGAATTTAAATCGAAAAAATTTAAATTTTTATTTGGATTCAAATCCTATTTTTTTTCTAAGAAATTCAAAAATTCGGCTTAGATTCGAATTTTTTTTATGTTTTAAAAAAATCTTAAATTAATTCTCAATCTTTGATATATATAAATCTAACAATTATTTTACAAAATAAATACTTCAAAAAATTTAATTTAACTTAAAAACTAAAAAAAAATTGAAATAAGGATAAAAAAAATATATCAAATTATACAATATAAGTTTCACAATCTAACAATTATTTTATAAAATAAATGCCGTAAAAGTTTAAATTTTACTAAAATAATAAAAAAAGGTTCAACTAGGATTTGGCCCTGCTAGCTTAGATGTAAACATGGATCCAACCCAACCTAAACTTGGGCTAAACCCGAGTTTTAGATTAAAAAAAAAATTGAATTTGGGTTGAACAAAACACAAATTCGAATTTTGTCATCCCTAATCTTGGTATTTGATTATAATATTAATAAGAATAATTTAATACATTGCAACTTTCATAATAATTTAATATATAGAAACTCTCATATAATAATAATAATACATAAATATTGTAACTCTCACATGTTTAATTTAAATTTAATAGCTAATTTAAATATATTATAACTACTATATAATAATGATAAATTATTACTAATAATTTGTAATACAAAAATTATATTTAAAATATGTAACTTATGAAATATTTAAAAGGTTTTATAACTTTTCTCCAACAGTGCTCCACAAAAAAGATTTAAAAATCTTTTTTATACATATATAAATTTAGATATATAAAAAAATATGATGTATAATTAATATATATATATATATATAAGAACAACATTCTTATTAATGTGTAATATTATTATTAATGTGTGATATTATATTATTAATATATTTGATATGATATCAATTATATTAATAATATAATATTTCTACCTTATATAATTTGTAATTATTTCTTTTTATGTACAGTATTATTTTTCTTATTTTGTAATAGGTTAAAACTTATATAAAGACTCTCATTGTACAGTTTTAATACACAATAAAAATATACTTCTCTTTATATTTTTCACATAGTATTAGAGTTATAGTATTTTCACTGTCGTTTTACTTAGTCGGAGATTTGTTGAAATTGTTTTTAGGAACTCATCAAAAGTCCACCAGAGTTCTACTGAAAAAGCCGCTGAAAATTGTCGAAAGGTTGCCATATTAAACACCGCCCACCCCAAGAGACTCAAACACCTCCGGTGATTCCAACACTACCTAGAACACGCCGATCGGAGATCGAAACACCACACACCCACCGCCTGAAGGTCTTTGCCACTGGTCACTACCACTTTAAATCCCGACTGTTATATCGCACCGTGACCGACACTACCCTATCTAGGAGAATCCTCAGTCTTCGACCATTCAAACGCCACTAGATTTACATTGATCGGAGATCAAAAATCACCAAACGCGTGGCCAGCTTACTGTTTGCAATAAGGGTTTGTTTGTAAACTTTTTAATATTTGAAGGTCAGATCATAATATTCTATTCTTTTGGGGATAATTCTCAAATTTCCAAAAAATTTGAAATTATTTTGTAATTATCATATTTTTAAAGGTCATTTGGTAATTTTTAAAAGAATAAGGGTCACTTTGTCATTATTAAAAATATTAAGATAAAATTATAATTATTAAAAGTTTAAGGGCTAAATTATAATTACTAAAAGTTGAAGAGGGAATTTTATTTTTCAATAGATAAATTTGATGTTTTTCAGCGTATTCATATTATCCTTGATGGATATAATTATATCTTATGGGTAAAAGGTATGTGTAGCTTTCTGAAAGGCTAAAAACTTTGGCGTTATATCACTGATGATGTTACTCTGCCCAAGCAGTGGAATAACTAAAGTCCGGAGACTTTTATTGACAAACTAGATGATTAGAATAGTAAAAACCATCAAATTATTACATGGTTTCATAATACTTCACATCATCCATTAGTGTTCATTATGGTCGATTTGATACCGCCAAATCACTTTGGGATTTTCTTGTACATCGCTACACTGCCACAGATCTCTTTCATCAATACCAACAACTGCAAAATTTACATCACCTTTGACAAGAATCAGAACAATCCATCACCGACTTTCATTCTCAAATGCAGTTAATTTGGGACCAATTGACTTTTTTAGAATCAATTTGAAAGAATAATAATGATGTTCAAGCCTTTATTGTCTACCAAGATTATCAACGTCTAGTCTAATTTCTCATGGCTTTGTAATATAAATTTGAGAGTACTTGTGCTTTGCTACTTCATTAGAGGCCCTTGCCCACTTTGGATCAGGCTATTGATAATCTTATTTCTGAAGAAACAAGGTTTGCTACTATTTAGCAAGTTCATACAGATACAATATTTGCCACCTCACAACACAAATATGACAGCTCCATTCAACACAAGACGTGTAATTATTGCCACTTATCTGGACATGTAGTTCTCACTTGTCCGACACGTAAATGCAAAAAATATCAAAAAAATTAGACCTTATCATTTTGAAAAATATTATCCCAAAAGCAAACAGTCTTAGGGTACTACTTCTACAAGAAATGATGATTTCTTACATGTGGGTGTATGTATGTGCTATTGTGTCTATTGCCTATTATGCGTATCATATACGAATTTAAAAGCGGCGGAAGCGTAAATTATGCAATAAACACAATAAATAAATATATTAATCGCATTAATATATAAATAGGGGTTGAGAACTCACCTCAATGTGTAACGTTATACACGTATTTTTTCGAAGTTCACATGGAGACCAACTCGCGGGCAGTTCTAGTCACCAACTTAGTTGGCTTGGTGAACTAGAACAGTAGCCCTATACGCAGCACTAGGTTTAACTCTTAAACCTAAAAATGACCAGTGTGTGTTTTTATTATTTTTTCCAAAAGAATCAGAAATGGAGAATTTGAAACAATTCACAAATTACTCCAAATGAAAGCATAGAGAAAATAAAATAATTTTATTTTTCCTCTCTTTTTTTTAATCTTTTTTTTTTCTTCTTCTTCTTCCATTTCTCCATTTCTCTTTGGTGCATAATGCCCAAAGTTGCACATACATTCTCTTCTCTCTCTCTTTCTCTTTATATATATATATATATATAAATATATAAAATATAATAATAATATAATATATTATTTAATATAAATAATAATATAATAAGAGAGATATTTTAATTATTTAATAATTAAATAATCAAAATAAGAAATAATCATTTTACCCTTCATAAATAGTTACCAAACATACTCCTAGTGAGTCCCACCAAATTCTATACTTGGGTAAACTCAACTGAGGGTCCACAATGCCCCAAGTATCTTTATACAATTAGTAAATAATAATTATTAACTAATTATTGTATTTAATACTTAAATACGGATACGCACGCATTCTCGTGGTAGTGTTGAATATTGTTGGATTAAACAATTTAATCCAGCATGTTGTCCCAGTACACAACGAGTACACTCCATATCGCGAGACTTTTTAGGTCCTACGCCCGATTTGTCAAATGAAACTATTCTATAAGTCCATAAGCAATGCCCCACGCACACGTCACAGATATACAAATCAGCGTGTTAAACTATACAAGTTGAGGTTACAACGCATACGTATAGTCCTTCCGTCATGATATCCTGGATGTGCGAGGATATAGATTTCCACCATCAAATCCCCTAGTGCTCATCCATATCTTATCTCCAGACTTGTATCTCATTGAACAATATGTGCAAACTCTTTTGCCATATTGTTCTATCCTAGCGGAACTCTTTCCTGGGATTGATACTTGTGCCCACAAGATTTTTTGAGATACAGTCTCGAAGCATCTGGATATTTAACTCCCTGTACGAGCTGACGGATCCCATATCTATACACACTGAACTCTATAAGCATCGGATCATACCCAGCGACATCCAGTGGTCACACCATTAAAGGTCTGTGGCATGCATGGAACCAAAGTATGGTGGATCACTTACAAGCCCACCGTGACACTCAGGTCAAAGGACCACGTATGATACTCAACTCGAGAGGACCCTCCGTTGATGGCTTAAATAGGATGTTTATCGAAGGCCTTAATGAGTATATCTCATATTCAGTCCTAACTGGATATCCATATGTCAATATAAGCTCCAAGCTCACGGTCGGCTAGGAACGACCATCTATATCCTATAGGTATGACATATGCTGATCTATATTTAAGGTATCCATTGATAGATCCGCATTGGCAGAAATAGATCAAGGACAATTATTCAAGAACATACTTACGCAACTAGCATTTTCTGGCACCTGATTGCAACTCTTGCAACTATGCAATTACTAGTATATTCCTAAGTCTATGTCCCATTACAGACAAGGCTCCAACTCTTGGATCTGCTGAGTATTCTAACCAGCTAACAATTAGTTGTGCTAACATTTAACATTTATATCTATCAGCGTGGCTAACTATAAGCCCTTATCTAAACTTTTTTAGATCTGATCTGAACTTCTTAAGATTTTACAATGTCTGTAATGTTACATTGCATGGTATAATATAAATGGATATTAGCAATTTAATGGAATGTACACTTGTATAAATACACAAGTATATGTACATTCAGGGATGGCACGTAAGTATCGACCCTAACAAAAACAACCAACTTTGCCTTTTAATAATATTACTACTGTTTCTCATGCTCCTTTTGATCTTATACACTTTGATATTTGGGGTTCGTCTCTCAATACTACTATAGGCGGATGTCGATACTTTGTTATTTTTGTTGATGACTATTTTTTATATACATAGTTATTTCTTATGAAACAAAGATCAAAACTTACTAAAATTTATCGTGATTTTGCTCAAATGATTAAAACACAATTTTCTTATTCTATTAAGATCTTTCGCACAGATAATGCTATGAAATATAGAGATTCTGATTTTTTAAATCTTTTACAAGAACATGGTACTATTTTTCAAAGATCTTATCATTGTACATCTCAGTAGAATGGGAGAGCCGAACAAAAATACAAACATATTCTTGACATAGTTCGTGCTCTTCTATACAATGAGTCACCGTATAAATGTCTATATGGACTCCCTCTTAATTATAATCTCCTTAAAGTTTTTGGTTGTGTTTATTTTGTTCTAATTCAAAAATATAAACATACCAAACTCAAGCCTCGCACACAATTATGTTATTTTTTGGGATACCGGATAGAACATAAAGGTTATAGGTGTTGGGATCCTATCTCTAAATGCCATCATATCTCTCATCATGTTATATTTCTTGAACACAAAATGTTCTCCTCCATATCAAACTTCCATTCAGTGTCTCCATCCACTTCTCAATTCTTTACTAACAATACTATTGACTTATTTTTGGATACTTCCTTTGAGTTTCATATAAGTGAACTTGTTGATACGACGCCTGTTTTTAAGCCTTCCATCTTATCTGAAGGATATGCTCTTGATATCTTTGAGGCCTCTCTTATACCCTCTCTTCGTCGTTCTTCTCAGGTAAGAGAACTTCTTATTAAACTTAGAGATTATCACTGTTCTTCTACTACTCTTTCATTATATGAACCCCATTCCTATTCAAAAGTTAGTGCTAACCCTATTTGGTAACATGTAATGACAGAAACATTGTAAGCTATTGGGAAATCGCGTATTTGGGATTTTATTCCTCTTTCACCTAATAAAATTGCCATTGGTTGTAAATGAGTGTATAAGATTAAGATCAAGTCTAATAGGTCCATTGAGTGATATAAAGTTCATCTTGTTGCAAAATATTTTACTCAGGAATATATAATTAATTATAAAGAAACTTTTACCTATGTTGCTCGCCTTACTTCTGTTCAGAGTTTGTTAGCTATTACTGCAGTTTATGGTTGGGCATTATTTTAGATGGACGTGAAAAATGTATTTCTTAATTGTAATCTTTCTGAAAAATTCTATATGAAGCCTCCTCTTGGTTATCCACATCCGCTAAGGATGGTCTGCAAACTTCATTGAGCTTTATATGACCTTAAACAAACTCCTCGTACTTGGTCTATAAAATTCAGTAGCACTATTTCTCAACATGGTTTTCAGTCTAGCCCTTATGACTCGACCCTTTTCATCCACAAAATAAAGTGATTGTATTCTACTACTTCTATATGTTGATGATATGATTATCACAAGTGATGATCTTATTGGTATTTCTACTCTCAAGGACTTTCTTTAGCAACATTTTGAAATGAATGATCTTGACACCCTTAATTATTTCCTTAGCCTTGAAGTACTATTTGACTCTACTGGGTATTATCTCTCACAGGCTAAATATGCATCAGATCTACTTGACAAAACTGGCTTGACAGATAGTAAGATTACTTCTACTCCTCTCAGGCGTAATGCTAAACTCTAATCCTCTAATGGTACTCTCCCCAGTGATGCTACCCTCTATCATCAGTTGGTTGGTAGTTTGGTTTACCTTATTGTTACTCGCCCGGACATTGCTCACAATGTTCATGTGGTCAGTCAATTTATGGTCGCTCCTCATACTTCTCATTATGCAATAGTTTTTCATATCCTACATTATTTTAAAGGTACACTTTTTCATGGCCTCTATTTTTTGGCTCATTCTTTTTTTGTGTTACAAGCTTATACTGATGTGGATTGGGTGAGTGTAACTACGGATCGACGATCGACTATTGAATTCTATCTTTTCTTGGGTATTTTTTTTTTATGAAAAAGTAAGAAGCAGACAGCTATTGCTTGTTCTAGTACTGAGGTTGAGTATCGTGCTCTTACTGATACTACTCAAGAGATTGTTTAGCTCCACTAGCTTCTTGAAGATATGGGTATTTCCCACATTGGCGCTACACCTCTTTATTGTAACAATCAGAGTGTCATTCAATTTACTCACAATGATATTTTTTATGAGTGGACTAAGGACATTGAAACAGATTGTCACTTTGTTCAGCAACATATTTTTTAAGGAACAACTACTCTCTACTCTATCTTTTCTAAAGATCAACCTGCTAATATCTTCAACAAATCTTTACTTCCTGATCGTTTTCAAACTTTAGTCTCCAAACTTAAGCTTACTTCTACTTCACCATCTTGAGTTTGAGGGGGAGAGGGGTATTAACGTGTAATATTGTTATTAATGTGTGATATTATATTATTATTAATATATTTAATATGATATCAATAATATTCCTACATTTAATAATTTGTAATTAGTTTTTTCAGTGTATAGTATTATTTTTCCTATTTTGTAATAAGCTAAAGCCTATATAAAGACTCATGTTGTATAGTTTTAATACACAGTGAAATATACTATATTTCTCACAATTCTATTATGTAGTAGGTATAGATATTTTTTTAACATCAACCTATACTTAGTGCTGTAGCATCTATTCAAGAAACTTTAGTAAACTATGTCTTGAATTCGGTCATTTTGACTAAACTTAAACTATAGCACACATAATCGTGAAAGACATAATTTTACAGGTTAGTGTATTAATACCTTGCCCTCTATCTTGATTCTAGTATGAGATTTAGAGAACAACTCAATTCTCATAGTTGCAATTCTATGATTACCCTCACATAAGTGAGTCCTTTAAGTGTATATGTAACCTATACTTTGCAAGAGTATGCTTGTCTTGAACTCATTCAAAGTAAATACTCTTCCTAATGTCACGCAAAATTACACATTTTTCATAAGGATGAGCAGAAGCATATTTCCTTTAGAATATGTCCATGATATAAGTGATAAATGCAGTATAAATTGTTCCTACCCATTGAACATCTTTCATAGATTATCAATTATAGAGATTGAGTTACTTTTATAAGTGACTCATTTGAAAATTTAAGCACATCCCTTTTGACAATTTTATAAGATTCATCTCAAAAAACTTTTATAATTTTGTTTATAAAATTTTATGTACTCCCATCTTATATGGCATGCTAAAAGAACTCTCTAACCGGTTGCATATATCTAATTTGAATTATTTTTAAGAACTTTGCTCTCAAACTTTTAAATTTCAAATAAAATTCACCTCCTTAAAAAAAAGTGTTTAATTTATTCTTTATTTTTATTTATAAATATTCATTTCTCATATAATTTTGTTTGAAAAACTTGTTAACTAATGTATTTGAAAATCTCGTAACACATGATTGTAAATTGTGAAAACAAATAATTAAACTATAATATCACTCAATAAGAATAATTTTTCTTAAATCTACTTATAACATAAATATTTATGTGGAGCACTAAGATTATTATATGTTAGGTCAATATTGCTATTTATGCGCATTAGTTATTACAATAATTAAAGCATAATGAGAAAACTCATCTTTTTCATCAATAAAATTTAAAAAATAAAATTTGAAGAACATTCATATTAATATTATTACAATAAATCTATAAAAATGATAATTTTATTCGAATATTTAAAACATACAAAATATATAGCTATCAACATCATTATCAAAATTTTATAAAATTAATTTTAGCATGACCACCAATTTTCACAAAAGAAATTTGACCTATACAATAACAACAACAACAATAATTTAGCAAGTAGTTTAGTAGAGAAATAATAATTTATTTTAAATAAAATATTTAATTTAACTATACATATAATAACTTTTGTATAACAACATATAAAAATATCAACTATGACACAAACAAAAAAAATGAATACATGTGTCTTTTCAATCATATAAAAATATTGATTAAGATAATAAAAATTAAACATAACAAATTTTTTTTAAAAATTGAACAATACTCATTCACTTCGAGTGTACTCAATATATTATTAATTATATAAACTAATACTTATGAAAAATATTATTACTCACTTTTAAAACTAATAACACTTAAAATATTTTATAACAAACAATCATTTTATATTAAATCAGTTATAACATTTTTATATGATATAATATTATGATATTATTGACAATAAGAAGAAGAATAAAAAAATTTAACTCTATTACAAAATATATTTGAACTATAAAAATATAACACATGTAATAGATAAATCAATTTGTAAGACATATTGTACACATATTTTTTAAGAAACAAATATAAATTATTAACTCCCCAGATTTAATAAATCTATATAGCCTTGAAAGCAATAAGTTTTTTTTTAAGAAAACTTCAAGTTGATATGATTTTTTATTTTTGATTTTTATAAAAGTATAAGAAAAAATAGAACACTACAAGTCTATTTTAAGGACATATTATTACTAATTAAAAAGTTCCTTATAATTAAAATATCATAAAAAAAACTTTAGCTAATTTTATTGTTAATTTGTAAACAACTATCTTAATACCAATATCATTAATATTATTATGAGTTACACAATATACTAAATAATACAATAAACTAAAAATTAAGGTTAATATTTAAAAGTATTGATCATATGTAAAAAAAATTGTTTCTACGGATTATAACAATTTGTTTCAAATGACCCTTTCTTTACAAATTATATATATATATATATATGTATGTGTGTGTGATCTAGTAGATTATATAGTTTATTATATAGTTAATAACACTACCACATATTATTGTATAATAAATTTATAATTTTTACATAATTTATAATATATTATAAAATTTTATCATTATTCAAAAATTCACCATATAATGAGATAGGTTGCCAATTAATTATATATATACATACATACATACGTGAAATCTCCATATAGCTTTTTATATACAAAATTCATGTCCCATATATATTCTCAAATAACCAAAAATTTTCTCCAAAGTATTACAGTGTACTGAAGAACAAATATATAAAGTAGTAGCCTTAAATGTAAAAAATAAATAAATAAATAAAATGAAGAAGTTTATTTCTCAAATAATAAACAATCAACAACATGAATAACAAATTAATGATTCCATCAACAATTCAAATATTTACATTGCAAACTTAACAACAATGATTCTCCAAATTACTCGTATTAAAATTAGAAGTTATGATCCTACTAAAAGTAAACTCCATCAAGAATGACTACACGTCCATACAAAAATTCAAGAATAATAATGCACGTATCTAATACACGAAGACAAAATTTTAAGATCGTTAATAAATAATATAAGACATTATTTGAATTTAGATTATTGGGTAAATTTATTTTATATATTATTTTAATTATATTTTATATTATATGTTACCATAAATATAAGATGTAGAAAATATTAACAACATATGTATATATATAAGTAAAATAAAGAACAAAGAAAAATAAAACTTAACTTTGAATAAAAAGATTCATGTTAATAATATTATCTTAAAATTAAATAATTCTCCTCTCATTTAAATAAAGATAGATTTATATAACTTTAAAATATAATTTAATATTCGTAGCTGATCTCTATCAATGAGCACAATCACAATTGAGAATGTCTAAGTGGCCATAGTCGTAGTTATTTAAAAACATGATATAAAAAATATTTTGTTTATTTTATTTATACGTGGAAATTCATTTTCTTGTCTTATTAACTATCACACAATTCTAATAAGGATAAATATCTCTTTATATAAAAGTATGTAGTTTAGGTATTAATTCTAATATTAATAAGAATCAATTAATATATTGTAATTTATATAAAAATTTAATATATAAAAATCCCATATAATAATAATATAAAAATATTGTAACCAAGGATATAACCAAAAGAAAATTCGGCTGGGGCTAATTTTTTTTTTTTTGATTCAGTTTTATGGTATAAAATAATTTTATTCATAAAAATAATTATGCCTTATATGGAGATATAATGAACCTTAAAATATATAAATAAAAAACAATAATTAAAAAAATAAATGAAAATAAAAAATATATTCTACTATTGAAATTATGCTAAGAGATATATCACATTATATAATTCATCTATTATTATTTTTGAATTAGTAAAACTAATTAAATTTATTATTAAAACTAAATTTACTTTAAAACACATATAAATATGAAGTAAATAAAAGATAACTAAAAACTTAAGTGTTACTAAATTAAAATTATTAGGTAGAATTTGTGAAAATAAATAATTAAATAACATTTAAGTTCTTTGAAGCAGTATTAAAAAAGAAGTCTTTTGAACTATAAATAAATTTAATGTAAAAAATAAATAAATAAAATTTGAATATTTCTATCCAATTAAGGTAAGAAATATAAATAAACAATCATATTACTATATGTTGTTAATTTAAAATATACAAATTCTCAAAGAAAAATTAATTTAACACATAAAAAGAATTTAAGGGCAAATAAAAAATTTATAATAACTAAATAAATATAATATATATATAAATATATAAATATATTATTTTATTTTTTAATTTATATTAAATTTTTTTTTAAAAAAACTCAAGTACCCTTAATTCTGTCGTAAATTATAACTCTCACACATTTAATTTAAATTTAAAGATTATAACCAATATAGATGTGTTACCTCTCACTTCTCACCTCATTAATGAATTGAAATTTGAGACTTGAAAGTGGTCCAAATACTCAAATCAAAATAATATTGAAACTGACTTTAAAGCAATAGACACAAAATGGTCCACTTCTTTTGTCTCTATCTCTCTGTTTGTCTTCAATTAAAGTTTAATTATTTGTGAAATAATTAAAAAATATATACATAAACAGAAAGTTTAATATTTAATTTAGAATAATACTATATTTGTTAAATGTTATTTTAAAATTGTTATATTAAATTAATATGTTAAGTAATTAATAATTTAGAATAATACTATATTTGTTAAATGTTATTTTAAAATTGTTATATTAAATTAATATGTTAAGTAATTAATAAATAATAAAATAATATAACTTTTAAAATTACCATTATACTATTTTGAATGAGATTTACTTAACACATAATTAAATATAAAAATTTTAAAATAATATTTAAAAAGTATAATATTATTCTTTAATCTAACCCCAAAACCACAAGAACTCTCTAACTTCTAGGCAACTAATTGAGATATTTATTTTGTTTCCACTTAATTTTTGGATGTACATTTTTTTTTTTTTTTGCTTTACTAATATGCTTAATTGTTTTTAGGTGATTGGTGAAAATGAATTAAAAAAATTTGTGATATGTAATATTAAATGATTTGCAAAAATAGAATTTTATTTTGCATAATAAAAGATATATACTGTTGTTCACCATTTCATATAAAAAAGACTTTTAATTATATAAAACTTAAAATTTAATGCAACCTTAAAAAATATATTAGAAAATATTTTAATTTTTTTTTATAAAAATATTTTAATTTTTTTTTTATGAAGATGAAAAACTCTTCACTTACAAAATATCAACTCTCATTTTCTATCCGGGAGCTTCTTAATTCTTATGCTTTACAATCAACCGGGCTGTATTTAAGGGTAAAATAATTTTAAATATATATATATATATTTGACTCATTAAATCAAGCAATCTTCAATACTTTTTCTAATTTTAAGGACTTTTAATTAAAAAATGAAGTTGTTCTATTTAAATATTCTCAAATGTTAACAATTCATTTTTTTTAGTGTTTTAACTTTTGCTTTTTAATTTATTAAGAAATTCTCTTACAAAACCAAATTCCAATAATGTTATAGTCATAAGGCACTAAAGAATTAATTATAGTAGTTCAAGTTTCCTTGACAAAAAGTTGCAAGCATGCAATTATTAAGTGGTAGAAGATAATGATATTTATTTACACATAATTAACAAAATAATAACACCATCTTCTTTGTCAATTGGCATAATCCACAAGTAGTAACACAACAACAAGAAAAATAAGTATATAATCAATCCAAGTTTGGTAGTTTGTCAAAAGCCCACCAAACAAATAATACTAGTTCATAAATTTTGATACTCCCAAAAAATATTTTCAAATAATTAAAAATATGTATATATACTTTCAAGATTACAGATATATTCTCATTGTTTTTCTAGAAACAAAAAACACTTTTATAAAAAAAAAAGAATATTTAAAAAAATAATAACAAAAAATATGACCAATTATGAGTAATTTATTCATAAAATTTGGGATGAGAATTTTTGTTTTGAAAAAAGAAAAGGGTTTGTTTTTTCTTTTGGAAAAGGGCAAAAAAAAAAAAAAAAAAGTTAAGTGCTTAAATGACAAAATAGCAACCACAATTATACCACATTTGCATATATGCTGCCGACACTTATTCCCATACCTAAGGTCCGGATTTAGGCTCGGAGTCCAAGCCTACTGATGATAGTTTCTGTGAAGAACTTCTTTTGTTTTAAGTCTACAAAAACTTCACATGCATTTGCTATATCAATCATCATTTGGTTTGGTCCTTGAAAGAAAACCATTTCACTCTGTTTCTCAGTCTCACACTCTGTTTTCCTGCAACAGAGTTAACAGACAAAGCAAAATTTCTCACTCCGTTTCCATCTTTTTCATTCTTCTTTCATCAAGTTACATATGTTATCTCTTGCAAATTTGTTATTTTTAGCTACTTAATTTCCTCTGTTTAACCACTTCTTGATTCTGTATAAAGCCCTGCACAACTCTGTTTGAAGGCCCCTGTTTAGCTCTTTCAAGCCAAAATTTGCAAATTTGCTTCATTTTTAGTTCTTAATCTCAGCCAAAGTGTACAATCCCCTCACTTCTGCTTCAAAAATAAGCATCTGGGCATCTAAAAATTTATTTCATAATTGTTTCTGTTTTTGGCATTATCCAAACTAATCTCCTCTGTTTACCCACTTTTTGATGCTGTATAAGCCCTGCTCTACTCTGTTTTCTGGCTCCTGAATTTCACTCAAAGAGTACAATTCAGTCACTTCTGTTCTCAAAAGGAATTGCCTGAGTATCAAAACATTCATTGCATAGTTTGTTCTGCTTTTGGCATTATCCGAAGTAAAGATGCTGTCAACAAAATCTGAATCCGATATCACAAGCTTGGCGCCTTCATCGCCATCAAGATCACCAAAACGTCCTGTATATTTTGTGCAAAGCCCTTCGAGGGATTCTCACGATGGCGACAAGTCATCTTCAATGCAACCAAGTCCAATGGAGTCACCTTCACATCCATCTTTTGGTAGGCACTCAAGAAACTCCTCTGCCAGCAGGTTCTCGGGAATTTTCAGGTCGTCTTCGGGGAGGAAAGGGACCCGAAAAAGGAATGATAAGGGATGGCCTGAGTGTAATGTGATATTGGAAGAAGGGAAATATGATGAGTTTGACGATAAGGCTTTTACTAGGAGGTTTCAGGCCTTCATTGGTATTTTGAGTTTTGTGGTTTTGTTCACTGTGTTCTGCTTGATTATCTGGGGGGCTAGCCGGCCTTACAAGGCTGAGATTACTGTGAAGGTATGTAAATTTGGTTTCTTAATTCTGTTCTTTGGTACTTAATTTTAGTTGGGTTTCATTATGTTTGTCTTAGTTTTAGAAAAAAAAATGAAGCATGAAAATGCATGAAATGTTTTAGTATGTAGTCAGCATCATTTAACAATGTTGAATATGTATTTTTAAAGCCAAGAGGGCATTTTGTATTGGATTAACCTTAGGTTTCAGATTCCTGATATAGTATCTGCAATTAAGGACTTTAGCAAAAGCTAGGCCATTGGATTAGCAAAGTGATGAATGAGACTTTCAATAAATCTACAGTATATGAACCAAAACAATAGCTTAAACAGATTTGTTTTTTACTCAAATTTTGAAGAAACCTGGGTTTGGCCATGCATTTGTTTCAATTGACTGATTCAGTAGAAATGGAAGTCAATATAGACACTAGAATTCTTACAATGTCAAAGTGAGTTTTATTTTTAAGGAATGTTCTTCCTAGACCTTTTTGTATTTAATTTAATTTCTTACAAACTTGTTAGAATTTCATGATTGTTCATATTGATGACAATACATTCAGGCATTTTTGTTAACAAAGGTTCGTCAAAAGTTTTTTAATTTGGTTCAGAAAATTATGTTTGAAACTTGCTAAAAGAAAGGAAATAATAACATTGTGGGACTGATTTTGCCGAAAGGAATCCATTGATGAAAGCATGGTATGTTTATGAAAGTAACTTCTTTTGAACAATTGTGGCAGTTGTTCATAAGAATTCTTGATTTTCACGGGTGCCTAAAGGAACTGTGTTCTTTGCAGAGTGTGTCAGTGCATAACTTCTATGTTGGTGAGGGTTCAGACGCCACTGGAGTTCCAACAAAGATGCTAACAGTGAATAGCACATTGAAAATAAATGTGTATAACCCTGCTACAATATTTGGTATTCATGTCAGCTCCACGCCCATCAATCTCGTCTATTCAGAGATTGTTGTTGCAACAGGCCAGGTGAGAAATCTGTTGCCAAACTCATCTTTCTATCTCTAAGAAATGTAAAAACTGTCAATAACATTAAGAGATGGTAAATTATTTGATCATATTTAGACTCCTCAAAGCAAAGAAGCAAAAGGCCTAAACATCTTGAATGGATGCAACTCTGTAGTCCTGTTGAAATATTCTATTTTAGACCAACGTGTGATCTTCCACTTGTGATTGATTGCAGTTGAAGAAATATTATCAGCCAAGGAAGAGTCATCGAACGGTGTCGGTGAACTTGGAAGGTAACAAGGTTCCACTCTATGGGGCAGGATCAAGCTTAACGGTTTCTCAAACTGGAGGTGAAATTCCATTGACATTGAAGTTCGGAATCAAATCAAGAGGAGAAGTTGTGGGAAAGCTGGTGAAGACAACTCATAGAAAGCAAATCTCATGTCCCTTAGTCATTGATATTCTCAGCACTAAACCCATCAAGTTCAAAAAGAATACGTGCACATATGAGTGAACAAATGTCCATTGATGAGATTTTTGAGTTTATATCAGTTGCTTATATTTACGGTCTTGTATTTTCTGGATTGCAGGCCTGGATTCCCTCAACATCATGTGAAAATGAGATTTATTGATAGTTTTTATAAGGTTCAACGCAAATAACATGTATATATACTGTATTGTATGTATGATATTTTCTGTTTCTTCATGGAATGAATTAATGTTGCCAAGAATGTAAACCAAAAGAGAAGATTGTCAAGAAATCTGTGCTTATTGCTTTAAGTTTTAGAGGGATGTTCACAGTCTAATAACTCCAGAAAAGAGACTGCATGCGAGCATTAAATCCTAACAAATTTATAATATGCTTTCAAACATGTCAACTAATATTTTATTGTCCATAATCTTATAAAATTGATTTGAATTCTAAACCTGGACTCTGCTGTCTCGTATGATCACATGAGATCATTAAGGCAATAAGGCACCAATTTTGCATTATGAAAGCAATAATTTTTTAGACTTTTGCCCCTTGAGCTAAAATAGTAAAACTTTTACGTGCCATACAAACTAATTGCAATAGCCAATAAGGCCATTGTAATTATGAAAATTTTGATTTCAGCCAAAATTTTCCTACTTCTATTGGGAAATCCGGATCTTTGACACCAATTTATTTTTAAAAGGAAGAGAATTTGGGTTATTAAAAATAAGTTTTTAATTGTTTTCTTAAAAAAGAAACTAGTTATTAAAATAGGGAGAGAACAAGAACAAAGAAAAGAATGGCCAAAAGACCAAAGTGGTGCATGCACGTTATTTTTGTAGTTTCTTTGACTTTTTTTTGTTTTGTTTTGAAAGCGTAGTTTCTTTGACTGTTCATGGCTTCATTTTGTATCCTCATTTCCCATTTAACTGACTGATCACTTAAATACAACCCTCGGAAACCCTCTGAAACCCAGATCTCATTGAATCTTGCTCTCTCCCAAATTATATCGAGTACTAAATATCAAATTATCTCTATCTCCATGTTTACTCCAAAACCCACTTCAAGATTCATCCTTTTCAGTCTCTCCCTCCTCCTCCTGCTCTCTTTCTTCACCAACACTATCGTTGCCTCTGATCTTGACACTGATAATGATAACAGTGATGGTGAAGATGAAGAGTTTCAGGAGTTATTATCCTTAGACGAACAAGAGGACCATGAGAATGAAAATTCTCAAGTGGGCGTGGATTCAAAATCTGAAGCAGAGGTATTATCAAAGGCACAGAGGATAGTTATTGAGTTGAACAGTGAGAATGTGAAAAAGGTAATCGATGAGAATGAGTTTGTTTTGGTTCTTGGGTACACGCCCTGGTGTCCAAGAAGTGCTGAGCTTATGCCTCAGTTTGCTGAGGCTGCAACTTTGCTCAAGGAGTTGAAGAGTCCCCTTGTGATGGCTAAGCTTGATGCTGAAAGATATCGCAAGGCGGCTTCTATGCTTGAGATCAAAGGGTTTCCCACTTTGCTTCTTTTTGTCAATGGTAGCTCTCAGGTTTACACTGGTGGATTTTATGCGTAAGTTGTTTGGTTCATATTCTTAATTTGTTGTCAAGTTAGAATTTTATTGGCAGATGCTGTGTTTCCACGAGCTAATTCACTTACATGAATCTTTGTTTGGTTGTTTAGAGCCTCACATAACATTAAGATGTAATTTTTTGGTTGTTTTGCTTGCCATATTATGCTTAATTGCAAAAGTGTGATGCCGTATTATGATTATTTTAAGGCATTCTTGTATTTGAATGGAACAAATTATTGGTTTGTCTTGTCTTTTTGTTATAACTTGAGCTAACTATGTTTGGTTGTAGTGATGATGATTTGTTGCTCATGGCTGTTATCTTAGATTAATTTCTCTATCTTGTCAATTTTATATATTTTATCATTTTAAATTAAGTGTTTGGTGTTATTACGTCCATGAAGCGTGGGTTAACTGGTTTAATGGGTTGATGTACAACCAGGGCAGATATAGTGATCTGGGCAAGGAAAAAAACTGGTGCCCCTGTTATTAGAATAAGCTCTGTGAATGAGGCAGAAGAATTTCTCAAGAAATACCAAACTTTTGTTCTCGGTCTGTTCGATAGGTTTGAGGTACATAGCTTTGGATTACTTTATATGGTTGCTTATAGTATTAACAACCGCTAGAATCCTAATTTTGGAATTTAATGATTTATTTCATACAAGTTTCTTGGCTTGATGTTGTCTTTCTTATTGCTAATTCTGTTTTTAATAGAAAGCAACTTTGGCTATCAATATCATTTTCAGAGGGAATAATGCAGAATTACTTGATCACATTCAAGTAATTTTATTAATGTGCCTGGATGAATATAGTTGGGATCCATTTAATGGAAATTCTTTAGATTCATGAAGTCGAGATATTCAACAAGTATAACCTTATTTAGCTAGATTAATATTTCCTGCTTCTGTCTTTAGTGTGGTGATGATAGAAATGCCACACCATGTAAAACTCAATGGCCATTCTTTTCTTTAAGCTTGCCTCAGAATATCTTTTGTATTTCCTAAATGTTTCAAATTAACTAGTCCATTTGCTTTGAGCAAGATATCTTTTTGCTGTACTTTTGCCAACACACTTTCTGATTTATTTACATGATATTAAATCTTCTTAGGGACCTGATTACGAAGAATTTGTAAAAGCAGCAGCGTTTGATAATGAAATCCAGTTTGTTGAAACAAAGAACATTGAGATTGCCAAGGATCTCTACCCAGATTTCAAAGCCACTAGCCACTTTCTTGGAATTGTTAAAAATGAGCCAGAAAGATACACTGAATATGGTGAGTTGGTGATTTGGTAAGGAGATGCCTGCCGTTGGCATGTTGTTTTGTCCAGCAGTGCTTGTTGATTGTATAATTTGTTTCCATTTTGTTGAAAATTATGCTTTATCTGCATTGTTCCAAAGAGGATGGACATTATTTATTGCATGGACTATTGTGATCAGCTTGTTAACTGTCAAATTTATCAGTTTTATTTCCTAGGAGTGTCGATCTAAAATTATTTAGATAAGGGGATTTGGAATTAGTCAATCTTAGTTGTATCGGGCGACAAAAGGATGTTGGCCTTCCCATTTGAAGCGGGCAAGGGGACCCCACTGAGTTTTCTTGTTTCCACACAATGTCAGCAGGAATTTACTAACATAGTGAAAACCTTATTTGGTTTTGCAGAAGAGACCTTTGAGACGGACAAAATATTGCAATTTTTGGACCACAACAAGTTTCCATTAGTTACCAAACTGACTGAAATGAATTCCATCAGAGTTTACTCCAGCCCCATCAAACTTCAGGTTGCAATTACTCCGACTTTATGTTTCTTTGTTGCTTCTATCTTTTTTCTTACGTTGAATTATATTCTTCTTTGTACCTTTTCCGAAAATGAGAGTACCAGGTTAAATAAGGTAATTGAACTGTTTATTGGAGATGGGTGCTTAAATGTTTTAACACATTTCAAATACTATAACAAGAGAATTGGCCAAGATAATCTGGATGGAAATTGGATTATGAATGGAGAGGAATAGCCGATTAATGAAAAAACACAAAACCTTTGCAGTTTTGCCTTGACTTCTTGCCTGTATTTAGTGACTGATCATGTCTGTAACAACTTAAGTTTGATTCAACTTTAACAAATTTTATATATCTAGCTGAGATTACGTCTTCATAAATTATACTTGTAAAACATGCTTATGTGGTAAGGCTTGTAATAACTTGATTCATTATATTCCAGGTTTTTATCTTTGCAAAGGCTGATGACTTAAAGAGTCTTCTTGAGCCTCTTCAAGATATTGCAAGAAAGTTCAAGGCAAAGGTACATAGTTTTCTTGTTTTGAAGCTATTGAAGCAAGCAATTGCATTTTGCAAGTGATCTTATGACATCAGTCTTTTGGTGCAGATAATGTTTATTATAGTAGACATTACAGAAGAAAACCTGGCAAAGCCATTTTTAACTTTGTTTGGGCTTGAAGAATCAAATAACACTGTGGTCAGAATCCAATGTGACTATAAGTTATCATTTGAATATACTTTTTCTGAAGCTTTAAACCGATATGTTCCTCTCTTCCTCATAGGTGACTGCTTTTGATAACAATGTCAGCTCCTTGAAGTTTTTGTTAGAGTCCGATGTGACGCCAAGCAACATAGAAGTAACATTTCTGATCTATTTCTTTCTACTTTTATGAAATATCTAGCTAGGTGACTCATATTGGCTGAAATGATATTTTAGGAGTTTTGCTCAAGGCTCCTTCACGGTACACTTTCTCCTTACTTCAGATCACTGCCAATACCAGATAACGTGAGTGCAATATCTCTTGTTTTTTAGATAATTATTGTGATCATGTGTATTTAATCCAAATAAATGATATATTTCGTCTCTCTTGTTAAAAAAAAGAATGAAAATTATTCTGAAAAAATAGTGGCATGTTTATAGAGGGTACTCTTTGGATGTGATTCTGGGTTGTTTTAGTTTCCAGCATCTCTTTTCTTTTTTGGAGGAAAATGAGCTTGATCCACTCTTACTATCTGACTAACTGGCATAATTTTGCAGATACGGGGAATAGGATTTAAATTGCAATTTCACATCTACAATTCTGAATTTATTTTCACGGTTGCCATTGAAGCAATTTATTATTAGTGTTTGAAAATCAGTCCATTTTTTTAAATAGTCAATGAATCCACATGTTAATGACATCATAATTCCATTGAAATTAATAGATCAAGTCACTTTTGAGTCCTATATATCTCTTTTTTAACAAGTCTTTGAACACATTAACTCATCAAAATGTCACCAAAAGCACTATTTGAAATTTTGACTTTCATTTTGCACACATATACTTGTTCTCCATGTTGTTCTAACTTCTAACAATATAAAATGTTTTATTATGAATTAATAATATCTGACAGCTTTATTATTATGTAATTTTTTATTCATTTGAATTTTCAAATATATTGATGAGCGTCAAAAATTGCAGACGAATGCAAGCGTGCATATTATTGTAGGAAAGACATATGACGACTTGGTTTTGATCAGTCCCAAAAATGTTCTTCTAGAGGTTTGCATCTGTTCTTTTTGTTTCTTGCATCTGAGCTTTTTCTGTTTAAATGGTGAGTATGATCTTGTTTCATCTATTTGGTAATCACATGTTGTTATGCTGCGAATAGGCTTGCATGTTGAGTAGAGGGTGAAATCATTCAAGTGAACCATTTTTTATCATACCACTATCTCTATGTAAAGGACTGTATTCCTTTATATGCTTTAAAACTCAATTGTATAATTGGCATGAGATTCTGAAGCATGCATGCCAACAGATTTCCACGAGTAGCAATGAAAAATATAGAGGTGAAATTGTTTCCCTTTTATCTTTTAGAACTACATAGTCCATTATATGTGCATATTATTGTTGCTTTGCTGCATGTCCATGGAAGCATGATTTCTTGGAATTGTGTTGATCTGCATCTCTATTAGGTATTGTCTGTTTTGGCATGGACATGAATGACTTATGGTTTAATCCATGAAAGGGTCCTCATGGAGAAGAGGCTCACCTCTCCTAGTAAGACGTGACCATCTTTGGGTCTAATGTGGGATAAATGCCTCCTGAACACAATTATGTGCCAAGTGGCAAATACCTAAGCCCAAAGATGGTCATGTCTTACTAGGAGGGATTCCCAGTACATCCCACATGGAGAAGAGGCTCACCTCTCCTAGTATTTTATAGTCCATTTCGATCTAATAATCCTGTAGAATTTTTCCAGAGTCAAGTTATTTCAAAGTTGTTGCCGAAATACTTACTTTGATTGCCACAAAACAGGTATATACACCATGGTGCATCAAATGTCCAACAACTAGCAAACAAATCGATAAGTTGGCTAAGCACTTCAAGGGTTTGGACAATCTAGTCTTTGCAAGGATAGATGCTGCTGGAAATGAGCATCCAAAATTGGAAAAAAAGGTAAGTTTTTTAGGACAATATGTGAATTTTTGGAATTGGAGATTCATTGATGTGGACCAAGTTGGAACTCATTACAGTAATGAGATTATATATCATGGAGAATGGCAATTTTTTTATACAATGTTGTTATTTGTACTTGCAGATTGATCACTACCCAACTCTTTTATTTTACCCAGCTGGTGATAAAGCAAATCCGGTAATTGTCTCATGATATATCCATATCCATTTATTTTGTTTTATATGTTCTCTTAATCCTCCTGATGCAAGATTTTCATTTCTTGTTCAGATTAAACTTTCAACAAAATCCAGCTCAAAGGACTTGGCAGCATTTATCAAAAAACAATTGAAAGACAAAGATCATGCCCCCGAAGTTGAATTGAGAGACGAAGTTCATGTCCCCAAAGATGAATTATAGAACTTTATAGTGGTTTAGAGTAATGTTACTTGAAAGCGGAAGAAAAAAAGAAGTAAATTAAGAAAAAGAAAAGGCAGAGAAACAAGCTGAATGGGTTTATTAGTAAAAGCCTGGAAGGAGTGTTTTCAAATGCTTCCAGTATTATAATTTTGCTTCATTATTTATACATCTCTCACAGCTGTGAGTTGTGACAACTGCTAGTAGACCTGTTCAATAAAACCAAACTTCAAGAATTTACCTATACTCCAAAAGGAAATTTGTTTTCTTGTAACTTTATTATATTTGTTAATTATAATACCTGGCAAAAAAAGAAATAGTAGTATGTCATTTGATTACATTGATAGATTGCAGCCATATTGATTATGTTGGGAGCATTGTTCATTTTGGAAACCATTTAACCATAAAGGCAAGCGTAGATTTCAGAGACAGTGCATGTAAGAATAATTTCAATAAAACCAAACTTCAAGAATTTACCTATACTCCAAAAGGAAATTTGTTTTCTTGTAACTTTATTATATTTGTTAATTATAATACCTGGCAAAAAAAGAAATAGTAGTATGTCATTTGATTACATTGATAGATTGCAGCCATATTGATTATGTTGGGAGCATTGTTCATTTTGGAAACCATTTAACCATAAAGGCAAGCGTAGATTTCAGAGACAGTGCATGTAAGAATAATTTCTCTTATTTGCCTAGGATTGAATATTTAATATGAAGTATGATAGAGAATTTCCAGCTCAGGGTGATAAGCAAGGAGGAATTTTGGATTGAGAAAGTTGGAGAAGAAATTTCAAGGTCTGAGACTAGTAAGAACAAATGTTGTCAAATCCCATGTACTCCTTCCGCTCAATCCTTTCGATCATGTTTACTATGCCTACTCCACCTGTTTGAAAATTGAAAAAGAAAAGGAAAAAAAAGGCTATGTTGATCAAGAAACAAAAAAATTTCCACGGCTAAAGGCAGTGAAAGACATCCGAAACAATCTTATTGTGAGAAAATATGTGAAAGAAAATGGGAAGGGCATAGAAGTACATACCAAGTGATATTGCACTCAAAAAGATTGTGAAGGACAAAATGAAGATGATTAAAGAAGCTCTCCCCAATAAGCTGACGATCTTTCTCACCACGTATTGCCCAACAAGGGCAGAGATGGCGGTCACAGCAACAAAATAGAGAGCTGCATAACAAATTTGAGAATGACAAATAATTATCTTTGAACTTTGGTAGAAACGACTCTCGAGTCATGAGTGAGTTACTAGTACCGTAAGGAACTGGAAAACGCTTTAGGAGGTAATATTCTACAACAGACATGGATGCGGAAAATGTCATTGCAAAAGTGGCTGTGGCACTTGATACCTACATGCAAGTTCTCAAGCGGTTAGTTCTGGCAAGAATACACTTGTTGTGCCGTAAAGAACATTGTATAAGCAATATAGTTTTAAATGTGAAATATCTTTCTTAACAGTAGGAAAAGATAGGAAAACACTACTGATTTATTCAAGTTCATCTTTTGATCACCAATTTCGACTTCCTCAATAATGAGGTTTGTTTCTTTAATTCAATTCTAATATCAGGCAGGATTATTAGATCGAAATGGACTATAAAATACGCACTCCAGTACATCCCATAACACTATCAAACATTAAGGATAAGTATGAATGCACCTGAGGAGGGATTCCCAGCTCCAGAAACAGAGGACCCAAAATAAATCCTCCTCCGAGACCCAGCAAACCACCAACTATACCAGCCAATAACCCACAGGCACTGTAAAGAACCAGCTGGTGTACTTTCCAGTTTGTGCCTGCTTCCCCCCTGGATGCAATTTTTCTTCTCCCTTTGTACAGGCCAATTGCCTCGTATGCAGTTACTCCAACGGCTACTGGGATCTGAAAAATCATGTAGAAATTAGTTCTCAAAATGTCAACCAAACAAGGAAAATAGCTGTAATATCCGCATTATTTATATTTTACTATTATTAGAATATGTGACCAAAAATATCATATATATTATTATGAAATATGTGCTGTTAATGAAATTATTGTGTATATTTTATACAAATATTATGAATTACTAAAGGAATTATTAAAGAAGTTTTAGATTTTCTCATGAACACATTTTAGTTCAAAATTTTTATAAAATGTTATAATTTAATTTTAATTTTTATATTTGATAATATTAATTTAAACATGTCTATAGTCATGAAAAACTTTGAATTGTATATAAAGTCTATTAATTCGATTTTTAATAATTTTTTAAACATGACCATAAAATTTTAAAAATTTACTATTTCTGCAGTATGAACAAATGAATAATTAATTTTGATCTATCAAATAATTTTATAAAATTATTATTTTCTAGACTATTAAACTTATAGATGTCCAGTATAGTATATTAAAATTTCATAATTTAATTTATTATTTTCAAATTGTTATAATTTTTTAAGTAAGGTAACCTCATTTTAGAAATTTATAGACAAATTCTAAAATGTTTGAAATAAAATTATTTTTAAATAATTTCTCAACGAAATTTGCCTTGAATTATTTAATAGGAACTAATATATGTGTCTTGAGTAAATTTGAGGTGGTTTCATTATTTTATGTAAGTATTTGAATTTAATTCGGACACTAATAATTTTTCAGTGGAAATACCTAATTTGATCCTATATTAAGGATCCATTCATTTATAACTTATACATATTCTTTAGATAAAACTATCCCTAGTTTTAAATGTGACCTAACATAAGCATTTAATCAAGAAATACCTAACTTGTTTCTATCTTGATAATCTATTTATCAATAATTTATACAAATGCTTTAAATATAATTAAGTCTTGTGTTGAATATGACATACACAAGCACTTAACAAACAAGTACCTAATGAAACAGAAAAGTAACATAGGAATTAGTATTAACTAGTAGAAAGTACAAAAAGCTCAAAATCTTGAATGAGTACAAAACCTCTCAAACTTAAAAACCCCTACGTAAAACCCGCCACCACCACTCCCATTATCCACCGGAGAAGGGGTTTCCCCTTCTCCGGTGGATCTGAGACTAAGAGTACAACAACCCGTCTTCTTCGTTTTATCTATGCTTCCCTTATTTTGTTCCGTTTTTTCTGTTTCTGTTTTGCTGTTTGGCTTTTTAGGTTGTTTCTATTAGCCGATGTCTCCCTCCAACCACCATGCTACTGTTGGGGTCCTTGGTTGTGTCGAACCATCGATGTCTTCGGTGGCGGTTGCTTCCGACTGGATCTCGGCGAGCTTAAATCTCCTTGTGCTGCATTTCTGGACTTTTGCCCACGAAGTTTCTGGGATTCGGCACCACGGCTTTTCTTCATATGGCGTTGTCCTCGGTGTACCATCAGTGTCTTCGGTGTTTCCCCTGAGCCTTCTTGCAGCAGTGGTGTGCCTCATCATCGCCATCGAACAGAACAGGACACCAATGCATATCCTTTTCTTCGTCGACTCATGGGGCCGCTGACCTTTGATGGTGTTTCTGACATCGTGGCTTGCTTGGACGGTTCTGCTTCTTCGGTGCTTGATGAGCTCACTTGGGTGTAGTTTTGGCCTGCCTCTGCACTGAACTGTCTCCATGGCTCTGTGGTTTTTTTTTGTTTGTTTTTCCATTTTCTGTTTCAGGTGGAGCCAAACATTCCAGCGGGCGGGCTCTTGTTTAATGTTCGGGATTCATCTGATTGTCGCAGAGTCTCCTTGATACCATTGAGCTCCCCGAGTAGTCACTGGTTGTTTCACCGGCCATTCTCCGGTTGTGCTTTAGTTGGATCCAGTTTATGCGGCCTTTAACATACAACACTACAGCCATTTATGTCGTGCAACCCCCCTGGCCATCTCCCTAAACTCACTGCCTTGCTGACTACAACTGTCATCTAGCCTCTGCACCTAAGCAATCACTGCTCTCAGTAGTTGTGCTCCCGTTCAACGGTTTTACGCCTATTGTGGTTCTGATATATGTACCGGTTTCCTGGTTACTGTTTGTTTGGTCTTTTCAAAATGGAGTATTTGTTTGAATTAGCTTTATTTTTATGCAACAATAATCTCTCCCTTTTTAAGGGATTTGTATTTCCCTCCCATGTGAGGTCTGGTATCATTTTCTACGGAAAGATCTATTTTCCCTTTCTTCGAAAAGGTCTGTCTTCACTTTCTACGGAAAGGTCTATCCTCCCTTTCTATGGAAAGGTCTTGTACCTATTTCTTTTGAAAGAGTTCGTATGTGTTATTACCCAAGATGGGTATAACTGCCACTCTTCTTTGTAAGAGTTTTGGCTCATATGATCTCAAGATGTAATTATCTTATTCTGTTATTTCTTTGATCTGTGTATCAAACGCATTTGTTGTAATATCTTGATGATATTAATGATATGATATGAAATCATTCTTAAAAAAAAAAAAACAAGTACCTAATTTGATCATATCTCGATGACCTATTTATCAATAACTTATACATATGTAGTGTTGAATGTGATCTAATACAAGCACTTAGCAAACAAATACCTAATTTAGTAACTCATTCATAAAACTAAGATGTCCATCTTAAGTGAGTGGATTTATCATCATGTACCACTCATTTAGACACTATATATAGATGGTGTTTATATAAGAAATAGTGTAGAAATTGATTGAAAAGAATCAAATAGAGTATGTATGTGAGTTGAGAGTATTGAGCAATATAAC
The DNA here is from genome assembly GCA_946807835.1 of Ailanthus altissimus. Taxonomy (NCBI): domain Eukaryota; kingdom Viridiplantae; phylum Streptophyta; class Magnoliopsida; order Sapindales; family Simaroubaceae; genus Ailanthus; species Ailanthus altissimus. The sequence goes on along the minus strand of OX327710.1, from coordinate 17,772,244 downwards.
AATTAAGTGTTAATTTGAAAAGGAAGAAGAAGAAGAGAAAAAGATAGTTAAATGTTAATTGATATATTGATTTAAGGTATGTTCCTCTAATATAATTTCTTTAGTTATACTTTACATAATTTTATAAAGTTCATACCTAGTTAACACATTTTTGTGGTGAATTGGCAATGAAAATAAGAAAGAGATTATGTAAAGTAGAAATTGATTGTTAAGTATATGAGTAGTGTATTAACATAAATAAATTGACGTTTTAAAAATTATTTTATAAATATGATTCTTTCAAATGAATTATACTTCATAATGATTATTTAAAACCTTGGTCTTTTTCAAGAACTCTTTAGTTTTAACTTTTGAATATATATGTATATTAAGCAGTAAGTGAGATCCTAAAAAAATAGAGAATTCAATAACAACATGTATAATTTTTTGAATAAAATGTATTTATATGCATGTATTTTTATACCAATATTTTTACTATTTAAAATTTAACACAATAAGGATTCTGGAGAATTTTGTTTCACTGAAAATCTCTAAGAATTCAATTTTATATGAATTTCTAAAATAATGACTGCAATGCTAGAAAACAGAAAATTCAGCAATAAACCAAAATTTCTAAAATCATTTCACCTACCAAAAGATCTTAAAAAATTCTAAAATTTTATATACTAGCATTTACATATGTTTAGTTATTCTAGTTTTAATTTTATAATTTTTAGACAACTGTAAAATATTTTATGAACTAAATTACGAACTATGTTCACATACAGAAACTGTTTGACAGATTTTGTCATGCATAAATATTCTTTTATTTTTAATAATTTTACTAAACCAAATATCTCGAGTAAATTATATATTGAATCCTTATATATCTACAAAAAAATGGGTATAGAGTTTACATGAATCCAACATATAAAATATGAGATACGAGTTTTAGAGTATTTACTGTTCGACACTGCAATAGGAACAGAGGGAGGGTTATAAGTTGAGAAATATATATATTTTGAGAATGATTATGAAAGATAATTAATTGTTATCTTAATGAATAGGATATTTGTAGTCTATAGGCAAGTAGAGATATTTTTTGAAGTATTTGACTTTTATCGAGATAAGTAATTTCATTCATAATGTATTCCTTTTGTTTCAAATACGGAATGTGGTTATTTTGATGATTGAAATATAGAAAAATCTTCAAGAAACTTATGGTTTATTGTTACTTTTAAAATTTATTTTTGCTTTTCCAATTAAATAATTTTTTATTGATTTTGGTTAAAAGTATGAATTTATCTTTTAAGTTTATGTATTTTTTTAAGTTTTCAAATCAATGATTTGTTTATAGTTTCAAATATCTCTTTAAACAAGATTGCAAAACTATGAATCTCTAAATGGTAATTCAAAATTACAGGTTCGATTTTGAATTAATTGGATACTATTTACAAAACTGTTGCAAGCTATGTTATTATGAAAGAATTGAAGTTATGATATTTGAAATGAATTGATTATTGAATTTGAAATTAATTATTGAACCTGAAATTTAAAGAAAATATTTTGGCTCATTGTCTATAGTCATATGATATTGAACGATTGACATGATATATAATTTGGACCAGCTTGTATCCTTTCTAAAAGTGTACACTATAAATAATTATTGGCCAAGTCACCGAGGGTACAAGTGAAATTATAAGATTTCGATATTGGCCGGATCACCGGGGTACAGGTGATACTATATGACATGAGCAACATTTTTATATGAAAGTTTATAAGAATTATTATTAAATCGATTTTTGAAATGATTTATGATATTGGAGAATTTTACTTCGATAAATTGAAATCAAAATCTTTTATTAATACTATTGATGATATTTAAAAATGCTTGCAACCTTTTAAAAAAGAACTCTCATATATTATGAATAGTTTTATTTACTGAGTCGACAACTCACCATTCGTCATTAACATTTTTATAGATTAAATTTTAGCTTGGTGAGTTACCTTGTAATTGGGTATTTAAAGAGCTAATCTTTTACTTAAAAAAAAAAAGTTATGTCTAATAATTTTAATTTTATCTTATTTAAGTTGTAAGAATGATCTAAAAGTTGAGACTTTATTTTAGAGATTTATCTTTACCTAAAGACTTTGAGAAATTTTGATTTGATAAATAAATATTTGATGAATTTATATAAAAAAAATGAGAAGTATAATACTTTAATTTTATAATAGAATTAGTAACATTTTCTTTTAACGCGTGTCTTGTACGCGCAAAAGTACTGGGTGTTACAATAGCATTAACTTATTTGTGCTAAATATCAAGAGAAGGTACCTGCAATAGGTTCGTTGCCCAATATGCCAAAGAGCAGGTGCTTGTGTAATTCTGTTTCCAATACAAGTGAGATCCTTATCAGTTCAGCTCATGAATGCATGAAAGTGATAGAAAAAAAGGCTTCCAAAGGACAATAATCACACAGAAGAAAATACTTTAGCAATCTGCAGTGCAAGGATTGCAAACCAGAGAGCAACAAGAAGTCCGAGTTCCTTCCAGCGAACATTCTCAAGAATGGAGACCTGGGAAGGTTGCAGAATTAGTCCCAAAGTCATTAATGAGAGAGAGATTGTATAAGCAATCTTACCTCTTCTTTTCTAGATGCTTGTGTAGTTGTTTGAGCATCATTGGCAGGGTCTTCAGGAAGGGGTTTGTATGCCACTTCTTCATTAGCATTACCTGATTGGAGCGAATTAGCCCCGCAAAATTAATTTAATATATCTAAGATTGAATTGTCAGAAACTGCTATCTAAAGAATAAAAACCATAAAAAAGAAAAAAAAATTATGTACCAACTCACCATCTGTATTCAAACATCTGGCAGCCTCCTGAAATATCAGTAACATGTGAGAATGATTTGGAGAAATATGGTTGCATTAGAACATAATTACTGATTCCTGGACATTTGAGAAAGTTTCAACTACCTTTTTAATTATTGTTTCTTTTTTCCATGTTTCAACGCCTTTGAAGAATGCTTTAGTGGATGTACCTTCAGATAAGCAGGACCATTAATAGAAATGTCCAACAGAGGAGAATTAAAGAAGTTTTTCATGAGGCAAACATTATAAAATCTTAATTCTAACAAAGTATACCTAAGAAGAGAATGATTAGCAAAATTGTTATCATCCAGTCAGCAAATATCACATTAAAAGCAACTCCAATACTAATGCCTAGAACCAGCATTGGTTGAAATAGAAGTGCCAAGTCGTAGTCGATGATGGGCATATCTAGCATAGGATGCCTCAACTTTAAATTGTAGTAAACAGTCGTTGCCGCAGCACCAGTGATCATACCTGAAACCAGATTGAATTGACACGGTATTAGTTTGATAATATGGTAAAAGGTAATAACCAGAGAATCATCTGTATGTACTGCCCTGGCCCTCTTCATAAAAAGTGATTAGCCGGTGAATGTCATAGACAAAATGAAAGCCATATATAAGATTGAAATAAATGAAAAGCCTTAACAAAAATTGAAGTTGCTTATTTCCTTTTAGCCAAAACCAGTTTTAAATGAATTATGTACTGCAGAATATTACTAAGTACGGCAAATAAAGCAAACTTCTGCTTCCTGTAATAATGGTTACATAGTTGTGTTGGATTCTTAATGTTTACTCTAAAAATCTTCTAAGTGTTTTGTAGAAGATTTACACTTAAAAATATAGAATAAGAAAAGATTACACAATTAAAGAGATGAATACTTACACGCATAAGAAAACGTAAATAATATACGTAGTTCGGTAATAACTGTCTATGTTTAAAGTGGATCAAGGGATCCTAACTTTTTTTATTCAATTTTCAAAGAATTCTTATAAGAGATTATAAGAAATATCCAATAGCGAGAGCTCTTAAGTATCTATATCGCACTATCTTGTGCACTTAAAATACTCTAGTGCTTCTTAAATGTTGTATTCTCTCTTGTTATTGCTTAATTAATTTAAAAGTTTACAAAGGTTTATATAGACTACAAAATATTCTTAAAAATTATATTTCTAGTTAGAATAAGAGTCCACATATTTATAAAGTCCAAAACTGACTTAAACATACGAAATTCAAGACAAAACAAGAAACTCTACATGATTTGGCGCTGCGACGTGGATGTGATTTCATCTTGGCGCTGTGGTGCAAGGGCTTATAATTTCAGTGTTGTGGTGCTCACACTTGGAGACTATCTTCTTGTGTTTTCATGCCCCTCATTGTTTCTGGCATTTTATTTTTGTCCCTTTCTCATCTGTCATCACGTCATTGACCACGTGTCGATTCTTCATTAGTCTCCAACTCAAAATATGATTAAACATAATTTTGAATCACCAATTTCAACAAAACCTCTCATTGATTCAAAATCTCTCTTCAATAAGCTTTACTAGATTGATCCATTCCAATGCTCTATCATTTAGTGTTAACTCTAGTTAATCTTTGTCCAGACTTAGCACTTCTTGAGCCCGTGACTTTTATCTCTAAAGAGACGAATGCACATTTACTAGGGTAGCTTTTACGTTGTGATCTCCTTTATCACTCTTGACACTATGACCACAATATCTCAGTGATTAAGACTTATACTTCTAAAAAACACCATTCCTATACATTTTCTTTTGACTTTTGTTACCCTGGTGAGTTTCTCTCCAATGCTGCCTCTTAGTTTGCTCCCTTTTAACAATCTATATTGACCAATTACAACATTCTCATCAAGTACATACAGCCCATTTTGTGCTTTTCACCCTTCATAATCTCTATAGATCCTTTCATCACCTACAATACTTCTTTTTCTACTTTGTATAAATACCCATCTTGATTTAGCACTCATAGGGATATTAAGTTCCTCCTAACTTTAGGAATGTACCTTACACTAAGTAACTCCCAATCTTCTCATCATGCATCTATATCCTTATACTACTAATCTTTATGACTTCATTAGTCATATCATTACCCATTTGTGCGTTGCCACCCCTAATGTATCTATAATTGGTAAATAAGGACCTATCCAAACGCATATGGTAATTACAGCCAGAATCAAGTATTCATTCACCAGCATACTTCTTATTAGAAGCTATCAACAATTCTGCAACCTCATAGTCTTCCCCACAAACTATTACAGTATATTCATCATTCTTTACCTTTTTTTTTCTGGACAATCCATCTTTAAGTGCATTTTCTTATTACAATAATAGCACTTTTTAAATCTGCTCATCTGATTATTTTTTCCATCTTTATATATAGCTAATCCCGCTACACTACTAGATTCAGATCTTTTCCCTAATTATTTATAGTTAAAATTATTCTATCTATTGAACTATTTTATACTTGCGAAAGGCCATAGTTGACCAACCTATGTTCTGATACCACTTGTTGTGGTTTTCAACGTGCACTCTAAAAATATTCTAAGTGTTTTGCGAAAGATTTTTACTTATAAGTAACCAAGAATAAGAAAAGATCATACAAATAAAGAGATGAACAATCATACATAAAAGGAAGCACAAACAATTACGTGGTTCGGTAATACCTGCCTATGTCTACGGTAGATCATAAGATCCTAATTTCTTTTATTCAATTTACAAAGAATTCCCACAAGAGATTGTAAGTAATACCCAATAGCCTAGAGCTCTCAAGAATCTATATCGCACTATTTTGTGCACTCAAAACACTCAAGTGCTACCTAAGCTCTCTATTCTCTCTCTTATTGATGCTTAATTAATCTAAGGAGTTTACAAAGGTTTATATAGGTTACAAATGCCCCTATAAACCATATTTTTAGTTGGAATAAGAGTTCACATATTTAAGAAGTCTAAAATCATCTTAAACATGTGAATCTGAGACAAAACAAGAAATTCTACGCGACTTAGCACCCTGGCGTGAATGTAAATTTATCCTAGCACTGTAGCGTGCTCAGACCAGTGCCATTACACTGGGACTTTTGACTTTGGTGCCGTAGGGCTATGCAGCCAGCGACGCTCATACCTAAAGACTGTTTCCTCGTGTTTTCGTGCCATTCTTTGTTTTTGACTTTTTATTTTTATCATTTTCTCATCCGTCCATAGCGTCCTTGACCATATATCAACTTTCATTGATCTCTAATTCAAAATCATAATCAAACATAATTTTAAATCACCAATTCCAACAAGTTGAAATCACTAAAGTATTTTCAATGGCCATATGTTGAAGTATTACTGAAATCAGGAAGGTAATACCATTCGAAATCTTGTTCAAACATTTAAATCTATTCCTGGAATAAGGACGACAAAATCCAGATTTGGATCCGGGTTTTGCTCAACTTGAATCCGGATTCAAATTGTTTTTGGGTCCCGGAAGACAAGTTTAGCCCGGGCCAGGCCGGATCCGGGTTTATGTCCAGGCTGAGTCGGGGCCAGATCCGAGTTAAGTTCAATTTTTTTTTTTCAATTGTTTTTTTTTTTTGGTAAATTTTAAACTTTTGGGGTATTTATTTTATAAAACAATTGTTAGATTTGTATTGTATAATTTATATTTATAGTTTAATATGTATAATTTCTATAAGTGGCATGTATAATTTGCATTTATAATTTAAAATGTATTTTTTTATCATTGTTACAAATTATTATTTTTTTTAAATTTTTAGGTTAAATTTAAACTTTTAAAATATTTATTTTTTAAAATAATTGTTAGATTTATATATATCAAAAATTAAAAATTAATTTAGAATTTTTTTTTTTAAAAAAAAAAGAGGATCTAAATAGGCCCGAATTTGAATTTCTCAAAAAAAAAAAAAAGATTTAGAAAAACTTGAATTTTTTAAAGTGGGATTTTGTATCTAGACCGGCGGAGTCCCAAATTTTTTTGGATCAGAACTTTTTTTGCAATTCCTGTGCTGGCAACAATAGGGTACTGTGTTTGCTTTAGCCATTTCGGCTTCTCAGATCTTAAATCCTTTGTGACAACGAGAACTGGAAAAAAAAAAAAAAACATAATCATTCTAGAAAAGGGCTGAGTTTTCCTACATTTTGATATTGCCGTTGATGACTTGGCATCGAACCCAATGATGAGAGTAAGCATAGGAACAAAAATTCCGCCACCACCGACACCTCCTACGCTGCCAAATGCTGCTCCAAAGAATCCAATTATGGTACCCACCACGATTTTCCAGCCAAATTTCATCTCCTAGGAACACAAATTTCACACAATGTCAACAATTTAAATCGAATTATGCCAATAATCAATTTTCACATTATAGACCAAAACTCAAGTAGATGAGAGAATAATATATGCATGTTGAATATAGAGATTTACAACCACTAGAACCATAGAGAATAATATTAACAAAAAAAAAAAATTGAAATCTTAAAATTACAGAAATGAACAAAGCTCAACAAGCTTCCTTTTATTGCATGCATCACAGAGAATTATAGCCACTAGCACCAGAAACAATGAAACTGATTGAGGTTAAAGCAACTTTGAACTTGTAAACAAATTGAAGAAACAACTAAGAAAGCCAAAAACAAAAATCTTTCACCAAACAAATGCAGCATTGGTGGAACTGGAAATTGAACTTACAGGCCAGACATGTTCATAACCCAATTGACATTTTTGCCACAAGAAACTCAACACTTTCTTCAGATAATCTGATTCAAGAACTTGTTCATTCTCACTGTAACTTGACATTTCGTGTCCTAATTTTGGTTCTGCTACAACAAGCAGTGAAGCTACAACAATAAGACCATAGAAAAGTATTGTCAGCAATCCGGAACCCCACCTCCTTAAGTCATTGGCAGCCATCATATTCTCTCTGAAAATACAAATTTCTCTTAAACTTGAACTCCAACTCAGAACTCAATATAAAACGACAAAGACATTCAAAATTGAACAAAACCCAGCTTTGTCCAGTAACTAACAGTTACATTTCATTTTCAAGAGCACTCATTAAACTCAGTTGGTAAACGAGTTTTAAATGAACTCGGACTCGGTACGAGATTCTTTTAAGGTAAAGAGAGTTGATGAATGTTAGTAATGCGAAAAATATGAGAGAATGACCCAGAGAACAAAAGGAGCTAGGGCTGAGTTGAAACCATGAACGTACATGAAATCGAAAGACTCTTTTAGCTGGCTCTTTAAGATCATAACTCTAGCCTTTATTATCACACACTCTCTCTATCTTTTTGCATTCAGTTTCATTGAGAGTTGACTCATGAGTCATATCTGATTCTCTCTACTTGTCATTCCACGCCCGAATATGGTTTACTAGGAAACTTTCTTCATCAGTCTCTTTTCTTCGATTCTTATTAAACTTATAAGAAAAGATAAAAATAAAAATAAAAAGACAGTAAAAATATTTAAGAAAAAAAATTTTTAAAAAAAAATTACATTGTTGCTATATTTATGTTACAAATACTGCCTTTATATAGGATTTAAATTATTATAAATAGGGAATATAAATATATATATATATAAAAATTTTAAATATAACCTATTAATTATAAAATAATATAATAATAATCAATTGTATTGATTTCTTTATATCTTTAACAAAACTATCACATTTATCTCATTCTATATTGTCATTGTCATTAGAGATTATATTTCATTATCCAGTTCAGAGTGCTCCGTTGTGATTTTGTGTTGGGTTGTATTATTTTGGTATGTCTTTAAACTATTTTTTTTATTAAATTCTAAAAATATTTATTAAATATCAGCTTATTATGTATAAAGATTTAATATTAAATAAATTATGATTGATAAGATGATAATTAACTTAGTATATAAAGATCTCTTTTAGAATTATGGTCCTTAAATCAAATTATTATTTATAGTACTCTTTTTTTTTTATTATAAGAAAAGAACTCTATTAAATTATATATAAATTTAGCTGTGAAAAATCGCTATATTTTTATATTCTCATTGAAAGCTATTAACCCTTACATTTTATTCACTATAGACTTTTTAAATAATTTTTTTTCAATATGTATCGTGATAATTTGACATAACAAATCTAAAGTTGTATTATATAAATATAAATCTTATTTCTAATTATTTCTAATATTTTGAACATTGATCATCAAGCTCGGATCCCAATAGTAAACTAGTACTTGCTTCTTTGCTTTGTATGTCCATATTTATTTAAACCATAAAAAGCAACCAGAAAAAAACATTTACACAAAGGGAAGAATAAATTATATATATCTTACATAAAGGAAACAAGTATATCTCTTACATAATTTGTTACCTTAAAACAAATAAATTTAGTTCATTTGAATAAGAATATATAAAATTGATTATATTATGACAGCAAAACTAATTGCATGCACATTTGTTGTCAACCAAAATGTACATGTGATGTAGGACAATTTGAGATGGTTTTTGGGGGGTTTTTTTTTTAATTTTTTTAATTTTTTTATAATAACATTAATAAAATTTAAATTTATTTACAAATAAGTAGAACTAGAATAATATACTCTGAAAAGTTATAATCTCAAATATCTATAAATGCTTTGAATATAATTCTTCTTACATTTTATGGGATATATTTTATTTGAACTCTATTTTGGAGTGTTCTAATATTCCTCTATTAGAAGAATATGAAACCATGTTGGAGAAAAAGTTTTTAAATTTTTTTATAAATGAATAATAAATTATAAAATATTAATATAATTTTAATATTTTAAATTCATAAACTATTATAATAATAATTATGTTAGTTATTAAAATTATATATTTTAGAGTTACAAATATTTATCTATAATATTATTATTATTTGAGAGTTATTTATTTTAAATTATTATAGGAGTTATAAAATATTAAATTAATCGTATTAAATATTAGAATTAATTTTAAGAGTTACAAAATATTTAAAATTATAATAATGCTAAATTAATACTGATTTTAATATCTTAACCATTATCTACTACTATATAAAGGGTGTTAATCTTTCTTTAGAAAGTGCATGTGAAAGAAGAGAAAAGAAAAATGAGAAATATATTATGTATATGTTATTTTAAATTATATTCTTTTATATTGAGTTTTGAGCAACTTTGACAATAAAGATTTGATATCATCTTTTTAGTGATCGTGCTTATCAAAGAGAGTGACATCGAGTATAGGGTTGAGTTTCGGAGTTATATAGATCCAATACTACTTGCACGAGAAAATAATTATTTGACTTTAGAATAATGCTTTATATCATGGTTCTTTATGTTTAAGGCTAACTTTTTCTTACTCTCTTTTTATATTTTATTTTATATTATAATTGTTGATGATTTTTATCTTACAAATATTTAATACTATATATTAAAATATATAGTTGAATAATTTTTAAAATAAATATACCCAACAAACTATTCATTTACCGCTTCAAAAATAATAATTGAGTTTGTCTCAAGGTGCTACCATGTGAAATTATCATATTACAACTAGCCGTTGGGTTAATTCATTTAATTATTAAGTATATAATTTGATAGTTAATTAAGAATGGAGTTGAATAAGAAAATCTGACAAATGCTTTTTCTTCTTCTATAATGCACCTCGAAACTTTTGCTTTAAGTAACCATTAAGATTACATTTTAAGATATAAAAATGCCTTTGACAATGTGTCTTACCAAAACAAATAATAAACTCATTTTGAATACCAAAAGTAATTGCATACACGGTACGCACTTTATAATCAATGGAAATTCGATTTGTTAACAAATTGGACACTTAATAACATCTCTTTTCTGCACTTCAGCACTTCAACAGCAAGTCCTATACATTTTTCTGACTTAGGTTAAAAATTTGAGCTCTAATAAATATTAAAATAGTATAATTATTCATCTTTTCTCGTCAGAATTTTATAATCCGAATGAAGTGTAATCAAATTTATAAATGTTGCTCTCAACAATTTTAATTTAGTCTAAAGTAATATTAGTAATATTTTTGATATAATATCAATAGTATAATTTAATGTAATACTCAATTATAAAGTATTTCAAAAAAAAAAAAAACAAATTCTCTTTCCCAGTGTTGTATCTTATGTCTGATTTTCTCTCTATTTTTTTTTATGTAGTTGTATCTCATATTTTATTTTATTTCTGATTTCCTTTGATAATTTGATCTCCTTATCTTTGGTGAATGGAATTTCAGAAAAATGGCAACGATGAAAGAAAAGGAAAAGATGGGCAAAAAAAAAACCACTCGTTGTTCATCAATCCAAAGAGTTTCATCCTACGCCTATACAATTAAGTGACTATCATAATTTAACGTTTTATTATTTAACATTTTATAGTTCATAGTTTGACTATTAGTTGAAATAGCTTTTCACACGCCAATAAATCCAAAACTCAAATGTCAAATTTCCTACCTAATAGCCTACCAGCGGTTGTACAAAAAAACAAATATCCTACCTAAAACATACGAACTTGATTTAAAATGAGTTTTCCAAAATAAGTACGTGTAATATATTTATAATTACGAAAGAAATATTTTAAAAAAAATATTCTTTTGAAATTATGTACACCTCTACTCCAAATTCGTACCATCTTCCCCTTATCTATTCCTTCTTTCATTTTATCTCCAAAAGAATTATTAAAAAAAGGAAATTTAAATAAATTTATAATTTTACCATATAAAAACATATTTAAAATACTTAGACAAATTATCTACAAAGACATAACTCAATTTATCTAGAAGGAGATAATTAGTTGATATGGTTCTTGTTGCGAAAGCAAAAGGTCAAAAACTAATACTTCTTTTACCAACCTTGGAGTGATTTATGTCAAAACTTCCTAGATTAGAATCTCCATGTTCAATTACTTTTCTATCATTGTACTACTATTTTAAATTGATTAAAGCGCTTTCTATCCTCCTACAAAAAAAAATAAAAAAATACTATAACGCTCTAATCAATGTTTGAAGAAAAAGAAGGATTTATGTGTGAGATAAAGTGTATGCACGAGCAAGAATAGATCAACATATTGTTATGAATGTAAGTCAAATGAATGAATAGATCATGATCCTTTTGTTGGATTTAACAGTTTTGGTAGGGTAGGAATTTTAGTCCTTCCTAGTGTGCGATAAATTAGATGTGTATTTTAATTGAACTATGATTAAAATAATTTATGCTCTTTTAAATGTTTTGTCTCAATATTAATTAATAGAAGAATTTTATGTCATGTCTATGTACAAGAAGAGCAAATCGGACTCTTGTCTTAAGTCATTAGGCTTGCTTGTATGGGTTTTCTCCAATTAAATGAAGAAATTAGACCGCTGGTGCTTGGACTAGTTAGGTCCACTAGGAATAAGCTCAACACGTCTCCCCTCTTTTAAGTGAAAGAGTGTGTTGTTTGAGGGGAGAAGATTTTTAGGTCATGCTTTTTCACTTTCAGTCATTAAGTGCCATGTATCCAAATTTTATTTTTACTTTTTCTCTTCTTACTTACATTTTTGTTCCGACAGTCACGTCTCTTTAAATGTAGGCAACGTTCCATTTCTTGCAAACTTACATGTGGATGGACATAACTTATTTAAATATTACAACAACCATTTTTCCTCGTCCATCTTCATTTTCTGATCTATGATTTCAAAAATTCTCTCTTATTTCTTATTTTTCACTCTTATTCTCTAGATATAAGAAAATCAAAATTTTAAATTTAATTAACTAATTTAACTCTATTAATTAAACTAAACAAATTAAACTTTGGTTTCTTTTCTAAAAAGTGCCTTCCTTTTTTAATTCCTTCTTTCTTTATCTAATGGCCTCCCATGTAGTACCATATATAAAAGAAAAACTATATATAATTATTCACTTATTTTGAGCATTACTCACTTACTTCGCTGATGTTTTATTTACGAAAACAACCTTGCTATTACAAACATTTTGTTAAATACTAACTCTTATTGTCTTTTTTTACTAATTTACCCTTATATTACTTTTTTAAAAATAAATTATTAATGTAATTTTTTTAAAATAAAACTAAAATAATAAAAACCATAACATATTTATGTTTGATGAAAAGATGAATATTTTAGTCATTTTGTTTATTTTTATTTATTAATTAATATTTAATGTTCATAAAAAAGAATAAATAAGTTATAGTTTTTTATTTTTAAATTACTATAAATAACGAAAATAATAAAACCGTAATATATTTCTTATTTCTCAAAAGTATTAAATAAAAAATTTAATTAATGAATACAATTTTAAAATATAAAATAAAAAAAATAAAATAAAAATGTAAAATATTCATCCTTCCATCATAACATAAATATGTTATGATTTTTATTATTTTAGTTTTAGTCTTTTAGAAATTACATTAATAATTTATTAAAAAATAGTAATGTAAGGCAAATTAGTAAAAATATATTAAGAGTTAGTATTTAACAGAATCTTTGTAACAGCATGGGTTTTTTTTTTGTAATAGAAAAAATTAGGGGGTAAGTGGGTAATGTTTAAAACAAGAGGGGGCAATTGGACATGGTCCTACATAATATTGGTTTATAGTCATTCTTATAAATATTGCTTCTATAGATTTTTCGATAGGATCCTCTGTTGTTTATAGCCCTTTCAAGACTATCATTTGTTCATCTAATCCTTCTTTTCCTTCTATCCCACCATCCTCAAGCTCAGTGGAAGTTTCCTTGGTAAAGTTATGTTTTTTTTTTGTCTATTTCTCATTCGTTTGTGCCTTCTTCTCCCTTCTTCTAGTAGCAAAATTTAAATAATGATTCATTGACCATGTTTAATAAAAGTAGCGTCACTTTTTTATGGTTGTAACCTACTACCCACTTGCCTTCAAATTTCTCTTTGGTTCTAAAAGCTTCTTAGGGTTTTGTTTCTAGCTTGAATTTTGTAAGATGGTCGTTCCTTATGAGAGCATTGATCTACCCTTTTAAAAATCAACAATTGCTGATGTGGGGTCCAAAACTTGTTAGGGAATGTGCAAAATAATCCATTTGATCATTCAAAGTTTGTATGGCCTTTGGTTTTCTGAAGAGTCATATATCATTTTACTTTATCCAGATCTTCTTCTCGGGTGTTTTGATCTAGATCAAAATTTGGAATGTTTGTCGCAATCGCTTATCATCTCTATTGCCTTATTTAGTGGCAGTCACTTCTTATAACCTTTCTTTTGGGACGTTCCTAATTTTTTTCTATGTTGTGATTACATCTTTATTGCCTTCTTGAATGACATGAAGTTCTTGCAAATAAGCTAATGATAATTAGGAGTTAATGTTCTCACAACCTTTTGATAAGCTTGAGTAATAATTTCTGTCATAGCTTTTAGCTCACTGCGTTCTCAATTGAATTGATTGAGGAAGCTCTTAATTGTCTTATTCTCTCTTTGCTTTATGAAGAATAAGTTTTATATATTTTTTTTTGTATTGTTCCCCATGTATTATGTGATGAATTATGCTATCAGTTCTTCAAAGGAAGTTATCGAGTTTTCCTTTGATCCATGAAACTATGCTTGTGTGGGTTCCTTTATACTTGATGGGAAGTTTATGTACTTTAAGGGTTTGTTGCACGCATGTAAGATTATCTTCATATTGAAGTGGAAGATATGCTCTTTTAGATCTCTAGTTTCATCGAATATATATAAGTTTGGCATTGTGAATTTGTAAGATTTCTCGACCTACCTGATGGATTCTATGAACAAGTCTTGATTTTCCTTCCTTGCCAGAGTTATTACATCCTTTGTTATTCTAGGCTTACCAATCTTTCCTTGCAATTCTCTTACTTCCCCCATAATGAAAGATCTTATGTAAAATTCTCCTACTTCCCTCATAATGAAAGCTCTTATGTCATTTTCATCTTATACCTTTCTCATTCTTTCTTGGGTTTCCTATATTTTTGTTCTTTGAACATATCGTCTTCTATCCCATTCTATATGATAGTTCACATTGAGTATGTCTTGATCAATTCTCCTACTGCGAGGTACTTTGGGAGCATATTCAATTCTTTATGCCTTACCATTACTGTTAGTTTGTCTCTTAATTCATAGTTCTCCTTTCTCGTCTCTTCTAGTTGTTTGATGGTTTTTTTTCAATACATCCATCATTATAGCAAAAATCTCATTTTAGTACTATCATGTCTTTGTTACTTATTTCTCCTTTATATATTCCACTTGTTTGATCTAGAAAGAATAGTAGGTTATGCTACTATCATACAATCCTTTTTTTCTTGCAATTATTATATGAATGTTCATTCAAAGTTGCATTCTTCTCAAAACAATGCCATTCAAGCTCTTTAAATCAGAACCTCTGTAGTCAGTTGCTTTCTTGCCCTTGTACCACCCCTTAAATTGACTAAAACGCCCTTTGTCCTCCTACAAAAAAGAATACTCAAGTCAATGTTTGAAAAAAAAAATTTGTGTGGTTGAGTGTGTGCACGAACAAGAACATTCAATATATTACTATGTATATAATTCAAATGAATAAATAGATCATGATCTTCTCGTTGGAGGATTGAGTAGTTTTTGTTAGTTTGTCTCTTATTTCACAATTCTCCTTTCTCTTCTCTTTTAGTTGTTTGAAGATTTTTGTCAATACATCCGTCATTATAGCAAAAATCTTATTTTAGTACTATCATATCTCTGTCACTTATTTCTCCTTTATATGTCCCACTTGTTTGATCTAGAAAGAACAGTAGGTTATGCTTCTATTATACAATCCTTTTTTTCTTGCAATTGTTATACCGATGTTCGTTCAAAGTTACACTCTTCCCAAAATAATGCCATTCAAGCCTTTTAAATCAGAACCTATGCAGTCAGTTACTTTCTTGCCCTTGTACCATCCCTTAAATTAACTAAAGGGCCCTTCGTTCTCTTGCAAAAAAGAATACTCAAGTCAATGTTTGAAGAAAAATAGTCATTGTGTGTGGTTGAGTGTGTGCACGAACAAGACCATTCAATATATTATTATGTATATAATTCAAATGAATAAATAGATCATGATCCTCTCGTTGAAGGATTGAGTAGTTTTTGTACGGTAAGATTTCAATCCTTCCTAATATGTAATAACATAGATATGTATTTCAATTGAACTATAATTAAAACTATTTACTTTCTTTTAAAGATTTCATTCTATTATTAATTAGTAGAAGAGTTTTAGTGAGAATCGTCTACTCTTTTGAAAACTCCTCTTTTATGTTTAAATAGAACTTGGCAATTAAATTTATTAAAAATGTTAGTTTGGTCCCTAATTTTATAAATATATACTAACTTAGTCTTCGTTTGCCCAATATATACCATATTAGGATGAAAATTGTAGTTGGTCAAAGACAAAAATAGTAATAAAAAATTACCAAAAATATCTCGATATGGACTAACATGGTATATATTGAAGAAGTGAGAATTATGTTGGTATATATTCATAAAAATAGAGACCAAAATGGCATTTTCTATAAAATTAAACTTAAATTTATAGTTTTGATCCTTTTTTTCCTACATTTTCATGATCTCTATGCTCGTTTATGGAGGTTACGAATCAATAAAAACAGGATACTTGTTTGACGATGAATTTGGGAAGCAATCAAACTCGTCTTAAGTTTATAGGCTCACTTGTACGAACTTTCTCCAATTAAATGAAGAAATTGAGCTATTGGTGCTTGAACTAATCAAACCTGTTCGAAATAGGTCCAACATATGTTATAATCCCCTTAGATATAGTAATCTTTCTTATGTATTATAAGAGATTCATAGAATATAGCTTGATTACATAAACACATCTTTCTCCTATAATTATGCTAATAACTTTTATTCTTAAGTTTTGTAAACTAACAGACATATTTAAGAAACTAAGTCATCACAAAATATTCCATATCTTGGCTCACTAGTAATTTCCAACATGGAAACTCCATAAATCTTGTGGTAACATTGAAAACAATTATAAAAAAACACACACACACACAAAGCTATTTTATGCTTTATATGAACAAAGGCCATAAAATCCCGTGTATTCCCATGATCATTTCCGCTAAGCTAATTCCACCTGTAAATATTTAACCCCCACCCAAAAAAAAAAAACAAAAAACCATGGTTTAGGCAGAGTGTATGAATACTATTTCTAGTTAGAATGCCAATTAATGAATGAATAATGAGCTTAGCTAGCGGCTAGAGCAGCGGAGAACGAAGATTATTAGAGTCTAGAGATGCTCTCCCTATTGACTAATAGTTGAATAAATAATGAGCTTAGCTAGAGGCTGAAGCAGCTGAATTAACAAAGATCATTGGAGTCTAGAGATGCTCTCCCTATTGGCTCATAGTTATTTGATCAGTCTTGTCATCACATTAAACCCACCAACTACGGGCGCTACCAAAGATGTATGCAGCTTTAATTTCATCAAATTTTCGAATGACGAGTGTACGTGTAGATTCAGCTCATGCAAAATAAACAAATAAATAAAAACCAGAGAGTTAATTAAATGAGCTAATTAAATGAATTACCGTACCATAAGGGAATGGAAAACGTTTTAGAAGGTAATATTCTATCTAAGGCCGTCATTGTCGAGGAAACGAAAATGCATTGCAGAAGTGTCAATTCTGATTGTGTTAGTTTAGGGTTTATGACTTCCAGACACTATGGTTTAGCGAAATTAATTAAAAAATCTTCATAATTATAAAAAAAAATTAAAACATCTTGGAGTCTATCATTTATTTTAACAGAATTTTTATTAAAAAGAGTGTAATTATTATTTTACCCTTGATTGAATTAAAAATTTTAATGAATTAATTTAAAAATTTTGCAACGATCATTTTGCCTATAACCCTAACTACAAAAAGAAACAAAAAAAGTCTAATAATAAATATAACTATCAAGATTCAAACTTGGATGAATAGCATACCAAATAAGAAGTCTCACCGCTCCACTAAAATTACTTTTTTTTTAAATAAAAATAAAATAAAAAACATAAAAACAAATAACAAAAGGAAGAACAACCACTGTTTATTTTTCTTCATTTTTTCACTTGCCAAACACCACTCTAGAAATAAAAAAGAAGTTGTTGATTGAACATTTGCCATGCTTTTCTCAAAAAAAAAAACTATATTTTAACTTGGCTGGTGAGAATATTTTAATTTATTTTCGAAAATTAAGACAACTTTCAGCTAACCCAACAGTAACATTTGCCACTGTTACCAACTATATTTTAACTTGTGATTCATCTGCCATTGACTGTAATGCTATTTATGATTTGAAATTGATAGTGAATACGAAGGGGTATCATAATTTGATGCTAGCATACACAAAAATAACAAGATAATGAAATGCTAAAACAGTAAACAGATATTATAGGGTCGTTGATGACGGGCTAGAGATGGGATTAATGAACGGTGATTACGGGAACACAACCCCATTTCTCCATCAAATTATCAGAAAGTTGAAGAGATAGGAGGAAGAGGGGATGGAGGTGATGGAGGGCAGAACTGAAGGGATTTTAGATTCTTCAACTTTTCAATTTCGGGAGATGGTGAGAATTAAAGAAGAATAAAAGAGTATTTATTAAATGTGATTTAAATAAAAATGCTATTTTACTTTTTCATTGTTAAAAATTAAATTAATTAATTTATGTCATATATTTTAGTAAAATTGTGCCGCGTGTTCTATACACTTAAATATATAAAAATACCTTTAAATTCATCTAAACAAATGACAAACACTAATGAAGGGAGATGTTTTAAATTTTTTTAAAATTATAAAAATTTTTCAATCAATTTCACTAAACTATAAAGATTTAAAAGTCATAAGAACCATTAGTTTATTCAAAGTTCTTTTTTTTACGAGGTTTTCCTTAAATATTGATTTGTGATTCATAATAAATAAAAAGGATAATGATAAAAATATTAGATAATTGAATAACATACCGTGTCATAAGTTTTATGGGTGTAGCTTATAACTTAGATAGTTATTATAATGCACTTTGCACTTATAATTATTTAAGTTTTGAGTAAAAATACGAGACTAAAGTAATGTTTAGTAAGTAAAATTTTCTTTCGCATCTAAACTAACTTTTTTTAAAAACAATAAATCTGCTTGTCTCAAAAATAAAGATCCCGAATGTATCCCGAATTAAGCCTCACGTGCTAGCTATATCTAACATTTGTTACTTTTAATGGCTCCACACAAAAAAGGTAAAAGTCTATACTTAGAGACTTATTGCATTTAACAATGAGAAGGTTTGTAATAAATTATGCCCCACAACAAAAAGTTTTAACAATAACACTCTTTTTGCCTCTCTTGTTTATGTTTCTTGTTTTGTCTTTCTCTTGCACCCTTTTTCTGATTTTTTACAAAACTACTGATTGAAATCGGTGGCAACAATGATAAACAACAATTTTTCAAATAATGTTAGTATCATATTTTTATTATAATATATTTTGATCTCTAGTAAACCATAAAAAATATAATTATTTATATATGTAATTATTCATATTAGATATATAAAATATTAGCAAAGAACATTATTTTAAAATTTGTCTTAATTTTATTTTTTTGATTTCACAAATATGCGTTGCATCCAAACAATTGATTTTGTATAATAATTAAAAAATATATTCATTATAATAAGTAATTATTTATAACTGGTTCCTCGTTTCTTTTGTTTTTATAATTTATTTTTGTTTAGCGATATCATTTTTTTAATTTTTAATTCTTAGATTTGTTAAATGTTGACTTTATTATATAGGAACGAATAACTTAAATAAAATTCATGAAGTTGAAAATTTGAAAGAATTTAATGAAATTGATGACTTTGAGGATAATGTTGTAAAAGTTAAAGATATTGATATTGTAGATGATCTAGAACAAAATTTAGATAAACCAAAGGTTGGGATGTTATTTGAAAGTGTTGATAAAATGTTTATGTTATAGTATTAAGCTATGCTCTTTAATTTGACACCACTTTGACATCAACTAAAGCATAACTCTGATATTAGTTTATTGAGGGAAAATCAGTCTTAGCACCAATCTCTCAATGACATTAGCTTTACCATTAATACCATTCTCATAGGATTTTCTTTGATGTGTTCTCCAAAGAAACTCCTTACGTGTGCAGAAGAAATAACTCACAAATAATCAAGAACATACAAAATTAACACATCAATAAAGATAAATAAATAAACCATAAGACACAAGATATACGTGATTCGGTCAAAACGCTTACATCCACGGGAGATTCATGATCCAGCTTCTTTTATTAATTAGATCACTAAGTATCTTCTTACATCACCATGATCATATAAGACCTCTTAGTATCTCTCATTGTAGACCTCTAAATATCTCTCTAGATCACCATGATCTTTACAAGACCTCTTAGCATTTCCTATCCCACAAGAGATTTAATACAAGGAATACAAGAATTGCCTGAACACTAACAAAAAGATCTATAGTGCTCCTTTTATTCACTCAAAAATAAAGACACCCTCAAAGGTTACATCCTAATATAGGGAAACAAACAGGCAAATTCGAGAGATTTACACAATTAACAAGTTTCAAAAATTTCAACAAGAGTTAATAAGTGAAATATATTGTGAATTAATTTATATTCTGGGTTAAGAATATGAAATTAGAGAAGATGTCATAATTGGAGAAGGTAAAAGAAAACTTATTTTAAAGTCTCGTTACAAAAAGAAGAGTTTAAAGTTAATTGTAGTTGTAAAATATTTGAATTTAGAGGAATAATTTGCAGAGATGCTATTCTAGTGTTAACACGCAATGATATAATTTTACTTTCAAAGAAGTATATTTTACAAAGATGGAGAAAAGATGTGCGAAGATGTCACATTAAAATAAAAATTAGTTATGATGCATAGAGTTCTACAGTTGAAAAATGCAATATAAAAAAATGTGTACTACGTTTACTAAGGTTGCAGATATAGCTCAAAAGGATGAAAAAGAATTATAATCATGTGCTAGATTGGATCTATAATGCATTAAATGAATTACCAAAGAAAGTGAGTAATAAAGGCAACCAATCAACTTTTCTTGTTCTTAAAAGTTGTATCACTAATATTGATGGTACAATATTTGAGACCCAAAACATAGTTAATCCAATAACAATTCGAGGTAAAGGTCATCCACCTTATAAAAGAAAGCAGTCTATAATTTTTAAAAAATAAAGGCTTAAGAAAAATAAAATTTTATTTCATAGAAGTTCCAGGGTAAGTATATCAAAGAAAATACTTAAATATGTTACCTTTCAAACTATTTATATATTTTTAATTTTTCATACTAAATTTGTAGAATCTACAAACAAGTGGTCCATCATTTTTTAAAGTGCCTAATGAAATTTCAACACAAGAGAGGAATACAGTAATAGTATATGCCTTGTGTAACTAAACTTATTGCTATTTTGTTATAGTTTACACTAATTTTTTTGTTTGAGATATGTTTTACTATTTTCATATGTATATTCTTACCCAAAGCAATTGATTGATAGTGATATTTATCATCATTTGAGCTATGATTCTTACACCTTAAATGTAATTTAATTTATTAATTTATTTATGTCCATCTCTTTTTTATTTTCAGCATCTTGATTTTTTTTTCACAATAGCAACAACAAACAATCCCCTGACGTGCTAATAATGCGCCTTATGTTCATCAAGGATTACTTACGAAGGATTTCCATATACAAGTTTTCAATAATTACTTTAATAAAATGATAGAGATGTTGATTATATTTTTAATTCTTTTTAAAAAAAGAATATTTTTAATTCTTTTTGAGTAATTTAAATTTAGATTATTTATGCTTACTTTGAATTGATGTGTTATTGATTTTTTTCCCCTGAAATTTACATACTTTAAAATTTATATCATTATTCATTTTTATTTATTATTTAATATGATTGATTTTAAAATATAATAGAAAATATTAATTGGACAATTGTTCATATTCCTGCAGTCGAATAGATTTATTAATTAATAAAAAGATTTTAAGGCTTTAAGGCCGAAAAAATGATCAAGTAGTAATAAGTTAAAAAAGTGATCAAGTAACAATAAGTCAAAATTGTTGCAGATATCATATCATGCACTTCAATTTAACACCCCTATGGCATCAACTAAGCCACAACCTTGATACCCCTTTTACTCTATGCATAGCGGAAAACTATAACTTGATACCATAATAAAGAACATATAAGATTGACACACCAATAAAAATAAAGAAAACAAACCAATCATCAAGACACAAGATATATGTGGTTCGGCTCAAAATTGCCTATGTCCACGGAGGATCCATGATCCAACTTCTTATTATTGAAATAAATCACTAAGTATTTTCTTACATCATCAATGATCCCACAAGACCCCTTAGTATTTCTCATAAAGACCTCTAAGTATCTACCCTTGATCATCATGACTCCCTAACACCTCTTAGTATCTCCTCATAAGAGAATTTTACAAGGAACACAAGAATAGCCTAAGTATCTAAGCCAAAAAGAATCTATGGTGTTTCTCTTTTATTCACTCAAAGAACCTAAAGAAAAAATACTTTCCAAAGGTTACACCCTACTGCACCACGCACTTAGTGCCTACCTGACTCCTCTATTCTCTCTTATGGTTACATTTTAAAATCTTAGATGCTTGTCTTTCTCTTGTGTTTAGAAGGGTTTATATAATGAATAAAACACCCTTAAAAACTCTAAACCTAGTTGGAATAAGAGTCCATGCTTGTAGTAGTCCTAATCCCACTTAAAGAAGTTAATTGAGCCAAAACGGAAAATATCCTAAAGTTGCCGCGTAAACAGTAATGTCATAAACAATACCGCTGCCGCGCGCAACCGTACTCACTATAAACAGTACTACCGCATGAACAGTATTAATTCTTTTTTCTTCCGTTTTGCTCCTCCTTTGTACACTTAATATATATTTGACTTCATAATAATTCTTCTCTTGATATTCATTTTAATTCTTATTCATACAAAATTATTAAATCACCAATTTTTAATAAAAACAATGATCAAGCATTGAAAATATGTAAAATTTAAGCCTTTAAACTTTAAAGGCTTTAATCAACACAAACGAGACCTTACATCCAGTCTTTCATGCAGTTCCTGTTTCTCTCAAGGGGCAGAAACCCATGTAAAAGGAGTTAGAGCCTTTATGTCTTGTATTTTTTTTACTGTCGATAGTTCAAAGATTTGGCTGGAATTTTGTCCGCTGCAATGTTCTCTCTCTTTAACGAAATTATCTTTTTTTTTTAAAATGCAACGCAAACGAAAAAGACAAAAAGAGTATTATTGTTAAAAAAATTTGTGTGGGTCATTGTGTGGGGTCATTAAAAGTAATAAATGTTAGATATAACTAGCACGTGGAGGCTTAATTCGGGGTACATTGCGGATCTTTATTTTCAGGACAAATAGACTTATTATTTAAAAAATATTGATACATGACAATGCAATTACAATATTGATTATGTAATTAGCACATTAATTATGTAATGATCATATTAATGGTGAAATAATAAAGCTAGTAAATACTGATAATGTAACTACTTTAGTCACTAATACAACTATGTAACAATAAAGTCAAAAATCATTTAAAAAATATAATTGCATTTATAAAATTTGGATTAAAAAAATTTGTATATACAAAATAGGGTATCACATTTTGTATTCTATAGATTACGACCACCGCATTTAATGAAAACAAACCTAAAAAAAAATTAATTGAAATACAAATTCTGCATTCCAATTTGGAGAGCATAATATTATTTAAAAAAAAGAAAATCTTAAAAACCTTGAGGAAACTATGAAAAAAAAAACTGAGGTACAGCCATCTCCAACAATGAATCCTCCACCAAGGCCAAGTATTCCCGCCGTTACACCCAAAATGCAACAAAGAACAAGCTGGTCGACATTCCAATTTGTGCCTACATCTCCCTTTTATGTAATCTTTCGCCGCCCTTTCTACAGGCCAAACAGCCACGTGTCGTATGCAGTTACCACGCCGCCCACCGGAATCTCAAAGGCAGGAGAAAACAATGGTATTGTAAGGATCCACAATTGGCATATCAGTAGCTAAACAACGTTGCATAACCTACCAATGTATAAAGGTCACTTTAATATATAAACACACATATATATTTACACCTGCAACAATTTTAATATCCAATACATCACTGAACAGGTTGCTGTGTAATTCTGTTGTCCAAAACAAGTAGGATTTTATATTAGTTAAATTAGCTCAATGCAATGTTCATAAAAGCAAATTAAAGTAAGTTTCTGCAAAAGTAGATATATATATATATATAGCAAATTGCAATACGAGGATTATAACCCAGTGTCACGATCCGATTTCTCGAAACCGTGCGGCCTTAGACACTTGCTAGTGCTAAGCAGCCTACAAGACCCCAATTAACTAAAGAAAGAGATGAAGAAGAAGCACACCAAGTGTTTGAGAGAATGCTCTCGTATTTTATTACTCAAGAGAGATTACAAAGCTATACACTTACAAGCTAAGAGTATTTCTACAATTTGGAGGATGAATTCTCAAATGAGAACTCCACCTATTTATAGCTAAAGCTATATACAATGGACGGTTAGGATTTACTCTAATCCAAGGGTCCAAATCTAAAGAGGAGAATATGCTAAGGGATATTCCAAAAGATGCCAACTACCAAAGTATATCCAAAGGAATATGCCTTTTCTAGAAAACTCCCCCACCTACCACACACATGTGGCATTAACCCAAATCCATTGGGCCTTCTAGAAGCTCTAGCCCATTTAACCCAAAATGGACTAAGCCCTCCCTTGGTGGTTCTGTCGCGCGCCAAATGTTCGAGTAATTGCTTGAGAATATTTGGGGCGTGACACCAGGCAGCAACAAGAACTCTTAAAAGTTTTTCCAGTAAATATTATCAATAATAGATACCTGATAAATAGGTTTTGAGGGAAGTGAGAAACCTCACCCACTAAAATACCTAACTCCTTACTTCAAATCTTATTTTATCTCGGATGACTACGAGCATATTGCACCTTAACGACCCAACCACTCGAGCTATTCCTCGATTTTAACTCGGGTGACTACGAGCATATTGCACCTTAGCGATCCAACCACTCGAGCTATGTCTTGGGGAGCATGATATATATAGTTATAGATATAAGTTGTCAAAATTATTAATTCGATCATAAAAATATTGCACATAGACTATGCAAAGGTTTTAACCTTTGATTATTATTTTTTAAATAAAAGAGAGGGATTTGAACTCAAAACTTCAATTAGAGTGGAAGTAAAATATATTGCCAGTTTTTATACCACCGAGCTGTTAATACAAATACTTTAACCTTTTATATTTTATTAGGTTCCATAATTTCGATTGCCCCACTTCCATAATCTCATTAAGAAGTTTCGGATAATTACAAGATGATCCAGGCAAGACATAGCTTAATAATTTCTTTGCCAAAAGAAATTTTAGGGAAAAAAAATCAATCCAAAATCAACTGACCTTTTATTATTTCAGCGTATCGATCATCCTCCTACAGGAAAGGAACCAGTTGAACAGGAAGATAATTAATATGTAGATATTATAAATTATTATATTTGTGAATATTAATTGGTTCACCTCGTATAATATTTTTATTGAATTTTTATAAAATATTTAAGGATCAAATCCCGTTCAAACATAGAAAAAAATTTTTAAAAAGTTCATCACTTTTGTAAAAGAGGTAAGTAATCTTAATATCTACATTTTTACGATTTCCTTTGTCCAAGTTTCAACTGCTTTAAAGAATGTTCTTGTTGACAAGGCTGTAATAAAGGTGGTAAATGAACCGTGTAGCTCATGAGCGGCACGGCTTGGCACATTCTATAGCGTCATGAGACGATACAGCATATTACAATGTCGTGCTTATACAAAACGACTCAAGTAGCCATGCCGTGTTGGGCCACCATTTGTGGCCCAGCATATAGTACCAGCACGAGTTCACGTTGGTTTATGCCTATTTTTAAAATTTTTATTTTTTGAAATATTTAATTTTTTAGATATTTTAATAATTTTTTTAAAAAATTAAAATTATTTTTT
Source organism: Ailanthus altissimus (assembly GCA_946807835.1). NCBI lineage: Eukaryota > Viridiplantae > Streptophyta > Magnoliopsida > Sapindales > Simaroubaceae > Ailanthus > Ailanthus altissimus. Next base: position 17,746,258 of record OX327710.1, on the reverse strand, counting down.
TATAATATTTTAATTACAATTATAAATATTACAATAACAATTAAAATTATATTAGATTAAAATTGTGTTATAATCATAAAGTTATAATTGAAATTGCAATTCCATTAAAGATAAAAATATGTTGATATTATTTCAAATTTGAAATTATTAGATACAAATATAAAAATAAAAAGTCAAATTTCGATCACTATAATTACAATATATCCCAACTAAGTTGGCATTTATTGAACTATCTATAATTTATAAATTCAATACTTTTTTTTAATAAATTACAAATTTTTATTTCTAAATTCTAATAATCAAATCTCAAAATTCTCTAATCATACCTTCTTGCCAATTTTACTTTCAATCCTCTGCATCTTTCTATCTTTTACACATATTAAAACCTCTAAAGTTTTTTATGCCAATCTTGATCACTTTTCGTCTAATATTCTATCCTCTACACTAAAAGCAGATTTCGATGCTACATGGATACCAAATGTGATAGTAGATCTCAAGCCATGATAAATAACATAGGTAAACCATTTCGTTTAATTTTCACTATGATAAAACATCAAATTCTCTTTACTGTTGTGCATTCAATATAAAAAAGTAGTTAGTATCAATAATGTTTTTCAATTCAAAAGTAATAGAAATAATACAGCTAGAACTAACCTTTTGTTTTTACCTTTTAACAAAATAGTGTGAGGAAGTTGATTAAAAATCACCGGGATATAATTTGGAGAGAAAGTTAAGTGTGTTGGATGCACGAGGATCGAAGATGAAAGTGAAAGGAGGCAAAAAATGCAAGTGGCAATGTCCAGATGAGGTGTGCCAGCGTCGCGGTGCTCAGCATGGGAAAAAGAGTTTTCCAATTTTGTTTGTCTCCCCCTTATTTCAGGACTCCCTAAAATGACTCTCACATGTTTATGATAAACCCAGGTCATCATAAAACCTTTATAAAGGCTCTCTATTGGCTTCTAAATATATCTTATTGAGATCTTAATGATATCTTTGTGATCTTTGTGATTCTTAGTGAGAGAAACTCCTTGTTTGCAAGAGATAATGTTTTCTTTGTGAGTCTTTCTTGTAAGAATGCATACTTTATGAGTGTTTTGAGATTCAATAATTAAAAAGTGTGATCTTGATCCGCCGTGGACATAGACAAGTTGTCGAACCACGTAAATTTTGTATGTTATTTTTCTACCTTTCTCTATCTAAATTCTTGATTGTTTGTTTCTGCATAATATTACTTAGGTTATTTTGCTTGTTTGATTGCTTCCGCTTTAATAAATAGTCGAAGCAGTCTCATTATAAATAGCCTACTTATTTGTTTCTTCTACAGTTATAATTTATCCAAATTTATTTTCATAAAAAATAAATAATTGTGTGATAAAATCGTAAATTTGGTCTAAAATATATTAATTTTCTGAGATCCTAGCAATTAAAATTTTTACATTGGACCAACTGATTCTAGGATCTATTAAAACTGCACAAATAAATAATATAGGAATTTTTCTCTAATAATATTGGAATTTAATCTCCATAATAATGCAAATATTAGAATACATAGGATTGTCTCTCTATATTTAAATAGAATATAACTAATAATATATATATATATATATATGAGTCAAAATAATAAAAGATAAAGGTCGATACACGTATGAAGATACTAATGTGACATCATTAAATACTTCCAAAAAATTTATATAGCTGTTGGGCTCATAACTAAGAAAGCCCAACATGGAGTCAAAGCCTAATTAAAAAAAGAGTCGCTTAAAGGGAAAAAAAAACCTGAACCAAAAGGTTGGAACTAACAAAGTGTTAACAAATTGTCAGACCAAGATAAGAGCCCACGAAAGTCGCAATTACCAAAATATCCTTCAAAGAAGAAGAATGTGAATCTAAGTGAAAGAAAGAAGACCTGTTCGAACTTAAGCTTCCTTTATGTTTTCCAGAAAAAAAAACACACGAGGAACTTGAGTAAGGTTTGAGTTCTAATATCTTGATGATTGTTTTTTTTTATTGATTATCCTTTATCTCATGATTGATTAATCTTATACATTAAAAGAATCCTTATTAAACTTCTCTAAAAGAGAACGTGATTCATTAAACAAGCTATTGTATAGAAATAGTACTACTACAATCCTTAAACGGATTGAATTACACACACTATATAAGCACACCAAATTTACAATATTAGATCAGCGAAAAGCATAACAAAGAACCCAAGAACTACTCTTGAGATCCTTGAATAAATCTCCGAGAGCACCCATACACAAAAAAAAAAATAGTAGCCTCTTGCTTACTTGATAAACACTCTCACACACCACACTCGATTTTTCTTACTGTTACTGACTTAAGCGTCAAAATATTTTTTTCTTGTAAGAGGACAACCTTGCCCCAAAAACGCTTCCAAAACCAATCAAAGTTAGAAGATAGGCCATTCCCGAAATTCTTTCAAAGATCTAAGGGCACAAAAGTAAATTTTCAAAGTTCCTAAAACCAGGAACATCAATAGTAAAATGCAATTTTCTAATCATCATTAGTTAGTATAGATTCTTTTAGCTTGTCATTATAATAATATATTAAATAATTACTAAAACTCAAACAAAATTTTACCATCATATATGTAGCATTCTAATGAGTTTTCACATCAAGTTTGAATCTTCTACTATTTATTCCTTAATTATTCAACGCAGCTTTAAATTCTTGTCATCTAGAAGACAATGAAGCAATATATTTTATTGCTTCTTTAATTTTTTAATCTAAGAATTAATTATATTCAAACCACCTTGAAAAATTAAATCAAGAATATAAAAAAAATACCTCAAATGAAAAAAAACCTTGAACCATGCATAAGTGTTAATTGAATTGAAAACAAATCTATAGCAGCGGTATTTGCACTTACATTATCAAAAGTAATATTAATAAGCTTTTCAACAATTTAAATTCTCTAAAAATATTCATTAAAGAATTAAAAATAATATTAGTGATGTGTGGATGTTCCAATTCATGAAAAAATAATTCTTTTTTGCAAAAATTATTTATTATCAATATAATGCATTGTAAAACAAATATATTCCAAATCATTAGCACCAGTCCAACAATCAGAAATAATAACAAATATTTTTTTAAATTGTGATATTTTATTAATTAATTTTTATTTAGTTTGATGATATGCAATGAAAATATCATTTTTCACAGTATTTCTTAGAACATGAGAGAAGTTGAGTTGAACTATCTTTTTATAAATTTCTCGTACCTTTTATCTTCGGTGAATGAGATAAATTATTCACTAGCTGCAACGTATTTAATTAATCCAGTATGTATGCGCTGCTAATTATAGTGAAATCTAAACAGATTTTCTCCAAGTGCACTTTGGAAAAGTTTAGTGTGAGTTAGCTCTTTTGGACCATATTTTTACAAATATATTTTGGCATGTCAATTCAAATGTACAGTGCCACCTTCACTTTTGCATTCTAAAGCTTTATTACAAAATTTATAGATAGATTTTTCTTCAATTTTTTCTTCGACCTCTTTTTTATTTTCTAATACTTCCAACATTTTCAATTATGGAAGCAGATTGACTACTAAAAATTTATGACGATATTAAAATTTTTTAAAATTTAATTGAAGTATTAAAACTTGTCATTGTATGAATAATAAATATAGGTGTTGAGAATTTGTAATTAGATGAATGAAAATTAAAAAAATTAAGAAATAATTTGTGAGATTATAATTTTTAAAGAGAGTTGAAATAATTTGAGAGATATTTGAATTAAGTTGAGACAGTTGAGATAAATTTAGGGATTTGGGGGGACCATGGTTGCCATTTTATAAACACCCACGATCACAAAATTTTATGATCATTGATCAATGATCTTTTTTTTTTTAAATGTAAAAACTAAAAGCAAGCAAAGGTTGCAGAGAGCTTTATTATTTTAATTTTTTGATGTTTTAGAAAAAAATTTAAAAAGCAACGGCTCATAGCACACATATAGCAAAGGACCATGTTAGACTGCAACCCAAACTATCATGTCTAGGTCAAAATTTGGTGAGCTATACCAACACGACACAACTTATCTATCACCTCTAAATTGCATATCACCATATGCTATCAAAATGTTAGTATGTCCAACAGAACAGAACTAAAGTGCAAATTTACCTATAGCCAGAACCATAAAACCACTAACAACAAGATTGTGACCATCCAGCCAGCAAACATCACATTTAAATGCAACTCCAATGCTGATTCCAAGAATCAACATTGGTACAGGCTCTAGTGTTTGCCTTTTCCTTATAGTAAAACCCATGTTTTTCTGAAATTTAAAATATTTTGAAATTTCACATTTATAAACAATCATCTTTATTTTTAAATTTGAAAGATAATTAGCTGAGATAGTATTAGATAAGAAATTAAAATTGAATTTTATAATTTGAAAAAACTGTGATTACAGGAGGTAAGCTTTCTATTTAGTTTTAAAAAAACAATATGTGGATGAGAAAATATAAGAGAAGTGAGTTTTAGAGTGGTTACTGAAGAAAAAAAAGTGTTGAGATTTTTGTAGAAATCTTCCCCCAATAAATACTTAAAAATTACAAAAGATCACACAAAATAAAATAAAGAAAAAATGATCAATTACACAAGAATTTACATAAATTAATTCTAATACTTGTTGTAACGACTTGCTCCCACACAACATGATATTATCCATTTTAAGCTTGCGCCCTCACAATTTTGTTCTTGATTCTTCCAAAATGCCTTATAGTATTTAAGAATGGACTTTATATATATAGCTCAAATTTTATCTAACCAATCGATGTAGAATTATGACTTTTACCTCATTTATCTTGACTCATTTATTTATAATCTCAAAAATTTTGAAACTTGAGTATTACAATATTTAATATTAAAATTCATAAAATATCAAAATTTGATCGATTTGATTCCTTTTGCTGTAAATCTATTATGAACAAATTAACTTTCCAATTTTATCTTTCATAATTGACCAGTGCATAAAAGTCTGTTTATCCGGTCAATGTTTGCACAATACAAGAGATTTTTAATTTAAAATTTTGACTTGAAATCTTAATACAAATTTTTAATAGTTTATTTTACGATTGGTATTCTAAATTTTTTTTATCTCAAATGATATCTTAAATAATCATTAGGTGATAAAATAGTGTAATAGATTATTTTAAAAATTACATCATTTCACCGTTCAATGATTGTTTAACACATCATTTGTTCGAATGAAAAATTTTGAAATACTATTTAGAAAGTAAAATATTACTCTTGTTTCAATTAATTTAAAATTTAGAGTCAAAAAATAACATTTAACATTATCAACCAATAATTTTATATACAGTTAGATTAAAAGACATATAATTAAAATTTTGTTTTTATTATTATTATTATTATTTTGTTAAGAGAATCCCACTAAAATAGAAATAAGATTTGAAAGCAAAAAAAATCTCTTATCAGATTCAAATAAATATATTCTTTTTATTTTAATAACTTTATAGACAAAAAAATCTTTCTTTGTACTCATATAATATGATAATAAGCCTTCCCTCATTGCTCAGATGATCGTGAACGTGAATTATACTTGCAATCACCTAAATTTAAATAAAAATAGAAAATAAGAGTTGATATTTAATGAATGAGATTTTTCATCTTTATCTAAATATTTAAGAGATATATATATATATAACACAAATCTTAAAAGAAAACAATTAAAAAAGACGAGTCTTTCATTAATCTACTAATACGTTTTTTTTTTTCTTTTTCACTAGATAATGAATAAATAGATAAATACAAATAAAAGTCCCCTATTTCACCGAGAATTTATTAACTTGTCACATCATAACAGAGATGAATCCAAGAATTCACCCCCATGATTTGAGTCTTTCAATTCCCATATATCAGTCCTCCATTACCACCCAGAGGAAAAGCTATGCTTTTTGTCAATTGTCGCCATTAGAAAAGATGCACTAAGCTGAGTAAGAACAAATATCATCAAATCCCATGAACTCCTTCCGTTCAATCCTTCCAATCATTTTCACTAAGCCAACGCCTCCTTTTTGTACACAAACAGAAGCCTTGATCAGTTTAAATGTTCTTGATAGAAATTCTATCCGCGGCCAAACAATTGCATTAAGTGAATGAAATATCGACAACATACCTAGTGATAATGCACTCACAAAGATTGTGAAAGACAGAGTGAAGATGATTAAAGATACTCTGCCTAATATATTTATCAACTTTCTCATCACATGTTGCCCTACAAAGGCAGCAATGGTGGCCACAGCAAACAAATATAGAGCTGTGCGTTCAATCAAAATATTGTTAATACGTAGACGAAATTCGAATCTTGGCAAGAAAAAGCAATGGATCACTTTAAAGAAAGTTTAGTCGATTAGCTAAGTTACCATAAAGGACTGGAAAACGTTTCAGAAGGTAATATTCTACAACAGACAGAGAAGCAGAAAATGTCATTGCAAAGGTGGCTGTGGCACCTGAAACCTGCATGGAAGGTCTTAACAAGTCAGACCATAAGTGTTTACGGGTTCAAAGCGCTTTCTTAAAAGTATTTCTTAAACTAGTGGAGGGTCTGCTTCCAGAATCTTAAAAATCATAACCTGAGGGGGGATTCCGAGCTCTAAGAAAAGAGGACCTAAAATGAATCCCCCACCAAGACCAAGCAATCCACCAATAACACCAGCCATTATTCCACAAACACAATAAAGAAACAGCTGATGTACTCTCCAATTTGTGGCCATTTCTCCCTTCGATGCTATCCTTCGCTGCCCTTTGTACAGGGCAACTGCCTCGTATCCACTTACTCCGCCGGCCACTGGGATCTGAAAGGCAAAACAGAGGAGTAATCAATAACCTTCATGATGTTTGAACATTCATAGAATCGAAATAGGCCAGAAATATTGCACAAGTTGTTTGACATTTTCATTTTCTGGCTGGGGTACCTGTAAAACGTTTAATAGCCAATATAGCATTGAGCAGGTGGCGGTGTAATTCTGTACCCAAAATTTACATCAGTTCAGCATAATTGAATGCAGAAAAGGAAAGTTATCAAGTAAACTTCTGAAGCATAAAAGCATACAATTACCTTAGCTATCTGCATTGCAAGAATTATAACCCAGACAGCAACAAGAAAGCCAAGTTCTTTCCAGTAAATATTCTCCAGAACTGAGACCTGATACAGCTACTGATGTCAGTGATCATTAAATTAGTTTATAAGTTGCAGCCTGTGCAAGTGTTCTTATTTCTTACCTCCGATTTTTTAGGGTCCTTGGTTTCTTTTGGAGTTGTATTACTTAGAGACTCTGGTTCACATTTGAATTCCTGAGCTTGATTTCCATTTCCTGATTAATAATAAATTTGTTCGGATGATGATAAAAATTTGCAAAAAGGGGAAAATGCAATAAAGAAAAAGAAATGGAAATCAATTCACCATTTAATTCCAAGCGTTTAGCAGCCTCCTGGAGAAGCAATTCAATAGAGATCAACACATGGAGATAAGCAAGGAAGAAAATAGTAATTACAAATTATTTGATCATAAACAACGAGCAGAGAATTTCACCCTTTTTGTAATGCTTTCCTTTTTCCAAGTGTCAACTCCTCTCAAAAATGACTTAGTTGACATGACTGCAATCCATCAATGTCATATCAAAACATTTGTCCAAAGAGAAAATAGCAATTCAAAGAAAAGGTACCTGTGAAGAGAACAATTAGCAAAATTGTGATAATCCAATCGGGAAGAATGACATTGAGAGCAACTCCGAAGCTGATACCAAGAACCAACATAGGTTGAAATAGAAGTGCAAGGTCATAGTCGATAACAGGCATATCAAGTGTAGGATGCCTTTCCCTTAGATTGCACAAAACTGTTGAAGCTGCTGCACCTGTGACCATACCTGCGCCACAAGAAGAATTCATGTCATGATTCATTGGATCAGAAAATAGAGCCTAGCAAAGCTTGTGCACACTCTAGCCTAGGTCAAGGGTTTAGGAGAGGCTATGACAGTTTTAGTTTTTTGAGAGTTGTTGAGTTAATTGTGTTAAAAGGGATATTATTGTAGTTAGATAATACATGAGATGTAATATTATATTTTATGGGTATTTGCATTTAGGGATGGCAAAAAATTCAGATTTGAAAAAATTCAAGAAATTTGAATTTTTTTTTTGGACTCAGATTCTCTTTTTTATGTGATTTTTGGATTCGGGTTTTGTAAGATCCAAAAAACTGGGCTCGAAAACTTGAGTTTTTCAATTCTTTTAAAAAAAAAAATCCTAAACTCCTAATTTCTAAACCTAAATAACTAATTTTTAAAAAAATATTGGAGAATTCCTAATTTGTAGATTATGGATTATAAAACTTTGGAACTTCAAATGATATGAATTATATATTTTGTCGATTGCAGTTGAAATGAGTTATTTTAGCAATGTGATTTTATTTTGATTATTTTGAAAGCAGTAACAATTAACAAAGTAAACACTAATTAATTATTTGAATTTTTTATTACTTATAAACTATAGTATGCATTAATTTACTAACTATAAAGTAAATGTATTTTGTGGCAACAAAACATTATTATTATTTTTACAAATACATAAAAGAATTTCAATTATTGAATTATTAGTATTATAAATTTACAATTAAATCAATAAGTTTGTATTTAGTACATTATCATGTTCGAAATTAATATGAAAATTATTACAAAAGAAAGATGAGTTAATGAAAATGAAATTTTTTTTTAAAACGAATGAAAATTGAAAGTTGAAACAAGGTAAGAAAATAAATTTAAAATTTTAATAATTATAAGAGGACAAAAATTAATAAAATTTAAAATATATTAGATTTACAATATAAATTCTACAATCTAATAATTAATCTATAAAATAAATACTCAAATGTACAAATTTACCTAAATTTTTTCAAACAAATTAAAAAGAGTTAAAATTTAGGTCAAGTTACTCAAATTCGACCTAAACTTTAACTTAGACCCGACCCATACCCAAAAGAGCATGAGTACAACTTGAGTTCTTATACAATACAAAAAGACTCAAATCTAAATCCGAATTCATCTAAACCTAGATCCAAATCTAAAAATTGACATCCGCAATTCTAATTTCCATGTAACTAAGTCTGAGAGAATGAAATACCATTTGATCATTCCAAACTTTGGTTGTGATTCTAAATGTAATATTTTCGATTCGGGCATGCAATAATAACCTTGATCTATATTCTATATGGGATCCAATAGACCCCGATTGAAAAATGTATCTAATAAAAATATCTTTTTCGGCCCATTTGGGCTTAAGGTTTTCCTTTCTGGTTTTTGCGGCCTTCTTATATCAAATCTTTTTAACCGCGTTACAACAAACCTGATTTAAGTTGAATTCTAGCAGAGTTTGATTAAAACAAATACAGATAATTAAAAAATATATATTTTATTATAAATTCTTTAAGAGCCAAAATTTTTGAGTCGTGCCATAATTGATAGTTTAATCTCTAGTTTATTATTCAATATCCAATTCAATTCTTACTGTTTCAAAAATTGCCACGTTAATCTTTTGATCAAAAAAATTCATTAAATTTTTACTTTTTTAGTCCTTTTATCATTTTGTTCTTATAAACAAAAGTTGACATAATTTAACAAGAAACAATAATTTTGTTTTAAAATCATTAATCATTCATTTTCTTTTATATTATTTCTCTCCAAAGTAAGCTAAAACCATTAACCTTTTGACATTAGGGACTAACATGATAATTTTTTAAATAATAGAGATAAAATTGAATATTAAACCATAAACAAAAGACTAAAGTAATATTTTTCCTTAAATAAACTTAAGTCATAGGACTAACCTTAAGTATGAAATATTGATAATAAAATAAAAATGTTTTGAAACAACAATGTTAAATTCATAATAAAAGGGATGGTATTCTCATACATTTTGATAGTGCTGCTGATGATTTAGGATCAAATCCAATAATCAGATCAAGCATAGGAACATATATGCCACCCCCACCTATACCTCCAACACTCCCACATGCTGCTCCAAAGAACCCAATAATGGTGCCAACCACAACTCTCCACCCAAATTTCATGTCCTGTCAATCGATTTTCACAACATGTAAAATATAAATTAAATTGTAGTTCAAGAATTGTATCTACATCAGAAGATTGAACAGACACAGAAGAGGAAAGAAAGAAGTAATGAACTTACTGGCCAAACATGTTTGTAGCCTGATCGACTGTTAGGAGTAGATACTTTCATTGGGGTATGAAGCTCAAACTCATCATTTTGATTTTCAATTGTGGCTTCTTCTTTCGAATTTGGTTCTGCTGAAACAAACATTGAAGCTGCAACTAGTAAACCAATGAGAATTGCTGCTAGCAATCTCCACCAACACCGTTCTAATCCAAAGCTAGACATTCTCTCCAAATTAATATCAAAAAAACTTTTTCAAATACAAACACAAACACCCTTAATATATACTCAAATCTTTAACAGAACCCACTTCTTCTTTCCAGCTTCAAATCTTTTTTCTTTTGTGTTTTCATAAAACCAGTGTTTTTTTTTTCTTTTTCACTTGTTTAGTTACAAGAAAATGACTGACTGGCAGCCAGGGGAGAAGGAGTTAGCAGCTTTCCTGAAAAAAGGGTTGCCAATTGCAAGCTAGTTACTACAGCATTAATTTATAAACAAGAGATGAGTTGCCTCTAGCATAAATGTTGCTTGAAAAATTAAAATAAAGTAATGAAAACTCCCTACATACGATTCTCAGTTGATTCAAATGGTAAAATATCTTAGCATAGCACAAATTTTAAAATTTGAAGCTAGCTCACTTCATAATTAGAGAATGATTTGATAAATATTTTATGTAATGAATAAAAGTTAAAGAAATATTTTTTTTAAATGTGTAATAACTATTAAGTTTGGAAAAATCTCTCTGAGTTTCTATAGAAGCTCTCTGTCGATTATATTTTATGTCTTAACTAAGTTTACAGATAATAAATTGATATCAATCTATATATGCCTGCCTTTTTTTATATGCTTTATTCAATACACAATGAATTGAAAATTTTCACTCAAATATTCCATTTTAACAAAATCAGAATTTGAACTTTATGCCAACTTTTTGCAGTTGAATACTTATATAAAAAGTTAAGAGCAATGTTTGCACTTCTCAATTTGATTTTAATATTTTCTTAAGTGATGTGTTAAATATTCATTGGATTGTTAATTTTCGTAACCTCAAAAATTACCTATAATACTATTATATTGCTCAATGATTATTTTACACATTATTTAGAATGAGAAATAATGGGATCAAGATTGAGAAATGTATATTACTTAAAACACAAGAATAAGAATGATACTATACTTTTCAAATAGTATCTCTATATTTTTTATTTCAAATTATTTGTCAATTAACTATTAAATAATAAAATTATGTAACAAGTGATTTTAAAAATTATAAAAATTAATCATCCAATAAATATTTAACAACATCACTTATATAAAATGAAACATATTGAGAAACCTCTAAGAAAATATATTCTTATTCAAAGAATAATAATACAGTTTCAAGATGTTATTCCAAATTCTTGTATTTTAAGTGATATGCATTTATTGGATGTTAAACTTTTGTAACTTATAAGAAAAATTCTTACATCATTTACTATCAAATAAATACACTATTTATTTTTTTGGGATTTAGAAAAAAAAATGGAATAACATTTAAAATGTGTGGGACACTACCCGAAATAAAATTGCCTTTTGGCAACTCTTTATAGAGACATTGACAATCACGTATTAAGCATGGTGGTACAAACCTAGCTAGGACTCCATAGTTGATACGCCAAGTAACTTCTCCCGAATTATTATTGCAACAATGTCTCCGTCCTCTTTAATATGAACTTGCGTTTCAGAATTCAGAATCGACCTTCTTGGTATTTTCACTTGTTTAATATTCGCTTCTGAAGATGAAGGCATTGCGATTATTAGAGCATGTAAAATGATTGATCAAGACTTCAGGATAAAAAAAAGGTCATCATCTCTCTGGCTGCATCAATGCAAGAAAGCAAAACCAAGAATACCATAATATTAATGGTATTATTAACATTGGTTTCGCCTTTATACCCATCTGGTGAAGTGGCATTCAGTACTTCACTTTCATATCTTTGATATTTAATAATGAAGCAAAGCCTTCTCTTTGGTGGTAAGCTTGTAGAAAAATGAATAATGCTATACATTTAAGTTTGTATTCTAAATTATATTTAGTAATAGTATGTCAAACAATTATTAAGTGTAATGAATAATTTTAAAATTTATATTATTTTACTATACAATAATTACTTCACATATTATTATTTAAAATACAATTCGAAATGTATAATATTATTCTAAAAAAATATATTTATGAGAACTCAAGATTCACACTATAAAAACAGTATTTAACCCAAAGCGGCTTGAAAACGTCTCCTTCTCTTCCCTATTTTGTATTTCTATATATTGTTTCCCCAGTTATCACTCAATTAGGCAATTTGCTTTTTCTATCTCTCCTCTCAACTTAAACGGTTTAGGTATTCAAGACACTGAGTCTTTTTCTGATATGGACATTTTGTAATATTTGTGGTCGAAACATTACTAAAAGATGAAATTGGGCATAAGTTTCCTAAGTTCAAGTACCTCTTCCCCTAAATCAAGATAAAATAATAATAATAATAATAAAGACAAAATTGAGTTTAATTTTTTGTACATGAAATTGAATCTCTGTAAATCCACAAGAAAAGAAGTAAAAGAAATGCCAACGTCTGAGAATTTCTATTTAAGATTATAGTCAAGATTGAAAGTAGTTCGGCTGAGTTGGTTCAAAGAAAGATTAAAGCTTATAATTTTCTCAATAATAATCAGGTTTAAGTAGACAATAAGGAACTTAGACAAATTTAACCGGAAGATATCCATCGCCAGACATGCATGCCACATTAATTTATCAATACCTTGTGCCACATGCGGCCTTAAATTTTAAGAAAAATGTCCGTTTCGTCTTTAATTTAATTGATATATATTAATTTAATCTTTACTTTTTATATAAATATTCTGTTAGTTTCTTTAAAGACGTTTTTGTCAAATTTTTACTATTATTTTTATTTTTAAATCATGACCATTTTCGTCTCTACAAAATTAATTGAGTATTTATTAAAAAAAATATGTATTAAATTAATATTTATCAATTAAATTAGGAACGAAATTGGTATTTTTTTTTAATTTTTATCCATAAGTAGAATATTTTAAGTCGATCCATGTCAATTCATGTCATTTTTGAAACTTATTCATGAATTGACGACCAACGTTTTACATACAAGTCAAGCAACAGCTAACTAAAAATGTGTGGTGTGGAGTCTTCTATAATTTAATTTCGAGCCCTGTGGAAACATTTCAATCTTGAAGGGTGAAGCCCTGTTTTTTTTTTTTTCTTTTTCCAAAATAACACTTCAAATTTTTTATTTGTTGAATTTTTCTTCTTTTAATTTGGAACATTCTTAGTCACTAATTGAAACAACAATAATAGCCATTATTTAGATGTTAATTTGATCAATTGATAAAATTGTTTAAAATGATACACACAAAAAATTGATTTCAAATCCTGCTTATAAGTTAGAGAGAGTCTTGCAATACCCATGAAATTTTGAGTCTAAATAGACTTGAATTTATTTAATATCTTATGCTAATGGGGTTTCAGTCCCTGTTGGAAAAAAAAAAAGGAAGAAGAATTCTCTGTTTGAAAGTATTAGTGCAAGTTCTTATTAAAATATCATTTTCATCTCATTAAAAATATTAATTTAACTTAATTGAAATTATTTAAACTCTAAAAAACAAATTAGCTCTCACTAAATTAGAATTTTAAGGTTTAGAGGCTATAGCTTAAGGTTTAAGAGTTAAAATTTAGATTTAAAATTTAGAATTATGAGTTAGAGTTTAAAAATTAAAATTTAGAGATTAGGAGTTAGGATTTCAAGATTTAAGATTTAAGATGTCATAAATGGCAAATATTTACAGAATAATTTTATTAATTTATTGTATGAATGATATGGTATCTGATATATTTTAGATTTTATTTTATTTTTTATAATTTGAACACATGTATAAATGCGAATCGCAAATATTTACAAAAGGAAAACAAAAATTCTTTTCTGTACAAATATAGACTTCTAGAATTTTGTATAGAAAGTTGCAAAACCTTGACTTCTTTATACTTTTGAAAGACAAAAAGAGAGAGAGAGAATCCGGAAGCAATAATTGTATCGTTTTCAGAGTTCATTCACAAATGAAAATGGAAAGGACAGAGATTTGCACAATTATTGCATTGGGATTTACTTTTGTTGTTTTTTTACTAATTCTTTGGACAAAGAATTCAAGGCTTGCATTTTATAAAATTTACTTAAAATATAATTCTAAACAAACTTTTTTTTATTTAAATAATTCGATGATAAAAAATTTAAAATACATTTTTTTTTCTTTGTATTAAAAAAATCTCTGTTTATATGCAAGAGGTTTGAAATTTGTATACCATCTACATTAGAATTAGGTAGGAATTTGATTTGTGTGCCATCTACATTAGAATTAGGTAAGGATTTCATCGATTTTCAAAGTAATAGCACTATTTGCATGCAAGAGACAAGATAGAAATCTTTTCTTTAAATTTCAGAAGCCAATTAACAAACAGAAGTCCATCATCCATCTACTAATTTGACCTTTTTTTTTCTCTTTTGCATATAGATTATGAATAAATAGATAAATACAAGTAAATTTTTGCCTGTTTCTTTATGAAATTAATGACTGGAGTCACAAGAGATAAAGAGCTGATTTTGAAGGCTACACACCCTAGATCTAGATGCATGTTAGTCCTTGAATTTGTGACCTTATGTGAGAATTGTCCTGCAAATTCAAATCCCATATGTCAGTCCTCCATTACCACGCTGCAAAATCCTATGCGGAAGCTTGTCTTTCTTCCATGCAATTTAAGCTGTGTATGAGCAAATGTCATCAAATCCCAGGTACTCCTTGTGTTGAATCCTTTGAACCATCTTTGCCAAGCCTACACCTCCTGTTTTGTAAACAAAACAAAAAGCCTCTTCATCAGTTGTAAATTTGTTAACAGAAATGCTATCGATGACAAAAGATTGCAGTTAGTGAATGAATATTGACAGCATACCTAGTGAAAATGCACTGACAAAGATTGTGAAGGACAGAGTGAAGATGATTAGAGATGCTCTGCCTACTATGCTGATCAACTTTCTCACCACATGTTGGCCTACCAAGGCAGCAATTGTGGCCACAGTAAAGAAGTAGAGAGCTGTGCAACCAAACAAAGAATGATAAAAAATAAACATAGTGAATTAAAAGCTTGGCGAGATAAAAAGTAGTACAATCATCATACAAATTTAATTGATCAGTTAAATTACCGTAAGGAACTGGAAAACGTTTCAGAAGGTAATATTCTACGACAGAAATTGATGCCGAAAATGTCATGGCAAAGGTGGCTGTGGCACTTGAAACCTGCATTGAAGACCTCATTACAAGTTAGTCCACGCATTTATGTGTAAGCTCATTGACTTTTCATATTAAAAGAACACAATTCCCAGAAGCACTTTCTTTAAAAGCAATTTACAAGCTGACCCTCCAACAAACTGAGTGTCTACTATCTGTAATTCAATGCACAAACTCGAATTTTGCCAGGAATAAGAATTACAAACCTGAGGAGGGACTCCGAGCTCCAGGAAAAGAGGGCCTAAGATGAAACCTCCACCAAGACCAAGCAATCCACCAACAACACCAGCCATTATACCACAAATACAATAAAGAATCAGCTGGTGTACTCTCCAATTTGTGCCTACTTCTCCCTTGGATGCAATCTTTCGCTGTCCTTTGTACAGAGCAACTGCCTCGTATGCACTTACTCCACCAGCCACTGGAATCTGAAAGTCGACAAAAAGCATAATAACCCTGATATCTCAACAAACTGGATTTCTTCTTCAATTATTTGGCTCTGAAGGTACCTGTAAAAAGTTTAATACCCAATATAGCACTGAACAGCTGGATGTGTGATTCTGTGGCAAAAACATGCAAAGATATTCTCATCAGTTCAGCTCAATTGAATGCATTAAATGAAAGTGACGTACTCTTTTGAAGGAAAAATAAACACAAAGCTCAATTACCTTAGCAATCTGCAATGCAAGGATTCCAGCCCAAACAGCAAAAAGAAGTCCAAGTTCTTTCCAGTAAATATTATCAAGCATAGAGACCTGAAATTGTTACAGTTATCAGTTCTAATGGTTATTTGATTAAGTGTTGCAGGATTTGTACTCTTACCTTCGATTTTTTAGGTTCCTTGGTTTCTTTTGTAGTGTTACTTAAAGCCTCAGGCTCACATTTGAATTCTTCTACTTGATTTCCATTTCCTGATTAATAAATTAAATTAGCATTCTGAGGAAAAAAAATTGCACAAAATGAATATAGAAAAACTGAAAATCTACTCACCATTTAATTCTAATCGTTTTGCAGCCTCCTGGAGAATCGAGAACAAGTGAGGCAAGCAACAAAAGAAAGTTAATCTGACTTAAGTCATCAATAAGTCCAATAGATGTCGACTTTTGGGAGGAACAAGACGTTACAAATTATTTCACCATAGACAATGAATACAGAAATTTACCTTTTTGGTTATGGTTTCCTTTTTCCAGGTTTCAACTCCTTTCAAGAATGCCTTGGTTGACATGACTGCATATTCATCCAAGCCCTTTCAAAATTTTTGTAACAAATAGAAATCTAAAGAGAGAGTTCGATTTAAACTAGATGGTACGTACATATGAAAAGAAATATTAGCAAAATTGTGATCATCCAATCAGGGAAAATCACATTGAAAGCAACTCCAATGCTTATTCCCAGAACCAACATTGGTTGAAATAAAAGTGCAAGATCATAGTCAATAACGGGTATATCAAGTGTAGGATGCCTTTGTCTTAGATTGTAGAGAACTGTAGAAGCTGCAGCACCTGTAATCATACCTGCTCAAACAAACAAAATTGCATAATTGTATCAGGAGATCAATCTCAGTGCCTCCAGTTGATACGTTTTCTGCTTCCAGGTTAAGTCATTGACCAGGACAAGATGAAAGCCATTTAAAAGGAAGACTGGTTGGTTGAAACAACATGAAGTTAAAATCACTCCTAAAGTATGCTTATGATTTTCTAGACCTTTTACATTCCATCAACTAAATATTTTTCAACAGTGAAGAATGAATCTGCAATACAAGGCTTGATTTCCCTTACATTTTGATAGTGCTGTTGACGATTTTGGATCAAATCCAATAATCAGGTTAAGCATAGGAACAAATATGCCACCCCCACCAACACCTCCCACACTCCCACATGCTGCTCCAAAGAATCCAATTATGGTACCAACCACAATTTTCCAGCCAAAATTTATGTCCTATCAATCCGATCTCACAAAATATAATTACATAACTTGGAGTTCAAAAATACATCAAAGTATTGAACTCACAAATAAATAAACTGTACTCACCGGCCAAACATGTTTGTAGCCTGATCGACTCTTAGGAGTAGATTCTTTCATAATATTCCTAAGCTTAACCTCTTCATCTTTGTTTTCACTTCTGGCTTCATCTTTCAAATTTGATTCTGCTGAAACAGTCATTGAAGCTCCAACAAGTAAAGCAATGAAAACTGTTGCTAGTGATCTCCAATGACACCCTTTTCTTCCAACCCCAGACATTCTCTCAAAATATCAAACTTTCTCAAATATGAACACAAACCAGAACTATCAAAACAAGATGAAAAGCACCATGAACAGTCAAATACTTGAACAGAACTCTGATCCCAGTTCTTGTTTACAGCTTCACAGCTTTTTTGTGATTCAAACACTTAAAAACCATACTGGTAACCAAGAAACAAAACAAGTTGCAATTTCCTGAAAGAGTTAGCGACTTGACACTAGCCACTACTGCATCTAAAAACAAAGAGATAAGTTGGCTCAACGAGAAAATTATTATTGAAACAAAATCTAGAAACTCTGTGTATTTGTGTTTGTGAGTATTAAGTTTGGAAGAATTTTTTGACTTTCCATTGGAAAAGTTGTAACTGTTGACCCCACACTTCAGGAAGTTCTGGACTCACAAATTGAATTTGTTTGTTTTTAAGAACAGTGAAAGAATCTCTTGAAATGCTGGACATTTGGTTGGACTTTTAGAATAGAGGTTTTGAATACAGGAATACTATATTTTTTAAATTATATCTCAAGTTTTAGATCTTAAATAAGATATTAAGTAATTATTTGATTAAAAAAATAGTATAATAAATAATTTTAAAAATTATAAAAATTAATCACTCAATAATTACTTGACATCTCATTTGAAATTTAAATTTAAGATATGTAATATTATTGTTTTGAAAATATAACTTTTAATATAAAAAAATTATTAATCATTTTATTGTCTATTAAAGAAGGTCTTTTGAAATAGTAAATTATTTAGTTATATATTATTAAAAGTATTTTTTTGTTATTAAATTACTAAAACAGACACTTAATATATAGCAATTAATAAATTAAATAAATTATTATATTTTATATAAAAATTAAATATAAAATAAAATAAAATACCAAGTAACTATGACAAAAAAATTTGTTGGTAAAAGTTTTATAAAAATATGATTGTAGCAAGGATATGAAGATATTGTGGCCTTTAACCCAATGTTAAAACCATATTAATTGAATATGGTTTTATTTTTGTTAACAGTATACTATAAAATTAAAAAAATATTATTAGGATATATGTGTTAATACACAAATATAAAAATAACTCAAAATGTTGTACTCTTAAAAACTCAAATTTTGAACTTTTAAAAGTATAGGCAAAATAGTTTTTTTAATCTCGCAAAGTTTCTAATATTATCAAAAAATTTGAAAATAGCTTTTTGCATTAAAAAAACTCTTTTAGTTAATAGAGAAGTCTAACCAAACATGCACTAAAATAGTCTCTTTTTAATACGCATTGAGGATAAAGAGTTTCAAAGTTATTCAAAATCAATTAAATGACACAAACATAAACAGAGACAAAATCATAGTGGTTTGTTTCAATATAAACCTACATCCACTTCATCGAACTAGATGAGCTCACTTAAATACACTATTAAATAATATTATTATGTCACAAAATAAACAATTAAAGTAACTATAGATATGGCTTCTAGTAATGAAACCTTAGGGGCTTTAATGGTGCATTGGAGAATTTAATGCAGCCTTAGGGCCTTTATTGTGCATATGCGACTTCTAAAATCTGTGGTTTGCCTTGAGAAAGTTGATCTAAAGGAAAAGTCTCTCTTGTGGGTGAAAAATCTCTCTTTATTATTTTGCTTTTTATAGGCTTAAGTTGTAAAGTTCTATTAGAACTGGGTCAAGTAGAGTACTATTGAAGCGAAAGCAATAATTCCAAGTATATAATGTAATAACAAAGCAATTAAGAATAAACTAGAGAGAAAGAAAACACACAAAATATTTATTTGGTTCGGCAACTTACCTACGTTCACAATGGATCAAAATCTCACTTCTTTTATTATGAATTACTAAGGCAATTACAAAAAATAATATCAAGTCTCATCAAGAACAGTCTTTAAATAGTACTCACAAAGAATACAATTTATCTCTCTTATAATTTAAGGGTTTCTCTCACTAAAAATTATTGTAATCACTAAAATTCACACGTAGATCAAAAAAGTGTGTTTACAAGCTAATAAAAAACTTTTATATAGGTTTAGGACAACCTAGAGAAACTCTAATCCAAGTGAGAATCAAATTGGAGATCCTAGAACAATTGAAAGACTTTAAAATTGGCAAACTTATTTCCCGCCTTTGCGCTAGCTCTTTGGCACTGGGCACTTAATGACCTAGTGGCGCGGAGTTGGTCTTCTAGCATCTCGGCATTGCGATCTGTACCTAGTACACCGCGACGCTCCACCCTGAGCAGTGTCGCCTTTGTTTCTTCGCCTCTTTTCGCATCCATCTTGCTTCTTCTCGTACCCTACGCAATTGACTTTTGCTTCAAATTATATTTCAATTATTTTTAATCAACTTTCTCACAAATCTCCTCATTGATTTAAAATCATCTACAAAATATCTAGATCTATCGTCTCCGTATCTTTGGTTACCCTCACATAGTAATAACTCCGTTTAAGTCCTGGCATAGGACAAACTTAACCGATGGCAGTGCCTTAGTCAACATATCAGTTTTAGACGCTGCAATCTTTGTTAGACTAATCCCGTCACTATGGAAAATCTCTCAAATGTAATGGAGTTGTACATTAATGTGTTTAGACCTTTCGTCAAACACTTGATGCTTGCTTAGGTGTATGGCATTCTGGCTATCACAATACACACCAGTGTTAACTTCTTCAGTAGTCATTACCTTTGCGCATATGCCTTTCAACCATATGGTCTCCTTAATAGCTTCTTCAATATCTATATACTCTGCCTCTGTGATAGATAATGCAATCATATGTTGTAGAACTAATCTCTAACACATACTACACGCAAACACCAAGAATACATAACTCGTTAACAATCTTCTCTTATCTAGATCAACTGCATAATCTAAGTTGACGTATCCTCTTACCATTTTATTCTTATTCTCATCCCTTTTATAAACTAATCCATGATTTGACATTCCCTTGACATATCTCAAAATTCACTTTAATGCAAGCAAGTGATCATTATCCGAATTTGTCATGTATCTACTCACCATGCTTACAACCTATGTTATGTTCGGTCTAGTATAAACCATCGCATACATGATGCTCCCTACGACACTTGCATATGGTACTTTACTCATCTGTTGCTTTTTCTCTTCGAATGCTAGTGATTATGCTATTGAAAGTTTGAAATACATGGCCAAATAAGTAGAAATGGCCATTGCATTAGACATACCAAACTTTTCTAGGATCTTGAGTATATACTGCAATTGTGACAAGAATATAACATCTCTTCTTTCCCTCACAATATCCATACCCAATTTCCTCTTTGCTGCTCCTAATCCTTCATCTCAAACTCGCCACTTAACTGCTTCTTGAGTTTCTGTATCTTTTCCATATTCTTATATGTAATCAATATGTCATCTACGTATAAAAGTAAATACATCATCACACTGTTCAAGCTCTTAAAGTACACGCATCCATCATACTTGTACATATGGCTAATAAAATTCTAATGGATGTGTGCTTGATGGCTAGAAAGAAAATCTCTCTGAAAGTCTACTCCCTCTCTCTGAGTAAAACATTGTGCAACTAGTCTAACCTTGAATCTTGTAGGCTCTATCCCCGGTATCCCCTCCTTAACCTTATACATCCACTTACACCCAACTAGTTTCTTTTGAGGTCTCTCCACCAACCACCATATATTATTCTTCTTAAGAGAACTAATCTCTCATTCCATAACCTACTGTCATTTATCACTATTTTTATTCTTTATAGCCTTATCATATGTCTTAGGCTCATCAAATTCAAGAGTGTAAGTAGAAATAAAGGAGTGAGCAACCATATCTACTTGTGCATACCTAATTCTTGGGTTAATCATTCTCCTTAGACTGTCTCTAACTAGCTGGTACTCTTCAAGATCCATATTCAAAATCTTAGTCTTTCTTTGAGTGGACATAGAGGAACTCACCGGTGTCTATAGCTCAATATCAAAGATCTTTTTGTTAAAGTGCTAATCTGAGGCATATCAAATCTACACAGAGGTCTACTTCAACAATAATTGACTCAGGTGCTGAGTCTTTCTTAGATACAAGTTCTTCTTTCTCATCTTCTTGGGAGGCTTTCAACATTGTTGTCTCATTAAACATTACATCAAGGCTTATAATACTCGTTGGTAGTGTCAAATCTCTACACTATACCTTGTATCCTTTCACACATTTAAGAAACCTTATGAAAATCCCTTTGATAGCTCTAGGTTTCAATTTTTCCTCCTTCACATAAACAAAAGGTAGGCAACCAAATATTTTGAGGTGATCATACTAAAGAGGGATGTCATACCATTTCTCTTCTGAGGTCTTGAAATTTATCGCCGATAAGGGATTTCTATTAATCATATAAGCTATAGTCATCACAACTTCACCCTAAAACACATTGGACATCTTTGCATTAGTAAGCATGCATCTAACCCTTTCAAGTAGGGTTTTATTCATCCTCTCAACTACACCATTCTACTACGATGTTGATCTCATAATTCTATGCCTTGCAATCCGATGTTTGGCATAAAATCCATCAAACTCTCTATTGCAAATTTAAGGTCATTGTCGGTCCTTAACATCTTTACCATTTTTCTAATCTGATTCTCAATAAGAGCCTTTCAAGTTTTGAACATATCAAACACTTGGTCCTTACTCTTCAACGCATAGACCTACGACTTCTTTGAATAGTCATCAATAAAACTAATAAAATACCTAGCTCCACCATAAGTCACTGTCTGCATTGGTCCCTAAAGATTCGAGTGTATATAGTTAAGAGCCCCTTAGTCTTGTGTTCACCAGTACTGAACCTCACTCTATGTGCTTTCTTAGCACATAATGCTCACAAAACTCTAATAGTTGGAACTTATCCTCGTTAAATACCTTTTGACTAAATAATTCCTTAAGGTTTCTCTCACCTATGTGTGCTAGTCTAAAATGCCACAACTTGGTTTGCATATTCTCATAATCTATAAAGAAAAATGCAAAATCACTCACAACCTCTATCTTCAGCACATAAACACCTTTACACTTCTCACCTCTCATTACAACCATGAAACTCTTTAAAACTCTCAAAACTCCTCTGTCAATCCTGATGGAACACTCATTCTAATCTAAAGTCTTAATGAGATCAATTTTTTCTTGAAGTTAAGAACATAGCTAACAACTGATAACTTATTAACACATTACCACTATTATTAGGCTGAAAATTTACAAATCATGACTTGTACTAGCACATGTGAAAAGTACAATCATAATCTAGAACCCAATGTTTAGTATTCTTACTATCACTAGCGACTAGAGTCTCTACGATGTCGTAGCTATCATCATAGACAAATGCAATATCCACTTTCTTCTTGTCTTGTGCTTTCCTCTCTGGACATTCCTTTATAAAGTGCTTTTTTTATTGCAGCAATAGCACTTCTTAGAAGTCTTGAACTTCGATCTTGAGCCATTCTTCTTTCTATCTCTATTTGAGTACCTTCCTCTTATAGATAAACCTTATGTATTACCCTCAATTTGCTTTCCTAATAACTTTGAGTTTAATGATGATTTCATATCACTCATCGTTAAAATTTTTCTGCTGTAGAGTAACATATCAATAAAACTCTTATAACTTCTGGAAAGCAAACTCAGCAGAATAATCACCTTATCTTCATCTTTATCTTTATGTTGGTAGATTCGAGATCAATGATGATCTTGTTGAAGGGGTCTATATGGCTTTTTATCAGTGTCCCCTTTAACATGGACAACTAATATAGCTTCTTCTTTATATGCAATCTATTAGCCAACGAATTTTGTATGTAAAGAGAATTAATCTTCTTCCACAGACCAATTGTTGTACTCACCTGCTACTTCTTTTAAGACTTCATCGTTCAATGAAAAAACGATTAGACTGTGAGATTTTTCTTAAATGTCTTTTCTTTCTGCTTCACCCTTAGATAACTTTGGCATCTTCTCTTCTTCACTAGATGGAGCTGCAGTCTCCTCTAATACCGAGCTTAACTGTTGGCTCACCAACAACGCTTTCACCTTGAACTTCAACAAATTAAAATTATTTGTCCCGTTGAATTTTTCTACCTCTTACTTAGGTGTGGTCATGTATTACTTTGAATTAAGCTCTGATATGCAATAATCCCAAGTATATAATACAATAACAAAGTAATTAAGAATAAACTAAAGAGAAAGAGCGAAAGAAAATATAAATAATATTTACGTGGTTCGGTAACTTGTCTACATCCACAGTCGATTGAGAACCACTTCTTTTATTATAAATCACCAACGCAATGACAAAGTATTTATTTTACAAAAAAAAACACCAAGTCTCATAAAGAACACGCTTTAAAATAGTACTCACAAATAATATAATTTATCTCTCTTGTAATCATGGGATTTCTCTCACTAAAAATTGTTATAATTACAAAGATTCACACATAGATCACAAATGTGTGTTTACAAGCCAATAAAAAGCCTTTATATATACTTAAAATGACCTAAAAAGATTTCTAAACCGAGTAGGAATCAAATTGAGGAGTTCTAGAATAATTGGGAGATTGTTTAGAATAGAAAAACTTATTTCCTGTATTGGCACAATGGCGCTGGCTCTGACGCCACGCACTTAATGACCCAATACCATAATGCTGGTCTTCTAGTGCCATGGTGTTGCGGTCTCTACCTTCTACATCGCAGCGCTCCACCCTAGCAGTGCCATCTTAGTTTCTTCGCCTCCTTCAAGTCCATCTTGCTTTCTCGCATACCCTACTCACTTGACTTGCACTCGAAATCATATTTCAATATTTCAATCATTCCCCTCATAAGTACTTTTAGAACTATATTATGCAAAGTACGTTTAGAATTGTGCCATGTAGAGTCATTTTAAAATTGGGACATTTCTAACTCTAGAGTCCTTGAAAATAATGGCAATGTAAGTCCTTGGTCAATAATGATAAGGCACCCTCTTAAATACCTTTAGAGGCTTTGGTAGTTAACCTATTGGAAGACTTATGCAATTGATCTCCTGGAAGACTTACGCATTGGCATCTTAGAGAACTAATATGATTGTCTTCTTAGAGAGTTTATATGATCAATTTGTTGAAGCGCTTACGTGATCAATCTCTAAAAGGGCTTACACGGGCAGCCTTTTGAAAAGATTTTAAGACTGAAGGCTTTGACCGAGAAGGGCTAAAACTTCTGATGCCCGCTGTGCTGGACTGCAATAAGCCTTTTAGGGGATTAGGCTCAAGATAAAATCCCAAGGGAGAACAGTACCTTAAACAAATTCGGCATTGAGTTTGCAAGATTCTTTCTGATATCTCTCTTTCTGCTCTTGTCTTTTTCTTGTAAACTTTATTTTCCAAACAGTAAATACACTAAGTAGTGTTTCGTAAATAATTACAGATATGTCTTAATCCGCTTTAGTTTGGCTTGCCTTTCAGATTTAACAATCGACTTTCTTGGTATTTACTTAGCAAAAAAGATAGGAAAAGAATGCTAGCTTTCCCTTGGCTAAGATTTACCTGTGAAGAGCAAGTCATCACGATTATTAGAGTATAGAAAATGATTGATTAAGACTTTGTGGGAGTTCCTCATCTCTCTAGCTACATCATTAATGCAAGACAACTAGAATCATTATTCTATTTTGTTCTCACGTTCATACACGTCAGAAGAAGTGGGATTCACTTCATTTCTTTATCACTGAAGCAGAGCCTTCTACTGAAGCTTAGTTTACAGAAAAATATTTCAGAATTTGAACAACACAAGATTCACGATCGATAATATAATATTAATAAACTTACAAACGAACTCAAACATGCTAAATTAACATTAAAAACATTACTTGTATCTATTTGTTTTTTCATATTAAGTTTGAATGTGACATTATGTCATTCAAAAGTTAGTCTTAATTTAACAAAACTAGTTTTAGCTGGACAATAAAGAACTTATTCAAAAAAGATAACCCATTACCTTTGGCACATGCTGCCAATTGCCTCCTTGATTTATCCGTAAAATAGAATCGGCTCCTTGTCACTTTGAGAAATTGCAGCTGACTTAACGACTAATATATAACACAAACTGGAGCAATTCGTTAAAGCATAAAATTACTAACTCTGTATGTGTAGCATGTGTTTTCTTTCTTTATTTTTTTTTTTTAATTTCTTTTTGGGCAACGTGGGAAACACTTCAGGTCCTGTTTGTTGATCCTTTTTGAAATTATGAAAACACTTTATTCCAACAATCAATCGCCATAAAAGAAATAAACCCTTCACAGGATTTTGTGGAATTTGCTCCACCAATAAGAAAAACCCCCTTCAACATTTGCATAACAACCTGGGAATAAAGGATCTTTGTACATATTATAAACTGTTGAAGATTCTGCTACTTACAAAAGAAGAAATAATGGATCCATCTCTTAAGAATATATATTCTGTGTGAACATGTATATCGGAGAAGCTGCTAAATCTGAACACAGAGATTTGTCTGGAGGAATCATCAAGGTCCACAGAATATTAAATTTACACTGTTTGCATTCACAGGATTCACATACCTATTATCTATGCTGATGGCTCATTATCGAGCGTATGCATGAAGGAAGTCGAATCCTCTAGCGAATATTTGTACAGATATGCCATACAGTAACTCAACAGAAACACCTTTTACATCAATAATTTGTCTCGTTTTCATGATGTAGCATTAAAAGCCACCAATATTTCCAGTTTTACAGTCATAATCATGCAACAAGTTGCAATGTCGACCCCATCTAGACATCATGAAGAAAATGTTTTCACATTTGCAAAAGGTTATTATTCGTGCGTATGTATGTAGACATTTTCTGCCAAAATCGAAATCAATTCTGTTTCACACTAGTTTACATGTTAAAAGAATCACACATATGTAGCTGAACATCTAAGAAACCAATACAGGCTACTGTATGTAAGATTATTGGATCTGGGGGGTCTCAGCTCGACTCATTGACAAGCCCAAGTACATAAACGAAATCCAAAATCCATGAAAGACTACGCAAATACAGCAACTACCACTTATTTTTGAAATCACATAAACGTGTCAAGTTCTATAATGACTCAACCTAATTATCCGTAGAATCATCAGCCAGATGCGGACTGCTGACGCCACATCAACTGAATTTCAAATTTTGCAGCAGCGTAAACAACAGATGAAGAAACTTTACCTCCAGTACGTCTTTATTCAATTTAACAGGCGTTTCTTTAGCCATTTTCTACTGACTTAAAATAATTTCAAAATTGGGATATAAAAAAAAAGGGTCGATTTTCCGAAACTCGAATGAACTTGAAGCATCGGATTGCTCTTCATTCTCTTCAGTGCAGAGGGTAATTGTATGTAGTACATTAAAGAGAATGTGTTGATTATTTGCCAGCTGAAGTTGAAAATGCCACCCGCCAGAATCGGCGTCGATAGTTGTGCAGATCAATATCGTTTATTTGGGGCTCATTCTGTGTTGCAAGTGGAGCTTGATCTTCGCGGGCTAAAATAAGTAACAATTACTTCAATTAGGATTGTTAGCACAACCGTCGATAGGCAATACTAAATGTGGCGTGGGTGCTTAAAGAGTTACTTTGGTGCATATCACAACCGCCTCACGTTCTCGTTGAATTTTGTACTAAAAGAAAAAATGACAATTACACCCTATAATTTAACCGAATAAATAAAATGATCTATCATATTTTTTTAAAAACCCATAAACACTCCGGAATTAACAACTAACACATGTTTGAACAATCATAAGGGTATACCCGTACTTTCATCCTCATTCTTAAAAGTTTAAAAAAAGAGATAAAAACAAACACTCAATGCCAGAACCACCGCCACTACCTCCGTTTACTAGATCGCCGATCGGTGACCATACGTCATTTGACAACAAAAATATGATAATTACCACATTAATTTCGTTAATGAAACATTGAAAGAAAGAATGCCAAAACCTCACTATTGCATAAATTCAAAATTTGAAGTTCAAAATTTTAAATAAATCCACCACCAATAAGTAATTGCTTAATTCTTCTGTAAATTAAATTTATTGAATTTATTTTTTATTTTTTTATTTAAATATGTTCATACAGCTGTATTAAATACATGAGAAATAAATAACCTAATATCAACAAAGTGCATGTGATCGATTAATTAAAATGTGACTTCTACTTAAAAATCTCGATTTGAATCCCACCAAATATACATGTATTTTCATCCTCCTTTTTTAAAATAAAATAAAATAATAATTATGCTCTTTATATTAAAAAAATAATAAAATAATAATTATGCTCTTTAAACTATAAAAAAAAATCGTTAAGTATTAGTTACTAACAACAGGTATTTTTAGTATTTTTATAAATAGAGTAACTAACTTGTCCATTTAACGAAATTATGGGATGCAATTATCTATTTTCTAATTAAACAAAGTTAAAATAATAATTATGCTCTTTAAATTAAAAATTCCGTTCAAACAGGTATTAGTTGCTAATCCCATGATGTTTTGATATTTTTAAACATATGGTGACTAACTCGTCCATTTAGCCTAACTATAGAGTGTAATTGTCCTTTTTCCAATTAAAAACCAGAATTTAAACCATTATAAATCAGTCTAGTGTCACGCCTCTATGCTCTCAAACATTTCTTCGAGTGCTTTGTGCACAACTATACCTTTTAAAGACTACGGAACCATGAAATGTAGACCAAAGTTTTTAAAAGGTTATTTGATTGTGTTAAGAGATATCAAGTCGTGCACTTCAATTTGATACCCCTATGACATCAACTAAGCTACAACCTTGATACCCTTTGCACAGTAAAAAATCATAACTCACACCATAAGCAAGAACATATAAGATTAACACACCAATAAAAGATAAAGAAAACAAACCAATCACAAGACACAAGATATACGTGGTTCAGCCCAAATTGCCTATATCCACGGAGGATCCATGATCCAGTTTCTTCCCATTAAAATAGATCACAAAGTATCTTCTTACATCATCAATGATCCTACAAGACCCCTTAGTATCTCCCATAGAGACCTCTAAGTATCTACCCTTGATCATTATGACTCTCTAAGACCTCTTCGTATCTCCTCATAAGATATTTTTACATGAAACACAAGAATAGCCCGAGCATCTAAGCCAAAAGGATCTATAGTGTTTCTCTTTTATTCACTCAAAGAACCTAAAGAAGAAAACACTCCCCAAAGGTTACACCCTAGTGCACCACGCACTTAGTGCCTACCTAACTCCTCTATTCTCTCTTATGGTTACATCTTGAAACCTTAGATGCTTAATCTTAAACAAGAGTTTACCAGTGTTTATATAGGGTATATTTCGTGCCTACAAACCCTATTCCTTGTTGGAGTAAGAGTCCACTTATTTTGAAAGTCCAAAACTTCCCAAAACTTGAAATCCCGAGCCAAAACGAACTTTTCCACGCATTCTGGCGCTGCGGCGCTCGTCCCTGAGCGCTGCAGCGCTGTCCCTTCTCGTGTCCAGCGCTGCAGCGCTGGTTTTCTGTTTTGAGCGCCGCGGCGCTCAGCCCTAGGCGCTACGGCACTGGAAGCTCTCGCGATTTCCTTCTTCCTTTGCGTCTTCGAGTCCCGTTTCACTTCCCCTTTCGTGTCCTACACGTCCTAGACTTCTCCATACGTGTCCCACACGTTCTAGACTTCTTGTGACTCTCCACTTTGGTATTCATCTCAATTCTTGTCCAACCAAGATTGTTGAATCACCAATTTTTCAACAGATTAGAATAAAGATATGGGCTAAGCTTAAACTTATAGGATAAATTTATTCCTATATTATTCCTATCTAAATGAGATAGTATCTAAAAATATTCTTTAACATCTTATCTCATCTTGTATACACACCGTTAGATTATTTAAATTTTAGCCATTTATTATATAATATACTAGTATAAAAAGGGAACGCTCTCAGTTTTATAAAACATTTCATAACTCGTAAGCTCTTTGATTATATAGAGAATTTTTTCTCAAACACTTTGTGTGTGTCTATCCGCGCAATGCGTCTAAAGTCGCACGATTCTCAAAAAAATCCTTGACACTAGGCCTAGTCTCGAGACTTGTAAGATACCTTCGACCATATTGATAAACCGAAGATTAGCCCAAGCCTTTCAATCTCTAACTTGTATCCAAATTCAGTCCTTTTCAGCTTAGATTTAGAACTCTTTGTCAATCACCTGTATTTTACTCTCGTAATAGAAATTCACGAGTTAAGGTTCAGCCATTAGCAATGCACAAACCAAATGGAATGGAACGATCTCAAATTCTCAATTAACAACTTGTACTCGGTAGTTAAGAGGATTAAAAAAACCATCAATTCAGAACATCTCAACCACCATCACACTAAGAAGCTTCACTTAATCCTTCTTCTCACATCTAAATCTAACCAAATATCATCATATCACCAACTTATAAAATTATCCTAAAGCTTCAATGTCCTATTCTCAGATTCCAAGCTCTAAATAGAACCAAAATACCTCCACAAGACAGTCCATGTCAAGAATCTAATGAATTTACTGACCTGGAAAACAAAATTCTTCAATCAACATTGGAGCGGCATCAACTTCAGCAATCCAATATTGTAGCAATATGAGCATCATCCCAAGAGAAAAAAGCAAATCCTAGATGCCCAACTAAAGCAAGCTCTCATGAAGAGAAATTACGTCATTGAACTCGAAACCTAATTACAGGATTCAGGAAAAGCGTAAGACAATCAAGACAAGAGCACCATCTATAAAAGCTTCAGCACGAGCTTTATTTTAACTAAGAGATCAGATGCCCATCTATACTACCATAGAAGTTAATTCGGTATTTGTTCATAGGCCAGTAGTAACACAATGATGAACTCAAAAACCACTACTAAACTTTCGAAGATGAAAAATTTAACCAAAATCACCAACAGTCAATCTATTACAAGATACTAGCAATTTATTCAGCAGCACAAGAACTCAAAAGCCTATCTAGATGAATTACGCCAAGTAGTAGAATATACTATAGCTTTTGACAAGCTAAGAATGTTCTTCAAATGATTCAAAAATCTGCCCAATGATTCACAAATAATTCATCAGAAAAAGGCATGCATTAATCAGAAATTTCTGTACTACTTTTAAAGACTATTGCCAACACTATAACAGAACCAACAAAGCAGCAGCAGCAACCAGAAGAAGGAAAACACTTGGTAATAACAGATACTACCTCAAAAGAAATACACTTCATTTATTATTGACTTATTTATTTGAGAATTACTTCACTTAATTACTTAAAAGAAAGAGATGCAATTAAATTCTAATTATTGAAAAATTTTATGCAAACCATTCAACCAAACGTGGCTTCTCATCACTTCCACGATCTTTCTTCTTCTCTTCTTTGCCACCACTCGTCCCTTTCTCTCCTCCAACGCACCCACCACCGTTCTCTCCCTCCCCCAAGTCGTCACCACCACCCACCACCAGCCTATCACCATCCGCCACGTCACCACCCCCCAACCACCACCTTATCCCCACCCTCCTCCACCACCCTTCACTACGCCACACGGCCCCGGCGTGTCCGCCAGCTCACCCAACCCCACCACAGCGTCCGTCGCATCCTTTGCCCTCGACCACGGATCCTCCACGCACTGTCCCTCCGGTGCGTCGGGTTCGCCGTCGTAGTCCTCGTGGAAGAAGGAGGCGGCGCGTGACTTCGCGGAAGAAGCCGCTTTGAAGAAGGCTTCTTTGATGGAATCCGGCGGCAGAGCGCAGTCTTCGAGGCCGGCGTCTTCTAGACGCGGCGGCAGGATCCTGTCTAGTAATCCACCTGCTTTCTTTCGTAGCTTCCATTGATATAAAAACTAAAAAAAAAAAAGCAAAACAAAAAAAATCAAACCAGGAACAAGATTGAAAATATGAAACTGAAAGGAGGGCGTTTAGTTTAAGTGGAAGTTGTGTTTGATCTGTGAAGTCTGAATCTGAAGAGTTCTTACCTGTGTTCTTAAAAGTAATCTAGTTTAGCCATGCAAGGAGTTTGGAAAGCTACGTGGCATAAGGCCATTTCCTCCACGTGTTTACGCTTTCACTACATTGGATTCTGTTCTGTTCTGTATTCTTTTCTTTTCTTTTTTTTTTATTTTTTTTTCTCTTTTTGTTTAATAGAATCTAATGTAAATTTTGAGAATTATGATACCATTGAAAAAACCAAACTGATAATTGGATAATTTGGCACCCTGTGCCTTCTGATTTATGTCTTATACAAACGATATTCCTATCTAATCAAAAATTTCATTTTTGTTTAATATTTATCGGATTTTAAAGAAGAAAGGAACTGGGACTGAATTAACTTGAAGCCTCATTAAATTAAGATTTAAATAATAATTTTATCTTTTCTGAAAATTTAAGTTGAGATGGTTGTATTATTAACTCTTTTTAGAGATCCATTATTTGTTGGTATCTAAAGAAAATGAGCTACTTGAAGTTTTCATTAAATTAAGGTTTAGATGATACTTAGAAACCATAGACTGAATTTACTTGAAAAAGGAACTCAAAGTGAGCAATCACATTTACTAATCCCTTTTCTAATTTCAACACAATTTACTCTACTTCAATATCATACAAGAAAATATTAATTTATCCGTGAACGGCTCTATTGCATTTACATAGCCATTTGATGAAATTAAACCAAGACACAAAACAAGATGTACATGCAAAAGCTCTAGATAATAATCAAAATAATGCTTAGTCCGAAAGCCATCCTCCCATTCCCCAACTGTTCAAACGGTCCAGGACGTACCAAAACCAAACGGCTTTAGTGGATTAAAAATGACACAGAATCTCGTGAGTTGGATGATGATCCCAGATGAGTATCTTGGTGCTAAAACTTTTGAGTAGTTCCGAAGAAGCACATGCTTGAACAAATGTTTTCAAAAGACTGATTTTTTTTTTTTTTCCTTTCTAAATATTTGATCCACCACACCCACCATCTGAAGGCAGGTACCCAGCTTTTCCTCTACAATCTGACTAGCTCACATGTGGGATGTACTAAGATAAGACAGTGAAAGAAGTAGGATCTGTAAAATAAGGATTTACCCAAAAAAAAAATGGTAAATAGTAATCAATAGTCACAAGCTATGACTGGTAACATTGGTCTCTTTTTGTGCTTTTTGTGTTTTAGTCTCTTGGGTAGTTTGCCGGTCTTCAGTACTTGAGCTAGATGGGTTCTGACCAAAATCGCTGGTTAGCCCACTGCCATCACTACTAGCTTGCTCTACACTCTCTAATGCAATCTTCCTGAACTTTTTCATGTCTTCCCTGTACTGCATAGAGCCATAATCTGAGCTTCCATACGAACCATATATTGTGCTGTGGCCTGGTGTGATTCCTTCATTCAGATCATCCAGAGGCATATTTCCTTCCAAAGCTCGAACTATCTGCTTGGAACAGCAGTTGCAATAGGTTTATAAGACAGCATAGGGTTCAAGATCTTACACTACAATTCCAAACACAATTTTGTCTTTTTTAAATGTTGAATTCAAGACTGTTTCTTCATCAAACCAACATTGCTTAGGATCAAATAGCAATTCATTACTAAGTTGCCAATTTTACAATGAGTTTGAAATTGAGTCCAAATTTTGGTTTTTATTAAACAATAACAAATGAAAATTAACTTCTCATGAAGGCCTAGGAATTCAAACAAGAAAAGAATGGAGGCTATTCAATTCCAAAGTATGGTGAATTGAGAAACTGAAGTTATGGGTAAAACTAAATATTTAGCACTTGGTGGAATTACCTGACTCATTTTTGGCCGACGCCTTGCTGAATGGCGCACACATGCTGCAGCACAAGCTGCCATTCGAGCCATTTCAGCAGAATCAAACACCTGTAGCTTTGGATCAGCAAGAGCTGCAAAGTTTCCATCTACCAGAGCTTGTGCAAGCAAAGGTTTTGCCTAAAATTCATAACAGTTTCTGTTAATTTTATTCTCACCAAAATTTTAAATAGCAAAACAAAAGGACTTACAAGGGAAAAAGGATTCCATCCTTGTATCTTATTGCATGGAATATCATGGAAGTCTAAAAGGTTTCGCTTGATTCTTTGTACCACACCTATCACTAGTACATAAAGGAATAGCACTCCAAACAATTACCAATGCACGCAAAATTGCAGCAGAAGGACATAAACTATTTTCATACAGAAGCAAAGTCAATGTGTGCTTATAAGTTTCTTGCATTTAGTTATCCAAACTATCTTTGTGCAGTGAATTCATACTTATGCTACTAAGCAGGTCAATGGATCTTTTCGCCAACCACTGGCCTATGCAAATTATGAATCAGCAAAATGCCTAATACAGCATAATGGAACAACTCTGCCTCTGCTATTAATTATTTTTTCAGTTCTATAGCAGGCGATTGGTCCTCTTAGTACCTAGCCACAAACCAGAAGCTTCCTAAAGAACATAGCACATGATTGATTTGGTCATGTTAAACTAACCAAAGCTCATGAAGCAGAATACATACCCAGTCAACCATGCTATCATCAGCAAAGGAATTAGTTTTGTCAAAAGGTCTGAATCCAGTAATCAACTCCAGAAGCAGGACTCCAAAGGAGAAGACGTCTGACTTCTCAGTAAGCTTCCCAGAGGCAGCATACTCTGGAGCCAAGTAACTGCATAACAGTAAATGTGCATGAGAAGTGACACAGAGGTCCATTTAAGACAAAATGAGTAAATGCATTTGCTGAATGACAGTGGGTAGCTACTGAGAATTTATGCAGAAGAAGTACTTTACCCAAAAGTTCCCATAACTCGAGTCGAGACATGAGTATCAGTTTCTAAAGAATACTTAGCAAGTCCAAAATCTGCCACCTGAACAGAAGATACAAGTACATTCATTAACCATGAAGGATAACATCAAAGCATGCTGTGCTTGAGAAGTAAATTAAATGAATAGAACTCTTTATAGAGTTGCATGCAATTAGAAATTAACAGTATGTTTCTGCAAAGCTTTAAAAAATATACTTCTCATAATGTCCAGTCAAGTTATGATCTTAAGATATAATTGTTGTCAAATTATTTATGACTAGTCATGATTTTTACCAAATCATGAAGGACAATTTCATTTCCAAACAAGGTAACTCTCCTCCAACTGATTCATTTGCTCATTCAAATGCCATAGGATACTTTGCAACGTGATTTTAGTTTATAGATTTGCAAAGAGCCCATAAGATTTTGAGAAGAAAAGAAACCTTCCATTTCATGTGGGAAGGGAAGGAATTAGATATCGCTGAATTCGACAGTGTGCATAAAACTATGACTCGGGTGAAATTTTCACTAAAATGTAACCAAACACAGAACAGTAAAACTCAAGAAAAAGCAAGAAGAAAAAATGCAATACAATACAATACAAAGGTTTCCACATACTTGAGATATCTTAAAGTCTACAAGAAGAATGTAAAAAATTAAATATACTATATATTGTACCTTTGCCTCAAAGTTGTTGTCAAGAAGAATATTAGCCGACTTAATATCACGGTGTATAATCTTTGGCTGACCTGAAGATTCATTTA
This sequence comes from Ailanthus altissimus, assembly GCA_946807835.1. NCBI lineage: Eukaryota > Viridiplantae > Streptophyta > Magnoliopsida > Sapindales > Simaroubaceae > Ailanthus > Ailanthus altissimus. The sequence goes on along the minus strand of OX327710.1, from coordinate 17,710,883 downwards.
CCTCAAAAGGCGTGAAACTCCATGACATTAAATTTGCATAAAGTTTAAGATTTGAATGTAGTTCAAAGGAATACTTACAGTCCTCATGCAGATAGGCCAATCCTCTTGCTGAACCTAAAGCAATTTTCATTCTAGTTGGCCAGTCCATAACCGGTCTCTCCTTGCCTGCAATGTTATTTTAATCTGATGAGACCAGAGAATCACAGTTTAAGATGTATAATTTTACATTTCAAATGAACTTCTGATAATAACTCCTGGGCCGGTAAAGCCCAATTCAACTAGTATTCAGATGTCAATGAGCCCTATTTGACTCGTGTTCAGATGTTCAAATGAATTCAAAAATAGACTCCATTTCTAATCTCCCCAGGTTTGCTCAGTGTAAAAGCTTTTAGGGTGGCACATTCCTTTCTATCACTACTCTAATCATTACCTGTATCCCTGGAAGCCATATCCACTTCAGGAAAAGAAATCAAATCAAATCAAATAGAGGGTAATATGCTTTTAGGTTGGTTATATTTGACAGCATTTGCAAGGAAAGTTTGAACTCCCTGAGTGCACTTTATGAACATTGAATGCCCCAGAAAGGTTGAAAAAGAAAACAATAACACAGGAATCCACATAAACCATACAACAATCTTTTGGCTGTCAAGTTTAAGTTTTCATAAAATTTACATGTAGTCAAGAAAATTTCTTTCCAGGAAGTAAACTTAGCACTTCTGCACTGAAGTATTAGTGAAGCAAAGACATTACTTTTTTTTCCCCTTCTACCTATCTACAGGCTCATAGAAACAGTGAAATCTGATTACAGAAGGGACTAACCATGTAAATGGAATTCCAAGGTTTTGTTTGGAACAAACTCATAAACAAGCAATCTCTGGGCCCCATATATGCAGTATCCAACCAGAGAAACTAGATGTCTGTGATGCACATGGCTAATGATCTCAATCTCTGCCTGAAATTCACGCTCCCCCTGTCCACTTCCTGCTTTCAGCTGTTTGATCGCAACTACTTTCCCGTTTGCAAGGACTCCCTTATGGACATAACCAAAACCGCCTTGACCAAGGAGATTGGCATCGGAGAAATTATGTGTTGCCATCTTTAGTTCTTCATAAGTAAATATGCTCTGAAAATTTCCAAGGGACATGGCTGGAGATGGTGGAGGGAAATGTTTATCAGGATCCAAACTGCTACTTGTTGAAGGAGGTTGGGTGAAAGCAGTCAAAGGATCTGGTGACAAAGCAGGATTCGGGCCAAGTCCAGGGGGCCGCGAAGGCTTTGGAAGCATGGGTCCTTGGTTGTCTCCGGGTGGAGACACATTCTGTTGCCGATGCTGGGGTAAGGGACCAAAAGGGTCATCTGGAGTGATAAAAAAAGACCTCTTTCACAACAAATGAAAAACAAAAAGAAAATAAAATACAAAGAACTTAACATTGAACACCATGTTAAAACCAAATTAAATTACCCAATCAAATCGAACCCAACATATTGAACAAATGAACACGTTGCAAAACCCTACAAAACTATGCTAATATTTGTATAATGATCAAAACATTTAACAAAACTAGGACAAATGAACAGAACACCCACCTCAGTTAATAAAGTGAAACCAATGTACTAAAACCCTATTAAATGAACTCAGCAACTTCAAAAGCAACCCAAAAACCCCAAAACTTTAACAAATTAAATCAAACATACAATTTCTCCATTAACAAATTATACCCGTGAAAATATAAAACCCAGAATCAAAAGGTACATATACCAAAGTCGTAGCTTGTAATGCCAATATAAGTAACAACTACACCAAGTTCATTGAACTTAAACGAATCTACATAAACTAAATTTCTAAAGTCCCAATAATGAACAAAAAATACCCAAACCCTCAAAAATTTTGGCTTACAAGTATATTACTGAGCCCAAAAAAGTAGAATGGAAATAAAATAAAATAAAACAATACTCTAAAATGACACCAACTAATTATACGAATTATCAGACTTAATTTCTTATATATATAAAAGAAAAAAGATACTTTTAGGTCCATGCGGAGGAAAATTTTGAGCAGCAAGTTTCCGCTTCCTTCTCTTATAAAAAATCACAAAAATGCCGACGGCCGCTAACACAATGCCCGCGCCTATCACCACGCCAACCACCAGTCCCGCCATCGCCCCCGGCGGCAATCCCCCATCCGGAGCCGGAGTTTCAGGTGTCGATCCGTTCGTTGGCGTTCCCGCCGGTGGCGTTTGCGGCGTAGAAGTGGCATTTCCTGGAGCCGGGGCAGAAACGGTACCGTTAGGCGGGGGTGGAGGAGGAGAGAAGGTGGAATTGGTGTTTGCAGGCGCAGGCGGCGACGTGCCTGGTGATGATACCGGCGGCGGCGTTGTAGCCATTGCCGGATATTACACGTGTCACTTGTAGATACACTCGAAGCGAAATTTTCTTCTTTCTTTTCAATTATTTTAGAGTGAAATTTTTTAAAAAGGAAATAAAAAATACATATACACGAAGTTCGTTTTGCTTTGTCCGAAAATGAGAAAAACTGTAACAGCGTTTACATGTAGAGAATATAAGTGGACCCCACCTCCGACGGCCGCTAACTACAACACGGATAAATAAAACGCTGCGTTTTGGTTGGTCTTTTTGAGTTTTTAAAAAAATGACGTCGTTCTGTGATTCTCTTACAAGCAGACGAGATTTTGGGGATTATGAATATGATACGATATTTGACTGCTGGTTGATCTGGCAAAATCCACGTGCGGTCATTTCCACATGGGGATCGGATATAGAGTTCCACGTGGGATACTTTCCATTGGTTGTTTAGTTAATTTGTTTTGTTGTGGTTTTTTTTTTCTTAATAATTGTTTTCCTTAATTAAATGTGATTTTTCATTTATGGATGTCAATCCGATTTTATATTCGTAAGATAATTTACCTTATTTGGTATTGCTGCTAGGAAGGTCAAAAGTAATTTTAAAAATTATTGTTTTTTTACTAAATATGCTGCTTTATGTATCGTATGCATTAAATAAAAGAAAATTAATATTTAAATTCATAATAGTTTATTCATTTTATTTTTAAAATTATAAAAAATATGTAAAAATTAATAATTTTAAAATTAGAGTAAGTAAATTGTCTTTTATCCTTGAATAAATACAAAATCGTCTCTCTATTTATTATTAAATTTTAATTTAAGCAAAATAATTCTATTTGTCACTAATATATAAATGTTATGTATATATATATATATATAAAGATATGTATAAATAAATGGGATGAGATGATTAATTTATGGGTTTGTAAATTGTAATAATAGGTTGGTGCGTTACTGACTTGTAATGGGATAAATAATTAAGAGTCATTTTTCGTGTTGAAGTAAGGACAAGCAGGCAGGCACAGTAATCGCCCACGTGTCTCTACAACTACGAAAGTCCTGACTCCTGACCATAATCATAATTACCGTTTTCAAATTTTTTTGTGTTTGCTTCGTTGTAAAGAATAGACAAAATCACATCATTTGTCCTCTAATCTACAGTCATTTCTCATTTTTATTTATTTATTATTTTTTTAAATTCTATTTTCATAGTATTATTCAAAAAAATTCTCTTTTGCAAGAGTATTTTCTTCTGACTTTAAGAGTACTCAAATAAACATATTTATATATTAGAAATGTGAGTTAACCTAGCCACTTGATTCTAATATGTCTATAGAAAAAACTTTTAAAAAAACAATAAGTTATGTTATTTTTGTATCAAAATTTTAAGAAATTTCAGCTTTGCCAGAGAATTGTTATGTTGTTAAAAGTAAAAAGAATAATGTTATACTTTCTATTTGGCATTTTAAAAATTTTATTTTAAATATTATGTTAAATAATTATTGAGTGACAAAATAGTATAATAGATTATTTTAAAATTTGTATTATTTTATCACTTAATAATTATTTAATACATCAATTTATGTTTAAAAATATTAAAATATTATTTAAAAAATATAACATTATTCAAGTAAAAATTTAAAGTTAATAAACTAATATTTTTAACAACTTATAGTGTGATATATTACAACAAATAATATTACATTAGTAACATTTTTTTTTTTGAGAGATTACATACATATATATATTACATCACGCACCACTTGAGGGAAGAAGGGATTCGAACTCAAGTGAAGATATGAGGTTGTAGAGGGCCTAGCCAAGCCCTCATGCTCCTTACATTAGTAACATTTAATGTCAATTATTAATTGATGGCTAATATTCTTAATTGAGCTACAATAAACACATATAAATTAATAAACACATAGTGTTTAGGAAATTTTTTCCAAGTAGCTCAAAATTTGGGCTACTTAACAATTTTAGTCATAGTTTCAAATTTATAACTTAATTAGCTAAAACACAACATAAACTCATTTTGATGGATATACCTCAAACCCATTTCTCTCTCAAGTGAAAAAGGCTCAAACTCTAAACACACTAATTGGCAACGAAGCAGTTAGACTTGATAGTGGCAATTAAGTTTAGTGGTGAAGGTTGCAGCATAACAGAATGAGGTAATGTCTCATTTTATATTTTGTAAGTAAATAAAAATTTAATTTTTGGTGAAATTTGTGATTATAGATGGTGTGTTTGTAGTTAGAAATGGATTTGATAAAGTTGTATATAAATTGCATGATTGTAGTTAGAAATAGGTTTGTGGTTATAAGTGTGAGGGGTTATGGGTCGAAAATGGGGTGGCAGTAAAGGAAAGGCTTCGCCTTTATTTTTGTTTAGAGGGAGTTTCTATCGCGCGAGATGAAGGCGGGGCAATATAACCAATTACACTGTGTTGTGATACTGGGATTTGTGCTTACGTGTCATCCCATTATGTATGAATATTTGTTTAATATTTATACTAGTGTTGTTATTTCAATAAATCGCTAATTATATTTATATATGGTAAGATGCTTGTAACGTTTCAGACATTGTACGATCTGAAAGAGTTTAGATCAGTGCTAAAAATTAGCAACGGTGAGAGTTATAAATGCTAAGAGTTGGCACTGATAAGAGTTACCAGGTTATAAGAGTCAGCGATATCTAAAGAGTTAGAGCCTTATCTGAAATGGGACAGAGACCTAAGAATGTATTAGTAATGACATAATTGCAAAGAGTTATAAATAGTGTTAGAAAATGTCATTATGCAAATATGTTCTCAAATATTATGTTCCTAATCTATCTTCACTGATGTAGGTCTGTCAGCGAATACCTTAACAAATATATAGATTGGTGTATGTCTATATCTGGATGGTCCAGATGGTTAGTCTTAACAAACCATGAGTTTAGTAGAAGCTCGTATAGAGATACAGGAGTAAAGACTGAATACTGAACAGACTCACAAAGATCTCCAATAGACATCCCATAAAGCCATCAATAGAGGATCTTTCGAGTTGAGTAATATTCGTGGTCCTTTGACCTGAGTGCCACGGTAGGCTTGTGAGTGATCCATCATACTTTGGTTCCACATATGTCAGAAACCTTTCATGGTCTGACCGTTGGGTGTTGTTGAGTATGGTCCGATGCTCATAGAGTCCGGTGTGCATAGATATGGGATCCATCAGTTCATTTGGGTGAGTATTATATCCTAATACTCTATAGATTGTATTTCAGAAAGTCTTATGGTCATAAGCAATAATTCTCGGAAAAAGAGTTTTGTAGTAACCAGTATCCACGACTGGTAAGAATAAGTATTTATATATGTATAAATATACGTATTTTATTTGTATGTTGGTGATACTTGAATTATATATTGTTATTAGTAATATTTTTATAGGTTAAGGATATACGATTTGTAGTAACCAGTATCCACGACTGGTAAGAATAAGTATTTATAAATGTATAAATATATGTATTTTATTTGTATGTTGGTGATACTTGATTTATATATTGTTATTAGTAGTGTTTGTATAGGTTAAGGTGATACTATTAGCATTGGGTTTAATTGCAAGACTTTAGATTTATTTTAGGGACCAAATTGTAATACTTTGAAAGTTTTGGGGGTAAATTCGTAAATACCAAAAATTAGCCACTTAGTATAAAAATACACTTTTAAAACCCTAATTCTCTCATTTTGGTCGAGCTACCTCTTTTAGAGAGAGAGAAGAGAGAAAAGAGGGGAGAGAAAGAGAAGAAGGAGAAGAAAAAGAAGAAGAAATTGGAATTTTGGATTTTAAGAGGTATATCACAACTATTTCTCAATTTATTGGTGTTAATTATGTTAATTTCTTTAAGTTTTGATTTCTGGAAATATGTATAATTGAGGATTTGATGTGTATTTCGTATGATATTTTGAGAATTGATGATGATCTATAAGATAGTTTGATAAATCATGATGGATTGTAGAATTTCTGCTTGATAGTCTCTTGATCCAAGAATTTTATAAATTGTTGTGATTCGATTCTGGTTTTGAATTTTGATTATATGAAATTAGACATGTTTAGTATCATTTGAGACTTTGAATCGATTCAAAATTTCAGAAATTGAATTTTTTGTGAATTTACCAAAATGACCCTGAAATTCTGAAAATTTCCTATGTAAACAGTATAATACAGTGACGAACAATGTTTGTCCTACTGAATGATCTTCAAAAATTACGAATTTGTGGAATATGATAATTTTATATGTCTAATATGATATACTCGGAATTGAGAATTTAGATCAATGTGGTTGAAATGTTATGATTTTCTAAAGTATATCCGCTCATTATAGTATTTGATTAACATATTTTTAAAGCTATGGAATAAAATATTATTAAAATACTTTTGGCAGTGATTTGGAAGTGAAATATTTATCATGACTTAAATATGTGTTAAGAGTAATTATGTGGTAGTTTTATAATTTTTGAGTAAGTATATGATTTTATAAAATTGGGAGATTGAATACTATTCAGTAAGTATCTTGATCCTGTCAAGTTTGTAGTTTGGATTCGATGGTGTGTATGGAATGGATTGTGTAGGAAATTTGATATAATATTCATATATAAGAAGGATATATGAGTCAAGAATGGTATATTCTGATTTTGGAGTAATTGGACATCATTTGATGTATTAGAAATTTTTGTTAAGTGTAAGTGGTCAGAATGACAGGTTTTGAGAAACCAAATATTTAGACCAATTTGATGTGATAAATGCATTGTGTATAATTTTGTAAGCTATTTAAAGTATTTTGTGTGAATTGTGAGGCTTATGAAAGGATTAATCTCCATTGATAGGTTAAGGAGATTTAAGCCTTGTAGCTGAAAGTGTTAAGAGGTAAGTATACTAGACTTTTTACTGGAATCACAATAAACATAGTAAGTGTTATGAATGATTTTGTAAATGTGGTTAAGAATATGTTTATGTTATGTCAAAGTATATTTTGATATGAAATGTGAATATATGTTTATGAATATGAGCATTAACATTGAGCATGGACATACATGTGTTTTTTGAAAGTGAGCTTTCAAAATAAGATATGTTTAACAAAGAAAGCTTTTGAAGTGTAATATGTCCGTGAGAAATATTTTGTGTTTTGAGGGTACTTGAACTCACTGTTAACTTAGTAGGCATTTTATGTGATTTGTGGAGCCTTTATGTGTGGCCTTTCCTTCGGGATTGGTATATGTTATATGTTCCGTATGTAGAGAGGATCCTATTGGTACCTAAAGGAAGAGTGAGTCATCACATTCGTGTGGTGGCGTATTGGTACATGTGAGAGGACTCACCGATGATCAGGGTGAGGGTTTGGCTTTTACCTTCGGACATGAGCATTATATATGTGTGATTTCAAGACCTCACTTGTACTATTCCTCTCATACGGTATGTCACCTACGAGTGACATTTGGCTCATTATGTGATATGTGATATGTAAGTCCTACTAAGTAGTAGTTGAGTGATGGTATTCCTATTATGTGTTTTGAAAGAATGTGTAAGCGCTTACATGATATGTGATTTGATAAGATTATGATTTTGATTGATCACAGCATATCATACTTATGCATTGTGTACATATATGTATTTATATTTGATATATGAAAAACTAGTATGCTTACTGAGTTTTATACTCATTATAGTTTATGGTGATTTCAGGTAAATAAGGTACATGTGTGCTTAACGGATTTGGCAAGGCTTCTGCTGCTCCTTGGGTTCCCTAAGTTGCTAGGTTGCTAAGTGTTTCATTTGGGGACACGTGGGATAAGATATTTGATTTGTCCCTAGTGAATAAATACCTATGTATTATTTTATTGTGTGTGGTTGGACTTAGTTTAAGTTTCACCAAGTGTAGTAATGAATTGATTTTAAGTAAGAATTTGCAATGAATATATTCTGGGCTTCCGGTAACAAAGTTGCTACTGGTGACGTAGTAGAGTGTTAATCTCTGAGAAAACTCTGCGTATCTCCGGTTTACTAATTGTCCCAGTCATAATTCAATTGCTAAATTCTGAAAGAAATTAAAACGAATGTTTAAGTATTATTGAATGAATGTAAGTGATGTCGTGTGTCAGATCTTTTGGGTCTGGGGCGTGACAGCTTTTATTGGGTTTATTTGTATGACTTTAGATTTATTTTAGGGACTAAATTGTTATACTTTGAAAGTTTTGGGGGCAAATTTATAAATACCAAAAATTAGCCTCTTAGTATAAAAATACACTTTTGAACCCTAATTTACCATTTTTAGGTCGAGCTACCCATTTTAAGAGAGAGAAGAGAGAAATAGAGGAGAGAGAAAGAGGAGAAGAAGAAGAAAAAGAAGAAGAAATTGGAATTTTGAATTTCAAGAGGTATATCATACGTATTTCTCAATTTATTGGTATTAATTAAGTTAATTCCTTTAAGTTTTGATTTCTGAAAATATGTATAATTGAGGATTTGTTGTGTATTTCGTAAAATCATATGAGAATTGATGATGATCTATAAGATAGTTTGATAAATCATGATGAATTGTGAAATTTCTGCTGGATAACCTCTTGATCTAGGAATTTTATAAATTGTTGTGATTCGATTCTAGTTTTGAATTTTTATTATATGAATTTAGACATGTTAAGGATCATCTGAGACTTTGAATCGATTGAAAATTCTGGAAATTGAAGTTATAGTGAATTTACCAAAATGACCCTGAAATTCTAGAAATTTCCTTTGTAAACAGTATAGTACAGTGAAAAATAATTTCGTCCTACTGCATGATCTTCACAAATTATGAATTTGTGGAATATGATAAGTTTATATGTCTAATATGATATACTCGGAATTGAGAATTTAGATCAATGTGGTTGAAGTGTTATGAATTTCTAAAGTGTATCAGCTCATTGCAATATTTGATTAACAGATTTTTAAAGTTATGGAATAAAATAGTTTTAAAATACTTTTGGCAGTGATTTGGAAGTGAAATATTTATCATGGACTGAGATATGTGTTAAAAGTAATTATTGGTAGTTTTATAATTTTTGAGTTAGTATATGATTTTATAAAATTGGGAGATTGAATACTGTTCAGTAAGTATCTTGATCCTGTCAGGTTTGTAGTTTGGATTCGATGGTGTGTATGGAATGGATTGTGTAGGAAATTTGATATAATATTCATATATAAGAAGGATATATGAGTCAAGAATGGTATATTCTGATTTTGGAGTAATTGGACATCATTTGATGTATTAGAAATTTTTGTTAAGTGTAAGTGGTCAGAATGACAGGTTTTGAGAAACCAAATATTTAGACCAATTTGATGTGATAAATGCATTGTGTATAATTTTGTAAGCTATTTAAAGTATTTTGTGTGAATTGTGAGGCTTATGAAAGGATTAATCTCCATTGATAGGTTAAGGAGATTTAAGCCTTGTAGCTGAAAGTGTTAAGAGGTAAGTATACTAGACTTTTTACTGGAATCACAATAAACATAGTAAGTGTTATGAATGATTTTGTAAATGTGGTTAAGAATATGTTTATGTTATGTCAAAGTATATTTTGATATGAAATGTGAATATATGTTTATGAATATGAGCATTAACATTGAGCATGGACATACATGTGTTTTTTGAAAGTGAGCTTTCAAAATAAGATATGTTTAACAAAGAAAGCTTTTGAAGTGTAATATGTCCGTGAGAAATATTTTGTGTTTTGAGGGTACTTGAACTCACTGTTGACTTAGTAGGCATTTTATGTGATTTGTGGAGCCTTTATGTGTGGCCTTTCCTTCGGGATTGGTATATGTTATATGTTCCGTATGTAGGGAGGATCCTATTGGTACCTAAAGGAAGAGTGAGTCATCACATTCGTATGGTGGCGTATTGGTACATGTGAGAGGACTCACCGATGATCAGGGTGAGGGTTTGGCTTTTACCTTCGGGCATGAGCATTATATATGTGTGATTTAAAGGCCTCACTTGTACTATTCCTCTCATACGGTATGTCACCTACGAGTGACATTTGGCTCATTATGTGATATGTGATATGTAAGTCCTACTAAGTAGTAGTTGAGTGATGGTATTCCTATTATGTGTTTTGAAAGAATGTGTAAGCGCTTACATGATATGTGATTTGATAAGATTATGATTTTGATTGATCACAGCATATCATACATATGCATTGTGTACATATATGTATTTGTATTTGATATTTGAAAAACTAGTATGCTTACTGGGTTTTATACTCATTATAGTTTATGGTGATTTCAGGTAAATAAGGTACATGTGTGCTTAACGGATTTGGCAAGGCTTCTGCTGCTCCTTGGGTTCCCTAAGTTGCTAGGTTGCTAAGTGTTTCATTTGGGGACACGTGGGATAAGATATTTGATTTGTCCCTAGTGAATAAATACCTATGTATTATTTTATTGTGTGTGGTTGGACTTAGTTTAAGTTTCACCAAGTGTAGTAATGGATTGATTTTAAGTAAGAATTTGCAATGAATATATTCTAGGCTTCCGGTAACAAAGTTGCTACTGGTGACGTAGTAGAGTGTTAATCTCTGAGAAAACTCTGCGTATCTCCGGTTTACTAATTGTCCCAGTCATAATTCAATTGCTAAATTCTGAAAGAAATTAAAACGAATGTTTAAGTATTATTGAATGAATGTAAGTGATGTCGTGTGTCAGATCTTTTGGGTCTGGGGCGTGACAGCTTTTATTGGGTTTATTTGTATGACTTTAGATTTATTTTAGGGACTAAATTGTTATACTTTGAAAGTTTTGGGGGCAAATTTATAAATACCAAAAATTAGCCTCTTAGTATAAAAATACACTTTTGAACCCTAATTTACCATTTTTAGGTCGAGCTACCCATTTTAAGAGAGAGAAGAGAGAAATAGAGGAGAGAGAAAGAGGAGAAGAAGAAGAAAAAGAAGAAGAAATTGGAATTTTGAATTTCAAGAGGTATATCACACGTATTTCTCAATTTATTGGTATTAATTAAGTTAATTCCTTTAAGTTTTGATTTCTGAAAATATGTATAATTGAGGATTTGTTGTGTATTTCGTAAAATCATATGAGAATTGATGATGATCTATAAGATAGTTTGATAAATCATGATGAATTGTGAAATTTCTGCTGGATAACCTCTTGATCTAGGAATTTTATAAATTGTTGTGATTCGATTCTAGTTTTGAATTTTTATTATATGAAATTAGACATGTTAAGGATCATCTGAGACTTTGAATCGATTGAAAATTCTGGAAATTGAAGTTATAGTGAATTTACCAAAATGACCCTGAAATTCTGGAAATTTCCTGTGTAAACAGTATAGTACAGTGAAAAATAATTTCGTCCTACTGCATGATCTTCAAAAATTATGAATTTGTGGAATATGATAAGTTTATATGTCTAATATGATATTACTCAGAATTGAGAATTTAGATCAATGTGGTTGAAGTGTTATGAATTTCTAAAGTGTATCAGCTCATTGCAATATTTGATTAACAGATTTTTAAAGTTATGGAATAAAATAGTTTTAAAATACTTTTGGCAGTGATTTGGAAGTGAAATATTTATCATGGACTGAGATATGTGTTAAAAGTAATTATGTGGTAGTTTTATAATTTTTGAGTTAGTATATGATTTTATAAAATTGGGAGATTGAATACTGTTCAGTAAGTATCTTGATCCTGTCAGATTTGTAGTTTGGATTCGATGGTGTGTATGGAATGGATTGTGTAGGAAATTTGATATAATATTCATATATAAGAAGGATATATGAGTCAAGAATGGTATATTCTGATTTTGGAGTAATTGGACATCATTTGATGTATTAGAAATTTTTGTTAAGTGTAAGTGGTCAGAATGACAGGTTTTGAGAAACCAAATATTTAGACCAATTTGATGTGATAAATGCATTGTGTATAATTTTGTAAGCTATTTAAAGTATTTTGTGTGAATTGTGAGGCTTATGAAAGGATTAATCTCCATTGATAGGTTAAGGAAATTTAAGCCTTGTAGCTGAAAGTGTTAAGAGGTAAGTATACTAGACTTTTTACTGGAATCACAATAAACATAGTAAGTGTTATGAATGATTTTGTAAATGTGGTTAAGAATATGTTTATGTTATGTCAAAGTATATTTTGATATGAAATGTGAATATATGTTTATGAATATGAGCATTAACATTGAGCATGGACATACATGTGTTTTTTGAAAGTGAGCTTTCAAAATAAGATATGTTTAACAAAGAAAGCTTTTGAAGTGTAATATGTCCGTGAGAAATATTTTGTGTTTTGAGGGTACTTGAACTCACTGTTGACTTAGTAGGCATTTTATGTGATTTGTGGAGCCTTTATGTGTGGCTTTTCCTTCGGGATTGGTATATGTTATATGTTCCGTATGTAGGGAGGATCCTATTGGTACCTAAAGGAAGAGTGAGTCATCACATTCGTATGGTGGCGTATTGGTACATGTGAGAGGACTCACCGATGATCAGGGTGAGGGTTTGGCTTTTACCTTCGGGCATGAGCATTATATATGTGTGATTTAAAGGCCTCACTTGTACTATTCCTCTCATACGGTATGTCACCTACGAGTGACATTTGGCTCATTATGTAATATGTGATATGTAAGTCCTACTAAGTAGTAGTTGAGTGATGGTATTCCTATTATGTGTTTTGAAAGAATGTGTAAGCGCTTACATGATATGTGATTTGATAAGATTATGATTTTGATTGATCACAGCATATCATACATATGCATTGTGTACATATATGTATTTGTATTTGATATTTGAAAAATTAGTATGCTTACTGAGTTTTATACTCATTATAGTTTATGGTGATTTCAGGTAAATAAGGTACATGTGTGCTTAGCGTATTTGGCAATGCTTCTGCTGTTCCTTGGGTTCCCTAAGTTGTTAGGTTGCTAAGTGTTTCATTTGGGGACACGTGGGATAAGATATTTGATTTGTCCCTATTGAATAAATACTTATGTATTATTTTATTGTTTGTGGTTGGACTTAGTTTAAGTTTCACCAAGTGTAGTAACGGATTGATTTTAAGTAAGAATTTGCAATGAATATATTCTGGGCTTCCGGTAACAAAGTTGCTACTGGTGACGTAGTAGAGTGTTAATCTTTGAGAAAACTCTGCGTATCTCCGGTTTACTAATTGTCCCAGTCATAATTCAATTGCTATAATTCTGAAAGAAATTAAAATGAATGTTTAAGTTTTATTGAATGAATGTAAGTGATGTCGTGTGTCAGATCTTTTGGGTCTGGGGCGTGACAAGTTTAACCCTAGGGATAAATAATATTACAAAAGTGTTTGGGAATATTATTTATTGAAATACAATTCAAGAGATAAGCTTTTAGTCGGGCATATGGAGATTTGACGGTGTTGATCTATATCTCTGCTCTACTCAAATATAAATGATGGAGGGATTATATGAATATGTTATAACCTCAACTTGTATGGTCTAACTATCACGCCCCAGACCCAAAAGATCCGACACACGACATCACTTACATTCATTCACTGTATGTGCACTCATAATTAATATTACACAAAATTTTCAACTTTCATTCAACACAGGAATCCTTAGCAAGTTGCTAGTAAGTTCAACACTAAAATCAACCCATAACCTAACATATAAATATAAACTTCTCTTGACAATATTTAAACATTCATTTCAAATTCTTTCAGAATTATAGCAATTGAATTATGACTGGGACAATTATTAAACCGAAGATACGCAGAGTTTTCTCAGAGATTAACACTCTACTACGTCACCAGTAGCAACTTTGTTACCGGGGGCCTAGAATATATCCATTGTAAATTCTTACTTAAAATCATCCAATAACCACACTTTATAAAACTTAAACCAAATCCAATCCACACACAATGAAATAATACATAAGTATTTATTCAATAGGGACAAATCAAATATCATATCCCACGTGTCCCCAAATGAAACACTCGGTAACCTATCAACTTAGGGAACCCAAGGAACAGCAGAATCCTTGCCAAATCCGCTAAGCACACATGCACCTTATTTACCTGAAATCACCATAAACTATAATGAGTATAAAACTCAGTAAGCATACTAGTTTTTCATATATCAAATACAAATACATATATGTACACAATGCATATGTATGATATATTGTGATCAATCAAAATCATAATCTTATCAAATCACATATCATGTAAGCGCTTACACATTCTTTCAAAATATATTACAGGAATACCATCACTCAACTACTACTTAGTAGGACTTACACATCACATGTCACATAATGAGCCAAATGTCACTCGTAGGTGACATACCGTATGAGAGGAATAGTATAAGTGAGGTTTAAATTACATATATATAATGCTCAAGCCCGAAGGTAAGAGCCAAACCCTCACCCTGATCATCGATGAGTCCTCTCACATGCACCAATACACCATCACACGAATGTGATGACTCACTCTTCCTTTAGGTACCAATAGGATCCTCCCTACATACGGAACACATAACATATATCAATCCCGAAGGAAAGGCCACACATAAAGGCTCCACAAATCACATAAAATGCCTACTAAGTCAACAGTGAGTTCAAGCATCCTCAAAACACAAAATATTTCTCATTGACATATTACACTTCAAAGCTTTCTTTGTTAAACACATTTCATTTTGAAAGCTCACTTTCAAAAACACATGTATGCCCATGCTTAATGTCAATGCTCACATTCATAAACATATGTCTTTCACATTTCATATCAATTACACTTTGGCATAATATAAACATATTTCTAAGCACATTTATAAAATCATACATAGATAATTACTACGCTTATTGTGATTTCAGTAAAAAGTCTAATATACTTACCTCTTAACACTTTCAGCTACAAGGCTTAAATCTCCTTAACCTATCAATGGAGATTAATCCTTTCATAAGCCTCACAATTCACACAAAATACTTTAAATAGCTTACAAAATTATACACAATGCATTTATCACATCAAATTGGTCTAAATACTTGGTTTCTCAAAACCTGTCATTCTGATCACTTACACTTAACAAAAATTTCTAATACATCAAATGATGTCCAATTACTCCAAAATCAGAATATACCATTCTTGACTCATATATCCTTCTTATATATGAATATTATATCAAAGTTCCTACACAATCCATTCCATACACATCATCGAATCCAAACTACTAACCTGACAGGATCAAGATACTTACTGAATAGTATTCAATCTCTTAATTTTATAAAATCATATACTAACTCAAAAATTATAAAACTACCACATAATTACTCTTGACACATATCTCAGTCCATGATAAATATTTCACTTCCAAAGCACTGCCAAAAGTATTTTAAAACTATTTTATTTCATAACTTTAAAAATCTGTTAATTAAATACTGTAATGAGCTGATACATTCTAAAAAATCATAACACTTCAACCACATTGATCTAAATTCTCAGTTCTGAGTATATCATATTAGACATATAAAATTATCATATTCCATAAATTCGTAATTTTTTAAGATCATTCAATAGGGAAAAAATTATTTTCCACTGTAATATACTGTTTACACAGGAAATTTCTAGAATTTTAGGGTCATTTTGGTAAATTCACTAAAAATTCAATTTCCAGAATTTTCAATCGATTAAAAGTTTCAGATGATTCTAAACATGTCTAATTTCATATACTCAAAATTTAAAACTAGAAGCGAATCACAACAATTTATAAAATTACTAGATCAAGAGGCTATCCAGCAGAAATTCCACAATTCATCATGATTTATCAAGCTATCTTATAGATCATCATCAATTCTCATAAGATCTTACGAAATACACATCAAATCCTCAATTATACATATTTTTAGAAATCAAAACTTAAAGGAATTAACTTAATTAATATCAATAAATTGAGAAATAGGTATGATATACCTCTTGAAATTCAAAATTCCAATTTCTTCTTCTTTTTCTTCTTCTTCTTCTCTTTCTCTCCTCTCTATTTCTCTCTTCTCTCTCTCTAAAGGGATAAATCGACCCAAAAATGAGCAAATTAGGGTTTTAAAAGTGTATTTTTATACTAAGAGGCAAATTTTTTATATTTATGAATTTGCCCCCAAAACTTTTAAAGTATTACAATTTGGTCCCTAAAATAAATCTAAAGTCTTACAAATAAACCCAATACTAATAGTATGTCCTTAACTTATAAAAACACTACTAATAATAATATAAAAATCAAGGATCACCCACATAAAAATAAAATATATATATTTATATATATATAAATACATATTCTTACCGGTTATGGATACTGGTTACTACACTAATGCGCCGCTTTGTAATATCCATAACGTGTATGGGGGGCATCATTCACGGACGTATGGAGGAGTTCTATATGACAATTCGGGCATGGACCTAGAGAGTCTCACAATATGAAGTGTACTCGTTGTGCACTGGGGCAGCATAATGGATTGAACAGTTCCATCCTGGAAATTCCAGCAAACCGAAAATATGTTTCGGGGTTCCTCGGGTTGTGCACTTATTTAAACTTAAATGTTAAGTATATTATTTAATTAGTTGACAAGAGTTATTAACTAATTAGATATTAACAAGTGGCACAATTTTATTGTATGAATTGTTTTACCATGAATTCAACCATTTACCATGTTAGTAAAATCAAATAAGGTAAATATTAATTATTCAAATAGTTTTTGAATAATTAAATAAATAAAATATAATTTTATTTATTTATTATTTTATTCATAAATGGAAGACATACCTAATTTGAGAAATATAAACTAAATTTAGTAGAGCACCATTTTGTAATTAATGGTTAATTTTATTAGACCATTAAAATGGCCACCAAAAATAGTTTTGGTAGTTGGCCACTTAATCTAATTTTGGTAGAGCACTTGTGAAGTTATTGTAACCACTAAAATAGTTGAGTTTCAATTGTGTTAACATGAGAGTAAATGAAAATTCGTGCAAGAGTTGAGAGGAAAAAGTAGAGTTGGTTTTTGAGAGAGTTTTTCAAAGTATAAAGACTTGTGAAAAAAACCAAAGGAGAAAGAAAAATAAATCCTTTATATTTTTCTTTCTATAATCAAAACCTTGTTGCTGGAGATCATACTGCTGCTATTCTAGCTTCACAATCCCACCGGATTATTGTGAACTAGAATTGGACAAGAGTGCACTTCAAGATGAGCTTAAACTTGGAGTAAGGATATTCGGAATTAGAAATCTTCATCGGAGGTCTTCAAAGGTATGTTTCTGTATTCTTAAATTGTTAAGAATTGAACTACATGTGTATATATTGATTACTTAATAAATTCCGCTGCCAAATTCATGTATATGATGCATAATTTTATTTTTTTAATATGTACACAATCACATGCATACATCCTAAAATACGTCAACATGTGATTCACCACCCCCACCTTCCCCTTCCCCTTTTCTAGTAACTTAATTATCCAAATTTTATTTTAATTATTATTTATATAAATTAATTTATAGTAATTATAAATTTATTTAATTGTTATTTAATTAATGATTTACCCTTATTTTTTCAGAAACAATGCAGATTTTAAAAAAAAACATTTAAAGATTGTAGTTAAAGACTATTTTTCTGCCACAAATTTATGTTATTCTAAACTATAGGCTCATTATGTTATAAGAGATAAGTTGACCGATTGTCAAAAAGAAATATGGAAAGACATGTGTATGGGTTATTTCTTAGAGTTACAACAAATTAATTTTTGGGGCATTTTGGTTTATCACGTATTATTCCATAAGGTAGAAATTGTGGATATAGATGATGAGTTTTGGTATCTGGTGAACAATAAATGCATCCGTTTTAGTCAATAAGAGCTTGCAGTTATATATGACTTAAAAATATGAGAATATCTAGTAATGAGGTAGTTATCAAAGAAATTGAGTCATCTTTTACATATCGAGTACTTGCCCAGAAGAAATTTTCATTGCAAGAGTTTGATAAAATATTTAAGCAATATGATTTCAACTAGATGGATAATGAAGATGCAATTAAATATTCGTTGATATATTTCATCCACAGTGTGTTATTGGGGTGAAGAGAGAAAAGTGATCTAAATTCGTTTTTACTCTAGATAGTAGATAATTTGGAAAAATTCAATAAATATTCATGAGGTAATGTATTATTGTAACATCCTAAGCAAATCTCACATTGTCAAGGCACATGAGAGATGCTGGGTTTATAAGGGGTGACTCACACCTTAATTGACAATACGCGTTTTGGGTTAAGAACTCTTGCGTGAAGCTCAAGAATAAAATCGTGCAGGCTTGGGCTCAAAGCGGACAATATCTTGCCAGGTCTAGGTTGAATCATGACAATTATGGGAAGCCACTCATAAATGTCTTCGTGATTGAGCATTGAATAAAAAGGCGGAGAGATTCAAGAAACTAAAGGTGGAAAATTAGAAATATAAAAAGAAAAAATATAATTTGTAAGGTTTTCCTTATGTTTTTCAGGTACGTAATTAATTTAAATGCTTATTTATTATCTTAAATGCTTATTTTATTATTGCTGACTTTATGCTATGACAATTTTCATTACAAGTATGGATTTATGACGTAATCCCATAATCTAGTTCAATATATGCATAAGAAACTCCACTTAAGGTCTCTTATATGTTGAAAAGTGAAGGTTTAGTAAGATCACAATGCAAAAATTATGTAGAATAATATTTTTAAAAAATTGTAAGTTTTTATAAACATAATAAAATAGCAACAATAATTATTTAAGATTTCAATTGCTAATTCAATTGGGTATTTATTTGTAGATGTTGGATGTTGATGAACACTTGAAATTACACATTTAATAAGAGTTTTACATGATTGTTTTGTATTACTAGTGTATTTCATTTTCTTAACTTAAATATGTTTACAATATTGTACTTAATTATCTTATAACTGTTTTGTGGCAGGTTCGATAAAATGGGCATAAATTTCTACCTAAAGATCCAATTGAGGTGATTTTTAATCCTGTGCAGAGCTGACTCAATGGGCTAACATATTATATTTCACAAAGCATTGGAAATTCGAGTGTTTAGAGGATGAGAATTGGCCTAGAACAGAATTGATCTGCAGTACAGGCCCAGTTTGAACAGTTATCAGTATTTGGCCCATAACTATAGAAATACGTATCTAATACGTATGAGATCACTGAATTTGGAAAGATAAGAGACTTATCTACAACTTTTATGTTTTGAGTGACAGCTAATTCGGATCACATCAATTCCAAATTGGATAATCAAGTGGGTGCCCAAGTGATAATGAATGCAAATTATTTTGCCACCATTCTTGACTTTCATCAACCAAGTGGTTCCCTCCAAATTTGTCTCGATTTATCCATGTTTTTCTATAAATAGGTGGCTTGTTTATGCCTAAAGGAGGTAATTTAGAAATTTAGAATTTAGTTCAAAATACTTTTCCTTTGTATCCATTTCCTTGTACTATTATTTCTCTTGTTTACTATTAAGTCATGTTATTTCTTCTTCCATTTCTTTTCTTTTCATTTAGTTTTATTATGTCCAAATAATTTTGTTTAAGCTAAGGTGAAAGGGTGAAGCTCTTGGCAAGGTAATAAGATATGTTTAATATTTATTCATGAATTTAATGCTTCATTTTTAAGTTATGTAAATTTATATATGATGTATTTATTTTGTTTGTAGAATTAATACCATTTCTTCTAAAGTGGTGATTCTTGATTTATTATTGACAAACTTAATACTTGGCACAATAAATTATTGAAACCATTTACAAGATTTGGTTTATATAACCTTTCTTGTAAAGTGGGAGTCTTAATTTATTGTAGACAAATATAAAGATTGGCATAATAAATACTTGAACCCATTTATAAGATTTGGTGTATAATAATTGAAAGAAATAAATACTAATCAATATATAAATGATAATGAACTTTAATTGCTATATTTTCCGGTTGGAACCTCCTTTGTGTGAGGATTCCAATTGAGTTATAAAAAAATAAAAAGTTAAATATATTCTTACTTCTTATGTCAAGAGTGAATCCCCGTAACCTTAGCTTTTTATTTGAATTGGTTAATTGAAATAATATTTACAAACATCTTATACTGCATTAATTATCTTTAAAGTGTTTATAATTTATAATTTTAATTCTACTTCCCTGTGGATCGACCCCGTTCTCATCGGGTTATTTATTACTTCGACAATCCTGCACTTGGGAATAACTTCTATATTCTGGACGTGTCAAGTTTTTGGCGCCGTTGCCGGGGAGGTAACGTTAATATTTTGTTTTGTTATTGTTTGTTTGTTTATTTTATTTTCATGGAAGGCTGAGCCTCCTACTCGTTATTTATTATTCGTTTTTTTTTTGGAAGGCCGAGCCTCCTAACGTACTTTACTTTATTTATTATTCGCCTTTTATTTTCACTTTTTATTTTAATGGAAGGCTAAGCCTCCTACTATTTATTTATTAACTTTTTATTATATAATCTAACATCACTAATCTAACTTCTAATTATTTATCTTTATTTTGCTTTTAGTTTTACATATTTTATTTACTTGTGTGTAATATTTTATTTTATTTACCCGTGTTTAATATTTTATTTGTATTATTATTATTGTATTTTGTTTTGTTTCTTTTTATGAGCGGTTGGTTTCGAGATCCTAATTCTCATCGTTTAGTAAAAGGTAATTTCAAAACTTCCTTTGATAATTTGTTAGATTCTCCTTCATCTTCTCATTCTTCACCAAGTAACACCATGAGCGAAAATCAAATTGAGGGACTCATAGACCCAGGGGACAATCAGTCCCAACATAATGACCATAACCGACCTAGGACACTTAGAGACTATATGAACCCTACACGAACCGGTGCACCATCTTGCTTAATTTTTCCACCGGATGCAACGCATTTTAATTTTAAGCCAGGCATTATCCAACTTTTACCCACTTTTCATGGCTTAGATGCAGAGAACCCTTATCTACATCTAAGAGAATTTGAAGAAGTGTGTAACACGTATAATGATCAAAATTGTAGCATGAACACAATTCGACTTAAGCTTTTCCCTTTTTCTTTAAAAGATAAAGCTAAAACATGGCTACAAAACCTTAGGCCAGGATCCATTTCTTTATGGGACGAGATGCAACAACAATTCCTGAAAAAGTTTTTTCCCTCCCATAGAACAAATTCTTTCAAAAGACAAATCACCACTTTTGCCCAAAAACCAGGAGAGACCCTTTACCAATGTTGGGAAAGGTATAAAGAATTACTTAATACCTGTCCCCATCATGGTTTTGAAACATGGAGAGTAGTCTCAAATTTCTATGAGGGCTTAACACCCCAAGTTAGGCAAATGGTAGAAATGATGTGTAATGGAACATTTGAGGAAAAAGACCCAGAAAAGGCAATGAACTATCTTGACTTACTAGCAGAAAATGCTCAAAATTGGGACACTGCTGGTACCTGTGAGGCACCTAGCAAAAATCAAACCACTACATCTAGTGGGGGTATTTATCATCTTAAGGAAGACCATGACCTTCAAGCCAAATTAGCATCCTTTGCTAGAAAAGTCGAAGCCTTAGAAATGAAAAAGAGTGGTCAAATAAAATCTGTTCAAGAAATTGTGTGTCACATTTGTGAAACCCATGATCACCCTACCAATGATTGCCCAACTTTGCCTGCATTTAGGGAATGTCTCCATGAACAAGCCAATGTTTTAAACACGTTCAAACGGTCAAACAATAATCCATATTCACAAAACTATAATCCTGGATGGCGAAATCACCCGAATTTTAGTTGGAGGAATGACACTCAAGCACAGGCTTCGCAACCACCTTTCCAACCACACCAAAAATTTCAAAATCATCAAGGTTATGCACCATATGTCCCACCTCCTAGGAAAAATCTTGAAGAAACCTTGCATACATTCATTGAAAAACAAGAGTCTGTTAATTCTCAAAATGCTCAAACATTTGCTGATTTGAAAGATACTCTTGCTAAATTTACATCTGTACTGAACATTCATGAGAAAGGAAAATTTCCTTCTCAACCACAGCCAAACCCCAAAGGACAACATAACTCAAATGCATGTAGTTCAGGAAGCCAACACATGGATCAAGTTAAAGCAGTTATCACTCTTCGGAGTGGTAAAATTGTTGAAAAAGAAATTCCTGAACCTCATGAGAGCGATGAATCAATCTCTAAGGGCAAGGAAAGTGTTGAACCTACACTTAATGAAGAAAACACCAAACCTTCACCTCCACCCCCATTTCCTCATGCATTACGTAATACTAAGAAGATGAATCACAATCCTGAAATTTTTGAAATCTTCAAACAGGTAAAAGTTAATATTCCTTTACTGGATGCTATTAAACAGGTTCCATCTTATGCAAAAATTTTGAAAGACTTATGCACAGTAAAAAGAAAACTGAATGTGAAAAAGAAAGCATTTTTAGCTGAACAAGTAAGTGCCATTCTTCAGAACAATAATTCTTTGAAATATAAAGACCCTGGTTGTCCTACAATTTCATGTATTATTGGAAGTCATAAAATTGAACAAGCCTTACTTGATCTTGGTGCTAGTGTGAATTTATTGCCGTATTCAGTTTATCAGCAGCTCAATCTCGGGGAGTTAAAATCAACATCTGTAACTCTTTTACTTGCTGATAGATCAATAAAAGTACCAAGAGGGACAGTGGAGGATGTCTTAGTTCAAGTTGATAAATTCATATATCCTGTGGATTTTATCGTCTTGGACACAGAACCTGTCAAAGGATGTAATCCGATACCTGTTATTTTAGGTCGTCCATTTTTAGCAACTTCTAACGCTTTGATTAATTGCAGGAATGGAGTAATGAAGCTTTCATTTGGAAACATGACACTTAAACTCAATGTTTTTAATATGTGTAAGCAACCATATGAAGAGGAGGATGAAAGTGAAGAAGGTGACATGATTGAAACGATTGTGGAGGATCATATTCAAAAAGGGATGTCACGCCCCAGACCCAAAAGATCTGACACACTACATCACTTACATTCATTCAATAAAACTTAAACATTCATTTTAATTTGTTTCAGAATTATAGCAATTGAATTATGACTGGGACAATTAGTAAACCGGAGATACGCAGAGTTTTCTCAGAGATTAACACTCTACTACGTCACCAGTAGCAACTTTGTTACCGAAAGCCCAGAATATATTCATTGCAAATTCATACTTAAAATCAATCCGTTACTACACTTGGTGAAACTTAAACTAAATCCAACCACACACAATAAAATAATACATAAGTATTTATTCAATAGGAACAAATCAAATATCTTATCCCACGTGTCCCCAAATGAAACACTTAGCAACCTAACAACTTAGGGAACCCAAGGAACAGCAGAAGCCTTGCCAAATCCGCTAAGCACACATGTACCTTATTTACCTGAAATCACCATAAACTATAATGAGTATAAAACTCAGTAAGCATACTAATTTTTCATATATCAAATACAAATACATATATGTACACAATGCATATGTATGATATGCTGTGATCAATCAAAATCATAATCTTATCAAATCACATATCATGTAAGCGCTTACACATTCTTTCAAAACACATAATAGGAATACCATCACTCAACTACTACTTAGTAGGACTTACATATCACATATCACATAATGAGCCAAATGTCACTCGTAGGTGACATACCGTATGAGAGGAATAGTACAAGTGAGGTCTTGAAATTACACATATATAATGCTCATGCCCGAAGGTAAAAGCTAAACCCTCACCCTGATCATCGGTGAGTCCTCTCACATGCACCAATACGCCACCACACGAATGTGATGACTCACACTTCCTTTAGGTACCAATAGGATCCTCCCTACATACGAAACACATAACATATACCAATCCCAAAGGAAAGGCCACACATAAAGGCTCCACAAATCACATAAAATGCCTACTAAGTTAACAGTGAGTTCAAGTACCCTCAAAATACAAAATATTTCTCATGGACATATTACACTTCAAAAGCTTTCTTTATTAAACACATCTTATTTTGAAAGCTCACTTACAAAAACACATGTATGTCCATGCTCAATGTCAATGCTCACATTCAGAAACATATATTCACATTTCATATCAAAATATACTTTGACATAACATAAACATATTCTTAACCCCATTTGCAAAATCATACAAAACAATTACTATGTTTATTGTGATTTCAGTAAAAAGTCTAGTATACTTACCTCTTAACACTTTCAGCTACAAGGCTTAAATCTCCTTAACCTATCAATGGAGATTAATCCTTTCATACGCCTCACAATTCACACAAAATACTTTAAATAGCTTAGAAAATTATACACAATGCATTTATCACATCAAATTGGTCTAAATATTTGGTTTCTCAAAACCTGTCATTCTGACCACTTACACTTAACAAAAATTTCTAATACATAAAATGATGTCCAATTACTCCAAAATCAGAATATACCATTATTGACTCATATATCCTTCTTATATATGAATATTATATCAAATTTCCTACACAATCCATTCCATACACACCATCGAATCCAAACTACAAACCTGACAGGATCAAGATACTTACTGAACAGTATTCAATCTCTTAATTTTATAAAATCATATACTAACTCAAAAATTATAAAACTACCACATAATTACTCTTGACACATATCTCAGTACATGATAAATATTTCACTTCCAAATCACTGCCAAAAGTATTTTAAAACTATTTTATTCCATAGCTTTAAAAATCTGTTAATGAAATACTGTAATGAGCGGATATACTTTAGAAAATCATAACATTTCAACCACATTGATCTAAATTCTCAATTACGAGTATATCATATTAGACATATAAAATTATCATATGCCACAATTTTGTAATTTTTGAAGATCATTCAGTAGGACAAACATTGTTCGTCACTGTATTATACTGTTTACACAGGAAATTTCCAGAATTTCAGGGTCATTTTGGTAAATTCACTATAAATTCAATTTCCAGAATTTTCAATCGATTCAAAGTCTCAGATGATCCTTAACATGTCTAATTGCATATACTAAAAATTCAAAACCAGAATCGAATCACAACAATTTATAAAATGCCTAGATCAAGAGGTTATCCAGCAGAAATTCCACAATTCATCATGATTTATCAAACTATCTTATAGATCATCATCAATTCTCATATGATCTTACGAAATACACAACAAATCCTCAATTATACATATTTTCAGAAATCAAAACTTAAAGGAATTAACTTAATTAATACCAATAAATTGAGAAATACGTATGATATACCTCTTGAAATTCAAAATTCCAATTTCTTCTTCTTTTTCTTCTTCTTCTCCTCTTTCTCTCTCCTCTATTTCTCTCTTCTCTCTCTTAAAATGGGTAGCTCGACCTAAAAATGGTAAATTAGGGTTCAAAAGTGTATTTTTATACTTAGAGGCTAATTTTTGGTATTTACGAATTTGCCCCCAAAACTTTCAAAGTATAACAATTTGGTCCCTAAAATAATTCCAAAGTCTTGTAAATAAACCCAATACTAATAGTATATCCTTAACCTATAAAAACACTACTAATAACAATAT
The DNA here is from genome assembly GCA_946807835.1 of Ailanthus altissimus. Taxonomy (NCBI): domain Eukaryota; kingdom Viridiplantae; phylum Streptophyta; class Magnoliopsida; order Sapindales; family Simaroubaceae; genus Ailanthus; species Ailanthus altissimus. The sequence continues at coordinate 17,684,834 of OX327710.1, read as the reverse complement.
ATAAATCAAGGATCACCCACATACAAATAAAATACGTATATTTATATATATAAATATACATATTCTTACCGGTTATGGATACTGGTTACTACAAGGGAGTTCTACCGATCCCTTAGAAATGTGTTTAATAAATTTATTTGAGTCAAATATACAATTAGATCCTGAAATCTCTGACATATGTTCTTTACTTGACTGTGTACAGGTGATTGAAAATAAAAGATGGAAACTAAAGTTTGAAGAATTTGGAGAAAATAAGGATAAAAAGAATGAAATTTCAAAGTTGGAGTTAAAACCTCTGCCTGAAGGACTGAAATATGCATTTCTTGGAGAGAAACAAACTTACCCGGTGGTAATCGCTTCTACACTCACAAGTGAACAAGAAGATAAGTTGATTGAATTATTGAAAATGCATAAAAATGCAATTGGGTGGACTTTAAAAGACATAAATGGTATTAATCCTTTGATTTGCACACATAAAATACACCTAGAGGATAATGCCAAAACTTCCCAACAACCTCAAAGGAGATTAAATCCACATATGAAAGAGGTAGTGAGAGCTGAAGTTCTCAAATTACTTGAAGTAGGAATTATCTATCCGATCTCAGATAGTAAGTGGGTAAGTCCTACTCAGGTAGTACCAAAAAAATCTGGAATCACAGTCATTGAAAATGAAAAAGGTGAGTTAATACCAACTCGAGTCTCATCTAGTTGGAGGATGTGCATAGATTATAGAAAATTGAACTTGGCCACTAGAAAAGACTATTTTCCTTTACCATTCCTTGATCAGATTATAGAAAGAGTAGCAGGACATCCCTACTATTGCTTTCTAGATGGTTACTCTGGCTATTATCAAATTCCTATAACACTAGAAGACCAAGAAAAGACTACATTCACATGTCCTTTTGGAACCTTTGCTTTTAGAAGAATGCCCTTTGGACTTTGTAATGCCCCAGCAACATTTCAGAGATGTATGTTAAGCATTTTTAGTGACATGATTGAGCATTATTTAGAAGTTTTCATGGATGATTTAACTGTGTTTGGAAATTCTTTTGATAATTGTCTTGAAAACTTAGAAAATGTCTTAAAAAGATGTGAAGAAAAGAGTCTTGTATTGAACTGGGAAAAATGTCACTACATGGTTACTTCTGGAATTGTTTTGGGACATATAGTATCTTCTAAAGGAATTAAAGTGGATAAGGCAAAAGTCGAACTCATTACACATTTGCCTCCACCAAAAACAGTCAGAGAAGTCCGATCCTTTTTAGGACATGCTGGATTCTATAGGAGGTTCATAAAAAACTTTAGTGCTATATCTAAACCTCTTTGTAACCTCTTAGCAAAAGATGTATCATTTAAGTGGACTCAAGAGTGTCAAAATTCGTTTGAAAAATTAATTGGCCTCTTAACATCTGCTCCTATCATACAGTCTCCTGACTGGTCTTTACCTTTTGAGCTCATGTGTGATGCTAGTGACTACGCTGTTGGTGCTGTATTAGGACAAAGAAAGGAAGGTAAATCCTATGTAATTTATTACGCGAGTAGAACTTTAAACAGTGCACAAATGAATTACACAACAACTGAAAAAGAACTACTTGCTGTAATATTTGCATTAGACAAATTTCGTTCTTACTTAATTGGTTCTTCAACTATTGTATTTACTAACCATGCTGCTGTAAGGTACTTAATGTCAAAACAGGATGCAAAACCAAGACTGATTCGATGGATTCTATTGCTTTAAGAATTTATTATCACTATCAAGGATAAGAAGGGAGCTGAAAATGTTGTTGCAGATCACTTATCAAGACTCACACCAGATTCATCAACAGAAATAACACCTATTAATGATTCTTTTCCCGATGAATTGTTATTTTCTACTGTTACAATGCCCTGGTATGCTAATATTGTTAATTTTCTTGTAACAGGAGAAATGCCACCTCAATGGAATGCTCAAGACAAAAGAAAATTTTTAACGGAGGTGAAAAAGTTTTATTGGGATGATCCTTATCTCTTTAAATAGTGTCGTGATCAAATATTTCGAAGATGCATACCCGACAATGAGGTAAATAAAGTTATTGAATTTTGTCATTCTGAAGCATGTGGGGGACATTTCTCATCAAAGAAAACAGCTGCAAAAATCTTGCAGTGTGGATTTTATTGGCCCACTTTATTTAAAGATACACGTGCATTTTGTATAACTTGTGAAAATTGTCAAAAGTTGGGATCAATTTCAAAACGAAACATGATGCCTTTGAACCCCATTCTTGTTATTGAAATCTTTGATTGTTGGGGGATAGATTTCATGGGACCATTTCCGTTATCATTTGGATTTACGTATATCTTAGTTGCAGTAGATTATGTCTCAAAATGGATTGAGGCTATTCCATGTCGACATAATGACCATAAAACAGTCATGAAATGTTTGAAAGAAAATATATTAAGTCGATTTGGAATCCCTCGAGCCATTATAAGTGATGGGGGTAAGCATTTTTGTAATAGACCATTTGAAACATTAGTGAAAAAATATGGTATTACTCATAAAGTTGCCACCCCTTATCATCCTCAGACAAGTGGACAAGTTGAATTAGCAAATAGGGAGATAAAACAAATTTTAGAAAAAACTGTAAACCCAAATCGCAAAGATTGGTCTTTAAGACTAATTGATGCACTGTGGGCTTATAGAACTGCTTTTAAAACTTCATTGGGTATGTCTCCCTATAGGATAGTTTATGGAAAACCTTGTCACTTACCTGTAGAACTTGAGCATAAAGCCTACTGGGCTATTAAAACTTTCAATGAAAATCTTGATTCTGCTGGACACATACGTAAATTACAAATAAATGAACTTGAAGAATTGAGAAATGATGCATATGAGAATTCAAAAATTCATAAAGCTAAAATTAAAGCCTTTCATGATAAAAAAATTCAGAGAAAAACATTTGACACTGGTCAGAAGGTTTTGCTTTATAATTCTCGACTTCACATATTCCCTGGAAAATTAAGATCAAGATGGAGTGGCCCTTTTATTGTGAAACATGTGTACCCTTATGGAACAATTGACATTGAAAATCCTAGAAATGGGAATGTGTTTAAGGTAAATGGGCAAAAACTCAAGCCGTTTCTAGAAAACCAAGCTTTTCATGAAGAATTTACGTTCCTGTCGGATCCTTGTTACGAGACCAATTAATCTTTGTTTTATATATTTACATATTTATATATATTTATTCTTCTTCTAACATTTTTTTTTTACTTGCAGGTTAATTTAGTAGTTTTGTTTTGCACCCCGGTTAAGCGGCGGATAACGGTACTCCGTGATATTTCAAATCGGTTTTGTCAGTTTTCCATAATTACTGATATCTTCTCTTCTTTCCTCTTTTCTAAAAAAAAAAAAAAATGGATGACATTCTAAAAAATTTGAAAAAGCGTTTTCCCTCATTGCCTCAAAATTCCTTGAAGAAAATTTACCAAGCAAGATGTGAAAGATTAAGGTTATTAATGATTATGAATATACCTGTTGATTTACGTTGGTTAATTGAAGCCAAAGTTAGATTGACAGGTGAATTTTCAGACTCATTAATTTCCTACATGCCTGGCTTAGGTAAAAGCTCTTTTTCAAAAAAACGAAGAGCAAAATGATTAAATGTTTGTTACAAGTGTGCACGCACGACTTGCAACACACGTTGCCGCACTTTAGGAATGGTGTCTGTAAATCGTGAAGATAAAATTAGGTTCATTAAGGATGGCCTGAGTAAGGAGTCTTTAGATAATATCTTATCGACTCTTGAGACGCATCCTAGTGGATATGTGCATATTGCAATTCATGAATTATGGGACATATTCCTAAAAGAACATGAGCGGTACAGTCTCGGGAATCTGACTTTAAAAGACCCTGTTTGCCAATTTATAAGAAAATTGGATGGGAAGTCTATCCCCGACCCATAGAGGGCGTTTAAGCCGTTACTGGACGTAAAATCAGAGGAAGATGTGAGCCACAATCACAACTACTTGTATATATTTACTATAGCTGTTATTTTTAAATGTTTCATTTCAAACTCAAATGTCTTTTCAATAATCAACCACCTATAATCCTTTTTGAAAATTTTGCATTTTAAGCCGACAACCCATGTGACTTTTCCAGCTAACAAATTGAAAATTGGTAAAAGGTATTGAATCTTGTATTTCAAGCCAATAGCCATGTGATTTAACTTTGCAATACCTTTTGGCTCTATAAATACATTACATTATTTCTGCATCTTTGTACAAACTCAAAATCATTCAAGAGAGAGGGTGAGTGTAATCATGGAAGGATCATCAACTCGTAAATTCACAAAAATTTGTGTCTTTTGTGGATCCAGCCCTGGAAAAACTAGTGAGTTTATAGAAGCAGCAGAAACCCTTGGTAAGATGTTAGCTGAGCGCAATATTCATTTAGTATATGGGGGAGGTAGTCTTGGATTAATGGGACGTGTGGCAACCGCTGCACAAAATAATGGCAGTCGAGTTTTGGGTATCATACCAAAAGCTCTAGCTGTTGGAGACATTGTAGGAAAAACAATTGGGGATGAGTTACAGGTATCATCAATGCATGAACGAATTTCTTTTATGCTTCGTAATGCTGATGCCTTCATAGCTCTACCTGGAGGTTTCGGAACATTGGAGGAAATTTTTCAAATTGTCTCATGGGCACAATTGCAAATCCATAAAAAACCCATTGGTTTGTTAAACGTTGATGGTTTTTATAATGGGTTGTTATCTTTTCTTGACTATGCGGTAGAAAAACAATTCGTCTCATTTGCAGCACGACAGATCCTCATTTCTGCTTCAACTGTTGATCAGTTACTCGATGAACTACAAGCTTTTACACCTCTATCTGATCCAACAATGAGTCAGATAGATTGGTATACTGATAACAGTGAAAAGAAACGCAGGATAGATTTGACGCTTCGTCTGTAGCCTATCTATTTCTATGTATTTTTAAGTTTTTTTTTGTGTGGCTTGTTTTATTTTTTTTGTGTGGCTTGTTTTATTTTGTTGCAGGTTTAATTTTCAATAAAAGATGTTTCATGTGATATCTTCTATATTTTACTCTTTCTATATTTTGACATTGAGGATAATGTCTCAATCTGGTTGGGGGGAGGATAGTTGATATATAATGTTAGTGTTAATTATTTTATTTTGTTGTTGTTATCACTTTGTTATGTAAAAAAAAAAAATTATCATGAATGGCGTGAGTAAAATGTTCATTTATGTATTCTTGAGACGCATTCTAGTTCTAGAATGGCAGAGTAAAGAGTACATTATAAACTTTTGAAACACATTCTAATTGGTTTATTTTTAATGCATTTTATGTATAATTGTTTGTTGCTTAAGTTTTTGGTAACTCTTGCGTAAATAAATTTGCTTTACTATCGATGTATGATTTCAAAATTGTTTAGTTTAAATCACTTTCTCTATTTAGGTTACTAAAGAATAACTTCTGAAATTATTTCTTGAGAACAATACTAAGCCTTGTGGTAAGATGGATGATTCAATATATATAGCCAAGAGAATTTTCATGTTTAAGTATACATATTATTTTCTAAACTCACATATCTTTTGTGAGTGAGTGGAGAGGTTTGAGATAACAGCTTACAAACTTTCATTGATCTTTTGAAATGGTTAATGTTTATTTGGAATGACATTATTTGGGATGATGAATGAGTTAGTTGCTTAGCTGAAGGATAAAAAAAAAAATTGGAAAAGTATTATGGTGATATATTGCTCTTATGTTGTAATGATTCCTTATGTCTTTCAAAAAAAAAATGAGTAAAAAAAAAATTAATTAAAAAAAAAGAAAAAAAAAAGAAAGAAAAGAAGTCAATTCAGTTCAATAAAGTCTTCATTCAATTTTAGAAGACTAAAGTCATTAGGAAGCAATCTTATCACCGAATTCTATATTCGTAAGATTCGCATTAAATAATTAAAGTCTTGAAGCTGACATTTGGCAATAATGGTTTGACTCTAAATATTTGATTTTCCTATCTTTGGATCAATGTTAGTTTGTTTGTCTGTCCTTAAATGTAACTTTTTCTTGAGCCATTATCTGTTTTCCAACTCCATGAGTGAAATCCTAAGTCATTAAACAAGTTATTCACCTGTAAGGATATGGAGTTGAGGCTTTTACTTGGAACATTTTTAAGGCTATATATGTTGTGGTTTGTGGTAAGAATGCTTTGGCTTAATTCACACACACACAAAAATATTTTTGGAAGTTATGATTGAAATAACCTTTATAGCGATTGTGATTTTAAAACTGACGTTTTGTTTGAAATACTTAGGTAGTGTTCAAATTTTATTTATGCTCGAATTGCTAGGGACTAGCAATAAGCCAGTTGGGGGTGTGATGAACACTTGAAATTACACATTTAATAAGAGTTTTACATGATTGTTTTGTATTACTAGTGTATTTAATTTTCTTAACTTAAGTATGTTTACAATATTGTACTTAATTATCTTATAACTGTTTTGTGGCAGGTTCGGTAAAATGGGCATAAATTTCTACCTAAAGATCCAATTGAGGTGATTCTTAATCCTGTGCAGAGCTGACTCAATGGGCTAACATATTGTATTTCACAAAGCATTGGAAATTCGAGTGTTTAGAGGGTGAAAATTAGCCTAGAACAGAATTGATCTGCAGTACAGGCCCAGTTTGAACAGTTATCAGTATTTGGCCCATAACTATAGAAATACGTATCTAATACGTATGAGATCACTGAATTTGGAAAGATAAGAGACTTATCTACAACTTTTATGTTTTGAGTGACAGCTAATTCGGATCACATCAATTCCAAATTGGATAATCAAGTGGGTGCCCAAGTGATAATGAATGCAAATTATTTTGCCACCATTCTTGACTTTCATCAACCAAGTGGTTCCCTCCAAATTTGTCTCGATTTATCCATGTTTTTCTATAAATAGGTGGTTTGTTTATGCCTAAAGGAGGTAATTTAGAAAGTTAGAATTTAGTTCAAAATACTTTTCCTTTGTATCCATTTCCTTGTACTATTATTTCTCTTGTTTACTATTAAGTCATGTTATTTCTTCTTCCATTTCTTTTCTTTTCATTTAGTTTTATTATGTCCAAATAATTTTGTTTAAGCTAAGGTGAAAGGGTGAAGCTCTTGGCAAGGTAATAAGATATGTTTAATATTTATTCATGAATTTAATGCTTCATTTTTAAGTTATGTAAATTTATATATGATGTATTTATTTTGTTTGTAGAATTAATACCATTTCTTCTAAAGTGGTGATTCTTGATTTATTATTGACAAACTTAATACTTGGCACAATAAATTATTGAAACCATTTACAAGATTTGGTTTATATAACCTTTCTTGTAAAGTGGGAGTCTTAATTTATTGTAGACAAATATAAAGATTGGCATAATAAATACTTGAACCCATTTATAAGATTTGGTGTATAATAATTGAAAGAAATAAATACTAATCAATATATAAATGATAATGAACTTTAATTGCTATATTTTCCGGTTGGAACCTCCTTTGTGTGAGGATTCCAATTGAGTTATAAAAAAATAAAAAATTAAATATATTCTTACTTCTTATGCCAAGAGTGAATCCCCGTAACCTTAGCTTTTTATTTGAATTGGTTAATTGAAATAATATTTACAAACATCTTATACTGCATTAATTATCTTTAAAGTGTTTATAATTTGTAATTTTAATTCTACTTCCCTGTGGATCGACCCCGTTCTCATCGGGTTATTTATTACTTCGACAATCCTGCACTTGGGAATAACTTCTATATTCTGGACGTGTCAGATGTGATTCCACAATTGTCTCCTTAAAAGTATGAGATAGGAGCAAATTTTATCCAGGGGTTAATGCAATTCAAAGGAAACTTGGTAATTATGGTAGACACCTTGAACAAAAAGAAGTGTAAGGGGACGTAAATGTTGTCTATGAAGATAAACCTAAGGCACATCGAGATGAGATATATTCTTTGGTTTAAAATATCTAGATGTAATTACATACATTAAGTTTTTTGCTTGCTTAACATATATTTTTTAAATTTATTAGGCCTAAATTAAATAACACATGACGCCACTCATTTATCTAAATGACCCTGCAACGGTCTTAGTTGATCGTAATGAAGAGGTTTATTTAGTTAGAGATCAAGTACATTATTTGGTATAAGATACTTCTATAAACATATATGTCAATCAAATTTGCAATTGAAGATCAACCTAATTTATTTCTTCTTCAAATTCATCAGGCCTAATTATAACAATACACAACTGCATCGACGTATCCTAATCATTACAATTGGTAACAAGTTGATGCATTAAATGGTGAGGTTGGTGAGATAAGGAGAGAAAAGACGCTTGCCAACTTGCGAGACCATAAAAAAAAAGGACAAGGAAGAGATCATGCATGAGATTAGAATGATTATACAATTATTGCAAGATTCTTCTTTATATATGGGTGTATTCGAAAATAAGGTAACTTATCTATATTTTTTAGTTCATAATTGATTATGGCTATTGATTTTTTTTCTTCTTATAATTGATATGTGTTGTTTAGGTTTTCTCAACTGATTATCAGCCAGATGTATATTCTCCTGCTTGTCAAATAGAGACCAACTTTCAGTCGGAAGTCAAGCGGGCTTGTCAGCATGAGGGTAACGTTTATATGGTATCTAGTGGAAAGAAGGGATGCAAGCATGTATGGACAGCAATACAGACTAGCGTAGGTGGTGTATATGCCCATTATGAATCCTAATCGTAAGAGATCGAAGAGGTCAAGACCAGATGGCGAGCAAGTTTGTGAACAGACAGTTGATGTGGATCCTACATGGCCAATTGACGTAACACTTCGTGCAGGATTTATGCATTAGTTAATAAGGGTACCGGGTGAGTAGATTTGCCAAGTGTTAATGTATCCACCTCATGGTTTCAAGCACTCTGACAGCACTAGTTGGAAGAATTCATAAGTAATTTTAATTAAAAAAAGTTAATTATTCTTTTCATAGTTAAACAGTAATAGTTCAATATTGTGTTCTGATGTGTCAGTATATCAGAACACAATATTGAATTATTACTGTTCAACTATGAAAAGGAATAATTATCAATGAGTATCTAAGATTGATTCCCCTCCGATAGTCCAAATACCTCAAACATTACTCCAACGATGTATAATAATGGATTAATATTTTTTTGTAAGTTTTTCTCATTATTCCATGAAATAATATTTTTACACATATTAATGTGTCTTGGTTTATATAACATATATTAATGAATTTGATTGTCTTTAGAAGTCTTTTTTGGGAATTTACACAAAGCATCGTTAGGATTTGTTATCAATCAAATTGAACCATAAGCTACTACAAAATGTAAGAAGGCACAAAGAACACTTACATGGTTGTAAGTCTTGGGTCAATATTGATAAGATGTGTACATTTTATACACATTTATACCTTTATGTCAAGTCATTACATAAAGTAAATTTATGTATATTTATTTGTTTAATTAGGTGTATATCCTATCAATTACCAGAACGAGCAGTAGAGTGTAGTTGAAGTTAATTTCCTACAATGACAGGTTATCGTATACGACTTAAGTGTTAGAAGACACACTAACAAACAAATTGAGGGACATGTAGCATACATATGCAAGATGATGCCTATATATCTTCATATGACCCAATTTTTTATGACGAGGAGTAACGCGACTTAAGGTTTATTGCCCTACAGTATTGTACAGCTAAAAAATAGAGTGCCTCAATAAACAGTGAACAGTGGTGATTGTAAGGTAAACACTTATAAGTTTATAGAATTTCTAATGTTATATCATAGTTTGGACTTTGGGCCATAGACCAAACTATTTTTAAGGAGAAAATGGCTATTAGTTTATGGTGTAATAAGATGTAATAGTGCACTGACAGTTGATGTATTATTGATATTGTGATGTTACCACTTAGCTATTGATATGGTCATATATTAATGGTATTGTGATGTTAGCTTTTTAAAGTTAATTTATGATGTTGATATTTCTATAGATGGTGTAATGTTTTCATTGTAGGTTTAAAAATGTCCAAAATATAGAGCAAATATTATCTAAATTTTGATAAATTATAACTATAACAAACATACATTAATTTTTATTACATATTTTTAGGCACCTATTACAAATCACAAAAAATATAATTAAAAAAACAAATAATGCTATTGATACATCATCTTCGATTGGTAATTACAACAGGATTTCTACATATTTGTCAGTTATGTTCGTGTTGCTTGCACCTACTACATGCATTCTTCGAAGGCTCTTTCTCTTAGGACAGAATACATTTCTCTCTACGTCTTCCCAATTGTTTACGTGTATCTGGCGGCTGTATTAAAAATTTTTGCACATCATCTGGAATGATCTAACCCGACAAATGATCAACAGGATTTGCTAAATCACTATATACAGTCAATAAAGTCTCAACCGTATAATAGCATGAACAAAGATTGAGATATTGTAACCTAGCATATCTGCACACGGCAATTACATGGACACATAGTAGTTGGCGAAAGTCAAATTTCTTACAACTGCATATTTTTGTGACTACATCGATTATCTTGTTTCTATTGTCATTATTCACAATAAACTTACAGTTGTCGAATGAATTAACTGTCATTCTTAGATATTGATCCTCGTGCTTCCTTATCCTAATGTTGACCCATGTGGTCAAGTAAGTAGTTATTTTTTGTATAGCCTCTCTTCTACTATAAAACCAAATCTGCGTTAACTCTTGTATCCATTCAATTAGTGCAGTTATTGTCAAATATCTAATACATGTGGGTGTATGCATATGCAATTGTGTCTATTGCCTAAAATACGTATCATATACATATTAAACACGGCAAAAGCATTTAAACATCCAATAAACACAATAAATAAAATATATTAATCATATTAATATATTACAAATGTTGATAACTCACCTAAACGTGTAAAGTTATACACGTATTTTCTTGAAGTCCGCATGGAGACCAACTCGTGGGCAGTTTTAGTCACCAACACCGTGTGCTTGGCAAGTTAGAACAGCAGCGCTATAGCCAGCACTGGGTTTAACTCTTAAACTCCAAAATGGCCGATAGTGTGTATTGTTCATTTTCTTTAAAAGAAAAAGGAAATGAAAATTAAAGCAATTCACAATTGCTTAATTTAGCACCATAGAGAAAAATTAAATTTTTTTTATTTTTTTTTCTTTTTCCTCTTCTTTCTCGGCACCATTTCCATTTCTCCATTTCCCCGTCACACACACTACACTTACACACACATCTCTCTCTTTATATATCTAATATAATAAAATAATAATATAATATAAATAATAATAATAATAATGGGTGCCAACTATTTGGCACCCAAAATAAAATAACAATAAAAATATTATATTATATAATAAAATAATAAGATATTTTAATTATTTAACAATTAAATAATCAATATATAAAATGATCATTTTGTCCCTCGTGAATATCAACCATTTTTCTTCTTCCCTAGTAGGTTCCATCAAACCTGCACTTAGTAAACTCAACTAAGGGTTCACAATGTGTCACGTGTCATTATATAATTAATAAATAATAATTATTGACTAATTATAGTATTTAACGCTTAAATGTAAATACGCACGTATTTTCGTGGTAGTTTTGGATATTGCTGGATTAAATAATTTAATCTGGCACGCTGTCCCAGTGTATAATGAGTACACTCTATATCGCGGGACTCCCTAGGTCAATGTCCGATTTGTCAAATGAAACTATTCCATAAGTTCGTGAGCAATGCCCCACACATACGTCACGAATATACATATTAGCGAGTTGAACCATGCAAGCTAAGGTTACAACGTATACGGATATATGAATTAGCCGTCATGATATCCTAGATGTATGGGGATATAGATTAACATCGTCAAATCTTATAGTGCTCATCTATGTCTTATCCCCAGACTTGTATCTCATTAAACAATATGTGCAAACTCCTTTAGCATATTGGAGTTTGCACATATTATTCTACCCTAGCAGAAATTTTTTTTTAGGATTAATGCTTGTGGTCACAAGACTTTCTAAGATATAGTCTCAAAGTATCTAGATATCAAACTCCCTATGCAAGTTGACAGATCCAATATATGTATACATCGAACTTCATAAGCATCGAACCATACCCAGCAATACTTAGTGGTCGCACCATGAAAGGCCTGTGACATGCATAGAACTAAAGTATGGTGGATTACTTACAAGCCCACCGTCGCACTCAGGTCAAAGGACCATGTATACTACTGAACTCGAGAGGACTCTCTGTTTATGGCTTACATAAGGTGTCTGTCGGAGGCCTTCATGTGTTTGTCCTATATCTAGTCCTAACTAGATACTTATATGTCAATATGAGCTCCAAGCTCACAGTCGGTTACGAACGACCATCTATACCCTATAGATACGACATACGCTGATCTATGTTAAGTATCCAGCGACAGACCTGCATCGGCAGAAATAGATCAGGGACAATTATTTGAGAACGTACTTGCGCAACTTACATTTTCTGACACCCGATTGCAACTCTTGTAATTATGCAGTTACTAGTATATTCCCAGGTCTATGTCTCATTACAGACAAGGTTCCAACTTTTAGATCTTCACTGAGTATTATAAACAGCTAACACTTAACTGTGATAACATTTAACATTTATATCTCTCAGCGTGGCTAACTATAGACCCTTATCTAAACTCTTTTAGATTTGATCTGAACTCCTTCGGATCATACAATGTCTATAATGTTATATTGCATAATACCACATAGACGGGTATTAGCAATTTAATGAGAACATACACTTATATAAATACACAGGTATATGTACATTCTGTTCGCAGATCTAAGGCACGGATCTAACGCAGCGAAGTGTATAAACTTTGCAATAAACACAATAAATACAATATATTAATCACATTAATATATTTGTAAGATAGAGAACTCACTTCAACGTATAAAGTTATACACGTAATTCTTCGGAGTCCGCATAGAGACCAACTCGTATGCAGTTTTAGTCACCAATACAGTAGGCTTGGTGAGCTAGAACAGCAGCTTTGTATTCAGTCTGGGATTAACTCTTAATCCCCAAATAATTGGTGTATATTTTTTATCCTTTTCTCCAAAAGGATAAAAAAAATAGAGAATTTGAAGCAATCCAATATTACTTCAATTAGAAGCATAAAGAAAAATAAAATAGTTTCATTTTTTCTTTTTCTTCTTCCTTTCTTCCTCTTTTTACATTTCTTTCTTGCCAATTTGGCCCTCCCACACTTCTCACTTTCTCTCTTTCTTTTTCTTTATATATATATAATATAAATAATAATATAATATATAATAATATATTATATAATATAAAAAGAAAGATATTTTAGTTATTTAACTATTAAATAATCAAAGTGAGAAATGATCATTTTATCTCTAATAAATAGTTACAAAGTTCACTCACTAGTGGGTTCCACTAAATCTCATACTTAGGTAAACTCAACTGAGGGTCCACAATACGCTACGTGTCATAATACAATTAGTAAATAACAATTATTAACTAATTATCGTATTTAATGCTTAAATACAAACACGCACGTATTTTTGTGGTAATCTTGGCTATTGCTGGATTAAACAATTTAATCTAGCACGCTACCTTAGTGCACAACGAATACACTCCATATCGTGGGATTCTCTAAGTCCTACACCCGATTCGTCAACTAGAACTATTTCATGAGTCCATGAGCAATGCCCTACGCACACGTTACAGATATATAAATTAGCGCGTTGAACCATGCAAGTTGATATTACAACGCATACGTATAGTCCTTCCATCATGATATCCTGGATGTGCGAGGATAAAATTTATCACCATCAAAACCCCTAGTGCTAATCCATATCTTATCTCCAGACTTGTATCTCACTGAACAATATGTGCAAACTTTTTTGCCATATTATTTTACCTTGGCAGAACTCTTTTCCGGGATTGATACTTGTGGCAACAAGATTTTTCAAGATACAGTCTCGAAGCATCTGGATATCAAACTCCCTATGTGAGCTGACGAATCCCATATCTATACACACACGGACTCCATAAGCATCAGCCATACCCAACGGTCACACCATGAAAGATCTGTGACATGCGTGAAACTAAAGCATGGTGGATCACTTACAAGCCCACCATGACACTCAGGTCAAAGGACCACATGTACTACTCAACTCAATAGGACCCTCTGTTGACGACTTACATAGGGTGTCTATCGAAGGCCCTCGTGCATCTATCCCATATCAAGTCCTAACTGAATACCCATATGTCAATACGAGCTTCAAGCTTACGGTTGGCTAGGAATGACCATTTATACCCTATAGGTACGACATATGCTAATCTATATAAAAGTATCCACCGACAGACCCGTATCAGTACAAATAGATCATGGACAATTATTTGAGAACATACTTACGTAACTTGCATTTCCTGGCACCCAATTGCAATTCTTGCAACTATGCAGTTACTAGTATATTCCCAAGTCTATGTCCCATTACAGACAAGGCTCCAATTCTTGGATCTGTTGAGTATTATAACCAGCTAACACTTAGTTGTACTAATATTTAGCATTTATATCTCTCAGCATAGCTAACTATGAGCCCTTATCTAAACTTCTTTAGATCTTATCTGAACTGTTTCATATCTACAATGTCTGTGACATTACATTGCATAATACCATATAAATGAGTATTAGCGATTTAATGGGAATGTACACTTGTATAAATATACAAGCATATGTATATTCATGGATGACACGTAAGCACCGACCCTAATAAATATCAGGCCGTGTAATAGTAAGATAATAAAGTTTACCAACCAGTCTTCAATATCTCACAGGCTTTGAAAGTGGCTTCCCTTGTCTAGGTAGAAGTTTAGCATTAGAATCCATAGGAGAATCTATAGGTCTGCAGTTTAACATTCATGTTTCCTCTATAATGTACAGTGCATATTTTCGATGAGAGAAAACAATTTCAGACTTAGATTGGGCAACCTCTATACCAAGAAAATATCTGAGCAATCCCAAGTTTTTAGTCTAAAATTGACAAAACAAGTGATTCTTTAAATTGCTTAACCTTCCTAATCATTTTTTACAGGACCCGACTCGAGACCCTCCACTGTAAGTCCCAGCGGCCTTGTCGGGCACCTCGACGAAAATTACTCAGAATTTAAATAGGTGAGTTAAGAAATTTCGATAGGTGAACCCCTTTTTAGTTCTTGCTATTTCTGAGAAAATCTGGTAATATACATGAAAACGACATCTAAATTTTAAAAAAAAACGGGTAGAGTTTCCCCCGTTTTTTTGAAAATCCAAATAAAACTTGTAAAGAAATTTCACTTCTATTTCAAATACTTCTTAATACTACCAATTCAGACCTCTGGTCCTTTCCAAACCAAATCCAACACAACTCAATAGTTTCATTTAAACCACAAAATGAGTATACTTATAAAAAGTAAAAACGATCATCATAATATCGAAATCTCTTCTTGTTAATTCAAAATATGCATACAAATATACGTGCCAACAACTACTATGCAAAAAGTAAAGGGTGCTATTTAACACATTTACATATACAAAAATGATCTTCAAATTTGGCCCACTACTCAGCAATAAGAAAATCAGCAACTTGCGTACCGAGACCTGCACCTGAGAAGGGGGTTTAGAAAACATGAAATACAAAACGAGTAAGCTAAGGAGTTCAGTGAGTGTAATTAAGATTTCAAATAAAATAACATTATGCATAGATAATAAATTCTAAGTACATGCATAAATCATGCTTCTAAAACTGATGTAAAGTTGTAAAACGATTTCTAACATCATATGTTGATGAAATCTTGTCGAGCGGGTTTTATCTACATTTTTGGAAAACAATATCCAAAATCTATATAACACAACAACTGCCATGAGCATATAAATATATAAAATGCTATCGGTAAATTAAAAACTAGTGAAGTCTTCGCTCAACCATTTTCTTTATACCTGGGAAAAAAATAGAAACACCAAAAATAAAGGGTGAGTTGATAAACTCAATGAGTAAATGTGAAAGCTGAATAATTTTGGAAACATACTGAAAATTTTAAAAGTACGAAAAACTGTTCTAAATCGTTTCTAAATCTCAAATACTGATAAAACTCTACCGAACGATTTTCTTTATTTAAAATTTTTAAAACATAATAGTCTACTACTGATATTTGTAAACATTATTAACAAACATTTTCATTTAAAAAAAACTACATATCTCATACAATTGTCTAAAATTTTCGTTCGATTCTAGTCTGTCTGAAAAGCACCAATGGCTACTCTAATGCTGGACCCACTCATCGATGTAGCCGACAAAATGAGTCGGTCACAGGGCGATTTATGCTAGCAACAACCACTGTGACCAATCTAATAAACTGATAAATCTGAGACATCTCACTGTCTATGTGACGAAATATACATCACAGATATATAGCAAGATAACACCCTGTAGCATAAGCGACTCACAGACTCGATACCCCGACTCCCCGAAGTTAGCAGTACTCAACCCAATTGACTGACCTACCCACGCATACGGGGTGTATCGGCCGGGTCTATACTATCCCCACATGGATCTGAATCTAATAGCTGATAACTAATAAATGAGATACTACTGACCTTTGAAAACTGATAATATTCTTAAAACTGTTTTTTACTACTGAAAAATTAAATCTCTAAACTGTAGAAATACTGAACTGTAAATTCTAAAATTTTGTGGTATTTTTAAATGATAAATTTTCAATTCTCATTATCTCAAAAATATCAAATAAAATATCACTATACTTTTCTTAATTCTTAAAAATCACGCAACTTGAGTAAATTTCCTGAAACAACAACATTTAAATTAAAAAGTACATAAATACTAATAATTTAAAATAAATTGCATTTAATTTCTTTTAATCGCTTTCCCACTCACAAACTGTCATTCACTAAAGTTTCTTTTTCGGGCTTATACTTTCACTGGTTTCGCCCTTCGGCACCTAAAAAGCATAAATTACGCTTTAGCCCCTTTTAAAAGGCAAAATTACCAAAATACCACTAGTGCACATTTTCGGCCACCACCCAAAATTCCTTTCTAAATTTACAATTCTTTCCCCAACAATCTCAATTTATGCACAAACTACCATTTTTTGTCAAAGGGGTCCATAATCCCTTATAATATTTTTTGGACATAATTATCCTTAATCTTTGTCATAAATGACCATTATGTCCCATATCCTAACTTTGATTTCCACCCATCAAAACTCATCTTAAGGATCCTAAAATTCATTCTTAACCCTCAATTTTAGCTAATTGCACTTGTACCACTAAAAATCCTAAAATGGTCAAAATGACTCAAATGGAATTTTTACCATTTTTTTAATTTCTTCTTACCTATAGTCTTATCTACTCTCCAAATTCATTTTAATGCCCTAAATTTAATCAATTGAAGTCCAATTATACAAAAATCCTAATTTACTATTCTAGGGTTTGGAATTCTCACATTTTAAAGCAAATTTACTCTTAATCCACCCTTAAATCTTACTTAGGTACTTGGAAACAACTTGAATTTGGTGTGAATTCCTTGATTTGGCTTAGAAACTTCATGGGTATTACTGTTCATCTCATTCACTTCTTCATTTTCGAAATTCTCTCTCTCTCTCTCTCTCTCTGTTTTTTTTTTCTTAACAATTCTTGAAAAAAAAACACTTGGCCTTTATATATAAACTAAAAAATTTCATAATGGCTCTCCAAGACATGCCTAATTGCCATTTAGTCCTCCAATTAAAAAGTATTTGATTGGTGGCCTATAATTTAATAAATATTACTAATAACTAATAAAATATAATATAATAGACTAATATATGCAATTGTTCTAATTTGATTGGTCCATATGTCTTAAAATACACATACTTATCCAACAAAAATATCTTGCTTAGTTAGGGTGAGATGCTTACAAAAATATTATTGGTACAAATATTGAATTTTCACTACTTAATCAATTGAAAAAATTTTAAAAATATTCAGTGAGCACCCAACGCTCAAATTGACTATGAAAATTTTCAATTGGGTTTATTACGGCTTAAGTAAACACTTAAAAAATTTTTTCCAAGAAGGATCGAAATCTAAAACTTATACGATTCCCTACTTGTCAAATACCGAAATTCTAGGTATCTGACTATTAATGGGAAATGGGCATTACAATTTTCTATAATGACAATATTACCAACATAGACTACTAAATATATGCATTGTTCATGTGGTCTATGTTTATAGAAAATAGAGTAATTTGACTCACTTCGAATCATGCTAAACTCCTGGATAACAGTGCGAAAGTGGCTAAACTAAGCACGAGGAGACTGTTTCAAACCATACAAAGAGCGACGAAGCTTATATACCAAACCAGACTCCCCCTGAGCAACAAATCCAGATGGTTGCTCCATATATATTTCTTCTTGAAGCCCACCATGAAGAAATATATTTTTGATATCAAGTTGGTGCAAAGGCCATTGTCGAATAACAACTATAGATAAGAACAATCGAACAAATGACATTTTAGCCACAGAAGAGAAAGTCTTGTAATAATCCTGCCTATAAGTCTGAGTGTATTCTTTTGCAACCAACCGAGCTTTCAATCTGTCCACCTAACCATTAGGTCTAACTTTGACAGTGTATACCCATCGACAACCAACTGTGGAGTGCCTTGGTGGCAATCGAACTAATTTTCATGTACCATTAGCATGCAATGCAATCATTCTCTCAACTATTACTTAACACTAGCCAGAGTGTGAAAGAGCCTTATGAAGTATTTTGGGGATAGGAACAGAAGATAAAGTAGACACAAATTAATAATATATGGAAGATAAGTGATGATAACTAAGAAAATTATTTATAAGATGAGGATTGCGAGTGGAACGTATACCTTTACAAATATCAATGGAAATCTGTTCAGCAGAGGGCAAGACCACAGTTGGAGAAGAATTAGGAGCAGGCAGTGAGTCAATAAGAACAGTATTAATGGCATCACCAGTATCAGCAGCACTTGCAAGATCTACATCAGGGACAACAGTAATAACATCATATGTAGAAGGAACAGAGACACGATTATCACAGGTTGGAGATGAAAGGATAGACTCTGACTCAGATACTAGTTCAGAGGAGAACACAATAAGATGGGCAATATAAAAAATTGGAAGAACTTCTGTGATGATCTGTGTTTCGAAACAAGAGGAAGAGAAGAAAGGAGAATACTTAAAAATGTGACATCAGTAGATATAAAATACCATTGTGTGTCAGGAGAGTAACATTCGTATTCTTTTTTAAGACGGGAGTACCCAAGGAAGACACATTTTATGGATCAAGCAGATAACTTGTCTTGGCCAGGAGAAAAGACATAGACAAAGCACATGCAACCAAAAACCCGAGGTGAGATAAGATATAATGGTGTATCAGGATGTAGAAAAGAATGTGAGACTTTATTTTGTAAGACAAAAGAGGGCATACAATTGATTTAGAAACACATATTAAGAACAGCATCAGCCCAAAATAGATAGGAACATGATTATGGATAAGTAAGGTGCGAGCAGTTTTAATAAAATGCCTGTTTTTACGCTCGACAACCTCTTTTTTTGTGGAGTATAGGCACAGGAGGACTGGTGTAAAATTTCTTGAAAAGAAAATAAATTAGGAAAGGGAGTAGAAAAATATTCACGTATATTATCACTACATAATGTACGAAGAGTAATAGAGAATTTTGTCTTAATTTCTACACAAAAAGATTCAAATATAGAAAATAGTTCAGATCGATTTTTCATTAAAAATAACCTAGTGCAACGTGAATAGTCATCAATAAATGTAATAAAATACTTAAACCCTAAAATAGAAGAAAGTCGACTATGACCCCAAATATCAGAATGAACTAATTCAAAGGAGGACACAGCCTATTTATTGACACACTTGAAAAATGACCCACAAGCGTGTTTTTCAAGTTGACAGGACTCATAATTTAAATATGATAATCTAGACAGATCTAGAATCATTATTTATAATTTTGACAAACTCGGATGTCCCAAACGATTATGAATAAATGCTAGAGATTCAGTGCAGTGCATGCTACAGATTGTTACGGAAGATCGAGATGATAGAGCCTCTGTGACTCACATCTTATGCCAATCGTTTTCCCCGTACTACGGATGATAATGACCTAAATGTAGAAGTATGAGAAAGTAATTAAAAGTTACTAAAAATGTGGTCAGAAGCACCGAAATCAAGGGCCCGGGGTCTTAGAGAAGAGGACTAAGTAAGACAAGCGACTGAATTACCAGTATGTGCAATGGAGGCAATGTAAGAGGTAAACTGCTTAGCTGCTTGATATTTTAGGTATTCCTCATAGTTGGCACCAGTGAGAGTCATGGATGGAGGTTGCTTGTCTGTAATGTCAGAATGATCAAGTTGAGCAAAGTTAGCAGCCCGAGGGGGTCGTCCATGTAGCTTGTAACATTTTTCCTTGGTATGCCCTCACCGATGACAATAAGTGCACTTGGGATGACTTTTTTCCCGCAATTACCTTGCTTTCCCTTAAAAGAAGTTTGTGACTAAGATGCCAAGATAGAGGAATTTGAATCAGTGGTAGAGGGCCCATATTGATGACTTGGAGCAGATACACGAAGTAACCAAGTAAAGACATCATCTATGAAAATAACAACATCACTAGCAAGAATCTGATCTCGGACTAATAAAAGCTCAAGACTAAGTAATGCTAAGGGTGAGAACCATAATAAATTTATCCCTTTAAGCAAGATCATCAGCGACAGTTTCACCACATAGCAAGAGTAAATTAAACTTAGTTTTAAGGGAAGCCATCTTGCCAAGGAATTCTGCAATCTTCAGACCTTTATGTTTCAAATTAACCAAACTCGAGACCACAGAGTACAACCTTTGAATATCATTAGTATATAAAAACTTAACTTGATGCCAAATATCAAAACATGTTCGATAAACCTTATAAATAGGATGCAATTGAGGATCGATGGTTTGCCATATTGATTACATAATAAGGCATCAACCCTTTTCCATTCAGTTATATCTTTATTTTTTAAATCGGTAACCCTGATAGTTAAATGATCTTCTAAGTCATATCTCATACACCATAATTCAATAAATGCGGCCCAAGAAGTATAATTGCTACTCTCAACCAAATTTTTAGTAGAAATAGTTAGGAATGAACCGAAGAAAAAAATCGAACATATTTTAGAGTTCTCAATAGTCATATTGGCTCACAAATCAAAGAGGATGAGACAGGAGAGAACAACTGACAACCAAAAGCAATTTTTCAACAATAGTGGCAATTTTTTTACGACGGCGATGGCAGCTAGTGAGTGACAGTGACTACCAAATTTTGCTCGACGGCATCGTCTGAAGACAATGGCACAAGTAGTGAGAACTTACGCCCATCGGAGAAGTAGATCGACATTCGGTGGTCGAGAGTATTTGGATGACGCGTGGAGGCACCTTTGATGGCTAATGAACATTGGGTTGCCACAAAATAGCTCGCCGGTGTAGTCAGAGGTCACTGGTGGTGGCGATGACAATTCATGGTCACTAGAGAGAGAGATCAGTGACAATGGCTGGAGAAAACAACATCCTAGGTTGTTGGCGTGTGTAACGCGTTTGACGATAATCTCTTATGTTTAACAAGTTATCGAGAATTATTACAACTGAGAGCACGATCACTGAAAAGAAGAGAGCATAATGACTGAAAAACGATAGGTGACTTTACCAAAAAAGAAACAAATTAAAAGTCAAGAGTTAGTTCTGATAACATGTAAAAAAAAGAATATAATTATATTGTATTATTATTGTGAATAAATAGTACAATATATAATAGAGGGGCAACCCTAAAAAGAAAGTCTTTTATGCAAAAAAACGAATATTATTAGTACTTTTTTATTTTACGTCTATCACATATATATGTCTATCACATATATATATCTATTATATACATTTCAACAAGGACAAATATGAATATAAAGAAGATTTATGTTTTTTTTTATATGTAAACTCGTACATAAAATGAGGGTATTTTTGTTTATAATTATTGTATTTGATTAAATAAATTACAAATTTTGAGCTATAGTTAAAATAATTAAATAACTCAAATTTTTTGCTATTTGTGAAAGTTATTTCATATTTAACCTCTAGCTGAAAATTTACTGAATTAAAGTCACATAATTTTTTTAAAAAAATAAAAGGCATAAATCATCGATTGTCTAATAAGAGCCACGTCTTGTTGATGTCAACAACTTTTCTAGCCTTTTTGATTGTGAATATAATTTGCTTCCATTTTTTAGAAGAATAATATCTTATCCAGCTCCTTTGACATGGGCATTGACATTAACTCCTCACCAACCAACAACCAAAAGAACTTAATATGCTCTATCTATAGACTATACAATACACTACGATGCTTGTTAAAAAAGAAAATTTTTCTAGTTGGATTAAAAGTGGGTGGGTGAGAATGTATTCATTTGCCCTAATTTTATTGGTAGTGAAAATGACTTTGTAATGCATATTTGTTAAGCTACAATTGAAAAAGTACAATATTTGTGTATGCATTATGCATATATGCAATAGGTTTGGTATGTCTTTTTTATTGGTAGGTTAATACAAGTTTTCTAATGCCAATTTTATTTATTTATTTATTTTATGTTGATTGGTTGTAATCAAAAAATGACTTTTTATATGATTATAAAAATTAATTTTTTTTTATATTTAAATAAGTTGTTAAGAATAGAAGTTAGCAAAATTTTTTAAATATTAAATTATTTAAAATATTCTTATTTTATTTTAAAATTTTTGTTTCTATTATAATCTAATATAACATAAAACATGTTTATTAAAACAACTACACGGTTTTTGCTAAAAGTTTTCAGTAAATTTTAACCAAATGACTGATATTTTTTTTATAAAAACAATTCTACTAACATATTGTATTTATTAGTTTACCACTTAAATCAAATATTAAATTGGTAGGTAAAGACTTAATATTAATATTAAAGATAAGTCTTAATAAAAAATATTTAATATAAATATTAGAGACAAATCTTAACAGTCTCTGTCACATGAAATGTAGATCTTACATAAATTTAATATTAGTATTAAAGATAAGTCTTAATAAATATATAGAAGTTTAATATTAATATTAAAGATAAATCTTAATTGTTTCTTTCAAATGAAATGTAAATCTCACGTGGATTTGAATTTAATAAAGTGAATTACTCCAGAGACTGAATTAGAGAAATCAAGACAAAGGCAGAGACGAGATTTAGATTTAAGATCTTGACTCTAATACTATATTATTAATTTTTCACTTAACTTAAAATCTTAACTTGATAAGTTCAATATTAATATTAAATACATATTTTAACAATATTTTAAAAAAAACTTTAATAAAAAGTTATGTCAAAACAACCTTAAGAACAACAATACCAACCACTAAAGTCAACAAATTGTATTTATTTGATCCTCGATCACTATATTTATTAATTTTCATGTTAATAGTCTAATATGCAATTCAATTGAATAATATTGGAACTTGATATAGGACGAAATTATATTAACTAAGACTTTTACATGTTTATTTATTCGAGAAAACTCATCAATTACAAACCGATGAATTGGGAATAAAATCGAAAAAATTCCTTAGATTGATTGTTACTATCTTTGTAATTAAGCTCAAGTAAATGAAACCCAAAAAAAAAAAAAAACGAAATGGGTTACAAATGAATTCATTAACAAGAAGAAACGCTGCCGTCTTGCTCATATTCTATGCACATAATAAGTCCACATAACAATGTAAAATCTAAGTGTTTGCATATTATATGTATATGATTATTTATATTATATAGTTTTTGAAAAAGTAAAGACAAAAAAGATGTGTTGCTCGGTTGGAATCTCTAAAGCTACTATTTTTTTATTTAAATTTATTTATTGGTTCAGTATCATTGACTATAATCAAAATGTGGGAAATTCCATTAATTGATTAAGCACCGGCAGCAACAGTATAATTATTTCCATTTAAGTAATTAATTAATAAATTTTATCTTTAATTAATTAATTAAATATTCAAATTTGAACTTTACCATCTCTAATAACAACCCATTAAAAGATATTACAAATTCCAATCGCTTATTATTTTTTTTATGAACATAGATTTTTTAGTAAAAAGAAAAAAAAAAGAAATTAAATAAGTGAATCGAGTTTTCTCATTGATGGATATTTTTTGAAGAAAAATAAATAAAATTCTTACTCTCGATGAGAAATTCAAATGTAGGAACAATTAAAGTATTAAACAAACACATAGCTAAACACTATGATTAAAAGGTAATTATTATTAGCTCGTCGTTTTGACCCAAAACGACCAATCATATAACATAAAACGATCTTCCCTTAAAAACTCATTTTAGAAGTTGCCAAACACAGTCTAATGTTGAGTGAGCACATGGCAGTTAATCGATTTATCAGGCTTTTTTTTTAAAAAAAAAAAGATTTTTTTTTTCTGACAGAACAAAACACCAAGAAAGTGACAGAAATTGAGAAAGAAAAAAAAAAAAATCCAAAATATTTTTCTCTCACAACACGCAAATCACAAAAGAAAACATTTACAGAACTGAACAATAAACCTAACGGTCTTCGCGTTGAATTCAAATCAAACCCGAGACGAAACGAAACTCTTTGATTCTCTTAATCTCATTTCTCTCAAATCCAACTCTCCCCCTAATTTTCAGTTCTAAATTCTCTGATCCTTGACAAGAATCTTTTTTTTTTTCTTTTTAATACAAGATGAGTTGTTTCGCAATTTTGGAGTGATTCGATTGGAGGTTATAAAAGTTTCGGTTTTGATCGAAAGTGGCTAGAAAAAAGAAAAACAAAAAGGAAAGAATGAGCTCGCAAAAGCAGGTGACAATTCGAGACTTGGTGGAGGAAGCCAAGAAGAGGATTGTGTTTTTGGCTATATGCGTCGTCGGGTTGTCATATCTAATGTCTCGTAAGTGCATTTCATTTTTATATATTTGTATATTTTTCCTGTGATTGAGCTTCTAGTGAAAGTTTGTGTTAATTTTATATGAATCTTATAGTTTAAGTTGGATTTTTCTTTATTTTATTTTTATGTTAGTGTATTAATTTCATGTTGTCATAGTGTTGTAGAAAACTGTGAAAGTTTTAATTCCTAATGCTAAAACTTTGTTGGGTCTTGAGGTAGATCAATTGATGTGAAAATGCTGAGTGCTAGCGTTGGCTTCAAAATGTTAGCTGATGAGAGGAGCAATGGCTGATCAATAGGACAATGTAGAATTTATTGTTTGAGTTCATTTCAGAGTTCCTGTTCCTATTAGCTAATGGATGTTCATTTTGGCACTGTGATTTGGTTCTACTTAATGTTAATCTTGAATCTTCATCCCAGCGTCAGCTTTGAAGGTTAGCATTGGTTTAATGGAGTCACTAGCAGTGAAAAGATTTGTTTAGCTTATGTGTTCCTTTTGGAAAGGTTATGTAACCTAACCCTTTTGCCACTATGTAATATCAATTGTCTTCCTTATCTTGTTGCTAAAATTGCTGCTTGGAAATTTCCAGAAAGTATTGTAGTTGTTGTAATTCTTCTTTGCTCATTTCTTGTTCACTTGTCTTGAATTGGAACTTACTGCTCAACTTCTTTTGTCAGTGACGAGCACCTCGGTGTTGGTTAACTTACCTGCTGCAGCCTCCTTAATTATTCTTCTTCGGTATTTCTCCCTAGATTTGGAAATGCGGAGAAAAGCTGCTGCATACAACAGTAAACCTTCCTCGGGGAATTTGGTACCTCAAAATAAACCTCCACAATCTCATAAGGTTGTTAAATGTTCTGACTGGAGAAAAAATGTTAATTCTCCTGTTGTTGAGGATGCAATAGATAAGTTCACCAGGCATCTTGTTTCTGAGTGGGTTACAGATCTCTGGTACTCCCGTTTAACACCCGATCAAGAAGGTCCCGAGGAACTGGTTCAGATCATAAATGGTGTTCTTGGGGAATTTTCAGGTCGCATGAGGAATATCAATCTTATTGATCTCCTGACAAGGTTTGTGTTCTTTCCCTCATTGCGTTTCTAGTTTGTGTTTACTTTAAAGTTAAAATGAAATAGGAGAACTAATTTTCTTCTAGAATGACACAGGGATCTGGTTAATCTCATTTGCAACCACCTGGAGCTTTTTCGTGCAAGTCAGGCCAAGATTGAAAAGCAGTTGTCAGAACCTCTGACTATCAAACACAGAGACATTGAAATAAGACGCATCTTGGCTGCTGATAACAAGTTGCACCCTGCTTTGTTTTCTGCTGAAGCTGAGCACAAGGTTATGCTTCTTGAATTTTGATCTCCTACGCCTGTAGATATAACCTGCAAACGTAAAGGAATTGCTCCTCAGTTATATCTACAGATGGTGCTGACCATACTTCCTGGACCTGGTGTTGCAGGTTTTACAGTGTTTAATGGATGGTCTCATTTCTTTCACATTCAGGCCTGAAGATCTGCAGTGCTCCTTCTTCCGCTATACCGTCAGAGAGTTGCTTGCTTGTGCAGTTATGAGACCAGTCTTAAACTTAGCCAATCCTAGGTAATATTTTCTTTTCTTTTACCCTTTTTCTTTTGTTGTTCCTGTTCTGAACATCATGTAATTTTATGACAGGTTTATTAATGAAAGGATTGAAGGCTTAGCCATATCTATAACAAAGGGTAAACGAGCTACAGCAGCACAAGAGTCATCTCAGTCCAAACCCAATGATTCTTCCAAGATCCCAACTGATCACTTTTCTAGGTTTCTAGATCCTTCTGTCACTGGTGTCGAACTTGTACAGTTAAAAAATGATCGACCTAGAACTACTTTGGATACATCTAGAACAGATAATCAAAATGGAACACATCATTCAAAAGATCCATTGCTTTCCATTGATACCCGATCAACCCGTTCATGGAGCTCATTGCCCATGAATTCCCCAACTAGTGATGAAAAAGGTACTCAATGCCACCATTCAGCAGGAGAATGGGGTGACATGTTAGATCTGATGTCTCGCAGAAAGACTCAAGCCCTTGCTCCAGAACATTTTGAGAA
Organism: Ailanthus altissimus; assembly: GCA_946807835.1. Lineage (NCBI taxonomy): Eukaryota > Viridiplantae > Streptophyta > Magnoliopsida > Sapindales > Simaroubaceae > Ailanthus > Ailanthus altissimus. The sequence goes on along the minus strand of OX327710.1, from coordinate 17,657,601 downwards.
CATGTGGACAAAAGGGAGGAACTACAAAAAGAAGGAAGGTGAAAATCAGGTGATTGATCAAGTGCAGCATTCAGTGGCGAAGTCTGCTTCAGCAGATTGCTCGAAAGAAAAAGATACTATGAGAAAGGTCAAAACCTCTGGGAGCCATGCCGATCACGATGAATATTCTGGTCAGCGTGTCATAGAAAGTTCATTCTCACGTGCAGATTGGAAGAAATCAAATTGCTCCTCAGTTGCTTCAAAAGGTAATGAGGACGATCACATGCACCTACAGGAGGTTGAATCGGGGAGCAATAGCTCATTTACTTCAGAAGATGAAGAAACAGACAGTGCAACAGGTCTTGATTCTCCTGGAACTATGGTTTGGGATGGAAAAAGCAACAGAAAGCTGGCTGTTTCTCACATCCATCATCCACTTGAAAATCCTGACAGGCATGTCTCTAAGAAGTCTGGTAGAAGGCAAGTTCAATACCAAAGATTATCTCGAACACAGACTGGCAGGAAAAGGTCTAGATTGAGCAATCCAAAGTTACCTGTTTGGCAAGAGGTTGAGAGGACAAGCTTTTTATCGGGAGATGGGCAGGATATACTTAGTTCATTAAAAGGACAGGAAAAAGTTGATGAGTCCAGTGATGACTCTGAGAGTGAAGTTCCGGGTAGATCTCTAAGTGGAGCAGCGGCTTCGTCGTCTGCATCGCTTGTGTCTATACCAGAGACTCATAGTTTAACTGTTAATTCCCTGCAGCATTCATTGATGATGGATTCATTTTCTAAGTTGAGATGTGAGGTATTTAGCACAAGTCTGTTTCTTGTCCTAGCTTAACTTTTTGTTGCCTGCTATACTAAAATACATAAAGGATGTAAGCCCCTTTTGCTACTGTAGGTATTGGGTGCGAATATTGTGAAGAGTGGTTCTAGAATGTTTGCCGTTTACTCCATAGCTGTGACGGATGCAAATAACAATAGTTGGTCAATCAAAAGAAGGTGATAAGGACTTCTATTTGAAATTTTTGCATAATTCTTTTTATATCAATTATTCTTCCTTGTCTACTTTTGTGAGTTGAAATTTTAACTTGTGAATACAATTGAACTTGTCTTCTTTGGCTGAGTGCTGTTGCCTTTTTTAGGTTCCGACATTTTGAGGAGCTACATCGGCGTCTTAAATTCTTTCCCGAGTACAATCTTCATTTGCCACCAAAGCATTTTCTTTCAACGGGATTAGATGTACCTATCATTCAAGAACGGTGTAAATTGCTTGATAGATATTTGAAGGTAAAGTACTTGTGTTCTAGATTCAATACGGCCTGAATTTTTATGCATCTGAATTGTTATAGTTTAGGAGAGGCATCCAATTTACTAAGTAGATAAATATTTACCTCTGACATATATTTTTCTTTGCCCAAAATTTTTATTTGGATTCATTGTGGCCTGAATTTTTATGCTAGTATGTGAATAATTTATGAGGTTACAGCAGTGCTGTGGTCATGATGTGAACTTACTTTGAAGTTAGCTATGTTTAGCACAGTATTCTAGGCACTACATCTGAGATGTGATTTTTTATCACAGTTTAATCTTTCTTTGTTCAGGTTTATATACTTGTTTTCTGCTTCTATTTCTTGACTGAAAGCTTTATGCATTATGCTCCTCAGATTCTCTTGCAGCTTCCTACAGTTTCTGGGTCAATCGAAGTTTGGGACTTTCTTAGTGTTGATTCTCAGGTTTAACACTTTTTTCTCCTCTTATCTGGTTGTTAATCTTTCTGTTCCCAAGATGGGGTCCATTCTCTGTCTTTTCTTTTATGAAAAATTACTTATGATATGCACTGCTCTGCAGACGTATATGTTCTCAAATTCCTTCTCCATTGTTGAAACATTGTCAGGTGAATCATCCTCAATTCAGAATGTTGCATTTGCTTAATGTTTTCCTCCCTTTTTGTGACTCTTCCTATCTTTCACGTTGCTTTTGGACTTTCTAGTTGACCTTGAAGATCAACGACCTGAAAAGAGTACAAAGTTTCCAAACTCCATTGGGCCTCTAATTGGTTCTTCATCAGATAGGAGAGAAAATTTGGGCTCCAAAAGCAAGGAATCTCCTGGGCAAGTGAAGGTTATTGTTACAGATGGACAAAAAAATAATGCAAAAGAAATGTGTTATTCTCCTGTAAAAGCTACTAGGAAAGAGCATGGAAAGTCATTTGAGGACTCTGGAAGTGGTCCAGATACCATGCTGCAAAAGAATTTGTCGTTTCACAGAAACTTGGGTAAGCCTGTGAAAGAAAGAGAAGGTGATGGTTCAAAAGATGCATCCGAGTTGCTTCTTGATGCTGCCAGTGACCCAACCCTACCTACTGAGGTAATCATGTACTTCTTTTGGATGGTGCTCTATCTATGACATCTAGGCCCTATATTGGTTTCTAACAAAATTTCATTGCAGTGGGTGCCACCAAACTTAAGTGTTCCTATATTGGACCTAGTGGATGTCATTTTCCAGCTCCAAGATGGTGGGTGGATAAGGTACAAATATGCGTATAACTGTAGAATCTCAGGATAATCTATTGATCTGCTTTGATAGTCCTATGAGAAGAATTCTGATAAATGCTCTGTGTTTGCATCACAGGCGGAAAGCTTTTTGGGTTGCCAAACAGGTTCTACAACTTGGAATGGGTGATGCATTTGATGATTGGTTGATGGAGAAAATCCAGCTTCTGCGCAAGGGATCAGTGGTTGCTTCTGGTATCAAGAGGGTGGAACAGGTAATTAATATTATAAAAAACAACTTCCATACCTTTTATTTTTGTGTCTGATATAAGCTCCCATGTGATTCGGCTAGATACTTTGGCCGGATGGAATATTCCTAACGAAACATCCTAAGAGACGACAAGCACCACCACCCACCAGCCCATCCCAGAGTTCTCCTCATGGTTGTCAACCTGCTCAAATTTCTTCTCCAAGATTGAGCACAGAGCAGCAGCAGGAAGCAGATCGACGTGCAAAGCTTGTTTATGAGTTAATGATTGGTAATCTCATTTTCCCATGCCTACCCTCTTTATGCAACACATATTTTGTGCTTGTGGCCAATCTATGACAATGAATTTCAACATTTCAATGCATAGACAAAGCCCCAGCTGCTATTGTTGGCCTTGTTGGTCGTAAGGAGTATGAACAATGTGCTAAGGATCTCTACTTTTTTATTCAGGTAAGAACAAGGTTTACCGTCTTTTTTTTTTTAAATATAAATTGTGATGGCAGTAACCGATTTTTTAACATCAGCACCAGCATCCAGACGGACTGATATTGTTTCCTCTTGGTTAAACCATGTGATTGATTGACTAATACTTGGAAACATATTTAGATAAACATTCTAATTACTGTTTTTCTTGTGCAGTCTTCTGTATGTTTGAAGCAATTGGCTTTTGACCTTCTTGAGCTGCTGCTTTTGTCTGCATTTCCAGAAATGGATTATGCGTTTCAGCAGTTGCATGAAGAAAAGCATAGATTTGGCGAATTTAAAGACCAATAAATTTTCTGTCTCTGTTTAAAGTTTCAGAGATAAGTGATCCCGGCTTGGTAATTTTCCTTAAATATTCCAGTGAATAGTTTGAGAAAGAATGTTCCATTCCATCAGCAGTTTTCATCTTTCACAAATGGAACATTCGTCACTGGGATTGACAGCATCAAGAAAATTGATTGATACATAGCTCCAAATTTTGTAATTAGCTTTTAATTTGGCATTATGAGGGAGTTGTAATTAAATCTTGAGATGAGTGCACATATATAAAGCAATGATTTCTCCATTTACCGCCTTGTATATTATATGTTGCTCTCTGAGGCAATTGAACTGATATTTCTTTCGGATTTAAAATATTTGCACGACCTAAACGGTACTCAAAAGAACAGAAAATGAGGAAATGATCGAATTTAGTACGAGGAAGGCTGTTTAATTTGTGTACATTTACAGTGATGGGGTCAACGCGAACCATGATAGCTTCCGAACTCTTTTAAAGAGATCTGCTATGAAAGAAAAAAGAATTAAGACTAGTGAAATCTGTGAGTGGTATTTTCGCTGCCCAATAAACATCAATCATTCATTAGAACTAAACTTTTCACTGCACATCCCAACATCAATTTCCACAGCGTCTTGTGGCGAAGGCAGAATTTACCAAATCTATATATTCGTTTTCTTTATATTTTCATTAAGCTATAGGGTCAGTAAAATTTTACTTGTTAATTTGGGCTACGGAATTCAAACCACACTTAAAAAGGACCATATAGAGCACCACCGACGAACATCTTCTCTCCGCAATTCGGAAACTAAGTTTAGAGATGACCAATTACTGTAATTAAGCGATCACCGCTGTAATACTAATCACTTGTATCTAAACTCCCCAAAATCATGATTCAAACTTCTCACTATATTGCATTCAAGTAATAGCTAACAAGCAATCACATGAGAACCGTGAATTTGTGGGTTAAAAATAAAAAACATTTAAGAGTCAAACAACAAAAATCTCATTCATCCTTGTCCAAAATTGAAGGAACTACATAGTAAAAATAGCTTAATAAAACTAAGCATGAAAGGTAGGTAAATAACATTCTTTTTCATATTATGTTCTCATAAAACTTGTTCCAGCACATAAAAACCAACTAATTCTATAATGAGATACTAAATGATGCCCAAAATTACCCTTTGACCCCTTAAGCAGATGCTGCTGCACCCTTCTTCCTTGGTGCTGCTTCAGTACCTAGTCACAAAACAGAAATGATTAAAACATGAAAGACAGATGTCCATAGAGGAAAAACAATTAATATCAGATGCAAAATTATCCAGCCAGGTATAGATTATTAGAGACACATATGGATTAATACCTTCTCTGAAGCCACTCTTGAACCTGCGAGGGACATGGCGTAGATACCTCATCCTACCAGTTCCAGTGGTCTTTCTTCTGATTGCCTTCACACTCCAGTTAACTAAAATCCATAACTAACATTAGAGTAATACAACAAATAATCACTCCCTTTCTACATCAAAAGGTATTATAAAATTTCATACAAGGTGACACAACAATAAGCAAAACCCCAAGTACATGACATGCATTAATTTTAGTTGATCATAAATTGAAAACCAAATCCACATTTTAGTTGCTGAAAAAACTTGGTTCCACCTTTAATACAATCATACACTACAAACATAAACATACATATTGTTATTTGTTGAGGAAATGAGCTTTCTTATTCAAACAAACACCACAACAAAAGAGATGAAAAGCCATAACATGTTAATAACAAATCAATAGTTCAATACTGTAAGAAGAGAAATACACAAACGCACATGTTATACATTTCATTTCCGCTAGACAAGCTTTCAAGTCAAAAACTAATAATTACAGATACAAAACATAAGGAGCAAAGACCTCAAAACCTCACGTAGAAAAGGAGCAACCTAATTGAAAAGTAAAAACCAATATAAACAAGGAGCAAAAATCCTCAAACCCACAGACAAACAAACAATTGAAGCTCAGAATTAGCACTAAACAGTGACATTAAATCTATACAACGTAATAGAGAAAACAAACAATAGCAAAAACAAACCAGCAGCTACAAGGCATCAGAAACTCATTTGTACTTGCACAGACTTAAAGATCAATACTAGAGGGATAAAGTCTCTTACTTTCATACAAGAACCCAAAACAACTACAGACCCATGAATATAAAGAAAGATAAAATCCAATGTAAGAGCAAAACGAAAATAAGTTTAAGATAGTGGACAAAAACAACAACAACAAAAATTGCAGATAAAGAATCGAGTTTTAAGAAGCATACACTTTCTCTTGCGTGCAGCAGGGAACCCACAAGCACCGCAACGGCTCTTCTGAAGATGGAAGCTGCGACGGCCACATCGCACACACAAAGTGTGCGTCTTGTTCCTCCTCTTACCGAAACTCCCTGTTCCCTTTCCCTGTCATTGATTCAATATGATCCATTTTCACTTATTAGGTAAATTAACAGACGAAAAGTGAACAGAAATATGAAAGAATTGGTACACGTGAAAGCTAAGAGAGAGAAAGAAATGAGTTTAGATTTGTTTTTACCATCGGAGCTGATGTGAAGCAGAGGGAAGGCTTCTTCTGATGAGATGATGAACTGAAGAGGCGCGGCCGATACGAGAAGGTTTTATATTGTGGGTTTGTGAAGTTAAAAGAAGGGGTTTCTTAGGGTTGAGGAGTAATGGAGGCTACTGGGTTTGATTACGTGGCAAGATCTTGTTGGTTTGATGAAATGACCTCATGCTGTTCTTTTGATTGGGTGATTATTTACTGGGCCTAATGGGCCTTCAATAATTAGACCCAAAAATTAGTGGTCTGAGTGAGCTCATATAAGCTCGTAGCTTGTAAAATGACCCAGATTAAATATCAAGCCCATCAGCTCCAATAATTAAAATAAAATAAAATCTATGACTAAATTTTATTAGCTAAATTATCCGAGTAATTTTATTTTGTGTTTTGTTCTTTGTAATTAAAGCTGAGTTATTCGCATGATTGGTAGTTTGAATATACTAAAATTATTGTGATGTCATTCTTGCTCTTTTTCTTTAACACACAAGTATTTATAACTTATTTATAAAAATTAATGAAAGAAGCACTTTCTTTAAATTAATTATTTTCAATTTATTAAAATATTATATATAAAATAATTTAATAATTTATAATTAATGAAATAAATTATTAAAATAGTATTTAAGCCCAATATGCATGAACTTAAAATTATTGCTATTTAACACATTTAGTTGTAAGTGAGAGTGAAACTATTTAAATCCACCATAATACTCTATAAACTTAATTTTTAATTATTTTTTTAATTACTGAAATTCCAATAAGATAAATTACTAGTATAAACACAATTATATAATTGAAAGATAATTAAATTAAACGAGTTTTACTCATAACAACCATCTCTTAAGTTCATTTATAAAATATATTTAACGTACAAAGATCTTCTTTATTCTTAAGTTTTTAATAAAAAATTATATGTTTTTTTTTTAAATTTAAAATTTGATTATTAGAGATAGAAGAAGAATTTAGAAACTTTGATACATATATAATTTTAACTATTTATATTTGAGAAGACAAAGTATAGTAATTGGTGAGTCTTATGTCTAGAGTGAGTTTATATCGTTAGGCTATCACAATAATTTATATAGGTTTATGAAGTAAAATTATAAAAAAAAAATAGTAGTGAGTTTTATTAAGAAAGCGAGTTTCTAAAATATTATAATAATTTTAAATATTTTTGTCAAGTGATCTGTATAATAATTTTAAATATTTTTAAAAAAAGTCTATTATAAATAAATATATAGTTATAAAATTAAAAGTTAATTGTCTATAAAATATTACCTAATTAAAAGTTAATTGTCTTATCTTTCCAAAAAATAAATAAATAAAGAAATAAGTAATTGTCTTCATTTATAATGCTTAATTGAAATTTCTATTTTAATTACAAAAATAACACCCTCTCCTTCGGGTCTTGGCGGGAAAGTTAAAGTAAGTGAAAAGAAAGGAGCGGCAAACACATAACATACAACACGGAGATCATTTCATTTCCTTAACAAAGAATCAACAAAAGCCCTTGTTTCGCAAATTCAAACGAAGCAATTTGAAGAAGTTTGGAAAATGGAAGAGAAACAGAGTGAGCCGGCGTTCCCATCATTCCCGTACAAGCCATACTCGATCCAGACCGATTTTATGAAAGCCCTTTATCGCTCTCTCGACAAAGGCGGCGTTTCCATGCTTGAAAGTCCCACCGGTAACTTCTATTTCTATTAATTTTTTTATGGGTATTTGATTGAGCTTTAACAAATCTTTGATGGATATTTTTTTTTTAAAATTTTTTTGTGAACATTTATGGTTGTGGGTATCTGTTTTGAGTATAGAGAAAGTGAAGGAAAAGGCATGAAAAATATAAGTTTTACTTATAATTACACCTTTTAAATTTAATTTATTTTATCTTTTTATGTGAATTATGATGATTTTGACGAAACTATATACATTATACTGTTCTGTTGGAGATTTGTGGGTATATTTGTTTGTTTAATGAGAAAAATCAAGGGAAAATAAGAATGTATAAATAAGCGAAAAAGAGTGTATGATATGAGTTGAATCTGTTACTGCTGAAGCAAATTAAGCATTTATGTTATTTGATAGTGAAATGTGAACATTCAATGCAACTGAGCTGAAACTGTTGTATTAGGCTCATTTGAACTGAGAATTTTGACCTCTTTTTATATATTTTTGTACCTGATTGTTCGTCTTTTTGGGTCCTAACTTCTGGGAAATGGGATTTTAATGAAAAGCGTGATGTTTGTCTGCTATGGATAAATTGGGTGGAACTTAAGTTTTATATATACCAGTAAATTTAAGCATATGTTTTATCTGACATCACAAAAAGCCCACCGTGGCTCCTTTCTTTGTTTATTTTCCTTTTGTAGGCTTAGATTTGTTTTGTTTGAACGTTCATTAGGGACAGGGAAAACTCTAAGTATCATCTGCAGTGCTTTGCAGTGGATAGTTGATCAGAAGCAAAAGCAGAAATCTGAAACAGTGATTAAGTCTGACAGTGATACCACGAATGATGGTCAATGTGGTTTGGATGATGAACCTGACTGGATGAGAAACTTTGTTGTGAATAAAAATTTTCAAACACAAGACAAGAAGATCAAGAAGAAAAAAAATGGATTTGGATCATCAAAAATTGGCGAGAGAAAGAATAAAGAAATTTCTAGAGATTTCTTTTCTCTTGACATGGAGAAGGATGAGTTTTTCACAAAGAAAGAGTGTGAGAAGTTGTTTAAGGCAAATGATGGATCAGAGTTGAATGATGAGGAATTCTTGTTGGAAGAATATGAAAGTGAAGAGGAAGGGGCTATTGGTGGTGGAAAAATGAAGAGGAAGGCTGATGGCTGGACTGTTAGTTCTTCAAGCGATGATGAGGACGAAGATGGGTCTGATGAGGAGGAGGAAGAGATGCTGAAAGTTTATTTTTGCAGTAGGACACATTCACAGCTCTCTCAGTTTATAAAGGAATTACGAAAGACTGTTTTTGCCGAGGAAATAAAGGTTGTGTGTTTGGGCTCTAGGAAGAATTTCTGTATAAATGAAGGTTTGGTGATTTTCTCTCTCTTTTTTTTCCAATCAGTCTTATGTATGTTTGACATATATTTTTAATCCACGGCATTTTATTTCAGAGGTCCTGAAACTTGGAAACTCTAGTCACATTAATGAACGCTGCTTGGAGCTTCAAAAGAAGAAGAATGAAATTAGCAAAATCAAGGTATTCAAATATCCTTATTCCGGGCACATCATTCAAATAATGCTCCTTGTAATCAGGTTCAGCTCATTTCACTGAGACTCTTTTACTGCAATCTTACAGCCCCATACCTTGGAAACTTTCCCAATATCATCAATTGTGTAAGAATTGTCATTAGACTTGCTATGAGTCCCTTACCATTATTGAAGTCTGTATCTCTGCACATATGACTCTAGGAACTTTTTTTCTTTCTGTTGAAAGGAACCTGTTTTCCACTCGGAACTTGTTTCCTTGCCCCACAGCTTGATTCATTTTCTATCATGTGGAGAGCATACCATGCATGCTACTACTTTGATATGTGTTTAGATCCTAAGTTTTCAATTGCATAGAATGATTTCTTGAGTCTGGTGGATTTGGCCTGCACGAGCTGTTTTGCTTCAATTATCCATTACATTGTATGCCAGATTCTAAGCAGATGATGTAGAACCATATTTACGTGTTGGGTGACTGCATATATAGCTTCCTTGTGAATTGAATCTAGTGGATCTGGCCTGAACATTTTCTATTTTGCCTAATGGAAATTTTATTTTTGCAGAACTTAGGTGCAGAGGGAAGAGTACGTCGAACCAAGCCTTCTTCTGGATGTCCAATGCTCAGAAAGCATAAACTACAAAAACAATTTAGGAGTGAGATTTCCCAACAGGGTGCATTAGATATTGAAGATCTTGTTCACCTTGGAAGGCAAATGAGAACTTGTCCATATTATGGTTCTCGAAGCATGGTCCCAGCAGCTGATCTTGTTGTTCTCCCCTATCAGTCTCTTTTATCAAAAGCATCTCGTGAATCACTTGGTCTTAATCTGAAGAACAATATCATTATCATAGATGAGGCTCATAATCTGGCGGACTCCTTCATCAGCATGTATGATGCTAAAATTACTTTGTTACAGGTATACTACTTGTCATTTACATTTTTGTCTAATTATTGCTGGTTTTTCTTGAGAAGTAGTTGATAAGCATGGTACAATTTATATGTACTTTAAATGCATCAAAACACTGGTTAAAGCCCCTATTATAATTAACTGAATGATCCAATTGTAGATTGATGTACAACCTTGTTACAGTGCAGTTACAGTACAGCTCCACTGCAACCATTCTCAAGCAGAATTTTAATTTCCACTGAAAATGAATAATAAATTGATCTTGAATGTTCTGTGATTATTCCAGTTGGAAAACGTGCATAACCACTTAGGGAAGTACTTTGGAAGATTTTGCAGTCTCCTAGCACCTGGAAATCGGAGATATATCCAAACTCTCATGGTCCTCACTAGGGCTTTCCTACAAGTTCTACTCAAGGAAGATGAGAATGATGCGAGGAAAGATGATGAAAAAGCTGCTGGAGCTAAAGTTGCTTTTGATTCATCTGTGTCCATAAATGAATTTTTATTCTCTCTCAACATAGACAACATTAATTTGGTCAAATTGCTCCAGTATGTAAAGGAAAGCAATATCATTCACAAGGTGAGTGTGTTTTCTTACAATTTGTTTTCCTTTTGTAATGTCAAGCCATTGACACTTTTCTTTCTTGCTGGAATGTAACTGGTTTCTAGGTCAGTGGGTATGGAGATAAAGTAGCTAGCTTGCAGAAAGGTCTAGCAGTGAAGGACAGTGGAGAAAGTTATGAGGAGGGGAGCATTCTTTCTGGTTTTCGGGCGTTAGCAGATATGTTGATATCATTGACAAACAACAATGGTGATGGACGAATAATAATCTCAAGGGCACGACCAACATGCTCTGGACAAGAAGGGCGGCAGGGAGGATTCTTAAAATATGTCATGCTCACAGGGGAAAAGATCTTTTCTGAGGTTTGGCCCATTTTTTCTCATCTTTTGCTCTATATGGTTCCAAGTATTATGACAAAATATTTTTTAGTTCAATAGGAAGCTCTTTTGCTTTAGGCAATATTTCAATTTCCTTTTCTCCCTGGCAACTGAAATTCTAACCAGGAGCAAATTCCTGCATGAATTTTTATGCCTCAGTGATGAAATTTATGGCAAAACTTTATGCAGATTGTGGAGCAAGCACATGCTGTTATTCTGGCTGGGGGAACCTTGCAACCCATAGAAGAGACAAGGGAAAGACTTTTTCCATGGTTATCTCCAAGTCAACTGCAGTTCTTTTCATGTAGTCATATTGTCCCTCGTGAAAATATTTTGCCAGTGGCAGTTTCCCACGGCCCAACTGGCAAAACTTTTGATTTTAGCTATGGGTCCAGAAGCTCGTCAGCTATGGTAAGTGTACTGCCGCTTTCTTCTGTCATCTTAATGAAATTTACCTTGAAGATCTTTGGGTGGCTAATAATCTTAGATTTGGTCAGTTAGTTATTTATCTGCATAATTTGGTCCACTATTGTGCGGTGGACTACACAGTACGAGTCCATTTGCAATTAACTTAGCTAATGTTAGTTCTTTGATCTATTTATTTCCTTCTGGAGCCCTTTAACATTTTTCTTGATGCATAGTATATTATGACGAAACTAAGTTGATGGCTTATTTGCAGATAGAGGAACTTGGGCGCTTGCTCTGCAATCTGGTGACAGTGGTTCCTGAAGGAATTGTTGTGTTCTTCTCTTCATTTGAGTATGAAGAACAGGTGTATGATGCATGGAAGACTTCGGGCATCCTCGACAGGATTATGAAGAAAAAACGTGTCTTCAGAGAGCCTAGAAAAAACACATATGTAGAATCTGTTCTCAAGGAATACCAGAAAACAATTGATACTCTGTTGAATGGGCAAAATCAAGGTTCTACACCTCTCAATGGTGCAATGCTCTTAGCTGTAGTTGGTGGAAAGATATCAGAAGGCATCAACTTCAGTGATGGGATGGGTCGATGTATAGTCATGGTTGGACTGCCTTACCCCAGCCCATCTGATATTGAGTTGCTGGAGAGGATAAAGCATATTGAAGGCCTGGGAGGTCCAAACTCTAAAACTCCTAGTATATCAGCAAGTGATGCATATTATGATGGAGATGTTCAGGCTGGCTTCAGCATTTTAAAAAGTTGCAGGCGCAGAGGAAAGGACTACTACGAAAATCTTTGCATGAAAGCTGTAAACCAATCCATTGGTAAGTACCCTTAAACTTGTAACAACTACTGAAAAATCTAATACAAATTTGGAAAATAGCAGGACATTGTTATGTATATTTGTCTGGTGGAGGAATTGGATGTGAAATAAAATTCTAGTCAAGTTTTGGCCAACCAACATTCTGCGATTCTCCAGGCCAAATAGAAAAAAGGAGAAGAACAAGCCTTTGATCCTGTTCACCCAAGGATCCATGTGTAATACGGCATTTGTTTGGACTTGTTTTTAAGGCTCATATATGCTGCTACATTGATGAGTTTAACACTGGAATGCCTTCAATACATTTAGTCTTTTCTTTGGATTTCTCAATTTCAGGTAGAGCAATTCGGCACATCAACGACTATGCGGCAATTTTGTTGGTTGACCAGCGGTATGCATATGAATCCTCAAAAAGAAGCTACTCTCACCCAACTAACAAGCTTCCACAATGGATTAAGGATTCTCTTGTTTCTTCAGCTAGTAGCTACGGTGAAGTTCATAGACTGCTGCATCAGTTCTTTAAATTCAACAAGACCAAAGGGTGTCAGTAGAGAACTATAAAGCAGTTGCTAATATTTAGGATAAAGTATTATTGTCATACCCATATAAGCAAACTAAAGGAATATGTATTGTAATGCATGATAAATGCAATTCAGCGAATGTCATAAACAATGAATGTGCTTCTACAAATGTTAGATCAAGATATTTCCAACACTAGTGCCAGCAGCATTTGTGGAGCCATATGTTCCTTTATAAAGCAGTAATCTGTCCTTTTCCTGCAGGCAGGTTTCCCCTGGTATCTAAATCATCATTAATCTTATATGGGTGCCTCATCAACTTTCTTCTCGACTGCATCGGAAGCTTGAATGAATGCTCCGATCAATGCTTAGGCCCAAATCAGGATTTCCTACAAACACAGGTTTGATTGGGTTCTTTGTTGTCAACAACCACTATCTGATAACAAGCAGAGTTTGCACAGTAGGGCTGCTTGCTCCTAACATCTTGCTACCTTTAATTTAAGACCATAAGTTTGCTCAGGAATAACATGGATTTACATAACCAAAAGGTTATTATTTTGCGTACATATGATTCCTAATTACTGCTGAGCGGTGATAACTATTACGTATTTGAAGCACCAAAGAACCACCTCTCACATTTGTTGGACTGATGATGCCAGCAGTCATGAGATGCTCATACTTTCTTGTAGTAGCATTCCAACCATACTTTGGGTTGCCAGTAGATAGCACCCGAATGCCAGTAGATTTGCATGCATTTTCAACTAGAACACTTCCACTGACTCCTGCACTTTGGGAACTAACTTCATGGAGTAGCTGAACACCTTGCTCCAACCCAACAATTCTTTTACAATTAACTTCATGGAGCAGCTGAACACCCTGCTCCAACCCAACAATTCTTTTACGAGAAATCAAATTTAGAATCAGGTTAGAATGAAAAATAGATGAGACTTGTTGTCATGACCAACCTAGATTTGGTAAGATATTGTTTGTTTTAGGCCAAAGTTCGAACGGTTTTGTTCTTAGACTTCACATAAGCGTCTTTCACCTAAAATGCGTCTTGTTAATTAAAGTGTGAATCACTCTTTATAAACCTAACATCTCTCTCATATTTTACTAACGTAGGATTTGCCTAAAGTGTTACATATACCCTTCTTAGGAATTTAGTGTCCTTGTTGAGGTTTGTCCCACCACCACCTAGGAGAAACACCGAGAGTGACTTTGATACCATTTGTCATAATCTAACTCAGACTTGGCAAGATATTACCCGCTTTGGGTCAAAGCTTATATGGTTTTGTTTTTAGGCTTCACGCAAACGTCTTTCACCCAACATGGCCCTTGTCAAGATGTGGATCACTCTTTATAAGCACCTTAGGCAAATCTACATCGTCAAGGCACGGGAGAGATGTTGAGTTTATAAGGGGTGATCTACACCTTAATTGACAAGACACGTTTTGGGTGAAGGACACTTGTATAAAGCCTAGGAAAAAAATCGTGTGGGCCTCGGCCCAAAGCAGACAATATCTTGCCAGGTCTAAGTTGGATTATGATAGATGGTATTAGAGCCACTCTAGGTGCGCAGCAGAGCGGTGGTGTGGCAAACCTCAATAAGGACATTGAGTCCCTAATAGGGGTGTATGTAACACCTTAGAAAAATTCTACATCGACAAGGTACAAAAGAGATGCTGGGTTTATAAAAGGTGATCTACACCTTAATTGGAAAAATATATTTTGAGTGAAGGAAGCTTGCGTGAAGCTTAGGAAAAAAATCGTGCGGACCTCAACCTAAAGCAAAGAATATCTTGTCAGGTTTGGGTTGGATTATGACACTTGCCCTAAATGTAGCAAAGGGGTTGAAAATACAATTCATGTGCTTTGGTTGTGTCCTTCTTTAAAAAAGGTACGTGACTGGTGCAACTTTATGATTGGCAGTAAATGCTTTCATAAAACAACCTTGTGTAACTTTCTCATTTCTGGCATAAACCATCTTTAATGTTGATGATTTTGATTTTTTCGTGTCTTATTATGACGTATTTGGTATATGAGAAACCAATAAACTAATGGTAAGAGGATAATGGATGTTGAGAGAGTATGTGGTTGGGTTGGAAAATTTTTGGAGGAGTTTCGAATAAGCCAGGTCATGAACTACCTCGCCAAATCTGCAATGAGGCATCGTTGGTTGTCACAGCCTATGAGGTATATAAAGATTAATTCTGATGCAGTAGTGGATACTCTTTGTTGCATTATAGGGTTTGGTTTTGTGGCTTGTAACCATTTGGGGGTTGTGGTGTTATTCAAAATTGCAAAGTATGATGGTTTATTTTCTATTTTGATTGCTGAAGCGATGGTTATTCTTAAAGGTTTGATGGCTCTTCATGCTTTAAATTTTGCTTTGATTATGATTGAATCGAGTGCAAAATAAATAGTAAATAATATTTTGTCTAATACAATGCCTTATTCTAAAATAGAGTATGTTTTTTAGAATATTTATGAGTATCTTAATTCTTCTACTTTTTTTAAGATATCATTTTTTTTAAAGAAGCAAATGTGATAGCTCATAATTTAGTTAAATTAGCGCTTATTTTAGAGTGACTTACATTTGAAGGAATTATGTTCTAAGTAAGTTTAAGTATTTAATTGTTGAGAATTCTCGCTATTGTAATTGAGTTTTAATGAATGAAAGTTGTTTAAAAAAAAAATATTTGGTTAAAATATTATTTTTTATTTTATTTTGAGAATAAAGATGATAAACAATAATAATCTCTTTTTTTTTTTTTTTGAGTGCATGAACTTCACCTCTAACTCAAAATAAAAACAAAGCATACTATTAAATTCAGTGTAAAATTTGAGGTCAAATGGTTGTGGTCTAGTTGTCAGAGTTGGACTACTGCACAGTGCAGCACCTCACTTATATGCCGCCTTCCGTAACTCTAATTTTAGCGTTGTTTATAGCACTCAGATTAGAATTTATTTTATTTTATTGATTTAAAATAATAAATATTTTTATTTGATTTTATTAGAAATAAATAGTTTTAAATTAAAATAAAATACTGCTGGGTAATAAAAGTTTATGAGAAAAAAATATTTTGAGATGCGCTTAACGGTGTTGTAGTTAAGTGTGAGCAAAATTAAAATATGAGATATATGTTCTCTCTTTAACATTATGGATAACATATTCTTTATAGTTT
The DNA here is from genome assembly GCA_946807835.1 of Ailanthus altissimus. Lineage (NCBI taxonomy): Eukaryota > Viridiplantae > Streptophyta > Magnoliopsida > Sapindales > Simaroubaceae > Ailanthus > Ailanthus altissimus. The sequence continues at coordinate 17,641,477 of OX327710.1, read as the reverse complement.
TTATTCAATTAGTAGAATGATGAGACAATGAAGTTATAGAATTAGTATGGACAAGCGCCCTCTACATTTATGGACTTCTACATTTAAAACGAATAAGAGTCCAACTTGGACACTTTTCAAGAGTTAGGAAAGAAACAATATTTGGTCTTAAATTACAAATTACATTGTTTTGAAAAAATGTTTAAGTTAAAATTTTTAAAATTGTTGTTAAAGCTTAAGAGCGTATATTAAAATTTCTTTGTGAAATTTTAATTAAGATCAAGTTAATAAAAGAGTGCCATATTATATCTAGCATAAAACAAACCATGTTACACTTGGTAAATACTCTAATCACATTTAGCACAAGACATATGGTTATTACACATATGATATGATTAAATTTCTTTGTGAAATTTAGCATAAGCATGAATTACTTCAAATTTCTTTATAAAATTTAAATTGAAAATATATTTACAAGAGAGCATTATTATGTACTAGCATAAGATGAACCATTGCCCGTAAAATGCAATTTAGTCATTGTAGTGAGCCAACGCTAGACATATGAGCGTGTGGAAAAGGATTTCGGTACAAAGAAATGACTAAAATAATTATTATGAAAATACACATATTTGATTATGGTGATGCCCATAATTACAAAGTGAATAATAGACTCATGCTTAAAAAATATTTTTTTAGGGAATTTTATTTAAACAATTGGATAGGTTTTATTCGTTCATTTCAATTCATTTATTGATATGAATGGTGCTTATTTTGGTTTAAAGACATGTGATATTGCAAATTATTTATTTGTTAAAAATAAATAGCATGTTAGTATATCACATGTACTAGCCTTTCAGTGAGAGTTATTATTTGTTAAAATTCTAAGAGAATAAAATAAAACTAAATTTTTACATAATTTACTAAAATTATACGATTTAAGACTTGGAAAAGCGGGTGATTAGAAGCCTCGACAACTTCTCAAATTTCATCCTTATATTAACTCACTATATTTTTTGGATTTGTATTTGCGGCAAAATAAGTAAATGCATGTAATATTTGAATTTACGCTAGTATAATTATTAATAATGTTAATATGTTTAATGATATCTTGCATCATCTAGAATTTAAAAGATAAATGTCTTGAGTCAGCTATAGGCTTTTGGTCTTCTTTTATATGGTTAAGTCCATCTTATACAAAGTTCAAGACTTTAAGCTAGCAAAAATGATAAAAGTAACGGAAGACTTTTATTATAAAACACTTTAAGAAACAAGTGCATTATAATAGAAAGGGCAAGACTAAGATGACTTGCTGTTATTAAAGTAATTTGGTTTATTTTGCTCGTTAATGCACCAAGATAAAATTGGTATAATCAAATTTCAACATTTGAACTATTATACATTTTTAGCCTCATTTCTTTGACTAAATCTCATCTTTAATGGACAGTAGACTAAGGAGACACATATTACATAGTTAAAAATTATGAAATTTTTGTAGAATATGGTAGGATAAAAAATAGTATAAACACTTGCACATGGGGTATTGTATAATAGTTGACCTTTATTCTTCATGATATTTAATATGCACTAGAAATCTAATAAAACTTAAGTCTTTCATATTCTTTTTTTGAAAATATGATATAAATATTTTTACATGTTTGTTTATGTCGGAGATTTGGTGATTCAACAGTTTTATTTGGATAAGAATTGAGATGAATATCAAAGAGAAGAGTCACAAGAAGTCTAAAACGTGTGGGATACGTATGGAGAAGTCTAAAATGTGTAGGACACGAAGGGAGAAGTAAACGGGACTCGAAGACGCAAAGGAAGCGAAGAAAAGCGCTGAAGAGGTGCCAGGGTTGAGCGTCGCGGTGCCCAAAGCTGAGTGTCATAGCGCTCAGAACAGAAACCCAACGCCGCGACGCTAAAGCAGGGAAAAGTCCATTTTTGATTCGAATTTTGAGTTTTGGAAGTTTTACACTTTCAAAACAAGTGGACTTTTACTCCAACAAGGAATAGGGGTTAGTAGGCATGAAATAAACTCTATATAAATACTTGTAAACCCTTAGCTGAGATTAAGCATTAAGAGGGACTCTAAGAGAAGGGAAGAACTAGGTAAATATTAAGTGCTTGTGTGCGTTAGGGTGGAACCGTTGTTTGAGTATTTATTGTTCGTGGTAGAGCAAGGATACATTAAACACTAGGTCCTTTTGAGGATTCTTCATTAGGGTTTTCTTGTAAAATTCTCTAGAGAGTTAATAAGAGAGGTTAGAATCCTTGGATCCATATTGGACGTAGGTAGTTGGTCGAACAACATAAGATTGTGTTGTGCTATTTTATATTCTGCTTTGGATTTTTGTTATTTTGCTTGATATATAGGTTATTCTGCTGCGCATAGAGGTTAGGGTTCAAGGTTGAACTTGGGGTTCTTCGCTTTAACCTAATCTCAAGAGGGAGAAGAGCGTTTCCTCCCTCAACAGTTTATTAGTTATTCTTGTTCTGTTTATGTTGGCATTAGTCGTTTGCTTATCAGTTGCTTTTCTTTAAATTACATATAGTTATGTTGATGTGGATATTTAATGTCTAACATGCTAAACCAGGTTATATAAGACAAAATAAATGTGTTAGCTAGAGATATGAAACGTCTAATATGCACGCATTCTTTACCCTAACAGATTTTCTTTTGGGTTTCACACAAGTGTCATTCATTTAAAATGCATCTACTTAGTTAGAAGAGGCCGAGCCTTATAAACTATCCCAAGCTTATCTTCATGTGTGGGATATGATAATTTCCCTTCTTTAAGACCTCACATCTTTCTTAGGGTTAGTTAATCCACATATCGGGTCGCGAGCTTGCTCTGATACCATCTGAAATGCCTGGGCTTATAACCAAATAGATATTGTTTGCTTTGGGCTTCATGCACGCGTCCTTTACTCTCATGAATTTACTTTTGGGTTTCACACAAGCGTCCTTCATCCAAAGTGTGTCTACTTACTTAATGAGGGCTAAGCCTTATAAGTTATTCCAGGCTCATCTTCATGAGCCATGAGCGATGTGACTTATCTTCACAAGGCCATGTGTCCTCTAAGAGAGGAGGGGGGGGGGGGGGGTGTGGGATTATAATAGTTGAGATCCAAGATTTTTAAGACCATAGATAGTAGGGTCAATATGGATAAAGTAAGGGTTAGGTACCAGAATCCCACATCGTCTGGTTAGATAAAGTTTTTGGGCTATATATGTAAAGCTCATTCTCAATTGGTATGAGACTTTTTAGGGAGACCAAAGAATAAAATCGTGCAAACTTAAGTCCAAAACGCACAATATCATACTGTGAATGACCAGGTCATTACAAAGGGCTTATTGAGCTCATTTGTTAACATTGATAATATATATGATAATTGTTTAGCTAGACAAAGTGATTAGAGCCAAGGTCCATTGTAAAAATATTATAGGACATATATGATTGAATGAATATGAAAATTAGGTATGGAGCTTTATGTTCCATCACGTTCATTTATCATTACTAATAGTTTGGTCTTATTCATTTGGTCTCCCATATATAAAAAATAATGGATTGTTAAAAATCAAATTAGATAAAAGAATTAAAATTTTAAGAAGAAACCAGAAAAATCACTATCTTTTCAAATAGTTTGAAAAATTATACAATAAAAAAGATATTATCAGATAGTTATCTATTATTAGGATTTTATAACAAAATAATATACCAAAAAAAAAAATAGGGCATGACTCATAATGATTAAGTTTATGATGGTGCAAACAAGTATTTTAGTTTTACACTTATTTGATATTATAACTGCAGTCTACATACTTAATCGGCTTTCAAGTAAATGGGTTAGTTCCACATTATATGAGTTATAGAATGGTAAGAAACCTAACCTAACTTATTTACGACTTTGGGGTTAGCAACATACATTCATAATTCATCTTATAGTATACTTTTCTAAAGTTTTCAAAACACTTCTCTAATGGGTATGTGTTCATTAGTAAATAAATTAGTAAAATTATGACTGAGTTAGAATCAAGAGATGTGATATTTTCTAAAAATAAATTTCTGGGTTTTAGAGAAGTTGACAAGGATATTCAATTCCATGAATTGAATTATCCACATAATATTGTCGCTTTTGGCTTATAAATTGAAAAGAACCTAAGATTTGTGTGAGGTTAATCCTAGTGGGAGTTGAACATATGATGTTGTAGCTTTATAATATACTCAATTTTAATTTCAAATTGAGAAGAACTTTGAATTTTCTTGAGAGTTCTAATTCTAGTGAGAGTCAATCATTTATTGAGTTTATTTCACTGGATAACTTCATTTGACAAAGTTATTATATATCCATCCCACATCGTCGCTTTGAGATTAAGGAAAGACGTGGTTACTTTACATAATATTAATAGGCCAAGAACTTTTAATATGACTATCATATTATTTGCCAAGAAAGTATAAATAGAAGCAATAGATAAAGGAATGGAGTTTATGGAATTTAACTATGTCAGGACTTGGTTACTTCACCGTCTAATCGTAAAGCTAGTTTTGAGATAAATAGGTTCGACACAATAAATGTAAAAGTATGACATAATTTGAAAAGTGCAAGACACAATTAGTCACAAAAGTTCTATACCCAACAAAAGGGTGTAAACTTTGAGAAAATATTTTCTTTGGTGAAGAGATATATCTTTATAAGATTGATTCTAATGATTGTTGCACATATAAGCCTAAAGTTACATCAAATAAATGTTAAAACTCATATTCTCAATTAAGAATCAGAAGAAATTATTTTATGAAACAACCTACATATTATAATAACATAAATTAAGAGCGTAAAACTTGCAAGCTTAAAGTTTTGTTATAATATGTTGATCATATTTTATTGGTTAGAAACAATAAAAAGTTTTCTAAAATATAGTTATTTCTAAATTTTGGAATAAATGATATGATTAAAGTGACCTATATTTTAGGAGTTAAAATTTATAGAGGTCTTCCAAAAATATTTTTAACTCTGTCACAAGGGTTTTACATTAGAAAATTCTTAAAAGAATAATTTTGTTAGACTATAACTATAAATACTCACATTAAAAAGAGACAAACTCGTAGCCTTAATATGTATCTTAAAACTCCCTAAGAGAAAAAGAAATACATTACATATTGTACTCAAGTATTGTTGTAAGCCTTAAATACACCTTCATGTGTCCAAGACCAATATAAGTAATATTGTGGTATTATTGAGTGGATACTAATAAAATTCTCTTTGTAAATGATTAGCATATTATCATGAGAATTTTAACACACTCCAAGAATACTATGGGACTACTCTTTATGCTATGAGGGAAGTGATTTACATTTGTATGTAACGCTGATTGGGAACACAATCATGATAAGTGAAATCGAGCTCTATTTGACAATGGAGGTTATGAAAGTAACATGTTTAATGGCAGTGTAAGAAAGTATTTGGCTTAAGAAATTGTTAAAGCATCTCAATGTCATTATGGATACTTATAGTTCAATGATTATGTATTTTCAACAACCAAATAATAACATTTTATTGCAAAAGATTTTAGTTATCCCAATAGATTAAAATACATAGAGATCAAATATAATTTTGAGTGATATTGTAGCACAAAATAATACATTGAAATAATACATATTTACGAGTCATATTATCGTAGACCTACTTACCAAATATGTGACTAAGAATATTTTTTACATTGTATGTGAGCGATCTTTGGAAATACATTAATTATGAGATTTTACTTGATATAGTTTTTACTGGATACTTAGGGCTAGTTTGGGATTATTGTAACATTTAAAATAAATACCGTTAGTTGTACTAGAGAAATAATTAGCTATGAAAGGAAGTAGTTAGGTGTTTAGTAAATTATATTTTCAAAAGTGTTGTGAGATTCAAAAAATAGTTTATATGCGTTTGATAAATTATGTTGTTGTAATGTTGTAAAAATTGATAGGACTGAAATTGACATTATATATATAGACACACACGTTAAAAATAATTTAATAGATTACGTAATTCATTATATAATAAGTTTCTAAATATGTAATAGTATTATATAGTATATTATAAACTTTACAAAAATTATAAAAAATTATATTTTATTAGACAATGATATATGCTAGTAAAGCTCAGTTTGTGATGAGCTATGTAGTCTATTAAATCAATTCTTATATATACAATTTACTTTCTATTTATTCAAAAACAATTAAATAATTGAAAAGCATTTGATAATATATTTTAAAAGAACAAACATTGAAAATATTAAATTAAGATCATGATGAGATATATATTTTTCAGATATTCAAAATTTGAGAAAATATATATTTTTAGATTCTAAAAAATTTAAGTTAAAAAATCAAAATATATAATTTCCTACAAATCACGTATACTTTTCAAATATTAATTTAACCATAAAATCAACGAAACGGATAATTATATCATGGTAAGAATATTATATTAAAATAATTAAATACCTTATTAATGAATTCAATTTTGTGTAAAATGTGTTATGACTAAATTTATTTACATAAAATATACTGTAATTAAATATACTTGCGTAAATATATTATAAATTAATTTACTTCGGAAAGCAGTTAGATTCTTATATTTTGACATGCTCAGACAATCATCAACTCCTGGAAGAATGATGATTTTCCTTAAGATTTCTTGTCATCCCTCTTAATTCCCAACAACATTAGGAATAAATTCATCTAAGCTTTAATTTGATTGGAGAGAATTTGTTAATTTCTTATACATTACTCCCAATTTAATAAAGAGAATTGCTAACATTTATTACACTTATATTTAATCTTTTTTTTTTTGGAAAAAAGAGGAAATAAAATTTCAATTAAGGACTATAATATAATGTTACTTTCTCGAAAATATAACAAGCCTAACATCATCTTAATTAATCTTAAACCAGTATGCATATAAATCACTTTAATTAATCTTAAGTTAATAAATCATTAAATGCACTTAAGGGCTTGTCCTGTGCAGCTACCTGACTGTGGTTAGGGATTTATTTCTTTTGTCTTGTGAGAGTTTTTTAATTCGAGCAGGATGTGTTTAAAATTATATATGATTGATGTAATTTTAAAAAATAGTTCATTAAATTAAAAATCATAATCTTTAATATTGCTTAATTTTAATTAATACTATATTATTATTTTTTATAAACAAGCGTAATTAATGTAACACCCCAGATTTTCACGCGTATAAAATACGTTTCAAAAGAAGATGCTACTACGTCTATCATAAAATTAAAATATTATATTTCATACTTTCTATGAAAATTTGACAAATTTTTATTCATCAAACCAAAAGTTCTAAAAGTTTCTCCATATAAAGGCAATAGTAAATCTCTAAAATAATGTCTTAACTTTCAAATCATCTATACAACTAAAAAAAAAAAAAAAACTGCTAGATATATAATTCTCTTATTAAGTAAAAGATAGCCCTTTGAATGTCCAACTCGTATTTCAAGATAACTCATCAGCTTAAGACTTAATTTACATAAACATTAATGACCAAGTTGTTGGAAAGTTATGACATTCATAACGGCAGCGGAAAAGAAGACAAAAACTCTTTAATCTTTGTTTTCATCAGATAAAAATACTTTTTATCTTAGAATCTTATAAATATATGAATTTGATGTTAAAATAAGGCAACTCATTAGCTTAAAACTTAATTTGCATAAACATTAATGACCAAGTTGTTGGAAAGTTATAGCATTCATAATGCAGCGGAATAGAAAACAAAAACTCTTTAATATTTGTTTTCATCAGATAAAAACACTTTTTATCTTAGGATCTTATGAATATATGAATTTGATATTAAAATAAATAAAAAGTAACAAGAACATATTTTGAATTTACGCTGAGTTTTCTTTCATCAAATAATTCCAAACTAAGCCTCTTATTTTACAGTGAGAGAAAGAATGGGCTTTCATTTTTTTTTGCTCTTTTCTAAAGAAAAAAATACATATCTTTTGTTTTTTTTTTTTCACATATGTGTCTTGTGTCCTATTTAAACTAATTTTATTATTTTAAAATAATAATTTAATTAATAATATTTATTAATTAAATTATTATTTTTTAAAATGAGACATAATTCATGTAAACCACATAGAGTCTCACTCTTTGTGGTTAATGTATAATATCCAACATTTGAGCATTATTAGTCTTTTAATAAAAGAAAAATACTAAAATTAAAAATAAAATCTTTTTAATAATTTCAAAAACTATCCTCAAGATTTTATTTATTTAATTTCTTAAGTTAAATATTTAATTATATTTAGATAAGATATTATCTATAGTAATTAATTCTTAATTAACTAATTTAATCCAAATATAAAATATACGTATTTGAAAATTATTTTTTAGACACAAACAATTTATGTAATAACAAAATCCTTTTTTAATTGTTCACTCCAATAAATTTTAAATAATTACTTAAACTCTTTAATTAATTAATTCAATTTTATTAATGCCAGTGTTATTCCACTAAAAACTTAAAATTGCACTCTTGAAATTGTAGATATAATTTACTCAGAAACTTAGAGTAGTCCAATGATTTATCACTACATGCAATTCAACCCTCCTTAAATGGTTCATAATTAGAGCTAGATTAATTACTATTTTACCCCTTTAATTATTTCTTTATCCTTAAGTACCATTATTCACTAGTGAATAGTTAATTTGTAACATTATTATAAATGATCGCTCTAACCGTTGAGTTTTAGAATTAACCCTTAAGAGAACCTTCTTTCTAACTTCAATTAGGAATGAATGGATTCCATATCTATAAATCATATTTCTAACCGTTTATCTCACTTTGCCACCAAAATACAAGTTTTTAGCTTGTTCTTTAGACAAACTGTAACGAGTATTTCAAATGACATAATGACACAAACAGAAGTTTATGATTACTTAGGATTAAGGTTAAGTTGCATATGATCATCAATTGACGTTATTTGAATTCTTAATTAATAATATTTTATATAAGAATTCAAACCATGTCTAGTCCAGTCCTATATAATCCTATTATATATAACGCCTCCACCATAATGTCACTACACTAGTGATTCGAATAAAATCACTACATTTTAAATGTCTGTGGACCTCACTAGTAATATTTAATTAAAGATTCTAAACTTTAATTAATTTATTACAGACTTTTCTATTTATTATCCATAACTTTAATCCTCTTGTATATAATAATTATATACTAAAGTTATGGTTACATAAATAAAAAATGGATTTCTTTTTATATTTATATCATAAAATTATGAACACTTATCAAGTATAAAATTGTAACTTTATTAGTTTTATAAAAACAGTACAAATACATGCTTTTAGGGCACTATCCCTAATAGAAGAGTGAGTTGTCGACTCAATAAGTATAACCATTCATAATGTATGAGGGTTTCTATTTGAAAAGTTTCAAGCTTTCTCAAAATATCAATAATATATTTCAATTTCAAATTTATCGAAGGAAAATTCTTCAATATCATAAGTCATTATAAAACTCAATTCAATAATAATTCTTGTAAACTTTCATATATTAGAAGTACTTGAAGGTTGTTCATGTCATATAGTGTTACCTTTACCTCCAGCGACCCGACTAATATCAAAATCTTATAATGTCACCTGTACCTCTAGTGACCTATCCAATTTTAGAATTTATAATGTCACTTGTACCCCAAGTGACTCGGCCAATAATCATTTGTATTGTACACTTTCAGAAAGGATACCAAATAGGTTTAAATCATATTTCATGTTAGTTGATCAATATCATATGACTATAGACAATGAACCAAAATATTTTATTTAGATTTTAAATTCAATAATCAATTCATTTCAATTATTATTCTTTCATAATAATATAGTTTGCAACATTTTTGTAAACAATATCCAATTAACTCAAAATTGAAACCATAAATTTTGAGTTATTTTATAGATATCAATAATTTTGCAATATTGTTTAAAGAGGTATTTAAAACTATAAACAAATCATTGATTTGAAAACTTCGAAAAATATATAAACTTTAAAGATATATCCATACTTTTGACTAAATTCAATAGAAAATAATTTAATTAGAAAGCCATAATATAAGTTTCAGAAGTATCGTTAAATCGTAAGTATCTTTAAGCATTTTTAAAATTTTGAATATCATAATAACAACATTTCTCATTTGGAAACAAAAGGTATAAATTATAAATGAAGTTACTTATCTTGACAAAAGTCAAATACCTCAAGAATATCTCTACTTGTCATAGACCGCAAGTATCTTATTCATCAAGATAACATTAATTACCTTTCATAATCATTCTCCAACTAGATATGTCTCTCATCCTATGACTCTTCATATTTTCTATTTCAATGTCGAACAATAAATGCTCTGAAATTTGTATCTCATATTTTATAAATCAAATTTATATAAAATTTTTACCTATATGTTTTAGACATATAAGGGTTCCAAATATGATTTATTCAGAATATTTGAATTAGCAAAATACTTTAAAAGATATTTTTGTTTCTGTTAAATAGAATCTGTCAAATAATTTTGGTATGTGAGCATAATTCATGAGTTAGTTCATAAAATATTTCTCAGTTGTCTAAAAATTACTAAAATAAAACTGGAATAACTAGATATATATAAAAGTTAATATATAAAATTTTAGATATAGAGCCAACTAACTTATAATTATCAGAAGAAGAATAAAACATCCAAAGTCAATTGTACCTTTGATATAGTGAAGAATTCTCTTAGCAGACTTGAAATGAGTGGTTATTGGATTCTCAATATAACGACTTATAAGTCCAGTGGCATAGAAAGTGTCAGGTCTTGTGCATGTCAAGTATCACAACCTTTCAATTAAGCTTTTGAAAAGTGTCATATCCACACGTTATTCTTTATCATTCTTGGATAATTTGAGTCCGCACTCTACTGGTGTGTTTATGGGTTTGCAATTCTCCATCTTGAACTTCTTAAGAATCTCATTTGAGTAGCTTCCTTGAGAGAGAAAGATTCCATCTTCCCTTTGTTTTACCTTAATCTCAAGGTAGAATAACATTAGTCAAATATTGATCATCTCAAATTCTTTGGTCATTACTTTCTTAAACTCTTCAAATATGCTTAGATTGTTTATTGTAAAGATTAAGTCATCCATAAACAAGTACACGATCAAGATATCTCCATTTTTTTTATCTTGATATAAAAAGAATGATCATAAAGGCATTTGCTAAAGCCATTCTCCAGGAAGTACTTGTTGATTCGACTGTTCTATGCTCTTGGTGCTTGCTTCATTCATAAAAGGCCATCTTTAGCTTCAAGACTTTGTCTTCATGTCTTTTGACCTCATATCCCAATGGTTGTTGGCTATAGACTTCTTCTTCAAGAAATCCATTCAGAAATGCAGACTTGACACCAATTTGATGAATCTTTCACATGTTTCATACAACCAAAGAAATAATAAATCTTATAGTTTCCATGTGAGCAACGGGAGCAAATTAGAAGTAAACAAATTACACTCATTTATAGATTGTAGAGAAGCAAAATTTGTTTTGGACAATAGTTGTTCAAAATATTTTTTAATGAAAATTATTTCCTAGTGCTATATAAGAGTTGCATGAACACATACACCATTTTTATTTTCTTGGATAAAAATATTTGTGTTCAAAGAGTTTGAATACAAGGTTAATAGAAATTCTAATTAAAGCTACCATTCTAACTTCATAATCCCACTAGATCATTATGAACTAGAATTTTTCAAGGATATAATTCAAGGTGAGCTCCAAGTTTTAATGGTCATTTTGGATTTGAAACAATTAAAGTTTGGAAAGCTATCTTAATTAGGTAAGCGTGTTTTTTATATAATAGTTATACATGTATGAGATATATGTATATAATTGTATAAATGGGTGTAATTTGTTTAATATGCTTCGTTGCATATTACAAAATTTGAAATTGTATTAGGATAAGTTTGAGAGGTACAAATGATAAGTTTTTAACTTATGGAGAAAGTTACTTACAAGTGAGAGGATACACAGACTCAGATTTTCAGTCTAATTTAGATGATAGAAAGTTTATATCTGGTTATGTGCTTCTCTTTATCAGTACTAGAGCTAGTTAAAAATGTGCAATTTAGATGTTCACAACTAATTCTACCTTGAAGGTAGAATATGTTGCATCTTGAGAAGCTTACAAAGTAAGTAGCGTAAATATGCAAGTTAGTTGCAGAGTTTAAAATAGTTTCAAGTTTAATGAATTCTATCCCACTATAATGCAATAATAACGGGGTAATTGCTCAAGCTAAAAAGCCTTAAGGAACACTAAAAATCTAATCATATGGACTCTGAATACAACATAATTGGATAGATCTTAACTATTAGAGATGTAAAAGTATCTAGGATACATCTTTAGATATTATAGGGGATCCACTAACTAAGGTCTTAACTCTCAAGGTATTTGAGAAACACGTGGAGTCAATGGATATAAAATACCATCATGAATGGTACTAAGAGTTAGCAAATTTTAAAAAGTTAGAATCTTGTTTGAATTGGGATAAATTGTTGAGAATATAATGACATAGTTGTTAAGAGTTATAAATGGTGCTAGAAAATGTCATTATGCAAATATGTTCTCAAACATCATGCTCCTGATCTATCAATAAAAATCTATTTATATAGATCAATGTATATTTATATCTGGATGGTCCAGATGGTTAGTCTTAACAAACCATGAGCTTAGAGAAAGATCATATAGAGATGCATATATTCAGTAAGGAATAGATATTGAATAAACTTATGAACCTCCAATAGACATCTCATAAAGCCATTAATGGAAGGTCTTTTTGATTTGAGAAGTATTTGTGGTTCCTTAACCTGAGCACCACAATGGGCTTGTGAGTGATCCATTATACTTTGGTTCCATGCATGTCAAAGACCTTTTATGGTCTACCGTTAGGTGTCACTGGGTATGGTCCGAAGCTCATAGAGTCTTGTATGTGTAGATATGGGATATGTCAGCTCATATGAGTGAGTTATATATCATAATGCTTTGAGATTGTATTTTAAAAAGTCTTATGGCTACAAGCATAAACCCCAAAAAATAACTTTTGTAGGGTTAAATAATATTGCAAAAATGTTTACAGATATTATTTATGAAAATACAAATATAGAGATAACTGGTCGAGCAAATAGAGATTTAACAGTGATGATCTATGTCTCTGCTCTTTCAAGATATAGGTGATAGAGAGATTATACGAATATGCTATAACCTCAGCTTGTATGGTCTAACGCGCTGCTTTGTAATATTTGTAACGTGCATATAGTGCATCATTCGTGGATGTATGAAGGAGTTTCATATGATAAACCGGACGTAGACTTAGAGAGTCTCACAATATGAAGTGTACTCGGTTGCACATTAAAGTAGTATACTGGATTGAATAATTTGATCCAGAAAATTTTAGCATAGCAAAAATTTGTTTTAGGGTCTCTCAAGATGTGCACTTGTCAAGACTTAAGTGTCAAATGTCAAGTGTATTATTTAATTAGTTAATAAGAGTTGTTAACCAATAAAATATCGACAAATAGCACAATTTGGTCCATTAATTATTTCACCTTGAATTAATTAAAGTAACCTTGCTAGCAAAAGCAAGTAAGGTAAATTAATTATTGAAATTATTTTGAATAATTAATATAAATGCTATTATTTATTATAATATAAGAAGTGGAACAATTATTCATGAACATGGCCTAGAATAATTTTTTTTTTTTGTGGGGTGGGGTTGTGGTTGCCATTGAATGAAAATGAAATAAAATTAAAATGCTTTTCATTTTATAATGAAGGCGACCAACCAATGTTTTGGTGAGTGGAGGAGCATTTTCTATTTTGGTAATCAAAAGTTGGCCATTAATATGAATGTTGTTTATTCTTTAATAGGGTAAGGGGGTTGGCCATCATATAATGGCGAAGACTACTCGTTTTGCAATCAAGTGTTCTAGCTACAAAAATGAGAGTGCTTATTATTCTTAATTGACAAATCCGGCCATTGAGAGAAGAAGTTGAGAGAGAGTTTTTTGTTCTTGTTTTAAAGCAAGTATTGCTAAGTAAAAATAGGATTGTTAAAAATTAGTAATTCAATAATCTTGCATGGTAAGAACTGAGATGAATAGCAAAAGAAAAGTCATTATGAAGTCAAGTACGCATTGGTTGTATACAAGGGAAGCGTAAAACGAAAGTAAAAAAAATAAGTACTGTTCATGCGGCACATGCGAATACTGTTGCGCGGGGGTACTGTTCACGACAATACTGTTCATGGTGGTATTATTCACCGGTTACTGTCTCTTGGTTACTATTCACGTGACAACTTTAGGATATTTTCTGTTTTGGCTCAATTGACTTATTTAAGTGGGATTAGAACTCCTACAAGAAATGACTCTTATTCTAACTAGGGTTAGGATTTCTAAGGGTATTTTTTTCACCATATAAACCCTTCTAAACATAAGAGAAAATTAAGCATTTAAGGTTTCAAGATGTAACCATAAATAGAGAAGCTAGGTAGGCATTAAGTGCGTGGTGCACTAGGGTGTAACCTTTGAGGAGTGTTTTCTTTTGGTTCTTAAGTGAACAAAAAAAAAATATAGATCCTTTTGGCTTAGATGCTCGAGCTATTTTTGTACTCCTTGTAAAAATCTCTCATGATGAAATACTAAGAGGTCTTATGGAGTCATGATGATCACAGGTAAATACTTAGAGGTCTTTATGGGAGATACTAAGGGGTCTTGTGGGATAATTGATAATGTAAGAAGATACTTAGTGATCTATTTCAATCATAAAAAGCTGGATTATGGATCCTCCGTGAATGTAGGCAATTTTGGGCCAAACCACGTATATCTTGTGTTTTGTTGATTGGTTTGTTTTTTTTTATCTTTATTGGTGTGTTGATTTTATATGTTCTTTCTTATGGTGTGAGTTATAATTTTTCGTTATGCATAGAATAAAAGGAGTATTAAGACTGTGGCTTAGTTGATACCATAGGGGTGTCAAACTGAAGTGCATGATTTGATATCCGCAACAAGAACAAAAAACTATTTAATCTTCTTGTGAATCAAATCAAAGTTTAACCTAGAATAGTGTTTAAGAGTTAAACAATTATTGCTAGATATTCTATTTAAAAATATCATTTTAGCTTCACAATCCCATTAGATTATTATGGATTAGAATTATTTAAGAATACATTTCAAGGTGAGCTCCAAGTTCTAATGTTCACTTTAGAATTGAAACACTTGAAGTTTAGAAAGCTACCTTCATTAAGTAAGTGTTATTCATTTATGATATATCGGATGTGGACCTAGAGAGTTTTACAATATGAAGTGACTCGTTCCGCACTAGGGTAGCAGTCTAAATTAAATAATTCGATCTAGAAAATTCTAGCAAATCAGATATTTATTTCATGAACCATTGACATATTCACTTGTCAAAGCTTTAGTGTCAAAATACATCATTTAATTAGTTGAAAAAAGTTTTTAACCCCATAGGATGATGACAAGTGACATAATTACAACATTTGATTGGTTGCCCTAAGTTACCACGTGGGTTAATGTGATTGGCCTCAAAATAGACATATATTAAAATCAAAATATGTATTTGTTAAATAAAAAATGTCTTTCATTTGTTTCCTCTAAAGAACATGGCCGACCACTACATGTATTAAGATTAAATAATGCAATATGTTTGCATTATTTTAATAATAAAGAAACATGAACACATGGCTTTGTGAGATCATTGATTTAACAATAATCAATGAAAAGAAAATAAGTTTCCTTTTTCTTCCCACAAGCAAATGTTCGACAGGCCAAGCAATAACAAATGCAAAAGTGGACCATCCATTTTATATTAAATGCAAGGTTTGCATGACTAATTGATGAGATTATTTGGCCATTAAAAGCAAATGAAAAATGGTTTTTCATTTGCTTTCCCTCAATAATGTGGCCGGCCATTGAATAGATTAAAATACAAATTGTTTTGTATTATAATCCAAAACAAAGATAAGTGACAAATTGGGTCAAGCCATTAGAGGGATATTAAATAACATGAATGATTATTTCATTCTTTGATGAAGGAATGGGTTCGGCAATTTTGGAATGAGAAGGTGGAGAAAGTATTCTTTGTTTTTTTTGTTTCAAGAGTTAAACTCTCATCTTCTTCTTCCTCCTTTTCCATTCTTAGCCGATCATCAAGCATCAAAGAAGTGGTTTTAGTTTGCTCAAGAGTTGATCAAGTTAAAATAATATCATTCCTTTTATATAAATACAAAATAATTAAAGTGTTTAACTATATTCAAAGGTTAAAGAGTTTAACCAAAGATTTGTGCTCAAAGATTTTAAACACAAGGTTGCTAGAAATTGTAATCAAAGTTATTATTCTAACTTTACAATTTCACCGGATTATTATGGACTAGAATTGTTCAAAGATACACTTCAAGATGGGCTTTAAGTTTTAATGTTCACTTTGGAATTAGAACATTTGAAGTTTGGAAAGCTACATTCATTAGGTAAGTATTCTTCATTTATAATTTTTGTATAATAGTTATACTTATACATGTACGAGATATATGTATATAATTACATAAATGAGTGTAATTTGTTTAATATATTTCCGTTGCATATTATTAACTTCAAATAATGGAGAAGACTTCAAGTGTTCCAACTCCGAAGTGAACAATAAAACTTGAAGCGCACATTGAAGTGTATTTTTGAACAATTCTAATCTATAATGATATAGTGGGATTGTGAAATTAAAATAGTAACTTTAATTAGAATTTTCAACAATAAGTGTTTAACTCTTAAACACTATTCTAGATTAAACTCTTTAACCAATTTGATTTGATTTACAAGAAAGATTGAATAATTTCTTGTTCTTCCTTAACTTAGCAACACTTTCTAAAAAACAAGAACAAAAAAATCTCTTATAACTTTTTCTCTCAATGGCCAGATGTGTTAATTAAGAATAATGAGCACACTCATGTTTATGGTTAGAACACTTGATTGTAAACAAGTGCTTTCCTCCATTATATGATGGCTATCCCTTTTACCCTATTTTAGAATAAACAACATTCACTTTAATGGCCAACTTTTGACTACCAAAAGAGCAAATGCTTTTCCACCCACCAAAATAATGGCCGAACACCTCTATTATAAAATGAAAAGCAAATTTCAATTTTATTTCATTTCCATTCAATGGCCAACACAGCCCCCAACACAAGCCCCCCATTATGTATTCTAGGCCATGGTTACGATTACTTGTTTCCTTTTTTACATTATAATAAATAATAGAATTTATATTAATTATTCAAAATAATTTTAAATAATTAATTTACCTTGGTTTTACTAGTAAGATTACTTTCATCAATCTTGTTCGATTCAAGAAATTCCAGCAAAGTGAAAATTTGTTTTAAGGTCTCTCAAGATGTGTACTTATTAAGACTTAAGTGTTAAATGCATCATTTAATTTGTTGACAATAGTTGTTGACCAATGGGATACTGATAAATGACACAATTTGGTCTTACCTAATGGAGTTTCCTCAATTATTTGAAGTTTGTTAGACTTACTACCACAAGCATAAACCCCAAAAAATTAGCTTCTATAAGGTTAAATAATATCGTAAAAGTGTTTGCGGATATTATTTATGGAAATATGAATCTGGAGATAAGTTCACAGTCGAGCAAATAGAGATTTGACAGCGATGATCTCTAACTCTGCTCTTTCAAGCTATAAGTGATGGAAGGATTATACGAATATGCTATCACCTCAACTTATGTAATCTAACACGCTGCTTTGTAATATTCGTAACATGTTTGTAAAGGCATCGTTCATAAACATATAGACGAGTTTCGTATGACAAACTGGGTATAGACCTATAGAGTCTCACTATATAAAGTGTACTCATTACGCACTAAGATAGCATATTGGATTTAACATTTAATCTAGAAAATTCCAACAAAGCTTTGTTTCAAGGATGAAATTCTTATGAGGGATGAATTGTAATACCTATATTTTTATTTATTTATGTTACTATTGTTAGAATATGTGCCCAAGAATATTATTACATAAATATTATTAATTAATAAGTGGGCCTAATGGAATTATTGTGTATAATTATATATGTGGGTATAATTATATGCATTACTAAAGGAATCATAAAAGAATTATTGGATTTCCTTATGACCACATCTAAGTCCAAAAATTTTGTAAAATGTTGTGGTTTGATTTTAGATTTGATATTTTAAATATTAATTTACACATATTTATGGTCATGAAAAATGTGGAATTGTTTACAAAGTCCATAAATTTAATTATTTAGTAATGTTTGAAAAATGACCATGAAATTCTAAGGATCTCCTATTTCTGTAGTATAAACAAATACAAAATTGGTTTTGGTCTATCAAATGTATTTATTAAATTAGGGTTTTGTACAATAATACATTTATAGATGTCTAGTATGACATATCCAAATCTTATAATTTAATTCAATATATTTGAATTGTTATGATTATTCTAAAGTAATGTAATCCCAATCCAGGAATTTACAAAAGAATTCTGAAATATTTAAAATAAATTCATTTTAAAATAATTTCTCAATGCAATTTAACTGGAATAATTTATTGTGGACTAAGATATATGTAATGATTAAGTCAAAAGTAGTTTCATAATTTTTGAGTAAGTATGTGAATTAATAAAATTTGGAAACTAAAGGTTATTCAGTGAAAGTTCTAATTTGGTCTTATTTTGATGACCCATTTATCAATACCTTGTACATATGCTTTAGATAAAGTCATGCCTAGTGTTGAATATGACATACCATAAGCACTTAGCAAATAAATACCTAATTTGATAATTCATTCACGATGACTCATTCATCAATAACTTATAAATATGTTTAAAAAATAATTAAGCCTAGTGTTGAATATGACCTGCCACAACATTTAGTAAATAAATACCTAATTTAGTCCTATCTTGATTACTTATTCATCAATAACTTATAGATATATTTTAGATAAAATTAAGCCTATAGTTGAATATGACCTAACACAAGCACTAGCAATAAATACCTAATTTGATGATTCATTCATAAACCTAATATGTCCACCCTAAGTGAGTGAATTTATCATCATGTACTCAAATAAACATTGTATATAGATGCTATCTATGTGAGAAAGAGTGTAAAAATTAATTGAAAAGGTCAATACTGGAGTGTATGTGTGAGTTGAGAGTGTTAAGCTAAAGAACAACTAAGTGTTGATATGAATAGAAGGAGAAGAAAAATAAGAAGAAGAATGAGAGAAGAAGATAGTTAAGTGTTGATTGGTGTCTTGATTCAATGTATGTTTTACATTTCTCTACTATAATTTCTTTAGCTATTCTTTTTATGATTATGTAGAGTTCATACCTAGTTTAAAATATTTTTGTGGGGAGTTTGCAATAAAATTAGTTTATGATAAGGAGATTATATAGAATAAAAATGAAAAAGAAATTAAGTAAAGTAGAAATTATGTGTTGAGTTTATTATGAATAGTGTAATTGCCATAAGTAAATTTGACATTTTAACTAATTATTTTATAAATTTAATTCTTTCAAATGAATTATATTTCATGGTGGTTACTTAAAATTTTGGTTTTCATTAAGAGCTCTATATTTTTTACTTTTGAATATATATATATATATATATTAAGTAGTGAGTGGGATCCTAAAAGAAAAATAGAGAATTCAAATACAATATATATACTTCTCTAAATAAACTATATTGATACACATGTATTTTTGTACCAATATTTTTACTATTCAAACATTAACACGACAAGGATTTCAAAAAATTTTGTTTCAAAAAAAACTTTAAGAGATAAATTTTCTATGAATTTCTAAAGTAGTGACTGCAATGCTGAAAAATAGAAATTTCAACAAGAAACCCAAATTTAGAAAATATTTTCACTAATCAAACAATCTTAAAAACATTTAAAATTTTATACACTTACATTTATATATGTCTATTTATTTCAGTTTTAATTTTGTGATTTTTAGACAACTTTAAAATATTTTATGAACTAAGGTACGAATTATGTTCACATGCCAAGAGTGTTTGATAGATTCTGTGAAGCAGAAACACAAATATCTTTTATATTGTTTTGATAAATTAAATATTTTGAATAAATTATATATTGAACTTTTATATGTCTAAAACATATGGGTATAAAGTTTGTACAAATTTGATTTACAGAATATGGGATATGAATTTCTGAGCATTTACTGTTCGATACTCAGATATAAAATAAGGGGAGTCATAGGTTGAGAGATATATCTAGTTGGAGAATGATTATGAAAGGCAATTAATTATTTTCTTAATAAATAGGATACTTGGGGTCTATGGACAAGTAGAGATATACTTTGAGATATTTGACTTTTGTCGAGGTAAGTAACTTCATTCATAATTTATACATTTTATTTGCAAATAAGAAATGTTGTTATTATGATATTCGAAATATAGAAAATACTTAAAGATACTTATGATTTAACAATACTTCTGAAACTTATTTTATGATTTTTCAATTAAATTATTTTCTACTGATTTTGGTCAAAAGTATGAATATATTTTTAAAGTTCATATATTTTTTTGAAGTTTTCAAATAAATGAGTTGTTTATAGTTTTAAACACTTCTTTAAATAAGATTGCAAAACTATTGATCTTTATACAATAACTCAAATTTTATAATTCCGTTTTTGAGTTAATTGGATATTGTTTACAAAAATGTTACAAGGTATATTATTTTTAAAAAAAAGATATTTGAAATGAATTGATTATTGAATTTGAAAATTAGAGAAAATAATTTTGTTCATTGTCTATAATCATATGATATTGATTGATTGATATAAAATATGATTTGATTAATTGGTATCCTTTCTAAAATTGCACACTATAAATGATTATTGGTGGCGGCACCGAAAGTACTGGTGACATTATAAGATTATGATATTGGTCGGGTCACTGGGTTGTAGGTGACGCTATATGACATAAGCATCCTTTAAGTACTTCTAATATATGAATGTTTACTAGAATTATTATTGAATTGAGTTTCATAACGACTTGTGATATTGAAGAATTACACTTTGATAAATTTGAAATTAAAATCTTTAATTGATATTATTGATAATATTTTAAGAACGATTACAACTTTTCAAACAAAATCCCTATACATTACGAATGGTTTTACTTACCAACTCGATAATTCACCTTTCGTCATTAACAATTTTGTAGATTAAGTTTTAGTCTGATGCGTTACCTTGGAGTAGGAGTTGGCATTCAAAGAGCTATCTTTTACTTAATAGGAGAAAATTACATCTTTAGCAGTTTTATTATTATTTTTCTTTGAGTTGTAATATATAAGTTAATGATAAATGAGTCATTAAGATAGGATCAAATTAAAACTTCCACTTGACAACCTTTAATGTCTAAAATTTTTAAATTCACTTACTTACTCAAATATTATGAAACTACCTCAGACTTACTCGTGATACAACTTAGTCATGAGTAATATAAGCATAATAGCTTTTTATGGGTATTTAATAATTAAACGGTATTTAATAATGATGGAATTATTTTTTCATTTGCTTTTAATTAAATGGCCGGCCACTACATGCATTAAGATTAAATAATGCAAAGTGTTTGCATTAGTTTTAAAGAAAAAGAAGCATGAGCACATGGCTTGTGGGATCATTATTAGACAATGAAAAAGAAAATAAGTTTCCTTTTTCTTCCTAAGCAATAACAAATGAAAAAGTGGACCATCCATTTTATATTAAATGCAAGGTTTGCATGACTAATGAATGAGATTATTTGGCCATTTAAAAAGAAATGAAAAATGGTTTTTCATTTGCTTTCTCTCAATATTATAGCCGGTTATTGAATTGATTAAAATACAAATTGTTTTGTATTATAATCCAAAACAAAAATAAGGGTTGTAGGGTCAAATGTTGGCCACTAGAAACAAAATGATTAAAATGAAACTGGTACTTTTCATTTTTACAGGATAATGGGTTCGGAAATTGTTGGTAAAGGAGTAGAGAGCATTTAGCTTTTGTTTTCAAGTGTCGAAACTTATTCTTTCTCTTTTCCCTTTCGTGGCCGATCATCCAAACATCAAAGAAGATGTTTTTGTTTGCTCAAGTTAAAACATTATCATTGCTTTGAAATAAATATAAAATAGTTAAAGTGTTTAACTATATTAAAAGATTAAAGAGTTTAATCAAAGATTTGTGTTTAAAAAGTTTGAACATAAAATTGCTGGAAATTCTAATTAATGTTATTATTTTAACTTCACAATCTCACTAGTTCATTATGAACTAATTGGAATGATTAAGGAAAATTAAGTGTCCACACACTTAAACGATAGAATTTTGAGAATAGTAGAGAAGACTAAAACCAAAGAAAATTCTCTCTATAACAGATGAAGAGAAGATTAAAATTAAAAAAAAATTCTACAACAAATAATTTTGAGATAATTTTCTTACTTCTTCTATTTAATTTACATGTATTATAAATCAATATGATCTTCTTGATTATATAAGTGCATATACAATTTCAAAAATGCAATATGCAATGGAAGCATATTAAGCAAATTACATTCATTTATACAATTATATACATATATTTCATACATGTACAAGTATAACTATTATACAAAATCATAAGTGAAGTGTTGAAGTGGAAGCATACAAACAAGCAAAAATTCACCCAAGCAATATAATAATGCAGAACAAGTTATTAAGAAATAAATAGAGAAAGGGATAGAAGAAGAACACATAAAGAATTACGTAGTTCGACAACTTGCCTACGTCCATAGCGGATCAAGATCACACGCTTCTCTTATTATGAATCACAAGACACTCACAGAGTATGCCTTTTACAAGAAAGATCACAAAGAAAACTCTTCTTTGCACTCTAGGGATTTTATCTCACAAAGAACCACAAAGATCTCTTGTTTATCACAAAGATTGTTAAGATCACCTAACTCTATGTTTTGATCACTAAGATATATTTACAAGCCAATTGATAGCCTTTATATAGGCTTTGGGATGACCTAGATTTACCTTATATGTGTGAGAGTCGTATTAGGGAGTCCTAAAACAAGTGGGAGATGAAATAAGGAACTTTCCTTATTTCGAGATACTGTTTCCGTCTCCAGCGCCGTGGCGCTAGCGCGCTTCTGCTGAGCACTGCGATGCTTATGTCCTAGTGCTGCGACGTTCAGGTTCTGGACTGGGCGCCGCGGCGCTCACGCCTGGTCGCCGCGGCGCTAGCGCCTGGTGCACCCTTCTTTATTTTTTGCCTCCTTTCACGTCCGTCTTCGATCCGTGTGCACCCTATACACTTGGCTTGATCTCCAAATCATATTTCGATGGTTTTCAATCAACAATCTCACAAATTCCCTCCTTGATTCAAAATCATCCATAAAATAACTCGATCTCTCATTTTCGCATCTTCAGTCACCCTTACAAAGTAGTAACTCCGGTAAAGTCCTTGCATAGGATGAACTTAACCGAGGGTAGTAGCTTAGTCAATATATCAATAGGGTTTTTAGATGACGTTATCTTTGCTAGACTAACTTCACAACTTTGGACAATCTCACAAATGTAATGGAGCCTCACATCAATGTGCTTCGACCTCTCATGGAACAATTGATGCTTGCTTAGGTGTATGACACTCTGGCTATCACAATACACACCGGTGTTCACATCTTTACTAGCCAATACCTCTGCGCATATGCCTTTAAACCACACGGCCTTCTTGATAGCTTCACCAATAGCTATGTACTCTACCTCTGTGGTAGATAGTGCAACCACATGTTGTAGAACTTATCTCCAACATACACTACACTCAAACACTGTGAATACGTAGCCCGTCAACGATCTTCTTTTGTCAAGATCACTTGCATAATCTAAGTCTACGTACCCTCTTACCATTTCATTGCTGTCCTCATCCCTCTTATACATTAACCCGTGATTCGACGTTCCCTTAAGATATCTCAGAATCCACTTTACTGCAAGCCAGTGATCTTTTCCCGAATTCGCCATATATCTACTCACCACTCTCACAGCCTGTGCTATGTCTGGTCTTGTGCAAACCATTGCATACATAATGCTCTTCACTGTGCTTGCATACGGTACTTTGCTCATCTGCAGTTTCTCCTCATCAGATGTCGGCGACTGTGCTGCTGAAAGTCTGAAATGCATGGCTAAAGGAGTAGAGACAGCCTTCGCATTTGACATACCAAACTTCTCCAAAATTTTGACTATATATCGCTGCTGGGACAAGAAGATAACATCTCTTCTTTCCCTCACAATATCCATACCCAAAATTCTCTTCGCTGCTCCCAAATTCTTCATTTCAAACTCGCTACTCAACTGCTTCTTGAGCTTCTGTATTTCTTCCATATTCTTGCATGCGATCAACATATCATCGACATATAGAAGCAAATACATCATCCCACAACTTATGTTCTTGAAGTACACGCATCCGTCATACTTGCTCCTACTAAAGCCCCAAGCCATCATAAACTCATCAAATCTCCTATACCACTGTCTAGGTGATTCCTTTTACCCATACAATGACTTCTTTAGCAAACAAGCATGATCTTCTTTTTCGGTCTCCTCGAACCCCTGCGACTGTGCCATGTATACCATTTCTTCAAGCTCTCCATGTAGAAAAGCTGTCTTTACATCCATCTGCTCTAGATGTAAATTAAAGTTTGCACACATGGCTAACAACATCCTAATAGATGTGTGCTTGACAACTGGAGATAATATCTTATGAAAATAGATTCCCTTTCTCTGAGTAAAACCTTGTGCTACTAACCTAGCCTTGAATCTCGTAGACTCAATCCTTGGTATCCCCTCCTTCACCTTAACCACCCACTTGTACCCGACTAGCTTCTTGTGAGGTCTCTCCACCAACTTTCAGGTATTGTTCTTCCTAAGAGAACGAATTTCTTCTTCTTAAGAGAACGAATTTCTTCTTCTATGGCCTACTGCTATTCTTTCTTGTTCTCACTCTTCATAGCCTCACCATATGTCCTAGGTTCATCATACTCAAGAGTATAAGCAGAATTAAAGGCATGAGCAATTAAGTCTGCTTGTGCATACCTGACTGGTGGGTTAATCGTTCTCCTTAGCCTGTCTTTAGCAAGCTGGTACTCTTCAAGTTCCAACTCAAGAGTTCTAGTCTTCTTTTGGGTGGACTTAGAGGAACTCGCCGGTGTTCTTGGTTCCTCTTTAAGGATCTCCTTATTGAAGTGTTGATTTGGGGGCATATCAGATCCATTTTCAGGCTCTACTTCAACTTCTATTGACTCGGGTCCTGAGTCTTCCTTAGTTAAAGGTTCTTCTTTCTCATCTTCTTGGAAGGTTTTCAGCATCGTCATCTCATCAAACGTCACATCATGGCTTATGATACTCCTTGGTAGTGTTAAGTATTTACACCACACATTGTATCATTTCACTCCTTCGGGATATCCTATTAATACCCATTTAATAGCTCTAGGTTTCAACTTCCCCTCTTTAACATATACAAAGGTAGGGCAACCAAATATTTTGAGGTTGTCATACTTAAGAAGATTGCCAGACCATTTCTCTTCTGGCGTTTTGAAGTCAATTGCTGAGGAGAGACTTCTATTAATCAAGTAAGCTGCAGTCATTACAGCTTCTCCCCAGAATGTCTTGAACATCTTCGCATTGGTAAGCATGCATCTAACCTTTTCAAGTAGGGTCTTGTTCATCCTCTCAACTACCCCATTCTGCTACGATGTTGATCTTACTGTTCTATGCCTTGTAATCCCATGCTTGGCACAAAACCCATCAAACTCTCTGTTGCAAAATTTAAGGTTGTTGTCAGTTCTTAACCACTTCACTCTTTTGCCAGTTTGATTCTCAACAAGAGCCTTCCAAGTCTTGAACACATCAAATACTTGATCCTATCTCTTCAACACATAGACCCACAGCTTCCTCGAATAGTCATCAATCAAGCTGAGAAAATATCTGACACCACCATGAGTAGCTGTTTGAGTTGGTCCCCAAAGATTCGAGTGTATGTAGTCAAGAGTCTCCTTAGTCTTGTGCTCTCCGGTACTGAACCTCACTCTATGTACTTTTCTAAGTACACAATGCTCACAAAACTCTAAGGGCTAAAACTTATCCTTGCCAAACGCCTTTTGACTATATAACTCCTTTAGGTTTCTCTCGCCTAGGTGTGCCAGTCTAAGATGCCACAATTGATTTGCATACTCTCATCATCTACAGAGAATAGTGCAGACCCACTCACGACTTCACCCTTAAGCACATAAACACATTTACGCTTCTCTCATATCAACACCACAATGGAATCTTTCAAAACTCTTAAAATCCCTCCGCCGATCCTGATGGAACATTCATTCTGGTCTAAAGTCCCCAGTGAGATCAAGTTTCTCTTCAAGTCAGAAACATACCTAACATCTGTCAACTCTCTCACTCGCCCATCATGCAGCCTAAGCTTAACACTACCAATTCCCATCATCTGACATGCAATGTCATTACCCATTAACATCTTACCACCACTAATAGGCTGAAAATTTGTAAACCAAGACTTGTGCGGGCACATGTGAAAAGTACAACCAAAATCTAAAACCCATTGTTCAGAGTTCATACCATCAGTAGCGATGAGTGTCTTTGCGCAGTCATAGCTATCATCATAGGCAAACGCAGCATCCACTTTCTTCTTGTCATGTACTCTTTTTTTAGGACAGTCCTTTATGAAGTGCCCATTTTTCTCGCAGCAATAGCACTTCTTAGAAGTCCTAAACTTCGACCTTGAGCCTTTTTTCTTCCCATCTTTATATGAGGGCCTTCCTCTTACAGATAAGCTTTCTGCATTGCCCTCGGTCTGCTTTCCTAATAACTTTGAGTTTAATGATGATTTCACATCACTCATCGTTAAACTCTCTTTGCCGTAAAGTAGCGTATCAACAAAAATCTCATAGCTCTTGGGGAGTGAACTCAGCAGGATAATTGCTCTATCTTCATCTTCTATCTTGATGTTGATAGACTCAAGATCAAGGATGATCTTATTGAAGGCGTCTATATGATCTTTCATCAGCGTCCCTTCTGACATGGACAACTGATACAGCTTTATCTTTATATGTAATCTGTTGGCCAACAATTTCCTCATATAAAGATAGTCAAGCTTCTTCCAAAGACCTATTGCCGTCGTCTCACCTGCTACTTTCTTTAGTACTTCATCGCTTAATGACTGAACGATTGTGCTATGAGCTCTTTCTTGAATGTCCTTTCTTTCTACTTTAGCTCTAGATGACTCTGGCAGCTTCTCTTCATCATTAAATGGAGCTGCAGTCTTCTCTAATACCGAACCAAGCCTTTGGCTCACCAACAACGCCTTAACCTTCATCTTCCACAGATTGAAGTCATTCGTACCGTTGAATTTCTCTACCTCGTACTTGAGTGTGGCCATGTCTGCTTTGAACCAATGCTCTGATACCAGTTTGTTAAAGCGGTAGCACATAAACAAGCAAAAACTTCACCCAAGCAATATAATAATACAGAACAAATTATTAAGAAATAAATAGAGAAAGAGGTAGAAGAAGAACACACAAAGAATTACGTGGTTCGGCAACTTGCCTACATCCACGACGGATCAAGATCACACTCTTCTCTTATTATGAATCGCAAGGCACTCACAAAGTATGCCTTTTATAAGAAAAAATCACAAAGAAAACTCTCTCTTGCACTCTAGGGATTTTCTCTCACAAAGAACCACAAAGATCTCTTATTTATCACAAAGATTGTCAAGATCACCTCGATCTATGTTTTGATCACCAAGATGTGTTTACAAGCCAATTGATAGCCTTTATATAGGCTTTGGGATGACCTAGGTTTACCCTATACGTATGGGAGTCGTATTAGGGAGTCCTGAAACAAGTGGGAGACGAAATAAGGAAGTTTCCTTATTTCGGGATACTGTTCCCATCTCCAAAGCCGCGACGCTGGGCTCTCATCGCCGCGGCACTGGCGCGCTTCTACTGAGCGCTGCGGCGTTGGTGTCCTGGCACCGTGATGCTGGCGCCTGGTGTGCCCTTCTTTGTTTTTTGCTTCCTTTCACGTCCGTCTTCGATCCGTGCGCACCGTACACACTTGACTTGATCTTCAAATCATATTCCGATGATTTTCAATCAACAATCTCACATGAAGAACACTTACCTAATAAATGTAGCTTTTCAAACTTCAAGTGTTCCAATTCCAAAGTGAGCATTAAAACTTAAAGCTCACATTGAAGTGTATCCTCAAGCAATTCTAGTCCACAATGAACTGGTGAGATTGTGAAATTAGAATGGTAGCATTAATTAGAATTTCTAGCAATCTTGTGTTCAAACTCTTTGAATATAAATTTTTGGTTAAACTCTTTAACTTTTTAATATAGTTAAACACTTTAATTATTTTATATTTATTTCAAAGCAATGATATTGTTTTTGCTGATCAACTCTTGAGCAAACAAAAACATCTTCTTTGATGTTTGGATGATCGGCCAAGAAAGGGAGAAGAGCAAGAATAAGTTTCGACACTTGAAAACAAAAGTTAAATGCTCTCTACTCCTTTACCAACAATTTCCGAACCCATTATCTTGTAAAAATGAAAACCACCACTTTCATTTTAATCATTTTGTTTCTAGTGGCCAACATTTGACCCTACAACCCTTATTTTTGTTTTGGATTATAATACAAAACAATTTGTATTTTAATCAATTCAATAGCCGGCTATAATATTGAGAGAAAGTAAATGAAAAACCATTTTTCATTTCTTTTTAAATGGCCAAATAATCTCATCCATTAGTCATGCAAACCTTGCATTTAATATAAAATGGATGGTCCACTTTTGCATTTGTTATTGCTTGACATGGCCGAACATTTTCTTGAGGAAGAAAAAGAAAACTTATTTTCTTTTTCTTTAAAAATAATGCAAACACTTTGCATTATTTAATCTTAATGAATGTAGTAGCCGGCCATTTAATTGAAAGTAAATGAAAAAATAATTTTGTCATTATTAAATTCCCTTGAAAAGCTATTATGCTTATATTACTCATAATTAAGATGTGTCATAAGTAAGTCAGAGGTAGTTTCATAATATTTGAGTAAGTATGTGAATTTAAAAAATTCGAACATTAAAAGTTGTCAAGTGGAAGTTTTAATTTGATCCTATTTTGATGACTCATTCATCAATAACTTATACATTACAACTCAAAGAAAAAAAAAACTTCTAAAGACATAACTTTCTCTTATTAAGCAAAATATAGCTCCTTAAACACCCAACTCCTACTCCAAGGTAACTTATCAGACTAAAACTTAATCTGCAAAAATGTTAATGATGAAAGGTTAGTTGTCGACTCGGTAAGTAATACTATTCATAATGTATGAAGGTTTTTATTTGAAAGGTTGTAAGCCTTCTCAAAATATCATCAATAATACAATAAAAAAAATTCATTTCAAATTTATCAAAACAAAATTTTTCAATATCATAAGTCATTATGAAACTCAATTCAATAACAATTCTTGTAAACTTTCATATATCATAATTACTTAAAGGTTGCTCATGTCATATAGTGTCACCTATACCTCAGTGACCCGATTAATATTAGAATCTTATAATTTTACTTTTACTTCCAGTGACTCATCTAATTTCAAAATCTTATAATGTCACTTGTACCCTCGATGACCCGACCAATATTCACTTGTAGTGTGTACTTTCAGAAAGGATACCAACTTGTCCAAATCATATTTCATTTCAATCGATCAATATCTTATAACTATAGACAATGAGCCAAAATATTTTCTTTAAATTTTAAATTCAATAACCAATTTGTTTCCAATATCATTCTTTCATAATAATATAACTTGAAACATTTTTGTAAACAATATTCAATTTACTCAAAATCGAAACCATAAAATTTTAGTTATTGTATAGAGATCAATAGTTTTGCAATCTTGTTTAAAGAAGTGTTTAAAACTATAAACAAATCATTTATTTGAAAACTTTGAAAAATATATAAGCTTTAAAGATATATTCATACTTTTGACTAAAATTAGTAAAAAATAATTTAATTAAAAAATCATAAAATAAGTTTTAGAAGTAACATTATATTATAAGTATCTTTTAGCATTTTCTATATTTCTAATATTATAGTAACAATATTTTTCATTTGAAAATAAAAGGGATACATTATGAATGAAGTTATTTACCTCAACAAAAGTCAAATACCTCAAAACATATCTCCACTTATCCGTAGACCACAAGTATCCTATTCATCAAGATAACAATTAATTGCCTTTTATAATCATTCTCCAACTTGATATATCTATCAACCTGTGACTCGCCCTATTTTATATTTTAGTATTAAATAGTAAATACTCAAAACTTCGTATTGCATATTCTGTTAATTGGATTCGTACAAACTTTATACCTATATGTTTTAGAAATATAGGGTTTAACATAAAATTTATTTAGAATATTTGATTTAGTAAAACAAAATAAAAGATATTTTTATTTCTGCTTCACAGAATCTGTCAAATAGTTTTGGTATGTGAATATAATTAGTACCTTAGTTCATATAATATTTTAAAGTTGTCTCAAAATCACAAAATTAAAAGTGGAATAACTAGACATATTTAAAGTCAGTATATAAAATTTTAAATTTTTTTTAGGTTGCTTGATTGGTGAAAATATTTTTTAAATTTGGGTTTATTGCTGAAATTTCTATTTTTTAGCATTGCAGTCACTATTTTAAAAATTCATAAAAAATTTATTTCTTAAATTTTTTTCTGAAACAAAATTTTTTAGAATCCTTATTGTGTTAATGTTTGAATAATAAAAATATTGGTATAAAAATACATGTGTATCAATACAGTTTATTCAGAGAAGTATATATATTATTGATAAATTCTATATTTTTCTTTTAGGATCCCACTCACTACTTAGTATACATATATATTCAAAAGTAAAAAATAAAGAATTCTTAATGAAAACGAAAGTTTTAAGTAACCACCATGAAGTATAATTTATTTGAAAGAATTAGATTTATAAAACAATTAGTTAAAATGTCAAATTTACTTATGACAATTACACTACTCATAATAAACTCAACATCTAATTTCTACTTTACTTAATCTCTTTCTTATTTCTATTCTATATAATCTCCTTATCATGAACTATTTTTATTGCAAACTCCCTACAAAAATATGTTAAACTAGGTATGAACTCTACATAATCATAAAAGGAATAACTAAAGAAATTATAGTAGAGAAATGTAAAACATAACTTGAATCAAGACACCAATTAACACTTAACTATCTTCTTCTCTCATTCTTTTTCTTTTTATTTTTCTTCTCCTTCTATTCATATCAACACTTAGTTGTTCTTTGGCGTAACACTCTCAACTCACACATACACTCCAGTATTGACCTTTTCAATTAATTTCTACACTCTTTCTCACATAGATAGCATCTATATACAATGTTTATTTGAGTAGTACATGATGATAAATTCACTCACTTAGGGTGGACATATTAGGTTTATGAATGAATCATCAAATTAGATATTTATTGCTAGTGCTTGTGTTAGGTCATATTCAACTATAGGCTTAATTTTATCTAAAACATATCTATAAGTTATTGATGAATAAGTAATCAAGATAGGACTAAATTAGGTATTTATTTACTAAATGTTGTGGCAGGTCATATTCAACACTAGGCTTAATTATTTTTTAAACATATTTATAAGTTATTGATGAATGAGTCATCATAAATGAATTATCAAATTAGGTATTTATTTGCTACGTGCTTATGGTATGTCATATTCAACACTAGGCATGACTTTATCTAAAGCATATGTACAAGGTATTGATAAATGGGTCATCAAAATAAGACCAAATTAGAACTTTCACTGAATAACCTTTAGTTTCCAAATTTTATTAATTCACATACTTACTCAAAAATTATAAAACTACTTTTGACTTAATCATTACATATATCTTAGTCCACAATAAATTATTCCAGGTAAATTGCATTGAGAAAGTATTTTAAAATGAATTTATTTTAAATATTTCAGAATTCTTTTGTAAATTCCTGGATTGGGATTACATTACTTTAGAATAATCATAACAATTCAAATTTATTGAATTAAATTATGAGATTTGGATATATCATACTAGACATCTATAAATATAATATTCCAAAAACCTATAATTTAATAAAATCATTTGATAGATCAAAAGTAATTTTTTATTTGTTCATACTGCAAAAACAAAAGATTTTTGAGATTTCATGCTTATTTTTGAAAATTTATTAAAAAATTGAATTTATGGACTTTGCAAACAATTCTAAGTTTTACGTGACCATAAAAATGTCTAAATTAATATTGTCAAATATCTAAACTAAAATCAAACTATAACATTTTATAAATTTTTCAGGCTAAAATGTGGTCATAAGGAAATCCAGTAATTCTTTTATGATTCTTTCAGTAATGCATATAATTATACCCATATATATATATATATATAAATTATTATACAAAATTATGAATGAAGAACACTTACTTAAACTGAAGGTAGCTTTCTGAACTTCAAATATTACAATTCTCAAGTGAATAGTTTATCATGAAGTATTTTGTTAAGCAATTCTAAGCTAAAATTAGTGTGAATATTTTAACTCTAAAATAGTAGCTTATGAATATTTAGGATTTGATCTTTTAAGACTTAACTCTTATGCTCTCAAAACTTCAAGTTTTTCTCTAAGAATCTCTTGGAGAAAACTCATGAACACTATTTAAAAAAAAAAATTAGAAGAGAGTAAGGAACAACCCACATCACATACATGTGAAGACTTCTCATTCATTTTATTTAAAAGACGTCCGGGTGCTCCATGCTCATTATGCACTTAGCTATTGCATTTTTGTTTCTTTATTATAAAATTGAAAACCATGTCCATTTTGCAATTGCTTTACGTAAGTGCTTAATAAATTATATTCAAAAGAATGCTTTTGACTATTAAATTTAAGTCTTCACCTAACCCACTTGAACATGCATCATTTTATTTGATATAGCATGTGTGGGACTCACTCATGAATACATTTTCATCATTATGCAAATTAAATATTTAATTAATAAAATATTAAACATTTTTTAATTAAAAAGTGGGTCATATATAATAATCACCTTAATCTATTAAAAAAAGCAACTATTTATTTTTTTACACTGTAAAAATAAATAATAAAATCAAATCTCGTTAATTTAAAATTTTTATCGAAACTAATTCTTTAATAGTTTTTATTATTCTAGTGCTAAATGAGTACACTTTATATTGTGAAACTCTCTAGTTTCACACTTATTTTGTTTTGTGGAACTTTTTTATAAGTTCGTGAACACTGTTCCACACATATGTTACGAATACAACAAAAAAATATATTGAACCATGCAAGTCGAGGTTGAACCATGTAATCTGGCCAAATATATTACAGATATTGTTTATAAAAATACAAATTTGAAGATAAATTCACAGTCGAAGAAATAAATATTTGATGGTGATGATTTATATCTTTACTCTTTCAGGATATAAGTGATAAAGGATTATACGAATATACTATAACCTCAGTTTGTACGGTCTAACGTGTTGCTTTGTAATATCTGTAACGTGAGTATGGGGCGTCGTTCATGGACGTATGGAGGAGTTTTATATGACAAACTGAGCGTAAACCTAAAAAGTCTCACAATATGAAATATACTCGTTGTACACAAGGGTAGTGTACTGAATTAAACAATTCGATTTAGAAAATTTTAGCAAAACGGAAATTTATTTTAAAATCCCTCGAGATATGCACTTGTGATGACTTAAGTATTAAACACATAATTTAATTATTTGACAAAAGTTATTAATCAATGGGATGATGACAAGTGACACAATTACAACCCTTAATTATTGAATTTTTATTACCACGTGGTTTAATAAGATTGGCCTTAACATGATAAGTGGTAAATAAAATTGCTAAATCAAAGAATGAATTTAATAATGCAAATAATTTATATTATTGGAGATAAATACAAAAGGAGTAGCGGACCAAGGAATAACAAATGTTAATGCACTTGAGATATTGAAATGCAAAATGCCATTATTATAATGCAAAGATGTTTGCATTATGAATATGGCTTGTGGGATCAATTCTTCCCACAATTAAATAGCCGGCCATTACAATATTGATTAAAATACAAATGATTTTGTATTATAATAAAAAACGGTTGTGTGGTCAAATGTTGGCCATTAGAGAAAAGTAAATTAAAGGAGCCTATAATGCATAATGGAGGGACCTTGGCCATTAACATAACTTGTGTATTACATTTGTCATTGAGTATGCCATAGATAAAACTTGCTCTAATCTTTGGCTAAAAGTTATTTGACGCTGGTTATTCGTCTTTTTTCTTTATCAGTCTTTGGAGCCTCCTCAAAACTTGCGCTCACATTAGATTAACTATCGTTTGTTTCTTATCTCTATGAACTCTAGATTTTAGGAAAAATAATTTTGTAGCTTTAGTTGAAAATCTGAGTTTTTCAGAGAATATATCTATATTGTATATTAAATGTAACAGTGTTTTTCGGTAATTAGGTAGAGTTCTAAATATATATATATAAAAGATAAAAATACATTTTTTTTTAGCTTAGCTCATAACAAACACACCCCTATTCTTTAGCTTTCCATTTTGTACTATGATCAATACGCCATTCGATCATCCATTATTGTACCATTCTCTTTAAAAAATTGCTAGCACCTTGTATCAATGTTGACCATTCGATCATCCCTTGTTGTAGCATTGCCCTTAAGATTTTTTTTTTGTAGTGTCCTTACAACACTAGGGGCAGCTACAATGAGCAAACAGATATAACTCTACTCTGTTACTTGTCTTCTAGCAGCAGAAGTGATGTTCAATTCTTTTGGGCCCTGACAATCCTTTGAGTCAATTTCATGATTCATTCTAATTGTTTCAACATAATGAATTAGAATTTGGGCACCGTAGCATCCAGAACAGAATATTAAGTATTGTAGTGTTTACAATCGAGCACTACAGTGCCTAAACAGGGTATCCTTCATTGTTTAGAGTTCCATGGCACCAAATTAGAGGGCCATGGTGTTGGAGTTGATGGTGTGAGTTATTGAAAAAGTCATTTAACTTTCTAATAAGTTGTGTTCCTTTGAAAAAATACCAATTTAAACCAAAGGTTATGATCTTTTGGAAAGTTATATAACTCTTCCTAAGGTTGTGACCCTTTGAAAAGGCATGTGTCCACTCCAAAGGATGTGTTGATCTGAAGAGGCATTGCGCCCTCTAGGGAGACATAAATGTCTCTATAAATATAGAAGCACACCTCACTCTTTGATATATATATATATATATATATATATATATATATATTCTCCTCTTCTCACATTATCTCCATCTACCAACTCTCATAAAAGTTATCTTATAGTCCTATAGAATTTTTAATTGGAGTGCACCATTAAAAATTCAATAGTCATTCAATCCTGAAACTATACTACCACACAACTCATTTGCACCTTGATCATCATCTTTATGGAGGGTAGAAATAGTTTATAAACAGTGCCTAGCATGTCTTGACTATTCAAACTATTAGTATCCAACAACATCATCCACTTAACACCAAATTCCAACATTCTTAAACTATTTCTATGGATACTAGTAGTGATATATCCCTTCTCGTAGTAGCCAAGTTGCTCTCAAAGACCACAAAAAATTTTCCATTTGATGGCAAACACTTCAAATAGTGGTAAGATTGAGATTATAACACTCTGGATGTGATAGATATAGCAGAGTTTCTAATAAAACCTCCTCTATATGCAAATGTTAAAAATTACAATAAGGAGATCTCCAAATGGAGTAAGACAAATAAGGCATGTCCTAACACAATCTTACACATATTTTTTAATAAATTATATGATATACATTATTCTTATAAAGATGCATATGAAATTTGGGCACAACTTAAGAAGAAATATCTTATAGAGGATGCTGATGCTCAAAAGTATATTATTATAAATTTTTTAGATTTTAAGACATCTAAGGATAAATAAGTTACTTCACAAATTCATGATTTTCATTTATTAATTAATGATCTAAAAAAAATGAGGGTATTGTTCTTCTTAAGCCTTTTGTGGCTGATTGCTTAGTTGAAAAATTACCAAATTTTTTGAATGATTACAAGAAACGCAACAAGCATAAAATAAAGCATTTAAAATTATAGGATTCTATTGTTTAGATTAGAATTAAAGAAAAGAATCGCCAGCGATAGAACAATGATAAGGCCAAGGAATTTGTTTCTAAGACCAATTTGGTGGAGAATACAAATTGTGATAATAAAATGAATGAGAAGACCACAAACAACACTCATCTTAAGAATACAAAGCCCTCATTTAAGAAGAAGAAAGGTAAGTGTTATGTTTGTGGCAAATGTGGTCACTTAGCCTACTAATGCAAATGTATAAAAAAAAAAAAACAAGAAGGGAAACAATAAAACTCTCAATGCCAACTTGGTTGAGGGAGAAGATGTTATTACTGCAATAATTATTTTTCAAGTGAATTGTTACGGATATCAAACCATGCACTTCAATTTGACACCCCTATGGCATCAACTAAGCCACAAGATATATGTGCAGCGGAAAATCATAACTCACACCATAATAAAGAACATATATGATCAACACACTAATAAAGATAAAGAAAATAAATCAATCAACAAGACACAAGGTATACGTGATTCGGCCCAAAATTGCCTACGTCCACGGAAGTTCCATGATCCAGCTTTTTATTATTGATATAAATCACTAAGTATCTTCTTACATCATCAATAATTCCACAAGACCTCTTAGTATCTCTCATAGAGACCTCTAAGTATCTACTTTTGATCTCTATAACTCTCCAAGACCTTTTACTATCTCCTTATAAGAGATTATTATAAGTAATACAAGAATATCCCGAGCATCCAAACTAAAAGGATCTATGATATTTCTTTTGTTCACTTAAGAACCAAAAGAAAACACCCCCCAAAGGTTACACCCTAGTGCACCACGCACTTAGTGCCTACCTAGCTTCTCTATTCTCTCTTATGGTTACATCTTGAAACCTTAGATGCTTAATTTTTTTTTTCTTGTGTTTAGAAGGGTTTATATAGTGAATAAAACATCCTTAGAAACCCTAAACCTAGTTGGAATAAGAGTTCTTACTTGTAGGAGTCCTAATCCTACTTAAAGAAGTCAATTGAGCCAAAATATGAAATATCCTAAAGTTGCTGCGTGAATAGTAACTGAGTGAACAATATACGCATGAACAGTGCCACACGAACAGAACTGTCGTAAACAGTACCCCCCGCAACCGTGCTACTGTGAATAGTATGCCTTATGAACAGGACTCATTCTTTTTGCTTTCCGTTTTGCTCATCCCTTGTATACTCAATGCGTACTTAACTTCATAATGACTCTCCTCTTAATATTTATCTCAATTCTTGCCTATACAAAATTGTTGAATCACCAATTTTCAACATGAACATAATTGTAAATAATAATAAAGAGTGGGTCATAGACTCTAAAGCTATAAAACACATTTGTGGTGACAAAAGTGTCTTTCATAACTATGTTCAGACAAGAGAATAGGAAGAACATGACTATATCTTGGAGATTCTCATCCTGCACCTATAATGGAAAAGGGAAAGGTTCTTGTTAAATTAACTTTTAGAAGATCTCTTGTACTTAATAATGCATTATCTGTTCCAAACATTAGATACAATTTACTTTTTGTATTTATGCTTGGTAAGGCTAATGTAAAGATTTCTTTTAAAGAAGACACAGTTGTATTAACCAAGAATGGAACATTCGTTGAAAAATGATAGTCTTCTAACGATTTGTTCAAACTCAATGTACTTGAAATCTCAGATAATAAAAGTTCTATTTCTATTTATATTATTGAGTCATATGATTTATGGCATGATAGATTAAGTCACTTGAATTATTTGTATATAAGAAAGATGGAAATAATTGGTTTACTCTCTAAACTTGACTTAAAGACATACATAAGTGTGATGTATGTGTGGAAGGTAAGTTTACAAAGAAAAGTTGTAAATTAATTACTTTTAAATAAAATGAGTTACTTAATTTAATTCATGGTGACCTAGGTGAATTAAAGGATGTCATGGCTAAAGGAGCAAAAAGATATTACATTACTTTTATAGATGATTTCTCAAGATATACTAAGCTATATATTTTGAGAAATAAAGATGAATCTTATAATAAGTTCTTAATCTATAAACAAGAAGTTGAGAATCAATTTAGAAAGAAAATCAAGAGATTAAAAACAGATAAAGGTGGAGAATATATGTTAAATATGTTTAGTTTCTATTGTGAGAATAATAGAATTATACATAAAGTGACACCTCCATATTCTCCAAAATCTAATGAGGTGGCTGAAATGACAAAATAGGACCTTAATAAACACGATGAACTGTATGTTATTAAATTATAAAGCATCTATGAACTTGAAGAAGGAAGCATTTTTGACTGCTTGCCATATACAAAATTGTGTTCCATATAAGATAATTGGAATAACAACTTATAAGATATGGAAAGGTCATTCACCTAACCTTTCATATCTCAAAGTTTGGGAATATCTTGCTAAAATCTTAATTTCAGATCTTAAAAAGAAAATGATGGGACCTAAGATAGTTGATTTATGTTCATAGGATATGTCCAAAATAGTGCTGCATATAGATTCTTGGTATTAGAGGATACTAGTGATTTGTCTGATGCAAACAATATAATAGATTCCAAAAATGCAGAGTTCTTTGAAACTATATTTCTTAAGAAAGTCAAACTAGAAAAATTGTTGACTTATAAAGATGTAAATAAGAATCCTCGTGAGGGCTTCAACAATGAGCTTAGAAGAAGTAAGAAAGTAAGGAAAGCCATAAAATTTGGTGATGATTTTTATGTCTTTCTTATGGAAGAAGACCCCAAGACATATGATAATGCCCCATCTTGATGCTCATTTATGGAGAAAGGCCACAAATGATGAAATCAACTATATTATGAGTAATCATGTATGAGAAGTAGTTGATTTGCCTCTTGGTTCCAAGCCTATTAGTTTCAAATGGATCTTCAAAAATAAGATGAGGACTAATGAAACTATTAAAAATATAAGGCAAAATTAACTGCCAAAATGTTTACTTAAAAGAAAGACTTAGATTACTTTGATACTTATACTCCTGTAACTAAGATCACATCCATTAGATTTTGGTTGCCTTAGCTACAATTTATGATTAGTATATACATCAAAAGGATGTTAGGACTACATTTCTAAATGGTGATTTAGAAGAGAAAATTTATATGGAACAACTGAAAGGTTATATTAGTGTTGATTCGAAACATAAAGTATATAAGCTAGTAAAATTATTATATGGTTTGAAACAAGCACCAAAATAGTAGCATGAGAAATTTGACAATGCTTTAATATTTAATGATTTTATGATTAATGATTTTGATAAATGTGTATATTATAAAAAAATTTATACTAATAATTATGTCATCGTATGTCTTTAATGGATAACATGCTAATATTCAATCCTATTATGAAAGTAATCAATTAGACTAAGAAATTTCTATCGACTAAGTTTAACATGAAGGATATGAGAAATGTTAATGTTATTCTTGGGATCAAGATAATGAGATCCTTTAGAGGTCTATTTGTATCTCAAGAACACTATGTAAAGAAATTTTTGAAAAATTTTGGATACTTAGAATGTAAACTGTTGGCAAAACCTTATGATGCTAGTACCAAACTTTGCAAGAATAAAGAACATAGTAAAAATTAAACCCGTTATGCTCAAATTATTAGTAGTCTCATGTATTTAATAAATAATGCTAGACTTGATGTAGCATATGCTATAGAGAGATTGAGTAAATACACTTATAACCCTAGTAAAGAAAAATATAGTGCTTTTGATAGAGTTGCTAAATATTTAAAAGGCATTAAAGATTATATACTTACATATGGTAGATTACAACTTGTGATAAAAGGTTATAGTAATGCGAATTAGATCTTAGAATCCAATGAAGTGAAGTCTATTAGTAGAAATGTGTTCACCTTAGGTGAATGTGCTATATGTTGAAAATTTACTAAACAGACTTGTATAACAAGATCTACCATGGAATCTGAGTTAATAGCTTTGAAAAAAACTTGTTTTGAAACTAGGTGGTTGAAGATACTCTAATATGATCTTCCCTTTAATTCTCACTCTCCTGACTCTATTGCAATCAGTTATGATTGTTTAGCTGTTATAGCTAGAGTAAAGAGTAAAATATATTATGGGAAAAGTAGATATATTTGTCTACGACATGGAATTATTTAGCAGCTATTAGAATCTAGAATGGTGAGCCTAAGTTAAGTGAGGTCAAAGTTGAATTTGGCAAATCCTCCGACCAATCCACTAAATAAGAGATTACTAGTCTAGACGTCGAGGGGGATGGAACTTTTGCCTAAAGCAGTAGATAAAAGTTATGGTAACCCTACCTATGTAATTGACAATCCCATGAAGTATATTCATAAAGGTAAAAACAAGTCACTTATTGTCTAATTGCACTACCAATTATATTTTTGTGAGTCATTTTCTATGGTGAGGTAGTACATCTGTAGTAGTAAAAATGTTGAGTTAGTCTCTTAATAAACTTTATAACCCTTTTTAGATGAGTGGTGTATCTACTTTCATAACACACTTAATGAAGTGTCACCTACGTGAGTATAGAACTGGGTCGATTCCTATATGAGCTAGGCAAACATCTCTAAAGCATTCATAAAACTAGGAAGGCACATGGTCGGTAAAGTGCCTAACCACAAGACAAAAACAAGATTGAGAATTTAACTTGATCATTTAATCCTTTATTTAACAACAAATGAATATTGGTTTATAGAAACTTAGTTTCACTTAGTTCATATAAAGTACAGTTACTTGATCAGTGGTTGGTTCATAAAAAGTACCAATTCATATAAATTAAATTCTAATTTAATGAAGAGTTGATGTAATGACATTGTTTATTTAAAATATATTGAGGATTATTGTATATTAAGAGAGTATTTCAAACTTAACTATGTATGTTGAAAACATGATGGAGAGTGAGGATATTAAAATAAAAAGAAGGAAAAAGAAGAAGGAAACAATGCTAACACCCAGAATAGAATGTTCGATACCACAACGCTTAAAGTTGGGCGTTGCGGCTCCTAGACAGGGCTATCACCTTTCATTGTTTAGAGCTCTATGGCATTAAATTAAAGAGTCATGGTGCTAAAGTTGATAGTGTGAGTTATTAGAAAAATTATTTAACTTTCTAATAAGTTGTGTTCCTTTGAAAAGACATCAACTTAAACAAAAGGTTATGACATTTTGAAAAAGTACATACTCTTCCTAAGGTTGTGACCCTTTAGAAAGATATGTGTCCACTTTAAAAGATATGTTGATCTGAAGAGACATTATGCTTTTTTATAAAGGCACAAATGTCTCAATAAATATAGAAGCGCACCTCACTCTTTGATATATATATATATATATATATATATATGAAAAATTTACTCTCCTCCTTTCACATTATCTCCATTTACTAACTCTTATAAAAGTTATCTTATAATCTTACAGAATTTGTTATTGGAGTGCACCATTATAAATTACAAATTTAATAATTATTGAATCCTAAAACTATATTATCATACAACTTATTTGTACCTTATGATTGTTTCTACGGAGATAACAATAATTTAAAGGCAATACCTAACACACTTTAACTATTCAAACTATTAACATCCACTAAACACAAGTTCCAATAGGGGGAAGCTCCTAGCCTCCTACTGCTATCAAACATTTTCTGACGAAGGATGCTAATGAAAGAAACTCAGCGAGCATAAATTAGCAAAGGCAATGGATATTCTTATCAAGATACAACTGTCACTTCAACAGATATGTAAACCCAATCATCTACGAGCTCAATCTCAAACAACTGAAAATACTTGATAATGAAGTGTACAATTAATTTTGGCCTTTGTCCAAATTTTGTTTGTCTTTCCAACTAGAATTTTTTTTTTTTTTGCCTAATTCATTCCAATTTTTGACATTCTTTTATGGACCTACTAGAAAATGCTGATTGCTGAAACATTAACCGAACATTTGTCCTCAGCCAAGTGCTTCATGTAGATAATATTCGTTGATCTTATCATGTGTGCAACTATCTCCTTATGTGTGGTAATTAATATTTTACTTAGTCAGAGACCTTTTTTTAGATAATAAAGGAATTACATTTTGTATTTTAAGTAATGTCTTAAATAATTATTAGGTGCTGAATTGTGTAAATATTATAATTATTTATTGCACTTAATAATTATCTAATACATCATTATTTTAAATACAAACTTAAAATATATAACATTATTCTAATAGAATTGTTCCCATTTATTATAATTTCCATGCCATAGATTTTTTTAATTTCTTGCTTGCAATAGGTTTTTTTAATTTGTTCCATAAGGAATGAAACTCGCCTAAATTTGAATCATAATTTTGTGGAGCTTTAGTGATTGTTTTGGCAATCCAAAACTCGTTGCATGTATTCATATTGTTTTGTCAAAGTTACTTTTTGTGACTTGATCATTATTTAGGCAAATTGAGCGAGAGTTGTTTTTCTAATGCCACGCAACCTTATAATTGAGATGCTATAGAGGGTTTTCTTTTCTTTTCTTTTTTTTTAACTACTATCATACAACAACATACTTAAAAGTCCATTAATCTCATCATCTCTACCATATATCTTGTCCTCATCAATGAAGGATGTGTTCAAAATTTGGATGTTGATAGATATGCTTGAATTGATAAGTTAAGGTGTGCTGAAGCATCGTTCTTAAGGATAGATTATGCTCCTCGAGCACAATGTCCTGATGCAAATTAAGCTTTGTGGTGGTATCTAACATTCAATGATTTTTGTCTCCTAAAAATGCATTCCCAAGTAGAGAATTGTAGAACAACGATGAAATAACGCATCTCTGATAACAATTATATATATAGTGAAAAATTGAGAGGAGTTATATCTCTTTTCATATTCATTAATATAGGTGGCCTTCTCTTTATATAGTATAGAAAATTATAGCCACAACCATTAATACACTAATTAAACTCAAATATTAAATTTTACCATTAAATCAAATACTTATAATAGAAAATGACAACCAAATGAATAAATAAATTTTTTATTTTTATAACATCTAGAAAATTGTATTTTAGATTGTTACAAATTTATAAGGACATACACTAATTTTGGAAGTGCTGACACCAACACCCGATCAATAGGGTGGCTAGCAAACCATTACAAATTTGTTATGCTCTTATATATATATATATATATATATATATTTGTTTAATAGTATGTTTCAGAAAAGGAACATAATAGTATGCTCTATTCAATCCTTTTAATCACATTGAGTCAAAAATTAAAAGCTTTTCTTGCTTTGGCAATATCATCTAGTTTTTCATTGACTTCTTTTATCTTGTGAGCAATGTGACGACGTAGAACAATTTGTTTGCAACCAAAGCAAGGTGAGAGAAAGAAGGAACATAGCTTCTTCTTACGAAGTCGGTGGTTTTCCAGTTTCAGCCTCGCATCTTTCCACTCATCTAAGACATGTTTGATTTCGGCGGATGCTTCTTTGAGCTGATCTAGCCAAACTCTGACAGTTTCTTCCTTGGCTTGTCTTTGCTCTGCGTCAACAAGTACAGCTTGAATGGCTCGGAGATTGTCGGCGAGCTTGCTTACTTCTTCATCAACGCCCTTAACTAGTCTCACCTCTTCTTGTATCTCCTGAGACATCACCGAACTCAGCTCTTGCGCCAGACTGGAAACAATTGCATCCGCCATATCACACCTGCTGAGACAAAAATAAACACTCAAGCAAACTTGTTCAGTGAAATCCTTCCCCGTCAGATTTTCAATACTCCTTATAATGCCTAAACTAATGCGTAGGGAAGAATTAAGAATGTATATATAACAATTAATGAATATCTAGAAGTAAATATATGCCCGCATGGTAGCCAACGGCCGGAGTTTACTTGAAGCATAGTTTGGAGCCCCCTGCTGCAAGTTCTTATTCTTATTCTTCATTATCTTTTTAATATATATATATATATATATATATATAATTTAATAAGTTATGTAATTCATTATATGATAAACAATATTATCACATATCATTATCTAATAAATTCACTAACTTTTTATAATATATTACAAAATTCTATCATGTGTCTAAGAACTCACTATATAATGAACTATGTATACCATTAAATTAATTATATATATATATATTATTGTCTAATAAATTCATTAACTTTTTACAATGTACTATCAAATTCTACCATGTCTAAGAGCTCACCGTCAGCTCACCATATGGTGAGCTCCGTAGAATATTAGATCAATTTTATATATATATATATATATATATATATATTTGATCAAGTGGGCGATAGGTATTGTTTGATATTGTTTCAACAGTTTCGAACAATATTCCTTCAGGTGACATCACCCACTCGATCAACTCTCTCTCTGATCAGGTGGGCGATAGGCACTGTTTGACATTGTTTCAATAGTACCAAACAATATCCCGTTAGGTGACATCACCCACGCGATTAACTCTCTCTCTCTCTCTCTCT
The DNA here is from genome assembly GCA_946807835.1 of Ailanthus altissimus. Classification (NCBI taxonomy): domain Eukaryota; kingdom Viridiplantae; phylum Streptophyta; class Magnoliopsida; order Sapindales; family Simaroubaceae; genus Ailanthus; species Ailanthus altissimus. Next base: position 17,596,594 of record OX327710.1, on the reverse strand, counting down.
CTATATATATATATATATATTGTTTAAGAAAAGGATCCAAACTAGAAACTTCAAGTTTAATCGAAAAGTATGGTTTCATTGTAACCTTCTTACTCAGAGTCTTTTCTAGGAAAAATAAAAAAGATCAAGTTAGTTTCATTAAAAAAAAAAGTTAAAATTTTTAAATATGAAAAATTAGGGAGAATCCAATTCTGAACAACAGTAAAATGAAAAAAAGATATAATTCTTTGTGTTGATCAGCTTTTTATCAATTTGTTCTTGTCCTTACTCCATGATTCATGTTTTATTGAGAATTGGATTCTCCCAGATATGAAAACAATTCTTAACAGTAGTGGCATCAATGCTATGTTCAAAATATATGAGAAAGTGTAGTAATACTCGATTTTGAATAGAGTTTTGGTGCCATTTCAACAATTTTATCAGCCCTTGAATTAAAATAATTGAATGGTTAGATAATGAAGTCGTTGGAGAATGAAAATTAATTTTTACAAAAAATAGGTTAGAGAAATTTAGTTTAATTATTTGCTTTCATATAATTAAAATTAGAATCGTAATTCTTTTTTATTTTCATATAACTTAGTTTCATTATTTGCTTCCATGGCCTTTTTTTCAATTTGTTTTCTGTTTACAATTTATATTATTTTTTCTCTATTAATTACTTCGGGGAATGAGGAAATTTTTATTAAATAAATGTAAAAATTGCACCAAACGGAGGATGTAATGATCCTTGCTCTCTCAAGAAGCATAGAGAAGTACATTTTATGCAGGAATCATTGCAGAAATGAAATTAATTTTTTCATCCTTTTCATTTGGCGACAGGTGAATTTTGGAAAAGTAAATCAAAGTATCTAACAACAATCAACTATATATTATCCATATTTCCTAGGAAAAATATTTGCGAGAAATTAAATTAGAACACACTTGTTTTAACAGTGAATGCAAGGATAATATGACCATTTTTTTTTTTACAAGCATCAGCTTACGCCGCTGTAGAATTCTGAACAAGAAATCAATTGCACTGCACAATATATGAGACGGAGAAGAGAATCTGAATTCATATGATCAGATAGTAGAATTTTTCTTTTTTGAAAAAAAAAATGAAGAACAAAAACTTTGTAGAAGCATTCTTCTATTCAGGATAAATGCGTAGTTTCATTTTAACAGGACCTTGAGAATAATTAAGTGCTAATTACTTTTGACAGGTTAAATCTGTTTTTCTTTTGATTCTGAATCATAATTGATTAGCTTAATTGAAAAAAAGCACCAACATTAAGATACCTTTTTTTCCAATACAAGGTATAAAAAGCAAAATTAAATAGATTTTTCGGTAAAATAAACTTACCCCGTAACTCGAGAAATAATTTAAAAAAAAGTTAAAAAACATTCCTAAAAATATGATTTCCTATTGAATTAGGAATATGACTCAAATAATAATTATTAAACTAATAAAACATTAAAAAAATAAATTAAAATAAGACTTAAATTAATTAAAATATTCTTAAAAATTAATAAGCTCTAATTTGGTTAAGAATTTTTATCGTTCTTAAAATGCATCAAACATATTCTCCATTTCCAGTTTATTTAGTCATCATTTGTGATTAAGAAGTAGAAACAACTTCAGATGAAATTTTATGTTGTGTGGTTCTTTGAAATAAGCAAACCAACTGTTTTGATCTTTGGAAATTCGGTTATCCTTCAACTAAGTTTTGATTGAATATTTGAACACTTCAACTTCATTTGCTTGTATAATATTTGCTTAATTAAGTATGCCAAGTGGTTAGGCCTCTAATAATTTTGCTTACCGAATATTAATCAAAAGATCAGTTGACACAGCCTCTGTGCTTATGGTAGAATCTGTTTGGCCAAAATCTGATTTCCTATGACATTCGCACTAGTGTTCTTACTTTCTATTTTCTGAAACTTTGCTTCCATAATTAAATCTGTTGAAATGTTAAATATACATCACAAAATATATGTTCCATCAACTAAACCAAAATTTGTCCAATTGCTGTACCACTTTTACAGGAAGATCATATTCTCAAATTGTTCTGAGTCATAGACTCACAAGACATAAAAAGCAGAACTTTCTTCACAAATGGGCACTATTAGCAAGCTGTGGTTTTCCTGAGTAATTCATGTATGATGTTGAAGCGGAAGCATACAAACAAACAAAATCACTCAAGCAATATATGCAGAACAAGTAATTAAGGAATAAAGAGAGAAAAGATAGAAGAAGAACATACAAAGAATTATGTGATTCAGCAACTTGCCTACGTCCACAGCGGATCAAGATCACACTCTTCTTATTAAGAATCACAAGGTATTGACAAAGTATTCCTTTTACAAAAAAGATCACAAAGAAAACTCTCTCTTGCACTCTAAGGATTTTCTCTCACAAAGAACTATAAAAAATTCTTCAATGATTACTTAGATATATTGAGTTATCACCAAGATATGTTTACAAACCAATTGACAATCTTTATATAGGCTTTAAGACGTCTTAAATTTATCCTAAACATGTAGGAGTCGTATTAGAGAGTCCTGAAGCAAGTGGGAGACGAAATAAGGAAGTTTCAATTCGGGAAACACTTTCCGCTCCCAATGCCGTGGCGCTCACCGCCACGGCACTCGTCACCTAGCGCTGCGGCGCTAGTGCCTGGTCGCCGCAGTGCTGGCGCCTGATGCGCCCCTCTTCATTTTTAGCCTTCTTTTGTGTCCGTCTTCAATCCTTACGCACCCTACACACTTGACTTGTTCTCCAAATCATATATCAATAATTTTTAATCAATATTCTCACATATGATATAGATATGTGAAATATGAACCAAGTACTATATAGCATCTTATACGTTCTTCTATCAAGATCCTGTATCAGTTTAAATGTGCTTGCTAATTATCATGGTTTATTTCTTTAGGGGTAGATACTTGATTTCGTATACAAATTTCTTGCCATTGCCTCATTAGTATTGGTGGCATGCTAGAGAGCAAATAAGGGGATGTGATCAGCTGAAGCAGAGAGAAAAAATTTCCATATCCTGCTTTTTTCTTTACCAGTTTGCATTCTTGTTTGGTTTTCTTCATCCAATACACGAGTAAAAAGCAATGATTCGTATGCTCTATATCCGTCCTTTTACTCTTATTGCAATACTCAATCAGAATGCTGAATATCACTATATGATGTGATTGTTTTTGTTTGACCTCTCATTTTCAGAATTAGTGTTGAATGTGACTGAATCACATCAGAACTTTCACTACATTAGTCTTTTGAAAAAAAATGGGACTATGCCTACTTGCCAAATTTAGAAAAGAGGAAAAGGAAATTATCCCAGATAGAAGCTCTGGTTTACTTTTATTTATATGGAGATAAGGTCTCTAGCAAGTGGAACAATCATCCTATATGGACACACTCTTACTTTATCAAACAAATAACTTAGGAGTTAAATATTTTGTTGTTCATTCAGGGCCCCTTTGATCTTGTCGTAAAGAACAAAAATATAGTACAAGATTTTGCATTCGAAGTTAGTTTCCCAGTCATTCATGCACTCATCATTGGTCGTTGATTTTTGCATTTTGTTGGGGAATTTACAAAGAAATTACAAGTAAAATTACAAATAATTTCTTTCTTCCTAGAAGCACGTAGACAATCAGGCTGAGGCGTGGATATCTCGCTCTCTTTAAGGAGATTCAAGCCCACTAGTGCAGTAGTCTATCTCTTGACTTGTCCCCTCCAAGATACAACAGCCCAACTGAAACGTTATATGACTCACACCTATCTGCACAAGGAGATGAGATCAAAGCTACACAACACGAACACTTTTCTTTGGCCAATAAAAGAACACAAGAGAATTGAAAATTGATCAGAAAAAGATGGGGGAGACTTATATAGATGTATATGTATACCTAATTAATAAATACTAATCAATTAATCTTCCAAGTAAGAAGATGAAAGATGAGAAGACTTCAAATTAATAGGAAGATGAAAGATGAAAAGACTTCAAATTAATAGGAAGATGAAAGATGAAAAGACTCCAAATTAATCTTCCACTAAAAACATACTAATCAATTAATCTTCCAAGTAAGAAAATGAAAGATGAGAAGACTTCAAATTAATAGGAAGATGAAAGATGAAAAGACTCCAAATTAATCTTCCACTAAAAACAACAATTAATATTGAAAATGTACCAACATTCCCCCACTCATTTTCAATATTAGCTGGAAAAGAATACGAACACGAATATCGGCCAAAAGACGAATTATTATGCATCATGAAGGTGTGACTCTGCATTGAACCTCCATTAGTGAAACAATAACTCCTACTCCAGAGTTGATAGTAGTCTCAGACTTGAACTAACCACTGTTTAAGGGAAATAAGAATTACTGCTCACACATAATAATTCAGGTGTTAATAAAATAAGCTTTAATAGCCAGCACATTATGGCCTTGTGCTAATCCCAGTTTTCATGAGTGTATATGAGAACTAGCCCAATTCTTATTAAGAGCGGCTTCACTCTCACACTCATATAGGTAAAATCCGTCAAGGATGTTCCTGTAACTGTAACATCCCACTCAAAACGAGATACAGATTTTATTAAGAGTTTAAATAAACTCAACCCTCCAAAACGTTACAGGCATGCACTCTACACCATAGGGATGAGCAAAAGGTGAGTGCACCTTCGACCATCGTATGATTCGTTCTTCCCATTGAACCTTGTTCTTAGGATCTTTAATCACAAGGTTGGGTATCCTCATACATGATTCATGATTGTACGGGCTTTAATCCCATCCCCCTCGATGTACTCCAAACCTTTTCTCTTGTCAAGGCCTTGGTCAATGGATCTGCAAGATTATCACAAGATCTCACATAAGTCACATTAATGGTACCATTACTCAAATAAGATCTCACAATATTGTGTTTTCTCCTTATAGGTCTGGATTTGCCGTTATAATAACGATTTTTCACTCTGCCAATAGCAGCAGTACTATCACAGTTAATCAGAATGGGCGATATCGGCTTCTCCCAAATTGGAATCTCATACAACAAATCTTTCAACCAATTTGCTTCTTCACCTGCTGAAGTCAAAGCAATTAACTCAGCCTCCATGGTTGAATTAGCAATAATGGTTTACTTCTTTGATTTCCAACAAATTGCGCCACCACCCATTGTGAATATATAACCAGAAGTATAACAAGAATCATCCGACGCAGTGTTACCTGCATCACTAAACCCTTCAAGTACAACAGGATATTTATGGTAAAATAAACCATAGTTTTTAGTGTCAAGTAAATATTTCATAACTCTCTCAATGGCTAGCCAATGCTCTTTACCTGGCTTACTGGTAAACCTGCTAAGTACTCCAACTGCATAAGCAATGTCAGGTCTAGTACAATCAGTCGCATATTTCAAACTACCAATTATGCTAGCATATTCCTTTTGATTAATTACATCACTTTCATTTTCCACATGAAGTAATTCAACACTAGAATCAAAAGGAGTACAAACATGCTTGCAATCAACAACATTAAACTTTCTCAAAATTTTCTCAACATAGTGCGACTGATCAAGAAAAATACCATCACATGTTTTAGTAATTTTCATGCCTAAAATTACATTAGCCTCACTAAGATCTTTCATATCAAAATGACTCTTAAGCATATTTTTTGTTTCATTAATAACACTTAAGTTTGAGTCATAGATCAATAAGTCATCAACATATAGGCTAATAATAACATGTGAATTACCCCAAGATTTATAATATATGCATTTGTCACACTCATTGGACTTATATCCATTTTCAATCATACAAGAATCGAATTTCTCATGCCATTGTTTAGGTGTCTGCTTTAAGCCATAAAGAGACTTAGTTAACTTACAGACTTTGTTCTCTTGGCCAGGCTCTACAAAACCTTCAGGCTGGTCCATATAAATCTCCTCGTCCAAATCTCCATTCAGAAAAGCTGTTTTCACATCCATTTGATGAATGATTAGATCATGAATAGATGCAATAGCAATCAATAATCTAATGGACGTAATTCTTGTAACAGGAGAAAATGTATCAAAGAAGTCAAGATCAGCTTTCTGTTTAAAGCCTTTAGCCACAAATCTAGCTTTAAACTTATCAATGCTACCATCTGGCTTGAGCTTCTTTCTCAGGATCCATTTACACCCAATGGTTTTGCAACTAGGAGGTAAATCCACTAATTTCCACGTATTATTGGAAGTTAGTGACTCCATCTCATCGTTGACAGCTTCTCTCCAAAATATTGCATCAGGAGATGAAAGAGCTTCCTGCAAAGTAACTGGATTTTTCTCAATATTATAAACAACATAATCTGGGCCAAAATCTTTTTCAACCCTAGCTCTTTTACTTCTTCTCGGTTCAAACTCAACATTTTCTTCAACTTGTGAAGCAGGAGTAGAAGAACTAGGTTGTGAAAAACTTTGTTAGTTGCCCCCACTATTTTCAGATTTAAAAGGAAATTTCTCTTCATAGAAGATAGCATCACCTGATTCAAAGATCACATTATTTTCAATATCAAGAAATCTATAAGCTGTACTATTTAGAGCATAACCAAGAAAAACACAAGTAGAGGCTTTCACGCCCAGTTTAGGCCTTTTAGGGTCGGTTAACCTCACAAAGGCTAAACAGCCCCACACACGAAAATAACTCAAATTTGGCTTGTGGCCTCTCCACACCTCAAAAGGTGTGATCTTTGTTTTCTTGTGAGGCACCATGTTCAACACATAACAAGCAGTTAAAACCGCTTCACCCCAAAGATTAGAAGGAGCACCTGAATCAATCATCATAGCATTAGTCAAACCAATCAAGGTTCTATTTTTCCTTTCTGCTACGCCATTAGATGCAGGAGAATATGGTGGTGTAGTTTCATGTATAATTCCTAATGATTGTATATAGGAATTAAACTCAAAAGACTCATATTCTCTCCCTCTATCACTTCAGAGCCTCCTAATTTTTCTCCCTAATTGATTTTCAACTTCAAGAAGGAACTCTTTAAATTTCGCAAAGGCATCACTTTTATTTTTCATCAAATATACAAAAGTATACTTGGAGCAATCATCAATAAAAGTAATAACATATCTATTTCCTCCTTTAGTCAAAAACCCTTCAAATTCACAAATATCAGTATGAATCAAATCCAACAATTCTAAATTTCTTTCAACACTTTTGTGAGGTTTCTTGGTGATTTTAACTTTACTACAAGTCTCACATTTCTCAAAATTCTTTTTCACAGTTGGAATTAGATTCAAGCTACTCATGATTCCCACATATTTATTATTTATGTGACACAAACGTGCATGCCAAAAATTCAAAGAAGAAAGCATATAAACGGAAGTAGATGCTTTATTATTCTCAACATTCAATTTAAACATGCCATCACAAGCATAACCCTTGCCCACAAATACACCCTTTTTGGTAATCACATATTGATCGGATTCCATGATCTGTTTAAAGCCAGCCTTATTAAGAAGAAAACTAGACATCAAATTTTTCCTCATAGAATGAGTATGCAACACATCTTTCAAGGTTAACATCCTTCCGAAAGTAAACTTGAGCTCCACCTCACCACTTCTAAGCACTTGAGTAGTTGACGAATTATCAAGCATCACTGTTGTTGGCTCCTTATAAGGAGTGTATTTCTTGAACCAATCCTTATCAAAGCACACATGTCTATTGGCACCAGAATTGGCCCACCATCCTTCCACACTTGAAACCATATTCACATCGGTGATCATTGCAACATATGGTTCTTCGGTAACATGAGCTTGAGGAATAAGCTCACGTTTCCGGTGTCGGCAAAATCGAGCAATATGCCCACTCTTGCCGCACACAAAATAAACTGAAGGATGAGATTGGTTCTTGTTCTCTTGGCTTGGGTTTCCCTTATTTTTATGGTGAGGCTTCCCAAACTTTTTCATACTCTTCTTCTTAGGCTGAAAATGACCATGTCTCATATGATTAGTATTTTTGGGCAAGGTATTATTTGACGAAACTAGATTTACCTTGGTGGAGTTAGCATTGCTTTCTTGCATAAGAACATCTTGTCCTCTTGCTTCCTCCTCTACACGAATGCATGTAATTAATATCTCCAAGGAAATCTCCTTTTGCTTGTGACGCATGGTTTTTTGGAACTCTCTCCAAGAAAGAGGCAATTTATCGATGATTCCAGCCACAACGAGATTGTCTCCGATCTTGACACCCTCGGATGTGACTTCAGCGACAATCATTTGGAAATCCTGAACTTGCTCCGCAACCGATTTTCCATCCACCATTTGAAAGCTGAAAAAGTGGCTTGCAGCATATTTCTTTGCGCCAGCCTCCTCGGTGTCATACTTACTCTGCAAAGCTTTCCAAATCTTTTTGGCAGAAGAGTAAGTGGTATCATAATAATCATAGAAATGATCAGCAAGACAATTCAAGAGATAATAACGGCACTTATACTCATCTTTTTCATATTTCTGGACTATTTCTTCATGGTCATAGAGCTCATCTTCGTTCATGCCCTCGGTACTCTCCTTGTTTGGATTTTTGCCGGTAAGGACGTAGGCCACCTTGAGAAGATTGAGATAGAAAATGACTTTCCCCTTCCACCTCTTGAAGTGAGCTCCTTTGAAGCGGAATGGCTTGTTGAGATCTTCAACATTGTCAGACAACTTCTCGGGTACAGGTTCCATATCTTTGAATCTCCTTAAAATTGTTGGGGAATTTACAAAGAAATTACAAGTAAAATTACAAATAATTTCTTTCTTCCTAGAAGCACGTAGACAATCAGGCTGAGGCGCGGATATCTCGCTCTCTTTAAGGAGATTCAAGCCCACTAGTGCAGTAGTCTATCTCTTGACTTGTCCCCTCCAAGATACAACAGCCCAACTGAAACGTTATATGACTCACACCTATCTTCACAAGGAGATGAGATCAAAGCTACACAACACGAACACCTTTCTTTGGCCAATAAAAGAACACAAGAGAATTGGAAATTGATCAGAAAAAGATGGGGGGAGACTTATATAGATGTATATGTACACCTAATTAATAAATACTAATCAATTAATCTTCCAAGTAAGAAGATGAAAGATGAGAAGACTTCAAATTAATAGGAAGATGAAAGATGAAAAGACTCCAAATTAATCTTTCACTAAAAACATACTAATCAATTAATCTTCCAAGTAAGAAGATGAAAGATGAGAAGACTTCAAATTAATAGGAAGATGAAAGATGAAAAGACTCCAAATTAATCTTCCACTAAAAACAACAATTAATATTGAAAATGTACCAACACATTTTGCATTATAATGTGCCATTACTTTGTTAATTTCATTTTCTTCTACGCTTATATTGACGATTATTTGCAGTTTGGACTAAACACTATATTTTGTCTTGGAATGCAATTATCAAGGGAGTGGATCAAGCAGTGATGCTATGAATCCAAGGTTAGTGTTTCAGCTTTGCATATCTGAAAAGACTGTTTTTACTCATGTCTTCGTTATAAAAAAGATCTAAGTTTGTTTTTTCATATAGCAAAAGGGGCGGGTTTGCAGAAATAACTTCTTCTATGACGAGTTTGTAGGGGAAAAATCATATTTTCCGTAATTTTGTTATTAGAGATCCCATCTGACTGTTGGATTATAAGGCAGTCTAAGAAAATGTTCCATACTAATAAATTCAGGTTTATAAGCATAGATTTTAATGCATGAGATCTTGTAACACTTACGAATGAAGATTTGAAAACACTGCTTATTTATCTGGTATTGACTATAATTTACAAGAACATTTTGTAGTCTAAAAATCAGTAATAATGCTTCGTATAAATTGGTACAGTTCAATCTAATATTTTGTTTATTCGAATTTGATTGTCATAGCTCTCTAATTTAGATTAAGTTTATTGTTATATGAACTGCATTATCAATATTGATCCCAAAAAGAAACTATAAGTACAACTAGTTCGTAAACAATCAGCCAATGGAGTAAAAGAATTCACATTTAAAATAAACAAATTCAAATTTGAAAAAGATCTTTTGATTCTCTATCCGTCTAGAGTAATGATTAAATTTTAAAATTATACTTTTAATTTCATAATGGGTTTACTTTTAAAAAAAAATTATTTTTTTGCAATCAGTTAATCACCATTAAAAATGTAATAATAAAGAGTCATTATTAGAGAGTGATTGTGCTCTATACATATGCATATAAAATATTAATTCTAACAAAGGTTGCCTATCTCATACATTATTCTGATGCATAGAATTTCAAGTATAGTCATAAAAGTTTCAAGTGTCAAATCCATTTAATTAAAGATTAAATGTTGTTAGAGTGGATGTAAAAGATACACCTTTTGTTTTTTTGTTAAGATGTATAAGTGCTATGTCTTTAAAATTATTTTCACCCTATAATGATCTTAATCAAGATACAAAAAAGAATTTGAATGATATAATAGTTTTCAACATTTAATAATAATGTAATTATAAAGTTACACACAAATATAATTATTTGAATTACAAGTAAAATTTTAAAATAATATTTAATAAATTAGTAGAGTAAAAGAATAAAAAAAAAAAGAGATGGTATATCTTTCAATTGAGATATGTCTGCAAAATATATCTCTCAAGAGAGATAAAATTTATTCAAAAGACTACAATGATTACAAACTTAGTGGCTTTTTTTTAAATGTCACATCTCTAACAATTAGCTCTGCAACACTCGGTACTTATTAAGTTAAATTTAAGAAATCCAATTGAACATTCGTAATATTTAGAATCTTCAACGCTGCAGCGCTCAAATAGCAACACTGCAACTCCCAAGTTATTTTTTAACAATTTAGTTTTTTCCTTATTATTTCTCATTGAATTTTTTTCTCTACTTTATGTACTTAAAATATATTTATTTATTTGAAATACACTTGTAATATCTAATAAGAAAATGATCCAGAAACCTCAACAAGTATAGTCTTTTCATAATACAAGATAAATGGACAAAATCTTTCGATACGAATGCCAATATAAATCTTTCAAGCATATACTTGTTATTTTCATGCAGCTGTTTATTGAAACTGTAAGATCACGTAAGTTTTTCAATTGAAGATATAGATAACATACTTCCTTTCATTTGAGATCTTCCCCTAATTGTACAGACATTTCTCATTGGTGATCTCCTTCTTCTACAAATCCTGCTTGCAGATTTGTCATTGAAACTTGCATGGTAAATTAAAACTCTTGTATAACTTGAATAATCAATGTTGAGGTGTCACTTGGCATATAGCTTTGCAAGGGGCTTAGAAATCTAATTTATGCCATAAGGTATATCTTTTTTCTTTTTTTTTTTTAATTTCTCTGCACGAAGCTTCCTAATGCTAATTGTAGGCCAAAAGTCAAATTCCAATGGAGAGCCACTTTTCCAGAGGAATCTTATCGTCATGCCTTCAGGCAATGTGAAGAAAGGTTGATGCAAATGCTGCAAATAATGTGTCATTTGTGTCTGAGGAATTCTTGTCATCTAAATTTCCAAAACTATATTTGGGAAGGTGAATTTTTTTTACTTTGAATTTTCAGATGCTCAGAATTTCTGGACAAAACCGAAAGAAAAGATGTTACGAGCTCAGCTTTGAGTGCCACCCCAGATCAGTTGATAGTTAGCTTCCTATAAAACATGAATCTAATAGTCTGATTGTAACATCCTAGATTTTCGCGCGTGCAGAACATGTCAAAAGATAATAGTACTAATTTTATTATAAAATTAAAGTATTATATTTTATATTTTATATTTTTTATAAAAATTCGTCAAATTTTTATTCATTAAATAAAAAATTCTCAAAATTTCTTAATATAAAGACAAAGATAAATTTTTAAAATAGATTCTCAACTTTTTGATCGTATTTATAACTTAAAGAAGAACAATATTTAAAATTATTAAAGACATAATTTTCTCTTCTCAAGTAAAAGATAACTCTTTGAATACCAATTCTAAGGTAACTCAACAGATTAAAATTTAATTTACAAAAACGTTAATGACAAATGGTGAGTCGTCAATTCGATAAGTAAAATTATTTATAATATATGAGAGTTTTTGTTTGAAATGTTGTAAATTTTTTAAGATATCATCAATAATATTAATAAAAAATTTTGATTTTAAATTTTTCAAAATAAAATTTTTTAATATCATAAATCATTATAAAAATTGATTCAATAATAATTTCTTGTAACTAACTGCCTCTACGATGTACTTTGAATTTTCAACAATAAGGAAGCATCTATCATGGACTTGCAAGTATGTGCTTAAATAAGTCATTTTTCTGTTGCATAGAATTTTATTATAATTGTGCAAAGCAAATAAAGATAGAAGATCTGGATTTTAATCTGTCAGGGTTGACCCCATATCTGAATTATTCTTTATCCCACAAAGTACCTTATTACGCATTTACAAATGAGATGTTGCTAAAGCCAGACAAGCCCACTTCCAAATTTAGGCTCAACTTAGAGCCCTGCAAAGCCATGCTTGAATTGCAAACAGTGGTACTAATTCTGCAGATTCCACAGCATTTAATCTGGTGTTCCATACAATTTTGACCAGCAGACATGTTCAATATTATATTTAACCGTAGGCAAAGAAACAATTAGCCATTAATATGATGCTACAGGGAGAGAGTGACTTCTCATCACAGAACCAAAATGAATCTTATCCTATAATAACTGAGTTTGGTCCTTTAGATGCACCAACTTCTTGAACAATAGGGACCATCCAGCTCTTTCAAATAAATGCAAGTAGGATTCTGCAGACTTTCACCTACGTTAATGCCTATGGTAATGGATGATCAATCAATACCACATTCACTAACATGATCAGCTTTTTAAGAACTCCAATGTGCTCCAAGATTAATTGCTGGAGAGAGAAGCTTACTTCTGATCAAAAGGACATGCCACTGTAGGATGTGTAATAGAATCAAATTCCTCACTAACTGTAGGACAGGCTTCTTTAATGATAGATCTTGACCACTCAATTTATGGATCCCATTGTTCATCAAATGGCTTAAAATCATGGATTACTACTATAAGCTTTCACCAAATCAAGTACCTTTGTTTTTGCGTATTAATCAATACAGCCCTGCTTTAGAAAAGAAGTCAAAAACGAAAAGACATTCATAATCTTTGGATTCCGAGGTCCTTACTCTCATAGTTTTAATTTTAACATCTTTAGCACCAAAAACAGTGTCTATGGACATATATTTAAATTTACCAACTTCCTCTTAGTCAATAAATTCTGTTATGCCTGTGATTTATGATCATCCAATCAAATGGGTCATCAAAATTCAACTTGAAAAAGAGAGAAAGGGCAAAGAAAACAATATATAGGAAGAGTATGGACAAAAAGAAGATAAAGTAAAGCCAAATCCAAAGAAACTTTTCCTTTTCGACACCATTAGATTTTCTCTACCTAACCTTAAGAAACTCAACTGTCCCATCTCTTATCTTTTTATACGGGAAGAAACATTTGACGAAGAGGCCAAAATTAGATCTTTATCTGTCTTGCAGATAGAGACTCTGATATTAGAAAGCCTTGCTATACAATAGTAGAGGAAAATATGCTGATAAGAGAATCCATTCAAAAGACCAAGAACTTCATTCAGAAAAGCCTCGTAAATCTCAAGTCACTCTTCTTTGGAGGTTACCAAAAGCTGCCAAAACCTCTTCTATTAAACCCCTTTTCTTGCAGTATTGGCAAAGCAAAAGATAATCAAGAAGAACAATACTATACCGATTTTTGTAATGCATGGGAGTCTGATCTTGAAGAACCTAAGCAGAGAAGGAAGAATAGTGTCATTGCATCAAAAAAGCAAGTGAATGAAGAAAATGCATGCAGTGGAAGCTTCAGAAAGTTTGCAGATCAGAATCCACTGAAGAACAATCAAGAACAGAGAAAAAAGGAAGACAAGAAAATGGGAAGTTTCCGTATGGATAAAAGAGGAGAAGGTTCTAAAAACACGAATCAAGAGGGTTATGCGTTGGCACAAAAGATGAAGCAATTGGATATGATGGATGTTGGTGATGTAGAACATGTGTTGGATATAGAAGAGGCACTTCACTACTACTCTCGCCTTAAGAGCCCGGTTTATCTTGACATTGTTGACAAGTTTTTCATGGACATGTATTCAGAATTCTCTGTTCCCCAAGCCTCAGTTATTAACAATTCTAAGCGAAGACTTGGCTCCATTAGGCTTTAGGTCTCCAAGTTTGTAAGTTCTTCCCTGTACATATTGATATGTCATCTATTCCTGTTTTTCTTTTCTTTTTCTTTTGTTTGTGTTGTTATGCTTGTGGTTTGACATTAAGTTCTCTAGATCTTTTTCCGTATTGCTATTTGCTTCAGCCCGTCTTGTTTCCAATAAACTATTTGTAACTTTTTTTTTTTGGATTAACAACTATTTGTGAGTTTAGGCATTAGAAATCCAGATACCTGTTCTTTTCTTGCAGGCTTTGAATTTACTCATTGACCTGCATTTTTTTTTCTATGATTTGGTATTCTGTTTTGGTCTAATAGACTGAATCATAAATTAATACAGTTACGGTTTCAGTCATGATGAGGATATTGGATGTTCTCTTTGCACATATGTTTAGCTGTACTCATCAGCATGAACCCTGTTCATCAATATAAAATTTCAAAAAGCAATATAATGGAAAAATAATGGAACTCATGAATTATAATTTGATGAAAAAATCAGTACCATTGATAGCATTGAAATAAGGGGCTGAAAACTGTTACCTTCCTGTATTCTGGATGTTACAACTAGAATGGATCAACGCAAAGATGAGCAATTCCTAATTATATTGAACAACTTTACACATTATGCAACTGTAAGAGGTGAAAATACAGTTCATTAAAACATCAAAAACCTGAATGAATATCTTATTCATCTCTCTCTATTCATGTCACCTTTGAACAATTGAGACGGATCTCACCCATTGGCCCTGTCAAGATTCGAAGATTTGAGAGCTTCATCATGGCCAAAGCAAAGTCTCTGCAGAACAATGAGACATCTGAAGCATAAGCTTTCACCCAAACCCCAGTTTCTAGCCCAGCCATAAGCTGCTGATCAGCATAGAGGACTCCTTTATTTTGCAGAAGACTGCGATAGTACACTGTGCCAAAACCTGCTCTACTTCCATCATAAGTCACATTTATTCCAGGCTGCTTCGCCGAGGAAGCTATTGAGTCTTCAAAGAAATGCAATGATCCCGTTGGTGATGAGGGTGAGGCATCAAATTTTGGTGATTGAGCTGTTGATGGTGATGGTGAGACACCAAAATTGGGTGATGGATCTGTGGATGAGGATGGTGAGCTGTGAAAGTTATGTGATGCAGCTGTTGATGAGGGCTGTGAGTCATTGAAGTCAGATGACGGAGCATCGGATGATGAAGTTGAGCCAACAAAGAAATGTGAGGGTGCTGGTGATGTTGATGAAGTGTTTTTGCATATTGATCTCAATAGGTTGAGAAAACCAGGATCCAGGGATGGGTCAGGTTCATTACTCCTGCCAAAGTTATACAGACGGTTTTCAAAGAATTTGCAGTGGATGATTCCAATGTTGTGAGCACCTGCAAACAAAGAAAGGAGGGAGCAATCAAATGCTAATACATCGCTCATAGTAGACATTTCCATAGCAAGCTGGTAGAAAAACAACCACAGTCAAAGAACAATACTAATTACTATCATAAAGCTAAAACATAACAAGATTGGGAATCTAATGAATCTTTGAACTAACTGTGATTAATACTTATGTAATCAAATGCTTGGAGAAGGCTGCCACAAAGGAATAATCTTTAGTGAAAACATGCACGAATTGCCTCATTATAAGCAGAAAAAATCATACTAAATGTACTGTATTCCAATACATATCTTAATCAAATGAAAGACGGATATTATAATACTGAGGAAGTCTGAGGTATAGGAAATAAAAAAAAAAATGTTCAATATATCATGTTGTGTTATGCTGATTTGAAAATAAGAATAATAAAAAGACTTCTCAGCTAAGCCAAAATGTTGTACTAGGCACAGTTGGGTGAAACTCTTTTTTTTTTCGCCCTTTTGATTAAAATTTAACAATACTCTAGTTTCCTTTTCCTACACTTCTCAAAATCAAAGTGATCGGAGCTAAACTATCAAACTATCAGACAGAATGCAGAAAATCACAAGAAAATTTGAGCTGTAAATCAATCAAACAAGGATCGGTAATTTCTATATGCCAAAAATGAAGAAAGGCAAATAGCAGGAATTAAGAGAATCCATACCCAAGAAACTAACAGTTTCTCTTAAATCAAATCCCCTCGATGTGAGAGATGCAAGGGTCTCGTACAAATCTGCATTGGGTAAAGGCAGCTCAAATGTTGCCATATCTGCGAAAGCAACCATACTGTCTCTCCTTCCAGCATACAGTGGATAGAATGGGCCACCAGCCTAAAATCCAGGGATTCAGTTATTATATAAGATAAATAGAGAACCTGATTTCATAAATTTGATGAGTTATGTGAGAGAAGAATTTACCAGAACAACTCCTTCTCTAGCAGCCAAAGTAAGAATATCAGCACAAGAAACAACACCAGGACATAATTCTTCAAGTCCTTTCTTGATTATGTCAACTACATCGAAACCCTTGAGAGATTCATTGGGAGGAGATTTTTTCTCTGAGTGCATTCCTTCAGCATCATCCAGTAAAATTGAACCATCACAACGCTAAAGAATATCCCGTTTACGGAACAATTCAAAACAAAATCAGAGACAAATAACAAGAACCCAATTTTAATGTCTATACACCAGCAATTCACAAAATGGCTGAATCCAGATCAAAATGCTGAGAAAGTACAAGATTATCACCTGCTGAGAACAAATAGAAGGTGGAAAAAGATAGATAAAATAGTACAGTGGGGAATATCACATATACAATAAAATATAGATAAAAATCAGCGAGAGATAGAAATTAAGTTGAAAAGTGTTGAGATTGGTGATTTAAAATCATGTTTGAATATGTTTTGAGTTAGAAATTGATGAAGAGTCGATATGAGATTGAGTATGCATTGGACGAATAAAAAAGAGAAACGAAAATCCGAAAGCACGGAGAAAAGCAAAAACACAAGAGAAAATATTCTCCAAGTGTGAGTACCATAGCATTGAGCATGTTGTGGCATTGGGTCGATATCGCTTCTACATCATAGCGCTAGATCATGGTGCTACAGCTTCAAGTCGTGTAGAGTTTTTCGTTTTGTCTCGAATTTATGTCTTCAAATTAGTTTTGAATTTCATAAATACGTGGACTCTTATTACAACTAAAAGTATAATTTTTATGGGTATTTTATAGCCTATATAAACCTTGTAATTCATTAGAATTGTCAAACATCAACAAGAGAGAAAATAGAAAGCTTATATAGCGCTTAAGTGCTTTGTGTGCCAGAGAATGTTGTATAGATTCTTAAGAGTTCTGACTATTAAGTATTGCTTGTAATCTCTTGTGAAAAGATCTTTGTACCCTTGAGTTTTTTGTGAATTGAATAAAAAAAAGTTATAATCTTATGATTCACTGTAAATGTAGACATTTGTTGTCAAACCACGTATATTGCTTGTGCCTTCTTTTATGTGATTGATTGTTTATTTTTGTGATTGTATGATTTCTTCTTATTCTTTGTTATTTATAAATGAAGTCTTCGGCAAAGTGCTTAGAAGGTCTTTTAGAATACACACTAAAAACTCCAATAAGTGATATCAAAGCTAAGGTTAATGCCTAAATGGTATAGCAGAACATAAGTTATTTATCTATAGCAATTCACAAGTATAAAGTAGAGAAGTTTAATGGAAAGAATGATTTCAATCTCTAGAAGATAAAAGTTATAACTCTACTAGTGAGTCAATGGTTAAATTTAACTCTTAAAGAGACTCAAGTAACAACTAACAAAGGAAAAAAAAAAACCTAAGCTATCTAAATCTGAATTTGATCATGAAACCATTCAAAAGAAATTCTATAGTACAATATTTCTATCAATTAGTGATAAACTTTTGAGAAAAATAAATGAAGAGAAGATGACAATAGGTATTTAGAAGAAGGTTAACGTCCTTTACATGATGAAATCTTTACCAAATTATCTGTATGTTAAGAAAAAACTGTATCAATTATCTATAGTTGAAGGAACTTCAATTAAAGATCATATTGATACCTTCAATAAGATAATCATAGATTTTGAGATGATTACTATCAAGATTGAAGATAAAAATAAGGCAATTATCTTGTTGTATTCTCTACCTCTGAGTTATGAGCAATTCATGGATACGTTCATAAATGGCAGAGAGAAATTAACAATGAGTAATGTTAAAGCCTAATTAAAATCAAAAGAATTAGGAAAGAGATCAGAGTTCAATAGTGTAGCAGAATTGGCTGCATATAGAGAAGGAAAGAACAATTAGTTTGGCAAATTAAAGAAGTATTATCATTGCAAGAAAGAAAGGCACTTGATAAAGGATTGTCCAAAAAAAAATGGAAAGAATAGTGGAGATGCTACAATAATCTATGAAGGGATTATAAGATTATAAAATCCTCGATAGCTTTTGATAGAAAGTATACTAGTAGGTAAGACTTGATTCTGGTTGCAGTTTTCATATATATCCTAATAAATTATTATTTACCAATTATAGATCTATTAACGGTAAAGTACTAATGAATAATGATATGACTAGTGAAGTTATGAAGATTAGTAGTAGAAGGATAAAGATGCATGGTGGGAAAAATTAGAGAATTACTTTGGTGTATAACATATTCCTAAAGTTAGAAGAAACCTAATATTCTTAAAAGTATTAGATTAAGAGGGATATTCATTAAAAGCAGAAAAAAGAATACTATAAAAAGTTAAAAGGATCTATAATGATGAAGGGTGACAAACACAAAGAGCTATAACTCCTTGAAGAAAATGTTGTAAATGGCTCAACACGAGTTGTTGAGGGATGTAGACTAATAGGCAGCATTAGAGTATTACTTACCAAGGTGACAAAGGTCGAATAAGAATGCATGATAAAGGTGTTGCTAGCAAGATTAAGCCACCAAGGTGTTATGATGATATCAAGAGTGATGCTAGAGATTATAATACGAAGACTACCCAAGGGAAGATGCAATCATATCTTTAGAGACCGAAGTCACGAGTTCAAGAAGAGTTAACTCTGTACAAAGACTTAATTAAAGTTAACGCTAAGTGATAGAGCGTTAGTGTAGATGAATCCTTAAAAGTTTTTTAAAGCGAAATTTTAAGTTAATGGGGGTTTGTTAGAATTAGTAATTCAAATTTGTGTTTAAACATAATTTTAAGTTGAAAATTAATAAAGAATCGAGATGAGATCAAGTACACATTAAATGAATAAGAAAAAGACAGAAATAGAAAGCTAAAAGTAAGGACAGGCATAAAAACATAAGGGAAAACATTTTTAGATATGGGCACCACAGCATTAGCTACTTATCATTGCAGTGAAAAAGAAAAAAGACCTAACACTGCGGCATTGGCCTGAGCGTGCCATAGCACTGAGTTGATATCACATATGCACCACAACACCAAATTGTGCAAAGTTTTCCGTTTTGTTTCGGATTTGTATTTTTCAAGTTAATTTTAGATTTTTTAAACATGCAAACTCTTATTTCAACTAAAAATATAATTTCTATGGATATTTTGTAACTCACATAAACCGTTATAATTCATTAAAATTGTCAAATATCAATAAGAAAGAAAATAGAGAACTTAGATAATGTTTGAGTATTTTGTATGCAAAAAAGTGATATATAAATCTTTGAGAACTTTAACTATTGAGTATTTTTTGTAATCTCTTGTGGGATGATTTTTATGATCTTGAGTTTTTTTGTAAACTGAATAAAAAAAAGATAAAATCTTATGTTCTACCATAAATATAGGTATTTATTATTGAATCACTAATATTATTTGTACTTTTTTTTTTATGATTGGTTGTTTATCTTTATGCTTTTGTAATTTTTTTTTAATTTTTGATTATTTATAAGTGAAATTTTATGTAAAACGCTTAGAAAAATTTTAGAATCTTGACTAAAAAAAAAAAAGAGCTTAAATCTAAAGGATTTTGTGAAAAGCGTTGAACAAAATTGGAACTAAGAAATTTCAAATTCACATGCATGAAACATATCGTCACAAAGACACCAAGAATGCTACAAAATTTAATAGAACCCAGATTAATATCAAGGAATGGCAAATTTTATATCCAAATTTAACAGGAAACACGCTTTGAAATCAGACGATGCTTAGGAGTTTAGAAAATTCAGTTAACCATGCAATCAAACAAGAAACTGTTATCAAAATCAACAGCCGACCAGATATTTACCAAGAAATGAAATACTAAAACACAACCTAGAGAAAACATAAAACAAGATCCCGGATCAAAATCATAGAGCTAAAATAAAACCCAAATTTATAAATAAAATAAAATAAAAAAGAGAGAGAGAGAGAAAGTAAAATCCGGATAAAAGATACCGAACTATAGCACGAATAGTTTCCTCAGCTTGCGGGCAGGAATCGCGATAGAAATCATACTCCATAGACCGGTGAGGCTCGCTGCCGCCGCCTTCCTCAACCTTCTCCCTCATAAACAAGAACGGGAACTTGTACCATTCTCTGGACGGAGAAGGAACCGGTTCATAATCGAGGGAATCAGAAAAAGGATTCGAGCGAGTGATGTTGAGGCCTTTCTTGGTATCGGCATTTTGATTCTTTAAAGTGATCAAGATTCCTAAGGGGAATACGAGGATGCTCACTCTTAGCATCATTGCCAGTTCAAAGATTGGGAAGAGCGTTTCGGATTTTTCCTTTTTTTCCCCTTGATTTTGGTTTTAATGGCTTTTGTTTCTACTCTCCTGGGAGTTTATTGTGGAGACCGTTGGCAGAATTTGTGTCGAGTTGCAGAGTTAGTTAACGCGGAGACTGGGCGTCCGAGGAGAAGAAAATGGGCGGGAAAATGAATGTGTGGAATGACAGAAATGCCCTTTGTAACTTAAAGTTTGCTGGGGCTGTTCGAGATGAGTAACCACTGATTTGACAAGAATACCCTTGCCTCAACATTACAATCAATTTTTGTTTTAAAAAAAAAAGTATTCAAATTAACCAAATTGCAGAGATAGTTGATGATATTTTACCTTCGAACAATTAATAGTTTTTCATTTACAATATTAAATAAACATTAATCTGAAAAACTTAAATTGATAAATAAAGTCACAACAATAATATTAAAGTTGTAATACCATCCAACAAGAAGTATTCAAATAATAAATCAAATTACATGCTCATCTTTACAATAGCATGCCATATAGCATGAAAATCCAATGCATGCTTATGACTTGAAGAATGAAAAGAAATTGGTATTACAGACACGAGGGGCAGACCCTTATTCCAATAAGGAGATCCCCAATATCTCAAATATGATGTAAATTATCATAATTAATGACTGGTAATCATTCAGCTAACTGCTGCTCGAGATACCAAACTTCTAGTAAGCTCCCATAATCACTTAAAAGGATTATCAACCTCACAATCGCAGCAATAATGTATGCAATGTCCTACATGAAAACAGTGTCCAAATTGTATTATGGCTTAAATCCAAACCTCCATATATGATCAGTAGCCGGACAATACTAAAACATTATGCTCTTTTAAACGCCTCTGGAAATGAGCCAGTTGTGTTTGTAATTGCATGATGCCTGCAGCCTTCTGAGAAAGAATGGCACTCAATCTAGAAACATATTCATCCAGCTGTTTCCCTGGTTGATCTGCTTCCACGAGCAGGTTCATCTCCTGCAAATGCAAATAAAATGAATGAGAATGACTGAATCTGTATTTACAAGATTAAATCCAAAACATCCAGCAGATCGGCATCCTGAACAAAGATTGATCATTGGAATCTTTAAACATAACTAACTAAGCCAACCATGCCCACCTAGCCCTATATCACTGAAGTAGTCAAATAACACACCTCTTTAACAATATTCATGGTATCCTCCACTTGTTTCCGGTGAGCATTTACAAGATCCTCCTCTTCCTGCATATATCCATAAGCCAGTGTGTCAACGAACTTTGGCTTCTACAAAAATAAATTAATCATTATGTTTTGCAGATTACCTGTAGAAGGGCATTCAAATCATCATCTGAATTTGAATACTTAAAACCAGATTTTGGCTGGTCCTTCCATTTTGTCAGACCATTAGGCTTTCGTAATTTATCCTCTGATGTAGGGAGATTGAATTGCTCTAGCTTCCCACCTTTCTTCCACCCTGGTTTCTCTGGTTCATAGGAATCCTCTGATGCATCAAAATCATCTCTTTCAATTTGTTCAGCCCATGCATCAGTGTCATCCTCAAAAGTAGATGCAGTGGGTAAAAGTGAAGATAATGGTGCAGTAGTTGATTCCTTCAAGTTTACAGTTGAAGACAATAAATCTTTTTTAGAACTGTTCCCTTTTGAAAGACTCTTCACCCTGGAATATAAGTTTTTTCATACATGAGGATTAACACATGAAGTAAATTCATACTATAATTATTTTCATGATCAGATAATTTCATTCACCTGTCAGCATATCTTAATGTGTTGAGAGTGTGTTCACAAGACCCTGAACTTGGTGAAATGCATGAGATCATAACAGTGCGTGAATTGCCAACAAATGAATCCCTCAGAACCTCAGTTAATTTACTGCCTCTGAAAGGAATATGACCCTGGTCATTGTCAAGAGCTCTTATGCATTCCTTTAATGCAAGTAAGCTCTTATTAATCTCCGCACCTTCCATTCTGCATCATACATCAGAGAAAGCTATTCAATAAGAAGCTAATTCACAAAATACAGACAACAAGACTCCTAAAGCATATTCTTCCAATAAAAAGTTGGTGCACAACTCCCAATAAAAACAGGGCATGCTGGAGGGATAATACTAAGAATTGCAACTTAAACTCAATGCACGACAAAAACCTGAACTACCACGAAAGGAAAAAAAACAAAGATACCACACCTTGTCTGTTTATCATTGTCTGTAGTATCAGCACCACGCTCACTTCCTGCAAGATCTATAAAAGAAAGCTTGCCAACAAGACGAGGGGGCTTTGATTCACTGCTGTCGGCTGACCTCTTGATAGCAAGCTGAAGTATGGCATGTGAACGGGAGGATTCCTCATTAGCACCTGTTGTGCCCGTGCTTCTTGTGGCATTCCCTTTCTCAATGAGATCTTTAATTGTCTCTACATCTGATACTCTGTACTCTTGCAAACCCACTATGCAAACTTGCTGCTTACCATCCTCTCTCATGCAAAGTTTTCTGCACAAGAAAATCTTCAGATTTTGAGCAATCACAGACTGCAATTGTTTACAAGATTCTGATGATAAAGGTTAAACCAACTTACTTCCGATCACTGAGGAGATCAAACAACTTTCCTCCATATATTTCAAAGAAGCTCACAAACAACTGAAATCCCTGGTTCCGATAAGTATGGTGCATCAACCTCAATATATCACGGGATGCTTTAATGGGCAATGGTTTCATGGTATACGTTTTTCCACTTCCTAAACCAGAAAAAATCATTGAGTGCAAGCTTTTCTTCAGCAATTGTTCAATCTTTGAGATGATTTGAAGGAAAAAAGGAAGCAAGACATTAATCATGGGAGGCAAGCAAATCATAGTAAAATCTATTTAATAAATACTTACATGTCTCATGCCAAATTACTACAAAGATCTAAAGAGAAGAATAAACTAAATATAAAAAGTTTCAAAAACAATGAGCATTAAGACTCTGAAAGCAACATTCTAAAAATATATATCTTAGATTTTGGAGTGGGTCATTCACCTGTTTGTCCATATGCAAAGCAAGTAGCTTTGGTGCGTTGAAAAATAATAGGAACTATGGGCTCCACAGTCTCCCGATACACCTACAGAGGACATGTGAGACCAAGATAAGCTATACCAACAATACCATTATCAGGAGCCATGTAATATTCTGGTTATATACAAACCTCATCATTTGAAACCTCCTCATTCAGCACAGCATCAAAAACAAATTCATGCTTCTCCAGATATTCTGTTAGGTCAACCTGCAAAAATCAATATCTAAAAGATCAATAAACATAGCACCTGAATAAAATACTACTCTGAAAATCAGTACATGATAGAGCAATGAGCTGTGAGTCTCAAATTAAAAAATAGGATGAAAATAAATAAAACATCATGGGGAAAAATAAATAATGGCTTTTTAAAAGAAAAATTACAAGTAGTAGTAGCAAAAACATGACTGCTGAAAATAAACATGCACTGCCATTATAAATGTTCCATGCTCTGTAAAAATAAACATGCACTGCCATTATAAATGTTCCATGCTCTGTAAAAATAAACATGCACTGCCATTATAAATGTTCCATGCTCTGTAGATTGTTAAACCATCTTGGGAGAAATCTGCACATGTTCAGGTAGCCTTAGTTTGTATTTCTTTGTTATTGTTTTATTCTCATCCATTTAAGGTTATCTCAAAGCTCCAATATGGGAACTGATATGAATTGGCTGGCTTTAACAATGATCCCTATGTTATCACTTGATCTCCTTAGATACCACAAGGTAGGGCAGTAGGGGGTAGAAAACCAACAAAAAAAACTCACCTTAAGTTTAGTTTCATGAACTGTTAGAGCGTTAGAACGTGTCTCTATAATATCTTCTTCGTTCTTTGCCAACTCCTTTTTATTGAGAGGTCTCTTGCGCACCTGCAACCCAAATATCACCAGCAAATGAAAAAAATTCAGACAGAAAGCATTAAATGAAGGCATTTGTTATATGAAGGTCAGACACTGCAAGGAGTGGAAACATCATTTTACTTCTTCAAGGCAAGCGAATTCAGTAATGTAATACATTTGAAACTCTCAATATTTACAAGCCATTCCATTTATCAGAATTTGATAGGCATTGCACATACAATGCAGTTTGCAGTTAAAAGTAATCAACAACCAAAACAATAGGAGTAAATGACACAAAAGTACAAGAACATACCACTACTTTGATCTTTGCAACAGAACTGGCCTTCTCTTTATCTACAGAAAAGCTTTTCAGGAGGTTGTTCTCTGGCAAACCACGAACTCTCCCTGTCTGTTTATTGTTTGCAATGTAGGGTTCAGAGTCATCAAAGCTTCTGCCTCGGACAGGATTATACAGAGAGGAGCCATCATACAGGCCCTGAACCGGCATCTATCCACCCAATACACAAAAGTTCAGCATATCTATGAATCAACAATGTATCACATCCGCATACACAAAAATACATAACTAGCAAAGGCAACTCCAAATTATGGCCAATTTAATCAGTTGTGCTATTAATGTTTTCCTCTTCCTATTTACGCGAAAATGCAGAACCCATATGAAATGCATATTGTATGTTTGTTGATTAACCGTGAAAACAAGGATAATAAAACCCAAAACCAGTTCAACAATTACTAGATCAGATACATCACCCACCTCAGGGAGAAGATCAGTATCAAAGGAATGCAGATCCAAGAGACCGGGACTGAACTCATTCGGGGACTGTTCGCCGCTCTTCTTCTGGTTTGAAGGACGTGAACTAACTGGTGGAGTTGAAGGCTCCATGTAAAACTCATTTCCTCCACCAAAACCCCTCTGGGCATCCCTATACATTCTCAAACCCTGCCCTCCTCCTCCACCACCACCATAGAAATTATAGTCCTGCTCTCAAGTGGCACAATTCAAAATCAACTAAACTAAATTATTATTGTAAATGAGTGTGTCTCTATCTATATACTATTCTCAAGGACCCTTCATTTAAAAAAAAAAATAAACCCAACTACTACAACTGTTTGATTCACTCTAAACAACCTACTTTCTGGGCGTCTTTCCTGTTTCTTATTAATGGAAAAATTAAATAAATAGATAAACGAGAGATTTAACATGAACAAAAAATTTCTTATGTTTGCTTTTGTTTCAGCAACCAAACATAATGTAAAGACCGATATTAAAGAATTAGATCAAATCAGATTCACCCAAAGCTCCATCAGAAAAGCACAGTAACAAAAAAATTTTAAAATATATAAAGGAAAAAATAAGTAATCCTCCCTGCTCAACTCCTAACAAATAATCAAGTCAATTACTAATTCAAAATTTTACTTTTCTTCTTTTCTTTTTTGTTCTCTTTCCAGCATTCTCTATGCGACCAACTATAAATTAAAACTCGTATCATTGCATTAGATCTATGCAATCCACACGTTTTCTTTCTTTTAAATTAGTAAGAAACAAAATGCACAAAAATTCAATTTTTTTTCCTCTTCGTTTCCTGACATTCTCAGCAACCAAACACAGACCAAAGCATTTTTCTTATTTAAATAATAATAATAATAATAAGCGCGAAGATCGAAACCTGAAGAGGAGGGATTGAGCCGTTAGCAGAGGACTGTTGAAGATACTGTAGACCAGCCGATTGAAGCCATCTCCCATTCGACGAACTATCGAGCAAGTTCTCAGACGACCACTGCCTCTGGTGGTGAACCCCGGCCGCACCCGATCTCTGCCTCCCGTTCATCTCTCTCTTACAACTATATTGCAAATCGAAGCTTTAAAGCTTTCTCTCACAAAAATGCCACAAAATGGTTGATCTCAAACACAGTCTCTGTCTCTCTCAAGCTCTCACCTTAGTAGTACATTGAAGAAGGAGCTTCGATCGGAGCCTCTCTCTGAATTCAAATTAAAGTTTCGATCAATTAAATAATTATTAAACTGTTAAAACAAAATTTAAATTAAAAACAAAAAAAAAAAAGGAAAAATACCTTGTGTGAGTGAGTGAGACTGAGAGAGGGGGATTATTAAAAATGTAGTTGAAATGAAACGAATTTTGAATATTTTGAATGTGAGAGAGGCACGTGAGAGGTGTGTGATTGGAGTGAATGGGTCTGGGATTGGGTTATGATAGTGGAGAGAGAAAACGACGACGGTTGGTTGGATGAGGAGTGGGGCCCGGACGGTGTGTGTGTTTTGAACTGAACCTTCACTTCACCCACCGTCTCCCACATGGTGGGGCCGGTTTTTAATCTTTCGTTTTGTTGTTGTTTTTTCTTTTCTGGTTCCGCGCTTGGCTTCTCGTTCAAAATTCTTACTTTGGAGGGATCTGACGACAGATTGACACGTGTCACTACTGTCGTAGCATTTTTTTTTAATCAAAAAATGGATTTGAATACGGTTATTTACCAATTAGTTGTAACACTCCGAATATTTTTGCGAATATAAGACACGTGTCAAAAAGATGATGTTATTAATTTTATTATAAAATTAAAGTATTATATTTTATATTTTTTATAAAAATTAAATTTTTATTCATTAAATTAAAAAATTTTAAAATTTTAAAAAATTGATAAATCTCTAAAATAAAGTTTTAATTCTTATATCATATTTACAATTTAAAAAATAAAAAAGTTAAAACTATTAAAAATATAACTTTTTATTCTCGGGCAAAATATAGCTCTTTGAGTGCCCAACTTCAAGATAACTCATCCAATTAAAATTTAATCTGTAAAAATATTAATGACAAAGGGTGAGTTATTGATTCGGTAAATAAAATCATTCATAATATATGAGAGTTCATATTCGAAAAGTTGCAAGCACTTTCAAAATATCATCAATAACATCGATAAAATATTTTAATTTCAAATTTATCGAAGCAAAATTCTTTAATATCATAAATCATTTCAAAAAAATGATTCAATAATAATTCTCATAAGCTTTCATATAAAATATTGCTCATGTCATATAATATCATCTGTACCTCCAGTGATCTGGCAAATTTCAGAATCTTATATTGTCACTTGTACTCTCAGTGACCCGGCCAATAATCATTTGTAGTGTACACTCAGAAAGGATACCAACTGGTCCAAATCATATATCATATCAATCGTTCAATATCATATGACAATAGACAATGAGCAAAAATATTTTCTTTAAATTTTAGATTTAATAATCAATTTATTTCAAATATCATAACTTTAATTCTTTCATAATAACACAGCTTACAACAGTTTTATAAACAGTATCCAATTAATTCAAAATCGAATCGAACTTGTAATTTTGAGTTACCATATAGAGATCTATAATTTTGCATCTTATTTAAAAATATGTTTAAAACTAATAACAAATCATTTATTTAAAAACTTCAAAATATACATAAATTTAAAAGATAAAAATCATACTTTTAACTAAAATCAATAGAAAATTATTTAATTGAAAAATCATAAATAAGTTTTAGAAGTAACAATAAATCATAAGTTTCTTAAAGCATTTTCTATATTTCGAATATTATAATAATAATATTTTTCATTTGAAAACAAAATGGATACATTAAGAATGAAGTTACTTACATTGACAAAAGTCAAATACCTCAAAGGTTATCTCTAATTGTTCATAGACTGCAAATATCCTACTCATCAAGATAACAATTAATTATCTTTCATAATCATTCTCAAAATAAATATCTCTCTCAACCTATAACTTTTCCTCTATTCCTATTTCAGCCAAACAGTAAATATTTTAAAATCCGTATCTCATATTCTATATATTGAATTCATGTAAACTCTATACCCATCTTTTATAGATACATAAAGGTTCAACATATAATTTACTTGGAATATTTGGTTTAGTAAAACTATTAAAAACAAATGAATATTTTTGCATGACAAAATCTGTCAAATAGTTTCTCTATGTGAATATAGTTTGTAATTTAATTCATAAAATATTTTACTATTTTCTAAAAATCACGAAATTAAAACTGAAACAACTAAACATATATAAATGCTAGTATATAAAATTGTAAAATTTTTGAAGATCTTTTGGTAAGTGAAATGATTTTTGTAATTCGAGTTTATTACTAAATTTTTCTGTTTTCCAGCATTGCAGTCACTATTTTAAAATTTCATATAAAATTGAATTCTTGGAGATTTTCAGTGAAACAAAATTCTTTAAAATCCTTATCTTGTTAGCTTTTAAATAATAAAAATATTGGTATGAAAATACATGTGTATAAATACAATTTATTCACAAAATTATATATGTTATTGTTGAATTCTTTATTTTTCTAGGATCCCACTTACTACTTAATATACATATATATTCAAAAGTCAAAACTAAAGGGTTCTTAATAAAAACCAAGACTTTAAATAATCATTATGAAGTATAATTCATTTGAAAAAAATTATATTTATAAAATTATTATTTAAAATGTCAATTTACTTATGTTAATACAGTACTCATAAACTTAACAATTAATTTATATTTTACATAATTGTTTTCTTATTTTCATTCTACATATCCCCCTCATAAACTATTTTTCATTGCCAATTCATTAACAAAATGTGTTAACTAGATATGAACTTTACAAAATTATATTAAGTATAACTAAAAATTATAGTAAAAGAACATACCTTAAATCAAGATACCAATCAACACTTAACTATCTTCTTCTTATTTTTTTCTCCTTCTTTTTCAAAATCAACACTTGATTGTTCTATGGTTCAACACTCTCAACTTACATACACACTCTAGTTTTGATTCTTTTCAATCAATTTCTACACTCTTTCTCATATAGACACTATCTATTTATAGTATCTATTTGAGTAATACATGATGATAAATCCACTCACTTATGGTAGACATATTAGGCTTATGAATGAGTCACTAAATTAGGTATTTATTTGCTAAGTGCTTGTGTTAGATAACATTCAACACTACATATGTGTAAGTTATTGATGAATGGGTCATCAAGATATGATCAAATTAGGTACTTATTTATTAAGTGCTTGTGTATGTCATATTCAACACAAGGCTTAATTATATCTAAAGCATTTGTGTAAATTATTGATGAATTATCAAGATAGAACCAAGTTAGGTACTTGTTGGCTAAATTCTTGTGTTAGGTCACATTTAACACTAGGTATAATTTTATCTAAATGATATGTATAAGTTAAAAATGAATGGGTCCTTAATATATGATCAAATTAGGTATTTCCACTGAACAACTATTAGTGTCTAAATTTTATAAATTCAAATACTTACTCAACAATTATGAAACTACCTCCAATTTACTCAAGACATATATATTAGTTCACATTAAATAATTCAAGGTAAATTTCATTGAGAAAATATTTAAAAATGAATTTATTTCAAACAATTTAAAATCTGTCTGTAAATTTCTGAAATGAGGTTACCTCACTTAGAAAATCATAACAATTCTAAAATAATGAATTAAATTATGAGATTTTAATATGTTATACTAGACATTTATAAGTTTAATATTTCATAAAATTATAATTTTATAAAATCATTTGATGGATCAAAATTAATTATTCATTTGTATCAAAATTAATTATTTATTTGTTCATACTGCAGAAATAGTGAATTTTTAGAATTTTATGGTCATGTTTGCAAAATTACTAAAAATTGAATTAATGGACTTTATATACAATTAAAAGTTTTTCATGACTATAAACATGTCTAAATTAATATTATAAAATATCAAAACTAAAATCAAATTGTAACATTTTATAAAATTTTCAGACTAAGATATGGTCATGAGAAAATCCAACAATTCTTTAATAATTCTTTTATTAATTCATATAATTATACACACAAATATATTTGTATAAATTATACACAATAATTCCATTAGCCCTACATATTCTATAATAATATATATGTAATAATATATTTGGCCATATATTCTAACAATAGTAAAATAAAAACAATACAGGTATTACATTAGTACTCTTTTTATAAAAAAAAAAATTAATTTTAAAAACTTGTTGCCGTTAAGATTTTAAGTCCAAATTAAGTCTAAAATGACTAAGCCTAATCTGAAGTCAACCTTAAGCCCATCTAACAAGTCTGAAGTTGTTGGATTCAACTTAATGTTAACTTGTGTTTATCATTGATCCTATATTAAGTGAGTCCCTCGTTGATTTACGATCGATGAATCCTTTTTTAAGGATCGAGCATTACTCTTAATTTAACTTTACTAGTCCTAAGCCACCATGTCAATATTGAGCTCGATACAATATCAAAACTCTTTAAGAACTCAAATAAAAAAGAGTACTAGTGCCTTCTAATATCTACGAACTATTAACATTTCGAGAATAATTCTCATCCAAAAAATATTTTAAGTGGAAAAGTTATACCACTTACCTTATGACATCGAAGAATTTGGATTAAATAGGGCACACCATCCACGTGCTCCTAAGAAATGCGAACCACGAAGGACCATAACTCCCATAATTTCAAATACGTACACGACTCCCAACACAATGAGGAACACACGACGATGGTTAACCACTTAAAGAACCTATATAATAAAAGATCATACCTCGCACACAGGGGATAAGTAAGTAAAATTTACACGTCTACACTACTTAAGAACTACTTTGTCTTCATGTTCATAAAACAAATTAACTTAAACATTGAAAGGTCATTGCTGAAAATAACTAACAACGTAGGCTTAACCGATCTTATGATTGCAACAAATAGGTCTAGATCATTAGGAGAGCTCAATAAGAATAGCGATAGCTAACCATATACCAATTAGTCATTTTCATATAATTTATCTTTTTATATAGGATGCCAAATTTAACTAAGAGCTAAAATTTACTGTCAACAAAATCTTTTATTTTAGGTAAAACATTTTATTTTCACAAATAAAAATAATACATTATTGAATTATATAGTATCAAATTAAAGAAGTTTAAGTTTTGTTATTACTACCTTTTTTTATTTTTATGATGATGTAAATTAGGGAATTTTTTTTACGAGTGACAATATGGTATATGATTCTTTAGGATCGTTTGGTATATCTAATATTATTGGTTTTAAATTAATTTAGTTTGGATCTAATTAAAATTGAAATTGATCATTTCCTAATACATGAAGCTAATTGAACTTTTGTTGCCCTTAAAATTTTAGGTTAGCCTGCTAAAGTTTAAAGTGGTCGGGCCGAAACCATTAAAGACCAAGATGGTTGAGCCCAGCCTAAGGTCAACCTGTGCTTACCATTGAGCCTATATCAGATTGATCCCTCCTCAACCTAAGACCAAATAGCCCTATTTATAATGGGCTAAGCACTACACTCGATCATGATCGTATTAGTCCTCGACCACTTAATCATGTCAAGCAAGACAATGTACTTGGACTCCTCAAGAACTCAGACCAAATAGAGAACTTGTGCCTCTCAATGACCAAGGATTTTTAATACTTTGAGGATTATCCTCATCTAGAAAATATTTAGGTAGAGAAGTTATGCCACTTAACTCATGACATCAAAAATCTTAAGTTAGGCAGGGCATAAAACCAACGTTATTCCAAAAAAATACAAGGTATGAGGCAACTCACTAACAACTCCCATAATTTTGGACTATGTGCATGACCTCCGAACAAAAAAGAGTAGATGATGTGAGCTAACTATTTGAGGAGCCTATATAATGAAGGGTCAGGACTGGCACACAAGGATAAGTAAATAAATTCTGTTTACACATACTGCTTAAGAATAATTTTTCTTTATTTTTACCAAAAATTCTAACTTAAGTTTTAGAGAGTTATTATAGAAAATAATCACTGACACAAAACTTAATCGATCTTATGATTACAGCAAGTGAGGTGCAAACCACTATGGGAAATAAAAAAAAAACAACAAGAAGTTGACTAGATAGCAAACAATCATTTCCTCTAAAATTATAAATTCATCTCTAGACCCAGGACTCAAAATTAAGAACTAAAGTCTATGGTCATTGATCAATAATTATATTTAATATTATTTTTAAAAGTCTAAAAAGATTTAAGAATGACACTCCAAAAGAGGGTGAATTGGATATTTAAAAAAATAATGCACTTACTAATAATATATATAAATTAAAGTACAAGTAAATGCAATAAATAAGAGAGTGGGGAAAGAGAAAGCTAACATCAGATATTTACGTAGTTTAGCCCTTATCTCGGCTTATGTCTACGCCTTGAAGCTAACCTTACTTGAGGATTCCACTAGTTCGGTCTATCTTTTAAGACCCTTTGATTAACTTTTCATGTGTTAATTAAACATTAACAAATTGGCTTTCCTAAATATTAATCACACCCTGATTACTTTCCTAGGTACTAGTTAAACCCTAATTAATTTCTCAGATACTAATTAAACTCTCACAATATGTTGGCTTTATCGAGTACTAACTAAACCCTTACAAAAATTAGTTTTGGGTTCAATTTAACCCTTACAATTTAAACTCTCTTAAAGAGCAGATACAATAATTTTAACATAAATATAAACATTTCTTTTTTTCTCAAATGATATGAAGTTTATAGAATGTTTCACTTGTTGTTGTGCTTGAATGAGACTTGTATTTATATAGATAGAGAAACTAACTGTTTTTCACCGTTGTTACAGTTTAGTTACAGTAATTTGACCGTTACAACCATTAACACAGTAACTAGCCATTGCACAATGGTTTAACTGTTATGGAACAACGCCGTTACTACAGGACATGTTACAGTGCGCTACAGTAACCAAAGTTTTAAACATTTACATTTTGGTTTATTTCCTATAACTTTCAAAATTTTATACTTTAATCCATAAACATTGTTTTTCTTGATTGTTTGGAATCATCAAAATCTTCAAAGAGGTTTAGGCCAATAATCTCCCCCTTTTTTATGATTACAAATACTGTAGGTAATTTCTTCTATTTAAAAAGTATATTCCCCTTTTAATTTGTGCTCCCCTATAGTTATATCTTTTGCTAATCCTTTTGACAAAAACTAAATGCATGTTATCAAGGATTATAAGTAAAAAATTATGCACATATTTCTCACCCTTTGACATCATAAAAATAATGATATAATTATAGTCATATAAAAAATAAATCATTAAAATTCAAAAAATAAATTCAAATGTTGTAAATATAATTTCTACAATGCTCCCTCTAAGTGTATCACACATAAAAAAAAATTCTTTTTAATACATGCATCAAGATATGATATAATTAAGATAAATACAAAATCACAATATTTCATAAAGATTAAGAACAAATATTAAGACCAATGCTAAATGTTGATACCTACAAAATAAATTCAAGTTATGTATTTTGGTATCCAATATTTCTTGGGTCTGCCAATGTTAACAATTTTTTTCTTTTGGAACCCAAATTTATTTTTCTCCAAATTTTTAATAGGATAATTAAAAACTTTGTGTTCATTTTTATTACAATAATGACAAAGTAAATAAGGATCATATTTGAAGGAGGATTTGACAAAGTAAGAATTAAAAAAAATTTGTTTTGGTTTATATATCAAATTACCTTTATCAAAAATATATGTTTTGGCACAAAATATCTCATCAAATTTTTTTGCTCATTTGTAAATTTCAAAATAATTTTATTCAAGTCATGAGCATTTTTCATAAGATCTTCTTTCTCATCATTTAAAATTTGATTATCTTTTTGTAACACATCAATTTTTAGTTTTAGACATTTAATTTCTTAAAGCAACGAATTCTTTTCTTTATTCAATTTCTCTTTTAAAATTTAATTGTCTTTTTGTAGTTCATCATTTTTCAGTTTTAGACTTTAAATTTCTTCTTGCAATAAATTTTTTTCTTTATTTAATTTCTTTTTCATAGTTTTGGTTTCTTTAATAAATTGTAAATAAAACTCTTCAATAGAAGGTTCATCATCGCTTATTCATTATCGAATTTGTTATCGTTGATGACCATAAGTGTAAGGTTGGTTATTTCTCCTTCATATTCTTCTAAAGAATAATTATCCCATGTTGAAGTTGATACCATCATTGCTTTCTTCTTAAACTTCTTGTTGTTGTAATTGTTTTTGTTCTTATAGGGGCAATCTTTCATGATATGTCCTTACTTCATGCATTGATAGCAAGTCACTTGTCCTTTCTTGATCATCTTCATTTTGATTGCTTTTTTCAATTTTATAGTTAATAAGGCAACTTCTTCATCATCTTCTTTATCGTCACTTTCTTTCTCTTCCACGTTAGCATTAAAGGCAATAATTTTCTTATTATCATTTAAATTTTCTCCCTTTAAGTCAAACTCAATTTCTTTAAGCTTGCTAACGAAGTACTCTATATTGATATTCTTAAAATTGGTTATGGCTTTGATAGACACTTTAACACTAGCCCATTCGGCAGTAAAGCTCTTAGCACTTTTTTAACTTGTTCACTTTTAGAGATGATCTTTCTAAGAACTTGCAGCTTGTTGATAAGCATTGTAAATTGTGAAATCATAAACTCAATAGATTTATTAGTATTCATAGAAAATGATTCCTATTCACTCATGAGTTTATTTATCTTAAACTCCTTAGCATCACTAGTTCCTTCATATTTTGTGGCTAAGGCATTCCATAATTCTTGTGCATTTTTACATTTAGGAATATTACCAATTACTCTTCTATTTGTGGCACAATATAATTGATTTAAAGCTTTTGCATTTGCATAATTTTTTTTAATATCTTCCCCATCTTATTCATCTTCTAATTTAGGTATATCTTTATTTGTGCTATACTTCTTAATGAGGACATAATAATTTTCTAATACTTTTCCAAGATTCATAATCATTAGCTTGTAATATATATGATCATTCTATCCTTCCAATAATCAAAATCGGTTCCATCAAAGTATGGCAGCCTAGTTATAGATTGTCCTTCTATATATGCCATACTAGGATCTCTTTAAAGACGGTTAAGCCTTTAAATAGAAAATCGCTCTAATACCAAATGAAAGTCTAAAAGAATTTAAGAATGGCGTTCTAAGAGAGGGGTGAATTGAGTATTTAAACAAATAATGAACTTACTAATAATATAAATAAATTAAAGCACAAATAAATGCAGTAAATAAAAGAGTAGAAAAAGAAAAAGCTAACACCGGATGTTTACATGATTTGGCTCTTATCTCAGCTTACATCCAAACTTTGAAGCTAACTGCGCTTGAGGATTTTACTAGTTCAGTCTATCTTTCAAGACCCTTTGATTAACTTTTATAGGTGTTAATCAAACCTTTACAAATTAGTTTTCTCAGATACCAATCACACCCTGATTACTTTCCTAGGTACTAATCAAATCCTGGTTAGTTTCTGTTGAAGCGGAAGCACACAAACAAGCTAAAAATTCACCCAAATAATATAATAATACAGAACAAGTTATTAAGAAATAAAAGAGAGAAATGAGGTAGAAGAAGAACACACAAAGAATTACGTGGTTCGGCAACTTACCTACGTCCACGGCGGATCAAAATCATACACTTCTCTTATTATGAATCACAAGGCAACCACAAAGTATGCCTATTACAAGAAAGATTACAAAGAAAACTCTCTCTTACTCTCTAGGAATTTTCTCTCACAAAGAACCACTAAGAATAATTACTAATATTATTGTTGATCACCAAGATCTCGCTAAGATCACAAAGATCACTATTGATCACTCTTGATCACAAAGATGTATTTACAAGCCAATTGATAGCCTTTATATAGGCCTTGGGACGTCCTAGGTTTTCCCTATACGTGTGGGAGTCATATTAGGGAGTCCTAGAGCAAGTGGGAGACGAAATTAGGAAGTTTCCTAATTTTGGGATACTGTTCCTACGTCCAGCGCTGGTGCGCTTCTGCTGAGCGCTGCGGCGCTGGCTTTCTGGCGCCGCGGTGCTGATTGTTCTGTTCTGGGCGCCGTGACGCCCACTCCTGGTGGCCGTGGCGCTGGTCACATGGTGCGCCCTTTCGTTTTTTGCCTCCTTTTGCGTCCGTCTTCGATTCATGTGCATCCTACACACTTGGCTTGATCCCCAAATCATATTTCAATGATTTTTAATCAATATTCTCATAGTTTCTCAAGTACTAATCAAACCCTCATAGTATGTTAGTTTTATCGGGTACCAACTAGACCCTTACAAAGATTGATTTTGAGTTAAATTAAATTCTTACAATTTAAACTCTATTAAAGAGTAAATACAATAATTTTAACACAAATATAAATATTGTTTTCTTCTCAAATGATATAAAGATTATAAAATGCTTCACTTATTGTTGTGGAGCTCGAATGAGGCTTGTATTTATATAGATAGCGAAACTAGCCATTTTTTGCCCTTGCTACAGCGTTTTTATCGTTGCTACAGTTCAGCTACAGTAATTTAACTTTTATAACTGTTAACACAGTAACTAGTCGTTACATAGTAATTTAACAATTATGGAATAGTGTCGTTACGACAGGACGTGCTACATTATTAACTACAGTACCAAATTTTTGAATATTTACATTTTGATTCATTTTTTATAATTTTTAAAACTTTTCGGTTTAATCCATAAACACTATTTTTCTCTATTATTTAGAATCATCAAAATCTTTAAAGACATCTAGGCCAACAATTTTATATAGATGTATTACAAGATTTGATAGGGTGTATGTATATATAAATATTATTAAAATTTTATAAAAATTTATTTAATTATTAATTCTCTCTCATTAATGAAATGAAAACTAATTAAATAATTTATTTTAATTATTAAATGTTTATTTGTAAATAATAAAGATTAATTATATGTTTTAAACAATCATAAGATATATTCTTTAAGTTTATTGTTAACTAATCTTTCTATTATTAATTTGTATTAATTATGAATATTTTATTTTTTTAATAAATATATTTTTTGTCTTATATTATATTTTTTTATTTAATAAATTATTTCTATTATAAATTATAATATTTTAAATTTCTATTTATTGTTTTGGAAGTAAATAATTTATCTTATATTTCTCAAGTAACCCGTGGGAACCATTGGATAAATTATTCCTAAATTTGAAAATAAAATGGTGATTCCAAATAGTATCTACACTATTTAGTTCTAATCATTTATTTTGTCAAACATGAGACTATTTAAATTTGAAATAAAAAAATAAATCCAAATAAAGTTATTTAGAATTAGAACAAAAAAAAAATTGCCTAATTCTAAATTAGCACTCGAAACTAAATAATTCCTTTATGAAGTGAGATTTTCAAACTATGATCAAAATTTTAATCGAGTTAGTTTCAGTACAAATCTAAACTAATCTTGACATATAATGTTTTTTTTAATACGAGAGAGTAGAGATTTAAATTTAGAATCTTCATTTCAGTAGAAGAATGTATTGCAAACATTTTACTATTGAACCATTTAAGTAAGTGCATCCTAACATACCATGTTGCAACTAAGAAAACAATCTTTGTACCTTCATAAATAAGTGTTTTTGTTTAATGACCTATATGAAAAATTAACCTTCTCAAAAGTAAAAAGACATTTACAACATATTTGTTGATAATTAAACAAACTTTTTAGAACCTGTTAAATTATTTTAAAAATATAGAGATTTTAAAAAAGTAAAATTTAACAATTCTAAAAATTTTAAGGGTGGCTTATAGGTGTAGGACAAAGAGACTCATTAAATATTAGTTCTATAATTTGGTTCCTATTTCTTTCTTAGGTTTTGAGTCAAATTTACCCTAAAAGATGTCTCATATTCCTTTTAGGAAATCTAATTCAATTTGGATAATTATATCTCTTAAATCAAAGAATTATTGTCCTTTAAATTAAAAAATTATTATCCCTTAAATCATAGGATTAATGAAAATTAATTGTCATCCCTTAAAATACAAAATTAATGAAGATTAAATGACATTTCTAAAAAGACTTTACCACTAAAGCTAATAACACCTATAAAAAGAGGCTTAACGAAAGAGAAAAAGGGGATAGGAACTACGTTAATTTGTTTATGTCTCTTATTTTCTCATTCTGTTTCTTCTCTATAATGGCTATAATGTTTTGTATTGTTGTTGTAAATATATTATTGAATAGTCCACGTGAGTGAGTCTATTAGGCTCAGCAAAGTGGACGTAAACTCGAATTGGGCTAAACTATTATATATTCAGTCTTTCTCTCTCTCTTTCTCATCTTTATTTTTTTAGTTTTAATCAATGGTTTACCAACAAAAAATAAATTTAACTCGTTAATTTTAAAATTATCTAAATTTTTGAGTCAACAAATTTTAATGTTGACTTTTTGTTTATTGGTGCTTCCATATATATGATATTTATTACTATTGTTATACATCCTAAGTTGTAGCTCAAATTATATCTCAGATAATATTGTGTCAAGTAATTATTAAGTGGTGAAATGGTGTAAATTTTAAAATTATCAATTACACAATTTTATTACCAATGATCGCTTGACATATCATTATTTAAATATAATTTAGGATACAACTTAAGGTGTATAATATTATTCTTACTATTATTTTCTCATCCTCTTTTATATAGCCACAATTTTTAATACTTGTATAAATGTTGATGCTAATAGTTGCAGTGCAATTACATACTATTAAGTCCTGATATGGACCATTAATGTTGCACAACATTATAATAAAACCATTGAGGTATGGTTAATGATCTGTCAAATTGTACGATTCCATACATAGAATGTACCAAGACATAAAATTTGAACATATATATTATCTTTTATATTGTTAGAGTTTTTATTGTTGCATTCTAAAAATATTTTAAGTGCGTGCGAAATACTTTACTTACAAGTAACTAAGAATAAAAAAAGATCATAATAAAGAGATAAAATAATTATACAATCACGTAAAAAAGTTAATTTGATAATAAATGCTTATGTTTATGGTGGATCACGAGATCCTAATTTTTTATATTTAATTCACAAAGAACTCAAATCACAAATATTTTTCGTAAGAGATAATTAAAAAATATAATTAATAGACAAGCTCTCAAGAATCTATCAGTGTTTTCTTAATTACTTAGATCTCAAGCATTTTAATGACACTAACTTGCACACTCAGCACTTAAGGCTCTCTAGCTCTCTATTCTCTCTTTTGAATTTTTTTTTTCTTAATACTTGAATAATTTAATAAGGTTACAATGATTTATATAATGTTTTAAACATTATTAGAAACTGTATTTCTAATTGGAATGAGAGTTTATACATGTAGGAGTTTAAATCTCACTCAAAGAAGTCTATTCGAGTTTAAGGCTCTCTAGCGCTCTATTCACTACTGTGGTGCTGATGTTTTTGTATTAGCATCGCGCTATTGGAAAGCCATTGCTGTAGTGCTCAAGTCTGAACAGGTCCCTCGCTTGTTCTGACCCCCCTCCTTATTTTTTATTTTTCATTTCACTCTCTTTCTCCTATGTTCGATGCGTATTGGGTTTCGTGTTAACTCCTTATTTATCTTCAACTTAAAATCGTAGATTAACATAATTTTGAATCACCAAAATTTCAACAAATACCTTATAAAAATTATATTATTCTAATTTTGCTTCCTCACACCAATCATCGATGCCTTCTGCCCCTTTAAAGTTCATTTGTATTACTTATTTATTTATTTTGTATATTTTTAAACACTTGAACTTATATATAAATCGAAAAAAAATTATAAAATGCATTCCGTGCATAGAAGCTATTAGTGATCCAAATTTTTTAAGAATTTTGTTTTTATATATATTTTTGTTGTTGTTATTTGTAGTGTTTGGAATTTTTATGTTCTTATTGATGTTTTCTTTTCTCAATCAAAGTGTTAGAAAATTGATGTTGTAATCTTAAAATTTATGAGTAAATTTGTATGCATACTTTTCCTCGTGAAGGACCAAAAATGAAGATTCCAAAAACGAAGGAAGTAAACTCATAGTATTGTAGAATATACGCGATATTTGCAACATTTTTTTTAACAAATCAACTTATAAATTAATTTACAAATTAAACACATTACAAATCAGTCCTTTTAATAAAGGATGTTGATTTGATTCGAATACAACACCTTAATATTAAAAATGTTGATACCAAATCACGAGGCTAATGATGTGGTTGGCATATTTGCAACAAATGTTAGTTATCTCATTTTTATTTGCAATTTTATATAATAAATTGAACATTATAATTGCATTTAAAAAAAAAAAATATTAAATCCAGCCTACATCACCTTCAAGATTTCAAATTTGTGTCATTCAGAATGCATCCATTTGATCCATTTCTATATTCTTATTTGTATATTGTCGATTATACATCAAAGAAATAGCATTTTTTTGGGACGAAACATTTAAGAACCCAATAAAATAAAGATCATAAGAAAAAAGGGTCATATTGGCCCGTGGCTTTTTGTAATAAAATTGAGAAATTGTATGTTATTCTTAGTGGTATTATTTAAAATAATAATGTTATACTTTTTAAATTTTAAATAATTATTAAATTGTTAATTTATAATTTTTAAAAGGAATTTACCATTTACTCTTAATAAATCCTTTAACTACAAAAACCTTTTCTATTATTTGATAATATTCAAAAACTCACCTACCATTATAATTGAATAGTATAAATTAACTTTAAAGAGATATAATAGTCTTTTTATTATAAGAGATTAATAATTACATCTATACAATATCAAATAATAACTATTGGTCCCATTATTGAAATGGTCTAACTAGCTTATCTAGCTTAAGCCCAAAAAATAGGTAAAAGACTGAATTGATAAAGATTACAAAAATATTATTTGGACTATGATTGCTATAGTTATTAATGGGTTAGAATTATATCACAATGTAATAAGCTTATCATATTATTTGATAACTTTATCACATTATCACATTATAATAGACCTATCACATTTTGACATTATGATAGACCTATTATATTGAGATTAAGGTTCATCTCATAAGTATTTGAATATGAGTTAAACTATATCATGTTATACTATATAAACATGCATGATATATTCTTGGATTCATTTAAAAACCAATTGAAAAAATCATACAGAGCATCAACAACCTTTTGCTTGAAACACTTTCATATATGCTACATGCTTATGATTGATTGCACATTGATTTGAGCGTCAAAGTGTCTTTTTACAGGAGGATAATGTTTTTCTTCAACAATTATTTAACAATCTAGAAGACTAAAAGGTAATTTCTGGAAGGTTCCAAATTCAAAACTTTCAATAACAATGCATTGGATAAAAAAGTTAAATAAATAATAAATTTACATTGTACTACAATTAATTAATTTTTTGTGGTACAATTAATGACTTTTTTCTATTTGTTAGATTAAGGGCATGATCCATTCTACTATTTTTACACAATATCTACACATAACTTTTAGACTATTAGATCAATGCACATTTAATGGCTTAGATGTAATTAAATATATATAATTAATACACATTTAAAATTTAATTTGAGGCATTGAATATATATTGATTTAACAGTTTAAAAATTGTGTAAGATGTTGTGTTAATAATATGATGTCATAGATCTTAATTCAA
This sequence comes from Ailanthus altissimus, assembly GCA_946807835.1. Lineage (NCBI taxonomy): Eukaryota > Viridiplantae > Streptophyta > Magnoliopsida > Sapindales > Simaroubaceae > Ailanthus > Ailanthus altissimus. Next base: position 17,554,196 of record OX327710.1, on the reverse strand, counting down.
TAGATTAATATGACGATTGATATTGAATATTTATATTAACAATTCTAACGATTGATATTGAATATCTATATTAACAATTCTAACGACAGATATTGAATATCTATATTAACAAAAATGTAAACATCTGTATTAAATAATAATTTATAATATAATGAAGTCTCATTTTATTCTTATTAATTATTTGATAGTATAAATAAATAAAATTTATAAAAAATTATTATTTATAAATTTTATTTTTACTGTTTGATAATGTACAGAGTAATTATTGAATTTTTAAATAAAAAGATTATTATACGTATCTAAAGTTAATTTATATTATTACAGTTATAATAGCAAGGAGTTTTTAAATATTATCAAAAACTAGAGAGATTTTTAATAGCAATAAAATTAATAAGGTAAATAGTTTTTACCCTTTTAAAGATTACTATTATACTATTTTGTTACGTAATAGTTACTTGACATATTATTTAAAATAAAATTTGAGAAATGTAACATTAGAATATTTAAAATGCTCAAATACTTTTTTTATTAATGTTTTGAAATAAATTTTAGAGTCGATTCAATTTACAAACATTAAGACTTTTCTTTGAGCATTCTAAAAAAACAAAAGGGTAGTAGATAACGTGCAAATAATAAGAAAATAAACAATGTTTTGTCGATATTAACAAAGAGTTGAGGGTCACAAATGAAATTAACTCACAGTACAAATTCCATTTCCACGTTCCAAAATCGTACGTAATTTGTGATGTAGTCCCGATTTCTACGGCTATCTAGCATTTATACATGTAGTATCGTATTCACCCTCTCCACACTCTTCATCAGTTAGAAAAGTATCGAAATTTCCACACACTTATTCATTTACCCATCGAGCACCGACTAACCAGAAGCTTCTCGAACTCGCCGCTTCAATCTCCCTTCAGTTTTATAAATTCTCTTCATTCGGCATCACCTATTCAATATTCGACCCATAATCCAAGTTACTCCAACGCTGCTTGCTTGTCGCTACACTGAGACATTTTTACAGATACCTGAGAATGGCCGAAGACGGAGCCGTTACAATCTACAACAACAGCGCCATCACCGACGCCAAGAAGAACCCATTTTCACTGAAAGTCGGCCTAGCTCAAATGCTACGTGGCGGGGCCATTGTCGAAGCGTCGAGCATAGAACAAGCTAAGATTGTTGAAGCCGCTGGAGCTTGTTCTATTATGGTATCTGAGCCTAATCGACCGGGGATTAAGCGTATGCCGGATCCTTCTCTTATTAAAAGCATTAAACGCGCCGTTTCGGTCCCTGTTATGTCACGTGTCCGTGTTGGGCATTTTGTTGAAGCCCAGATACTTGAAAGTGTTGAACTTGATTACATTGATGAGTGTGAAGTCTTAGGTTTAGCTGATGAAGATAATTTTATAAACAAACATAACTTTAGGTCCTCATTTGTGTGTGGTTGTAGTAATCTTGGAGAGGCTTTGAGGAGAGTTAGAGAAGGTGCGGCTATGATAAGGACACAAGGGGATTTGTTAAATACTGGTAATATAGTTAAGACTGTGAAAAATGTGAGGTCTTTAATGGGAGATATTAGGATTTTGAATAACATGGATGAGGATGAGGTTTTCACGTTTGCAAAGAATATAGCAGCACCATATGATTTGGTGGCTCAGACTAAGCAAATGGGCAGGCTGCCCGTGGTGCAATTCGCTGCAGGAGGCATTGTGACTCCTGCTGATGCGGCACTGATGATGCAATTGGGATGTGATGGTGTGTTTGTGGGATCAGAGGTTTTTGATTGCTCGGATCCTTACAAGAGAGTGAGGGGGATTGTGCAGGCTGTTAGGCATTATAACGATCCTCACGTGTTGGTGGAGAGTTGTTGTGGGTTGGAGGATTCAATGTCAGGGCTTAATCTCAGTGAGGACAGAAGCGAACAGTTTGGTCAAGGCCGGGTTTAGTGGGTCTTGATTTGAATAATGTAGCTTTTTTGTATGTTACTGAGTTTATGGTTCTGTTTTTCTGGGTTAATATAGTGGGTATTCTTGGCCTTGTCTGCTGTTTGTTGTGTTCACTTGTTTATGATGTTGTTATCCAAAAATGTTGTATGTTGCATTTAATTGTCTGAGGTACAGGAATGAAATAGAATAAATTGCTTCAAAAGTTTGCCAGGTCTTGTGGAGATATTACTCTGACAGCATTGGTGAAAGAGCATAATTGTGCACCTATATTTGATAATTGTATTCATGGTTATTAACAGGGTTCCAGGGTTGTTTTTGTTAACATAATTATATGTACTCGTGATTCTGGCATTTGTTTCCATGACTATGACATTACTTGGCTCAATGGGCCATATAAATTGTTTCTAAGTTTCATTAATGATATCTCATTTATTTATATCATTTATTTTTCAGTTTAGGTCATGATGTCTTTTGAAAGACACTTATACTTAGTTATAGAAAGTTTAGCATATCAATTACTAGTAATGGATTAAACTTTTGTATCCGACCACTGATAAAGATCTCCATTTGAAAAATTGCATAACTTATCCTTTGGGTTGGTGAATGTCTTTCCTCTCCTTCAAGTTCGTCCAAAGCTTTTCAACTTCTGCAAGTGATACCTTTCCTCCTCTTCCTCTATTCCTATCCTATGTTTTTTTTGTACATTTTGCTTGTTGCCTTCTTTTTCCATGCCTGCACAGAGTTTTGTATACTCCAATGTCATTATTTAAGCATAGATAATGACCAAGCAACTCAAACACAATCTTTCTTCTTCCCTTCTTTCTTTTACTTCATTCAATTTGCAAATATTTGACAATGGATGGTGTTACACCAGTCCGCATTAGTGACAACGTGATTGGTCCTGAGAACAACCAATTCACTGCCAAGATAGGACTAGTACAAAAGCTGCAAGGGGGAGTAATTATTGACGTGAATGATCTAGAAGAAGCTAAGATTGCTGAGAATGCTGGAGCATGCTCCATTGTCATTCGCCATAGGACACCTCGCTCACTGAATCTAGATCTCATTAAGGAAATCAAGCAAGCAGTGTCAATTCCCATAATGGCTCGAGTGCGTGTTGGACATTTTGTCGAAGCACAGATACTGGAAGCAATCGGTGTAGACTACATTGATGAGAATGATCTCCTTGGTATTGCTGATGATGATAACCATATCATAAAGCATAATTTCCATGTGCCATTTGCTTGTAAGTCGAGGCATCTACAGGAGGCAATGATGAGAGTGACTGAAGGTGCAAAAATAATTTGGATGCAAGGGGGCAGAACTAGGTGGGGTTCTTCCACGTCAGGTGATATTGCTGAGACTGTTCGGATTGTGAGATCAGTAGTGAAAAAGATAAGAATCTTGATTAATGCAGATGCAGATGAGGTTTTCACGTTTTCAAAGGATATGGCAGTGCCTTATGATCTTGTAGCACAAATCAAGCAAATTGGTAGGCTTCCTGTTGTGCAACTTGCAGCAGGAGGCATTGAGACTCCTGCTGATGCAGCGCTTATGATGCAATTGGGGTGTGATGGGGTGTATGTCGGATCAGAGATATTCAGCTGTTTGGATCCCTATAAGCAAATTCAGGCAATTGTCAAGGCTGTTAACCACTACAATGATCCATATATGTTAGCAGAAAGTAACTCCAGCTTGGAGGATGACAAGGCAGAGGAAGATGGCTCGTTGATTGCATATTTGGTGTAAATAATTTTATATAGTCAGCCATCCTGAGCAAATAGGTGCATTTCTAGGCCAGTAGATCGTTCCCTTTCCATCGATAGTCCGCGACAGATTCTGACTCTCCTGATGTTTTCTAAAAATTAATTTTGGTCTATATATATAATGTACTTGTTTGATATTACAAAAATAACACGGAATAAATTGGTTGATTGGTGAAATCTGGCCGATGGTTCATAATGGAAACAACAGAGTTGTTTACAGGTTCAAGACAGTTTATTTTCTTTCTTATAGTTAGACATGGTTGTGATCTTTTACTGTTACACCAAATGAAAACTGGTAACTTGCACATTTTGTGAATTCCCAACTTGCTTCCTTCATTGAAGTTTTATAGTACTTATGAATTTGGTATCTAATTATGAACTATCCTTACCGGTGTATAACGAGAATCTCTAAAGGCCACTCACTAGTTTCTCTTAAATTGTATTCTCTGTTTGAATGCTTCCATTGTTGAATAAACACCTCAATGCAATCTCATAGGCAGCAAATACGGCCCCATTCACCAGAAATGCTCTTGCAACTGCAGTTCCCAGTCCTCGAAAGAGCACGCCATAACCTTCTGCTTTTACACTTTTGTTTAAACAATCAATGATGCCACTGTATTGAATGGAAGATGGTGACTGAGATTGCAGTCTGGTTTTCACCACATCTAATGGATAACAGTTTACCCAGCTGGCAACTCCTGCTAGCCCTCCAGCTATCAGCATTGTTGTTACACTTTCCTGGCCATGCTTTCTGCATCCAGGATGAAGCTGCTCTCTCATATATTCATATGTCCAGAAGTAGAAGCCGTGTGAGGGTGCATCTCTGAGGGCAGTGATGGTAAATCCTCGATATATCCCTCGTAATCCTTCTCTTCTCAATATGTTTCTGGCAACATCGATAGGACCCTTGTGGTGATCTGCTTGGTTGGATCTTGCATAGTTTGTACCCTGCAACTGAAGGCGGATTTTTACGAGTTCTACAGGAGAAAGTATTAGACTCTGAATTGCTCCAGTACCAACTCCTGCCAGAGCAACACCTTTGTAGGAAGGAGGGTCATCGGCAGAAACAGATGAGTTAAATGCTCGGGAAAGGATAGCATAGATCTGGAAAACCATGGCATTCTGCCATACGGAAACTTATTTGTCAGTGTAGCACAAAAATATATGTTAACAGGTAAAGATTAAATGTGTGTGAACACAGAAATTTGAAGCAGAAATGTTGAATAGCACCTAGAAGAGCATAACATATTATTGTCAGGAAACAGGCTCACTATGATGGTATCATTGAGCTGTTCTAGACAAAAGACACTCTACTTCGAACATATTTAGCAGCAATCAAATTCTAATAATTATGTGTATGGTTAATGTTTTAACCACTACAATCTAAAGCAAATATGTTCCAGTGTGATTCCTGTGACATCAAATGAAAAACCATCTCATTAAGGCAACAATTTAACTTTGAGTTTCAAATGGATGAAAGTTTAAACCATAAGTACATGCTGGAAACGCTAATCTATATGCCTATACCAGAAGAAATTTTACTTAAGTTCATACTTAGGATTGCCCAGAAAGTAGAGGACGGGGATGATGCCTAGCTTTTCCATTTCTTTCTTCACGTTTAATACTAAAAGAGACAAAAGGCCTATTGATTTTGATGGAAAGCAAGATAAGGGAAGTATGGTGAGACAATTGATTGAACTTAGAAGGTGCATATCATGAATAATTACAATGATAAGCTACACTCGTGATATATGATAAAGGCTGACAATTTTCAGTCTAATTCCTGGATGGCAACACATACTAAAAATCAAAACAAAATCACTGTCCATCACATCAAAAATTATGAAAATGCCATTGTAAAGCAACCTTTACCCACCGTTGTAGTGCCCACAAGCTCAAATTATGGTAGATATTCCAATTCCAATTCCAATTATCAACTTCAATCAACATAACAAAAAGAATCAAAACTGAAACAATACTCTTGGGGCCCAAACAACATTGATAGCTCCAGCCTGGTTGTGCGTGAACACTTCATCTGCTAAAATCATGATAAGGTTCTAAGAAGTAATAACTGTCCACATGATTCATGAACCCTTAAAATTCATACCAACCACTTTGCAAATCCAAAGTTTGAAATCAAAGCATGAAAGATCATAACCAAATCAAATATGAAAACAAACTAAAATCAAAACACAGACTACGTCAAACAATCACCAAATGAGCCAAAAGGGTGTTAGTAGTACCTGAAATGTGACTGAAGCCAATGGTGCACCCATGCCTCTGTAGAGAGCTGCAGGGCCTTCGGTGACTATAACACTGCGTAAGATGCTGAAGGCTGAGCCGGAGGTGGAGCTCTGTTGCCGGATACGCAACGTGTCAAGCGGGTAACCTGAGATAATGCCAGCCATTCCACCAAATCCTCCAGCCACAAACTCTCTGCCCCAGCTGCTAGCAAGAAACTCTGGCCAAAAATCCATAACTCTCTATCTCTCATTCCCCGAATGAAATAACCAAATCTGAAGCTCTCTAAAGGTATTAATACAAAAGTCTAATCTTATCTCTCTAATAACTCCTCCTTGTACATATGCATACAACATTAAATAAAAAAAAAAAAGTGTCTTGTAAATTTTAGACTCTGTTGCTTACACGGAATGAAGACTTAAACATAATCTAACTTTTCTCCACCTTTCTATCTTAACTATGGATACAGAGTGCATCAAATTTCAAAAGAGGGTAATAAAAAATTTCCCTCGTTGTTTTAAAAAAACAAACGTTTTGCCTGCATTTCAATGCAAAATCAAGATAGTGTATCCATCATCTAAGCAAAAACTCTTAAAACGTTTCCTTATTTGGTTTCTCTTTTGCCAAATATTGAAACTTGATGCAAATAACAAAATAAAACCTTTCCTTTTATTTCTCAATATTCACTCAAATCTATTCATCTAATTTCTTATTTAGAAATGAAGATGACAATACAAAATCAAACTCCAAACACCCTTTTAATTGCAATAATATTTCTCACTTTCTGCTCAATCTTTGCATTTGCTATAAAGAAGAAAACTAGAAAGAGAAAAACAAGAGAAAAAAATTAGAGAAGCAACAGCACTAGGCTTAGAATTACATAGATATATCTCCGTTGTAACAAAGAAGAAAAATAATTTTAGGACCGAAACAAGAGCCACCGATTGCTATTTTTTATGGAGTTACGTGTATTATGAGACAGTCAAGTTCCTCTTTTTAGACCAACCAGTAGCAGATTGCCACGTTTCAGCACGTGGCTGCTCGGTGCTTTTAGCCTAGTGTTAGCCAACTTTTAAGATATCCCAATTGGTTTTGCCATCAGTGTTTGATGACACAAAGTGATTAGATTTATGAAACAATAGGGTGGTTAAAAAGTTTTTGGATTTTGCATTGTGGAGGGTCCAGCAATTGTCATTATGTGGGATAGTGGGCTGGATTTTACTGCAATATTTACAGGATTGTCAGTCAAGAGTGATATCAGCTCAGCTCCAGTGGCAGGGGAAAGTTGTTAATTAGGTGTGGACAAACAATACCCTATTCCCTGTGCAACGCTTTGTACCAACAGATGCGCGACATGGATGACTAAAGGGAAGAATCATGTGATCTTTGGTGATAAAATAAGTCATGTGAAACTTACTGATAATTTCATTTGGGGCGGGTGGGTTAATATTAGCTTGCATTGTGGTGATGATAAGTTGAGTATGTTATCACCGTCTTAATTTGGAGGGTGATGGGAACTTCTACTTGAGTTCAAATCAATATAAAGAAATTAAAAAAAAAAAATTATAATTATATGATGTATTAATGATCACACACTATTATAAAATCTTATCTTCAGGGAGACAGCCCTGTTGATTAAACTCGTGGGTTGAACAAAAGAACAAACACATACTATTATAATCTTCATATGAACTCATTCCATTTTTTGTTTTCTTTCGAGCCTTTAAAGTCTGACCCAAGTGTTCTTGAGCTCATTTGTCAGGTCTGATTCGAATCCCAACTGGGCCAGACCCAAATAACTTGTATTTCCAGTTTCATGAAACATGACTTACAAAGGCCTAAAAGTAGTAGCCCGACAATCCATGAGCCTAAGGCATTTTATGCCACCAAAAGCGGGATATTAGGCCTTAAATAGTCTTTTTATCCCTCTCCTTACTGGAGAAAGAGAGAAATAAGAAAAAAGGCTTTCGTGGTTTCTGTTAGTTGTTCGACCTGAGAGAAGATTTTCCTAAGATAGTTTTTTTTGGTCTTTATTGCCTTCTTTGTGAGGTAACAGTTTAAGGACTCATCTTATTTATTGTATTGTGTGAAGGTAGGTGAAAAGTGAAGTTGGTAAAAGCAGATAGCGCGGGAGAAGTTGTTAACTGTCCTTGTGCAGAAATGGACTCAGAAAAACTAGTGCATTTATGTAAGGCATTAACGATAACAGAAGCTGAGGAAGAAGTGGTGGAATTAGCGGGTAGCAACCGAGAGAAAGGAGTAAAGATGAGGGAAGGGTGCATGGTAACGAAAGTTCTAACAAATCGAGCAGTTAGCAGAGAAGTTTTTTAGGGCCGCAATAAAACAGATTTGGAAGCCTGTAGAGAGAGAATAGAGTGTACGGAATAATAGATTTCTATCTTAGTTTTACAGCTGCAAAAGATAAAAGAAAGTGTTGGCCGGAGAATCTTGTCATTTTGATAAGGCCTTAATAGTTCTTACAGAAGTTAAAAGGATTAGGAAAATTAATAAAATTGAGTCTTCGCACTCACAATATCTCAATGGTTTGTATGCGTATAATATTGTTGATTTTGGAGTTATATATTCATGACGTAAGGGAATAAAAAATAATTTTTTTAATATTTATTTTTATAAAGATTTTATGTTTAAAGTGAAGTCGTTTTTGAATTGCTTTTATTCAGATGAGACGCATATGAGTAAAGTAAGACCTCACAAATTATTGAAGAGTACCAACCGATTAGAAGACTGTGTGGATAATTTTTTGCTTATGGTCTTGTTGGCCACGCAGAATAAGACAATTCCTTTTTTCCACCATCAATTGACAATAATTCCTCCTTTCCACTCGATGTGGTGTCGCTAATGCCAGGCGATACGCTATACTCTCCATTGAGTGAGAGTTCGAGCTGTGAACAAAGACCTCAGTTGAATATGTTTGTTACTGATCGAACAAATAGATAGGCATAAGATTGAGAACCAATCAATACCATGGAAGAAGAACTCTTCCACTCTAATATCCATGCAATGAAAGTCTTATTCCACTGCTTTGTTTGTGATCTTTTTGACTGAACAATCTAGGGAGTTCAGACTGAAGGTTCGGTTCAGTTACTTGCGTGTGCTATTCTGAGCTGCTTTCATACGCTAAGGTTGCTGGCGGAGCTCCTTTTTGTTGTGCCCTACAAAGCATTGAAGTCACACATGGACTAGTCCTATAGGATACTTCCCGACACTCTCAACTCGTACTTAGGAGAGCGGAAGACTGATCAATTGAATGAAGACAGGCTGAAATTGTACCTAGAGGAGAATCCTTACTTACAACTCCATGTCATTCCCATTTAGGTCCGATTCGGATCCCTAAATTAATGAGAATAAAGAACATAATTTAAATTTATATTAAATTCTTTTTTTATCAAAAAATTTTAAATTATTCTGAAGAACATACTTTACAATAAAAGGAAGAATGAGTTTTTAATTTTTTTTCTTCTAAAGAAAAAAAAGTATTCTGAGAGAGAGTATTTTTTACGTATGTGTGTATCTCTCTTTCTAACTCTAATATTCTCCTTTTAAAATAATAAACTATTATTATTTTAATTTAATAAATTATTATTAATTAAATTATTATCTTTTAAAAAGAGACTTTATACATGTAAACCACATAAAGTCTTACTCTTTATGTTTAATGTATAATACCCAATAATTGAGCATTATTAGACTTTCAAAATAAATGGACAAATAATCTTTTAATAAAAGGAAAACACTAAAATTAAAATAAAATGTTTTTAATAATTTCAAACATTATCATTAAGATTTTATTCATTTAATTATATTTGGATAAGATATTATCTATATTAATTAATTTTATCCAAATATAAAACATACTATTTTTTAAAACTATTTTTTGGGCACAAACAATTTTTGTAATAAAACAATCATCTTTTAATTATTCACTATAATAGCAAAAGAAGTGGTATTGTGAACCTACAATTTTAAGGTCTAACAAATTTTAGATAATTAATTAATCAAATTTATTAATTTCAGTATTATTCTAATAAAAATCTAGAATTGCACTATTAAAATTATAGATATAATTTATTTAGAAAACTTAAAGTAGTTCATCGATTCAATCACTACATGCAATTTAACCCTCTATAAATGGTTCATAATTAGAGCTAGGTCAATCACCATTTTACCCCTCTAATTACTTTTTTATCTGTAAATACCATTAATTCATCGGTGAGTAGTTAATTTGTAATCGTGTTACAAATTGAGCGCTCTAACTATTTAGTTTCAAAATTAATCTTTAAGGGTACCTTTTTTCTAACTTTTGTTAGGAAAGAATGGATTCCATATGTATAAATCATATTCCCAGCCGTTTATCTCATTATACTATCAAAATATAAATTTTTAACCTATTCTTTTAGACAAACCGTAACGAGTATTTCAAATAATATAATGACACAAACAGAAGTTTATGATTACTCAAGATTAAGGTTGATCTGCAATAACCATCAGTTAACGTTATTTGAATTTTTAATTAAAATTGATATTTTACTTAAGAATTCAAACTATTTTTTAGTTTACTCCTATATAATCATATTAAATAAAGTGCATCCACTATAATATCACTATATTAGTGATTTAGATAAAATCACCACATCTCAATGTCTATGAACCGCACTAGTAATATTTAATTAAATATTTCAAAATTTAATTAATTTACTATAGACTTTTTTATTTATCATGCATAACTTTAATTCCCCTGTATATAATAATTATTTACTACGATTATAGTCATATAAATAAATAAGGAATTTTCTGATATTTACGTCATAAAATTATCAATACTTTTCAAGTATAAAATTGTAACTTTATTTATTTCATAAAACAGTATAAGTACATGCTTTTAGGGCACTATTCCTAACAATTAGAACTTTGGGTAGTAAAATTAAGAACGTTGAAGAGATTGAGCTGGACGAAGATGGTGAGTGTATTGGAAAGTTTATGAGAATCAGAGTAAGGTTCCACATCTCAAAGCCTTTAAGGATGTTCATTATCGTAGGAATGAAAGTTTTAGAGGAAAAGGTAATTTTGCCTATTCTTGATAAGAAATTGCTGGATTTTTTTTCTATCAATGTGAAAGAATTGGACATTCGTATAGGGAATGTGAGGACTTTAGGGAAAAACTAGGAAAAAAAACAAACAAAAGTGAAAATGAAAAAGATAAAGGTAAAAAAGACATCGGAGAGTTTGCATATGGGTAGTAAATGAGAGCGGGACTTATAAAGGGACATTTTTAAGGTAGCCAGGAAGAAAGAAAAAGAGGATAGAACAATAAGAAATAATTAAAGCCCATTAAGAAGGGTAGAAATAATAACAAATAGAAAGGTGAAACTATAGGGAAACAAGAAACTAGATGAACCAACAAGGAGGAGCACAATGATGCCTGAGGAATAAGAAGACCCAAACTTAAAAATAAATGACACCATATCCAAAAGCCTTGAACTGGATAAGATGAGGGAGATCCTTAAGGTCATTAATGAGATCCAGGATGACATGCTAATTGATTAAGAGCTATGTGAAAAAGAGATTGAAAAAGCAGAAAAAAAAGTTGGGCATTAATAAAGGAATGAGGGAAGATTTGATTGAAAGGAAAATGCGGGAAAGATTAAAAAAAGGAGATAAATGTTTTGGTAGGAAAATAAAGAATAATTTGCAAGTAGGCCTCACTGGGAAGGGGGTTAAGAATAGGCCTAACTTAATTGAAGAAATAGGGCTAAAGTGGTTAAAAAGTGAAAAATAAAGGCCAGAGAATTGGGCTTTGAAAACGTTGAGTTAAGGCCTAGTTATGGGAAAAGAAAAAGCCTTGAGGATAGCTTGGAAAGCCTAATGATTGATATTATAGTAGCTAAACGCAAACGCATGCTATTATATTAAATAATATAAGATTTAAATTCAGATATCGTTCTCATAGGGATTATGTAATTTAATTTTTCATCAATTACTAAAATTATATCTACTTAACTTTTATACAGAAAAATTAAAATATGAAATTTAATTAAATAATCTAATTCTATCAAATTAAACTAAACTTAAATAGCAAACAAACAAAAAAATAAATTCACCAAAGGATAATAATCTAAGGTAGATACTCATCCACTAGCATTTCATTAGATTTACTAACCACTTAGTTCATCACTTAATTTAAATTGTTGGCTTAGATATTAATCTCATCACAAGCTTCTGTCGATGGTCAAGTAACTATATTATGCATTCTAACAATCACTATATATTTATGGTAATAAAATTAGAATGTAATTCATTAAGATCAAGTTTAAATTATACTATACATGCCACTTAGGTATATGTTTACCTTAGATGAAACTCATAGTTGTTACCCTTTGATCATGCATCAAACTATCCCAAACTAAACACATAAATCCCTTTGTTAAGTTCATCATGGTTTTCCAATCATTCAAAAAATTGACCAGATATAATGAAGGTAATAAAATCAAGATAGAATGAATCAATTATATGTATTAAGTTTATAAACTAAGTATTAACAAAATTTGATTACATACTAGGTTCAAAAGTCTAACTCTAAAAATAAAAACTTAGGTCATGGTAAAATAAAGAGTTCTATAACTTGTCAAGAATAATATTATGAAAATCATAAAAAAACTAGAAAGATAAAGAGTTAAAGAAATAAAACAAATTTTTTTATAGTCTTCAATCTTCTAGTATTCTTGATTCTTCAAAAATTGCTATTTCTCTCTCTCTCTCTCTCTTTTTTTTTTCTTCTTGAATTAGGCTTTTTGATATTTTATTTGTAGGTTTATGTCTTTAAATTTGATTAAAACATCAAATATAAATTAGATTAGGATTACTGTTCACACAGCGCTGTGACGCTAGATTCTGGGCACTGCCATACTATTTTTAAGTGTTGCAACACTTGGCATTGTAGCTAAAATGCTATAGTTCGTATTGTAGCAGGATACTATAGCACATTGATATTTTTGTTCTATTTTCCTTGAATTTTCATCCTCATTTGCTCAATTGACTCAAAACCTACCAAATAACAATAAAGCACATAAAAAAAACTAAATAATCTTAATGTAAATGAACAAATATTATGTTTGAAAGATGAAAATATTAGACCTAATTAACTTCTATCACCTAAAAAGGAAGAAGAGGAAATTCTAACAATCTAAACGATTTTTTGAAAAAGGGAAGGGAAGGGAAGGGAAGGAAAGTTTAGGGAAAGTAGGTAATTAAGGAATATGCAATCATGATCACATTGGTAGAGGCCAGTCATTAGCCCTATCATGAACAACGAAGCTCCTAGTTGGAATGATTAAGGTTTGAGGAATTCTTGAACATTTCGAGCATTAAATAAAATTCTCCAAACACAAAAATCGAAAAGTGTTCCTGTGTGAAACAAAATTATAGGATTCTCAAATGCAACAACTAAATAAGAGGTTAAGTTTCGAGAACTATTTTGATGTTAGTAGGGTAAGGAAAAAAAATGAGAGTGGCAGTTTTATGGAATAAAGAAATAGATTTGAAGTTGTTGTCATATATCAAATGTCACATAGATACGGTAGTCCAGGAAAGTGAGAAAATGTGGAGATTCATAGGGGTGTATGACTTACCAGAAAATGACTAATAGAAATTTACATGGCTGTTACTTGAAAGGATAACGAAGATTGCTGATCTCTCATAGGTTTGCTGTGGGGACTTTAATGAGGTCTTAGCAGTTAAGAAAAAGAGTGGAGGGCCTTCCAAGGGGTCTACAGGCCATATAAGCTTTTTAGGAGGCTATTAAAAACAATTAGTTATCTGACATAGGGTACAACGAATTCCCTTTCACCTGGTTTAACAGGAGATGGAAATAGACATGTCAAAGGCTTATGATCGGGTAGAATGAAATTTCTTGCTTGCAATGATGGGGAGATTGGGTTTCTCTGACAATTGGTGTCGGATGATTTATCAGTGTATCTCATCAGTATCATACTCTATCATTATTAATGGCACTACTCATGGCTCTATATACCCCTCAAGAGGCCTTCGCCAAGATGATCCTCTATCTCCATTCCTGTTCCTTATTTGTGCTGAAGGTCTTTCCTCCCGCCTAAAGTTTGCAGAACAACGAGGTGATATACAGGGGCTGAAATTGGGGAATCAAGGGCCCACAATCTCCCACCTACTTTTTGCTGACGATAGCCTCTTATTTACTAGGGCCTCCTTGGACAATTGCATCTCGATAAAAGACATTTTGAGTTCTTATGAGCATGCTTCTGGACAACTGATCAATAACCAGAAGTCTGCAGTTTGCTTTGGTAAGTCTATATCAGGGGCGGTTGCTGCCCAGCTCACCCTTTGCTTGGGGGTGACCCAAGTCCCCCACCACAGTAAATACATGGGGCTCCCTTGTATTACTAGCAAAAATAAACAGAACCTATTTGCTGCTATTAAAGACAAAGTGTGGAGTAAACTGAAAGGTTGGAAGAGACACCTTTTTTCAGCTGGGGGTCGGGAGATCCTTATCAAAGCAGTTATCCAAGCCATCCCGACCTATATCATGAACCTGTTTAGACTTCCAAAAAGCCTAGTTAATGAGATTCGTAGGCTCTGTGCAAGGTTTTTTTGGGGCGGTGATGCGTGCTCAAAGAAAATTCATTGGTGTTCGTGGGATGTGTTGTGCCACCACAAGAGGGATGGAGGCATGGGTTTTAGAGACCTAGCTTCCTTTAACCAAGCAATCCTCGCTAAGCAAGGATGGAGAGTGATCGCCTTCCCAAACTCTTTAGTGGCCAAAACTCTTCGAAGCCTTTATTTTCCTAACTCTTCGCTCTTGCAGGTACAATCTAGACAATCTGATTCACAGGTCTGGAAAAGTATTCTTTGGGGTAGAGACTTGCTAAAGAAGGGACTACGCTGGCGTATTGGTGTTGGAACAGCTGTATCAATCTATTATGACCAATGGCTCCCTCGACCATTATCCTTTAAACCCTCTTTCCCCCACAAACTGCCAGAGCATTCACTAGTTGCTGAGTTACTTACACCTGCTGGGTCATGGAACTCTGAACTGGTCCGGGACTACTTTCCTCCTGAAGAAAGTGACTTAATCCTCAGTATCCCCCGCTCTCGATGTTGGGAACAACCAGACTCATTTACGTGGCATTTTGACAGGCTAGGGCAGTATACTATTAAAAGTGGGTACCATCTATCTCATACTGTTGACCAAGCTTCGTCCAGCAACAATAATGTTGATTCTAGAACCTGGTGGCAATACATGTGGAGGTTGAAGATTCCAACCAAAATAAAGCATTTTGTTTGGAGAATTACCCATGGTTGGATCCCTACCTTTGCAAATCTTAAGAGGCACCATGTGCCGATTGATGAGTCTTGTAACCGCTGTGCTAAAGGTGCTGAAAACTCTATTCATGCAGTATGGTTATGTGATGCACTAAGAAAGGTACGCCAAGCTTGTCCATTTTTGCATGGTATAAATATTTACCATAATACTACTTTTTTGGATCTCCTAATGAAATGCAAAATGAGCTTAGCGGTTATGGATCTTGAGATACTATTAATTATGTTTTGGAGATTATGGTATATCAGAAACAAATTAGTCACAGAGAAGAAAGTGATATTGGTGGATGATGTTCTTAATTGGGCTAAATGCTATTGGTATGAGTTCGTATCTTGTTGCACAGACAAAGTTGATACCACTAGTAATTCGAGTTGTAGTTGGCTAGCCCCAAGACTGGGTTTTATAAAACTCAACACTGATGCCAGTCTATCTCCTAAGCACCTCAAGGCTGGGTTAGGAGCGGTCTTGCGTGATAGCTATGGAGCGGTACTTGCCTCTTCATCCTCTCCACTTAAGGCAAAGCCCTCAGTGGACATTTTAGAAGCATTGGCAATTCTTCGAGGTCTTAACCTAGCTAGAACACTGGGCTTATCAGCTATTGAGGTTGAATCTGATGCAGCAGGCATTATTTCTGACATCAACAACCACACTCACTCTTTCTCAGAACTTGGTTTGGTACTTCATGACATCAGAACGATCTCGTCATGCTTTAACTTTTGCTCTTTCAGGTATTCACATCGGTCCACTAATAAAGTGGCGCATGAACTAGCACACCTTGCTCTAAACATAGTTTCTGATACTATTTGGTTGGGTAAAGTCCCAACACAATGTAATCGTTTTGTACTTGAGGATTTTTCCTCCACTTGAGTTAAATTTCACAACCTTATTATTATCAAAAAAAAAAAAACAGGAGATGGAAATAAGGCTTATGGAAGAAAGACTAGATAGGTTTCTTCGTAATGAAAGTTGGCAAAATAGATTCCACAGATGAGAGGTGCACCACTTGGTAGCCAATGTTTCTAATCACTACCTAATTGTCTTAGAGGCTTTGGAAAGGGGGATAAGGCATGAAAACGGGAAAAGAAATGTAGGCAGGTTTCATTTTAAAGATATCTGAAATCTCCATAAAGATTGTGAGATAGTTGTAAATAAGGGATGGAATGGTCAAGAAGTGGGAGACCTTAAACCACTACAAGGTTTTGTCCAGAAATTAGAGAAGACCAAGGCAAGTTTATAGGGTTAGAGTAAGAGAGTGTTTAGTGGCAAAGATAAATAGTTGAAGAAGCTGACGAAAGAGCTGAATCAAAGCAGAAACAAGGGTTGGCAATATGATAAGAGGAACCAAATCCAGTCTTTAGAGAAACAGATTTATGGCTAACTTTAGGAGGAGGAAGTTTTTCTCGAGGCAAAGATCTAGTATAAGCTAGCTTAATCAAATGACTGTTTGATGAAAAAGTTATGTGGGTGGAAGATCAAAAAGGGATGAATGAGATTACGTGTAAGTACTTTATGGGGCTATTTAAATCATCAAACCCCATAAGTGAACAAAGAAAAGAGGCAACCAGAAGGATAACAGTAAGAATGACAGCAAAGATGAACAATGAGCTCCGAAAACCATTCACAAGGAAAGAGATTATGAATGTAGTGTGCAACTTAACCCTTCAAAGGCTCGGGGTCCTGATGGAATATCAGTAGGATTCTTCCAAAAGCACTGGAAACATATGGAGGAAGATACCATCAAGGCTTATGTACACATCCTCAACCAACAACGTAATCCTCAATCACTGAACCATACTCTTATTGCTTTAATTCCAAAAAGTAAGCATCCTAAGAAACCAACTGATTTCAGACTCACCAACCTTTGTAATGTGGCCTAAAGATACATTACTAAGGTAATTGCAAATAGATTGAAAAGGATGCTAGAAAGGATAATATCCCCTAACTAGAGTGTGTTTATACTTGGTAGATTGATAAGTGATAGTATAGTTATTGGGTATGAATGCCTCCATAAGATTAGAAGTGAAAAAAAAAGGGTAGATGACACTTAAACTAGATATTAGTAAAGTATATGACATGGAGGATTGACAAATTTTGGAGGATATTACGGTGCAATTAGGATTAGCTGAACATTGGATTAAATTGATTATGAAGTGTACAATCTCTACCTTTCTCTCAATCCTATTAAATAGAGAAGTGATGAGGAATTTCAGAGCTCAAATGAGACTAAGGCAGAGATGCCCAATTTCACCCTATTTGTTCATGCTGTGTGCTGGAGCACTATCAACACTTCTATCTAAGGCAGAAGAGGAAAAGAAATTGATGGGCTCAGATTCGGCACCACACTCTCAGTTTCACATTTGCTATTTGCAGATGATAACTTAATATGTATCAGAGTAACTAATGAGGATTGTAGAAACCTAAGGGAAATTTTTGACAGTTATGCTAAGGCCTTTGGTCAGTTTTTCAACTAGTAAGTCTTCTATTTTCTTTAGCCTAAATTTAGCAAGGAATAGGGCTAAGAAAATGAGAGATATTCTTCAGCTCCAGATAGTTACAATGTATGAAAAGCACCCAGGCCTCCCATTTATAGTGAAGAGAAATAAATTTTTTTTTTTTAATGAAGTCAAATTTAGGATGACTAGTAGGATTGAGGGGTGGCAGGAAAAATTATTTTCTAGTAGGGTTAACGAAAGGCTAATAAAAGCAAGTTGTGCCAACATATGCAATGAGCCTATTCAAGCTACCTAGAGGGCTTTGTAAAGATTTACGGAGGTTGACAATAAGCTTCTAGTGGGTGGTCTAAAAGGAAATGAGGAAAAAAAGCTTCATTGGACCAATTAGAGGAAGTTATGCAAGCCAAAAAGTAAAGGTGGAATGGGTTTTAGGGTCTTTGTTTGCTTCAATCAAGCCTTATTGGCAAAAAAAATTTGAAGGGTGATTCAAAATCCAGAATTCTTTAATGTAAAAGTACCGCAAGTAAGGTACTAAAAAGGTAGTAATTTTCTGATGGGTATATTGGGATCAAACCCCTCCGATGTATGGAGAAGTTTGTTATAAGTGTTACGCCCTAAGTACTCTTAAGCATTTTTTCGAGCACTTGGTGTGCGACTAGGCCTGCTGGAGGCCTCTTGGACCATGGAGCGCTACATGGACCGGAGCTTCTAGAAGGCCCGCTGATTAGGATGGAGAACCGAGCTTAGCCCGTAACTTATTAAGAAAGTTAACCCTAGTTAGACTTTCATAATAGGTAGGAGAGCATCTAGGAATATTCTAAGAATATTATCCCATCTTGTATATACACCGTTAGATCAATTAGATCTCAGCTATTGATTGTATATGGCTGCTATTATAAAAGGGGGAGACCCTCACTTGTATTTTTCATCTCATAACTTTGTTTTCTCTTCAGCAATATAAGAGAGCATTCGTGCAAACACTTGGCGTGCTTGTTCTTTCTTCTCTTTGTGTGGTTTTCTAGGATGCTTAGAACGCAACGTGTCTAAGGCTGCACGGTCTCGAAAACAGTCCGTGACATAAAGCAGACAAATTTCGGAGAAAGGTGCAAGATGGATTATTGGCTAAAGAAACCAAGTGAATATTTATAAGAGTAATTGGCTCCCAAGAAAGACAGTTGAATCCTATATCCCCAAAATCCTTGGCCATTAGAAGGAAGGTTGCTGTGCTAATTGATGAGGAGAATAGATGGAGAAGGGAGTTCATTCAACAATATTTAAGAATGGGGATGCTCAGGAGATACTTAAACTACCCCTTCCCCAAACAAAATAGAATGATACACTATGCTGGCATTTTGAGAAAAAAAGGCTATACATAGTAAAGGGTGGTTCTCATAGGGCCTTGGAGGATGAACACAACATGGAAGCAGAATCATCAAGCAATATAGAAAACTGGTGGAAATTGATTTGGAGAATTTCAGTGCCCTCAAAAGTCAAGATCTTCTTGTGGAGGGTCCCGTTAGATATTCTTCCACTTGAGAAAACTTGCTCAGGGGGAAAATTGGTAACAACCCTCTGTGCAAAAGGTGTTTTAGAAAAAAGGAAACATATTTCCATGCTTTGGTGAGTTATAAGATGGCCAAAAACCTATGGAGGAGGTCTCAATATGCAGAATTGATTAATGAAAGTCCAAACACATACATATGAGATTTCTATCAGCAGATATGCTCGACAACATTAGCTGAGGAAAGGGATAGAATTGTGAAAGGTGCTTTGGGCTAGTTGGCAGATGAGGAATAAACACATGATCACAGAAAAACTGGAAGATCCTGACAAGTTGCTCGCTAGAGTAGGAAGCCTATTTGGAGTCAACTCAAGACAAGAAAATTTATGATCCGCAAAAGAGTAAAGCTCAAACCACAAACCAGAGGAACTCAGAAGAGATCCCTGAAAGATGGTGCAAATTAACTACAGATGCAGCGATGTGTGCCCATAAGAACAAAGCACGGCTAGAAGTGGTGATATCGAACTGGAGAGGAAGTCCTTTGGTCATGGTTGAATTCAGTGGTGATGTTGAAGTAATTGAAGCACAAGCAATCTAATTTGCTATGCAGACAGCAGAGAGTATAAACCTAAACCTTGCAATAATAGAGCTAGATGCCCAAAATGTGGTGAAAATGATTTAAGGGAATATTAGACTTTGAAAGAAGTAAGGTAGATTGTTAATGACATCCAAGCAAGATGTGAAATTATGAAAGGGGTTAGAGTAGGCTATATCCCGGGATTATGCAATTTGGTAACTCATAAAGTAGCTAAATTGACTTCTCATCTTGTACCCAAACTTGGCTGAAAAATTTTCTAGTCAGTTTTGAGTAATGAGATGATTTTTCTTAAAAATATAGAAAAATAAAAAAAATAAAAGGATATTTAAACGCAAAAATTAAATGCAGAATTGCCACTACCAGACGATCTCAACATCCAGCAATTCTTATGTACCAACCCATAATCACTCTTGTTATCTTGTAATGATAACCAGGGACCAATTGAATATAGAGTTAATTGTACCTAGCTTTCTAATCGCACCATTCCAAAGTGTGTTTTTTACCAATCTTTTCAGATCACCAAAACCCTGAATTATTCAAGTGGGCTAGACAAATCAATCATACAAGCAGGTGACTGCATTGGTCTTCCTGAGCATCTGAATTCAGATTCAAACCATGCGCAAGCAAATAAAGTAGCAACAAAAAGCACAAGCATACAACTCAAATTTATTGAGTTTAATTGAGACACTGATCCCAGGTTTAGTACCAAGACTTAGCATGAAACAAGACAATCACACCAACGAAATTAGTACCAAGACTTAGCATGAAACAAGACAATCACACCAACGAAATTAGTACCAAGACTTAGCATGAAACAAGACAATCACACCAATGAAATTTGTAATCACGGTACAGGAATCATAGTTTATGTTCTGATTTGGTTTTTCACAACCCTCATTTCTTCCCGCTCTTCTTGAGTCCAGAACCTCCAAATGAACCCTTCTGTTGTGCCTTGGCTCTAAGCTCCTTTAGGGCCTGTTCATTATATTAACCAAAATCAAGTAAATATCTTGGCATGGCCAATTGAGAAATAGCACTAACAAATCAAAAAACTAAAATGTCTTACCTTCTCCTCTTCCTTCTTTTTCTGAATGGTAGCCAAGTCATGCTGCATAAGAACAAGCACATTTCATGTTGTAAGAGCAAAACAACTATGCAACATTAAACAACTAAGAGAACCAGAGGAACTTCTTGAAGATTATAACATCCTCATGTTAAAGAAAAACCAAGCAACAACAAAACTTGATACAGAGAGGACTTTTCAGACATATGCTGCCAACAAATAAACAAAATCTCACAGAATCACCATTAGAACTTATCAACTGCAAAATGATGTACTGATTAACATGATCATTCCACAATATAAGAAAGAAGCAATGCATACAATTTCTTAGTATATAATGAATTTAACTCATCTGTGACCTATGTATGCGCAATTTCCAATAGAAGTAAATGCTTCAAAGTTAAAATGCTTTTGTATTATCAAATCAATCTTTCCCAGTTACATGCTAACGCCCAAATCTACAATACACTAATTAAAGCAATTAAGTCCAAATAAGCACAAAGGTGGATACCAGATTGTAAAAAAGGATGCCAAGCTATAGCTACCAAGACAGAAAAAAAAATCAATAAATCAAAACAAAACCAAATCAAACAGACCCGAAAATCTTAAACAAATTTGGGCAACAGACACCATGGGGTTCTTAATCAGCATCAATCAATATAGTAACAAGTCCATCCATTATATAATTGACCGACCAATAATAGTCAAAAACAAAACTTTTCATGATAATTCATAATCCCACCAAAAAAAATTTA